>JAYESD010000010.1:170230149-171674484 GCA_036927565.1 Tuctoria greenei
CTGCTGATCTCTCAATGGGATCTTCCCCGCGACGCCTTTCAGCTCGATCTGTTTTTTCTCTATGGTCTCTGTCAAATTTATCATCAAAATTTTCTTTTACTGCCCTACTTAAATTTTGTTCCTCGCTAGCATTTTTATCATGGTCCATTGAACGAAACTTATCAATTGAGCGTGAATCTAAGCTTTTTTCCTTGTCTATATTGTGCTCAGCCAAATCATTGTCTCGATTTTCAATTTCTCCTTTTCTCCGTTTGCTTGATCTATCTTGCTCCTCAACCAGAACAGCTCTCTTTTGTTGTCTCCCGGCAGAGTCAGTCAAATCAGTAGCTTCTCCAGAAGGATGAACAGCTCCATTGTGTGTAACTGGCACTGTTGTTCTCTGGGAGGATGCTGAAACTTTCCGTGGCACTGGATGGAAGTTACCATTGGTACCTGTGGAATTGGTATCCTGGACAACATCAGCGGCCTGGGAGGATACTTCTCTATCAGCAGAGGTTTGCTGATTTACATTCCGGCTGACAGATTTCCCAGGTTTTGTATCTTCCTTTGCCACATCATGCTTTGATACCTTCCCAGCATTGTGCGCCACATACTTTTGTGGTGCCTTTATCTGCTATAGAAAAGAACAGTTGAATAAATATTTTATGCCAAACACAATATTGCTCACTGTCTCAGAGATATGCATCTGTTTAATGATATACAAAAAACAATCAATTTGCTGGGCAAGATATGAATGCAAGGAAGTCAGTAATCAAGGAGTTTTTAAGCTACCTCCGATCCCCTTTCTTATCTTTGGTCAGATGTTGCCTAAAATGTGAGAACATTAAGAAGTCGTAAAGATCTAAATGGCACCCAATACTTGGGCAATTCTCATTCTCAATGATAGTAAAAAGGAAAAGAATTGGACACTACCAAATCACACTTAGAATCTGTGACATAAAAATGGTGTGAGAAAATAATGTACTACTATTTCTCAGAGGATATTGACGGCATTGGATTCACGTAGTTATATGGATTGATCAATGTTTCTTAATGATATAAATTTGTGTTTCCTTTTCCATTTCAATCCAACTCGACAATTTAACAGATCTATATGATCCACTAGCAGGACGGGGGAATACCTCAGAGTCAGAAGTAGGCTTTGCAGAAACCTTAGCCCCTTCATCAGACAAAGGTTTTGGAGGTTCATCTGCTACTCGTACAACCCCTGATTTCCCTTGTGCAGAAGAAGATGGTATTTGACTATCTGATCCATTTGCAGACACAATGCTCTTCTTTGGTTTACCATCAGGCTTCATAGCAACTTCTGACCTTTCATGCCTACTCTCAGTAGACTTTGTGTGGACACTCTGATCTTTTGCTGTTGAGGAATCTGCAGGCTGAGTCCCTGTAGAAGTCCAAAGATTACTGATGCTCAAGATGATCTAACATGTTAAACATAAATTTTTTTTTGCAGTTTCTATTTACCTGACACAGGTCTTGCAGCTGCTGGCTTCAGATCAAGGTGCCCCATGCCAAAATCTTCTTCAGATAGCCAAGAACTCTGCATAATAGGGACCATTGAGCTTGTATGGTCTGTATAAAAAGGGGAGGGGGGGGGGGGGGTGCCAATTTCAAATAGTGACTTACCTTGCGAGCCGCTAAAGCAGCAGCAACACCGGTAGCAAGAACCTTAAGATCTTCTCGTTCGTCACCTTTTAGTTTAGCCACCTGGTCAAAGAGGTTCGTGAGAAATAGGCCAACAATATCACACAAACTGATAATGGACTTACCCGTTTCTCGAGGTTGACACCACTCTTACGGAGTACAGGAAAGACGCTAGATATCTTTGCAAGTACAATAAGAACATTTCGGATTTCCATATATTCTTTTGATTCCATGCATTGGTTAAGTGCCTTGGTGATTCTTCCACTCCATTTCCAATGAACCTTTCAAGAATACAAACAGAACAGGAGTTTTCAGAAAACGTACAATACACAGAAGAACAAATGGCAATCACTTTGCGATGTTATGATAACAAATAACAGTCACTTTAAGATGTTAATTGTCACACATTGATTTTTCAGCTTAACATGACCAAAACGCAAATATAGAGAATTTTAGGTACCCAAACATACTAAGGAGCATGTTATAAATTTATTGAATTTCTATCACATATTGAGTACATAATAGTTCCAGCAAGAAAATGATCAAATATACATAGAGAAAATAGCACACACAAAAACAAAAACGAACTACAAAGCGACAACATTTTTGGGACGGAGAGAGTACATATTTTAAAACCATAACATCAAAGCATAAAAACAATTAATATAACACTAACTCTGTTTCCTTCAATCCCTGAAAGTTGCCTATTTTTTGCATAAAAAAATAGAATGTAACATTTGGAATACATATGAAATTAGGTTCGTCTCAATGTATAAACATGGATGGGTTTTAGTATGGTGGCACCCCACGTGAGCCATTGATACGTTGAAAAGATGGACTTTATTGTATTAAAAGATATAAGGTTAGCACCCGAAAAGATCACAAGTTGAAAATGTGGACATTATTTTATTAAAAGAAGTATTATGCAACAAAGACATCCAGTTAGAATTTTCAGGAGCTATAATTCTCTGTGTGTCCATACAGTATGCTATTATAAAGCCACCTCTACAAGTATGCAGGCATCATCGTTAAAGGGTAGAGCAAGATCTATAGTAATCATATTTTTACACATTCAAAATGCATGGGAAAGGTCCTTTCTTCTTGCTAACAGTACAAGTAACTTTATTCCTCAGAAGAGGAAAGAAAACAGTACGAATAACTTCAAGAATGCATAAAACATACTCGAATAAACTGGGTGTAAGATACACGCTGGCTGTTTGGGATTCTGAAGTACAGTGCAAAACCCGGTTTGTTTCCACATTCACGCTCATACACAGATTCATCGCTCTGTAAAGTATTGGGATAAACATTAGGAACCATTAAAAGGACTGTATGATAATATATGCTACTTCCATTTCTAACCATAAACACAATGGTGAAGAATGTGCAGAAAATGTAGAGGGGAAATAGTACCTTCCAGTAGTATGCCATCTTCAATGTATCATGAAGAAACCTTCCAAGCCTGCCTGCTTCAAATTCTGTGCAGCAGCATATCATTGGCTGTAGGGTCTTACAGATCAAAGCATCAATATGATTGACTGTGTTAAAGAAAGGAGTCCCGAGTGAATGCAGTGTCTGAACAAATGTGGCACAGTATACAGCATCCTGCATACTAAAAACACAGCGTGGATATATGCAGCGCTGCAGGAACTCCATATTGATCTTTAGTGCATCTGGACTGGAACTCAACCACTTATCCTTTTCACGAGCTAGCCTTTGGAGCACAGATGCTACGTGTTGTTGGTGCTTCTGAGATTCACTATTCAATTTGTCAAGTAAATCCTGGATACGCTCCTTGTCCTTCTTACGTCGTGAAATTGCAATGCTAGAGTTATCTGAATTGTCTTCCAGTTGTTTAAGATTATCATGCAGCTTCTTGATTTCTGTATCATAACGGTCTTTTGGGAAGTGAAGATCATAGAGAGTTAAGCCCCAGAAAGTAGCATATAAATCTGGTGAAAGACTGTTCCAAGATTTTGTTGGCAAAATTGTCTGGACTGTGTTAAGAAGATCTGTCCACCTGTAGGATATAGAGAAATGCATGTGATGGGTAACTCAAAAAACCATGGCATAGGTCAAAGTAATGTCATTCCTTAGTTATCTTTTTTTTTCTGGTTTAGGGGGCGGGGACAAAGTCCTTGAACTGCGCTTAGACGTTCAGGAGAAAGTAATATTTTCCTTCTAACTTTCCTTTGTTATTAAAACCCCTACATTTGCACTTCAGTACTTCTACCGTGGAAAAACATTGGCTGAGGGTTAAAGTGTCATCCGTTTTGACAGTTTAAAGCTTGCATAAATGAGAGAATCCGTAATTTTTGAAAGACAAATGGAAAATGGTGAATAATAGCAGAAAAGTTGAAAGATGAAAATGAAATAATTCAGTGTGTCACAGTTGAAATGCAGAAAAGAAAAAAAGAAAAAAAAAAATGAAATTTACGCCCAGTAATTACAATTGCTCAAGTTACTAAGAAAGGGTACAAAGTAATCCAGGATTCCAGGTTAGGCGGTACACAGGAACCATAGCATCATCATTCATCGACCAGATAAAAGGGGAGTAAACTTCACAAAAACTATAACTATTTGAGAAACATACATCTTGTAAGTTGTCACAAGGATCAAAATTGATATTCAAAACTCACATGATTGGTTCCCGAGATGAGTCAAGTTGCAAGATAAGATCATTAGATGATACAGATTCTCCTTCCTCGTTATCATCACGAGGCCAACAAGTGTCACCTCCATTAGTGCCTTTAAAAAGCCTCATCACTGGGCGGTATATAAGAAAAGCAACCTGGATCAAAACAAGTACACAATTAGTCAATTATTAGCCTCAAGTTGAAACCAAAACACAAACAAAATGCTAAAGCAAGCAAGGTAACGTAAATGATAGGAGCCCTAATATATTACCTCTGGGTCAATGTGGTATTTGTGAACCAGATCGTGCAACGGAGGTATTAATTGAGCATAGGAGGTTGGAGTCATGGCACTTGAAAGAAACTCAACATATTGAAGAAGTATTCCATGGCATCTATCAAACTGCTCACTGACCATTTTGATATATGTAGCATCCGCATTTATTATGATCCTGAGAGAAAGAAATGTTGTCAAGATTCAAGAATGCTGGAAAAAATGGATACAACAAAGGTCTTAACAAACACATGTGACATGACCCCCTGTCAGGGGCCTGCAACCCAGACTAATGGCTAAAGTATAATTGCTGTGCTCTTCAGTACTTCACTTTTTTTATTGTTGCTTCAAAAAGGCAGTTGAACAAATTTAGCACCGCCTTCGCCAAAACAAACTCTAATCTGAATATCTGATAAAATTTATCAGCTGATGGTTGGCCCCTTCTTCGCATTCCTTTGTGTGAATATTTCACTAATCAGCACTCCATAGTTACATTACAGGCATCTTTAGCATGTCTTAGTCTTTTAGAGCAAACGGCTCATGTAATGTACTCCAAGATGCATGAAGATGTGATCCACCAAAGAGGATAAAAATAATTCGTTGTCATGAACTCATAGAAAAATTCTAAAATCATAATCAATTATATCCGTTTCATGGGTAGGGTACAGAAACTAACCCTTGGTATTGGCTTATGAACTTAATACACTATTGATATAGAGTAATAAGTTGCCTATCAGTAATCCTGTTGAACTCTAGAAGTAATTTGTCAAGAAAGGCCAGCAAAGCATGAGTGTGGATGAACTATAGCAGAAAGTAGTAAACATATTTATCAAAATCTTTCAAGATATAAACTTACTTGGATCGATGCTGAGCAATAAGAAGTAACAGAGGAACTGCAAGTTTTGGCTCTTCTTTCGGGAGCAGTGAATCCCTCAGTTTGTTTGTAGACTTATTCAGCACCTACAACCATTTTTTATGGCACTATATTAGTATGACTTAATATCCTACTACGGTGAAAATGGCACTGTCTTTAGTTCAATCAAATTAACTATTTTTTGTTCATTTGATTGAACACGCATGCACGCACCCATACACACACGCACGCACACACGCGCGCGCGCACACACACACACGAGATAGAATGATAGATGCTTGTCGCTCACAACCTTATAGTTCTTCGTTGCTCCAAATAGAGAAGCTTGGTGCCTCAATGTCTCACTTCCTGCCATAGCATCAACCTGTTCCTCGGTCATGTTCTCAGTGTACTGCACATTTGCCATTTGTTGAATGAGCTCCTGCATGATCAGTTGTGTTAAAAGTTCAGATGCATACAGTGCCAAGGCAACATGAAGCTTAAAAAGATGTAGCCAACAGACCTCCAGGACAACAAGCTCAACACCCACACCCTTCTTTAGTTGATTGACAAGGTACTGGAAAAGGCTTTTCAGTTCAACGGAGCTGTGCTTCTTGCAGCTGCAAAAATGAACATGACCGAAAAAGTTAGTAGCAGAACTAACTTCATCATTAATGATGGCTGCACACATGTGGCCACAGCAATTATAACCACAAAAAACTGAATAGGCAAACCCATGAATCAGCAAAGATCAGCTGCACGAAAGCAGTATTACATGTACCAAATACCAGAATGAAATAATATCTTGAAATCAGAAGGGTACATACAGGTGGCCCCAAAAAGATGCAAGACACTGAAGCCAATCTGACAGATTTAGACCATCATCTTTAAGTTTCTCACGGCCACCTTGAGCCAAGCGTTCAATTACAACATATTGCAAGATGTCATACTCCAGCTGTTAATGAAGTACAATCAAATGATGACGTGAATAGAACAGATAACAATCCAAAGGCATGGTGAAATAATTGAGGTTATACAATAACCGGGTACTACAACATTATAAATTATGAATGAATGACATTACATAGTGCTGCAAACGAAACAATGACCAACAAGGATGTACTGATTGTAAGTAAATGCATATCTAATATGTGCTTTTAGAGGTAAGTATAACTAATTAGTGTCCAGACAAGCATAACTCTTCCAATCACGGACAATACCTGAGTCAAGTACTTAAAAGCATCCACAACTGGCATGATCATATCCCTGTATGCTTCGACCTGCAAATTATGACAACGAAGTGTAAAAATAACGACATACATAGCCAAGAAAACCAGGCGGTGCCTGTAAACTGCCTTCGAGAGTCGATGAATGGCAGTTAATGAAGCAATCCGACACTAAAAGAAATATATCTTTATGATGTAGAAACGCTTTGACTAAATCTTCTACCTCTGCGTTACAGTTCTGCTGTTAACACTTAATAAACCAACTATGAGTTGTGGTGCTCACCAGTGCAAAGTTAGTAGCAAATTAGATATAGGATTCTCCAATTTCATTGCCAAATTGGCCCCATTTCCTTCTAGATATATTCCATATGTTAGATGTAAGTAGCTCAAGGACAGGCACTAATTCTTAGGGATGAAGATCAGTGGTCCTCATAAAAAAGATATCATTATGTTCAATCACATTGCTGCCATCCCCACCCCTATCTCCGCATTTTCCTCTTCCAGTACTAAATTCACATTTTCTTTCCTTTAGATGTATGGAGGGCCAGCTAATGGTGAGCACTATTGGAGGATGTGCATCCAATAGTGCATGATTGCCAGCATAAGGAAGAGGTATGTTGGCCATTGACAGATCCACTTATCATGAGATATATTTCCACTGTCAAACAAGCAAGCAGCACTGCAGCAGGGCTTGCATTCATTAAGCAACAGCATATAAGTACAATAAGCCTGTAGTGGTCTATAGTCAGGACTATTGAGTCAGGGCGGGTTCAGAAAATCCCAAATGGGACCAAAACTATAGTCAGGTTGAGGTTGGTGTCAGAAAAGCAAAGTGGGATGAAAGTGCGAAGTATGGTGAGCTGGTGGCAAGAGGAAAACGGAAGAGGAAACAGTACTTTTCTTTTTTCTCCACAAACAGGCAATGAACAGTACGTTTGTCAGTTGACCCCTCCCTGGTGCGGCCCACTCTGTGCAGAGTCCTACTCAGACAAGAAGCAAGGGAGGCACACAACAGAGATTAAGAGTCCATCTAGGACTCTGATGTAGGTGCAGCAGCACCAGACTTGGGAGGGATCAGATATTTCCTTAGAGATAGGGCTGTTACCATATAGATAGAGTTCTAGATAGAGTAGAGTTCTATTCCAGTCAGGGGTCCTTAGAGATAAGTTTAAGTTTGTCTCATATGTTTTTGGACTCTTGTGCCAGGAGCTAAAAATAGCAACCACCCCAGGCTCTGTAATACATCCCCATTGAATAGAAGCATATTCCACCGCAAGAAAAAGTATGCCCAAGAGATCAACTCGCCTAAACCTTCTGTCTCCATATCCATAGAACTCGCCTAGTACTAATCTGCAGAAGGTGCCGAGATCTTCTCCACCACCAGGAACACGCCGAGTTCCTGCTCCCTGTTCTGTTCTGCACGGCAGGAACAGAACAGCTCCAAGATCATCTCAAGAACCTCACTGCTACACTGCAACAAGCTCCCCTCTCTTCTCTGTTTGGACCGGCAGGTTTCTGCTGTCTTGATCAACCCCAGATCAAGTACACAGGAGCTGTCGGCACCCTAGAACAGAGAAGTATGGTGTCCCGGACACCGGATTTCCAACAATGTTACTGTGTTTAAGACAGAATAATAATACAAATACAACAGACACACCTTACATAGCTCGTTATGAAACACCACTAACAGTTGAATGACTGCTAAAAATGCACAAAGCACTATGCTCTCACAGCTAAAAGATAACAGTTGCTGGGACAGGGGCAACTATAGCAACGACGGACCAGCTACTTCTCTATCCTCTTCTCAACAGCTAGCTCGGCTTCCGTAATGTACAATGTTTTGATTACTTGCAGCATGTGATACTTCTGAAATCGAATAAGCTTATCCTAATCGGTTATTAACAAGCACACAACTTTAGTTCCACATACCTGTTGGACAATTGTCCGAAGCACAGTCATAGGATTTGAGTGAGCAAGTTTAGCCACCATACGACCAAGCGGCTTCAGGTTCTCCTTAGCCAGTCGTTTTAAGAGCCTTCTGGTGTCAAGCTGATTAGAAAAATAAGGATGTGTGAATAAAAAACTTGACATGGAATGACAGATCAGGAACCGGAAAACTTGGTCAGAATAAAAGGTGACCTTTGCGGTTTGCCTTGCAGCAAGGACAATTGGGTTCTGTTCAGTCTCCTTCTCCCATTCACCGTACAGACGAAAGCGGGTCTGCACAAGGAAGGTACCAAATTGCTAAAACATGGACAGAACAGTAAAATAAAAAAGAAATAATATGACAAACCTCGGAAGGAAGAAGGGAAAGAACCCCCCATATCTCCATATCCACAGCAGGATTAGCAGGGATGAGCTGCAGTGAAGGCAGCAGGCACGACCCAAGTGCTTCCTCGATCTGAGACTCTGGAGGAACCACACTTGATGCACGGGTCGAATCTTTTGATGATAGGTAGTACGCTTTTAATACTCTGCAAACCTGAAAAGTGAACATGAAGAATGGACCACTAATAAACAATGGCGGACAATTTTTGCTACTAGAACATCCATGTGGAACAGCATACTTGCAACTTCGAAGGAAAAGAAACACTACTGTTTTCAAGATTCTACAATTACAACATTTGACTATAAAAAACCCAGGGTTCCAAAAGGCGCTAGGCAGGCGGTGACCGTCCACCTAGAGCCCAAGCGTGACTAGGCGCCGCCTAGGCGTTTCAAGGCGGTGTGCACTGTAGCAGTGATGAATTCTATTTTTTTAAATACTACAATATATTCATATTTCTGCTATGTGGGTTGATTTTTCGCAACCCACTTAAGTTATGGGGCTTTGGCTTCTACTGTCCCAAGCAACAACCCAGCCCAACTGTTGCCTATCTCCTTCCACGCAGGATACGCCCTGCTTTCTCCGCTCCGGATCCCCCACCCCTTCTTCCTCGCAGATCCGCCCCCTCCTGGGCGCTCCCCTCCAGATCCCCCCGCCACCCTAATCCGTCCGGATGCGGCAGCCCCGCTGCCACCGCCTTGCGGCCGCCTACCCCCCAAGGCGAGGCGGTCCACCCGCGCGAGCGCCTTAGAACACCTTTCGGAACGCTGAAAAAACCTAAACCAAAAGACATTTCCTGAGGGTGTCACGGTTCAGAAGCGTGATGAACAAGCTTAGGAAAATTCAAGTAGGATGAAATGGTGTAAGGCAAGTAATATGATTGCCAAAGATTTCAGACTATTTTGCTCCCTGAAAGTAATTACAGTTTGGGAATTTGTACTCTTTTCCAAGGCTTGTACTAAAATGTAGTTCCTAGATTAGCCCTGTTGCGCTAGCAGTTACATGTCCTTAGTACTGTGATATTAGCACCAGCTTACTTGTTTAGGAAACTTTACTGTTTTCTATGGTTTGTTATTCAAAATCTGGAGTATACCCATTTAGGTTTCTTTTGCTCCCTGAAAGTAATTGCAGTTTACAACTTTGTATTTTTTTTGCCAGGCTTGCACTAAGATCTAACTCCTAGATTAGCCCTGTTGTGTTAGCAGTCACCAGTCCTTAGTACTGTAATACCAGCACTGGCTTACACCATTTGTTACTCGTTTGCTCTCGTCTTGCTATTCAAAATTGGGAGTATCCCCATATCCAAAAAGACTTACGAAGCAAGGTGAATTTCCGGTTTCATGGTTTATTACAACAATGCAAGCCATGGAGTGAGATCTACTGATCACCTCCGACAATCATGGATGCAATGAAAAGGATCCTAATGTGGTGTCCTTTGGAAGAACTACAGAACCACACACCAACAATATATAGCATCTCCCCTAAAAAAACAATATATTGCATCACTGCATTGAACAAAATGTGCAGATGGCACAGAACAGGTATTGCAAGCAGTAATTGAAAAGATTTAAACTACCTTTTGGAGCAATTGAATATCACGATGAAGGTATGGTCCACAAGCAATGAGCATTTCGAAGAACTCTTTTGGAACATCAAAAGAACTTGGTGACAATAAAAATGTGCCTATCTGGTCAGCATCAGTCTTACGAGGGATGTAACAATACGTTTGACAAACCATATCATAGATTGAAGCCAAAGTCTTTTCAATCATTCTGCGTAGGTGGAAAATATATGTTCATATAAGTTAAACTGCACGGAACCAAGAAATATGATCATCTGTACAAAAGGAATGTACGAACCTAAATAACTCATCGCAAATTTCAGTATGTTCAATAGGGTTTAGGTGTGCAAGCCGCTCAAAGAGTGGTCGAGCGTGATTCCTGACAGATTAGTGGAAGCAATCAGTTATGTTTACAATAGAAACAATTTTTTCCCCAAATGCTCTTAGATATCTCCACGGTGATCAAAGAACAATTAAATGGTAGTGCACACGTAAATTACCAATCATGCACAGAGAGGAAACCAAGAAGCAGCCCAAGTTTCTGGTTCTTTTCCATCTCAGGGGCCCGCTCCCCAACTATATCATTTTCCATCTCCAATGCTGTGTAAAAATCAATAGTCACTTCTTGTTTCTCATCGTCCATAAGGTCCTTCCCCGTAGCAGCAAGATTGATTTTGCCAATCTTATTAGCCTGCAGTCAAGAAAGAGGCAACTCTTCAATGACCCCCCACAAAGATACAAAGCTCTCCGTGTGTTCCAGAAAAAATCCTACAATTCCTAATCTGTGCATTTAATGCTATGCATTTGGTTTAAGAAGCTTAAAATGACTATATTTCCCAAATCAGACATCCAATCTGTAATATCTGTTGTGCCATTGTGCTCCTTGTGATTTAATATGAACCAAGACCCACATAAACTATACTTTAACAACAACAACAACCAAGTCTTTGTCCCAAACAAATTGGAGTCGGCTAGAAATGAAACCCACAATTTTTGAAGAAAAATAATAGAAAATAAGATGAGAGTAAAAAACAATACAAATAAAATAAGATTATACATTTTATTTATTTTAGAAATGGATTAAAAAGAAAGAAGATAAGAGTAACAAAATACGAATAAACTAAGATTATGACACATGAATTGCTAATTTCCATGCAGTCCTATTATGAGTCAAATCTCTAAGTATGTCTCACTCCTTTAAGTCACGTTTTACCGCCTCCTGCCATGTCAACCTTGGTCGACCTCTACCCCTCCTAAAATTTTCTCTACTCTTTATAATCCCACTGTTAACCGGTGCTTCTGGAGATCTCCGTTGGATATGCCCAAACCACCGTAGGCAATGTTGGACTAGCTTCTCCTCAATCGGTGTCACCCCTACCTTATCACGTATCACCTCGTTCCTAATTTTGTCTCTTCTTTGTGACTGCACATCCACCAGATGTATGTAACAATAAAAAAGCCTTCTTGTGTAAACTATACTTTAACAATAAAAAATACTGTGTCCCCATATGTATGTAACAAGCACAACGTAGTCAGTTAGTCACTATATTTACCTAGTTGTTCAAGTTTTCAACAAAGAAAAAAGGTACTGACCTCATCAACTCTTCTCGCGATGAAGGAGTCAAAATGCTCAAATACCTCGTCATCATTTGGAAGCAAGTGAGAATATCTGAAATAAGAGCCGCATACATCATGACATTTGGAACCCATTTGAAAAGGGTTATTAACTAACATGTTGATCAGACAGAAGCATACATATTATCAAGGTCGATGAAACCAAATTTGATTAATAAAGCTGCTGTTCTGAAAAGCCCGGGTGGAACAGGACTGTTTACATCCAAACGTTGATAGAACTGGAATTTGAAACCCAAAATTTGGGCAGCATGGGACTGCAAAGGAGAAGACATGGACAAAATGCTACATGATTATCAAAACAATCTTGTAATGTATGGTAAAAATGGTACATGAAATTTCCAAAAGATGATTAAAACTGAAGATACTACAAGTATTGAAAGTTTATAACTATAACAGTTAGAGGCTTAGAGCCCACTGGTTCTAACTTCTAATCAAACAAATACCTTTGGAAAAAGAGGTATTAGCTGATAAAAGATGTTACTATCTGGATGGAGTTCGAAGCATTCCAGCACCTGGAGGACAGACAAAAACAACAGAATTACATGGCTTCCACAACCTATTTCTCTAATAACCAATAATAAAGAAATAGCAGCAAAAGAAGACTCACAATATCAAATACACGATTTGGGTCCAAATCAAAATGGCCAATCAATGACTGTCACAAACAGAAAATTATGTTATTACAATTAGTGCTTACTGGCTAAAACGCAGCGTAGATGGAATTGTGGCCTAATGCAAACCTTTATGATGCTGATTGTAACTGAAGAAGCATTCTGGCAAGCGATATCTGAGCCAACTTGACAAAGAAGCGTAACCTGAATTATCCAGACACAAAGACGAGTAGGGTTAGTATTTCACTACTTTTTTTGGAAGGAATAGGATTCACTACTTTGATAATCATCATGGAAGAATCTTCAGGAACTATGTGAATTATAGAAGTATAGAACTAGTAGAAAATCCAAGATAATTGCTAGGAACTCGGTACTCCCTCTGTTCATGTTTATATGACCGTTGGGCGTTGGAACAACGTCACACAAACATGAACGTAGGGAGTACATTCATAGGTAGCTTCCGAATATCAATTTTTCAAAGTGATTTATTGGAGTATGCCATCTCCCAAATTAAACATGTTTCTAAACGCTTCTTTGGGAAGTACAAACTCAGATTCCCGCTATTTTGCAGTTAAACTCCAATGTTTAGCATTAATTAAACAAAAATAATAGCTAATTATTTCAATGGATACCCCTTGGATATGAGCTTGTCTACTACTAATTCGAGTGCTTGAGTCGGCGGCAGTAGTCCATTCAACCCTCAGTTCTCTCTAAGAAACTTTAGCCAAGCCCTCAATTACGATTCAACATATGAGGCTATGGTTTTTTTTATAGCAAAGTAAGATCACTCAAGTATTCAGTCAACTGAAACATTATAGTGTATAAACAAGATCGCATAAAGCAAAGTTCTATGGGTTGTAAGGTCAATGGCATTATAGTGTAGAAAAAAAGTGCATCAAGCGAAATTATAAGGTTACAAGGTCCTCCTACTCTCTCCATCCCAAAATAACCTGAACAAGCTCTTGTACAGGTTCATATTTACAATCACCTATATTTTGAGACAGATGCAGTATAAAACAGCATGTAAAAGGTAAGCATGACCCAAGTTTTGAATACAAAATATGTTGCCATCAAAGAGAACAAGCAAGTAAGCGTACCAACTTCGCATAGCCCTCACTTTCTTCCCGTAAGAGGTTGAATTTAGTTTGCTGGTAAAGAAGCCGTGTGTTAACCCTAACCTGTTACATTTAGTTGAAACAAACACCAATGACCATTGAGTTGAACAAATTAGCAAACATGAGGCATGGAAACACTGCTCAAGAACAATAAATGATCTCGATATAAAAAATAAAAAGTGTCTGAAAATCTTGACAATATTCACCGTATAACACATTAGTACATAACACATACCTCCTTTGATTTTAAATCCTGGCCTTTCGACTTACTCTGTTCAGCCTCCCAAAGGAAATCTTCCTTCAAGTCCATGAGGGGAGAAAATAGAATGAATTATCAGCTTCATGTTAATTAATATAAAAAAGGATGCAGCAAACTAGCACAGTGAATAACAATGCTCACTTCACATCGCTCTTGCAGAAGCCTAGGTGCAATGATCGAAGACTCCACGAATGACTTAGTCTGCAGGACAAAAGTTGCAACAGATCCGCGCTCGTAAAACATAGAGGAAAGTAGACTCCAGATGTATAAAAATGTTCATTGCACTATTATTAAAGGTATGCCTAGGCTACCAGAAATTCAGAGCTAAGGAGAATATGTTACCATTTTTACAAGACGACTGCGATATTCACCAGAGATTGTAATCTGCAGGTTTGAACTGAAATCAGCTCAGCTAGTAAAGAAATGTCACTAAATGGGTAGGTGACGAGAAAGGAATAATACAGAAGAACAGGTGAAAAATAATTTTGGGAAAAAACAACAATTTCATGTACAAATTCAAATTGTAGCAGGTAAATAACAAAAGAACCAGAGGTGAGGAAATATCAGAATGATATGATAGAAGGAAATGGCAAATGGCTAGCTGGATGAAGCATTCACATTTATACAGTGATAACTCTATGTTCCCTCTTTTGGTTCGAAGAGACACAAAACAGAACTCCTTAGAGATGCCTCAAGACAATCTCTCTCTTTTGGTGATTGGTATATATATACAGGACAGTTCAATTTCCGGCTTGAGGATACTGAAAAGGGCATCTAGCACCATATGTGGTGACTTCTGAATCACTAACTGAATAGGTATGTAATGAGCGCGGAAGCTCATCAAATGTCTATGCATGATTGCTTGCAGTTTAAAGTTAGCCACAGTTATTTGGGATGCAGGTCATGTGAACAGAGACACAGAGTGCATTCAGAAGGTGACTGGATCATGTTATAAAAGGTTTGTTCAACAACTATCTAGACCATTTCTTTTCTGCCAAAATGTTGTAGCAAAGTATTAACTAGAGGAGCAGTGATTCAATTTGTCTCTGTTAAATTTTCTGCTGTGGTTTCTGTTTGTGAAATGATTTGTTGGTACATGACGGAACAGCGGAGTTGATAGCCTGAATTTGTCCGACCTACCACATCCTATCCAATTCCAGCAAGAGGTTGTTTGTTATCAAAGAAAATCAATGAAAAATGTTGACTCGGGTGTGAGTGTGACAGTAGTACTCTCTACACATTTACAGAATGACCAATTCAGTTCGTACTCAGGCATATAGTGCCACAAGAATACAATTCCACACTGCTCTCGCAGATTGACTGGTGAAACACAGAACCATTACAATTCCGCGAACCACCACGCAGCTGAGCAACGAGTTGCAGATACTCACGTCCTGCCCTAGGTGGGCGATGATATCAGCCAGCACCGAGCCAAGCTCCTCCTCGCGCTGTGCCTCCTCCACGAACACCACGGACTCCAGCGCAACCCTGCTCTTCTGCGGCGGCAGGTCCCCCCGCAGCTGTGTGGCCCAACACACCCAATCAGCACAGACCGCCGAAGCAGCGAGCCGAGCAAAACCTAATCATGCAGCTCTGAAACAGTCAGGAGCTTACGATCGCCCAGCAGAGCTCGTAGAGGAACCGCGCCATGGGGACCGGATCGGGGAGGCGGAAGGCGCCGCCGGGCTGGGCCTTCCATTCGCGGAGGCACTCTTCGGTGATGTGCTTGTAGTCGGGAGCGTGGAGAGGGGGCGACATGGCGGCGGAAGCGGTGCGGATGGGGGTCAGGGTTTTGGGAAATTAGGGTTTCATGGGAGGTGGCGAGGTCAGAGGAGGAGGAGCGGGAACAGAGGAGGTGATGGTGGTGCGAGATGGGGAAAGGAAGACCGCGAGAAGGAGCAGGGTGTGTGCGTGATGAGGAACGCGATGCGATGCTTGGTTCTTGTTTGGATTGTGCTTTCCAGTCGTGAACACAGGAAACGTCATTACCCGCAAACAAAAGTGTACTCCGTTCATCGCTCTTTGTGGTTGTGGCCAAACGGTGGGTCATACTACCTCCGTTCTCATTTAATTACTGTTCCCGACAGCAAAATGAACTGCGAGTAAGCTGTTGTGTTCTATCTGGACGATAACTATTTCGATACAGAGGTAGTATTCAAACTTTATACTAATTTATTTTTGAAATAGAAAATAATAAGTAATTTGAGATTGAGAGAGTATTACTTACCGATACATAGTTATAGCAAACGCAATGAGAATTCAACTAAAATTATTAGAGTGTCTATCACCAAAATTTGTCATGTATAAATAAGAGGCGATCTGGTCATGAAGAGAGATAGGGGGGTATGCAAGCTCTAAAATAGCATGGATTTGTCTTTGCTCGTGGACGCATTTACTTTGTGCAAACTTGTTGATGAGCACCACTAACAATTGAATATGATTATATATGCTGAATGAGGACAAAGAAAACTTTCGTAAACGAAAATACCTTTGACTGTTCACTCAAACAGCAAATTGAACGAACTAAAGGAACAATTATCTTAGCAATATGATAGCTGATATTCAGGAAAAAAAATTCCACTTACATGCAAATACAACTAACATTTTATCTATAGACAATACAAGTACAAATTTTAATGTGCACTGAAAACATACAAGATTACATAATCTCTAACAAATTACAAATATAAGTGCACAAAACAACTACTATTTGTTCTATAGTCAATACAAAATGATTTTTTAAGGAAAAAGTCTATTTTACGACCTTTAAGTATCAACTTTGTTCACTTAACCTCTTAAAGTATTTTTTGATTTAGTTTACCTCCTAAACTATTTAGATTGGTTCAATTCACCCCCTACTGAAATTTTTCTTTTTTGTTTCTCTATGCACAGGTTATATTTGAAGTAACAAATTTGTGGGGTAGTAGATGGTATCATAAACTATGCAAGAAAAATATTTTTTTTATTTTTTCATAAACATTTTTCATGTATTATTTCATCCTCCAAACAAAATTGTTTACATAGTTTTAAAATACAAAAAAATATAAATATTCTGAAAATATTTTTCGAATGTATATTCTGTTGTAACATATAGTCCCATAGAATTTTACCTTTAGAAATAATGTTTACAAAGAGAAACAAAAAAGAAAAAATTACTAGGGGATGAATTGAATCAATGTAAATAGTTTAAGAGGTAAACTGAATTAAAATTTTCTCTAATGGGTTAAGTAAACAACACTAATACTTAAAGATAGTAAAATAGACTTTTCCTTTTTTTTGATGTGCACTGAAAACACGAGATTACAGAGTTCCTATAAACTACAAATATAAGTGAACAACATCATACTGAATGGAACTTAAAAAGTATGAATCTGTTATATCCAATTAAAAGATGAGGGAACTATAAGAATGCAACTAGAAAAAAGTGTCAATCCGTTATATCCAATTACTTCCTCCATTTCAAAATACTTATCACTCTCTGGTTTATTTTTTAGTTATAGAGTGATAAGTAATTTGAAATGGAGAGAGTAAGAATTAAGAGACGAGAGATGAAGGAACCCAATCTAAGTCCGGATGGTCTGCGGTTCCAGTAACAACGGAGGAGAGGGAGAAGGAAGACAAGACTAGAGACGGCTGCGGGGTGGAGTTCGGCGGCGGAACGTGTTTGGCGAGGGGAGGGAATGGAAGATGTAGGCACTTCGGACATCGGCTGCACTCGATGGGCTCGTTAAGGCCGCACTCTGGCCGTCGAGCCTGCTGAAATTTTTTGTCCCGGGAAGAATCTAGACAAAGGAGGTTCCGGCTAAATTCAGCCAGCAGTGTCCGTCTGAAGATTTCGCGTGTGACCAGTGCTGCGTAGTGCGTACGTACGCCGAGCATACGGTGTCCGCTGTAATTTCCGAGCAATGTCCGTGCTGGTTCATTGTACAGCCAGCAGCCTTTGGCTGGTTGGTCCCTCCTCTCGCGTCGTGCGCACGCTCCATCTCCACGTGCTCAGGCCGACACCGGTAAATATAACTGGATCATCGTCAGGACCTGCGTGACCCCCTGGGGGTCGTTTTCCTACAAATTCCATGGTGCGATCTGCTCAGTGTTACGAGTAATCGAAGATACATGATCTCCCGATAGTATGTCACGGTGTGAATCTTTGCACTTCAACATGAACATGCACGCTAAGTGGCTCCAGGCGCGCTAACTAATATACTCCTCTTTTTTTAATAAATGTCATTTCAGATAAACTAAAATAACTAAAAATGAACTGTGGAATGTTGTCTTAACGATAAATATTATGAAATAGAAGGAGTAATAACCAGCCAAAGTGTCACGGTGTTATCATTAGAACCATGTGGCGCTGAGACAGCGGGGAAGCCGATTTGCAACCACGGTCACGCCGACGGGCCCACCACTCAGCGCGGCACGGCCACTCTGGTCCTACCTGTCACATTCACGCGCAGTTACGACGTGTCGGTCCAGAGAGCAAAGGAGGAAGGCTCCGCATGTGGCTTGCCACCCGGAAACCATAGCTCCCAGCGCCACTCCAATTAAGGCCCACTAACTTGGTTAGATAAAAATAAGGCCCACTAATATTGACATCTGCTCACCAGCTCCTACGAGTGCCCATCTCAACACGTCCACTTCACTTACATGCGGGACCATATGGTAATGGACCCACGCGTCATCGGACTTCTTTGTAGTGGAAGCCGTGGTTGACCTCCGCCGCGGAATATGTCAGTGAGTCAGCTTTAATACGAACCCCACCTCGCTCCCGGGGGAGAAGAAAACAAAACAGAACAACCAGTGGAAGGAAGCCGCAGTGCTGCTGCTGCTACGGGCGGACGCCACCAACTCCGGCCGCCGCCGCCGCCGAGGAATGCGGCGGGGAGCAGCGTGGCACCCGTTACGGCAGCTACCTGCTAGGCGAGACTCGGCTCGGATCAGAGGGAGCGCGGGAAGAGAATAATGGGCGTGTGGAGGGAGGGGGCGGGGTGGTGCCTCTGCTCCGGCGGAGGAGACGCGCGGTCGGAACGGATCAAGGCGGCGATATTCTCTGCCAAGGCCGCTGCGGTGGCGGCGGTCGGCGGGAAGGGACGGGGCAGCGGGCTCCTGATCCACCGCAACCTGCTGCTCACCACGCACGGCAACTTGCCCTCCGCGGCCGCCGCCGAGGACGCGGAGGCGCTGCTCGGGAACGGCCGCCTCGCTGCACGTCTGGAACCGCACAGGTGAGCCGAGCTATCCTTCAGCGACTTCTTCGCTACGCCACGCGCGCTTGAGTTTGTGTGGGATCCCGTTGTTTGGCCTTCTGGTTCGTGCAGTGATTGCAACGTGATTAGGCTGAGATCTGCTCTCCGAGCCGCGGAGCAGGGCCCACGCGCCGCGACACTGGACGTACTCGTCGGTGGTAGTGGGCGAGCTGTTGCTGGTGGTGTTGATTAGCAGTAATGCGGCTGATTGCGAATTGTGGTGTTTCTGATGGTGGTTAGTAGTAGCATCATTGCCGTAATGATGGTGGCATTAGCAACCCACGTGGGTGCTCACAAGTCACAAGCTGGACAGTGCAAATGGTTGTTCCCTTTTACTAGTGGGAGGGCATCCAAGGTAAACTATGACAACCACAAACAATAATTGGTTCATGATGGAAATTAAGTACTCCCTCCATCCCAAATTACTTGTCACCCTCTAGTTCATTTTGAACTAGATAGTGACAAGTATTTTGGGATGGAGGGAATACCAAGTTTGGGTCTTATAAAGTTCAAAGCGCCCTGACTTTCCATGGTGTCACCTCAAGTGAAGTTTGCTGCTACTGGGATGAATCCTTGAAAGCTGAGCATCTTGGGATTGCTATTTATTGTCCGGTTTCTTAATCTTTGCTGTTCTTGATTCCAATCTTACGTTCTCTCTGAAATGGTTGTTTGTGCAGATTCTTCATTACCAGCTCCATTCTGGACCTTACAATAGTGGGTCTTGATTATGCAGAGCCTGACTCAACTCTGCAGGGTCAGCAACCTCAGTATTTGAAAACATGCTGCAAGCCAAGCATAGATCATGGAAGTGTTGTGTACCTGCTGGGACATACAGAGAAAAAAGAACCGGTGATTGGTGAGGGGAAAGTAGTGATTGGCACAGATAACCTCATAAAGCTTGTGACGGATGGGGTGACATGGTGCCCTGGTTCTGCAGGTTTCGATGCACAAGGGAACCTAGCATTTATGATCTGTGATCCGATGAAGCTGGCCTCCTCCCCTACTACAAGATCATCCTCGGCATCCTCTTCTTCGTCACATTCACGGAAAAAGGATCACCCGACGCAATTTGGTATCCCAATATCTGTAGCTTGTGATTGGTTGTATCAGCATTGGCAGGGCAGCTTGGATGAGGTCAGCAAACCAAAGTTACCTCTTATTCGGCTGATGTCCAGTAGGAGTGATCACTCAAGCACTTCTTTCACTCGTCGTCATGTGTTCAAGCCTGACGACGAGAATGATGGCGCCTCTGTTTCCTCAAAGCCTAAATATCAGAAGGCATCAGGAAGCTCAGCCACTGCAAGGATTTCACATGAAGCAAATCTTCTTGTTGATCTGCGCACAACCAGTGAACAAGGGATTGCAACACCAGAAGTATACGAATCACCGAGACATAATTCTTGTCAGGCTCAGAGGGACGCTGCACCCAGGGCTCCAAAGACAATCTTTCTACCGCTACCTCTTAAGCAAATGCTTTCAGATGAGAACAATGCCGAGACTTCCAAGCCTAGAAATCAATATAAACATAATGTCTTTCCATCAGGGCTGATATGGCATTGTAATGGTGAGGCTGCTTTTAGGCACCCTCCTGTTGCCCATCTGCCGGATGATTTCAGCAGTGAAGGGCAGTCAAGCTCGTCACCTGTTGAGATGTTGGAGTATGTATATCAAGACCATTATAGCAGTGAGGAGGAAACCATGTACTCAGCCGAAACCATGGAAAGCAGGAACATTCCAAGCCCCAGGGAGAAGCATGTGGGAAGGAGCCAGAGCTGCGTCACGTACAGCAGGTGGAGTTCTCCAAGGAGCTCGTCAATACAAAAAGGATCTTTGCGAAAGCAGCATACATTAATCCCTGTGTGGAAAACTAACTCGCAGAACACAGCTCTGCCTCAGAGGAGTCATGACTATTTGAGCCCAACAGTCTCCTCAGCTATGAAGAAAAGGAACTCTGTGGATCAGCAACAGCCCACAAAGCCTCGACGGAGCACTGTGCAATCTTCTCCAAAATGGACGTTTTGATGGTTCTGTGAGCGGAATCGATCAGCAGAGCGAATGCTGGCTCAGTGGAAGACTATCCTGTGTCCTGTATCAACTCCTAAAAGGTTCGTGAGTTGATGCTCTCTCACCTCCTCTCTGGGTTGTGTGTGCAGAATGACTTGGGGATCGGATAAATAAGTTAAAGAAAAGAAAAGGTAAACTCGACATGAAAGGTTACAGGTCAAATATGTTGCAAGGCCTCAAGCACGAGCTGTTGTGAAGAGATGAATCTTGGAATGAAGATTGGATGATAACTGTTAGTCTGTTACAGACTGTAATATTCAGCTTACCAGCTTTAACTAAACATTTCCATGGTTAATATGAACTTTTTTTTTACCAACACGTGTTGCTTCCTTACTTCGTGCTTCTCCATGGGCTTTGTTATGTCATCCTTAACTAAATCACGACTCTGGATATGTTGAGGTTTACCTGTTTTTTTGTTTCCTTCGTCTCCCTGCCAAGCAGATTACTTCTGTAATGTTGTCTGCGTTCCAAACTTTTTGAATGTAAGTAACATATTGCTGAACGAAGTGGCAGAGTTTGCCCGTTTATCATGCCATTCTTGTACTATGAGATCACTGACAACTTGATCCAACGTGAGACTTTATGCGCTTTCTATGATCGCAGTCATTTTAGCAGAATTTTCCTAAGTGTTACCCCTCAGAAAATGATTGGTAGGAGCATTTGCGCACGTGACGAGTGATACACTTTCAATGTAGACAGTAGCCACTCTTCCATTTATTTTATTGTTGCTTCAAGACCCGACATGCACATGACTTTGCCAGGCCCCAAGTACCATACATACACAACCCAAACTGCCCAGTTCAGCGTACTCAAATACGTACAAGCTTAGTTCCTGTCAAAAATAAAAAGTACAGACTTGATTCATGGCCCTAGGATGATCATTTGGGCGGTCAGCAAGACCATAACGCAAACGATGTCAAGCTCGATCATACAACCTGAAGCACGAAGGTCAAGAGTCAAATCTGACCAACAGATCCAACTACGCATGCATAAACACTGTCCCCCCATTGATCAGTCGATGCCCTGTGCTGTGCGCATGTGGATATGTTGCTGCCACGCTGTTCCACAAGGAACAAAGCACGCTTAATCATTTCTCGACTCTACATATCACGTTCTCACGTTATACGTTTCAAGTGTGTCGATTTGGAAGAACTTTTTAGTCCTCGTTCGTCTGAACATATAGGTCTCAAATTCCAACATAAATATAGTTACACAAGCAAGACAACTTCGGGCGGCTTATCACGTTATAGTATAGGCTACCCCGCGGTGAAGGGGTCACATAGGCACACATCTATGCGTCATACAGTACAAATTAGAAAATGATGTAACTGATGTGTGATCCGTAATTAACTGCTGAAAACCTGTTACCGTGTAGCTTTAGTTTAATGTAACGTCATAAGTTACCGTGTAATCATGAATAAAACATGAAGCTGACACAATACAAATTCTGAACGACAGTGCATGCAGGAGTGGCAACAAGGGCAGTGGTAATAAGTAAGGTCCTGTTTGGCACAGCTGGAACTTGTTACAAAAGCAGCTTGTTTGAAAAGCTGGTGGAAAGCAGCTTCTGCTTATGTCCTGCTTTTAGTTCATTCTGAGAAGCAGCTGAACTAAAAAGCTGTTACAGAAGCTTCCTGTTTGGCACACCCTCAGCTTATTTTTGTGAAGAAGCTGCAGCAGAAGCTGTGCCAAACAGGGCCTAAGGTGCGAGTTTCAGGCAGCCAACAGTCAGAATGGGGAGAAAAATAGTATCTGGATTACTACTGAAAGATTTGCACATGAATGTGTCAATCTTTAGTAGTATAAAAGAAACTTTAGCCATCCGAATTACTTCCTCCGGTTTTATTTTGTTGACGTTTGTGTGCAAATTTGCAGTAACCAATGTCAACAAAATAAAACCGGTGGGTGGAATGGGCAATAAGGAAAATATTTTCTTGGGCATGCTTCTACCTTTATATAACCCCGACGACATCCCACAAAATGCTAGGAACGTCGGAAACTCAGAATGCAGATAAGCTCATCCAGAAAATGGATTCTCAATATCAACAATACCACATAAAAATGATTTGATGGCCAGCTGAATTAAGCCGACACACTTGACACTCATATTTTGACAACATAATTTAAAGCCAGGAATAGGAATTTCTTAAGACGGCTTAGAAGCATGAACGTTGATGAATGTGCGTTCACTTTTGCTGTGGACAATTCAACATCCTCTGGCCAGGTGCATTGCCAAACCAGGTGTAAACTCTTGTATCATCTTGATACTATTGGGTTTAATAAAAAGCTCATTATCGAAAAAAAAATGAGTCCATGATTCAAGTCACAGATATAAGTAAGCTTCTATATTGGCGGCAAATGAAAATTCAGCTTTCAATAATTTGAAACACACAAGGCAATATATATGGCGAGTAAAATGGAACTTGATCAATTTCGAATGCACAGTGCAGGGCATTATATGCAGCATCAATTCAATGTTGTTTCGTCTAAAACCAAAATAACAAATCCAACATCTTCAAATGCAGGGCAACAGAAGAATAATGTGGGGATTGGTTAGACATAAAGCACACTAATAATATTTGCATATAATATTGATGACTAATATGCCAAAAGTGACTTCTCATGTCAATTACCCTGTAAATTCAACATTTGCAGTGAAGGCAATGAAGAGCAATTGGGCGAAGAATATATAAGCTCATAAGTGGTAAGGTCTGATCGATCCGATCAATAGTTGACATGATTTGACCAGATTCCAGGACATGATGGAGCCGCAAGAGAGGCCATTCACAAAAAAACACCAATAAATTACTGCTATTAACTAACTAATATAAACAATGGTATCTCCCTAACCATACATCCTGGTGCGGAAGAAGATAATCCCGTGAGCAGAGGGAAAAGATTACAAAACAAAACCCTAGTACCGATACCCAAATCAACCCCACGTTTCTTTCTCTGCCGCCAAATCGAGTACAGCAGCAGCTACATCATCGTGTAATAATGACCACATCAAAATAGCTTAGCTGGGAACAGTAACAATCGGCACTTAAACTAATAATCAGGTGGCGAATTTTATATATTCATGCATACCCCACTCTCACCCACCCACTCTTAAACCAACGAATGAATCCCGCTGAGATCAGAGGTTGCAGCCGAGGCAGTCGCAGGACTTGGGCGTGAAAGAGCAGTACCCGAAGGGGCGGTTGGGGATGTTGCAGTTGATGGAGTAGCAGCAGGGCGCGAGGACGCAGGCGCCCCTGGAGCCGCCGCAGCAGGTGCAGGGCGCGCAGAGCTGGAAGCTCCCCGCGAGCCGGCGCCGCGTCGTCTCGTTCATCAGGCCCAGCGCCATCGCGCCGAGCTCCGCCGTGGGGGCCACCGGCACCAGGTCCCCCCGCCGCCGCGGTGCTCTCTCCGCCTGCGTGCGTGACCGACGTGAGCGTGACCACGGCGTGAGTGGCGAAGCTAGAGCTGGATTTGGGGAGGAGGAGAGAGAGTCCCGCTGGCTGAGAAGACGGCGACGTACGTACCTGGGAACCGTCGTCGGAGACGGCCGCGGCCGGGGAGAGGAGGAGGAGCGTCAGCAGGATGAGGGAGGGGAGGACCGGCGGGGTGGGCATGGCTGCTGGCCTAGGGTTCTGCTTTGGCCTGCCTGCGATGGTGGAGGATAGGGAGGGAGCAGGAGAAGGGGAGCTCGGTTGATGAAGGATGGTGGAAAGGGGGGTGGAGATCGGGAGAGGGAAGCTGGTAAAGCAAGCGAAGTGAAGATGTGAAAAGTGAGCGAGGGAGAGAAGCTCTTTTCGGAGAAAGCGAGGGCGCTGCTCGCGATGGGAGATTCGGAACGCCTGCGCTCACGCACCAGCTGGCGTCATCCGCTTGATGACGCGCAGGCGCGGAAGAGGGTTACCCTTACCCGACGGGCAAGGGATAAAAAATAAACGGCAACTGGAATGCTCGATTGATCATCGACATGGTTGCGCGCAGTGGAATCGTCTGTATAGATCCTCAAATGGGCCGGGCCCATTCGGCGGCCCGAGGCACGGCCCGAAAATACACGGCCTGAGCACGAGCCTGACCCGAAGCGAATAGTGTCGGGCCGGCCCGAGAACGATAGTCGGGCCGTGCCTGGGCTGACTTTCTAGCACGTTGGGCCAGCACGAGCCCGACCCGATTTTTAGACTGGCTTAATAATGGCCCGACTGGTCATAAAAAAGTCGGTGTTTCCTCCAAATCATAATCTCTTTCTCTCCCAATCCGACGGCTGCGCTCTTCTTCTGGCGCGCTCCGGTCCCGCAATCGCGTGCAGCCCGCCGTCCCCGCTCGCGACGCCGGCCACGCTCGGCCCCGCGTTCGCGCGCCGCCCGCCGTCCCCGCCCGCGACGCCGGCCACGCTCGACCCCGCGCTCGAGCGCCGCCCGCCGTCCGCGCTCGGGCCACTGCGCCCGCGTCGCCGTCGCGCTCGCCGTCGGTCGAACCCCGCGCTCCCGCCGTCAGCAGCCATGTCCGAGCTCGTCCTCCTCTCTCCTCCGCCGCCGACAATCTTGTGCTGTCGTGCCGCCGGGCTGCCTCGTGTCGTCGGGCTGCCGCGTGCCACCGTGCCGGCACGGCACGAAGCAACCTTCGTTGTGCCGTGTCTGGGCGGACTCTTCGACACGGCGGAACGGCACGGGAGCAGTGCCGTGCCTGGTAGTGCCAGGCCGCTTCGTGCCGGGCTTTACCGTGCTCGGGCCGTGCTCGGGCCGGGCGGCCCATTTGAGGATCTATAATCGTGTGTGGTCACAGCTCATTTTGTTTCCAAGGGACGGTGAAGGTTTCTACCAGGTGCTGCACGGCATGACAAGACAAGTGGTGACGCTGCCAGTAAAACACGGGCGGATCCATCTACCAGTACGGAGCAGAGATCCACGCCGCCGATCTTGACAGCCTGCTAGATTACCTGGTTTTGCCGGGAGATCATGAAGAGATCCAGGAGAGCTGCCACTGCCGGTGTCATTCCTCACGTTGCAGCTACGGCCAACCTGGACGCGGGCCTCTCCAACACAACAGGAACAAAAGAAATTACCGACGAGACCCTATCGAACTGGTAATGCGGTCAAATAAGCACCCAGATTAAAATTTTCAGACGGTTCGATCCCAAATCTGCATGAGAACCACGGTCGTCTTGACACAGGCTGGACGAGTCAAGAACGCGACGTACGGGCAGATGAAAGAGCCAAAAGGGAGACGACAATTAAAAGCTTTGCACATGACACGTTCGGAGAAGTCAGTAGCCTCTCTTAGCAACATTACAGTAGTTTTGATGTAGGTATGTATGGTCAGCACCTGACCACAAGAAATATGGTCGGCCCAGGCTAGGCACCTCAGAACACATGCGTGCCAACTGCCAAATAATAGAGGTGACATGACAGCCGAACTTGGGTTCATTTTCGATCTACCTTCATCATATGGCTTGTGGACTGAGGATGAGGTCAGGATCTACGGAAAATCAATTTCTTTCATGAGGTAGCGACAATCTAGAAAGCAGATCATCAATATAAATTACCCCCCAACGCAGAGTTAAAGAAATCCCGATGTATACTGTGTCTGCATAGTGACACTCCCTCCAAGCAGGGTCCAAACAAAGCAATGAGGTAATATAGTTTGGATCACCAAAAAGAAGAACGAAAAAACACCTAAACCTTCAGCTCCTTCAGAGCATTTCCTACCTTTGCACCTTTTAGCAAGTCATACAGGTTCAATTAAATCTAAATAGTTTAGAATTCAGACTTCCAGGGTCAACAGTGAAACAACCTGATAACTGGAAGTCTGCATTTCAAAGTTACTGAAATTGCAAGAGGTATTCCCAAATATTCAAATTACATAAGGGCTGTACATCTCCAGCAGCAACTCAATTTACAGAACTTGATGCCCGGGAGTTAGGGAACAGGAAACATTCACTGCGCATGACACAGCGCGGTGGATTTTATACATCAAAGTAGATCAACAGCAAATGATGCCTAGGATGGGTATCCAGAACCGGATGGCAATCCCAAAAGACGCCGAACCATAGGGACATTAGTTGGAGCAGATGCAGGAGAAGCAGAGGTAGAGAAACCATAGCCATAGACTCCCATTGGAGTAGCCATTGGATGATCAAATTTACAATTGGCACCGAACTTGCAGATGCCGTAAAGAGAATAAAATTTGCACAGTTCTTCACCCTGACAGAACAAAAGAAAAGAGAGTGTTCTCAGTCTCTTAGGAGAATTAAGAAAATGTACTATTGCGGGACGTGCAGGTGCAGCAAATGGACCAGATCAGACCTGAGTATGATAACCTTTTAGTTAGTTAGACATAAGAAGATGCACTGTTCATTTAACAGCTAAAACAGTGTAGGCTGAAGCTGACAAATTAATACTAGACACTTTTACTTACTTCCTGCCCAAGCAAATTAGTACCTATTCAATTCTCTAGTCAGTCTTTGTTTGCATCAACAATGACCCTTGTCTATCATAATCGCCTTAGGGGAGCACTCAAAAGTTTGGATAGTAAAACAAAAGATCAACCGCTGGATATACAGAGAATTATCTTATATCATTACCTTGAATCTGCATCTTTAGCTTTGGCATTCTAAATTTATTCAGGGGGGAAAGGTGGGGGGGGGGGGGGGGGGGGGGGGGGGCTACCATCATTAGCAGAAAACATGCCACTGCAAAATCAATCAACTAACTGACAAACAGCATGTACAAGTCATTCTTCATGTCCTTTATCTACCATGAACCGGCTCTTATACACACACATTTTTTTTAAAAAAAAAACCATCTTCACCCGCATGTCAGGCTGCTGACAAGCTAAACAGCCTGAGGTGACATCTGCTAAATCTCTACCTCCAAAGCAATGAGGTGGTACAGCAAACAAAAAAATTGATATGCACCCAGTAAAACGTTAAACAGAAACCATCACAAAAGTACTGCATAAAAAGATCACTAGAAGAGTTGTCGATAACTTACTGGACGTAGCGGAAGGCCCATTGGACTTAATACACAATCCGGGGGAGGCAATGTTCTCACCCGAGGATGATGAAACTTGCACACGGCCCCAAATTTACAATCCCCTGTCTTCATATAATATTGACATTCTGGTTGATCAGGCCTCTCAGGAAATACATTTTCTCTCTGCAACATATATTGAGGCACAGGATACGAACTGGATCTGTAGGGTGATAACATTCCCTGATTTCCTGCACTGCCTTCACCTTGTTGAGAAGTTCCATAGGTTTGTTGAGCCCCAGGTGACTGCAGCTGACTCTGAGGAGATGGAACATAAGGCAGTTGGCCTTTAGAAGAAAACATAATAAAAGTAAAGATCTATCGACCCTAAATATAATCTTCAATAATTCGGGTGAGAAAAGGTTTCAGTTTCATACATGGAACAAATTAGAAAAAAACTATAGCACAATTTACATTTTGCAGAAGAGCAAACAAGTGAGGAAACAAGATAATGCCATTACAGACACTATACTTTTGCACCCTTTTCCTTCTTGGGAGACTCTCAATGTCAAGGACATTGACCGGGCCATAATATGAATGCAAATACTTTCATGACTGGGAAAATTGGATCATAACGCAACATTACAAAATAAAATGAACTTACAGGATAGGAGTTCCAACTGGGTACTTGCACAAGACCCTGAGGTAAAATCATTTGTGGATAATTTGAAGGACTTTGCCATCTAGGGCTTGGAATAAAAGAAGCTCGTGGAAAAGCCCAACTTGCTGTGGTTCCCGTATAAGAATGTGGACCGGCTCTTGCAGAGGAATGTACAGAGGGATAAATAGGAGAACCACGCGAAGAATCCATCGCATTGAAAAGTTCCGGATGGTGGAATTTACAAGTATCCCCATATTTACACTGCCCCGTTTTCAAATAATATGCACACTCCTTTTCATTCTACAAGATAAAACATATATCTTTTCAGTATGAAAACAGTCAAATGCGGCAAACAAATAACATTTGGTTACCAAACAACAAACCGGTCTGAGTGGATATCCTAATGTGTTTAGCTGCATCCTCCCTGAAAGTCCAGCCTTTTCTCTGGGATGGTGAAATTTACACGTAGGCCCAAACTTGCAGGTTCCAGTCTTCATATAGTACTACAAGAAGATTTATGTAGCTGTTCTCAGTTTCAGTACTCCCCCACATGCATAAAGCTAAAACACTCATATGTAAAATCAATTCTTTAAGCCAGGGAAACGACAAACAAACATACATAGCCAATTTTCTAATGTGGGAGGACAATCACAATTTGGATTATCATTCAGCTTTTGCATGTTTGCAGGAACATTCAGAAATATGAATGGAACTTTAAGCTATGGGCTCTGAATGCATATGTTGGCCAGTGCAAGCAGCTCCTAAGAAAAAGGGAAAGAAGAAGCATCCATGAAAACCAAGATAATTACCTAGTGTTCAAAACCTCAACCTTTTATCCCAACTTACATGAATGGATTAACTGCTGCATAAAAAAATCTTGAAGTTTCGTTTTCTGCGTGACTAGATAAGCAATTTTTAGAATCATATTACGAAAATAACATGAGCCAGTACATCAGTGTAACATATAGCAGTGCTGACCAGAGAACTGGGCACAAGTACCTCTTATGAATAAACTATGTTTCTGAATGATCTAGTGACTAGTGTAACAACTAGAGTTACCTGACATTCAGGCTGTCCCACCCTCTCAGGATATTCGCCCTTCATTCTGGCAGAGGCAATAGCCTGACATTAAAAATCTATTATCAGAACCGCAAATGAGATATGAAAAAAAAAAGAACGTTTTTGTGAGAAGACATGTGACTTTACAGGAAAAAGTGGCAGCTACTACCGTAAATCCTCACTAAAGAACGAGCATATCCACAGTCCACAGAAGCAAACGAGAAGCAAACTAAGAGATGTAAAAGACAGTCTGTTCTGTAAGCTAAATCTCAGTCGTTTCAATATATTTTATCTTGAACAGAGCACGGGACTAGTGGATCAAGGAAACTTCAACTTGCACATAGGTCCAACTAACATTTTGAGAATGCCTTATGATGAGCATATTGGCCCCAACATAGTCCAAATGGAAAACGTGTTAAATGTCAAGGTGGAACAAACCAACGTCAGCTCTCTCGAAATATTACTTCATGCATTTTTGTCCTGTGGTGTAACTGAAATACATCGCTAAAGGACAATTTTCTTCCAGCTGCACGTGGTTCTTAACAATAGTGCCAATGTATTAACTATACTGCAAATGTACATAAGAACAAGGATGTTGCGGAAAAGAGGATGTTCACCAGACTCCTATCCGGAGGGTGACTGAACCTGCAGCTCATGCCAAATCTACACAATCCAGTCCTGAGGTAGTAAGTACAGTCCGGTTCACCCGGCCGCTCAGGATATGGCCCAGGTTGCATAGTGGCACCACTGTCCATGGCCATCTGCTGCCACATTCCCTCTACAATCAACATCCCACACATAATTAACTAGAATCCAAAATAACTTGAGAAAAATAATGATATCAACATATGTGCAATATGTTGTGATTTTCATTTCGAATCTCCTTGAGCTATGAAACAATCCACATTTTACAAGCAAAGTTATTCCTGCAACACGAGCTCATGAACCAACTAATCACTAATATGTTACCCCGTGGTTTGAACCAAATTCTAATAAAGTTAAATCCAGATGTAAGACATAAATATATAGAGAAGAAAAAAAAACATCACCGCGGTCTAACAGAATCAAATTAATATACCGCGGTAAAGAACCCCAATCCCATACCGAAACAAAGATCACCGCACCATACCACTTAGTTCCTTGCAATTAGTACTTCATAGTACACAAAAAAAATATAACGGGAGCAACCAGTGATTCTACGAAGAAACTGTTAAAATTGGGCACCCGAGCTTAACCTACACTGTCAATTAAGCGTCGAGACCCCAATTCCCCAATCCCGACCACATCTGGAGCGGAAAGGGCTAGAGCGACGGAAACCCTAACCTTCATAGAGCGCGGAGGGGTCGGGTGAGGACGTGTCGCCGGCGACGGTGGTGCTGGCGGTGGGCGGGGGAGGCGCGGGGGCGGCGGACACCGTCAACGCCGCTGGAGCGGATGCTCTTCCGGCTTCTTCCATCGGCGGCGAGTGGCGTCGGCGGCCATCACACGATCGCGTCGGCGGGGGATGGAGCTGCTGCCATCCCGGAGCTCCGGCGGGGGAGGGGAACGAGTGATCGGTGTCGGGAGAAGAGTATCGAGGTGGCCCCTGCCGCTCGTATTTATTCCTCTCTCTCTACCTCCTCTCCGTTTCCCCTCACGACACGGTTTGCTACGTGCACCCGCGCGTTGCGTGGTGTTGGGATGCCAACACGCGCCCTTTTGTGTGTACGGATGGAGTGCTCTTGAAGCCTTAATTTTTATTTAAAAACCAAGCACGATTAAAAATGTTGTCACCCGAATAAACAGATCTCTCGTTTGTAGTGTACTAAATGGATATACATTCAGACAAATTAAATCATGCACTGGCCTCACCGTTTACTTATTCGTTGTGGTCTCACACAGGGATCTTTAACAAGTGTGTTCAGATTTGTGCGAGTGCAAATGAGAAGGGGGAATGAATTTTGTTTGCAATATTCTCTTTTTGGCAGTTTAACGTTGGAGTGATGGCGGAGGTCCAATCTTGAATGCCATTGTGGTACAATTAATCACGGTCAATTTATTCAACCTGAAGGGGGTTGGAGCACTTAATTAAACTACTGTACTTTTTTATATTACTTCGACATAACGGCCTAAGCGAGGTAGCAGTGCACCTAATAGCAAATGAATTGTTACATTACTGGTCGCATTAAACATCTCGCTTACGCTTAAGCTTTTGTGACGCCTGCCTGACTCGTATGATCTGAAACTGTCTGAAAGGAGAAATCATTTTTGAATCCTCACGGCAGTGCACCTAAGAATTTCCCCGTGCTCCTTGGACGTACGCATCCCGGAGTGCGGGGCTACGCATATCTCTGCGTTTTCTTTTCATTTTTTGTCTTGGCCTTTTATTCTGTTTCTATGGCCGTCTTTTTTGTTGGGGCGTGTATTGTGAGGAGACGAGTACAGAGCTTGGCGCTGGAGTGACCTCAGCCATTCGTTCCGGCTCCTCTTTTTCCCCTTGTATTTTTCTCTCTTTCGTGGTCACCGACCACTTGTGTACCCGGCCGGTCGACGCGCGGCGATTCCGCGGCTTCTCGCGTCCGTGGCCGTCCGTGGCTCTACGGCTTCGGTGCACGGTGAGTGCCGCGTTGTTGCGGCGGTGGTCACCAACCCGGGGCCTGGCTGATGCTGGTGCCTGGTTCTGGACCAGGCAAAAATGCAGAGGAAATTGCATAAAAAGAAAACGCAGAGGAAGAGATGGAGGAAACGGGCTGGACTGCGCGTGCGGCTGTACACGGCCCGTTTGAGAGGTCTTGTGGGCTCATGGAGAACCCAACAAACAAACTTGGGCCGAAACAGACATCGTTATCTACAGCAGACAGAGAGCATCAGAGCAACGGCAAAGATGGTGAAACAGTCTATTAATAGCACCGTAGCGACATGTGTTCCGGTTCCGGTTTCTCTACAGCCGGAGTACCGTGGAACAATAACCTCGCATGAACGAGTCGCAACGCAGCCTGGCACGTTCGCAGTCGCCGATCTGGACGCTGCACCGCCGTGCACCAGCGTTCGTCAGAGACGGCAACAGAAAAAACAACACCAGAAGCCCAGATTCGATTCCGTTCCAACTCGGCAGCAGCGAGCATGGCGCTGCCGCTTGCGCTGCATCCCTTTCTCGTGAACGCGGTTACAGAGCAGATGGTTCCTTTTACGTACGACCTGCGCTTGCCCGATGCAACATGCCACACGCTACGCCCCCACGCTGCACAGCCCCAGCCCCAGCCCCAGCCCCAGGTGCCTGTTTGTGTGTGCGCGCCCCACTTGCTAGTAGTACAGGCCCCACCACGGTACCTGCAGCTTTTCCGCCATTAAAGGAAGACGACTCTGTCTCTGCCACACTGCCATGCCATCGCATCGGCATCCTGATCCTGACCCTGACCCTGCGCGACGCTACTGGTCTTGTACGAAAAGGTCCGTCCCGTCGTCGCATCAGCTCGTGGGTGTGTGCGTACAGTACACGCTCAACCACTCCATGCAGCACGGCACGGTAGAGGCAGCCCCGGCCCCCTGGCAAAGCACCGGAGGTCACGAGACGTGCAAAGCGTGGATGGAGCACGAGTCTACCCATTTGCCCGTTTCCTGCGCGCCGCGCTGGCTCTGCGTTGCGTTTCCCCGTTCGCGTGCGCCCTCCCGTCGGGGAGCGGTTTGATCATGCATGTCTTGAGTAGGATGGCCACTCCACCGAATGCGGCTTCCCTCCTCCCATTCGGTCCTCCCATGCGTCCTCCCGTTGACGTGTCAAAATATTATTGGTTCTTCATTAATACTTAGTTTAACTACCATATCTTCACAACAAATAAGATGATTACACGTCAGCGGGAGGACACATGGGAGGACAAACGGGAGGAGGGAAGCCGTGTCCCACTCCACCACCACTCTTCCTGCTCTGCTTCTGCTGCGCCCAGGCCCAGCGGACGCAGCCACCCTGCCTACTGCGACCGTGCGGCGTGCGGCATTGCTTGCCGTAATGAAGGGGCGAAGCGTTTCAAGTCGTGGAGCGGCGGAGCACGCAACGTCGTGATTCGGGGGCAAGGCAAGGCCGAGGCGCCACCCTCCCTCGTGCTCTCCCCCCATGCCATTGCCACGCGTTTCGTTCCAGCTCCGCGCCGCCCTGCCAGTTGTTAATGCGTTAATGGAACGGGGTAGTACCTAGTAGGCCTGGTTTGGTTTGGAACACATTACGAGTGCGTGTCGAAGACAAGATGCATCATCACACTAGAACTGAAACGGTTCGACGTTTAATTTACGTAGAATTATTGCCTCGAAAATAGCCAACGCGCATGGAGGGTAGCAATGGAGGACGGAACAATCATGTGCTCCGTCCGCAGCAACCTTGACCACCACCATCACCATATTTCGAAAAAAAAAACTTGACCGTCTTCCACGAGAAAAAAGGGAGAAGCGGCCAACGACTGGTGAATGATGATCAAAGCAAGTCCGATCCAGTCGCAGTCAAAACTCAAAAGAGAGATCAAAGGTGTGTGTCCGGTGCATGCAGGCCGTATGATCCGGTGACACATCCGTGTGGACGTCATGAGATCGACCAGAGCGTCCGTGCTAACGTACCAGTGGTGAACCAATGTTCTCCTCTCTCTGCTCCTCTCAGGCCAATCGCCCGCAGCGTGAGTGGGCGTCTGCGCGGCGCAGCGTGGTGTTTTGGTCATCGGCTCTGGTACTAGCACAGATGCACAATGAGGCAATGGGGATACCGCTGACAGTACTGAGCCGGTGACACATGGCCGGTGCAGTGCGGGGTTTGGAGGTTGGACACATTCGCGGTGTTTCAACATTCAACACGGACAACTGATACCATAGCCCTCCGTCCCAGTCCGTCCAATGAACTTGTCGCATTGTACTTCAAAAATGAACTACGATGAAACAAGTTCATAAAGATGGAGTGAGTATAGTACAATGGTTTTGTACTAAGTCAAATGTGTGTTGGGACTCGTCTGTACTCCCTCCGTTTTATTTTATTTGTTACTGGTTAGTTCAAAAATGAATTAACCGGTAACAAATAAAACGAAAAACAAGAGGGTATTACGGATGTTATGTTTGCTCGCGCCATTTTGGGGACAAGCAGTAAGTAAGTAGATTTGTATATTAGTATTCTCTTTCTACCTCGAGTGACATTAAGATAAGTTGACTAAATCAGTTAACCTGGTGCCATCAATTTAAAAATAATAAAGAGTATCTTTGCCAAAATAATAACAATGCAACAGATCGATTAATTTCGGTATTTGTTCATAAAAGGGACATCAAAGGGTTTTGCACGTGGCTGTTGTTTATGTTATAGCACGCTCGGAAAGCACGAACGGAAGTATATTATGGCGAGAAATAATGTACTGTTAGATACACGTTTGCGGGCGTGTAACTGTGCCTAACTCTCAGCGTGTTTTAGTAACACCGCGACACGTGCAGCGCGTGCACTATTTTATTTTACTAAAGTTACATTGAAATATAAGTTACATTCGGAAAAAAATAGTTTGTGCGTCCGGTCCTGTGGATCTCTTTTGTGACAATATATCTGTATATTATTCCCTTTTATCCTCGGGTGATGTTAAGATAAGTTGACTAAATCAGTTAACCTGATGCCATCATTTTAGAAATAATAAAGAGTATCTTCGCTAAAAATAATAATAATGAAACAGGTCATAATCTCGGTATTTGGTATTTGTTCATAAAAGATACATCAAATGGTTTGATCATGTGGTTTTTGTTTATGATATAGCATGTTCGAAAAGCACGGACGGGAGTATATTACGGCGAGAAATAATGTACCGCTAGATACACGTATGCAGGCGTGTAACTTTCCCTGGCTCTCGACGTGTTTTAGTAACACCGCAACACGTGCAGCGCGTGCAATATTTATTTCGCTGAAGTTACACCGGAATATAAGTTACATACGAAAAAGAAATAGTTTGCGCGTCCGATCCTGTAGATATCTACTGCGACAATAGGTCTATATATTATTCCCTTTCTATCCTCGAGTGACGTTAAGATAAGTTAACTAAGTCAGTTAATCCTGTGCCATCAATTTAGAAATAATAAAGAGTATCTTTGCCACTAATAATAATATCAACAATGCAACAAGCCGATTATTATCGGTATTTGTTCACAAAAGGAAAACAAAGGTTTCTAATAACATGATCTTTGTTTATGTTATAGCAAGTTCGAAAAGCACGAACGGGAGTATATTTTCACTAGAAATAATGTACCGTTAGATACATGTTTACGGGCTGTAACGGTCCCTAACTCTCGACGTATTTTAGTAACAACGCGACATGTGCAGCACGCGCATATTGAAGTTACACTGAAATATAGTAAGTTACATTCAAAAAACGAAATAGACTTTTCAATGCCCTCTGTTATTTTTTTCAAAAACCTTCAATGCCCTCTCTTAAATGTAGATACAAGATTTAGTAGCATATTTTAGAAGCTTCCAACTTTTTAATTTCGTTTGTTACCTTATATGCACTCATATGTTAGTAGCAATGGATTGTACTCCCTCCATCTAAAATTACTTGCTATTTTTGAATTAGAGAGTGACAATTAATTTAGCTTAGAGGGAATATATTATAGTTATTGCTCTAAAGACTACAACGAGTCTACTACAAGATGAAAAGAAGATGTGGAAAAACATAAAATCTCAAATAACGGTATCGCGTTTACACGGCTGATGGAGTAGGAATTCGTTGTCACGATTACGATTTCACCTTTTGTCTTGTTTTACAAAGATTTCTAGAGCATTTGCAAAAGAAAGAGAGAGAGAGAAAGATGTCAAGGTGTGTATTGGTATACAGTTTGGAAGAAAAATGGGCAAGTATCGCCAACGGAAGCCAGCGGGTGACCAGAAAAAAAAAAACGGAAGCATACTTGTGTTATCTTCCGGAAATGAAGGCGATAAATACAGAACTGAACGAACTCATCATGAGTTGGAAAAAGGCAACAGCTGCAGCAGCAGGACTGCAGGAGAGAGAGAGACGACGAGAAAACCCACCAGACCACCACCACCATTTCTTCCCCCTCCCTCGTCGCACTCGCACCCCAGTTCGTGAACTGCCTCTCCCTGCTCCGCTCACGCCTCCCTCGTGCCCGCGCCCTCGCCGTTCCCCGCAGGAGCACGGCACGGCCGGCGCGCCCGATCGCCGGCGACCGGTATTCGGCACCCCCTCACCCGCGGCAAGGTAAGCCAAGCGCGTCCCGGTCACCCTCCTCCCGACTTCCGCCCCGCGACGCTAGATGCTTCCTAGTTGGCTCGCCGCGATTTTGCTTCGCTCGTGCTCGTTCCTCGTCGCGGCGTGCTGTTGTAGGAGTGCTCCGGTTCGTCGCCCTGCCACCCCGTGGCGCGGCGCGGCGGCGTGCGTGGGTGGGTAACCACGCGGTGGCTTGGCAGGGCGTGGAATTCTGCAGCAGTGCTCGCCTGTGGCGCCGTCGTCCTTGATCCAGGGAACGCGTAGGAACACGGGTTCCGCCGACCCGCGGTGCAGTTTCGAGCCCTTCCGGGTCCAATAATTTTCCTCTTCAGTTGGCTCATAATTTTCCCTTCAGTATTTTGAACAAAAAAAAGAGAGAAGATGAAAAGTTTTTCCTTTGGTCCTCGAGACTCCGCCTCGTTTTGCTCACCGTGGCTTCAATTCCTTCGTGCCGTCTCGGGTTACGTGCTAGTAGTACTGGTTGTTGTTGTTCACTGGAATGCTGCTTGTATTGAATGCGACTGCGGGTACTTGGTTGGCCAGCACATCCGCCGGGCCTGGTAAACAAATCACCTCCAAATGATGGCCCAAATCCCGATCCCTGCAGCTTCTCCTCTACCACGAGTACTGCTTCCATTTCCCTAAGCGTAGGTCTTAAATTATTGTAATTAAGGGTAAGCCTCGTGGGACCAAGCCTGAGATTTTTTTGTCTCTCTTCCGAGTTCCAACAGTGCACTTGATATTATCTGTTGGTGGTCCAGTTCTGTAGTAGCCGGTTTCTTCCTGCCACTGCCAGTAGGGGGCCAGTGGGTTCCAAGGGTGAAGGTTGCAGAGATTCTTGTGGGGTTGGCACCGGGTGGAAAGTTCAGGGTTTCGTGCGTGGTTTGTTGTGCTTTTCTGCCTTCATTTATTCTGCAGCTGCGTTAGTATTTCGTGTTGTGTTCACTTGAAGCTTCCGTGTTGTGTTCCTACTTGAGGTAGCTTGCGGGTGGAATGAGATTTCAGGCAATAAAATGTGTGTGGCTGTAGTCTCTTTTGTGCTTCGAATCTTAGCCGGGTTTGCATCTTCTCGTCTTGCTTCGCTCGGCAAAGCAAGGCGAGTTTCCATACATCCATTTGGTGATTTTGCCCTCTCTTCATCCTCTGCCCCTTTTATTAATTTCTTTTGGTGGCTACAATAATAGTAGCTTGTATACTATCAGTCAGGGCGCTAAACACAACACCACGAGCACTATCCTGAATTACTTGAGTAGTCGTTGCTACTTGGTTACTTGCTGAGTGATACGAGAACAAGTTATGTATATCGCGTTTTTCTACTTGGACCGTGTGATGTTGACTGAATTATCGTTGGCTGCTTCATTCGTTTTTCTTGTATCCTGCACTAAAGATTACATGAAACTGAGTGCACAGTCATTTTGTTTTTTTTAGGACGTGTTTCAAGGAGACTACCATAGATCGATTTGGGGTTCATCTGCATCTTTACTGACACCACATCGGAGAAGAGACTCGACAAAGGTAATCAGTTTCAAGTTCCTTCTAGCCGTATGTTTGTAGAGTTGTTTTAGTTGCGGTTGGTATTGTTTGGTAGGCCCCTTATTTGGAAAAACCCGTGTGTTATTTTAAGCTGGTATTATCAACTCTAATGATTTCCAATTTCCAATTCATTTCTTAACATCTCATTGTCTTTTATAATGACATGTCTTTGAACTTTTGCTCTCATTGTCTCATACTGCAGCTTTGATTGTTGGTTTTTCTTCTTCTGCTCTACTTGAAGAAAGAAGGCTGTAAAACTGAAAGAAAGGTATGGTTATATAGCGATTTCAAAAAAAAACCTTTTCATCTTTCTTTCCAATTTGTTTGCACAGTTCAAGCATTGCATGCATATAGTTTGTTTGCCATGAAAGTGTGGTCACTTTGTACATATAGTTTGGTAATTACAATAAGAGGAAACAATAAATAAACACAAGTAAAATGATTAATGTTCCCATATTCACCTTTCTGTATTATATTGATGTGCTTCACCTTTTACAACTAAGGCCCTGTTTGCCATAGTTGAAATTTGTTACAAAAGCAGCTTGTTTGAAAAGCTGTTGGAAAGCAGCTTTTGCTTATATCCTGCTTTTAGTTTATTTTGAGAAGTAGCTGAACTAATAAGTTGTTACAGAAGATTTCTGTTTGGCATACTTTCAATTTATTTTTATGAAGATACTGCAACAGAAGCTGTGCCAAACAGGGCCCAAAGAAGTATCACCTTAATGTTCTCTTGTATGCATGGCAAGTTGTAAACATCTATTTCTAAGACATAACCTAACTTTTGAGGATCTGGCCTGGTCTGAATAAAATGAAACATGATTGCCACTTCCCTCCACTTCTTTAGTAAGCCAAGGAAAAATGTGGAACATATTTTATTCAGTAGCTGTTTTTGATATATTATTTTAGAGTCCTTACAGTACGCATGATAAATTATTTCTAGACTGTATCGCTGCATTTCTTTTTCTGAGGATTTGTTTTTCGTTGCATTGTGCTATGTTTCTTTTGACCTACTAACTTTACTTTTTTTCATACAGATAACAGTTTAAGCAATGGGATCGGATGGTTTCTGCATTTTATTCCTACTTATATGCTTCATTCCCATATCTGTTTCGGCTGAATATAATGATATAAGTAACTTGTTCACTCTGAGGGACTCAGTCACTGAAGGAAAGGGGTTTCTCCGTGACTGGTTTCAGTCAGAAACACCTCCGTGCAGCTGGTCAGGCATTACTTGTGTGGGGCGTACTGTTGTGGCCATAGACTTGTCCTCTGTTCCAGTTTATGCACCGTTCCCGTCATGCGTTGGATTGTTCCGGTCACTTGTTCGGCTCAACTTCAGTGGATGTGGGTTCTCTGGTGACCTTTCAGATGTCTGGGGGGACTTGCAGCATCTCAAGTACCTTGATTTGAGCAATAATCAGCTTACTGGTGCTCTGCCTGTCTCGTTATACGGACTTAGGATGTTGAGAGAAATGATTCTTGATGGAAATTCATTTTCTGGACAATTGAGCCCTGATATTGGTAAGCTTCAAGAGCTCAGGAAGCTTTCTGTATCGGTGAATGCCATCTCTGGTGCCCTTCCTCTGGAGTTGGGCACTCTGCAGAACCTGGAGTTTCTAGATCTTCACGCAAACGCAATAAGTGGGCCGATACCAGCAACCTTCGGTAACCTGTCTCGGCTCTTGCACCTTGACGCAAGCCAAAATAATCTGAGTGGATCGATTTTCCCAGGAATAACTTCGATGGGGAACCTCTTGACAGTTGATCTCTCGTCAAATAGTTTGACGGGACCACTACCTAAGCAGATTAGTCAGTTACAGAATCTCAAGATGCTAGGTTTGGGACATAATGATATCGGTGGGACCATCCCAGAGGAGATCGGTGACTTAAAGCTGCTAGAAATACTCGAACTACCTGCATGTAAGCTCTCTGGTGGCATCCCCTGGACAATTGGCAGTCTCAGAAGCTTGAAAGTGCTTGATATATCAGAGAACAACTTCAAAACTGAACTCCCAACTTCTATTGGTAAGCTGGGAAATCTAACTCTTTTGATTGCAAGGAGTGCTGCGCTCATTGGGAGCATACCGCGAGAACTTGGTTACTGCAAGAAGCTCAAGACAGTTTATCTGTCCTTCAACTCTTTCACTGGCATTATACCAGAAGAACTTGCAGGAATAAAAGCCATGGACACATTTCTTGTGGAAGGGAACAATCTGTCTGGTCAGGTTCCAGATTGGATCCGTAATTGGGTAGATCTTCACGACATATCGCTGGCCCAGAACATGTTTCATGGACCCCTGCCATTACTGTCATTGCAGCATCTAGTCAGTTTCTCTGCAGGGTCCAACATGCTCTCTGGTTCTATTCCTGCCGAGTTATGTCAATCCAACTCTCTGAGTTCACTCATATTGCACAACAACAATCTGACAGGTAATGTTACGGAGGCATTTAAAGGGTGCAAGAATTTAACTGAACTTGACTTGCTCGGCAACCATCTTCATGGAGAGATACCAGATTACTTGGATGAGCTACCACTAGTAAAACTTGACTTGTCCCAAAACAACTTCACTGGAAAGCTGCCTCAGAAATTGTGGGAATCATCAACCCTTTTGGCGATCAGTCTCAGCTACAATCAGCTTACTGGCCCTATACCTGAAAGCATCGGTGGTCTCTCCAGTTTGCAGAGGCTACAGATAGATGGTAATTACCTGGAAGGACCTATCCCACGTTCGTTTGGAGGTCTAAGGAATCTGACTAATCTTTCTTTACGTGGCAATAGGCTGTCTGGGGACATTCCCCTAGAGCTTTTCAACTGCCGAAACCTTGTCACTCTGGACCTGAGTTCAAATAACCTGACTGGCCACATCCCGAGGGCCATATCTCAGCTGTCATTTCTTAATAGCTTGGATTTGTCTTATAACCAGTTGTCTGGTACTATACCTGCTGAGATCTGTGTGGGGTTCGAGAAAGAGTCTCATCCTGACTCCGAGTTCTTCCAGCACCATGGCTTCCTTGATTTGTCATACAACCAATTGACCGGTCATATCCCAACAATGATCAAGAATTGTGCTATGGTTACGATGTTAAATCTGCAAGGCAATTTTCTGAGTGGCACCATTCCCGCGGAGCTTGGTGATCTTACAAATCTTGCAACCATCAATCTTGCTTTTAATGCATTAGTTGGCCCGATGCTTCCTTGGCCTGCACCATTGGTACAACTTCAAGGACTTTTTCTTTCCAATAATCACCTAGATGGCTCTATTCCTAGTAATATAAGCCAAATACTTCCCAAAATTGCAGTGCTAGATTTGTCTAGTAATGTACTGACTGGCACTCTACCCGAGTCTTTACTCTGCAAGGAATACCTAGCCCGCCTTGATGTCAGTCATAACAACCTATCTGGACAAATCCCATTATCCTGCCCTAAGGAAAAAGAATCCTCAAGATCACTGCTATCATTCAATGCAAGCAGCAACCATTTCTCAGGGAATCTGGATGGGTCTGTTTCGAATTTCACACAGCTATCCTCTCTTGATGTCCACAATAATAGTCTCAATGGAAGTTTACCATCTGAACTTTTTGATCTTACTTCACTGAATTATATTGACCTCTCAGAAAATGATTTCCATGGCACTATCCCTTGTGGTATCTGCAACTTGTATGGTCTCACGTTTGCCAACTTCTCTGGTAATCATATTGGGATGGATAGCTTAGCAAATTGTGCTGCAGCAGGCATTTGCACTGGTAGTGGTCTTGATCGTGTGGTGGTTAGTTCATCTCGTCGAATGCTAAGAGCAGCGATCATTTGTGTGATACTTGCTGTCATTATTGTGCTAATTCTTTTGGTGGTTAGTCTAAAATGGAAGCTATTGAGAAGGAAGCCGTCGGTTCTTGTACCGATCAGCAAGTCCAAGGCTAGTGTTGAGCCAACATCAAGTGATGAACTCCTGGGGAAGAAGTCTCGGAAACCTTTGAGCATCAATATCGCCACATTTGAACATGTATTGTTGAGGGTAACCGCAGATGATATTCTGAAAGCCACCGAGAATTTCAGTAAGGTGCACATCATAGGGGATGGTGGCTTCGGCACTGTCTACAGGGCAGCGCTCCCTGAAGGTAGGAGAGTTGCGGTCAAACGGCTTCATGGTGGACATCAGTTCCAAGGTGATCGTGAATTTTTGGCTGAGATGGAGACGATTGGAAAGGTGAAACATCCCAACCTTGTTCCCCTTCTTGGCTATTGTGTTTGTGGTGATGAACGGTTCTTGATTTATGAGTACATGGAGAATGGAAGTCTTGAGATGTGGCTGAGGAACAGGGCTGATGCAGTTGAAGCCCTTGGATGGCCAGACCGTCTGAAGATTTGTCTTGGTTCTGCCCGTGGGCTTGCATTCCTTCATCATGGATTTGTGCCCCATATCATCCATCGCGACATGAAATCAAGCAACATTCTACTGGATGAGAACTTTGAGCCTAGGGTCTCTGACTTCGGTCTTGCCAGGATAATCAGTGCATGTGAAACTCATGTGAGTACGGACATTGCTGGAACATTTGGCTACATACCGCCAGAATATGGCCAGACTATGAAATCCTCTACAAAAGGTGATGTCTACAGCTTCGGTGTCGTCATGCTGGAACTGCTCACTGGACGGCCACCTACAGGGCAAGAGGAGGTGGAAGGCGGAGGAAACCTTGTTGGCTGGGTGCGTTGGATGATTGCGCATGGCAAGGAGAAAGAACTGTTTGATCCATTTCTTCCGGTGTCAGATCTGTGGCGGGAGCAGATGTTGTGTGTTCTTTCCATTGCTCATGACTGCACCGTCGATGAGCCATGGAAGAGGCCTACGATGATGGAGGTGGTGAAGGGGCTCACGAAGGTGCAGGCAATGGAATGTGGACCTCTGGTGGTGAAAGTCTCCAGGGACATGTGATGCTTGCAGCATGAACTTGGCATACCAGTTCATGGTTCTTGCTACTGAAGCAATGCAATAATGTAGTGTTGTTGTAGCTATGGAGTGTGCTATCTGCTGACTATTGAGATGTTGGTAATGTTCGGGTTTTAGTTAGCTGTGAAACCTTTTCATTTGGATCCTAGTACTTCTCTCACTAGTACTTGATTATGGCAGGGAGTGTTGTCCATGCAACGGATGATGCATTGACTTAATTGTCTGGTTTTCCCTGTGTTGAATAAGTTCAGAGATTGCATCCGCTTTCTGTTAAATCCATCTTTTCTCGTCTGCATTGTCCTTTGTGGTTAGTGGACCTGCTTTGACTTAATTTACATCTCGTTCTATACTTGTGTACTGTACTCTCTCCGTTCCGGAAAGTTTGTCGCTTTGTAGTTTATTTTTGAACTACAAAGCGACAAACTTTCCAGGACGGAGGGAATACTTCAGATAATTTCGTGCAGCTAAGGTCATGGTCCTTATCCCCGGATTCAGCTCGTCGTCTTTTCGTCCATCTTATTGCTGATGCTGCGGCTGGTGTGCTGCCAGTTATGTGCTGAAGCGCTGAAACAAAAAGAGGGAGTAGAAACATTGAACCAGAACCTGTGAGCCAGGAATGCGCTATTTGGGCCCCAGAATTGAACTGAGGAGGCCCAAATACTCGGGCGGACTAGTGGGCTGTCCTCATTTAGGTTTATACAGAACCCACTGCCGTCGACGATCTGATACAGGGTACTCCCTGTCCAATTACGATAAGTTTTTTGAAATGGGTGAAGTATTACTTCCGTCCTCATAAATTTATCGCTTTGTAATTTATAAATAAACTATAAAACGATAAGTTCATGTAGACAGAGAGAGTACGTCTTAACAGAGACTAGAAGTCAACCGTGGACCAATGGATCCATCGATCCTGCCTTGTGAGTACGGCTTCAGCATCATCAGCGTCAGCAAACACAGCATCCTGAGCTTTTTGTGCTCGAATACAACGTGTAATGTAGACGGCCGCTTTGATCGGTTTATAAAATCCGGCCGATAAAACAAGAGAGGGTGTCAGCAGCCAAGCGACTAACAATCAGTGAGCCTGTAAATAAACACGAACCGGTGACTGACCCCCCAACGCGCGCGCAAACACGCACAGTGACTCGGATTTTTAAACAAAGAGATTAGTCAGCAACTTGCCTCCATGTGCGCGTTGCAATAAGAATAATAATACTGTAATAAAGAAACAGATGGCATCAACCTGAGGTGGCACGGCAGTAACGCCAAGCAGTAGCAAACAAACAAGCGCCCGTGGCCGAAACACGAGTAGCCTTTTGAACAAGAACCGATGCAGCGACAAGAGACAAGGAGCTCCTCTGCAAGTAGCCAACAGCTGGTAGGGGCTATAGCTATAGGAGTAGCATCTAGGACGACTGGATATGGTCGCGCCTCACCGAAACGAACCCAGGGTCACACTCACACAGCACTGGGAAAGAGTGGTCTGTGTAGGCAGATACTAGATTAAATCATAGGCTTTGCACAAACAAATCATGTAACCATGATTAACAAATGTACTAGCATGCATCACGGCGCGTGTCACGGGACGATCTGGTGTGGTCGGCCATCATGGACATGGATCCCTTGACTTTACTGCACCTGTGACTTGGTCACTGACATGTAGGACTCACTAGTTTCGGTCCCACATGACAGTGACAAAGTCACCGGTGGTTTAAAGTCAGGCGATCCCCTTCTCATCATCAGACCCACCGATCCACTACAATGCACTACTGGACATGGATCCCCTGACTTTACTGCACCTGTGACTTGGTCACTGACGTGTGGGACCCACTAGCTCCGGTCCCACACGACAGTGACAAAGTCACAGTTGGTTTCAAGTCAGGCGATCCCCTTCCCACTTCAGTTCTGCGCGTATCCTCCTCGTCACCTAGCCGCTACAGTTCCGCTCTGGGATTCTTGTTCAAGTGATCGTCAGATGGAATGAAAACGCTGCTGGAACTTAACATGAACACGCATGCCCTGCATTGCATAATTGCACGCATGCAACTTGCATTGCATAATTGCATTTGCCGGTTCGCCCTGCCCGGCTGCCCCCGGCATTACGCAACAACAACTTGCGCGTGTGTGCGTGTACCTGCGGCAGCGCCATTCAGTGCATGAGTAATATCCTGATCAAGTTTAGCATCTATCCCAAGTCACGCAGACGCAACACGGACGGACGGCTAGCTCGTCGTCTCGTGCGGCTATTATTACCACCCTTGTCAGGTGTCACGGACGTGTATGACGTGCTACCGTGCCGGCCCCCAGAACCAGCAGCACTTTCCGAATGTAGTGAATGTTGCCAAGTACAGCGAACATTAGCTAGCCCGCACAAATTTGTGAAACCGTACTAGCAAGGCCAGCTCGCCAGTACCTGAATTGTTAACTTAAATCCGCTTAGTTTTAACACAAACACTGCAACTGACGCATAAAACTGGATAGTTTGTTCCTTACTTCCTTAATTTAATTCAAAAATATCACTACTACTTCGCGCGTTTTCTTCTCCCTGCTGGTGCTGGTCCAACCGAAGCGAGGACTGGACGCGGACGGATGGTGAGCCGTCCAAATCACGTGAACCGACGGAAGAGTACAAGGAAGAGTGACGGTGCCGGTGGCATTCGCTTCCACATGTGACTGCTGTACGCAAATGTCCCATGCCAGCCAGCATTCTGCCAGTGCCACGGCAGACTGTTTAAGTGAATTTGATCTTAGATTTTTATAATCTCAGATTTCAAAATCCGCGATTTAATCAAAGTTAGATAGTGAAACCTAAAACAAATAGGCCCTGGTTCATGTTAGCTTCAGCTGAATCACCCTACATTTCAAAATCTCAAGGTATTTTATAGATTTGATTGAGCCACGGGCCGGTGCGCAACCCTATGGAAAAAAAAATCAGATTCCACACCCGACGAACCGAAACAGATACAGTACTATTCAGAGAGTCCACAATCGGCATCGATGCAGGCGCCCAGGAGCAGAAAACAACTCTTCTGCGGTGCTCACATGAACTGAACAGGCGGCCATGCTGCTCGGCCTGGTGGTACTGGTAGCACGTCACTTTGGCCCTGTGACCGCGGAACAGTGGCCGCCGTGCGCCGGGGCGGCAGGAGATCGCGAGAAGAGCAGGCGTCCGTCGAGACTCATCACATGCTCGCGGCAAGTCGGCCACCCAACGCAACCACCGAGGCGGCGACAGAGAAACAAACCCAACCCATTGACCGAGTAAAGCGAGCGAGCCAGCGATTTAAGTAGTAAGATTTCTATCAGTGTGCAGAAACGAACAAGTAGCAAGCCAACAAGAAAATCACCCCGGGAAAAATGGCTACGTACAGTACAGTACAGCGCACCGCAGCAATGGCCAAAGCAGAAGCAAACGAGGCAGTGCACCAACTCCGACGACCAGGACGGATGGGAGCCACATGGGAGCCCGAAACGGACGCCGGCTTGTGATGATGGATGATGATGATGAATCGAGAGCGACCGGCCACGAGGACGGATGCACGGACCGACTCCATCTGCTCGTTGTCGACGCTAGCTGTGACGCCGGTGACCGGCGCTGTTGTTAGCCGTAGCGCCGGCGGCGGCCTGCGCCGCCATGGCGAGCTCGAACTGGCGCACGGAGAGCGGCCGCGGGGGAGGAGCCGCCAGCATCTGCTGCGACTGCTGCTGCGGTGGCGGCTGGGGCGCGGCGGCAGAGGAGGTGGACGCTGCGGCGGCAGAGGAGGTGGACGCCGCGGCTGCAGAGGAGGTGGACGCCGCGGCTGCAGAGTCGGGCGGCGGCGGCGCGGCGCGGTTCCACGAGCGGAGGCTGGTGGTGGTGTTGGTGCTGCCGTCCCACCCGATGTGCGCCACGTGCTTCACGTCCGTCGGGAGCCCGATCACCATCTCCTGCTGCTCCTCCTCATCCTCCTCGTCGTACACCGCGAAGATTTGGGACAGGTTCTTGAACCCCCGGAGGAGCCGCGCCACCAGCGACTCCCCCTTCCCCGCCGCCGGCACTAACTCGCTCCCCGCTGCTTCGGTACACGAATATACTCGGTTAGTAACCTGCTGCAGTACGCATGGCGAGGCACAGAGAACGACGAACCCTCAATTGGCACGGCACGGCACGGAGGGAGCCACGCGCGCATTACCTTGGTGGGGCTGGGGCTTCTTGCCGGCGTGTCGCGCGGTGGTGTCGACGACGTCGACGCTGGACTGGGAGCGGCAGCCGGAGGAGAAGGGGATGGCGATGAACCGCCGCTGCGCCGCCTGGTCCTTGCTCATGGCGACAACAGAGCGAACCAAGCAGAACAGCTCTTGACGACTTTCTTGACGGAATGGCAGCTCCAGCAACAACCAACCAAGCAGAGCAGAGCGGGTGACGAGCTGCTAATCTTTCAGCGAATAGGCGCGCTAGGTCTGCACTGCACGCGCGCGCAGCAGAGCTGAGGTGCGCACTGACCTGGCCGGCCACGGGAAGAGCGGATAGAGAAGTACGGAGTAGTTGTACTAGGGCTGCGACGGCGTACAGCTAGTACGCAGCTTGCTTTAGCTAGGACTCCTGCTCCGTCTACTACTACTTGTATTCCTTCCGTCTTCATGAACTTGTCGCTTTATAGTTCATTTTTTAACTACAAAATGACAAGTTTATAGAAATAGAGGAAGTATACTCCAACTGTGGTGCGGTGTGGCAGTGCGGCAGTCAGGCAGTCCGCTCTGCTCCGCTCTATCCGGGCGGGTGCAGGAAGGAAAGAGACGGGGAGTTGTTTGGGAATGGGTTGGGTAGGGTTGGGTTGGCGATGGCGTTGGTTGGGGTTGGGCTCGCTGCACACCCGAACCCCAACGCCTTTCGGCCACGGACAGCACAGCACACCACAGCGAGGGTGGCAAATGCAGCCGGCAGACAAGCGGGCGGATCGCCGGAGCAGCGTCTGCTTCCGGCTTTGTTCGTTTGCTACTGCGTCGGGACCATCGCCGGATGCGATGCCCAACTGCTCCTCTCCTCTCCTCTCTGTCAGTCCGAGCCGTGTCGTGGATAGGCACCAGCCTCTCGAAGCCTGGCTGGAACTGCTGAATAAAATCTCCGAGCCGGGCGTCTGCCATGGATTTTTCAGTCCTTGCGTTGTTCGCAGCTTCTCAGAGTCCGAATTCCACAATACGAATGAAGATGCGGTCCGTTTGGACCTTTCCCTGATAGAAGTTAAACCCTTTTCACGCTGGCGTACCCGTATGTTAGGGCCCAGTACTCGAGCAGATCGTCGACCTTATGATAATGGCACATTGCAGTAATCTCATTTTAACCTCAATAGAAAAAAAATGCGTGTTTCCGTGAGGGGCAAAAGAGCGAAAGCGACAGGTATAATGGGCTTGACAGTTGGGCTCGTGCCTTGGAAGGTCCATCCTCATACAGCCTGGTGTGATGACCTTGTGGGCCTATTGTAATTCTCTCTCAGTGAATGGACCGGTTGTAGCGGCCGGCCCGGCCGGCTGCATTTGACGTTGACACGAGTGTTGGAATGGAATGGTGGGATCATGCACCCACGCCAAAATGTTCCAAAGAGACAGAGAGAAAAAGACCGAAATGCAACGGATGATGGTAATATATACGGCAAGACTAAATAACAGGCGCCTGATCGAGCGCGCGGAATCAGGTGAGGTGATGCAACCGCGGCCAGGAACAGGCGCCGAGCGCCAGGGACCACAGAGGTAACTTTTTTTATTTCGGAAATGCTGTTTTGCAGACGCCCGAACCGGACGTCTGATTTCAGGCGACAGCATCGCTTGGCTTCTGGTAAGTTCTGAACAACTGCTGTGCAGCAATTGCAACATACATACGATTAGTTAGTCGTAAAGGTGCTCTGGTATAATCATACGATCGTACTTTGCTGACTAGTTTTTTTTTTTGAATCGGGTATTTTAACCCACACTCACACGTAGGCAAGCTTCCGTGCGGCTGGCAGGAATCGATCCCTGGCCGGCACCATCGCAGCTAGCGGTTTTACCGCTGCGCTGTGGGCACCTCCGCATACTTTGCTGACTAGTAAAACTCACAAGCGTATTCTAACACTGTATACACACATACATACATGGCATTCATACAATCATACATCACCTTTTATTACAAAAATTATCTTACTTGGACATTCTATCACACCCGAAAAGCTATACTCTGTCCTAGCCAACAACGGCGTCAGTGTTCGCCAGCTCGAACAGTTTAGTCGATCAACGGAATTCACATCAGTTCCTCGTCAATGCATTGAAGAAGATGATGGTGGTGCTGTCAACGTGAAGATCCAAGAATACTAAAATGGCGGGTGCGAGCTCGATCGACGCGTCAGAAGATGTCGAGGATCTCCTGGATGAATCCGTTGCAGAGCGGGCAGTTGCCGCGGCTGACCCAGAGCTCGCGGGAGCAGAGGCGGCAGAAGGTGTGGCCGCAGGGAATGAAGGCCGCGCCCTTGTGCCGCACCATGCAGACGCAGCACACGTGCACCATCTCCTCCTCCCGCCCCTCGCCGCCGTCGTCGTCGTCGTCGCCCCCGATGTTCTTCCGCGCCCCGCCGCCGCCGCCTTCCTCGTCCTCGTCGTCGTCCCAGCTGTCCGTCTGCTCCAGCAGCGCCATCAGCGACATCTGCGCGGCGGGCGCCTCCTCCTTGCTTTCCTCGTCCTCGTCCTCTTCTTCTTCGCTGCCGTCGTCGTCATCATCGTGATCGTTCTCCTGGTCATCGTTGCGGAGGTCGTAGGCGGCGGTGGCGGCGGGGCGTCTGGAGCTGGAGAGAGAGGAGTTGGGGCCGACCCGGGTGGAGCTGACGCGCGCGAAGGTGGGCGTCGTACGCAGCGAGGGCGCGCGGGAGAAGGTGCGTGAGAACGCCGCCGCCGCCTCGCCCGGGGAGTAATTGTACTTGTTGCTGCGGTTGATGCTGCTGCTGTTCGTCGCTGCGGTGGGGGCCGCCGCCGCGCCACCGGCCTTAGGCCCCGACGACGGCGTCTGCCAGGCGTTCGCCGCGCGGCGAAGCCGGAGCCGGTCCCGCAGCGGCTTCCAGTTTATCATGCCGCCGCCGACGCCGCCATCCGCGTCCCGAGCCGTGGGGCTGCCACCGCCCTCGTTCGTGCCAGCAGCATCGGCGTCGTCCTGAGAGATCTTGAGGAAGTCGCGGATGGCCGGGTCGGGCGTGGCCAGCTGCTCGGACAGCGTCATCGTCCGCCGCATCTCCGGCCGCCCGCGTCGACGGGGGTAGGTAGGTGACTCGTTGGCGTCGTACGTGGTTGTGTGGTGAGGTGATAAGGTGGCGGTAGATGCGGGGAGTGGCGTCTTATGGGCCGGAACAGAACGCGCGCGCGCGCGTGGAGAGGAGAGGAAGGACCGGTGGTGGAGAGCGGGTCTCGCGGGCTTTTTAAACTCTTGAGCACAATTACCGCAACGTGCGGCCAATGATGCGTTAATTACCGTGATGCCATGCATCCCGATTTTTTTGGACGGGTGTCCTATTTTTTGTTCTGCGAATTTTTTCATGAAAAAAGAAATATCTTTAGAAAATGTGTCACTGTTCAGATTGGCCGCGCCGTCTAGGTGACCGAGTAGGCCATTCAGTCCCTGAAGATTTGCTTGCTGCGTAAATCGAGATGATGTATCAAAAAAAAATCCGAATTACCAGTGGCCCATTAGAATATCATTAGGTTAACATCCGTACACAGGACAAGTCAGAAATAAAATACAAACAACATGCCTGAACTAGGATATTTCAACAATGTTTTACGCATCGCGTGTAATCAACGGCGTTGCCGCATTGGTTGTATCTTCGTTTCTTCACTGCTAACCAAGCACAAGCATAAGAGTTCGTGCAACATCGAAAACGCTACACGATTTTAACTTCTGCGATCGAAACACGATAATAAAACTAGTGTACCAGTATCCCATTCTGATTTTTGCTCCAAGTTTGATCATCTCGGTAATGCAATGTCCATTTCATACTAGTACGGCTCGAGCGCAGGATGTTGCGGGATTGAACAGTAGTCCGGTATAAACTCTCGACGTTATTCATCCATATTCGATTCGAACATTATAAAACTTGTTCAGTTAGGTGTATAATAGAGCTGTTGCGAAGGAATATCGATGCTGCATATCGCACGCACGCTACAAAACAAAAGATGCTGTGATTGACATATGCCAAATCCAGCATCCGGCTTGGATCTGACAGAAATAGGAGCAGCATCTGAGGGACAGACTTTTTTTTCTTCCCAGGACCAGGAGTAACACAAAATTAACCCATGATTACGAGGGGACAGCGCAGATAATTGGGCACAATCTGTCCTGTCCCGCGCCTAATACGATAACGATGCGCCAACGAACGCTCGCTACTGCCTGCTCATCTAATCCGCGTCTCATTCAGCCAGCCTGCGTTCGTACGCGTACGCGTGCGGTGTTTTCTTGCTTGGCTTCGTCCCCTCTCCAACGGCGACGGCGACGGCTCGTGCGAGTTGCCAGGCTGGGCTGTGGACGCTGGATTGCTGCCTCGTGTTCCCTCCTTGACGTAACGTAGAGTGCTGCCCATTGACGACGAAATTTTGTTGAGTTGATCGATGCCAGTGGAGAACATGGATGGATGATTGTTTAAGATCGAGAACCGGAGAATGCATCGCCGTACGGCAGGGACGTCCTGTTCCCACGGCATCCGTGCCATTGCCGCCGGGCGGAGGTCGCGCGGCATCAATGGCGAGCAGGGAACGCGCACACATTCACGGCCGGATTGCGTACGGCTACAAGGTAGTACAACCGATTCATCCACCAGGTCCTGTGAGCAAAGGAGGACCCAGGCGTCACGGACACAGTAATTATCGGTACTCGCTTCACCAGTCAGGTCCCCGATGAAGGGCACAGTACCGGTCCTAGCATCGCCAGATCCGGCATGAGATCTTGGCGCACTTGCGCGTCTTGGCAACTGCGCGCAGCGCGCAATCAAAGGACAGGTTCTTGTCTGCTGGGTGCCTGCCTGATCAGTTCAGGTATTCAGGACTCTCAGCCACAGAACCTCGCTCAACAGATAACAGGGGATATTCACACTGCCAAGCTCAGATTATATTTAATCTAACATTCTCACCAAATCAATATGTCCATTCTTATGTGATAACACTAACTTGACCCCTCCTAACAAGAACCAAAAAGCAGAATACTTGTCACCACACCCCCCACAGACGCACGCGCCATCATTCTAACACGCAAGCACGGGCAAACGATCCCACAGAGGTGATGTACTATATTAGCCTATAACAGTTCTACTAAGGGTACGCACTTCTTCTGCCGCAAACCAATTCGGACAAACCCATCACACCAGAAATGCAAGTTGAATCTCCTACAACTAAGCACCATGCTCTTCGCAATGCGGCAATGGTCTGCTTAGCCTAGAGTTCTTGTGATCGTGATGCATCCCTTCCCCCCTTCAGTGTGGATCTTCGTCTTGTGGGCTACAGGTTTCCCCGAGATAGCTGAAGCTTCATGTGAGTTTGGTCCCTCGTCGCTCTTATGCTTTATCTTGTACGGTGGTGGGGCATGGATTTTCTTGTTTATGTCATTCAGAGTGACGGCACCATGGAAGCTGCATGGCTTGATCAACTCGAACGGGAAGGCAACCGATGTTCTCTGCTTCTTTGCCCTAATAATACTTTTGCCAGCTGTGAACAGAAACATTATATGACTTAATAGGTTGCCTGAGACAGGAAACATGCAATATTCTGGAAAAATTAAAGAATAAGAAACCAAATGTTTTAAGGAAACAGTAGCGAAGTTGGACACCTTTCAGAGGTGTAGGTCGACCTTGAGGTGAATTGCTGTGAACTACAACAGATTGCTCACAAGAAAAAGAAGTCTGAAACACTGGAAAATAAACATAGAATTGATTTATCAGTAACCTAAATTTTGCAATGAACTACAATACAGAGAACCAAACCAAATGAGAATGCTTATACCAACCAGAGATATTTGTGCTTTCCATGACAGCAGCAGGGCTAGTCCTGTTGGGAAGTACCAGAAAACATAAAATGAGAAGAAGCAATATTGCATCATGTTTCATATTAACTGAAATGATGTAAAGCCAAGCATGAATGAAGCTCAGATCGAAACACATACATTTCTTCAGGTGGGCAACGAGGCTCACTATCTTGCGGGCAATCAACTAGCCATTCTTCTGTTAGTTCATCTGTCCCATCAGAATTTAATAAACACTTCTCACCTGGAAACAATGCTATAATTAGGATAAGAAACCTCGCGTAATCTCTTAACAGCGTAACATAGAAGATGGAAGACGTACTGGAAAAATCCAAATTCACTTGCAGACTTTCTGAAAGCCCATCTTCAGTCATAGGACAGTCCATCTACAAATAGTGAATGCGGTATATTGGTGAGTACTGCAGTAGTACATCATATGCCATTGCATCTAATCAGTACATTGACACAGATCGGGACACAAAAATTGAACGCATAATTCACTTGTCTCTAAATGTGCGAGTTTGATAAATCCATAATAGAGCATTTACCTTGACATTTTCTGGACAGAACTGCAGCATGCGTCTACGTTTACCCTGTAAAGTTTCCTTCCCTTCTTCAAAGTCCTTGACGATGATATCTGCATTACATTGTTATTATTTTAGACAATGCAACTGAAACCGAAGAACCCTCTAAATGTGTGCCCAAGTGGTGGGCTGATCCAAGTAGAATACATTGATGTAATCAGCTAGATCCATTGTAATAATCTGTTTTGTACACGTAAATACTGTATATAGAGAAGTTAATATGTCCTTTATGAAGTACAATGCCAAAAACGACTTAAGGAAGCAGACAACATCATACAGCTAAATATCATCTAAAAGGAGGTGCAGCTGTTTGCATGCAGACCATTGAGTTGATTACATGGTGTGAAGCATTTAGAGAATATGACTTTACCTCCTATATCACAGAACTGAAAATCATAGTCTGTACACTGTTTTATCGGTGTTTGGTCCTCGAACATGCTCCAATCATCAGCCAAAATATTGTTTCCTTCGCCCCACATGCTGCTCGAAGGATCTACAGATTTAGCAATACAAAATGCTCAGCATCATTGTGTGGATAACATCATTAAGACAGAACGAGTTATGCAAGGCGTGGTGCAAACCTGCTAACAAATCTTTCTGCAGATCATACTCCTGACATTGCCATCCCCACATCCCACTGCGAGAAATTCCATCATGGCAGGCAAAATTACCAATGATTACTCATACTAAAACTTAAGATAAATGGGTGAAAATGTGGAGTAAAGAAGGGGTGGTTAATCTGACAGTGAATCATACTGGCCACATGAATTCGATGTCCAACTGGTAGAAAAGTGCACCTTTCTACTACTCAGTACGGAGCGTTACTAGTACGGAAGGCACGCAACAGCTACAGAGAGGCATGGTAAAATTACCATCCTGTGGACAACATTTCAACATTCCAGGTGTTTTATAGTGGAATACCAGATGTTTTCAGACTTTAGAAACTTGAGTGAGTCTGCAGACAAGACTAGCCTAGGGGGAACCCTTGTCATAGATAACGGGAAAGAAAAGGCAGGGTTGCACTGATTAGGAAATCACATCCAGACCGGCCGCATTAAGCAAGCGCATAAAAGGCAATATTAACGCCCTAGTTGTCACAAACATGAGTTGCAACAACCGGCAACTAGGGTTTAACAGTAAGGGACAAGTCAACTGCTACCAACCGAAGAAACAGCACATCACAGAAAATGCAATAGCCCCAAATCTTCGCACGAAAGAAGGAAAGTCATGGTCTGTTCTCCCAGAAATTACAAGCCTTTAGCCTGACACTAACCATCATCATCACCATCATACGCGCCATAAATAGCAAGGCGAAAAGACTCCATCGGTATCAACAAGCAGTACGGAACCTCCGTAACAAAAAAGCAAAAATGGGGATCAAACAAGGACAGAATCGAAGCGAGAAACAGAAGTAAACCGGAATTCCGCCCCCCTGCTCGCGCGTCAAAACTCCGCGTTTTTCATCGCCCCTGCCGTACAACTCTGAATCGCGCGAAAGATCATTAATAAGCACAGAGACCAAGCAGCTCACCCCTGATCACCGACGGCGGCGTCGTCGAAATCCATCCCCGCGCGACGAGGATCCGGATCAAGGATTCGGTCCACCAGTCAGTTCACCACGGAGCCAAAGATTCGAGAGGAAGGAATCGAGGAAAAACCGGGAGGAGAGGGCGAGTGAGAAGGCGGCGGGTGAACTGCTGCAGTGGAGGGAGGGAGGGAGGGAGCGGGGGGAGGAGCGGAGTGGGGCAGCAGCAGGCGGTTTCCCTCTCCCTCACCGGTCACCGCTCTTCTTTCCTGCCCAGCCCTGTCTGTCTCTTTCGCCCTCTCGACAAGTCCGAAACACTTGTGCTTTTATCTGGAGTCCTCTCCCTCTCGAATGTGACAGCACACACGGTCTGCACCGTGGCACGGAGAACGACGAAAACAAAACCAAAGTTTTAGCAAAGCCACTGAATGATTATCTAATGACGACCGTCGACCGGTCCATGATCCATATCCATCCATCCCGCGGTCCTGCCGCGACGGGAGTAGTTAATCACCCACTAATTAAAAAGCGGTTACGTTAAGCGACAACCCCGTCAGGAACCGCGGTGAGAACTGAAAACTAACTGCAGAGATGAATGAGGCGTGCGTCGGAAGGAAGCTAAAGCAACGCTCCCCGCAGAAATTAATGCTGGAAGGGTAATTTTTTATTCTCAGATTTTCTTTTTGATTTTCGACGCCGTTTGGTGAACTGAATCTAGCAGTAGGAAACAAAACTTGACGTGTCATCTGAAAAAGATTGCATTCGGAGAATGAAACTGATAAGAATGGGACCGAATATTTATGAAGTTTCAGTTGAAACGGGCCGAGTGGTAACGCAATTTATTGGTGGTAGCAAAAACAACATGAATAAGAGTAAATGTGTACCAACAAAGGTAGATTATGGCCATTGAATACGGACCCTGAAGCTTCATGTGACCCGGAGCATTGAAGTAGCCATTGCCGTGTGGTAGTACTAGTAGGACAGTACAGCTCCAGGGACCAGGACCCGCGAGTCGACCACTGAGAGGTGGGCCCGACGGATCCCTCCGTACCGTGGCCCACATGTCGGGAACTTATCTAGTTCTGTTTAGGCTATCCGCACCGGCGGCCTTTAAAAATATATTCTATACATTATTTTTTTACTTTTAAATTATATTACAAAACAGTATATCTAGTACTCCCTCCGTCCCGAAAAGCTTGTTGCTTTGTAGTTTAAAAATGAACTACAAAACGACAAGCTTTTCGGGACGGAGGGAGTATAGTATATTTTACAGTGTGACACTGCGGACGATGGTCTTACGCTGTTATGCCGTACCAGAAGCAGTGGTAAAATTACAGGGATAGCTGGTCGCCGTGCGTAGCTTCAGAGGAAGTAGAGACCGTAGAGGCTGCACATGGGGCGCCATATACTGTACAGTAAATTCGAAAGAATGTCAGCTCCTATGATTCGTTGGATTGGATTAGGATAATATCGAACCGCTTTGAAGATGAAAGCCTGTTCAGCACCGTGACGGTCGATGTGCGTGCAGGTCATGGCGTGACAAGCGTGCCGCAGGTCGATAAAATTTACTAAAGGGTTCACTTGAGACGAGTAGATTGGATCTTTGATCTTATGCTTACAGACGGATCACAGATCCGTTTACCGGTGGTTGAATAACGGGACCATGACCTCGTGATCCGTGTTGCTACCCTTTGCGATTGGAGTAGTAATTTGCAATGAAGAAGCAGGTCCGAACTTGTGACCTACTGTATGGCAATAAACTTTGGCAAACGGAGTAAATCCAGATCTGGAATCACATTTACAGCGGTGCGAGAACTTCGCCATCCGGTGAGTAAGTTTTATTTATGCGTATGTCTAGTCTCATGTGTAGCCAGAAATTTGGTTGTCGTCATTTGTGCATGCAGCAGCTGCGCACATGAAGTTGTGGCGACCACTGATCACGGCTCGAGCAGCATCGACAAGCATATCTGTCGATAGCTAATACGGGAACTTTGATCTCTTATTAATATTACACCTATCAAATATTTTGATACAAAAAGGAGTATAAAGGAAGGAGTACGTATGAAATAGTGGCAGATCTGGTGGAAAGTAACATATCGCCTCTTCACGGTAAACACAGACCACTCGCAATAAGTAACCATCGAGGAGCAGAGCAAATGCCGTTCATGGTAATCGCGGGATAATCTGAACAAAAAGGTACCACAGGCACAGATTACGAAGCCACAATCACAAGCTCCATGAACAGAATGTGCACAAAGGTCACAGGAGGGCAGAAGGGATGGACGGTCAACAAAGCAAAGCTAAGCAGACATTGAAGAGCTAAAAACAAATTAATGGAACATCATTGGGGAGTAGAACTGATACGAGATCTGATATATTAGGTGAAATAAAAAACGAGCCATGACAGACCAAAGCACCAAATCTCACTCCTAAACAAGGCTACTCAGTTCCTTCAGCAATGGCTCACACGGAGCCAGAGCTTCACAAGTTCATTACTTTACTGTAGTCCCCAAGATAGAGCATGCCGCGAAACGAGGTTGCGACAGCTGCTTCTAAGCACTAGGCAGGAAGCCTCCGGTCTGGTGAAGCATGGCGTCGATCTCGTCGCCGTCTTCCATCTCGAGCTGCAAAACATTATTTTCATAGGGAAAAAGATGAGATCCAACTAAACTAGGTGTTCAGGATAGCAAGCAGAGAGAGCACCACACACCTCGTCAGGGGTCTGCTCGCCACGGAGCCTACGGCCGTCAAACAGGAATGCAATGGCATTCATTTCAACAGACTGACGGTCACAGTAGGCGTTCATCAGCTTCTTCAGCTGGGTCGATCTCTTGATGCGGAAGAAAACCTCGTTGCCATCCTACGACAAGAAGGGGTAGGCAACGGGTAAGACTATGCACTGCGTGAACAGAGTTCTGTACATATAATGCTTCACAATTATCCAACCCAGACAAGTAAAATGTCTCTGAATCTAATGAACCGACACCGAATCGATGAACAAAAAACAGACAAACCATTCTGATGCTCCGCATAATGGAAGGTGATCCTATGATCATCCCTAGATTTATTGCTCCACATTATATGAGCAAAAACAATTTCCTAAGTATTTCGTTCTGGCCAGTGAGAATTATTTCTTGTATTATAACAGGCCCCCAAGCAAAGCAAACTTGCTCAGGCTAGATTACAGACGGCCCAGCTACTTCAGCCCCACGTCTCATAAAATCCCTTCCACTCACTGATGTAAACAAATGCCACATGGGCTAACTGACGTCACCAAGTGTAAAGCTATCTGCACTTGTTTCTTCTAAAACACTATACACTATTTTTCTCCTACTTTACACTATTCTTCTCCTACTTTTTCAGTATCACATCTTATTACTCATATTCAATATGATTTACAGTATGTCACTGCGGACTGTTAAGCATCCTAACGATCCTATCCTGCAACTCACTTTTAAATTAATCAATTAACACTACTCATTCATGAAGGACCTATTTTCCGTTATGATCCGCATACAACTTTATTTTACAATTGAAATGATAAGATGAGCACAGCAAAGATAGATAAACTAACCAATGACAGTGATCAATACAAGCCATTCAAAAGTAAACGTTGTATATCAAAGATAACCCAACAGTCTTAACATCAGGTCAACACAAAGTCCAACATTCATTAGACATACTCAACATATTCATTAGACGTATCAGGACAGTTGATCATAGCAGAGCACAATCCAAACTAGGGAACATCAAGTATCATGCGATTACACGATCAAAACTAGTTCAGTGGTGCAAATGAGTACAGAGATCCACCTCGTACTACAATTTCAGTATTCTGCTATCTTCCCTAGTATAGCATCATTTGAAGTGAATTTGACATTTCAATCCATACTATACAGCAAACCACCTTGATACAGACAATTTGATCTATCACCAGGTCAATCCAAAGTCCATATCAGCCATGCAGCGCTACGGACTGATGACCGCGACCAGGGAATCACATTCAGGAGCACACAACGAAGGAAATAGCAGATTAAATCACAAGGATCCTAGAGCAGCCAACCACTGATTGCAAACCTACCAATCCCAAAACGACGCAACCCTAGTAAACAGAGCATGAACAACTAAGCGTCGATCGCAACTAGACGGCAGTAACGGTACTCTGCTTCACGGCGGTGAAGACGGGGAGAGGTGGAACCGGAGGCGAACCTGTCCCTTGACCTTGAGGTTGATGTGGACGCCACCGTCGGCCGGCTTCTTGTCCTCCTCGGCGGCCCCCGACATCCTCCTCGGCACAAACTGCTCCGATATCTCTCTCTCCCTCTCAGGCAATGAAACGGTGGTGGCGATGTGGCCGGAGGGAGGGGGGCGGACCCGGGCTCTTATAGGGCGGCTGTTCAGAACTGGATTTGATACGAGGCTGGCGTCCGGATTCTCCGTGGCGCGGGCCGCCTGTGGCCTCGGTGTGACTGGCTCCAGCCCGTGCGCGGCTGTTCGGGATCCGGATCGGGTGCGGCCGCTCCCGTCGCTTCGTGGCCTCGTGGGCCGTGGCGATGCGTGGCTTGCACGCTGACCGGGTCATGGGGTGCTTGCTCGCGCGTGGGCCCCGCGTCGCCCCGCTTTTCTCGTGCGCTGTTGTGTGCGTACAGGTGTAGTACGGGGGAAGGAACCGAGGCGTGCGTGAGAGGAACCCGAAAACGGACGGACACGGGTGGAGATGGAGCGGACGCGACGAGTCGTGATGCACTCGTGCTTCGAATGAGGCCGGTCCTTTTATAACCCTGGGCCTAATTCGGCAGCGCTTTGGTAAGGCCTAACAAGAGGAAGGCCCAACAAATGGAGTTCGCCAGAAATCAGTAGGCTTGCTGTCTCTCGCCGATACAAAAGAATATAGTTTGCCAAATGGGCCGCCCGGTACGAGCCCGGCACAACCCGGATGTGGGCCGGTACGAACGGGCTTGATGCTTCATTCGTGTCGTGCCGCCGGGCCGAAGCAACAGTCAGGCACAACACGAACCCTATTTTTTTATGTCGGGCCGGCATGACGGCACGGTGGGCTCGTCCGTGCTCGTGTCGGGCTAGACACGAGGCGACGGCGGCTCTGAGGCGGAGCGGCGGACGGCGGCTCCGAGGTGAGGCGGCTTCATCCGTACCGTGATGGCTCGGGCAAGGTGAGCGAGGCCGGTGCGGTCGGTGGCTCGGGCGTGGCGGGTGAAGCTGGCGTGGCTGGCAGCAGGCGGTGAGGTCGGGCTGCTGGTGGCGGCCGGCGAGCTCGGGCGGCAGGCGGCTGGCCAGTGGGCACGGGCGGCTAAGGTTGTGAAGGAATGGTTAAGGTTTGGGAATGAGAATGAGTATTTATATGCATCTTACATAATTTTTGATCCAACGGTTGAAAATAGATGTAGCAATCAACGGTCTAGATATGAGATTTAAGAGTATGACGACCAATATCGGGCCGGTCCATTAACCATGCCGGGCTCGGACTGGCACTATGAGCTGAGGAGACGGCCCAAACACGGCCCGATAATAGTGTCCGGGCCGGCCCGGCACTATTCGATTCGGATCGGGCCCGTGCTCAGACTGCATTTTTTCGGGCGGTGCCTCGTGCCACCCGTTGGGCCCGGTCTATTTGGAAATCTGTACAAAAGGAGGGGGTCGGGCCGGACCCGCGAATCAGACGGAGTCCGACCGCGCGGCGACACTTCCAGAAGTACCTCGCAAATAAGCACCCTGCAGGCTGCAGCAAGCGAGAGTCCAGAGCATTCGCCAGTCGTTCCGTCCCCGTCCGCCACCATCCCCCGAAGCATTGCCAACGCCGGCGATGGGCTCGCCGCTCCGCACCGTGCACATTCGTCGGTCGTCCTCGTCGCCGCGGGAGTCGGAGGCGGCGGCGGCGATCTTCGTGGACGGCCGCGCCGGGGTGGACTTGGCCCGGGTCGGGCTCGCGCTGGGGCTGGACCCCGCTTCCGTCCGCCTCAACGGCTACTTCCTCAGCCGTGGGCCCGGGCACGTCTGCTCCGCCGTCACGTGGCGCGCGCTTCTCTCCTTCTTCGCCGCGCGGGGCCTGCCTGCCGGAGCTGACGCCGCCACGCCCATCGCCGTCAGCGGCAAGCCTGCCGCGGCGCCGACTCCGCCATCAGGTGCGCACGTGCCTTTCTTTATGAGAAGTCCCGTCTGTATTCTTAGATTGACTGATACAAGTAGCTATGTATAGTCCGGTTGGATGCTTGTTTCTTTTGTGATCACCTCAATTCTTCAATGATCAAAAGTACTAACCGGTTCAAGGAAAAAAATAGCTTTTCAGATTCATGGATTAGCTTTACAGTATAAGAAGAGTCCATCACAAATAGGTTGCACATTTTTTTACCTAATCACCTTTACACTAGTGTGATGCCACTGTTTTAATTACTTATACACTGGAATGTTCTAATTTCAGATAATTTCTCAAAATATTTAATCCGGATACTGAAAATTTGCATTCTGCAGATCGTACAACTCAAGTGTCCTCAAAGCGAAAATCAAAACCGGAAGTGGAAAGATGCACAAAGATGAGGTCCCAAGAGTACAGATCAACTCTGTCAAAACCTAATTATGATATACTTAGCGACGAAATCGTCCTTGGCTTGAAGAGAAGACTCAGTTTGGAGGACGACAGTCCTGCTAAGAAGATTAGGCAAGTCGAATGCAGCTCATCAGGTCAGTCACCACTTTTTTACTCTAGTCTCAGATGTTAACCAATGATCCAGGAACATACTCTGAACGCTTCCTTGTTCCTACGATGGCGCAGACGACACACCACAACCTGTTAAATTCTCTTGCAGCTTTGTAAATGGAAATGGAAAGCACCCACTGGACGAGGAGATGGTCAGCTCGCTTGGATGCAAAAGAGTTCGGTGACTGGAGTCGGTAGTCTTTGGAAACAGAATGACGCCAGTCTGCTTGAGCCAGCCTCCGAAGCTGTGGTGAATTGAAACACCCTTTGTACGTACGTTCTAACGTTTCATGTAGCCTTCTCATCAAAATGTCATATAGATTTTGCTTGGACACTGTGGTATCCTAGATGTTCACGTTATATGCTTCAGTAGTTCTTGCGTTCGTGCAAAGATGTATGGCTTGTGAATATCACGATGCTTTTTTACCTTCTAATTCCTTGCGACAAGCTTGCTGATCTGCAATATGTGCATTTTGTTGCATGCCAGCAGCATCAATGCTGTTTATTATGAACTACCCACGCACTGGCTGACTGGCGTGCTCGAGACCCCATGAATTATGCTATACTCAGACGCAGCATGTCCTCCGTCACCTCCCCATCATCAGTTATACGAATTTCATTATTCTCTAATGTTAACTTCAAATCTGAGAATACGTAAAATACTGAGAACAATAGGAATATGCGAGGGGAAACATTTCTGAACACAACATGCTCACAATTGCTAGTATCCCTGCACTTGTTAGTTAACTTCAGGCTGAGTTTCCACAAGACCGGAGATAAATAGTAAGTACCAGACCAACTGAACATCTTGATATTTACGAAGGAAAAACAAATTATCAAGATACAAGGTGAAAGGAAACATAATTTATAAATTACACAGGGGAGATTTACAGCTAGCAGTTAACTGATCTACATACTACCATATCTTGTGAACCTGCATCAAGCAAGCAAGATGCCTTGGACGAAATGAGGATTTTGAAATCTGATAGTCTCCAATGCAAGACCACGACAAGCCTGAGAGGTTTTGGCTTCAGTGGGTCATTGATAACCCAGTATTATTAGCCGGCGATGGTAAAAGGCTAAGTTGGATGCTCATTGTTGCTGCAGAACTTCCATTGATGTCCCTTTCTTCTGGATCTATTCTCAAAGAGAATACCTCTCAAAAAATATGTTCACTCTGCTGACACAAAAAAGGCACCACCTTTCAAGCCTCACCCTTTTCACCAAGGAAGATGACTTTTAGTTGTTCAGCAAAATGATTCTTCCAGTCAGAAATAGAAGCGAATGGCAGCAAGCCAGTTAAGGCTGGGATGATGAATCCCAGCATAGCATAAAACATGCACCGGCGAATCCAATACGGGAACCAGGTAACCTTCTTGCTATGAGAAACAGATATAGGACCGTGAAGAATGCGATACAAGACAGATGGATAGCAATTTCCAAGTACATGGATGGAACAAAGAACCTCCCAGTATATAAGCCAGATGTTCCCATTTCCGCCTAGAGTATTGGTACAGAATCTTCCAGCAAAACCACAAATAACTCCCAATAAAATGAAGTTGAAAGTCACCGGCATACTTGTTCCCGTAGCTGCTGAACGCTGGAAAGCTAACCAAGCAATTGCCAGAATCATTATTATACCAAAGCACATACGTGTTGATGCTATTAAATGACATCTTATGAAGAGCAGCCCGGAATTGAAGTTTGATACTTTATTTGGCACCCACCATGATTTAGATCCCTGCATGAGGGAAAAATAAAGGGAAACGCACCTTTATGATTACCAAATAGATTTCGCTAAAGAGTGCTTATTTTTTACCTTTGATATAATAGATGTGAGGCACATACCTTTGAAGCAACTGAACATGCTGCTGTGACATCAGTTATTCTTTGGTATGAATAGATATAAGTTCCATAGCCAAAGCATAATGACATAATAATCACTGCACTAACAAGGAAATCTATAAGCGTCCTAAGGATTTGTGCATGCCTTGTGTCCTGCATCTGAGTCTTGAATTTCTCCCCTTGGAAAGCAGCTTTTTGAAATCCAAAGGATAGCTTAATCTTCTCTAACATATGTGAGTAGGAGCTAAGTTCTAGTTGAGACTGTTTTAGTTGCAACTTTCTCATGCTCAGGCCTATCTCAAATTCCTTGAGCTCGTTTGTTCGAGCTTGCTCTTTCAAAGATCTTTCAAATGCACTGAGAATACGCTGATCAGCTCTAGGAGAAGATCGGCTACGATGAGTCAGCTGCTGATTCGCTCCTGCATAAAGAACAAGCTGACTTTCTACTGAACCGAAAAGGTCCTGGGAGAGTTCTTGTGTTGGATTGTGAGGACCATCAGTGCTCAACTGGCTTGCAGCAACATGTTCTGGATGCTTTGAAGAGCATTGAGGAACAGGAGTTTGTTCATAGACAGGCATATCACTAACAAGATGAAGCGTTGTCAATGTGCTGCTAAATGATTTCTCGAAATTTCCTACAAAACTGTCGAACTTGTCACCATATATCTACAAAAATGATAAGTGAAAGATATCAGGAGTGTTAGTAAAAAAAAAGACTTGTCAACAATAACGGGAAGAGGGCTTACATTTCTCAGCGATTCCTTTACTGCTGAGGTACAAATCTGCATCCAAAGCCCATATTTAATTTCTCTACAGTTGTTTTAAGGTCATGTTGAGTTTATTAGCCCATTACAAAGTGTGTACCTTGGAAAGGAGGGCAGGTTGTAATCTTTTCCTGGAATGATTGTTCGTATTCACAACCTGCAATCAATGTGGACATTACGTTACAATGAACCAAAGACTTGATGTTGAAGTTCTATGCTAATGAGTTCGTGAAATATAGGGTATAATTGGAGCATATGTGTACAGAAAATGTAGCTGGGTAAATGCTTGCACAATCATTAGCGAATTATGAAATTATATATGGGAAGAAAAACAATTTTTCAGTCAATAGCTAATATCGACAAGGATAAATTTGTAGAAGTACAAAATATGCTTATGAGAGCAGCAATAGGCCTCTATAGCTCGTATGACTCCAATAAATTGATGCTCAATCAGCTCTCCTTTTCTCTTCCAATCCATAACTAATGAAGGTGACACTAATTACATATTGCATTTGTAAAGCAAACAATTATGCTTGCGTTTCACATTTCCCTTGTCATCCTGAAATTTACAAGCATAAAGTAAGAGTACTCTTTGAATAGGCCAATGGGCACTCACGCTCCACACAACCTAAAACAGTTGTCTTCTTCTTCAGGTTTCTTCTTGATGACTAAATGTAATAACCAACACAGTGATCTAAAAGTGGGGGGCAAATGAAGACGACAAAACAGCTGACCACGAAAGCATAAGATCGCAAGCTTCTATACAGAGAACAAATGCGAAGCTTCATCACATCGCACAGTAAGGACGAAAATTACTTCTCTGGCTCCAACCTGCCAGATTTGATGCTACATTTACTTAAAAAAACATAACGATATGTCATATCGATTTCGGATGGCCCGAATGCGTTTTCCCCGGTTGATGTGTGCTGTGTCACGCTAACAGAACTTCGTTTGGTAGACAACACAATGTGAACATACAAACATCGTTCGAACCCATTGACAGGCGCCAAAATCGTACATTTTTCGAAAAAAAAAAAACCAATGAGTAGCCGTCACGCACCTGCGCCAGGACGGCCGCGAACGACATCCCCAGAGGCAGCGCGAGGTCATCCTGCACGCCGCCGGCGCCGCTGCTGCTGCTGCTGCCGCCTCCAGCCCTGGCTGCCAGGGCTGGTTCCGGCCTCCGTCGCCGCAGACGGATCCTGATCCCCCTGCGCAGGCGGGAGGCCCGGGACGCAGAGCCGCACGAGGACGCTGCGTCGGCATCCGCGTCGGTGGCGGCGCCGGGAGGGTGGAGCCAGTTTGTTTCCATCTCCGCTCGGTAGGGCTTCGGGCCTTCTCGGATGTCCCCTTTCTTCAGGCTAGTTTCGGTGATCTGGTTCTGTTCTGACTTGCCTTGTTTTTGTTGTCGTGGGAAGGGGGACTGTTAAGTATGATCGGGTGGAGGAGCAGAACGAGATGGAAACAGGGCGTCATAGCATTTTGGGCGTATGACGGTCGATCGAGTTAGCCGTTGTTGTAATTTTGGGCAACTCATTATTTCGATTCTTTACTTTGAAAAAAATGACATTAAATAGGAGAAAACGAAGGAATACGACGTTGAATAGAAGAAAACGAAGGAATACGACGATTCGGTGAAGCGGTGGCAGCGCACGTCTGGTGGCGACGGGGCGGTGCTGTGCTAGGCCGTCGGCCCACCACTCTTCAGAGCCTGTGAAAAACTTTGTATGAAGGGCGGTGGTTCCACACCGGCGTTAGCCAATGGGCATGGCAGCACAGCACGCGCGAGGACGCAATACGGCCCACGGAAATGCAGCTGTTTTCCGATGATTAAAAGGAAAAAATTAACGATGGAGATGCGGGGTATCGATCCCCGTGCCTCTCGCATGCTAAGCGAGCGCTCTACCATCTGAGCTACATCCCCTTGTCGTGTTCACAGAGAGGCTTATATTTTCATCTCAAGTTGAGACATTGACTACTTGACGACCTACAACTACACATGACAGGGCAACATTTTGCCTGATGAGCTGAGACCTGCGCTAACCATAGAAGCTAAAAAAATCCCCTGGGCACGTGACACCAGTCACACCACCGTTAGCCTCGTTCTTGGCCTTAATTTCATTGCTTTTCATGAAGGACATGGCCCCGAAGCAAGGAAGCTTCTTCCACCATTTGCCGTTGTACTTGTTTCCAAGAGCATTTTGGACTTGTAATCAGTGACCCGTGGGCAAAAAGCGAAGAAGGTGCCGGGCGACCGGCGGCGATCTGAGCCAGGTGCCATCTCCGCGCGGTTCAGCTCCTCCTCGCCTGATTCTTCCCTCTGTAGTATGATGCATACAGTACGCGTCCAAGAAAAAAACGATCGACGATTGCTGCGGAGGTCAAACCGGCGACGCGTCCTTGTTCCTTTCCCTCTCCTCAAGGACGTGGTGGCCAGACGCGGCGAGGTCATCGTCGTGCCATAGGGTACCGGTCCGAGCGACGGCGCACCGTCCGCCCTGCGCCGGCGCCGGCTGTGTCTGCTCAGCCCCGTCATCGCTCCGCTAGCGCATCCAGCATACCAGATTTGCTCGGCGCTCTAAACCACGCCTATTTCCCGCAGCCAAACTCGCCTCTCGCGACGCGCAACTCTGGTGCTCTGCTCTGCAGGGGACGAGGACCATCGTCTGCTCCCCCTCCTCGCAATTTATCAATCTCCGGTCACCTTCTAATTTAACCGATCTTCATTTGGTTTCAGCAAATATGCCCAAATCCCGATATGGTAGTGTAAATGAATCTCACCGATGAGGTAAATGAAAACGAGGGGAGACTCTGATCAAGCTTTCTCTATTAGGCATGCACCCAAGCCGCTACGTTGATCTAACTGGTTATTCAGTCTGAACTGAACCGACACCATGCTCTAAGCTACGCAGTACGTCCGGTATTGCGTTGCTGCAACACGTATCTTCTCTCGTTGTAACCGATTACTCGACTGAGGCTACATGGATGAGGAATTTTGTCTTGCGAGTTGCGAGCAAACACTCGCCATGAAGTTACCTGCATTGTCATATTGTTTCGGACGGCAACTCGAATTTGCATGTTTGCAGGTACCTGATATGATGCTGAGCAAGCTTGTATGCGTTAATGGTCACATTAAGTGTGCGGTGGCGCGAAATTTTCACGGATGTTGTGAGCTCGTTTCTTCATGCTATTGTGCCATTTAGACTCACACTTATGTCTTGATTTCATCGGTCTACAGTTACTTTCTTGTCTCCAGTTCTCTAAATTAACCATCTTGCTCTTAAGCCAGTAGCAGGTGATTCATGCCTTTCTTGCTCGGTGTCATGCCACTCAACTTCATTGTTCATATATAGATTGTTCTGCCTCGGAATTATCATTTATTTAACTCAAGTTGCATTGTGGTCCTCGGGTCTTTATATATCTCCCAACCTTGGTCACTTTGCCGGTACAAGTGATGGCTAGCTGCAGTATAATGTTATAGCTGATATTTTAGAGGAAACTGAAAATGAGTTCATGTAGTGATCAAGAATAACCTCCTCCTCCTTCTACAGTAGAGTTGATAGGAGAAACGAGAGCGGTAAATGCGAACAAGATAGGATTAGTATACTGTAATTTTTTTATTGATTCCTGATATATCAGTACTCCATTAGTTTAGATTGCAATTAATATTTTTTATTTAACAGATAGATGATGTTGCAATTAATATTTTTTTCTTTAACAGATAGATGATGTTCTCTTGATGTATGAGAAGAAAGAGTCTTTCTATTTCATGCACTGTTGGAAGATACTGCACAAAAAGCCGAAGTAGAGCGACCGGATGCTTGAACTCAACCGATCATCAACTTCAATGAGAGCTGCACCAACAACTGCAACCCCCCACAGAGAATGGAAATAATCCAATTAAAAGGCCCGAGGGGCGTGACAGCGCAAAAAAGAGGAAGTCAAGTGGAGGAGATGCTGCTTACTCTAACACCGCAATCGATGTGTTGCAGAAAATTGATGACAGGAACGGAAAGGCTGAAGAGAAACAAAAAAAAAAGCAGATGAAAGTCATTCTTAGCATGAAAGAAGAGAAATTGAAACTTAGCGAGAAATTGTTTTATATGCATAAGGGGGATATGGAGAAGAGACATGAGGATATGGTTAGAAGAAATAAATTGAATGAACGAGACATAGAAGTAAGGGCTGCACGAAACGAGAGATTACTGCTAATGGCGGAACTCGGCGTTATGAAAGTTCACTTAGATAAGCTTGCACCTCCTGTGAAGGCCTACTACATTGCAATGCAACAGAAGATTATGAAACAACAAGGGATTGATGTTTCAGGAAACTCCAAGAATTAAGATACCCTAATATGTTTAATCTGTTATAATGAACTTAATTTTCCTATTGTTTTAATCTACTCAGTTGTGTTTTAGGTTGTGGTATGGGATTATCGGACCTTATGTTTAAGCTATTTTGATCAGATTATGAGATATTGTGTGTTATTTTCTTGTGTGACATTATATTCAGTGTTTTGTGCTCGAAACGTCACTCTTCGCGGATTCTCTTGATTTCAGCTACTGGTTATGCTCAAAATTGTGTAAACAACCATGAAATCAGTGTAATGATGTGCTCGCCGGTTTTGCACGCGCTCGCGTCTCGCTCTCGCCCACCAGATCGTGCGCCTCTGTCGTGCTCAGGAACGCGGGAGCGGGAGGAGCAGAATTATTTCCCGCTACAAACTGTTACTCTCACCCTATTTTATGTATTCTGTTGGATATCTATTTAAATAAGTTTCCCATAATTCTGCGCAGGTGGCCCAAAAGGCCTCCTAATTTGAAATATATTGTTGGAGACAGCCTAAAAGACTGCTACAATACAGAAACCAAACGACACTTTAGTACGACTGATCGTTAAACCATGTTCCGAGGAAAGTGGTCGAATTAAACACAAGAACACATGACAAGATTTGCAGGAGACTCAGACAACGCAAGAGCAGCTTCCCTGCCAGGCGCGCGTGCGGTGGCGGCGACTCCGGCTCCCCCGGTTGACGAGATCCGAGATCACAAATAGATACGAGTATGTAAGACTGACTCCAACGCAGGACGTATACGGTCACTCAAATCAGAAATAGGTAGTCAAACCGTAAAAAATAGCGTCCAACGGAGAGACGCATACGGGCAAGGATTATCCCAACTCGCTCAGCGGAGACGCAGATATCGGTCGCCTTTTCATCCAACTCAACACTGTGCAGCTTCGTCTTCCTTCGTACAACCCCTTTACCGCTGGCCACTGCAGCCTACTCGCGTCGTTTCCCCGTTCCTCCTCCCACCAGCGCGAAGCGCGTCCACAACGAGGAACACGACGGTGGCGGCGGGCAGTGCGCGTTCTTACCGGAATCGACCGAGGAGGTGGACCATAATCGACCGAGGAGGCGGGCAGCGAGAGGAGATGGTAGAAATGGACTTCTCGGCGCTTCAGACATCCATCCGCACACTTCTTGTCGTCACCACTGCCGTCGACCTTCGCTTTCTTGGCCACGAGGAGGAGGAGGTCGCGCCACTGCCTTCCAGCGCACCGCGGGGCGCGAGGGGATCCCGGCTCGGACGCGGCCTCTACCTCCAGGCACGACGGAGGGGAGCAGGGAGGAGACGATGGTTGCGCCGACGGGAGTAAAGGGATGAGCTCCCCGCAGCAGATTAGCTCCTCCACTGCTGAGAGTGCCTTCGCGCACCGCGTGCAGGCCGCTGTGTCGAGCCTCCATCACCAGCTGTCGACCGCCTTCACTCGCGTCGATGACAGCGCGCCGACCGCCTTCGTCTGCAACAAAGACCGCACGCCGGCACTCCCTCGCCAGCCGCCCTCGCCAGCAGCCCGCGCCGACGACAGTGCGTCGCGCGCGGTAGCCCATGCCCGCGCTGGCGGGAGCAGCGAAAACGACGGCCTGCGTCCCGCGCGTTGGAGACGTTCTAGTATAAGTGTCATAGTCTGACGTCAGTACCACCTAAAACGCAGGTATGGGTGGCCGCTTTTGAGTCCCAGCGTTGGAGTCAGCCTAAAACTAACCGCAGCGGCACCTCTATCGGCCGCACTACGCGCGTTTTAGCGCTGGAAGCAGGCGCAGCGGTGCCTCTAAAGGCACCGCTATTTCAGAGATCGCTACAGAAAACGCGCCAGATATAGGGGCGCCCCTATGTGGAGAGAGAAAAGAAGTGAGGAAAAAGAAAAGAGGGAAAAAAGAAATAAAGAGGGGAGAAATGAATAAAACAGATGGGAAATGGTATAGAGGTCTGATTTAGAGGTGGACGAGTGGGAGAAACAAAACTGTAAAGAGGAAATCTTTTTAGAGATGGAATATAGAGGTGAGATATAGAGTTGAACGAGTGCGAATAGTCTAACACAGTACGTTAAACGCTACGTAGCGGCAAGTGACCGGAACGGGCGCGGAGTTATCGCCGCGCGCGCGAGCCGATCAGGCGTGGGCGCCGCCGATTTTCTCCCCGTGGCTCTTGCTCTCGTATCCGCCGGCCTTGTCGTCTTGGTTCATGTTGAAGCTGGATAGCGTGCGGCCGCGGACGCGGTTGAAGCTGAAGCTGTTAAGTTGCTTGCCACGGCGGACGTTGTTCTTTGGAGAAAAATAATATTAAAAATATTGTTGTTGTAATTTTGTTATTGTTGAAGCTGTTATTGTTGTAATTTTGTGGTACTGCACTCATTATTTCGTTGCTTTACTTTGGAGAAAAATAATATTAAAAATCAACGACGTTGAATCAAAGAGAATTAAGGGAATACGACGATTCAGTGAAGCTGCGGCACAGCACGCGGTAGGGTCCAGGCGAGTCGGAACTGCAGGCAATAAAAGATAAATAAGAAAGATGGAGATGCGGGGTATCGATCCCCGTACCTCTCGCATGCTAAGCGAGCGCTCTACCATCTGAGCTACATCCCCTTGGTGCGATTTGTGATACACTCGTGACCTCCACTCAGGAAATTGGTTGCTTGACGACCTATAAGTAAGTAGACACGACACGACCACATTTTTGCCTGATGAACGGAGACCTGCGCTGCGCTAACGCTAACCATAAGAGCTAAAAAAATCATCCGGGCACGTGGCACCACCGTCAGCCTCATTCTTGACCTCCATCGCTTTTGATGAAACTTGGCCCCGAAGCCAAGGAAGCTTCCTCGACCTTTTTGCCACTGTACTCGTTTCTCAAGAGCATCTTGGACTCGTAGTAAGCGAGTCGTGGGCGAAAAAGCGTAGTTGTGCCGAGGCGGCGGCGCTCTGACCCAGGCGCTGTCTCGGGGCGGTTCACCTACTCCACTCCTCGTTGTCCTATGTACTGGTCTGTTGTATGATGCGTACTGTATGCGTCCAAAAGAAAAAGAAAAACGATCAGCGGTTGCTGCAGGGGTCAAGCCGGTGGCCCCACGGTATGGTTGTCTCACCGTACCGGTTTAGTTTAGTTGATCAACCTCTAGCTAGAGCTAGGCACCTCCGGCTATCTGGAGTCCGGTCGAGGGAAAGCGCATCTGAACCCGACCTCAGCACATGCGCACGAGATGCGAAGTTGCCAACCTCGGATCCCTGCAAGTCGCGAGCCCGCCCGCCCGGCCGGCCGCCCGAACTAATCTTTACTAGTATCAGAGTAGCCAGGTCGGTCGGACGGGGCCGAACCGGTGAAGACAACGCAACGCGCAGTTTTATCTCCGCCGTACAACGCCTCTGCACTGCACTGCACTGCACTGCACTGCACTGTTTTAGTTTTCTGTTTCTCGCAACTCGGAGTGTACTACCGGTACTTTGTTCAATTCTATATACAGTACAGTAGTTACGTGGGAGTACTCCACTGCAATTTTTCTTACTCCCTACATCTCATATTATTTGTTGTTTAGAACGAAAATCTTAATTTATATTGAACAAAAATTTACTGTTATAAACGACAAATAATATGAGATAGAACGAGTACTTCTTGATAATACCAAGAGACAATAGCCCAACGTCTTCAAGCTTCTCTTTCTTCATCTGTCACATCTCATTTTTTTTTAAAAAATGGATATGTCTATTTAGCAGGTGCCTGAAACTTTAGAAAATTTCCGAAATTTTAGAAAATTTCAGATACTGAATTATTGGCTGTTAATTACTGTCATTAAGCACTAATTTAACATATCCTTTACAAATACGGAAACAACTGCATATTAACAATTAACAAAAAATTTACTCATATTCTTCGTTCTGGGTGGGCCAGCGGCACCGTCCCGACCTTGCGCTGCCTCCACCATCGTACTGTGCGTCTGCGCTCTGCCATCGTGTTGCGGGCTCCGTCGAGGCTGTCAATCCGTGCCGTTACCGTTGATCTGGGGCTCCGCGTCGTCGCTCGTCGGCCTCCGTCGGCCGTCGGGGCACCGCCATTGTCGATCGACGTCCGCCGCCGGGACGCTGCCATCGCTCGTCGACCTCCGTCGCCAGGGTGCCGCCAAGGGGCCACAATCGCCGGCTGGGCACCACGATGGATCGGGAGTCTCTGGTAAGATTAGGGTTGAAGAGATAATAAAAAGAGAGCTAGCGCGAATCTTAAAGCATAAAGGTTGCCTAAATCTTTTTATATTTCAGGCACCTGATATATAGTATTTCTGGAAAAAATATACAACAACCTCACATACTGACGAGAAGACTCGCGTGACTAGAGCATGCCAGCGGTAGTGTATCTAGCAGCAGCTACTCCCACCTTCTAAAAAGTTATCGTTTTGTAGTTTAAAAATAAACTAAAAAACGACAAGACTCATGGATTATATAACTAAGCATGCGTGCGGGTATTGCGCTGCATCTTGTTGCATTTCTTTTGCTCTTGCCTATCAGCATTCTCTCAGCTCTCTGGCTTGGTTGGTCTTCCTTCATTTCATCTAGTATTATTTTAAGTATAAAAAAACATTTTTATTGATAACAACGTGTATGCATTTTGTTGATACGACGTACTTGTACTCATGCGTCTGGCTTAGCCACGAACAACCTCGTTTCTCCGAATAACTGTCCTTATTAATTTGACGATACGTGGCTTCAAGACCAAGTAGCCGATCAGTTAGCCCCTGTTAATTTCAGGTGGGCGTAGAACAAGCCAGTGTGAGATCACTGATCAGTCCTTGTAGTTATCAATACATATATATGTACCGTCCAGTGTGATATACCTGTATGGAATCAAATATTTACGCAGGAGGATGAGGGGGCTTGAGATCGTGGAGGACATGGAGGAACATCAGCCAGCTGCTCACACCACGGCGAAAGCCGAGCAGCAGTCGCAGGAGTCGATGGCGGTGGAGATTACTGCTCCGGCAGCTGCGGAGAGCACTAACGATCCTGTCGAGGACGACGGGTCGTCGCCGGCAGCGGAGTGCGAGACAGCATTGTTCGGCGGGCGGCGGAGGACGGGGTTGCATCTTTTCGTCATGGATGTCAAGAACGTCTTCAAGCTTGACGAGCTCGGCGCGGAGGTGCTGCTCATCGCCGTGCCCGCGTCGCTGGCGCTCACGGCCGACCCGCTGGCGTCGCTAATCGACACGGCCTTCGTCGGCCGGCTGGGTTCCGTGGAGATCGCGGCCGAGGGGGGTGGCCATTTCCGTGTTCAACCAGGTCATGAAGGTGTGCATCTACCCACTCGTCAGCGTCACGACGTCCTTCGTCGCAGAGGAGGACGCCATTCTCAACAAAGGTGGAGCAAAGATCGTTGGAGAAGAAGGAAAAGAGGAGGAAGAGCCAGACCGCCGAATGCCGGCACCACAGATCTGGAGAAGGGATCATCAGCGGCTGAACAAGCCGTCGAGAGCGGCGAGGCGTCGCCAGCCGAGCTGGCTGTCTGGAATGGATGCGCCGCAGCCGTCGCCGGCCAGCGGAAGAGCGACAAGAAGGGGAAGTTCGTGCCGTCCGCATTGATCGTCGGCGCGTTCCTGGGGCTGTTCCAGACCGCCCTCCTCGTCGCCGCCGGCAAACCACTGCTGAAACTCATGGGAGTCAAATCGGTGAGTTTGCAAACATGTGCTGCCAAACCTTTTCCGCAGTCCATTTTTTTTTTAAAAAAAATACTGTATCTAACTATTGGCGATGAATCACAGGGCTCACCGATGATGATCCCCGCACTCCATTACCTGACACTGAGATCGCTTGGCGCCCCGGCGGTGCTCCTGTCTCTCGCCCATGCAAGGCGTCTTCCGAGGCTTCAAGGACACCAGGACGCCCTTATACGCCACCGGTAATATACCCATGCTGCCATCAACCTGAACGGTCGGTTCATCGATTCTCAATGCTTTCATTACGTTTCATTAACGTGGCAAATACCGCGCGCGTGCTTCTATGGTGTGGCAGTGGCCGGAGATCTGGCAAACATCGTACTAGATCCGATCCTGATATTCAGCTGCCGCATGGGCGTGACCGGCGCAGCCATTGCCCATGTTCTTTCTCAGTAAGACCATTACTTTCACCTTCAAAATACTCGGTCGTCAAGTTACCTGCATGCACCGTCAGATCGATCCGGACGGCGCAACCAACTGATGAAACACGCGGATCATGATGCGTTCAGGTACCCGATAACGCTGGTACTCCCTCCTTCTCATATTAATTGTCGTTTAGGACAAAGATTTTAGTTCATTTTGAACTAAAATTTTTGTCCTAAACGATAAATAATATGGGAAGGAGGGAGCAACGCTGAGCAAGCTTGTGAGATGAAGGTCGACGTCGTCCCGCCCAGCCTAAAATGCCTCAAGATCCGGCGATTCCTCGGATGCGGTGAGTAGTATATTTCTTCAGAAGTTATTGCGGAGATGAATACTACATGGTGCCCTCGATCTGAGTTGCGCATGAGTGCGTGTGACTGAACGATTCATAAAGCCGTTCCGGTACTAATTTATAAGTTAGCTTTCTTCGCAAATCAGTACTCATCACGCACGAATGAGCTTCAGCTGATTGTTCCCCTCTTAATTTTGCGCTGACTCTAAACATCGTCCCGCGGCCGGCCACCAGTTCGCCGCTGGCACACAGACGCTCAACACGTACGTTGGCGTTCGTCTTCGACGGCATCAACTTCGGGGCGTCCGACTACGCCTTCGCTGCTTACTCTATGGCGCGAACCTCTTGCCCTAATCTCTAGCTAGTGTTTTCAATAAGGAAAGAACCTGCGCCCTTATACTAACTAACTCTTTGACGTCCGCGAGCATGCAGGTCGGCGTGGCGGCCGTGAGCATACCGTCGCTGATCCTCCTCTCGGCGCACCACGGGTTCGTCGGGATCTGGATCGCGCTCACCATCTACATGAGCGCTAGGGCCATGGCGAGCACCTGGAGGTACGCCACGATCGGCGGATAGCACGTAATCGTGCGTGACGTGAAATGCATGCGCGCGCGAATTTCATCAAGTTATTCTTATGAACTCTGCAGGATGGGAACAGCATGGAGATTTCTTCGGCCACTACTACAAAAAGCATTTTTACAGGCGCCTCAATTTTTCAAACACAGGCGGTCCTTAAAAATATGCGACTGTGATGACAAATGATATAATAACCGTCTGTGATGAAAGAACAACACAGGCGGATTTTAAAGAACAACCGTCTGGTTAAATACATGATCTTCAGAATCGGTTCTTAATTAAGAACCGCCTGTAATGCAACGAACTTCACAGACGGATTTTAAGAAACAACCGTTTGCGTAAATACATGATCTTCACAGACGGTTATTAATTATTAACCGCCTGCAATGCCATGAACTTCACAGACGGATTTTAAGAAACAACCGTCTGGGTAAATACATGATCTTCGTTGGCGGTTCTTGATTAATAACCGTCTGTAATGCAATGAACTTCACAGATGGATTTTAAGGAACAACCGTCTAAGTAAATACATGATCTTCGTTGGCGGTTCTTAATTAATAACCGTCTGTAATGCAATGAACTTCATAGCCGGTTCTTGATTAACAACGGCCTAAGAAGATCATGTATTTTCAGTGGCGGTCATTGTTTAATTATCATAAGCGGTTTTCATTGAAATTACAGGGATGTAGTTGCAATTATATATCACAGCCGCATGTAGTCGTGCAGGCAAAATTGTATCAGGAAAAAAACACAGATGAGCTAGCGGATACTAGTACAGTAATGCATTATAGGAAATGCTCGATCACCAGTGAGGCTGGCTTAATTGTGATAATACACCATTAGAGGTTTTACAATTGTTCAAAGATAATTTCTTTACACACTGAACAAAAATCATGCTACATTCATTGTAGATCGACGATGAAGCTCCCATCGATCAATCTAAATTGTACCGTCCTGCTTGCTCCCGAACACGTCTCTTATATTCCGCTGGATCCTGAAAATATTGACATTATTTATATTAACAAATGTCGAAAGAAGAATGAATAACCTACATTGGTCACTAAGTCAAAGTGTCATCTAACCTTGATAAGTAGATTATAGCAATCATTTTCAACATCAGGCACATTTGGCTGATGCAGCAAACGCTGAACTTCAAGTAGTATAGTTTTGATTGTAAAAGCACTGCACCACCCCTACGAAATATAATTTAAGCAATATAAGAAACCAGTTCAAATAAGTTCGACAAAAATTATAAGTAATAATTACATGAACAAAATAGGTCTATCTTACAGTCTCTTGATCAAGAATCCCGATGCAGAGTGCTCCCGAACGATGGACATTTGGGTGGAAGAACCCAATTGGAAAGGAGCATCTTGGAGGCACCAAGGGATAGTCCTCAGAGAAGGAGATTGTCAGGGGGTAGTAACCATCTTCCCATTCAGTCTGCAAAAGAAATTTATTAATAGGAGGACGATAGTTAAACTCATATTGTGCTTGTTCTTCATGACTTACCCCTTCTTTACCGGGGACGATGCACTGCCACTTCAATAAATCTCCCGATTCACGCTTCGCAGAGAAACCCTACGCGGAGAAATTGAAAATACCAAAAACAAACAACACGGAAAAACAAACTACAGTTAAGTTCATCAGTCCATTACAGATACATATGTATATACAACCATGTGACCGGTGTGCCATATGTACATACATGGGGATGGTTCTTGCGCCACGCCAAGCGCTCCTCCTTCAATCGGCTACACGCCCGAGACATCATTATCTGAAGAAAGACCAAACTTCCAAACTTCCAAATCATTGAGTCCAAACGCATATGTACACAAATGCAAAAGGACACAATCCATATACCAACATTGTTCTAAGTTGATTTCAGAAGATACAAATATATACAATATATATCATCTTGCATTGCTATATACATTTTTTCCAGCATTGACATCTTCTCGCATATAGGGTTTCAAATTCTTTTTAATGCTTCTCTCTACGCGCTTGATGTTTTCTGGTTCGGTGAAAAGGTACATCTCTTCATACTGATTATATTCCTCTTCATTATCTCCCACATTGTCAACCCCAACAATATTTTGCTTTCCAGAAACAACTACGTGCAACTTCTCAGTTTCTGGATCTTGAACATAAAAAACTTGTGCAACATTATCGGCGAGAACCCACAGGTCATCTTTGTAACCCACTTTATTCAAGTCTACCAGTGTCAGTCCGTAATTGTCCACTTTCAAACCATCAGGATGTTTGACCCATTGGCACTTAAATACGGGCATTACCATTCTTTCGCCATAATCGAGTTCCCATATTTCCTCTATGAACCCGAAGTATGTGGTCTTCTGCCCTTGTGAATCATAAGCCTCAATACGAACACCACTATTTTGTGCAACACTCTTACCGTCTTTTTCTTTAGTGTAAAATGTGTAACCATTGATGTCATATGCTTGCCATGATGTTACCAAAGCAGATGGGCCACAAGCTAACTTTTTCATTGTTGCCTCTTCTATAGTGTTTCCGTATGATATATTTTTGTCCATTAACCATTCAGTGAAACATCTTCTGTGCTCTTTCATGATCCAGTCCTCTTTGCGGTCTTGGTTTTTATCACGAAACTCAATTTAGTGTTCCTCGATGTACGGCTCAGCTATTGCGAGCTGTTGTAGTACACCAAAATGTGCACGGTGTACATTCTTGTAATCTTGAACAATAAAAGTTTTCTTACCCACTTTGCCTCTCCCACGTAGTCTACCCTCATGTACCGGTATAGGCACACCTATCGATTTTCCATCTTTGATGTAATCAGCGCAACCCTCAATCACTTCTTCAGTGGTGTATCCTTCCATAATTGAACCCTCTGGGTGAGCACGGTTCCGCACATAACCTTTTAATACTCCTAAATATCTCTCCAACGAAAACATATGATGTAAATATAGCGGCCCCAATGCTTTTATCTGATCAACAAGATGTATGATTAGGTGTACTTGCATATCAAAAAAGGATGGTGGGAAACACATCTCAAGCTTGCACATTGTCTCGACGATGTATGTTTTCAGATAGTCTAAATCTTCACGTGCTATCACCTTTTGCGATACTGCATTGAAGAAGTAACACAAACGTGTGATGACAACTTTTATATGCTCAGGTTTGATTACTCTTATTGCAATGGCAAGGAAAACTGTCATCATCATGTGACAGTCGTGAGAATTATAACCGAATAAAGACAAGTCTTTCATCGAGACTAGTTTGCGGATATTGGATGAGAAACTTGTGGGCACTTTGGTCCCACGCAAGCATTCGCAAATTGCTTTTTTCTCTTCTAGCGTCAAGTTGTAGCTGGCTGGGGGAAGGTAATGCTTCCCGTTCGCCTTTTCTACTGGATGAAGCTCTGGTCTCAAATCAAGATTTACTAGGTCCATACGTGAATTTAATCCATCCTTTGTCTTCCTCGGCATGTCCAGCAAGGTTCCAATGATGCTGTCAAATACATTCTTTGTAACGTGCATCAAATCAATACTATGGCAACATTCCAGATTCTTCCAATACGGAAGATACTTGAAAAAAATTAATTGTTTCTTGAAAGCCATGTCAGTTGTATCATCCGAAGATGTACTTTTCTTTCTCTTAATTCCTTTACTCTTTTTTCCCTTACCGAAAGCAATATGAATGTTCTTGACCATTTCAAACACAAGTTTTCCACTGTAAGGTTTCGGTGCAGTATCTTTTTCGATTTTGTTATCAAATTGTTCTTTCATCTTCCTATACTTGTGTGTATCTGTCAAGAACCGTCGATGTCTCATGTACACCGTCTTTCTGGATGAAGTGAGGTATAGATATCCAGTTCTATCCACGCACCTAACGCAACCTTTCTTCCCTTTCATTTGTCCCGATAATGTAAACAGTCCGGGATAATCATGCACGGTAACGAATATCATTGCTCTTAGCGTGAAATACTCCCGCTTGTACTCATCCCATGTACGTACCCCTTCATTCCACAATTTCGCCATATCTTCTATTAAAGGTTCCAAGAACACATCAATTTCGATGCCGGGTTGTTTCGGACCTTGGATAAGAACAGATAATAAGATATATTTCCTTTTGTGACACAACCACGTCGGTAGGTTGTACATAGTTAAGACCACGGGCCATGTGCTGTGTATGCTCCTTTTTTCACCAAACGGATTCATTCCATCTGTACCCAAGGCAAACCTCACATTTCTGATTTCCTTCGCAAATTCTGGATACTGAATATCAAAATTTTTCCACTGCGTTGCATCACCAGGGGTGTCGTATATGTTTTTCATTCTTCTTGCGTTCCTCGGAATGCCAACGCATAAGTTCAGCCTCCCTAGGGTTTGAGAACAAACGCTTCAAGCGATCAATTACCGGAAGGTACCACATCACCAATGCAGGAATTTTTCTCTTATTCTTTCCGTCTGCATCGCCAAAAGTATCGTCATCGTCACCTTCAGGACCAATAATAAACTTCTTATTCTTCTGAGTCTTTTTCATGTGGTAACATACTGGTGATTGTAGTCCTTCTTATATCTACTGACACCACAAATGGGGCATCTAGTTGCGAGCTCATGCTCTTTGCGATACAGAATACAATGGTTCACACAAGCGTGTATTTTTGTCACACCTAGTGCCATCGGGCAAAGAAGTTTCTTCGCTTTATAAGTGCTTCTAGGCAGTTTATTTGGATTTGGAAGAATTTCTGCCAGAAGATTCAAAAGATCAGAGAAACTACAATCGGACCATCCGTGCGTAGCTTTCAACTTTAGTAGTTCTAAGACTGCACGCAATGTAGTAAACTCTTTATCACAACCGTTTGATTCATCATATAAAAGCTCTGTGGCCGCATTCTGCAATGTCTCCATTTTACTTAAACCTTTGCTTGCTCCCATAGAAGTCAGTACATATGGTTCAATGTGACGCAACATCTCCTCACAATCGAACTCATCATCATCATCACCAGCTTGATTGTCACTACCATCATCGATATGAACATTATCATCATCTGAGCCTCTCTCATCATCTTTATCCACATCATGTGTATCTAACTCACCATGCTCTGTCCATATTGTGTAGTTATTTTTGAAACCTCTTTTCACCAAATGAGATTGGATTACTATAGTATCCGTCCAAGCAATCTTATTTTCGCAGTCGATACATGGACATAATATGTCATCTATCTTTTGCAACTTCGCATGTCTCTTGGATGCTTCAATAAAATTTGCAACATTACGAATGTACATAGGATCGGATCTTGGCATGTTATACATCCACGCTCGACGGTCCATGCTTCAATAATAGAATTTTTTGTCAGATTTACAAAATTTGGCCACAAATATTCTCTAAAGGTCTTCTATAAAATGAATTTACAGAGACATAACAAGTATGATTAGGGCGACTAATGTAGGAGACGGGCGACGTCTTGAGGCGGACGGAGTCAAAGGGGAAACAGGCCCAGCAGCATGGGCTAGGTCTGGGTGGGATCCAGTCCGTTATATCGGGAAACAAGGCCCAGATGCATCTTATATATATTACAATAGCATCTGTTAATTAAACATCATATTCATGTCACGTAATAGGTACAAAAAGGAAACAATCCATATAGTCCATACATCAATATACCAGAACACAATCCATACAGTCCTTACACATGCAAAAGGACAGAATCCATATACCAGAACACACAAAACTAACAGCTTATCATCTAATGAAAATATACAAAGAAAAAGTAAGGAAACTACATTTACCTTGCAGAGGCGTCAGCACGGTGGGGAAGCGTCAGCACGGTGGGCCGGCTGGGTGGAGAAGTGGCGGTGCGGGGTTGAGCGGCGGCGCGGCAGTATGGGCTGGGCGGCGGAGCGGCGGCGCGGCGCAGGGGAAATTTCAACAGCCTGGCGGCGTCGATATAAATTCTCCCAGGGTTGCGTTTTGACTGCGGTGAGGGGTCCTTATATAGACGTAGGTTTTTCACAGGCGGTTTTTAACTTTATCGCAGGCGGGTTTTACTTACCAACCGCCTGAGATGATATTTATTAATTAAGAAGTAAATATCTTCACAGGCTGTTGGTACTTAATAACCGCCAGGGAAGATTTTTATCTCACGCGGGTATTACTTAACAACCGCCTGAGATAATGCCAACTGAACAAAATATTTTTAAAACTTGTATAGCTGACGTTGAAATGTTTTGGTAAATATCAAATTAATTTCTATTCACATATTATTCACATTTGTGTATCTCATAAAAAAAGATCTTTCACTCAAAATTGTTGGTACGAACATCTTTGCATAATCTATACATGTATGAATTTTTTTAATTTTTTTAAAAGCACTCCAACATGTCAAACTTCAAATTATCCACCACCAGTATTCATTGACACTTGATTGAAATATGTACAAAACAAAAGAAAAATGTACAAGAACACTTGATTGAAATCCTAAAACTACACTACGGCCCCGCCTCCTCCATCCTCTCCGCCAGCTTCTCAAACCAAGCCAAGCGGTCCTCCTCCGACTCGTCGTCGTCGTCGTCGTAGTCGTCACCATGGTGGTGGTCGCCGTCGTCGTCGTCGCCGTCGTCAGTGGACGACTCGTCGTCGCCGTCGTCGGTGGACGACTCGTCGTCGCCGTCGTCGGAGGACGACTCGTCGTCGCCGTCGTCGGAGGACGACTCGTCGTCATCATCGTCATCATCGTCGTCGTCGAAGTCGTCCTCCTCCTCCTCCTCCTCCTCCGGCGACGATGCAGCAGGAGAGAGGGTCGGCTTCTCCGGCTGAGCCGATTGCTCCGGCTGTACCGGTGGCTCCGGCTGCACCGGCGGTGGAACGTGCTGGTCGTCATTCACCCTCTCGGGGGAGCTGCAGCGTATCCGCTTGCAGGGTGGCTGCCTCGGCGGGCTAGGTGGCGGAAGGTTGGCCATGGCTGTGGTGGTTAATCGGCGGTGGGCTAGGAGAAGAAGAAAGGAGTGGAGAAAAGTTTTGTGGTTGTCCATAACCGACGACGCGCCTTATATAGGTCTGTGCGGAGTAGACGAGGGAGCGGTTCGTTTCCCGCGCATTGAACTTTTTGCAGACCTCGTGCGGCGCACAATTAAACCACTGTGGAAGACGATCTTGAGAGATCCTTGCACGCGTCCCTGCACCACGGCTTCTCAACTTCTCCGCAGACCTCGTGCGACGCGTCAGTTTCAAAAATGATTATCTCAGGCGGTTATTACTTATGAACCGCCTGAGAAAAAAGAAGTAAAAATCTTCACAGACGGTTGGTACTTAACAACCGCCTGCAAATATATTTATCTAAGGCGGGTATAACTTAACAACCGCCTGGGATAATGCCCGATACTCTTCTGCAGTTTCCTTATCCCTTGCTTCTTTTTTATTTAGATTCCAATATAAATACTCAAACATGTTTACATTCTGCAAATTGTGTTCAAATTCGATGATTCTTTCTTCTACATTTGTATTAAATTAACATCTACCAACTGAACAAAATATTTAGTTCATTGCGCATTGAACTCTTTGCAGACCTCGTGCGGCGCACAATTAAACCACTGTGGAAGACGATCTTGAGAGATCCTTCCGTCGCACGCGTCCCCTGCACCACGACTTCTTAACTTCTCCGCAGACCTCGTGCGGCGCGTCAGTTAATTAACATCTTCTCAAGCGGTTGGTACTTACTACCAACCGCCTGAGAATATATTTATCTCGGGGACGGTTGTTTTTTATGTTCTGACAAATTTAAAAGGATTTATGAAGTGAAATTTAATGGTAACCTTTACTTATCAATAATATTACAAGAAAGTGGATTTTTGCCTTTTTAAAGGACCACATTTAATCAAGAATATTAAATAAGAAGAAGTAAATATCTTCACAGGCGGTTATTGCTTAACAACCGCCTGAGATAATGCCCGATACTGTTCTTCAGTTTCCTTATCCCTTGCTTCTTTTTTATTTAGATTCCAATATAAATACTCAAACATGTTTAGATTCTGCAAATTTTGTCCAAATTCGATGATTCTTTCTTCTACATTTGTATAAAATTAACATCTACCACCTGAACAAAATATTTTTAAAACTTGTATAGCTGACATTGTAATGTTTTGGTAAATATCAAATTAATTTCTACTCACATATTATTCACATTTGTGTATCTCATAAAAAAAAGGTTCCTTCACTCAAAATTGTTGGTATGAACATATTTGTATAATTTATACATGTATGAATTTTTTTAATTTTTTTAAAAGCATTCCAACATGTCAAACTTCAAATTATCCACCATTCTAACTAAATGCTCATATTCATATGAGGCATTCATCAAATTATGAACACACATTGATTCCAAAAAATTTAAAAAAATATGAAAAAATTCGTAGATGTTGGTATGATGATTAAAAATGTCCACTGAAAAAATAAATGAAAAAAGCATTATATTCATCAAGATAGAAAAATGAAAAATAGCATTTGTTGTATGTTTTTTATGTTCTGACAAATTTAAAAGGATTTATGAAGTGAAATTTAATGGTAACCTTTACTTATCAATAATATTACAAGAAAGTGGATTTTTGCCCTTTTTAAAGGACCACATTTAATCAAGAATATTAAATAGAAGAAGTAAATATCTTCACAGGCGGTTATTGCTTAACAACCGCCTGAGATAATGTCCGATACTGTTCTTCAGTTTCCTTATCCCTTGCTTCTTTTTTATTTAGATTCCAATATAAATACTCAAACATGTTTAGATTCTGCAAATTGTGTCCAAATTCGATGATTCTTTCTTCTACATTTGTATAAAATTAACATCTACCACCTGAACAAAATATTTTTAAAACTTGTATAGCTGACATTGTAATGTTTTGGTAAATATCAAATTAATTTCTACTCACATATTATTCACATTTGTGTATCTCATAAAAAAAGGTTCCTTCACTCAAAATTGTTGGTATGAACATATTTGTATAATTTATACATGTATGAATTTTTTTAATTTTTTTAAAAGCATTCCAACATGTCAAACTTCAAATTATCCACCATTCTAACTAAATGCTCATATTCATATGAGGCATTCATCAAATTATGAACACACATTGATTCCAAAAAATTTAAAAAAATATGAAAAAATTCGTAGATGTTGGTATGATGATTAAAAATGTCCACTGAAAAAATAAATGAAAAAAGCATTATATTCATCAAGATAGAAAAATGAAAAATAGCATTTGTTGTATGTTTTTTATGTTCTGACAAATTTAAAAGGATTTATGAAGTGAAATTTAATGGTAACCTTTACTTATCAATAATATTACAAGAAAGTGGATTTTTGCCCTTTTTAAAGGACCACATTTAATCAAGAATATTAAATAAGAAGAAGTAAATATCTTCACAGGCGGTTATTGCTTAACAACCGCCTGAGATAATGCCCGATACTGTTCTTCAGTTTCCTTATCCCTTGCTTCTTTTTTATTTAGATTCCAATATAAATACTCAAACATGTTTAGATTCTGCAAATCGTGTCCAAATTCGATGATTCTTTCTTCTAAATTTGTATAAAATTAAAATCTACCACCTGAACAAAATATTTTTAAAACTTGTATAGCTGACATTGTAATGTTTTGGTAAATATCAAATTAATTTCTTCTCAGACGTGAAATTTTAATTAACGATGAACACACTACATTCATTAACAATATTCAATCATTCACACAGTTGAAGAACACACAAGATACTCATTCATTAACAATATGCACATCTCACACAAGAACACACAAGATGCACAAGTAATATTCAATCACATAGATGAAAAAAGATAGATTTCATTCATTAACAATATTTACAAAACAGAAGCAACTAAAAACAACAAAAAGAAAAACTAATTAAATCCTACTCCTACTCCTCTTCCATCTCCTCCTCCTCGTCCTCCGGCGGCGACTCCGGCACCGGTGCAACAGGAGACAGGGCCGGCTGCACCGGCTGCACCGGCTGCACCGGCTGCACCGGCGGTGCAACCCCGAGGTTGCTAGCCGTCGCCTCCAGCGTTCTACGGCCCTCGGGGCCAAGAACCTAGGCCATCGTCGCGAACAGAATGTCGAGACGATCAGCCACCCCCACGAGGGCGTAGAGGTAGTGGCCCAAGGTACCCATTCCAGTATACTCTGGAAGGGTACCCAGCCCCAAGGCACTCATGGCGCGAGACGTATTGTTGTACGCCTCTCGCGCCATGAGGAGGCGCTGCTCGGCGTTGATCTTCTCGGGGGAGCTGCAACATTGTTTCTTGCAAGGTGGCTCCCTCGGAGGGCTTGGCGGCGGAAGGTCGGCCATAGTGGTGTTGGGTCGTCGGAGCGGAGGAAGACGAAGAAAACAAGAGGAGTTGTGAGCGGAGGGCTTGTGAGCGATAGCGCGTCTTTAAGGCCGCGCGGAGTGGAAAAGAAAGGTCGCACCTCGGGGAAAAGAAAGGTCGCGCACGCGTGACATGGTCACTGACGTGTGGGACCGGGTCCACATGTCAGTGACCGCTGATTAAGTCAGGGGATCCTCATCCCGGTTGGTGAGGGGTCTTTATGTAGGCGTTCATCAAATTAAGAAGAAGTAAATATCTTCACAGGCCCATGTTTAACTCAGGCGGGTGTTACTAACCAACCGTCTGAGATAATTGTATCTTCTCAGGCGGGTGTTACTGACCAACCGCCTGAGATAATTGTTTCTTCTCAGGCGGTTGGTAAGTAAAATCCGACTGAGATAACAGTCTTCCCTGACGGTCGGTACTTAAAATCCGCCTGAGAAAATGTGAGTCTATATATACCCCTCGGCAGCATTGGAAAAACCTAACCCGGGCGAAACACTTAGACGCCGTTAGGCTGCCAAAATTTCGTTTGCCGCCAAGTGTTCCCCCTCGTCACTTCCAGGTACGCCGCCGAGCTTCGCCGTCGCCGAGCTTCGCCGTCGTCGCCGAGCTTCGCCGTCGCCGCCGAGCTTCGCCCTCCTCACTTCCAGGTACGCCGAGCGAAGCCATTTCCGTCGCCGCCGAGCTTCAAGGTAAACCCTAAACCCTACGACCTTCCATCCTCCTTCGCCGTGCCGCCTCCCTCCCCGCTCTCGCTGCCGCCTTGCATATCCTTGGTTAGGGTTCGGGAATTAGATAATGGTAGGCATCCTTGGTTAGGGTTCGGTGGAATTCGAAAAACTGTCAAGTTCGGTGGCATCTTTGGTTAGGGTTCGGTGGGGCAAGATTTATGTGGATGGTTATATCACGATAAATTGGTAGTTGGTTCTGTGTGTCTGAAACTGTTCTGACACATTAGTGGTAAACATGATTCTAGACTCTAGTAACAGCAGTATATTCCCTATTTCTGTCATCGGCCTTGCATATGCCACATAATTCTCTATTAGGGGCAAGATTTAGCTATATTTGGTTAAGTTGACCAAATTTGGCTAATTTTGGCTAAGTTACATTAGATATAGTTATACTTGACTAATTTTGACTAAGTTATGCTATATTTAGCTATATTTGGCTACTTTTGCTTAGAGTTAGCTATGCTAGACTAAGTTTGGCTAAGTTTGCTTTTATTTCTCTAAGTTTCATTTGAGCAATTGTAGCTAATCTGTGCTACCAAAGATGTCTGCACTTGTGGCTCCATCAGCTTCATTTGAGCAATTGTACCTAATCTGAGCTACCAAAGTTATGCTATATTTAGCTCTGAAGCCAAACAAAAGTTGCTGGCCAACTCATTTGTGATGCCAGGAGCATCCTCACGCCCATATCTAGGTAACACTAGGTGTGGCGATGGAGTCTGAGCATATGATGCCGATCTCTATGATACAAGAATTTAGTTAGACCTATATAACTTCAAAAATGTGTTTTGGCTAAATTTACTTAATTGAGCCAAAATTGAGAAATTTTGTTTTAAATATGACCAAATTTAGTTATGCCATTTATTAGATTTTTTGTCTTATTAGATCTAGCATGGAAAGCCCTAAGAAGACTGGTCCTGATTGTAACAACAAAGAAGACAATATGGAGTTTACTGACTCCAGCAGTTCAGGCTCCTATCACAGTCCTTCGGATCCTTTTCCGAATATAAAAATTAAAAAGACTTCAGTGGATCTAGACCCGGAATATGATCCTGCCGACGAGGTATGGATCACGAATCTTAACTTCAGCAGTTCAAGTTAATGTTGGTTGTCAAGTATACGAAGTCTTATAATTTTTTTCTACCTAGATTAATCTCGAAGCCAATGAGGTGACATCGGCTCCTAAAACCGCAGAAGGTTCACCAATGGATGAATCCTCAGCTTCACTCAAGCGGAAACGAGGGCAACGAGGTCCCAATAAGGGTCTATTGGACCGCATCATGTACATAACAAGGGTCGGTCCAAGTGGGCTTCCCCAAGAACCACTGGATTCAGTTACCAAGTACCGTAATGCATGCGGTTTTCTTGTTAGGGAGGTTGTGCCGATCACAACCGAGAATTGGAGGAAATTACCCGAGCAGACCAAGAATGAGTTGTGGGAAAAGATAAAGAAACAATTCAAGTTCCCGAAAGGCACAGAAGAAGCTGTAAAGAAAGCAACATTGGTCTCTTGCGGCAAGAAGTTTCGATGCTGGAAGAGTGAAATGAATGCTTATGTTAAGGCCAATAAGGTCCCTAGTCCGAGGAAGATGGGAAAAATCACACAAGCTCAGTGGCAAGAGTTTGTTCGTCAAAAGAGCACACCTGATGCTAAAGCTCTAAGTGCAACTAGGTCAGAGCTTGCAAAAAAGAACAAATACCATCATCGCTTGGGGTCTGCCGGATATGGACCCAAAGTCCAGAAATGGAATAAGATATTAGACGAAATTCTTAGTAAGGGCAATCCTCACCCATTAGAAGGGTGCGATGAGCGAACTCAACGCTGGGTCTTTGCTCGGTCAGGTTTGACCAGCGAGGGCAAACTTGAAAAGCCCGACTCTCTGAATGAAGTAGAGGATAAAATGAAAGAAGTAATTGAAAAGCAACAGAAGGGTCTCTTCAAGCCGAAGAGGGAGAATGACCAACTTACCGCTATCTTGGGAAACCCTGAACACAGCGGACGGGTTCGAGCGGTCTCTTCTCAAATGTCTTGGCTAGATGGTTTCCCTAAATATAAAGACACATATAGAAGACGTGAGAAGTTTAAGAAAACACTTGATGAAACAATTGCTCAAAAGGTCAAAGAAAATATGCAAGAAATAATGGAACAACTTAGACAATCAGGACAATTAGTGGCACCGAGTACAATGATGGTTCCGGTGCAAAAGGAGCAATTAGTATCTCCAACTGCCTACCCTAGCAGCGTTGGTTCCGTGCCAGGCTCAGGGTCAGCCCATAAGTTCCCTGTCGATGATATTGCTAACGACAAATCTTGTCGTCTTCTTGTCCCGATAGGCAGAGCAGGGAACAAAACCAAACAGGTTGCCACTGCTATGGCAAAGCCTGATCGTGACTTCAACGGGAGTCCACTTCCGTTGTATTATTCTGTGGTGCAAGTTCTTCAGATCATTGATAATGATTATGAAGATTATGAAATAGACCACGTCACACCTGAGGGGATCGCGACTCTGGGGCAGGCTGTCAACCAATTAATCCTTTGGCACCGACGCGATATCGTGTTGGACGATGAGCCAATTTCTAGCCCCGTCGCATCTCCAAATACTGCAACCCCATCTTCTAAGGCGAAAGTGCATGAAGATCCACTCCCAGTCCGGGAAGATCCACTCCCCCTATGTCTGAGCAAGGATGATGATATCCAAGAGCAACAAGTTGGACAACAACTTCAAGCAGTACCAGAGCAAGCTGTTGCTAGTAAAGAGCAACTAGTTGAGCAACAGCTTGAAGTAGTACTAGAGCGAGCTGCTGGGAGTAAAGAGCAATCAGTTGAACAACAGGTTCAACAACAAGCCAGTGTCCAACTTCCGACGACTACTCCTCGATCATCAGTGCCTGTCAAAGTTAGCTCATACGAAAATAAGAAACCTTTATCAGAAGTGACAAAGTATTTGGAAGCTATGAAGGAAAATATTAGAAAATCGAGTGCATCTCGTTCTTCTCATGAGCCAGCATTAGAAGATATCGAGGAGTGGGAAGAAGACGGTGTCATGTATAATCGGCGGACGGCTTTAGTTAAACCAGGAGTTCCAATATACAAGCTTGAGGATGTTCCTCCTAAATTTGAGAATGGGAAGCCGTTAATGACATCCGTACAACTTAGCAAACAACCCGTCGCGCTCAGAAGAATGCATGAGTGGTACATCACTGCCAGCACAAAATATGGTCTTCAGTGCGTCACATTTCGTATTCCAAAAGAAGCATTCTGGAGCACTGGAGTAGATAAACGAGTCATTTTATTTGAAGAGCTGCTTTCCCTTTTCCATCGGGGCATGCTCGAAATCAACCTGCTGCTTGTCTGGTGCTTGTAAGTGCTCTAATATTTTGTATTTGCTTTTCTTACTACACGCATACGCATTTCATGAGATTATAACAATTCTGGACTTCTTCAATAGGATGCAATACATGGATAATGAAAAGTTGGCGCACAAGACAGGTATCCTTGACCCTACTAGGATTGCAAAGTCGCTATTCGACGTCCAGGCAAATCGAGAATCAAGCCAGTACAAACACATGAAAAAAAAAGATTTTGAAAGAGCAATTGCAAAACTTAAGAAGGATAGAAAGGCAGAAGTTGCAGCTTACATAGGACATGCGATGTTTAACTTTGTCAGAGACGTCCAGGACCTCGTAAAGGCTCCGTACCACTTCGAGTAAGTTCGACACATGGCATTGAAATTGCAATTATTGGTAATTGTTAACACGTGTGTTTGTATGTTTGCAGTAATCACTACATAATGATCTTCATCAAGCCAACGCAGGGAATGGCAACAGTCTTGGACTCGGCCGATTACCCACCAGATCGTTACAAAGATTTCCTTTCCATTTTGAAAAAGTACGTTTATTCAATAATTTTAATTTACGCACATTTAGAATGTGTTGACAAGTTTTATATGACATTTCTTGTATTACAGCGCTTGGCGGTTTTACGCGGAACAGCTTGGCGGTCAGAGACCTCCTAATACGAATGCATTGGACATTAAAACGTATTATGCTTGTCCGAAGCAGCCTGCTGGGAGTCTCTTATGCGGGTATTATGTATGCGAGCATCTTCGGACCGCCGCCGTATATAGAGTCAATCGTGAGGATGTAAGTTATCCTTAATGTCGATACCTTATTTTCTTACTTTTGTGTTTCATTTTCATTGTAACTAGCATAGTTTAATGCTTATATTCTCTGCTGTTCAATATTACCAGAAACATTATTTTCATATTTTGATTCCAACTTCAAAATTCAATTGCTCATAGTACAACTGCTCCAAAAATACCTACTAAATTCTTGTATACTCTCACTTTGATCTATACTTTGAGATTGTTCAAACCAACACATTCTAAACCTTGTTATGTGTTATATTGCAGCACAAGAAGAATCTGAACGAAGAATGGCCGGTTTGTAGAAGTATTCCTGATGGAGGAGCCGACAGGATTGCTTCTGAACTCTGTCAGTTCATTCGTCGCGAAATTTTGCACAAAACGGGGAAGTTCTTTGATAAGAGAGGTTCAGCAGCTGATGTGCCAGAACTTTGCGACTATACCAATCTAAACAGTTTTTAGTGAAAACTTGTAAACTTTGAGATGAAATTGTATCTGTAACTTGTGTGTATGTATATTGTTTTAGTGAAATTGACTTCTGTGATGATAATATTGTTGTCTTTTGTTCTGTGATGATTGTTGTTTTTTGTTCTGTGATTATATTGAATTGACCTGGAAATTAGAAATAACAGCAGTAGTACTGCATGACTGTGAAAAACAATTATCACAGGCGGCTAGATACAAGTAAAGAAACATCTGTGATAACCTAATTTTCACAGGCGGTGTCTGTTATGGTAGAAACCGGCTGCGTTAAAGGGTCTTCACAGACGGCTGGTATAGGTAAACTCCGTCTGTGATAACACCATTATCATAGACGGGTTAGTTATGCTTCAATAACCGTCTGTAAAGACACATTATCATTGACGGTTAGTTATGCTTCAAAACCCGCCTGTGAAGACATATTATCATAGGCGGTTAGTTATGCTTCAAAATCCGCCTGTGAATACAAATTATCATAGACGGTTAGTAATGCTTCAATACCCGTCTGTGAAGACTTCTTATCATAGACGGTTAGTTATTCTTCAATAACCGTCTGTGATAAGACGTTTATCACAGACGGTTATATATGCTGCACGACCCGTCTGTGATAAAGTATTTTCAGAGACGGCTAGCCTAAGTAAAGAACCGCCTATGATAATCGGTCTTCACAGGCGGCTATCCTTAGTGAAGAACCGCCTATGATAATTAGTCTTCACAGGCGGTTTCACTTCTCCGCCTGTGAAATTGCGGATTATCACAGACTCTTCGTTTCAGGCGGTTTTAAAAGCCGTCTGTGATAATAGGTTTGGAGCCGCCTGTGATGAGGCTTATTGTAGTAGTGGGCGGTGATCAGTCACCGCTCACCAGACAATTTGATTTTTTGCCGACGCAGTACTAGACTACTACCCCTTTATGCGATGATGCTGCATTACTGCTTATTAGCCTTACATATACAACTAAGTACTCTCTCCGTTTCAAAAAGTTTGTCGCTTTTTAGTTCAAAAAATAACTACAAAACGACAAGTTTTTTTGACCGGAGAGAGTACATATACACACGGCCGGACGCCAAACACGTTTCCATGTGTGTATATAAATTATAAACACTCGAGATGTCAGAAACGTGCCCACATTTGTTATATACTCTCTTCATCCCAAAATATTTATCACTATCTAGTTTAATTTTGAACTAGAGAGTGATGACAAGTAGTTTGAGATGGAATGAATATCTCTAGCATTGGTAGCATCTTTTCTAACTTCTATATGCACCATACTTGCTACAAGCATATGAACAAAATCGTTTAGCGCTGGACTGAAATTTGCGGGGACAAGGAACCACGGTTCACGGGACAGCATTGTTTCCTGTCCTCATTTTCCTCGGGGAATTTTTGTATGATGAAGGGTGGAGCATGCAGTAGCCTCCGAGCATTATTTTCTCAAGATATCGAGTAGATGAAGCATTGGTTGGTTCGTTATCATGGTATACTCCACTCCTCGACGGGGGCACGTCCGCTACGCGCTAGCCCCGTCGCCAGCGACCAGCGTAATACAGTAACGCACATGCACAGCTCTGAAGTCTGAAGCTGCCTCCTCAAAAGGGCGCCGTGGCCAGAGACGGCGAGGGAATCGCCGTGCCATCGGGTACCGCTCGGAGCGACGGCGTCCGCCCTGCACCAGCTGTGTTTGTTCAGCTCGTCATGGCTCCGCAAAGCGCCATCCCCGCATCCAGCATACCAGATTTGCTGGGCACTCTAAACCCCACCTATTTCCCGCAGCCAAACACGCCTCTTGCGAGTCGCAACTCTGACGCTCTGCAACCTACAGGAGACGATATAACCACCGTCAGCTCACTCCCCCTCCTCACAAATTCCCTATATCCGGTCATCACCTTCTAATTAAATCGATCTTCATTTGGTTTCAGCAAATTTGCCCAAATCTCGATATGTTAGTGGATATGAATCTCAATTCAACTCGCAGCACATCAGAAATGCACGCCACCGATGAGGTAAATGAAAACAAAAATCCTATACATCAGGTGCCTAAAAACAACCTTTACATCAGAAGACCTTTGGATGTGCTTTTAGATTCGTGCACTCAACCCTATTTATTCCTGTCCTCTTCCAACCCTAATCTTCCTGCTTCTCCCGTGGCGGCTGCCTCCTCCGGTCTTGTGGCGGCGCAGACCCCGGTGGCAAAGGATAGCGAGCGGCGTCGGAGTGATGCGCGACGGCGGCGGAGACCGGCGAGCGGTGCCGGCGTGGTGCACGGCGACGGCGGCGCGATACTCTGCGGCGGCAAACGGTTGACGGAGGAGATGAAGATAAGTATTTTTAATTTTGTTAATGCGTAATTTGTAAGATTGTAATTGTTAATCTCGTAATTTGTAGGATTATGTTAATTGTAAAAAAACAAACAAAAAATTGTGATTAATTAACCTATATCATTAAGGGATAATGATTAATTACAAGATTAATGCTTAATGACAATAATTAGTCACTAATGATTTGGTGTCTGAAATTTTCTTAGATTTCAGACACCTGAAAAATAGACACACCCAAATGAAAACGAGAGAGATTCTGATCAGCCTTTCTCTCTTAGGCATCCAAGCCGCTACATTGATCCAAGCGGTTATTTAGTCTGTACTGAACTAACACATGCTCTAATTTACGCAATACGTCTGGTATTACGTTACTGTAACACGTCTCGGGCTACATTGATAGGAATTTTATTTTGCAAGTTCCAAGCAAACACTCGTCGTGAAGTAACCTGCATTGTCATATTGATCCGGACAACTCCAATACGAATAGATTTGCATGCATGCAGGTAGTGTACCTGGTATGATGTTGAGCAAGCTTGCATGTGTGTTATTGTCACAGTGTAGCTGTGGGGAGGGGGGGGGGGGGGGGGGGGAATTGTCACGGATGCCGCGTGCCTGTAGCTGTTCTCTTCATGCTATTGTGCCTGGTACTTGTTGCTTGAATTCATCGGTTTATAGTGACCTTCTTGTGCCTGGTACTCCAGCATGTTGAGCGTGTGCCTGGTACCTCTTGTTGCTTGATTTCATCGGTTTATAGTGACCATCTTGTTTCCAGTTCTCTAAATTTCTTCACCCCCCCCCCCCCCCCCCCTCTTAAGACGGTAGCAGGTGATTCATGATCTTCTTGCACAGTTTCATGCCACTCAACTTCATTGTTCATGAAAATTGTTCTACCTCGGATTTACCATTTATTTAACTGAAGATGCATTGCGGTCCTCGGGTCTTTATATATCTCCCAAGTCCCAACCTTGGTCACTCTGCCAGTACATGTAATGGCTAGCTGCAGTATACTGTTAGAGTTGAGATTTTAGAGGAAACTGAAAATGACCCCGCGTAGTGATCAAGAAGAACCTCCTCCTCCTTCTGTTTGTCATACCTCAACGCTCAACGTGTTTGAAACCGGTTACATAGTCGTCTGGCAGCTTACCGTCGACATCATTTCTTTGCTTGTCAGCAACTTGCCGTTATGCTCTCAGTGTTCCAATGCATAATTTGGCTCATGATGCTGCTCTTCACGTTCGTGGTCAAGAAGGACATGAATATCTCCGGAGACTGAAGTTTCAACAGCATCAGCTTGCTAACAACGAGGTGAATGACATGTCGGTGGGATGAGCACTTTTGGTCTTTCACCGCAGGTACAAGGTGGTGTTCCGACAAGCACTAACACAAGATCGTGCCGGTCCCTGACACATCACTGGTACATGATCGCCTACTGATCCACGCTTACATCGATAGATTAATGATATATGATTCTTCGGTTCTCAGACAAATCAGCTTGTGTTGTATGTCGAACTTGCTCGATCTACTTTTATGAGGACGGCAGTGTGTCATGGTTTATTGATCAAATAATATTGTGAAACCATAAAGACATCTAATCAGAACGGAGAAGTGCAGAACGGAAAATGGTCAGAAGAGTCAATTCCAACACCTTTTGATACATGATAATTTCTCAAAGTAAAGGACTGCTACAACACAGAAACCAAACTACGACACTTTAGTACGACAAATCGTTAAACCACGTTCTGAGAAAAGTGATCGAATTAAATGCAAGAAAACATGACAAGATTGACAGGAGACTCTGACAACGCAAGAGCAGCTTCCCCGCCACGGGCGCGTGCGGTGGTGGCGGCTCCGGCTCCCACGGTTGACGAGATCCCGATATCACAAATAGATACGAGTATGTAACACAGTACGTTAACGCTACGTAGCGGCAAGTGACCGGAACGGGCGCGGAGTTATCGCCGCGCGCGCGAGCCGATCAGGCGTGGGCGCCGCCGATTTTCTCCCCCTGGCTCTTGCTCTCGTATCCGCCGGCCTTGTCGTCGTGGTTCATGTTGAAGCTGGATAGCGTGCGGCCGGGGACGCGGTTGAAGCTGAAGCTGTTAAGTTGCTTGCCGAGGCGGGCGTTGTTCTCGGCGTCCACGGGCGCCGCGTTGTGGGTGAGCAGGAGCAGACCCACCAGGGCCAGGCCCAGTAGCGTCACGCGCAGCTCGCTGGACTTGAACGCCATTATTATTGCCTCTGCGGATGCGAGCGCAGATGGGATTGCTGGCCCGGGCAGAGATGGAAGAAATCTGCGGTTTATTTGGCTCGGTGATGGTGGTGGTGGTGGAGGCAGTTGTTCGTGGAAGCTTTATAGCAGGCGACAAGGGATCAGTATGATGGACACGAGACGTTTCAGGGTCAGCGCCTGTCTATATATGCGCGGTCTAAATTTGGAGGACCACACATTCAGACTCGCATTGCATGCGTGTTTTTTTAGTTATATTTTTGTCTTTCTATTTTTCTTTGCAGATCTTGCAACTGTATCGTCTGAACGTTATAAGCATTTGTATTATTGCTTCAGAAGAGCAGTTTGTGATATGCTCTTGAGAAGAGGAACAGTTTAACATTGCGAAACTTTTTGCGGACTTTCCGGATTACCGTGACTAGTAGTGGCCAACGGAAGTTTTTTTATCCGTGCCCCACAGCACTAGCGGGGAGGAGAGAGAAGACTCGTGCACCGTAGTAAGACTATCTACAATGGTGTAATGTCAATCAATTCAACATGATTATACACCAAAAATGACTATACATCTGGAATTACAACTCTAATACATGCATCTCACTCACGCCGTTGTTTGCTTTTACCCTTCGTTACCCGCCTCTCGTTTGTCCACATAGTTATCTCTAAACATGAACATGCACCCGATTAGCAATTCCATGATGATTACCATGACCACGTTCGCTGCGGCTGCGGAACGTAGGGGCATGCACACGACAGCTACAACCGTGGCAACTACGAAGACGTAAAACACTATAAGGACGTCGGCAAAATTCTGCAAAACGATGGAAACATAGTGGGGTCATGAGTAGTGATGAACAACAAGCTAGGCATCGTTTTTTCTATGCAATTGTTGTGCCATGATAATGCATGCACATGGAAGAGAATGACTTACATCCAGACAGGCGATGCAATTGGAAGGCTCGTCTTCGCACGTCGTCGGGTCTCCCTCAACGATCTCAGCTGCTGGACCTTTCTCTAGATCGATGAAAGTGACACCCCGGCCCCCTTCTTTCGATCCCCTAGCTGTAGCTGGCTCCTCCACACCGCCGGCTGCCTCCTGCGGCTTCTTCGCTTTGGCTGCCGCCTGATCACCTCTCTCGCCTTGTTCAAGATCAGCCGCCTGTGTCGACATTGTTATATATTGCCTCCCGACGACTGTTTCTCCTGCGCGCGCCTCCCGATCGAGTTCCACGGCGGCAACGCAGTAATCGATCGATGTTGTGGCGAGCTGCCCTGCGGCTACGCAATTTATTTATAGCGACGCACACGGTTCTGAGTCCACGTCGGTGTCGCCGGAAGGACGAGTCCGAGACGGTATTTCCCGCGGATTGGCTCGTTCTCGCGCCAAGTCGTTGCGCGGGTCGCGACGGGCTGAATTACTTGGGCGTACACATGCTAATGGACTGACCATTTGCTAAGGGAAGCGCGATCTAAGTGGACTGGGGGGTCAAATGATTAGTACTATCCTTTGGGCCTCGGCCTAATGCGAGTCCAGGAGTTTGGCCCAAGGTGGCTTTACCATTTTTGCTCGTTATTATATCCTGCCAAACGATATAAGCCGGAGAAATGGTCGTGGCCGGCGGGGAAAGGAAAAAACGCAACGGAGTCTTCTTCCCCGCCCCCCGCAACCCCAAACCCTAGGGCCTCCACGCGACCCGGACGACGTGCCCGATTTTCCCCGGTACTTCTCCCATCCCTCACAGCGATCCCTCCATCCTATGTACGTCCTACAATTTTCCATTTTGTTCTATTTTTGGGGGATGTTTTGGTTTTTGGGGCGGAGGAAATTGTTGAATTTCTGGGGCGGATTTGGGGGTTTAGGGGGATTTATACGCGGATTGTAGGGTCTTAGCATGAAATTCGGCGTTCCCTCCGGGTCTGTACTGTTCAGGATTGGGGAATTGGGGAGGATTGTGGAAAGGTGCGATTTTTTTTGGGACCGCTTTGAATTTTAAATAAGACATCTAGGCACAACCGCACAAGGACGCCTGTTAATGCCTCTGTTCAAGTTTGTAAGATTTGTCTCTTTGTTTAGAGTCGATTAGGTGGGGAATGTATATACACGCGCAGAAAATTTCATCTGCAGAATCTTGCATCACCATCGGGCCTACTTTCTTTTAAGTTGTACATCGTGTATGTCATTATGCCAGTTTTTGGGAAAGATGGATTAATAGTACCATAATTCAGAATCCGTCTTTCACTGCTTTATACTCCCTCCTTTCTCGAAAGTTTGTCGCTTTCTAGTTCAAAATTGAACTAGAAAGCGACAAACTTTCGAGAAAGGAGGGAGTACCATCTTATTATGTTCCGATATTACGGAAGGTCGGTCGAACCTTGATTTATGAAGAACAGTAATCTAGATATTGTACTATTATGGTAGTCTGTTCCAAAGTTGTAGGTATTGTACTTACACGGATTATTGACATCTTAAAACATGCATTGTTTGCTTGGCTTTTCTGAAACCAGTATCTTCTAGAAACTCCAATACTATGGACTCCAATGATGCTGCAAGGCGGATTCCCAAGAGGCGGCGTACCTCAATTACAAAGTTGATTGTGCAGCTTCCGGACCTAAACGCGCCCCCATCTGAAGGTGTTGGTGCAGGGGTACCTTCCAGCAGTATGGCGGTCCCGCATAACCAAACTTCTAGCAGTGTAACACCTGCTGCTGATGGACCACAAATTGGCCTCCAGAGTTGCCCCATTGATGTTGAAACCATCGACGATGACGTCATGATCTATCCATCAAGATCATTTTCTCAAGTACGTCTCTTGTGACATTTTCTTGTATCTATTCGTAGATTCACATATTTATCTTTACTACTCTATATTTTGCTTTCGGTTCTCACATGATTGTGGAGAAAGAAATCTTATCACTTGGTTGCCTTTATGTTTCAGACAAGGCAACAGTCACGTTCAACCAGGACAGTGCCCGTTACTGTGATAATAGATGATGATTCAGAAACAAACCTGGAACCAGCAGGTTCGATTATATCCCTGGCATGAACCATTTGACTCATACACTATATCAGAGTGGAACCACCTACCTCTTCTGCATGGAAATGCACAAGTCTCACTTTTTACACAATGTAGTTTTGGTTAGCCTGGCGGTCTTTCTGTCACTTTATTCTCTAGCAGCTTGCCCTTGCAGTAGGCAGCATCATAATGCGACTTCCATTTCTTACCATTTAACTTGTTAAGCATAAAATGTTATGTTGTATTTTGTCCGTGCTCCATGGCAGTGCATTTAGATGGCTATGTTTTGCTAATGTGGTCACTTGTTAGCTGTTGTGACAAACAACGGAGTCCTAGTGATAACGACTTATATCTTCCACATGGCTCATGTAGCAATACATACTGCAGTCACGAGTGTTTGTAAATGGGCAGCATTTAAGTAAAACATGACCAAAAAGTTGAAAAAAATGTCGTTTACATTCCTGAATTGACAGTTGACCCACTAAAAGATGAATAACATTAGCATAGGTACACAATCATTCTATGTTGTGTTATATGGTACTCTGATAAAACAATTCTGCTAGAACTACCCATAGAGCAGGTTCGCCCCCGCTGGTTTCATCATCTTAAGATTTACTTATATTACGGTTTACTAGATTATAGACGGGTGGGTCTGGCGCAGTGGTAGAATCCCTCCACTTGTGTCATGGAGGTCCTAGGATCGAATCAGCCTTCTTGCAAAATAAGCAAGGGGAAGGTTGCCTAGAAATTCCCTTCCCTGGATCACACAATGTGTGGGAGCTTTTAGCACTGGGTACACCTTTTTTTATGATTTACTAGATTATCTGAATATGCAACAAATGTATAGATAATTTAAGCATAGACTAAGAATTCATTTCCATCTAAAACAAGTGGTAAATACTGTAGTTGTTAACTTTTGTTCTTAATATCCCTTTATTATGCCGAGCAGGTAGACCTGGAATGTAAGATATTCATAACTCCTTTTTTTTTGTTACTTTTAGGGGATGCTCTTGATGAGCATGTGAACACACTGCTGTCTCTGGGCATAAACCGTAGGCATGTGCGTCCGGTAGTGCCTAACAATTGTCCTGTAATAAGTTTACTGGACACTCCTGAAGTCAGCACTATCAAGGTAAGAGCTCTAACATGTACTTACCTGATCAAGGTCAAAGGAGTAATCATCAGATCTTTAACGTTGTCCAAATGATGCAGCCACCAGTGATCCATGCACCCCCTGAACCCGTGAAGGAACCAAAGTTCACCTGTCCGGTCTGCCTAAATGAGCTGACGGAGGCGGCATCCACCAAGTGCGGTCACATTTTCTGCCAGAAGTGCATAAAGGCTTCCATTCAGGCTCAGAAAAAGTGTCCTACGTGCCGGCAGAAGCTCAACAGTAAGAACTTCCACCGGGTGTACCTCCCCGCGATGGAGTGAAAACCACTCCATCGGTTTTGCTTTAAGTTATGCTGCACCTGACCACCTCCCCAGTCCCCATTGGCCCTGTGGCGATTTGTATGTTTAGTAATTTAGTTGTTTAGAGGCTTAGTATAAGCATAGTGTCCCAGCAGTTGAACAAGGGATTTGACTGTTAGTATTGGAAATATGGTAATGGACCGCAACTCCAGTTAAGCATACCCTGGCATTATCTGGAAACTGGTACCTGCTCTTCGAGTCTTGGTGTGAATGCGTGACGCAATATCTTATCTTCCTGTACTTGATGGTGTTGTGTGCTTCGGAATCGGAAATTCGGAATGTGGCTGTGCAAGTCCGTTCACCTGAATGTGAATTTGTGACGCAGTTCAATGGAAGAGGAGTTTGGCCTTTGGTAATGTTGTAGCGGTATGAATCTCTGCTGTGGTGGTGGCCATGGAACCGTGGGCCTGGATTCCGATGGGCTCGAAGATGCGCTTGGACGCTTGGTATATCAGGTTTAGCCCAGCAAGCCCAAATCGAATTCACCATCAGGCCCCCTCCGTTCGGAAGGGGTTCGTGGGAGTTATATGTTTTATCCTGAGAGAAATATCACCAAAATCAGTACTCACTCCTTCCCATATTATTTGTCGTTTAGGACAAGAATTTTAGTTCAAAATGAACTAGAATTCTTGTCCTAAACGACAAATATTATGGGAAGGAGGGAATATATAGTAAAACTGCGGCTGGATTTCACCAACATTTGAACGGGGGGCAAAGGCAGTGTCCTTTTTATATCGAGACCCGTGATGATATTAATCAGATAAAAGCGATCAAATTGAGCCTGTGTGTGTCTGAATGGCTCAGCTACGTCTGCATCGACGGATTCCTGTCAATTCCCATCCAGTTAGTCCAAAGCAAGGTGCGCTCGTTCACTGGGTGTGGGTGGAGACGACGGCGGGATAAGGGAAGAAGCGGTGGCGGCACCATGCCGATGTTGACGCGACCACGCGGCCACCACGGACGTATCCATCTCCCCTCTCCACCCATTTGCCTCACCACCAGTAACGCCTCCCTCGAACAGTTTGTTTGGCTTTGGCTTCTTTTAAGAACCAGCATGCCATTTCTCTCTCTCTCCTAGCTTGTTGGTCAATCTAGTAAGGCGCCAATGGCATCAAGAGGAACATTTGTTTAGCCTTTTCTTTTCCTCGAGTGGATTGTGCGGTATCAGTATCCGCTCATTCTTCTTCCTTTTCTGGTACTTTTGGGATTCAGAAAGTTGTGCAAAGAGTAATTTTTGTGATCTAAAAGGGAGTAGTGCCCTTTCGAGATGAGTGACGAATTATTCTAAAGGATATAATTTTTTGTCCATATTAATTGCAGAAGAACATAAGCATATTGAAGAATTAGAGTTTTGCTGGCCCTGAACATTTCAGCTTTAGCCCATCCTCAGTGGTACGTTGTAAAGCGTACTGCATATTTTTTTTATAAAGTGCACATAATGAAAGTATAAAGTATATATAGTATAATTTAAACGATAGAGTATGATTTAGAGGTTGTTGGTGCGGATGATCTTAGATGCATCGTTACCTAAAGGCACTAGGATCAATATTTCTGTTCTGGATGCAGCACCGGATCAGCAGAAAAAGACCGTGTAATAAGAACTGTGACTTGACGCCGGCAACACGTCAACTCGCGCTCAGCAAGTCCCCTTTGGCTGCGGATCAGGTCAAAGCACGACGTCTTAATTCCGGTGCTAGAACATTGTATTTCAGAAAATATGCTTTGATTCATTTAAAAAAATGAAAAGAGAAAGTTTCAAGCTTTCACGGTTATGTCTATTCTCAAGGGAGTTTCGCAATACTCTGATTTGAAGCATACACAATAGGTTTTTAAAAGGCTTTATGCAGTCAATCTATGACATAAGTGCATTCCCGTGTGTATATCTTTATCAGGGTCAAATACTGATTTTCTTGATATAGACTTTTGACTTAATTTCTCTAGAAGTGACAAAGACTTAACATAACATGCTAGGCCAAATCAATAAAAATCAAAGGAATTATGTTTTAGAGGTCATTGTAAAATTGCACAAAACCATATATGTCACTGGCAGTAATATAGGTGGTCCCATGTGCAATTCAAATACCATATGCCATTTTCTGTTGGCAGAGTGACAACTGAAAACATGTGTCTCCTGATCTGATCCTCATTCCTCTCTACAGAATAGCGCCGCCACCGAAACACTCCCTACCTGTGTGCCAAAATCAGCCAACAACAAAATACAATGTCCATTCTATTACTGTATCATCTTTTGCAGCTAAATCCTTATATTTTCTTTTCTCTTCTTCTGATTAGGGAAAAAATTGCGCCAGCAAGACTACTAGAGGCAGCCTAGCTGGAAGAAGACCTCTGGGGTACAAATTAAACGAGAGAACATATCTAGTGTAAATAATTCTTATAATGCTAACACATTAATAAACATTTGTGATTGTTCGATCTATCAGAGGATGATGGAAGACTCATACATCACGATTAGGGATGACAGAAGACTCATATATCAATTAAATAGAATGTCTCCTCACACTGAAATTTTAATTGATACGTGAGTCGAATTTGATGATCACATACATGTTAGTATTAAAATAATCATTTACATCAGATACGTCATCATAAATATACTGAGGCTCAGGGGTGTAACGGGAAAAGACACTTGTAGCATTGAAACGAAACCGAAATCCACGTAGGGGGCTGCTAGAGCACTGAAAAAAAATCCCTCCATTATTCGCTCGCCTCCTCAACTCCTCTCCCTCTTCGTTTCAATTCCGGGCTCCTCTTCGCATCCTCGAATTCCGATCGCGGCGCAGCCTCGGATTGCGAACTCCAGCCCGCGAATGATTACTATCAACAGTTGCAACTGCTCGAAGGGTTCGTGATCGTTTCCGCCATGGTAAGGCGCTTTCTTGATCTCCTCTGTTCTTCTCTCGCTAGTTTCTCGCCATGGTTTCTTCAGCGGATTAGCTCGCTCTTCGAGGTTATTCTATGCGGTTCTGACTGAGTTCTGCTCCGTTTTAAGTTTCTATTTTGTTGTTGGAAGAAGACTTAGTAACGGACTTCCCCGAGTTTCCGCTGCTCTGCTGTACTCGCTACTGATTTCTCGCGCTTTCAGTTTAGATTGGATTTCTCCCAGGTTTCAGAGCACGCGTTGATTTCTTGTTAAGATTTATCGGAACAACCCGCTTTGATTGCTTTCTTCGTTCCGAGGATGATTCCTTTTCTTTTCTGAAGTATGTTTGTGCTGTTACTGTTTTGTGATTGATTTAGTAACGGAGTTCAGTGAATTATGTTCAAAGGACGTCTTTTTGGTGACTCCCAAACAATGAATACTGTAATTATATGCCCCGTCACTCTTGTTGGGTAGGAATTCACGGTCCTCTCACTCTCAGCGTTCCTGTGATTCTTCTTTTCTTTTTCTTCATCGAATTATTTGGTCGGTATAATACTGAAAAAATAATTATAAAAGTTTTGATACTTACACCTTGTGGTGGTATCAGCTTAGTGAATAAGATATCGGGTTCCTGATCCGAATCAATAATCGACTGGGAACTCAGTTAGCCCTCAACTTGGAACTTAATTTGTTTTGTTGGAGAGGATAAAAGTTTCTCAGCTTTCTACTCGTCTGTGTGGCGCCACATCGTACCAAACTTGCTTTAATAAGCCAATCAGAACAGCTTCATTCAGTTTGAAAACTGGTTCTCCACCCCTGAGTATGTCCTGCAGGTTGGGTTTTCCTAGATTTTAACCCCTGTGAGTTTTCCTTGCTTCGAGGTCACACTTGCGGCAGATTTCAGGGTGAGTTTTAGCATAGCGTAGCTTCCCGGAATGGGTTTCCCGGGAATGTATGTTTGCGTCGTCCTTCCCAAACCGTTTTCCTCTCTGAGGAGCTGTTGGTTTCAGACATGTTGAACATTGAAGCAGCACAAGTGCAACCACACGTAACGTACCATGTCCTCACTAACTGTTCTTTCTGACGATCCGCCGCAGGGTCTGATCTCCAGTGACGCGTCACAGAAGAGGTTCTTCAGCATCGCGAAGCCAGCGGCGGTGATTTTTTTCGTGCTGATAATTTTGGTTGGTGCAATCGTCACGCTTGATCATAAGGAGGTGTGTTTAATTTCTGACAGCTGAACATGGTGTACTTGGATGTCTTGAGAAGGGACAGGTCATCTTTCTGAGAACTTCACCGCTGATCGTTTCGTTTTCTGCAGGATTTGTCCATATTGCAGTTGCAACCGAAAGAATTACTTGCAACTGATGAGGAGGAGATGGGAACTCCGACGGCCAGCCATTTGAGCAACGAACCAACGGAAGAACCCAGTATCTGTGAGGTTGAACACATACAAGACTTATTTATTGTTGTTATATCTTACTGCTGCCCATAAGAAATTGACGGAACAGAGTAGTACATCGGTCACTGAAAAATTACTGGGCTGCAGAACCAGTGCAGGCCTTCAGGCAGCGAGGCCTTGCCGAGGGGCATCGTGCAAGACAAATCCAACTTGGAGATGGAGTCACTGGGTGGCAAACCTGAACGGAAGAAGGACGGCATGCCGTCGAAAAGCCTCCTCGCCATCCCCGTAGGCATCAAGCAGAAGGCGGTCGTCGACAAGCTCGTCTCAAAGGTAACCTTCCTCTTGTTATTTTCAGCCTTGCGTCATTGTAGTAGCCGTATGCTCTCATCGTGTCACATCGCGAGGAAGTAACCTAATTAACCTGTTTTTGCTCATACGCAGTTCCCTGCGGCCAACTTCGTGGTGATGCTGTTCCACTACGACGGCGTGGTCGACCGGTGGCAAGACCTCAAGTGGTCCGACCGCGCGATCCATGTCGCCGCGCGCAACCAGACCAAGTGGTGGTTCGCCAAGAGGTTCCTTCACCCGGACCTGGTGGCCGAGTACGAGTACATCTTCCTGTGGGACGAGGACATCGAGGTGGACAGCTTCCACCCGCTCAAGTACCTGCGCATCGTGAGGCGGGAAGGGCTCCAGATCTCGCAGCCGGCGCTCGACCACCGTTCGCAGATCCACCACCGGCTCACGGCCAGAGCGCGCAAAGGCGGCGACGTGCACAGGTCAGAGAACTAATTAACTGTTCATCTTCCTGCCTGGCCTGCGTCGCGTTCGCGTCAGGTTAATAAAGCGGCTTCCGATCAAACTGCGATTAACGTCGATCGTTACGCGCGCGTCCGAGCAGGCGGTTCTACAAGTCGAACGGGAACGGCCGGTGCTACGGCAACAGCACGGGGCCGCCGTGCACGGGGTGGGTGGAGATGATGGTGCCGGTGTTCTCGCGCGCGGCGTGGCGGTGCGCGTGGCACATGATCCAGAACGACCTCATCTACGCCTGGGGCCTCGACTTCAAGCTCGGCTACTGCGCGCAGGGCGACCGGTGGCGCAACGTCGGCGTCGTCGACAGCCAGTACGTGCTCCACCGTGGCATCCCCACCCTCGGCGCGGGCGGCAAGGCGGCGCCGGCGTCCAAGTCGGCCGCGTCGGCGACGGACCGCTACGCCGTGCGGCAGCGGTCCTACGACGAGCTGCAGGTGTTCAACAGACGCTGGAGGGAAGCGGTGGCCGAGGACGGGTGCTGGACCGATCCTTACCTGAAGCCAGCGACCAACGGCTGACCGTCCGACGCGTCGCCGGCGGCGGGGTAAGAAAGTACTCCCTCCGTTTTGAAAAGTTTGTCGTTTCGTAGTTCATTTTTGAATTAAAAAGCGACAAACTTTTTGAGATGGAGGGAGTACAGTAGTTGGTAGTGTTGCATTGACCTTGCATCTAGATCGATACACCATACATATACTGGCTCAGAGCTAGATCGAGCTCCACATATCATGTACATATACATACTGTTTTGCTGTCTCTAATCTCCAATCAAGGCAATAATTAATCAAGAACAAAAAGATTATGCCGATCAAAGCAATTTTACTGTGAATCAGAGGAAAATTTCCCGAATCCTATGCTTTTACTGTGAAATTCCTGTACGTATAATTCTTGTATTCCAAAAGAATCCTATTGGGCCTATTTTTCTCGTTCGATGCCACTTAAGGGGCGGGGCTTCATAATGGGCCTAGGTCTCATGCCACTTAATGGGCCTAAAAAGTGAGCCCCGTTCTCCTCCGCCACAGGCTGGCACGGCCCACCACAGGAGAATCTCTCTACTATAGCTGGCAAGTGGGACCTCGTCGGCCGTTAGAACTGTGGCGGAAGCCGCGCCAACCAACCAAACCCTATCTCCTCCCGTTCGACCACTCCCTCCAAAACCCAGGTGGAAACTGATTCCCCATGGCAGCACCCACCACCTCCGATGGCGCCGCCGCTCGCCGTCGCTGCCCCGGCTGCGGTCGCTCCGAGACTCCGCACCGCCCTCCCCTGCCGCCTCAGGCCGCAGAAGCTTCCCACTCGGCGCTGCCTCGCCCTCCCCAACGACGAGGTATTGCACGGCGCTCACAGCCTCGCATCGATGCTGATTGTTCATGTTTCATTGCCGCATCTGCGATCTTAAATCGGATTCTATCGTGCGCGTAATTTTCAGGATTATTACTTGATCGATGCTGAAGAGTCCATTGGGGACGGTTTCTCCTTTAGCGGAGGTAAGCTTTGGGAATTCTTCTGGTTTTTACAGAAAGGATTTATTCGTATTCCTCGCGCACTTTCCACTGTTTTATTGGCTCTGTACAGGTAAGTACGGGGAAGGGCCGAGTAAGTCGGACGAGTGGTTTGCCCAGGGGAAAATGGTACACTGCCCGCCTTGGCTCTGTTCTGTTGTTCCTTTTTATTGGTTTGAATGATGAATAATCGAATTCGGCATGGAGCTTTGTAAACTGGAAATTGAGTAAATGACCATCTTTCTACGATAATCCCTTTTGCTTCTTAACTTAGCCTTATGCCCTGAAACCTCCTAAATTTGTGAGCTGTCTGCTGATAGTATTCTGGGGTGCGATTGGTACCATTGCCCTGCATGCATTTGTGGTGATAGTGTAGTTCGAACTAGATACAGAGACATTAGGTGCTAGTTTGAACATAAAATTTGATCCGTTGCTCTGATTGTGTGCAATTGTACTGCAGGTAAGCGCGTATCCCGTATACGGTAACAAAGAAAAGGCAAAAGACCCCTTCTTTGGCCTCACCATGGGATCAGGATCTCAATCTTCAGATGATGTTTTCAGGTGAATTGAGCTATATAAGTGTTTAGAAGGGTGTCAGGTACAAATATGTGTGTTTCATTCAATCCTTTTCTTATATGCCATGGGTCTACTTTCTGGAGAAGTATGTTGATATACTACAGAAGGTAGCTCTCCTTTGTGTGTTCGCTGTGATGCAGGTGGTTCTGTGTGGAGGCCGGTAGCTCTTCTAATCCTAAAGTGCTTTTAATTCATGGCCTTCCATCTCAGGTAGGGTTTTGTCTCCTAATATACTAAGGCATGACTAAACAAACTATCAGATTGGAAGGATACAACACATATTTTCCTCAGTTTCATGAGTCCTGAAAATTGGCAAATGTCAGAGCAAACAAAATGATATGTCGATACTTAAGTTAGCACTGTTAAGGTCTTCAAAGCATGTACTTGCTTTAAGAAATTTTAGATACCTATTGCAGTAGCTGAATTATGACATCTTGATTTGTATGAAATTAATGGCATGGTAATGAACGCTACGGTACTTGTTTGGTGACAGGCTTACTCGTATCGCAAAGTACTTCCTGTACTAGCAGATAAATATCATGCCATTGCTTTTGATTGGCTCGGTGAGTTTAAATGTTAAATACATCTCTGTTGTCCGATTATTCTGTGAACATGATGATATTTATCTAACTTAAAAATGAAAAATCTTGTTTCTTCAGGCTTTGGATTTTCTGATAAGCCTCAACCAAAATATGGTTTCGACTATACCCTTGATGGTAAAATGACCTACGCTCGCTGTTTATTTTCTTTTCATTCAAACATGTGTAGTCAAGAACATAATAACGTGAACTATGTTTTGATGTTTCAGAATTTACAGCATCCTTGGAATCGCTTGTCAATGTTGTTGCTCCTGAAAAGCTCTCTATCGTTGTTCAGGTTCTTTTCATCATGAGAATGTTACTATATGTATCTTATCATTATTTTAATACCAGAATGTAAAATTTGCAGGGCTACTTCGCTCCTATTGTAGTCAAGTATGCTAATGAACATCAAGACAAGTTTAACCATGTTGTGCTAGTTAATCCACCGGTTAGTACTTTTTACGAATTATGAATAGTGCAGAGGCAGTATGGTCATATATATAGTTCTTCCTTTTAAGTTTAAGGATTCATAATTGTAGACTGATCTCTAAGTATTCTACGTTTTAGATAACTGATAAACATGTAAAACTTCCATCCACCCTCGCATCATTCAGCAACTTCTTATTGGGCGAGATATTTTGCCAGGTTAGTTAGCATCATGTCCATTGAACTTACACGTAGATATAGCTGATTTGATTCGTGAGTTCAGAAGAAATTTTCTTTGTTTGAACTCTTTCAGGATCCCCTCAGAGCTAGTGATAAAGTGCTTACTAGTTGCGGTCCATACATGATGAAAGAGGAAGACACCATGGTGTATAGAAGGCCTTACCTTGTCTCTGGTTCTTCTGGGTTTGCACTGAATGCAATAAGCAGAGCTATGAAAAAGGACCTTAAGGTAGTTAGCCGATTTATCTCCTACCTTTTACATTACCGAATTTATACTTTCTAACTTTAATTTTTCTAGTACAGGCTTACATTGAATCCATGAGGAACATACTAGGGAGTGATTCATGGAAAACAGAGACGACAATATGCTGGGGTTTGAGAGATCGTTGGCTAAGCTATGATGGGGTTGAAGATCTTTGTAGGAGTCTAAATCACAAGATCATAGAGCTACCAATGGTTTGTCATGTAAACCAGGCTCCTTCAAAAAATCAAAATGATAGTACCAATACCACTAAATAGACTTACTGCAAGTTCAAATCATTTTCATGCTTGCTTGTAAGAGGTGGGGGTTTAGTGTTGTATGAATTATATGGGTAGGCACACATGTTTTTACACATAAGCAATGGGATGTCTGGATTTCTTTCTTACTCTTTTGAACAGGTTCTTTCTCACTTTTCTTCAGTTCATATGGTATTCACCTACATTCTCTTATGCAGGCGGGGCACCATGTCCAGGAGGATAAGGGGGAAGAGTTGGGCAATATAATCAAGGGTATACTGAGGTAATACTGTCGGAGCTATATATTTTTTTTATTCCGTTTCACAGTTTTCACCACTGATACAGGTTCAACTTATTTAGTCTTTGATCAATGTGTGTTAAAACTAAAAATATGCTTGTTCTGCGATCATTTGAATAACAGGATGACTTGGTAGCATCAAACTCAAATCAAATATGCTTGTTCTTTGGTAACTTTAATATAACAATGAATAAGCATTCTTCTTACATAATATGTGTCAAAAAAGTATTTTATATTACTCGATAACTTCCCTAGCAGCTTCATGCAATAGGGAATGTCGGTAGGACCATTTCAGAGCACTCGTTGTCAGTATGTAGTATGTATGTTTAAGCGACTTCAAGGAGAGAGCTTGTTTCGTTACTGATTCTACCTAATGAACTCTAAGACTATATAAAATCCAACTAGTAACGGCAAGGAGACAAGCATCCCAAAAATAACCCTGCAAAATGGAGGAACAAAATGTTTAAGACTTGGAAATTGATGTCTTTAGGAGCATGACTTCAACTACTAGCAATATATAGCAGATCATAATACTTACGCTGTACTAAGAACATCAGCGTGCAACCCATATTCTTTTGCAAATATAAAGGATGTAATGGATTGTGGAAGTGCAGCCTGCAGAATGTTCATATACATGTTAGCCAAGGCACAGCGCAACCTTATTCCTGGTACGAAGATTGTCAGTATTTAACATTGTACACATGAAAATCTTGTTTCGAAAAGAAAATATAGAGTTTAAGTTGTCATGCTCTCATTATTACTCTATAGAGCCTTCTATTGTAATAATGGGAGATGACTTGTTTTTGGTGCATGCGGTTGGACCTGCGCAACTCTAGCATCATATACCAGCTGATAAGTGGTAATCTTCCCATCATCTTGAACCCCACTATTTGGGTGAAAAAATTATTCTCACCTCTTTTAAGCCTCCAATGCTTGGTTGAGTCAGTGGGATCGAATGGGGTCATCCCTGTTTAGTGTTTTCTAGGATGAGGTGGTCCCTATTTATGTGGTATATGGCGAGTTATTTTTTGTTTTGTACGATGGATGAGTGGTGGATAGGGCAGCCTCGACTTTTATTTGGATGGATGGACGTGGATGAGAAAGCTAGAGGCGGCTACATAGAGTACTGTAACGAATGCAGAGACATTAGTCTACTCTCCTGTCGTTTAACCGTATTCTGCAGTGGTATTAGTTGATGTTAATCCAGCACCGACATTACTTTCCCCAGAAAGCAAACCCTATATTCTTATATCCAATTGAGGTTAATTCAGCCCCAGTGAAATGCGCATTAGTTGACATGATAATTATTCTTTAACTGGTGCATCTTATGAGTGCAAGCTCCACAAACTCAACTAATGATATAATAAACCTTCAGCAGAATTATATTATCAAACTTTTCGTATTGCTATATTGGTCGAGGTGTTTAAACAACAATATGCAGTTTGATTCATCATTCTTTGCTGATATTCATCTGATATGAGTGGTTGGTAATGACTTCTTGAATCGATACTTTGACATGGCATTTTGTTTAACAGATGACTGCGATCGTGTGGGGTCATGCTCTATAACGTGCCACTACGGATCTGCCACATAAGTGTAACGCGCGTGCTGCACTTTCTCTGAACAAAGGTTCCTCCGCTTTATGTACACTTTTAATTCTAGACGAATTTCAGTGGTGTTCTCTTGTATCTTCTGGCAAGGGCCAAAATGTGGTAAACAAAAGGGAGATGCACTTATATCAAAAGTGAGGGTGGACCGGCCCATAGAAGGCCAATCACACTTCAGGATAAGTTTATAAAGGCAAAATCCTAAAGTAATGTTGAACATTTTCGGACAACACTACACCGTACCAGTGCTGGTACTATGCTCCATGTTCTTGGAATAGGATCCTTGCATGTTTTAGTGTTTGACTTCTGTTTATGCGTGATATGAATTTATGAATGGTCTTTCGAAAAAAATGAATTTATGAATGCTCTCAAACATGATCAGGATAACCAAGATAATAATTATATTAAAATTATGATGATGAGAAAGCAAACTTGCATAGAAAATTGGAACTAAATATAATCTTTGATACTCCCTCCTTCCCAAAATAATTGTCGTTTTGGACAAGACTTTTAGTTTATTTTGAATTAGAAATCTTGTCCAAAACGACAATTATTATGGGAAGGAGGGAGTATTGCGTCTTTGGGCATGCTTAGTTTTTAAGATACGGTATTCATCTTTGTGGATGTGGCTGTGCAAGCAACATAAGCCCAAGTGGGTAAGGTTTGTGGTGCTGTGCTGTCCTGGTGCTTACATTCTGACAAACCAAACTCAAGTTCCTAGTAGATTTCAGTGAAGTGTGTGGTTTGCACATCCAGATCCACAATTTATTCAGGTACCCTCCCTGTTTTATGACATTGCAAGCCACATGCATTAGCTACCTCTGCTTTTCTTTAATAGGCTACTTAGGTGACCTCTGTGTCTCAAATTTGCACTATGACATGTCCATACATAAACCGTCGGGCGGCTTCTGCGATAACATTTTCTGCGAGTGCAATCTAATGTCGGTGAAATGCAATCATGGTCCTTGACCTTGTGAAATCGTATGTTCATCCAAAAAGATGTGACTGTAAAGATCAGGTTCTGTGCATGTATCTATCAGTCGTGCAACATTTTTGTCAAAAGTAAACATTCGAGACTTTGGTCTAAAGCGTTGGTAAAAGTTTCAGTTAAGATTAGATTCCTACAGAAGGTGTGAAGATTGACATCACCATGCCATCAACACTACGTAGCAACCAACAGCGCAACTGTACTGCGCAGAAGATGAGAAGAGATACCTGTATGACGGCGACGCGGAGGACGTCGCCGCGGAGGCCGACGGCGATGGAGCCGATGGCCATGGCGGCCGGGCCGAGGGCGAACTTTAGGACGAGTCCCAGGGCCGCAAAGCTCGGTCCGCACGCGAGCACCTTCTCCTGTTGCGCCATGAACAATCCTGCACGCAACAGAAAACGACGTGCACTTTCTGATTACACGACTGAAAACGTGGTAATTTGGCCTTTTCACTTTCTTTACTAACTTGCATCGTCTTAATTACAGCATGGAAAAGATAGAACTTGTGCTCTCTTTTTGATGGATTCCACTGTAATGGTTGTGCTTGTTCTTATTTCTTTTTGGATTCCTTGTAATCTTATTGGCAATTAGGGAATGGAATATGTGATCTTCTGATATTTATCAAATGGAATATGTATTACTAGCAGAACTATCAGATATGACGGTTCGTTGGAATGATATTGACAGAAGATCAGTACTTACCCATGCTGAACATGGCCATTCCTGTGCCTGACTTAGCCATGATGAGCACAGAGCCCTCAAATGCGCTCGGCAGTTCGATGTGCAACCTGTTTTTTTATCGTTTCAGATCAAAATCTCATCAGCTCGCACATTACGAAAAGACTCGTAAAATAAGACTGAAGTGGCAAGATTAAAGAGAATAGCAAATGGAACCAGGAGGTTGTAGACAAGATTCTTGGGGACCACTGCTCAGTACACCATGTGGATGTGGTCACCCGCCGAAGGGAAGACCAGAGGGCTTATGTGTGTTGGGCCTACTGCCAGGACCCGAACCTCATCCCGCAGATGGTGTACCTCACACTCATTGACGGTGAAGCGCCAGCAAGGATTAATGACGACTTTCACCCTATCAGACCGCGGGGGATACAAAGAGGACATACATTTAGGACCATCATCCATCTCGACTCAGTTGAGGATCTTAGTTTCTACCACTTCCCAGCTGACGAACTGGAGGCACGTGGCAAGGTGCAGTTCCGCCCCTTATCTTGGCAATTCGGGCGACTCGATGGAGACCTGGACGAAGGCACTCTGAACCAACAGGAAAGGTACTGCCGATCCAGCAAGCTCTCCCGCCGTCGTCCATACGACGACGATGATGAAGATGATGAGAGGAGGGGAAGAGAAAGGAAACCACAAAGATTCATGAACCGTGTTTCCAGGTGGATAGACAGCAAGACCAAAGGCAAGCACCCTGTATTTGAAAGAGGAACCTCAGGTTGGTTCAGGGGTGAACCCTCTTTGAAACGCCAACCAGAGATGCGCAGTCAACCCCCTCCCAAAAGGGAGAATAGCCCAAGTGACGAGATGAGGGCATTGCAGGCGCTAGGGAAGGCCAAGGGAGCAGGGCTAGGGATAGCAACAAACCCTATCATGCCTATGGTATGGGAGGAGCCCGTGCAGGGGCCTGACACCTATCTGCAGGCAAACTTGGTCACTGAATACAGGGAACCAGTGGTCATTACAATCATCCCAACTTCGGGTGTGCTTGAAATGCCAAAAGACCAGGCGAGCCCACAGGAAGATGTGAACCTGAAGGGGCAGGACAGCTGGTCGGGGATTGCGTCGGATGTGGTTGTGCTTCCTCTGATTGAACCTTTGGAAGACATCCTGAAGAGAGAAGGGCTCCTTGGAGCAGAAGTGGTTGAACTAACAACCCTTGATACGGCGCATCCACAATTGGTGCATGATCTGACAATAGAAGATGCTACCCATGCACAGGAGATACCAGTAGAGTTCCAGACCAAGGGTGTGACTGGGGATCACGGGAATGGGGATGAGGACCCATTAGACCCGGTGGCAGCTTTCTCGAAGGCTGTTATGTTACCAATTGAGAAGCCTCTTCTCCCAGCTCCGGTGATGAAGAAAGCGCCCAAGCGGCGAAGTGCTGTAACTGGACACCAGTTAGCCAGAAGCAGCCCACGTCTGCAGGCGAAATGCAAGAAGAACAGTTCATGTGTTAGGAAAGCCCAGGAAGTTCTAGCTAGGAAATGGGGAATCCTAGATGAAGACAAGGAACTGGGAGACGAGGCGTTTGCCAAGTACATGGAAATCTACAAGAAACCTCTGTCTGAGCCTGTAATGGAAGCCATCAGGAAGCTCACAGTGATAGCTGCTGCGAAGAAAAAGAACAAGAAGAAGGGTAAGGATGGGCAGGAAAAGAAGAAAAGCCTCAAGGAAGACGGAGCATCCGTTAAGAAGCGGGAGGCCCAGGAGGGAACCTCGATGGTGGCTGCTGCCTAGAAAGGCCAGCAGGACCATATTGTCGTAGCTTTTGTTTAGATGATCCCAGTAGATTGGATGGTTTGCTTTTGGCTCTCAGTTGTATGCACTGTGAGTGTTGTCCCTGGCAGGGTAGGTCGGGCTGAGACACCTTTTGTAGTACTGGTTGGCTGCTTTTGTATTGGTGACTTGTACTGGGATTGCTACTGGTGTCATTTCTTCTACATGTTGTTAGTCGTTTGTGTGGTTAATTATGGTTGAACAAATATGCAATTACTCCATTTTGTCTTGGAATGTACGTGGGCTTAACGGGGCCGCCCGACAGGAGGAGGTCAAGCAGGTTGTGCAACAAAATAAACCACTTTTGGTTTGTCTCCAGGAGACCAAACTGGAAGAAATATCGTGTCATATGATCACAAACATTCTGGGCCAGGAGTATTTGGATCAATTTTGCTATCTACCAGCTCAGGGCACACGAGGAGGCATACTACTGGCAGCAAACCAGTCCTACATTTCGTTAGCTGACATAGTCGTGAGAGGGAACTCTATATCGACTACAATAAAGGATACCAGGACTAATACAGAATGGACACTAACGGGAGTGTATGGACCTCAGTTGGAAGTGGAGAAAAGGCTGTTTATCAGGGAACTCCGAGAGTTGAAGCGGGTTGCAAAACCAGCTTGGGTGTTAGTAGGGGACTTCAACCTAATTTACCAGGATCAGGACAAGAACAATAGCCACCTGAACAGGAGATTGATGACAAAATTCCGCCGGGCCTTAAATCATCTGGAAGTTAGGGAAATTCCCTTGATTGGCCGCCAATACACATGGTCCAACGAACGCAGTACACCGACCCTAACAAGAATTGACAGAGCTTTCTCAACTCTAGCATGGGATGATCAATATGCAAACCCCGTGCTCCTCCCCTTATCCTCTTCCATTTCAGACCATGCCCCTCTATTGTTGCAACCGATGGAGCGGCCTTTTGTTAAGACCCCGTTCAGATTTGAATCCTTCTGGCCAAAGATGGAAGGATTTCATGAATGTGTCCAGGAAACTTGGGGAGCCCTGGTGCCACAACAGGCCAACCCTTTCCTCTCGTTGCACATTAAGCTCCAGAGAACAGCCAAAGCTCTTACAGTTTGGGCTAAAAAGCTGATACCCCTGGGGAAGATAGCAGCAGCCATATGCAGAGAGGTGATCGCACAGCTGGACCTGGTGCAGGAAGTTCGTAGGCTAAGTGATGGGGAGATAGAGCTTAGAGGGTTACTTAAGGCAAGGTTGTTGGGACTTGCTGCAATTGAAAAAGCAAGAGCGCGCCAAAGATCCAGACTAACATGGCTGCGCAAAGGAGACATAAACACAAAGTATTTCCAAGCTGTGGCCAATGGTAGAAAAAAGAGAAACTTCATTCATGCTCTGCAAACCGAAGAAGGATGGGTCACGGACCATAATGCCAAAGCGCGGTTAATACATGACCACTTCCAGAAGCACCTTGGAACAGTGAACAACAGGGGAGCCTCTCTAAACCTAGCAGCACTGGGATGGCAGCCAAGACCACTATCACACCTGGAAGCCCCTTTTACCCTACAAGAGGTAACCAAGATCATGCTCAGCTGGCCAAAGGAGAAATCGCCGGGGCCGGATGGGTTCATAGGTGTGTTCTTCCGATCCTGCTGGGAAATCATAAAGGAGGACATTATAGCGGCAGTCAATCTATTCTACAATATGAATCAACAGGAGCTGCGGTGGCTCAACAAAGCTTATGTAGTGTTGGTCCCCAAGAAGGAAGGTGCATCGAGGATAGGAGACTTCAGGCCTATTAGCCTGACACATAGTTTTGCCAAATTGGTTTCCAAACTATTGGCAAATCGGTTGGCCCCTGAGCTACATAACCTAATCTCGATAAATCAAAATGCTTTCATCAAGGGAAGATGTATACATGACAATTTCTTATTTGTGCATGAGCTCATCAAGGAACTCTATAGAAAGAAGACCGAGGCACTCTTCATAAAGCTGGATATTGCGAAAGCCTTCGATACAGTCAGTTGGTCATACCTCCTTGACATCATGACCTTCTTGGGGTTTGGAACCCGGTGGAGAAACTGGATCTCTAATTTGTGGGGGACATCGACATCGACATTTATGCTTAATGGAGATAAGGGTCAAGTTATCTACCATGCGAGAGGGGTTCGTCAGGGAGACCCCCTATCACCAATGCTTTTTCTCCTAGCAATGGAACCCCTCCACAGGCTGTTCTCACATGCTCAGTCCATCGGACTATTGGCACCTCTCCATAAGGAATGCTTGAACTTCAGAGTTTCACTATATGCGGATGATGCGGCTGTTTTTATTAGACCAAATGCACAGGAATGGGGGGTCACTAAAGCCATCTTGGAGATTTTTGGGGAAGCCTCTGGACTCAAAACAAATATGGAGAAAACAGAAGTATTTCCAATACGTTGTCCTGAGCTTGACTTGTCCACTATCCTGGGAACCCAAAGTATGGTTGCAGCATTTCCAACAACATATCTAGGACTACCATTACATTACAAAAAGTTGCCAAGACATGCATTCCAACCGCTGATTCAAAAGATAGGCAACAAACTTCCTGGATGGAAGAGGAGGCTGCTGTCTTACTCGGGCAGGGAGGTATTGGTGAAGTCAGTAATGTCTGCAATCCCTACATATTTCCTTACGATCTTCAAGCTTCCAGCATGGGCTATTAAGCAAATAGATGGTTATCGCAGAAGTTTCTTGTGGAAGGGAGAAGGGCCAAGCCAGGGCAATAATAGCAAATGCCTGGTGCGGTGGGCAAAATGTATACGGCCTAAACGATGGGGCGGATTGGGAGTCAAGGACCTCACCAAGTTTGGAAGGGCTCTAAGACTAAGATGGCTGTGGCTGCAGTGGAGTACCCCGGACCGACCGTGGAGATTATTGTTAAAGATCAAGGAACGCACCGACAGGGACCTGTTCTTTGGCTCAACCCATATTCAGATAGGGAATGGGTTGTATACTCCTTTTTGGGAGGCTAGATGGTTGCATGGAACATCTCCTAGGATCATTGCCCCAAACTTATACCGGCACGCGCGCCGAAAATTCAGAACAGTGAGCGAAGAGTTAGCAAATGACAACTGGATTGTGAATCTAAAGAGTTGTGATACAGAATTGCTACTGGATGAGTATGTTCTCTTGTTTGCAGCATTATCATCCATTGAGCTCAATACTAACAGGGACATCATTACTTGGAAGTGGACAGCATCAGGGGAATTCACAACAAAATCAGCATATGAAGCACAATTCGCGGGGGCCTCTGTACATTTTAGCACCGCATGTCTATGGCAAGCATATGCAGAGCCCAAGTGCAGATTCTTTGCCTGGTTAGCATTGCAGGACCGGGCGCCCACGGCCGACAATTTGAACAAAAAGAACATACCGGCCGACCCAATGTGCTCGCTGTGTTCAGTACAACCAGAGACCATCTCCCATTTACTGACGCAATGCCCCTTCACTCTGGATACATGGACACAAATGGTTGCTAAACTCACGGGGCAGCTTAACCAAGCCCCCACACTGCAGGACGGCATTAACAACACACTGACCAAAATTACGTCTTCAGGATCCAGGAGGGTGAAAAGACAAAGAGCTGGACTCCTTTTTTTCTTTTGGTGGTTTATCTGGAAGGAACGGAACCAGCGCATATTTCAAAACAAACACGGGAACCCGTCTTCAGTAGTGCAGTTGATTTTAGATAAGGTGATGCTGTTTTACTCTGGGTAATTGGAACGTGTTTTGCCACCAGCTAAGAGGTATGCCTCTAGCGGGGCCTGTGCCTCTTCTAGGCACAGGTTAGCGTCTGTCCACTAGGTTGTAATCCTTTTTTTTCTATCTTAATGAATGAGCAGTGCTCCTGCCTCTATTTCAAAAAAAAAAAAAGATAAAAGAGAATATACCTTCTTTTTAAATTCTTGTCATTAAGATAATAATTTTATTGTAATTTAAAACTGGATTTGTTATACTAACAACATTAATTTAAAAATAGATGGAGTAACCACATAACAAATGTCCAGCCTCTGCATGCATATGGAGTCAGCAATATATGCGATAGTGTCACGTCAGCGAATCACAACTGTGCTAACAGCAGGCTACCTGGCTACCACACATTTCCTACGATCTCTAGAGTTGTGGATCAGCAAAGCGAACAAAGAAAGGATCGTCTAACAGTGGAGGTAATTAATTAGCAGTCTAATTCATGCATGCATGGTGACATGGACGAACACCTTGAACTATGGTTATTGCCGTACCTGTTGGCAACGCAGGCCCAGGTTATGCCGACGAAGCTGGCGTAGGTGTTGGGGTTGCGCGCCAGCTTGTGCGCCACCACCTTGACGAGCGCCCAGAGCGACGGCTTGCCGCAGGCAACAACCGGAACGGCGATCGAGGCGGCGTCGGCGGCGCTGTTCTCGACGTCCTTGATGACGGGCGGCAGCGAGTCCGCCGGCAGCACGGACGATGAGTCGGCGGCGCGGGGGACGTACATACCGATGGCGGCCTTCCTGACCTCGAGCACGAAGAGGAGGAGCGTGAGCCAGACGATGGCCTGGAAGACGGAGAGCTGGACGACGAGCTGCTGCGCCCACTCGCCGTACATGGCCCGCGCCATGGGCACGCCGACGACGAGCGAGTTGGTGAGCGTGGAGAGGGAGAAGCTGGTGATGGACCAGCTGCTGACGGCGCAGCCGCCCTTGCTGAGGAACCGGGCCCAGACGGCGATGACGGCAACGATGACCGCCTTGGAGATGACGTCGGCGGCCACGGCGCGGTAGTTGACCTGGAAGGGGTCGGTGTGCAGGGTGAACTGGAAGGTGAAGAAGGGCAGCGCGAAGAAGGCCACGAGGCGGTTCACGGCGTCGCACTGGTCCCGCGTGAAGATGCGCCACCACCGCACCGAACCGTACCCCAGGAACAGCGCGAAGTAGAGCGGCACCGTCGCCGCAACAACCTTGCAGACGTCGCTCCACCCGATCATCTCGTCTTATTACTCTCCTATCTAACACTCTTTCAGCTGCTACTTGATCGTGCGGAAACAAGTGTGCGTGATCGACCGAGTGAAAATGCGAGCTGGGACTGTTCAGTTTGCAGTGAGAGACTGTGTGTGTGTGGGGTGGCGAGTTTTATAGAGCTAGTTGGCTACCTGAGGTAGGAGACGGCGCGCGTGCATGGCAGGCACCAGCGTCAGCAGTAATTAAGGGACAATACTGGGGTTGGGTCGGTGGATCGTGTCCGTTGAAATGATGCGGGGAATTAGCGATAAGCCCGAAAGCGATCTGGGCTTGTTGAGATGTGAGATGCGAAGTGTGCACTTAATTCGCTACGTCGATCAGGTAGTGGGAGGTTGAAGGGACAGTTATATAGGTTAAGGACCGAGAGGATCTTTGATCTCTTTTCATGCATTATCAGAGACTTGTTGCTTAATTAGGAAGGAAGAAAAGACATATGTAGTGGAGAGGAGACTGGAATGGCCATATACGTGCACGTGCAACCGCAATTCAATTCAGATGTGCGAGGACGATAGAGTAGAGAGAACGGCCGAAAGCTTTGGGTCTCGATGTGCCAACGGTGGCGTGGCGGCATACATCGTCTGCGTCCGTTGCCCACGACTACTGGTTTCTGCAGTGCGTGATCTGCTTGCAAAGGTACAGTACATTTTACCATTGGAGAGAGGATCCGCCTTCGCTACCCATGCACGCATGCAGCATGCTCAGGTTACTATTGCTGCAAGACTCGACCGATTGTAGTGTATAGGTAGTAGCATCTGCTGCAAGTGACCAAAGCAGCATTCTTCTCAGGTATATTCGCGTTTTATTGGGTATAGAGAGAGAGAGGCGTACCTCTTGGAGGTTATCGATGGAACATTATCCGAACAAAGAATAAATACGGTACGGTGCAAGGGTTGTTCGTCTATATACAGCCCAAGTATGTTGCTCAAATTATTGTTTGTCATTGAAATGGCTATATACAGGGGCGGATCCACAGGGGTCAGGGGGCTCGAGCCACCTTACTCTCCAAGGTATAGTGGAGCCCTTTTGAGCCCCTTCATGAATTTTGTAGAAGTAGAAGTGAATTTGAAAGGTTCAAAGTTGAAGATGAATGCAAGCACAACACCTGCTCGAAGAAATGTTTTAGTGAAAAAAATTGATTCAAAGTATAAATTTATGTATGATAACATTTTACTTGTGTCTATTAGAGTGTAGTTTAGCCCCACCCCCTCCCAGGATTTCGGTCTGGATCCTGACAATATATATAATTATATTATATATTTTGGGTCACCTTACCAAATTTTGCAGGCCCCTACGCAATTTTATTTCAGTTTGGTTCACAGTCTTTGTTTTTTTTTCGAAACCGAGGCGGAGCCTTATATTATAAGTAGAGAAGAAAACAATTACAAATTATGTACAAAAGATGTCTAGTACGGGAATGGGAGTACAACAATCCAGGTTACGATGGCGCAGCACTAACTAGGCGCTGGGGCAGCAAACTGAGATGTTTGCAACCAGCGAAATTCCAGAGCTTGAGGTCATCTTGGATGGCAGAGACAATGTCCGCAACAGATCGCTCGGTTGATCGGAAAATTCGACCATTCCGTTCCTTCCAAATTTCCCATATAACTGCAAGAATGACAGACAAAATGCCTTTAAGTCTTGGCCGCTGAGTGCTCACAGTGAGGCTGTCGAACCAAGAGAGGATGTTCCAGTGAGGGGGCCAACAGACAGGGTGCAAACCGCTTTCATCTAGCCATCTGCTGATGGATGCCCAGATTTGGTGGACCGTAGGGCAAAGGCAGAACAGATGAAGATGGGTTTCAAGGCTCCGGTAGCACAAGACACAAAAATAATTATTCGGCCATTGTCATCGTTGCAAACGGTCGGAGGTCCAGAGCCTTTGATGGAGCAGCAGCCATATAAAAGTCTTGTATCGTGGCGGCGCCCAGACCTTCCAAAGCTTCTTTGGATGGATAAATCTCTTGGAACCTTCGAACTGGAGATTGTAGGCGGACTTGGCTGAGTATTCTCCAGAAGCGGTAAACTTCCACTTAATTATGTCAGGTTGGTCCGGCTGAAAACTTATGTTCGACTCTTATATTAGGAACCATAGTCTTATGAAGTCAACTAGTATGTCAGCTGACATATTCCGATGTAAATCATACATCCATTTGTTGTTGGTTAGCGCTTGAAAAACTGTTTTGTTCTTTCCTTGGCTTGCCATGAACAGACCAGGGAAGAGGACTATGGGCGCTTGTCCTTGGAGCCAACTGGAGTGCCAAAAAAGGGCGATTTGGCCGCTGGAAATCTGGACTGTGGTTGCTGCGGCAAACAGGGCTCGATCGGTGTCATCAATAGGGAGCTCCAGTTTATTCCACTACCTATGTGGCTGTGCCCATACTAGCCATAGCCAGCGAAGCCTCAATGCATGACCAAAACACCGGAGGTCCTTAATTCCCATTCCACCACAGTTCAGTGGACGACAAACCGTACCCCAGCTAACCTTGCATTGCGCTCCAGATGCCGTAGTCCCTCCGGACCATAGGAAACGACGGTGTACTTTGTCCAGGTTCTTGAGGAAGTTTTTAGGTGCTTTGATCGTAGTAAGGAGATAGGTGGCTAGTGATCCCAAGACAGTGTTGACTAATTCTCGTCTTCCACCAAAGCTAAGAAGTTTACCCTGCCAATGGGACATGCGTCGGGAGGCTCGGTCCTGCAGGTCCTGCAGGTGAACCAGCCTAATGCGGTGCGGTGAAAGAGGCAGTCCCAAATATTTGATGGGCCAGTCTGCGCGGACGCCATGGAAATTGCCTAGGATGCTGTTCATGTCCAAGTTTTGGCAGTTGATCTGGAGTACGGAGCTTTTTGCAAGATTGATTTGAAGTCCTGTGGCCAAACCAAAATGGTGAAGGATACTCATCATGTGGAGGACGTCCTCTGGACTTGGGTTAACGAACAGCGCCACATCGTCCGCATAAAGTGAGAGTCGCAACGGGGTTGTATTGCCAGGTAGGGGGAAAGAAGACCAAGATTTGTAGCACGCTGGAACAAGCCTTGCAAAGTGTCAATTGCGAGGAGGAATAGGTATGGCGAGAGTGGGTCACCTTGGCGGAGGCCACGCTCGTGTTGGATTCTCTGGCCCAGTGAACCATTGAGTCGGACTGCGGATGTGGCTGAGGAGAGCAGCAGGGAAATCCAGTCTCTCCATTTAGTGGAGAAATTATGATGCTGCAACAGCTCAAGGAGGTAATCCCAGCTTACCGAGTCGAAGGCTCGAGAAATGTCTAATTTGAAGAGCAGCATCGGGCGCTTGGTTCTGTGATAGTGGCGCACTAAATGATGCACGTGCAGATAATTTTATTGTATGCATCTGCGCTTCAGGAACGCACTCTGAGCAGTGGAGATAAGATTGTTGATCTCAGCTGACAAGCGGCGGGACAACACTTTGGCGATGAGCTTCCCAACTGAATGCAGGAGACTAATTGGGCGATAGTCCGTTGCAGTTTCAGCAGCTTCCTGCTTTGGCAGAAGTGTGATGGTTGCGCTGTTCAGAAAATGGAGGGATCTCGTGTTGAGGTTGTAGAATTGGTTGAACACTGCTAAGATGTCTGGCTTGATAATTGTCCAACAGGATTTGAAGAAGGCACCAGTGAAGCCATCGGGCCCTGGTGCTTTTTCCGCGGGAGATTCACAGATAGCCTGCCAAATTTCCTGCTCACTGAATGGGGCATCTAGGCCATGCTGAATTTGAGCTAACTGAAGCTGATCCCAGTTCAGGGTAGTGTCTCTGGTGTGCCTTGATCCAATGATTTTTTTAAAATGATTATACAGCTCAGTCTCTTTATCTGAATGGGACCAGAGGCATACTCCATCAGAACGTTTGAGGTAGGGGATGTATTTTTTTCTCCGGCGCCCATTGGTCCTGATGTGGAAAAATTTGGTGCAGGCATCACCTTGTTTCAACCAAGTGATGCGGGAGGCTTGCCGCCTTCATGCACGTTCAACAGCTGCCAGTCCGAGAACTCGGGTTTTAAGGTCTTTGCGGAGCTGGAGCTCTTCTGCAGAGAGGGGTCGGGCTTCTTGGGCTATATCCAGCTGTCCAATTACTTCGTTGGCAATGTGTAGCTGCATGCGCACTTCACCAAACAGCCCTTTGCTCCACTGCTTCAGTGCTTTGGCAGTTCGGCGCAGTTTGGACTGGAGGCTGATCATTAGAGTCTGGTTTACTTCGGATTGCTCCCAAGCAGCACGGACGGTGTTCAGAAAGCCTGGGATAGACACCCAAAAATTCTCAAACTTGAATTCTGGTCTGGTCCACGGTCGATGCTCCGGGGCAATAAGAATTGGACTGTGGTCAGAGATGGACGATGACAGAGCTTGGAGATAGTGACCTGAGAACATGATGTCCCAATCCTTGCATGAGAAGGCGCGGTCAAGTCGTACCAAGGTGGGGGACGCCCTTTCATTGCTCCAAGTGTAGGCACGGTTTCGCAATGGTAGTTCCAGAAGCTCTGTTTCTCTCAGAGTCCGACGAAAGGCCCCCATCCATCTTTGATTGAGGTTGCGATTGTTCTTGTCTTGGGCTTCATAAATAAGGTTGAAGTCCCCCATGAGCAGCCAAGGTAATGCTGGGCTTGGTCTTGATAGTGCCACTTGTTGTAAGAATTCTGCTTTTAGTGAGTCTGATGTTGGCCCATACACAAGTGTTAGCTTGAAGGTCCTATTGGAGAGCTTCAGGGTGATCTTCATAGACAGAGTGTATTCCCGATGGGTGGGCTCAGTAGCGTCGACCAGCTCAGGATCCCAAGCTAGTAGCAGGCCACCTCTGGTGCCTTGGGCGGGGATGAAGTTGAAGGATGAGAGCCTTGGACCAAGGAATTGGGAGGCTAGAGGAGAGTATACCAGACTGAGCTTGGTCTCCTGCAAGCCAACGATAGTGGCTCCAGTGGCCTGGATAAATTGTTTAACAGCTTCTCTTCGCGCCGGTGAGTTAAGGCCTCTAACATTCCAGCTCATAAGTATTGGCTCAATTAACATTGGGAAACATAGAATACTAGCTTGGTAAACTGCAACATAACAAGGTACACCTCTTGCAAACTTGGCAAGTCGGATGGGTTACCACCGAGAGCCCCAAGACAAACCCATCCAACACTAGGACCTAGTCCTCCACCATACAGAACAGAACAAATACAAAGAGATAACATTGGAGAACAATGGGAGCTAGCTGTAAATCCAGCTCGCATCATGCAGCTGCCTGGGTACAGAATTCATCTGCAACAAGGGTAGCTGTTGCTTGGGCCATTTCTCCATTAGTCAGACCAGTGAGTCCTCTGATTGCCGAAATAGCCTTCGTCGGGAGAGCTTGCTTGTAGAGAGCGGCATAGCGCTTGAGGGCTTCTTCACCCACTGGTTCCTTGGCGCCAGCTAAGTCAAGCTGGCGAATGAGCCTGTGGGTGGCTCGGAGGGCCACAGGCAGCGCCGAGGAGTGCTGAGCTTGACGGGCGCTACGTCGAGGTTGGCTGGACTGGACATAGTGAGCACGCGGAGCTCGTTGCTTGAGCGGGGGGGGGGGGGGGGGGGGGGGTACCCAGGATGGCTGGATCGGGCTGTTTGAACAGCAGCTCGTGGGCTCCAGGCTCGTGGGCTCCAGGCCGTCCACCGGAATGCTGGGCCTCGGGGGATATTGGGGTGATGGAGCCAAGCTGAGAGTGTTGGCTGTCGTACCCCACGCTAATAGCCACGTGAGCTTGGGGTGAGGCAAGAGAATGGGGTGCCTCTGACAGGTGCTGAGAGGAGGACGCTGGCAGTGGTGGCGGCTTCTTCGCCTGCAACGCTGTTTGCTGCTCTTCAGAGGAGGTGAGGAGCGCTGCAAGCTCCAGAACCATTGGGTCCATGCGCGGCTCGAAGTGGGGAGTAGCAGCTGGGGAGCCACCTGCAGCAAAGACGATGGGGTCTTCTTCCGGTAAGGATGGTGCGTAGACCGCACCCGTGACTCCCTTGTTGGTTGCGGTGGGGAGGCCCGAGGCCTCTGCAGGGGGGGGCAGGGACCGACTTTCCTGCGGAAGTCGCCCTGGGCGATGTCGCAGACTGAGGAAGCTGAAGGAGGCCCTTGGGCGAGGCCCCCTCCCATGCAGTAGCCGGTGATGCTTTTGAGGTCGGAGGCACAGAGGTTGCTGCAGTTGCAGTGCGTGGGGTAGGGGACGGTGAGCGTCGCCGTTCCCACCCTTCGTCGTCTCGACGCGATGGGTTGCACTTCCACGCGCGCACTGGTGAGATGGTAGTAGAACGTCCACGTGCTGGGACGACAGCGGGGGCGTGCTGGTTGCCGTGATGCCCACGCGATGTCTGACCAACGCTTGAGCCAGAGGATGGGCGGGAGCGTGGGCGGTTGCCGTCCAACCGTGCACTCAAAGTGAAGTCCCGTAGCCTGCTTGCTGGGGGATGGTGGTCATCCTCCTCGTCGTCTTCATCATGACGCCACCAGCTCAGCACTGCAGTGCGACATTGAGCGTGACTCTGCGGGCGGCGCGGCCGAATCAGATGATCGGGAACTCCCAACATCCAGTCAAAACGCTGGCGCTGAGGGAAATCGATCGGCCGCCTACTCCCGCTGCCGGCTGGAGGCTGGGTGGCCACCGAGGACCAATCATAAAGCTCTGCAAGATGAACAACAAGCTCCACGGAAATGCCATGAGGCGGGTAGAGATGTGCTGCAGTGTCGAGGGCGAGGTTACCGCGCGGTGGGAAGAAGGTGATGGTTTTGGTGCATGGGAGGCAGCTTGGGTTGGCCATCCATGCCTAGAATACACACAAGGCGGTGCTCTCCCTGGTGTAGGATGGCTCCTCAAAACGATCGAAGATGCAGTGATCGCCAAAGATTTGCCGAAGCCCGTCCTCGCACCAAGCGTGTAGCGGGAGGTCCTCCACGACAATCTTGACATGAAAAACCCACATGACAGGGACAGACCAGATCCTCTAGGGTCTTACCGAGAAAGAGGTGCCTCTGCACTGGATTTGACCTTCCCTCACCGCTAACTGCTGTTGCTCGGGGTGGTCGAAGCGGACGAAGAAATCTTCGGGCCTGTGACGCGACACCATGGCGCAACTCCGGGGAACACCCAATTGGGTGTTGAGAGCCGTCACGATGTCCTCAGAGGTAGCCCGGAAGTTGCGGTCGAGTGCGACTAGCACCACAGCATGGGATAGGAGATCATCGCAGTCAGCCATCATGGCTCTACCAGGGATCACACCCCCGAAGCTCGAGGCCGGGCGCTCGTGAGGGAAACCGGGGATGTGGGCCACCGAGTCCTCCATAGGCGTCATCTTCCGCACTGCAGCTGCGTAGGTTTGGGGCCGGGATGTGGATGTTTGGAGCGGTGGAAAGGTGATGCGGGAGTGGATGGTCGGCTTGGGTGGTTGATGCTTCGCTGGTGGAGGGCGTGGACAGACACGAGCGAAGTGACCGCTACCGCCACAGGAGAGACATTTGCGGGAGTTTCGACAATGAACACGGCGGTGGTCGGTTGCTAGGCATCAGAAGCAGCGGCCAAGGAAGGGATTCTTATAGGGGGAAGGAGGCCGCTGGGCTCCGTCTAGCCTCTGGTTTGCTCGTGGCTGGGAGGGATGGCGAAGAAGCATTACCTCCTTCCTTTCGGCGGGGGCAGAGGCGTGGTGCCGTCTCTGTGAAAGTAACTGTCCACCCCGACGCGCATTGAAGTACGTTGTGGAGGACCGGGCTGGAGTTGGCTTGCTGCGCCGGAGAGATGACTTCTGCGACGCCGGCCTACGCGCCGTACAGCGTGCGTGCGCCGCTGGGGGAGGGCGTGCAGCTGGGCGCTTTCTGGGTTTGGGGGAGACTCGAATCCATTCTGATGAAAGGTCCTCCTTCTGGGACACCCCCGAGGCGGCAGCGGCCGGCCGGCTGGCTTTGACGGGCACCCAGATTTCTGATTTCAAAGAGCGAGGAGCAGCGGCCGCCAGGCGAGTGAGCAGATTTGGCGCCGTGGTTGACGAGGAGGCATTGAAGACGTCTGTATTTGCGACACCCTAAGGGGGTGAGTTATGAGCGCTTTCGCCTCGTTGCAGCGGGGAAAGCGGGGAGATGACTGGCCGGAGGAGCTGTGAGGAGCAGACGGCAAATGCACCGTCTTCCTCATCAATCGATCCCCAATCCAATGGTTCTTCGCTTTCAGTGCTGCGAGAGGGTGACGAGGAGTAGGTGTGGGATTGAGGCAGTGGAGGTAGGTGGATGGGAGTGAGGGCACCATTGCCATCCGGCACAGAAGCAAGGTCATTGAGATCTGACGGGGAACGAATTCCCAGGAGTGCCGGAGCGGCTGCTCCAGACAGAAGACCAAGGATGGAGCGGGCTAGGCGAGGCGAGGTAGGAGGTGTCGAGACAGGCCGGGCTGGCAGGAGAAGTGTGGGGCTCAACGGCGGCGGGGATGGGGACGTCGGGGCCGGAGTGGCTGCCGGCGGAGGGAAGCTCTCCTCTAGCTCACTCTCGCCCATCTGCCTCCTTCCTCCTTCGCCCATCTTCCCTCCTCTAGCTCGCTCTCCTCTAGTTCACAGTCTTTGACGTGTCAATATGTTACCAACCAGATACACCCTCTCAATTTTTTTATTTATCACCGACTAGTTCATTATTGAACTAACCAGGAGGACGTACACCACCAACGCTGATGAGAATGGGGTGGCCAAATACTCGTCTTTATTTCGGTAACTCACCGCAGGATTGTGAAGCCTTATTGTGCTGATATTTCTTAATTAAAATAAATCTATTAAACATTCCGTTTTCATATTTATATTCTTTACATTTAAATCTACAAGATGATATTTTACTTGAACATGTTCTGAATTTTGATGCAAAAAAAATAATAGTAATGGGTCCCACATGTCATACTAATATAGTTGGCAAGATTTGGCATGTATGTGAACCTAACGAACTTTTACCAACGTTTTGGCATTACCCTCAATTGGCAATGAGCAAATTTTAGTATGATATGTGTGGAGAACAAACAAAACAGGCCCATTATCTTGGGAAGGGAAAAAACTATCGGCCGTCGTTATGTAGTGGGCTTTAATTTGGAGGGTGACATGAATATATACCTTAGTTAATCTTTTTAAACACTGTACAAACATAGATATTCACAAACACGTACAAGTGCTCACCCATATGAACATACACAAGCACACTACTGGTATGAGCGTCTCTCAAATATCGTATGGATTAATCTTGAGACTCACGAAGGCACCAAGGTATCTCGCTTTTGATGGGATGTTGCTCTCACTAAAAAATGATTAGTCGTAAATGCAATATTATGCTGAGTCTGAGACTCAAACCCAGGTGGGTTGGATCCATCATAAAGAATATAATGAACTCAGTAAAGCTCAATTTACATATACCTTAGTTACCTTGCATATATATACCCGTCTGCATTTTTTTTCAAGAGCATCTCAACACCCCTATCGTTTCGGTCTGACAAGAAACGACCACTTCATCAATTATTCGAATATTAAAAGTACATCCAAAATATCACGTCGTCAACTTAAAATAAACAGTCCCGGTGCTTCAAGAACAGATTACAAAAGCAACGCATAAGCGCGTTAGCACCTGTAGGCATACGAAAATATCAAGAGAATAAAGCATTTTCCCTGCAATCCTGGATGATTATCTAATTTCGATCAATGACCATCTATCCGGCCGACCTATTCTGAAACCAAATGTAGCATTCACCCTTTACAAAATTCAGAATAGTTTTTAGCAGGTGAACAGTTAGCGATGTCCACATATAACATATATTCTTGATCCCTTTACTATCTTAGAGGATTGGGGAATTAGTCCCCAAAAGCACTAATACATGTATGCAATGCATGATCACGACGACACGAGCCACGTATTTGGCATTTGGCGGGTCGAGAACCAACTGCTGACGCGCTACGGCATCGCCAAGTTGAAGCATATATGGATCGAGATGTTCCAGTAATGACCCGTCTCCATTCCTCCTCGCGGATCAGCTGCTACTTTCATGTCAGCGGGCACATCCCTGCATGAGATCGCAAATGCTCCCTGCAAATTGGACGAATGCCTCCCTCCCTTCAGGTGGCAGAGCAATGGCATATCCCTTGTGTCCTTTTTTAGTTCCTTTTGTCTGAGAGCGGTGCTGGAAATAGCACTCACTCAGGCAGAGTGCATCAGTCAGTGACAGATAAGAAAGGTCAGATTGGAAGGTCTGTGAAATACTCCCTCTGTTTCGAAATAATTGTCACCAATTAGTTTAAAAATAAACTAGCCGGTGACAATTATTTTAAAACAGAGGGAGTACAAATTTAGGTTGGTCGGAATTCCTAATTTACAAACAGCTTGAAGCGTTCGTCACCTTTCCTTTGGGACAAATGTATATATTTTTTTTCGGGAGACCGGAACAAATGTAGACTGAATGAGCTCAAAATGGAGAATGTAATGTGTAGGGAGCAAGCAGAGTAAGTTCAATAGACTGCAAATGGAAAATATCTGAATGGTCAGAAGCGAATATCAACTGTTGAGCATATTATCTTGGAAAGCATTTCGTATATTAACAACCTGTATTCCGCGCAAGCACATGGACGAGAGATTGCATCTCGCATGACACCATTTAATCGGATATTCTCTTCTCCACAGACTAGAGTCTTGTCGATCTCCGAAGTGCACTAACAATGGTATGCGTTTAGCCACATCTCCACGCAGTGGGTGCAGAAAGATGGCAACGGCTGATTTATGAAATACTTTTATCGGATCTTTTTATTTTGAACTAATCGGTGACAAGTGACAAATAAAAAGATCTAGAGAAAATAATATTGAATGGTGAATCGTATGCCTCTTATCTGCAGACCAGAGAATTAGCTACATTACATACTTGGGTCAAGAAGGGTTTGCATATTTTCTTCTCTCCTGCTGCAGCTTTATTCGTTTATCAGTTGAAGCTCTACATTATTTGCGACTTGAGGTTCGATAAAAAAAAATATTTGAGACATAAGATACCAGATGGAGGATGAGACGTGACAAAACTTCATAGCTCACAAAACTTTAATAGATTAAAACAGCACAAATAACATCAAACAAACCGCATGTGATAACAGCATGCTCACTCCATTTCCATGTCCAGTTCATGCGGCCAGATGGTGTACGTTAATAACACAAAAAAGAAAGCTAGGACATAGACTCAGACTCCCCTATGGCTCTAACAAACGACGCCGACAAACGGATGTTCTGACCCATTTGGTCAACCAGAAGAACTGTGATGCAGCCTTCATGATGCGCCTCAGGATGCATGATAGATGGCACACTGGAAACTCAAGCAGTTGCAACACCTTCAACGCTCACAGTTGAACATCCCTACCATATACCCAGCTAAAAGGCATGGTTCCAGCTTTCTTGGCTCTGCTTTGGGCCCTCTCATCCAGCTTCTTGATCCTTGAAGCGAGGGTGCAAAGGTAATCCTGAGCCTTCTGGGCCTCACCAGATAAGCCGGTTATGTCAGCCACCTTCCATCTGTCCACGAGGAACTCAAGGATGTCGGCGTAGTCCCTGGCAGTGTAAACACCAAGCCTTTGAGCAACCATGGAGAAGTGATCAAACAGCTTGTCATCCTGCCCGTCAAACATCAGGTGGGCAGGCATCGAGATCTTTTTCTTCATCATGTCAGCTAAAGCAAGAACGGTGCCATCAGGGTCAATCTCGAAAAGCTTCTCAACAATCTTCGTGTACGCAGTTTCATGCCGCTTCTCATCTGAGGCAATGATGCCACAGATCTGGGCAAGTTTTAGGTCACCATAGTCCTTGGCATGGCGAGCAGTGTTCCCATGTGAGATAAAGGTGGCCCGCTCTTGGAAGGAGGTGTAGATGAAGCCAAGATAAGGATTATTCTCAGTCCTCGGATCCTGAAAGGACAGTGAATAAATTAGTTTCACCTGGTTGTATAATCGGCAAACATGGGTACCAGCTTAAAACAGATCAAGATGATTGAAACAGAATTGCTAGTTTGAAAAATCAAAACAGAAAATGCTTTATAGGTATGATGAAACATGAATTATTAGTGCTGTCAAAATAATTTATTGAAAGAATAAAACCCTCAAATAGCCAAAAAAAAGCTTCAGAAGCATGAACAGCTTAACAAAAATGCCATGGTTACTAATGACATGTCATATACACCAAAAAAGGAACTGGAGAAAATATGCTACCATTCCAGAGCCAATAAGATACTGAATTGTCTTTTCAATTTGTCTCATATCCACCCTCCCAGTAAGGTACATATACTTGTTTAGCAGGTCACCATGCCTGTTCTCCTCAGCAGTCCATGCCCTTGTCCAAACAGCCCAGGCAGTGGGGCTTGCGCCAGTCTCATCTCTGACACCATCGAGGGTGTTAAGCATTGTCTGGTATGTTGGAAGAGCTTCCTCAGTAATCATGTCTCCAACCAAACAAACAAAATAATCATCAGGGATTTCCTTGGCACGTTCTCTGAGCTCTTTAACTTCATCATGGAATCCATCAGATGCTGGGTCAGGGAGAAAATCCTGTGGCTGCCAACACTTCTCGACTGGCTTAAGATGTGTCAAGATATTATCTCTAGCCCAGTCATCAAGCGATTTGAACATTTCAATCTTCTGGGGTGGCAGTGAATGTGTAACTTGAACATGTACCTCCCGTGGAGGAGCAAATGGCTTCTTACTCTCAACCCTGGAGCAATTTCACAAAATAACATATGGTCAGTTAACAGTTTTGTGACGACTCCATCACTTGATTTGTGATATTATGAAACAAATCTAGACTTTAAGAGAAGATAGAAGCACAATTCAAGTGGTTGAAACAGGTAGCGACTCTATATAAGTTTTGTCAGCGTTATAATGTAAGGTCATATTATAAGCACAGTCCAAGTCATTAATCATGATGACACACAAAAAAAAAATACGCATCCAAAGCCCAGACGTCCTGTAACGGTGATCGTCACTACTCTGCAGTTGTGTTTCCAATGATCATATTCATATGCATTCAGATATTAGAATCTTTTTGGTGGCTTATTTCTTATTTCGGTATGTATCAGTCGTACTGATGTGTGGCACCACAAAATGATAAAGAGAGGAACACATGTTTTGAGTAACTTAACTGCATAGATAAATTAGAAGACATACTTATTCTTGTTTGAATCGGAATAAAGATCACTGCATATGGAAGACCATGTGCAATGGGCTCGAAAATAACCAATGAATGGAATGAATCGAAGACTAAACAAAAATATGACACCAAAACTGAAATCCAGCAGGATTGGAGCTGCCACAGTACCACTCGTTGCCCGTGAGTTCTACTGTTTAATTAATATTCCTATTGATTGACATGGCCGGACCGGTCTTATTCAATATTTATGAATTTTAACAGATTCATAGGTTGAAGCAGATCAAGAACACAGAACTCAGGACCAGCATCCTAAGAGCCCAAATGGTGGTGAACAAATAAAAAATTTAAGTTCAATCACACAGGAAACATGGCAAGGGCCACGGGTTACCAAATAGACCAAATAACAACAGTGAACAAGCATCTTCGCCTCCAACGCAAGCTAAGCAAAGCCCCCCGATGAGCCGCCCCATGATTACAGGTTGTTCGACGATACGTACCACCAGTTCCTATTTCTATAGCCAGTACACCAACTACATGAGTGAAATTAAAGATGATGCTGTACCACGTCTGGAGCCATTCTAGAACGCAAATTAATAAGAGATACGCTGAGATGACGCACGACCAGGGCCCCCGGGCAAGTTGAAGGTCCCAGGAAATTTAATGCCGAGGAAACAAGGCATCAAAATAAATCTGAAAAGGACTGACACAGCGGCTGACGGCAATCGGCAAGGCAACCGAACGCCCAGGAGCCAGGACGACGCCTGTCCAGCCGCGCAGAGAAAACGACCTACCCATGCAGACTTAAATGGCAAAGCCCGCACCCTTTGCGCCTGAATCTGAGGCGACAACGAGTCCCAGCGACCATGTGCACTGATGGCGCTTGGCGCCACCGCCACCGAGAGACGGCGAGGTCGCCGCGAGCAGGGACGAATCTGACAATCCTGACACGGGCGCCCACCCAGACCGAAAAAGGGAAAAGGAAGAATTAACTCCTGATCCAACATTGTGAGCAGAGGAGGTGAAAACCCGCGCAAGACTGACGCCGCAACCCATCGGGGATTATCAATAATCCTGTACAAGCGCGGCTAAATCCTCGGCGCACGGTGCAGCTAGCCGAGAAAGCAACCGGTTCATATCTTACCCAATCTCAGTAAACCAATCTGGAAACGTGAGAAATTCGAGACGGGAGACGGCATGCGCGGGCGTGACAGGGGACCGCATCTTACTTGGTTGAGACGGTGGAGGGGGTGGAGGCGACGGCGAAGACCCGGACTGCGGGACGGCGGCGGCGGCGGCTCGCGGCAAGGGGAGGGGAGAGGCGGAGGGTGACGTCGTGGGGGTGGAGCGCCATCCTTGAGGCCATCGCCCGCCGCCGCCAACCAAGGAGCCGGGAGCGCTTGAGATTGGGATGTGAGTGGTAGCGAGGAACGGGGGAGAGAGAGAGAAGGCGATGGGTTCCGCTGGGTTTTTGTTTCGGGGCGGCAGCAGAGCCACGAGTGCCGCCTCCACTCGGCACGGCACGGGTCCCATATTTATGGCTCTCTCTCTCTCTCTCCTGGATTTACCCATTCGCCGCTCTGCTCTGATTCCCTTTTGCGTCTACTAGTACTTTGCTCTTTTCCCTTTCTCTACGTTTTCCAGTAGAGAAAGCAACGCACCCGTCTTCATCGTACTACGTCTTAAAAAACAATACCGACACCTTGCCAGTATCGAGTTTTTGTACTGATTCTATCAGATATTCCTCTCGTCAAGCATACTCAGATAATAATATTTCCCATACAACACGTACAGCTATGTGGTGTGCTAATTGAAATGGCCTCGTCGCACTGTCAATACTTCCGCCGAGTGGTCCATAAATCGGGTTTTTACATGTTTTAAAAACAAAAAAATATATAATTGACGATCGTAGCAGATATTCTCTTCTCTCCTGGTTATAAACAATCCAGCTAATGGTCCAACTAATTATTACTCAATTTATAAATCACTAGTATCCAACAGTATTAGCTAGCACAACACGATTAACTCGGCTAATAGCTAGCTGGAGGTTCCAAAAATTATAAATGATAATTTCTACTCCAAACTACTCCCTCCTTTCTCAAAAGATTGTCACCTTCTAGTACAAAAATGAACTAGAAGGTGACAATCTTTTGAGAAATGAGGGAGTAACAATTAGCTACTATTAGCCGAATATTGCGGGCCACGGTGCGGCACGTCTCTGATCGCCGGTTTCGCCCGCCGCTTCGCTGACGGGCGCGGAGTACGTGCGCCGGTAGGTGGCGGGCTAGAAGGCGGCAGCGTCCTCCTGCACTGCACCGCGACGCCGTAGTCACGCCTGCCCATGCGCGTGGAGTGGTGGGCGGGACAATTGGCAACGGCGCACGGAGAGCTGCTGCCACCGGCGGACACGAGGCAGCGACCGGGCCCCGGTCACAGAGCGCCCCGGTGACAAGTGTGCGGTCGCTGCAGGCTTCGGCTTCGGTGCCCGGGCTGCGTGCGTGCATGGCATGCACCGGGTGCAAGCTCGTATTCTCTCTCCTCGCGCGTCGTGGTGGCCTGAGAGCCACACAAAAATGATGCAGCAGCCTGCAGTTAGCAGGCGAAAGCATATACTACGTTTTTTTACGTGGGCAGCGGAACAAATCGGGTTGGGGGCAGTCGATGATACCGAGGCGGCAACTGGGATGCGAGCGAGGAACCTGGCGGGAACGATGCGATTCCGTTTCCCCGTTGGCGCACACCGCACAGTTTGGCCGCGTGCAGTGTAGGACACGCTGCTCCGGCAGCAACCGCCAAGTAGGCGACCAAAGGCTTGGAGCGTGCGTTGCTGGTGATCCATGAACATGGGTAGTGAAGTTTTAGTGCCATAATTGTCTCCTAATTTCAAACCTACCTTTTCCATATGAAGGAGCAACCATCAGTCCCTAGGAGTGAGCGATCTCGTCTCAACGAGGAAGGTATCAGGTCATAATCAAGAAATTCAGAACTTGCTCTGGCCAAAAGGAACGGTTTTCCAGATGAAGGAGAAACCATGAGCCAGCAGGAGTGCGTGATCTCGACTCAAGGAAGGTATCAGGTCATAATCAAGAATTTCAGAATTTGCTGTCGCCAGAAGGAACGGACAAGCCCAAACGACGCAACCTTTTACAGGCCGAGACACACAGTCCACGGACATACAAGAAGAACGGGCCGAAACGACTCGAGCTTTTACAGGCCAAGACACACAACCCACGGACAAACAAGAAGAACGGCAGAAATGACTCACGAATCACGACACCGGGCACAGTATACGTCTGACTGGTTGAGTACTCCCGTCCAGTCAGCCTGTAATTTGGACAATACGAGATTCAAGCATGCAGATAAACAAAGTTACAAGTACTCCCTCCGCACTTAAAAGATTGTTGCTTTATAATTCATTTTTAAACTACAAAACGACAAATTTTTAGAGACGGAAGGAGTAAATGTAGGAGAACATAAGCCCCACTAACAGCTGCAGAGGAGCTTAGACCATCCGCAACAGCATACTCTAAAGCATACTCTATACACTATTTTACGTACGTACTCTAAATTACACTGTGAAACAGTGTATCCAATATGTTTTACAGTGTCGGATGGTCTTACCCAGAGTCTTTATTTTAACCGTCCACAACGAATGCAACAATATAGCACCACGTCTTATGCAACGCATGCAGACCAAAAATGTCTAAAATCCTCACAACAAACCTACGAATCAACCAAGTACCGTGTACAGTTCAGTACGGGTACACGAAGGCCAATCCCAGCGGATCAACGAGGTACAGTTCACTGTACAATACAGGGCTGCTCTGCTCGCGGTACGGCGCATCAAGATGTTGTCGGACTCGGGCTGGCACTCCTGGTGACGGCATAGAAGATTTCGGTGTAGCCCACCACGCCGACGAGGACGCCGTCGTCCTCGGACTCTGCGTCCGTCACCCAAACGTGGGTGGCCCGGTGGGACAGCATCTGCGCCATGACAGCCGCCAGGGAGCTCGTGGTCCTGCATGTCAACGGCGTGCTCCTGCCCCGGTGGTACGTGCTCCTCGACCGCCCGAGCGTCATCTGGTTCGCCAGGAAACCAATGCTCCTGCTGCTGAACTTCTTCGCCCTCGGCGAGCGCCCCGGTCCGATCTCTTCCACCGGTGACGAGCTGATGGTAGTAAGTTCTGGGGCGACTGAGATGGATGCCGATACGTTTTCATCAGCGCCAATGACAAACTGCCCAGCTGAAAGGTTTGCCAGCGCCCAAGCAGCAGAAACATAGTCGCATTTCCAGAGTTTGTAGGTAGAGATGTCTCCCAATATCTTACGAGTTCCATCTGGTGCTGTCTCGACAACAGCAACCGCACAAGGGTCTTGAGGGATCTTGTGAAGGGCTTCCATGGCCTGCACGCATGCTTCTACGTGACAATAGTGTGGATTGATCGCTCCAAGGGAAGATATCTGAGTCAGCGGGATGGGGGCGAGAGCACCGAGACATCCGATTAGGAACCGAAGAACATCTTCCCTAGCAAGGCAGCAGAACTTATTGTCTGTGGAACTGGAAGCTAAAGACAGTTGCCTGCTGCTGCTGGCTGTGCTTGGAGACGTCGGTTCCACATTCTTCAGCCATTTGCCATTGTAAAGCGCTGAAAATCGCTTGGTGAAGCCTGTCCAGGTCCCACTCTTGCGAACAAGGAAGCGCTTCGCTCCATGCCTCATCAGCTCCAGTGCATCGATCAACCTTGTACCACAGCAAAATTTATGTGAGTAACAGGTAAGTAGACATCACAGTGAAATCAGGCACGGTCTGTGTTCGAGTTCGAAAGTTTTTTTTTTGTTTCTATTGAACTAATTTACTAGTTTTGAGAATGTGAACACACGACATTGCTGGACATTCCAGCAACCTTGAGACCATCCGCAGTGGCGTACTGTAAAGTATACTGGATACACTGTTTCGCAGTGTAATTTAGAGTACATACTGTAAAAGCTGAAGGAAAATAGTGTATAGAATATGCTTTAAAATACGCTGGTGCGGATGATCTGAAACGTGAGTGGACTGTTTTGCATGTGTCATGAGTTAGCTCATGTATTGCAATTATTGTAGTCGTTCATGTACCAGTTAACAGCCTGTACCACACGATTGTCACCTTTTTCCTGATTCTGACAGCGCACAACGAAAAGGAATCATGTCCCACTCTGTTCCTCTCACGAAACACGATCAGAATAAGAAGTTCAGTAATACGTGCAAGTTTGGTGCTAGAAAGGCGGGTCCTAGATCTAAATCAACCTTCTTAGAGCTTGTTTGGATAGCAATGGATCCACTTCAATTTAAGTAGATTGAGGTAGATTGAAAACAAAATTAATTCATCTTCCACTTCAATTCACTTCAATCCACTTAGATTGAGGGAAATAAACAAGAAAAAGGCAAAGCTACATAGAACTTCCTTGCCCAGACCCGTGTTAGAGCTGTCAACATTAGATGCGTAGCAAAGTTGAACACTAGAAGCCAAATTGCGGCATCAAACACTAGAAGCCGGGAGAAAGCAGCAAAGTTATGATTAATAACACTATTTAGCAGCCATATCGCATTATCGCGGGAAGAATCAACTACAGACAAGGTAGATGAAAACGTATGAAATCGCGCATAGGCATCGACCATTCATGATTGGAACGGTATTGATTTGGTTCTGACAGGTTAGGCGGTAGATTAAAAGGCAATCAGTAAAGGATCAATGGAGACACGCAGATGTGGCCGGACGGTAGCGACATGACAGGAATAAATTACTCATGGGCAGGACAACAGGAGCAGAGATCTGACCTCGTGCGCGGGTCGATCTCCCTGAGCAGCCCGGGGTTGGGCTGCACGACCTCGCCGACGACCGCGCGCAACGCCCGGTCCCCCGCGCCGGAGGCGGCCACGAAGGCGGCGATGTCGAGCGCGGAGATCATGCCGATGAACCTGGCCCCGGACGGCGGGTCGTCGGGCGACGCCCGCGGGCGCCAGACGGGCACGGCGCCCTCGGGGCTGGCGGCGATGGCGCGCGCGGCGTCGTCGAGCGTGTCGGTGTCGTGGAGCTCGGCGACCTCGGGCTTGCCGACGGTGAGGTCGCCGACGACGTGGTGGAAGAAGACGGCGGCCGCCATGGCCGGGGGTCGACGGGGTTATAAGAGGGAGTGGAGGAGGAGCAGGTGGAGGAACAGGGTGGAGGGGCCGAGGCCGGGCCCGTCGCAGGCGGAGATGAAGCGGGAGGCGGCGGGGCGGTCAACGGCGGCGCGGGTGCGTGGATCGCCGGCCATTTCCGTGGAAAGGAAAGCCCATTAAAGTCTGGAGCAGACGAAATTGAAGACCGCTGCCGAGCGATGATGGTGGAGCACAGGAAGAGAAGCGATGGCGACGCAGGGATGGAAATGGAACGGAAGTGGTGGGGACTGACTCGACTGACCAGGAGAGAAGCAGAGAGGCTGACAAGGGGTAGATGCGCAACTAATGTGGGTCTGTCGTCAAGCTTAAAAAATGGCATCGCGCTTGAAGCATTTTTTTTGCAACGAATTATTGGATGTGACTCGATGAGATGCCCCCGGCCAAGTGTCGCGTTCTCATTCGCTGGTGGTTTGTTGTGGCCCAGTGAGGAAGGAGCGGTGGGCACTGGCCCCTGACCCGAGAACCTTCCGTTAGCACGTACTCCCTCGAACATTATTCGTAGCAAAATTTTATGTCCCAACTCAAGCATAGTTCAACGTCACATCTCTAACGTTGCATCCTCCCACTTGCGTTCTCTTCACCAGAGTGCTATTACCTCACAATCCCTCTTCTTGCTTCCTTCCTCATCTCGAAAGGTGTTAGTCATTTTACTTATCCACTATTCTGTTGTTTGAATCCTAAAAATAAGGTTCAGTTGGAGTAACGTCTGTTAGCTATGGTTTCTTCCATCTCCCGATCGTGTACCACCACCTCTCTCTCACTCTCATCTATCAGATCTTTCCCCAATGCAAAGGGAAACTGCGGTGACGAGATACTCCGGCGATATCGGAGACCAGCCGACGCCGCAGACAGATTACTGTACGGATTTTGTTTGAGTTGAGACACAGTACACGGTGGTAACTGACGAAGAAGCATCTGGAACGGACAATTCCAGCGTCAATCAAATCCGCAGAAACCTGGAGTATCCGGCAGCAGCAGCAGGATCTAGAAACATGATGGAAACCAATGGTCGTCGCCGTGCCACGGCGATCTCGATCGCTGCTGGTCCGGCTGCCGGAACCGTGGTGGGCTGACGTGCTCGGGCAAAGTTACCTGACGTGCGCCGCGGCAACCACTTGGCGGAGAAGCTGGAACTCGCGCGGTATCCACCGAACCGGAATCCGATGGGCGGCGCGTGTCATCCGTTGCCTCACGCGGTGGCGGAGCTAGGTTGAGTGATCCTGGTGCACTGGCCTCAGGGTAAATGGAGATTTTTTCTTGTTAATATCTCAAAATTTGATAAATATTGACTAAAATTTATATGCTAATAAAGTGAGGCATTAGGGAGTTTTCCCCTCTAGCTTCGCCACCGGTTGCCTGTCCGGGTCCCGTCATCCATCATGCGTTCATCCATGCCATGCCTTCACCGGCAGGGCGCGGGGCGTGGCTGCTGATGCTGCGGTGCGGTGGCTCGCGTCGCGTGCGATCCATCGGACGGGACCATGGCAGCATGAGCGGCCTTCACGAGCCTGCGGGCCGCCATTTCGTCGCGGGTTGGTTCCCTATGTGACGGTGTTGGACCGTAGAGGCCCGTGGGCCTCGTGCATCGAGACCGGTTGACAAGGCTGCGTGCGTACAAAACTAAACCCGCGTACTAATGTTATTCTTTTAGAAGTTTTTAAAAGTCAAGACTACTGCGATTGTAGCTTCTCTGATAACCAAACCGAGATCAATATAATTTCCTCATTATCTGAAAAAAAGAATATTTCAGAAAAAATCAGAACTGTTGGCGCTTTCACAAGCCAAAAATAGCCGGTCGCCGAGTGAGGGTTATGAATGAGAGATGTTTTGCACCTGACAAACGAAGCACAGATGGAACAGGAAAGAGGTCATTGTCCATTGTCCTCGTCCATCAGACACCCACTCGCCACTCCCCCTCCCGATTTTTTTATCGGGCCTGACCTGCGGCACGGCGCATTCGCACAGCTCCCGATTCCCGGCGCAACAGGCGCATGCCCACCAATCTGCAATCGATCGGTGACCTTAAATTTTCTCAATGCCGACATGTTGTAACTCGGAGCTTCTTCGACGAACGTGTCTCGACGATGTAGTGCTTGTTTTTATCGGCGTCAGTGGATGAGTTTGTATGATTGCTCTCAAGGAAAAAATATTGCAATCATTCGAAAAAAGGAAAACAAAGTTGCAATAATGCATTTTTGGCTCAAAGGAAGAGCCAGGGCCATATATAATGGGAGCCCCCTTTCATTGTCATGTCGTTTTTTATCTTCTCTTCGTTGGTTGGTGCCTTTTTGCCCCGTCACGTTTTAAGTGTGGAGATGAAGACAAAAGGGTGCTCATCACTCAGCGAGCGTTCATTTTCTTTATAATACGCTTCCCGTCTTTAAAATTTTGTCGTTTTATTGTTTATTTTAATTACAAAATGACAAAATTTTAAGAACGGAATGTTATATATGTATTAATCGGTGAAAAATTGCATAAAGAATTGTACTGAAAAAAAATGTAGAGACAGTTGTACCAACCAACTTGCACAAAGGACCCTAGAAAAAATTAAAAAAAAACACGGAAAGGTGCCAAGCCCATATACTTGCCAAAATCGCCGAAGCTCGCTGTCGTCAGACTTCATGGTCCAAATTTCAAATAGACGCCGAGAACAATCAAAACCATACAACATCACTCTCACATCACAAAAAGAAAAGAAAACCTATCACACCACACGCCTTGATTTTAGTTTAAACAGCAGAAAACACCCCTGCCAAAAGACGGGATGAAACAGCAGGAGACGTACGTCGGGCGGTGCGGTGACGCGCCCCGAGCTCCCTCCCCTGACCCGAGAAACCCGTGGTCCTGACCCAAAAACCGAGCCCGTCTCGCCAGGTTTCCACGCCCCATCAGAATCGTACGTGGACGTGGCGCGCCAACATGTATCCAAAACGTCAAAGTCCAATCACACCATGTCACGCTCGGTAGGACAGGGAGTGGACCGGCGGGATCGTGACAAAGAAACTCGAAAACTTCACTTTGTTCGTGTATCAGCTAATAAATATCTGCTCCCCCATTTATTTCGTCTCTGTTTTTATTACCCCGTCTTCAAATAAACGATGCCTTTTGAACTACTCCCTCCTGTTCATTTTAATTGTCGTTTCAGACCAATAGATTGAACTAAAAATGAACTGGTAGATGTCAATTATTTGAAACCGGGAGGTATTAGTTTAGTTAAACAAATGTTCATTTGGAGAGGGAGGAGATGGGTGGACGGTGTTCACCCAGCCAGCAAAGAAGAGAAGAAAAGGCGATGTGTTATGTCGCTGCATATCCACTGTGCGTATGAAGAAGGTGATGGATTGTAGGATTTGGCGCACCGATATTCGCAAAGCAAATTTCATTTTGGTATCTCACACAAATAAACCGAAAATCATGATTTTTCCCTTAGAAACACACAAGAAAATTATCTGTGCATAGTTGATACAAAAGCTACGTGTATTATTTTGGTTAGCTGTTGATTGTAGTTCAACGATGTTATATTATACACCCTCTTGTATCAGATTATTTGTTGTTTCAGACAAACAAAAAAACTAAAGAAACTAACTATAGCTGTTTAACGACAATTATAGAAGTATATTAAGTGCACCACACCACCGATACAGTAGCCAATTCAGACTGGCGAGTCTTTCCCCCCGCCCGTATCTCAAAAGGAGAGGAGGGCATGGGCATGGCGACGTCACGGCACTGTTCCCAGTAAAGAGACCCACTCCCATTCCCTCGCTCTCTCTCCTCCGGGAACCCCCAACATCTTCTTCCCTTTCAAGAACCCCCGTCTCCCTTCACCTTTTTTCTCCCCAAGATTTTAATCCATCTCGACCTCCCTTTCTCGATCCTTGCCCTGTAGGATATCCTGCTAGTAGCGCTTTGCTTCGTGCCTCGTGCGCTTGCTCGCCGCGGTTTGGAAAGGGGGGGGGGGGCGGAGAAAAGTGGAGGAAGGGATGGGTTCTTGCGCTTCTGTGCACAAGGAGGACTCGGGGTTCCACAAGAAGCAGCTTCTCGGGTCGCCCCGCAAGGCGAAGGCTGGCGGCGGAGGCGGTGTTGCTCCGGTCAACGATGGCTCCGGTGATCTCAATCAGTGCAAGATCGAGGGGGTGCAGCAGCGGCCAGGGTTTGGCCCCGAGAGCCCTGATACTGGTAAGCGTGTTGCATCTCCGCTTTCTCTTGGTCTTTTTCTGAGGTCGGGTTCTGATGTTTACTTGCTTCATTAGTTGCTATAATTTTCTTTAGAAGAGATTTTTTTAAGGTGAAGAAGCAGATGGCCAGTCAACTCTTCAAGAATTGATTTTATTATTTGGCTCTGAACTTCAAGAATTGAAAGCGATGTGTATTATCACTTCTAGACACCGTTTAGGCTTCTTGTTTCAATGACGCTGATAATCTTGAGCGAAAGTCTGAAAAGGATATCTGGTGATTCAGACTGATTCTGGGTTCTTCTATAAAGGGTTTTGGGTTGTTAGAAGTTCTTGTTTCTTGAAAACGCAAACACTTCCTATATGAGGACCCTTTTCAATCCAAAGTGGTTACTGTAGGCTTCTTATGTACTGCTATGAACACTTTAATCGTTGATTACTTAGGTGCAGGTTCTAGCACTAGATTGCTAACTGTATCGTAATTTCGGGTAATACATCATGTTTGTCACCGCAATCAAGAGCTTTGCTTCCATCCACTTGAATTAAATAGGTGCAATGGATGTGCTTCAATATTGCTCTGCTCAAAATCAATTGCAAGCTATTGAGCTGTCAATCTGTCAATAAATGTGAAGGTTATCCTGCGTTTCTGAATTCTGATATTCTTATTTAATCACTTGATGTAACTGTTTCCTTCAATGATATTTACTCATTTATCATGCTGATTGAATTCTTGTTTCCTTGGTCAATGGTCAGTCCCTGAAATTACTGTGACATGAATGCAATTGTTCTTTTAAAGTAGAGTGGAACTTGAGAAACTTCATTTTGCAGGAAGCAAAGATGAAATGTTCTTCGAATCCAGAGCTTGGTTAGATTCTGATTGCGAGGATGACTTTTACAGTGTGAATGGAGGTAATCAAACAATTGCAAATATCTAGCACTAATAATGGATCTTTAATTTAGCATTCGACAGTCATTCTTTCTTATATTCTTCAGTCCAATTATTTCTGGCCCTTCATAATGACATTATTGCTGTATCAGTGATCTGGCTTTTCTCAGGCCATCACCTTTTGTTTTTTGCTTGTTCGACTATTATATCAGTAGCATGTGCAATGGGGGTTGTTCCATTTGTTACGCCCAGATTGCATGTGCTGTGATGGGGTTACTGATAATGCAACTTTACGTCCCCCTAGAATCTAAAGGGCCTTAGTTTAGCTTTTGATTTGGTGCCTTTGATTTTGTCTCTTCGGTGCTTTATGCCTCCTGGTGTGTAACTGCGATGGCCCTCCACCGTTAGCTCAATAATATATTCATGTAGTCCTTTTATTAAATTATTTACTTATACGCAGTCCTGGCAATTGTATACCTTATTTATTCATTTTGACTTGCTATGGAGAATTCTGTTGTACTCAAGTTCAATACTGTGAACAACTACATACTCTTACCAGCCAATATAGCTTGTTTCAGTTCTTGCATAACCAAAATGTATACCCTCTTTATGCAGATTTCACTCCCTCTCGTGGCAGCACACCAAACTACCAACCCAGAACACAGACAGTGATGACCAACGTCTTTCAACCTGACAACATACATAATTCCAAATCAGCAGAGCCTTCTCCAACTGGACGGAGGAAACTAGCGGAGCTTCTGCAGGAGTCGATGCACAATGGCTCTGAAGAAAGCACTGACATCAACAACAACGAGAAGCAACTGACACAATCCGTTGCTGCAGCGGGGAAACCAGTGTCTGAATCCAGCTCTGCTTGCAGCACGGAACCAACGCCAATCAGGGTTGCCAAGAGTCGTAAGGAGAAGGCGTGGTACACCGGGCGCTGTTGCTTACCAATCTTTGTTCATAGCCTGACCTTAGATGAGGAGAGTGAGAGTAGGCAGAAGATGAACCCTGGGCCCTGTGCTGATTGAGAATGCTGATCCACTGCCCCCTGCCCTGAGCTGTATGAAGTACTCCCTCCGTTCTGAAATAATTGTCGTTTCAGACAACCAAATAAACTAAAAATGAACTAATAAAGGTTGTCTTAACGACAATTAAAATGAAACGGAGGGAGTAGTCTACAAGATATTACCTGATCCGGCCCCTGGAGTTACTGTAAAGAAGGTGGAGTTTTAAGAGTACGGAGTACTATATATCCTTGTGATGGTCAAGTGGATAGTAGTAACTTTGAAAATCAATGTGCACACCTATGTTAATCAGCTGCCAGGGTAGAGCATCTAGCTCAGAACATTTTCCCTACCCGTGCATAATCAATTAGAATCAGTGCGTGTGGCATGTGGGAGACCATTACTTATCAGTAGTTTGACATCGTGATTGATGTGTTAGGTCATAACAGCACTTGCATGATTGACACCAGACAAATACCGCTCCAGCAATCCTATCCGAGTGCACTTTTTGTTTCCCCTAATATATCTACGATGATTGTGGTATAAATGAGCAGATCGTCAGCGCCATGAATCATGCTGGATTCAAGCTTACGACAACGACAGCCTATCTGATCAGACTAATGTGGGAAATAAAGCACTGCCTTCGTCAATTCTGTCTGTTTTCATAATCTCATCAGTGATTCAGTGTCGACTGTCAAAAGTATAAATAGATAGCCAAGAACTCCTAAATTCTATTATCCTTCTGAACCCGCAACTCTGACTAGAAATGCAGAAATTATATACAGTTGCAAGCACAGCTAAAAAATGGCCATGAGCCTAAAAGATCAAAGATAGCCATCAAATTGAAAAAGGTTGCCAGACGCTTAACTAAAGAAGTGGCCTCTGGCCACCACTGGTACCACAGCACAATGACAAGTGGCCTCTATTCACATTGGGCCCCATTGAATAATCCAATTAGGTTTAACATCATCACATGGATATTATTTATCAATACCACTATACTCATTTTTTCATATGATATCAAGTGTCGGTTGAACGATGATACAATGTAGCATTACAAGCCGGAAGGTTCCTTTAACACAGTATTGAAGGGTTACAACTGTGTATTGGTACAACTGAAATCTTGCCAACTGCCTCATTTACCAAGAAACACATAGTCAACCACGACGATCTCTCAATTCTTTCGACGTTCATGACAGTGAACGTGCATCTTTTTTTCCTTCAATTTTGGTGCCCACGAAACTTACCAACATTCATGCATGTAACCACGACAAATGACTACCGCAGTGAGGAAGACATCATGAAGGATCTGATACGTTGCAGCAGCTCTGCCTTGACAGAATCAGGCACTGACGCTGTTTGACATGCAAGAGATTGATAATGGTGTAAGAGGAAACATAAAAGGAACAGATAATATTCTCCACTTAGAATCACAAAATTTCCCAGGAGTAAACACTTGAGTGGCAATGATAAGCAGTTGTTGAGAGATTCAGGCATAATATCTGAAGGACTGTCCATTCATTTTGTCCTAGGTTCAGTCGCAGTATGCAAAGTAAGGCAAATGCATATCCATACTACATTCTGAATCATATTCGAAGTTGCAGTAGTTAGCGAAAAGCCTTTGCAACAGCAAAAAATCATTGGCAAAAAAAATTTTGCTGACCTCTTCCCTTCGGAGTAATAACATGAATAAGATCATCTACTGTCACATTGTTTCTTCCTTTTTTCCTTGCATGGGCCCTACACACAAACAACAATTTTTTTCCGATAATGGGCACTTTATTATCCTCGAAAGCAACACAAAATGGAGACCCATTAACATAAATAATGAAGACACAAACAACAAATGAGGACGAGTAAAGTTAAACCACATCATCTTCACCGTGAACCAATGAAACATGTAACTAGAACATATGTAATAGTGCTATAACATGGCAACTTGAGGTAGCTCCAACTGAAGTTGCATATAGGTTCTCAAAGTTAAGGCTTCGAAGGTTTCAAATTTAGGACAGATTTGAATTATAAGTTGTAATTAGATGCAACAGAACACCATATTTCAGATAGAATATGTCCAGAAATACGGAAAATATATCATTTCTGCAGAAAGTTGTCAGTGAAAGATTGTAACCCTGCAATAATCATACACTAAAACTGCATATGCTGTTTAGGTAATTACTAATGAGAACGTTTAGAATCTTTGCAGAAATGCTTTACGATAAGAAAAATATGAATAAAGAGAAATGTAATGTGTTGCATATGTAATATATTATAGACAGTTGCAAAGCCACATTCACTCAAGGTGGAACGCTGGCACCACCTTAGAAAGGAATATTAGTACTGAGAAGCTTAGTCTTGACCACCTATAGCTCTTGAATTTGGCAAGAGATTGTGCACCAACATCAAACCGATTACAGTTGTGCCACTTACTAGAGATAAATTGATAAAATTGAGGCAATGATCTCGTGTTTAGTTGTAGTTTTCAGAGAGATAGAACTTTGGTTTTGACATATTAATGGGTATCTATTATGCACATTTATGATGCTTTCAGAATTTAAAACACGAGAGAGCAAACCTGCATAGCGCCTTCATCTCATCCCTCCAGCCGCACTCCACGAGCCGCTCCCGGAGGAGCTCCATGAGCCTCTCTTTCTCCCCGCTCTCTACCAACTTCAGAAACCAAAACCCACCTCATTGTCACGGCACCAGAGAACAACCGCAGAAAATAGAAACAGAGCCAAATAGAAACAGAGCCCTAGCAAACCCTAACTAAATCTAACCGAGTCTACCCGCTTTGACTATACACCAGAAGCTAGAAACCTCCAACGTTGAGCTACAATAACTTAAATTTGCGACCAAAGAGAGAACACACCATGGACCCCACGATTTCCTTCCTCGATTCCCGCGAGATGGGGAACGGTAGCAGTACCTTGACGTTGATGATCTCTCTTAGAGACGGCTCCTTCTCCCCGTCCTCCTCCGCCCTCGGCGTCGGCGGCCGATTAATCGACGCCCTCCTACATAAACCCATCAAAAAAAAATTCTCAGAGGAGGAACATGACGGCAACTAGACAAGCGAGGGGAACGGCAAGTTCTTGGGGAACTGTTCGACAGCGCAATTTGATGATCAACCGCGGAATGCGCGTACGAAGAGCAGACGATGGAATCAGCGAGCTTACATGCTTCGGTTTGGATAAAACTCGCTTCCTCCCTGTTGGTATGGTTCGTGAGCGAGTCTTCTTCCTCGGTTGCTTGCGACTCTCTGTTCCGTTCGTGCTCGCAGTGCTTTCCATTGAGGAATACGGAGTCGCGACGACCTGCCGACCTAAGATCCCGGGCCAGGTTGCTTTCCGTCTTCTCAAATGGGCCGAGCCCTAGTACAATAACCGGGCCTTCTCGGGCCCTGACATGGGAAACCAGGTCAGCAGCCCACTTGTCTTGCCGCCTATTACTTCCCCACTGAAAAGTATCTTGCGCATTCAAAAGCGTCATCCAGAAACGGGGCGCGTCGACGTCTCCGCTTTCAGCTTATCCCCTCTTCCATTTCCCTCGTTCCGCTCACCGCCGGCCGGCGAGCGATGCCTCCTCCGGCGGGGCTGGCCCCCTGGCCGACGCCGTCCTCCGCGCCGCTAGTAAACCCGACCCCAACGCGCCCTCCTCATCGGGTCCGCGTGCCGCCGCCTCATCCCACTCCTCCGCCTCCCCCTTACACTCGCACTCGCGTCCGCCTTCCTCCACCTCCCACGCCACCGCAGCCTCGCGTCGAACCCGCCGCACCAAGGCCAAACTCTACCGCCACCGCCACCCCGGCTCCTCCCGCCATTGTCTCCCCCGCCTCCTCCTCGTCCACGTGCCTCGATTGCGTCCACTTCGGGAAGTACGTTCTCTCTCACCGAACGAACTCACGTACCCACAGCAGCCAGCTCTTCTGAGCGCGGGTTATTTTTTCTCTTACCCAATTCCAGGTGCTCAGGGTGCACGCACGAGACCGACCTGGACAAACCGCCGGTGTTGCAGGAGGTGGCGAATTTTTTCAAGGGTCATGGGATAGGTGACTTCACCTTCAGCAGGGGCAGGCTGGTACGGCAGTAACCTGGCCCCATTGCCCTGTTGATTTGTTGAACTCAGCTCCTAGCTCGTATAGTAACCTGTTGCTTCTAATATGTGGCCGGTGTTCTGTGTGAAATTGATTTTCGTGAATAGAACATCGAATTTTAATCTAGATTCCTTTTATATGCAAAAAACGTATAAGTTATCTGAGCAACAAATGTGGTCAGTTGGGATGTTTTTTGTTGTTGCTATATGTACCAACTGTCTTTTCAGTTCGAATGGCGGTGCCGGGCAAAGTTAGCAGTCCGTGGAACACCAGAGAACCCGATGATTGGCTTGTACCAGGAAGGGACACATATTGTCACAGATATTCCAGAGTGCAGAGGTTGGTTATCATAATTGAAGTTATGACAAATTTACAGTTGATGCATAAATTACCATAATCTGCTTACCTCTGTTAGGATACATGTTATTCTTAGATGCAGTTTGTAATCCTCTTTTTTTTTTTTCTTTCTTCACAATTTCAGCCCACCACCCGAGCATTAATGCTGCTGTTAAGATGTTAAGGCAAGGTATATTATGAGTTCTGCGTCTTGTGGGGGTGCAAAAATAAGAATATTATTTTGTTCACTGAAGCTTAATATAGAGCTAATCTTTTAGGTATATCAGAGTTGAATATTCAGCCATTTGATGAGGATGCTGGAACCGGTGAGCTGAGATATATTCAGGTAATTGTTAATTTTCTTAAAATAATGCATAACCATCGAATGTAATCAAATCTTTTTATTGGCCTAGTGAGTTCACTTTATAGACTCACCTGCAAAGTGTTCTTATCTGCTGCAATGCATGGAGTATCATTATAATGCATAAACAGTTAACCTCCTTTGTAATCTCTTTCATGCCAATAACCCTGATGCAATTCATGTGTTTGTGCCATATTCTTCAGATGGCTGTGACAACATATAACACATCTATTCCGGTCGCGAAAAGATATGAACAAGGTTTGCCTGACTCCCCTTGTCCTCACGTGCTGAATGCTCTAGGTACATTGTTTCTCCACGACCAAGTGATTGAATCCGTTATTGTCATACAGGGAAAGTTCAAGTTACTCTGGTTTGGAACTCAAGAGATGAACGCTCCAAAAATGCCGAGAAGTTGAGTTTATTGATTGAAGTAAGTCGCTAAAACTGAAGTTTTGCAACACATTCCACTTGTTTCTTCACCTTTCATATTTCCTCGAGAACTTTGTACCAGCAGATTCACTATGCTGTCTGTGATGTATCATAAAATCATTCTAAATATTTTCCTCGTGACAGTTCTTGTGGAGAAATGGTGGGCCAAAAAGTAATGTTCATCTGATACATTCTATATGGGCCAACTTTCAAACATCAACCAGCAATGTAAGATATTTGCATCTGACTTTGTATATGTCACTGTTTAACCACTCGTAGAGTGTAGAGCGATTTGATGGTGAAGACTCCGCTCTTGTGCAGCGACCATCTGATTTTGTCATTCTCAGAAGAGAAGATGAAAGAGCTATTTTTTGTCATTATATCATCCAATTGTTCATGGAGATGTTCTGAAAATCATCTCCTGAAAGATAATGCCCATTTCACACATTGTCTTTCTAGAATGTTCTGATCATTTCATATGTTGTATAGTTCTGGTAAGCTTCGGCTAGAGGTCTCTCATAGAGCCAGCTATCCTCATAGAAAATAAGCAGTATCAAGCACTGTCCATGTCCTTGATGAGGTTGTGGATGTCCCAAGGCCATTCCACTTTAGTATTAAAAATCATATGCCAACTCTCACATTTCTGCCAGTTGAATATGTACCAGATACACAGGGCAGGATGGACAATCTGTTTCCTCCTTCTTGTTATATACAAAATTGATAGTTGTGCTTTAATCAAAGATTAGCTCTCAGGTCTGTTGAGCTCCAACTGAATATTATCAGCCAACTGGTTAACTTATATGATTTCTCTAGCTAATCAAGGACGCTTGTGTGATTCCTGGACCATACGCATGGGCCCAAATGTTCAGCAAGTACTTTGTGATTCCTTCTTAAAAAATACATATCTCTGTTTTTATTTATGACTGGTGTTGCTTCCGCAGATAATTTTTGGGCATAAATGGAGACATCTCGAGGGGGAGAGAGACTTGTGGGAGCGTTATGGGGGAGTTGATATTTCTCTGGACCCTTATAGCTTTGGCCAGGCTAATACTCTGGTATGTACTATTACATTGTAGCTATCATGTATAATTTTACCAATCATAGTAGGTTAATTTTCCTAAGTAAATTGCCTGGCGATTTTGATTGGCTGCAAACTTTATTTAATACCGAAATGGACTCCATGCATCATATATCTTTGTAGATGTGGTTCTTTAGTGTGTTATTTTGCAGCAAAGTATATCATACTTACACGATGCTTTGTTTTCTTTGACAGTCTTTTAACTCTTTGCTGCATAAGCTGAACAAGTATGTACCACGTGGTTCAACAGTTGTTGACTTGTACTCTGGTGCTGGTGTTATTGGGTTATCCATTGCTGCTTCCAGGAATTGTAGGTGAGTAGATAAATGCATGTTTTTTTACCGGTAGATGAATGCATGTCAACAGGAACAGATTGTATAACTGATTTGCATATGACAAGTTACATATGCCCAGGAGCCACGTCTCAGTATCAAATTTCAATGAAAAGATTTGATACTTGATGCAGCTTGCAGTTTCACTGATACAGTAGTGTGATCTATATTTGTACACGTTCTGGATGATTTTTTTTTCTTGGTTTTATGACCCTAGACCTTGCTTATCAGACCTTGATTCCCAAATGGACTGAAAAGCTCTAAGCCCTTATCTCTATGTGGTTTGGCCAAAAACTGAGCTTTAAGATTGAGAAAACAATGTGGTGCCAGTTTTCCTTGAGAAATTAGTGGATACAAAATGTGATAAAATTTGTTCTGGGTGTAGACCTGGAGATTGTTGCTGCACATGGTGAACTGGCCATCACTTTTTTATATATATTACTTAGGTTGCATGCTTCCTTATCCAGATAATTGTCTTGAAAATGTTCTCTTACTTCCAGGTCTGTGAAATGTGTTGAGATCAACAAACAGTCAAAGATGTCTTTTGAGAAATCAGCAAACCGACTCCCACCAAACCTGGGTTGCACCATCACTTGGCACAATACTGATGCTTCAGTTGTATGCAATCAATCTTGTATTTCCACATTAGTTATATGTATATTATATTCTAGCCATTCATTGGAATCTGCATCATGTCACCAGGAACCTGTTCACTGGCTAGAAGGGTCAAGTGTTGTTATCGTAGATCCTCCCAGGAAAGGGCTGGACCCAACTGTTATCAGTGCTTTACAGAAAGTTGCACTGTCTGAACGCAAGGCATTCAAGGCTAAAAGTTATGGCTATGTACTATTCACTGTTTGTACAGTGATATATGCTAGATCTGTAATTATTTATCCTTGTGGTAACTCTATTAATAAATTCATTTTTCTAAATACAGTTCACCTGTGAAGGTCAAAGATGAGAAAAGACCATGGATCTTACGGGCGAGAGAAGCAACTGTTCATGTTGATAACGCAAGTACAGAAGAAAACAGTGAAACATGGCCTGAAACGCTTATATACATTAGCTGTGGATGGGAAAGTTTTAAGAAAGTGAGAATTGCTCATATATCGGAGACCCATAGCCTGATTTTGTTTATGGAACTTCTAGCAGTCAACAAATTTTTTACCCCTTTGCACTTCAATTATGTGAGACTATAATCATTTTTCTTTGCAGGACTGCAAAAGCTTGGTATCCGGCAAGGCCTGGCAGTTGGAGAATGCTCATGCTTTTAACTTCTTCCCTGGCACTGACAGGTTATTTTTCCTACTCTTGCCTCGTAGTTCTAAATTATATTTTACTGCAAAAAGAATATCCCCGTTGACTGCACAAAGTTGTGGGAATGTGCAAGAACTGTTGTCTTTCAAGTTACTCTGATCAATCCTGACTACTGCATGTTCTCTTATAGACTCGAAGATGATCATGATTTGAAAGGGAATATATATTTATACCCTCAAAAGGGAAATGGTAGATGTGTTTAAGATCTGAAAATTTTACATGAACTTCATCATTGGCTCATTTCTGCTCTAGACTAGTAATGATTTATTTTATTTTTGTGCGTGATGAATATGTGAGCAGGTAGAGTTTAGGATTTTTCATTGTCATTCAGATATGTTGTAGCGCAGACATCATCCTGGTTACGCGAATATTTGGGTAGTCCAGAATATTGTGTGTGCCACGTAAAAGTGTCCACCAAAGTCATCTTACAGAGTTGAAGGCTTTTGGTTTTTGCTATCTTAGTTTATCTGAAAGAACTGGAAATGATTTGTGTCAAATCTGATCAAGAACAAAGAGGTAAAAGTCTGCATATTTTTCTTCTTTTCAGCATTAATACAAGAAACAAAAGGAACAGATCTTAGTCCTACCAGCTTTAGATATCACATTCAGTATAAAGGCTATCTGGCCTCAATTAGTTCTTTGACTTCTGCACGCCAGTAATTCAGACTTGTGATTTGTGATGTGTATACAGTCCACTTCGTATGTTTTTTAATCTTACTATATGAAACAACTAATGCAGCATTGAAATTCTCGCGATCTTCAAACGGGAATCAGAAGCTGTTAAAAAGAAAAAGAAGAAATCAAAAAAGAAGGCCAAGTAGACTCAAAAGGTGACCCAACATAAACCATTTGGTGGCACCTTGAAGGCTGCATGGGTTAAGGTGTTCACCCCGTTGGTTTTTGCACCTCTAATGCTGATCCAGAAGTATATACAGTGGATACTAATGTTGCTGAAGAATTTTACAGCCTCCAAACCAGTCATCAATTCAATGAACCACAACTAGCACAAGTAATTTGAACAACTTGCTGCACTGTACCAATTTCAGCTTGAACAGGAAATTCAACTTACTGATCAGCAACTTACACTTAAAAAATGCATACTTGAATAGGCAGATTGCTCATATTTACTTCATGTAAATTTGATTCTGGAAAAACCAAGGTGAACTCTTACTCAGATTTTCCTTTGTTGTTTCCACGTTCCAGTCGCCCAAGACTAATACGTTTTGATGCCCGCAGGTATCCGAAGGTCCTTGGCAGACAACTAGAGGCAGAAATTTCAGATAGCTAGGTCGTTAAACCTGTATACTCCCTTTGTTTCGTTTTATTTGTTATCGGTTATTTTAAAATGAATTAACCGGTGACAAATAAAACGAAACAAAGCGAGTATTTAGCAAGCCGATATGACGTTTTGCAGAATTTTGTAGTCCTCAACTTGCCAGTTTTGTTCGGCACGCTTTAGACTTTACTGACTGTAGATTCTTCACCCTTTTACAAGGAATTTCTGGTAACCAACGGTCACACCAGGTAGATGGTTCCTTATTCTATTTCCAATGCGCTGTCCTGTAACCATATCTTAAGTGATGAGATTGTTAAAGTTTGTAGCAGCATGAGAAAATATTCCTATCTCAGATATGATAGGCCAGGTTCTTACTTCATTCGAGGAACTCTGCACAAGTCTAGTTATTGCCCACATTCAGATTCCTGTGGTACGGAGCAACCCATTAAACATAATAATCAAGGAAACATAACCAAAATATTCGAAGTCCCACGCTTTTAGAGAAACCACATTGCTAGGAAAGGCTACCAAACAAGTGGAACCAACTTCAGGTCACAAATTTTTTTTCACCACCGTAACATCAATGCCATACTTTACGTCGCACATCCTCTGCAAGATGTGTACAAACGATCGGCCCATAATACTGTACAAAAAAGGTGAAATGGCAAAAATTTAGCACCATGTCAGGCTTCACCGGTGCACTACAAAGAATATGACTAAAAACATATATCTGTGGGCGTCAACAAATTCGATGCGTAATAGTGTGCTTGCAACACGTTGGTTGGTTCAGTCACCAATCTGGGTGGGTGTCGCAAATGCGGCATCAAAAACCGTTGCCACTTGGGTTAAAGGGCGGCTGCTCCCCAGAATGGTTTGATCGCTTTGACCTGGACTGCTTCGGGGTTGAGCTTCCACCAGTGAATCCATGGAGGGATGAAGAATGCCCACGGGCTCTTGGTAGACCAACCGCATCAGAGTCGAGGGAATATCCCCTCTCAACTGACTCTGCATCTAGTGGTATCTCGTCCAAAGTCTGAGTAGAGTAAAAGGAACGTGGGGAGACAGGTTGGTAAAACAGAGTAAAGGAACTACAAGAGATGTTTCTTTAATGAAAAGAGTTATGAAACCATACTCTGTACGCTTGCTCAAGGACCTTGTGGTTTTCGCGTATCTGCTTCCTCTTTATGGTTATTTCATCAGGTTCTTTGAGCAATTCCTCGAAGAGTTCTTCACTGGATTTTCCATACAATTTTTTTAAGCATGAGGAAAACATGAACGGAAGTAGCCAGTTATTTTTACTTTAGAAACCCAAATGATAATAGAAAACCCTGTTCTCACCTATAAAACGCGCTGATAAGATAATTGTGCAGCGACCTTTTGGTATGGTTAACCTGCAGCAGAATAAATTCAATAAAGACCATGACACGATAACTAAATGAGAAATGTAACCAAGATAGTTAAGCTTCCCCGCCACAGGAAACCTTGTCAGGTACATTAAAAAAGAGTTCAGAATCCACCTGTCAATTTCGCATTTTAAAGAAATCTGGAACATTTTTATATTCAAGTTATCTGCCCACTAGAGCACTGATTAAAAAAAAACCATTGCCTCAACCTCAAATGAGGAATGGATCATCCATCAGTGTAAGGTCGCCTAGGCGTCCCATGGAGGTTCGCCTCACCAGGACCAAGCAATGCACCTGCCTGGAACGGCCAGGCATCGCCATGGTGCCTAGGCATCATTGCCCATGCGGACGCCTAGCCACCCAAATAAATCTCCTCCTAAGGCACGGCCCATATTCACATAGCCCTAACCGTTCAACACTTCGAACCGCAGTCTCTCCCGACACCCGAACCGACTCGCGACTTCAGGTCCAGGCGTTCCCGATCCAGGCTGCCACCAGCCAAGCCCCCCTGGTCACCCAAATCAATCTCCTCCCAAGGCACAGGCCATATTCACATAATCCTAACAGTTCAATACTTCCAGCCGCAGTCTCTCCACTCCCGACTTCAGGTCCAGGTGCTCCTGATCCAGGCCACCACTGGTCAAGCCCCCCCCCCTCTGCTCCGACCCTCTTCCCTCCACTCCGGCCTCTGCTGTGCTGCCTGCTGAGTGCCTGAGCCGCCTCTGCTGTGTGTGCCTGACTTGCTGTTGCTGCCTGGAATGCTGAAATACCTTGGGCACCGCCTAGGCGCTTACGCGTCCAGATATGGATTTTAAAGCACTGTCGTCAATAGCCCCTCATGTAACCCATAATAACAGCGGTGCTAAACGGTGTTGGACAAAGCCATCAAGAATGAGTGTCACTGGTACTTTTAACCATTGACAGTTAAATATTGGCCGATCCAATATTTATCTACCGAGAGCTGACCCGTTCCACTTAGCATAATGGTTTGCAAAGAAATTATATGTGCATAGATATAGGCATCTTGTTTATCTGCATACAAGCAATGGATGCGAATTGCATACCAGGAAATGCATAATTGCTTTGGGAATAAAGTCTTCGACATTCTTCCTGACTATATTGTAATATGACTTCAATAGCAATTTTGTGATTGCTATTTCAAGGGCCTCCTGCTCAGATTGGTGTTCCAAAGGCTTCAGGACAACTGGTGGCTGTTCAACAATGACAGAATTCATCAATCACATGCCTTTTCAGAACAACAATGATGAGAAAATTTAGATAGCTCACCTCCCTTAACTGTATCGTGGAGAATGAGTGTTCCAGGTTTGGTGGTGCAGCATAAGATCTGTTTACTGATGCATCTCTTGCGGAAGCATGTGCCCGGTCCTCATTGGAGTTAAACATATTCCAGAAAGACGAGCTTCCACTACCTAAAGGATCAGCATACACCTTTTATAAGATCATACGATAAGAAAGAACAAAACTTAGAGGTTCCTAAGCACTCAAGAATACACTACACCAGAACTTAGGGATTTATTGCATTTACAGTGAAATCATTACCTGAAGATCCTGGTCTATCAGCCTCAGCAGCAGGCCTAGCCCCCTAGTATTTAATGAGCAACAGAAGCAAAAGAAAACAAAGTCAGACACGAGCAACAAGATTCTCATACAGACCCAACTGCATTCAGGAATAGACATCAAATTACTAAAAGATAGTAATGACAGAAACCTGGATGATGTCAGAAACCATTCCGTTTACACCTCTACCCAAAATTGTGCGTGATTTTTGAGTTTTCTCAGAAGCCTGTAACTTGTCAGCATCTACTATGTCCTGCAAAATAGAACTGTTAAAAATTGAGTAAAGTGCATCAATGGAGGACTTTTCTGGTGTGTTATCTAAGTCCACAAATTAAAATGCATATTTGACTTCATAAACTTGTTAAAGTGTGTCATCTAGGTCCAAAGTATCAAAAATGCCCCTATGTCTATTGACATAATTGTTACTCGAACTTTATTTTTCATATTCGTTTTCTACCCAAATCAGCATTGTTATCATAATTCATATTGGAGGCTATTATTTTACTACATAATGGTGTGGCCATCGATAAAGAGATGTCAAGTCATGCCTAGAAGAAGTCACATCAGCAGAACAAGGATATTTTTTGAACTTTAGACCCAGATGACACTTAAGCAAGTTAATGGACCAAAATATGATTTTTGCAAGTCTAGTGACATAGATGATACTCTAAGTCAAGTTTAAGGCTAACCAGTGTATTTTACTAAAAAATAAAGTAACAGTTTTGTCCGTAGCCATACGAGCATTTCGGTATTTTGGATCCAGATGACACGTTTTAATAAGCTTATGGACCCGAATATGCATTCTAAAGGTTTGTGGACCTAGATGACACAGGTAGACAAGTTCAAGGATCGTTAATGCAGTTTACTCTTAATAATTTGTCGATCATTGGCAGTGCGCAAGCTGAATCAACTTGCAATCACCTAGCATGAGTAAAATACTATATTCCACAAAAGCGGTCAAACTTAAGTATGCGCTAAAATGGTGCCTTGGTGGGCCTTCTACAGGGCTAACCAGCCCAGTTAAACCATGGACAACTTCCTGTTTTTCATGTATATTGGCTTCAAGCCCATCCGACAATTCCGACCCATGGAGTGGCCCGAGTCGCTGGGCCATTATGGAGGATCATAATCTAATAGATTTTGCTAAAAGTGTGCCTGGAATACTTCCCATCAAATAATAAACAGCAGGTGGCCATGACTACAATTCTTTCATTTTGAACCTCCACAAAAGCTCTAACATGGCCCTTATACTATTAAGAGCAGAGTAAAAACGAGTCATAAGCACATAGGATGTGGGTTCACATTTATATCCGAATTGATTTTGATGCATAATGGGATAATTTATGTTTTGTCCTCATTTGCAAAACCATACCGGAAATAAAAACAAAAACAAAAAAATCAAAGATGAACATACTGCAGAGGGTACTTGTTCCAGCATTAATTGGTTGCGCACAAGACTAACAAATTACTCATGACGTAAACAGATACACACCTTTTTTACCATCGCCGTGGATATTCTAGCCGACCTAACTTGCTGCTGTGCTTGTTCGACAGCCTTGCTGCCACCGATGAAGTTGGGGTGAGATGTATTTATGTAATCCTCCTGTGAAATTGATATCATATTATCATTGCAAATAATTATTGAAAACACACACACACATCATTATTAAACTAGCCCTATAACATCGGATCAAGTAAAAGTATGGCAAATACTGTGTTTCAGAAGTAATACTGCAACCAAGAAATTTGTAAAATTAACAGGTACAGAGCAGGAGGATGTTTACCTCCATCTCGATTATGTGAGCTATCATATTTTCTGCAGGCTTCAGCCCATCACGCAAAAACTGCCCAATTACTTCATCCATACTTCTGCGAAGTACAGGAAACTGCTGCAGCTCTGTTGCAAGACAATGATGGCTCATCTACAGCAAGAAAGTAAGATTATTATGAGAAATAGCCATCGAAACTGTACAGCCAAATGTTAGGTAACAATGTAGGCTGTACACATGCCTCTTTCATTTTCCAACAAACGGCAAGTGGTTTGGCACATCATGAAGTTTTCACACTATGATACACTAGACTGTATACTGTAAGTTATGTACAACCAGACAAAAAACTCAAAAGTGAATAAATCTATGGAGAGAGGTATACCTTCACAAGTTCCTCATATATGAACTTTGCGCACTGAAGACTTGGATCAAGTAATCTGCTGATCTGCCTGCGTACAAGGACTTCAAATGGTACCTTAGAAAATATTAGTAAAAGAGAGACTGTCAGCTTAACTGTTCAAAGACCATAAATTACTATTGCCAACACTGAATGCAAAAAGAGACAGGTGCATCTTACCTCGGGTACAAACAGAGCACTTCTAGGACCAGTTGCATTTTGTATAGCCATGCGGATATCCTCATCAGTAACATCCTCACAAGGGTCAACCTCCTATTAAGACAGATTTTACAGACTCGAGTATTTACACATCCAACGGAAGCCACGATGCAGTATAGTAAAAGAACCAGTAAGCCAGCTTTTCCACACCTCTAAGCTTTTAACGAAGATAGACTGAAAAATATAATGAATTCTTGCTCCACCGGAAAGTTCAACTGTTGATATGTCTTCATTTTTTCCTTCCACCATTGAGGAGAAAGCTACATACACAAGTTATCAGAGACTTGATGTTTGCAAATAAAGGCAGGCACGAGAAAGTAACAGGAAATTTGATCACAGGGGCATACTTTCACAGTATTTAGCAAGAATGTTCAAAAGCTTAGCACCTAGCCCGCTCTGCAATCATGGAAAATCTAGATGGGTCATCACAAGGGGGATAAAAAGAATAAAAGAGAACACCATGTTAACAGGCGTTAAAAAAATTCAGACTCAGCTCTATTTTTCCAGATTTATGTGCCTTTATTCTACCAACTTGAACAAAAGAAAATAATTCAAAACATACCTTTGAGTCAATTGGATCACCATACAAAGCAAGCTCCTTAGCAACAGCTGTCAATTGACTACTTATGCGTGACTTGAGTCCCGGCAGAACAGTCTTTATATGTTGAACCAAAATCTGAAAACAAATACATGCAGTTTACTACAAATCCGAAAGGAAAAAATTGTGAGCTGGATTACAAACATTTCTTTCAGAACAATACCTGGTTTAGTTTCTTTGCCAACTGTGGTATCCCACAGTACTGAGCAAGACCATGGTATGCCTAAAATGAAGAATACAAATCTGTTAACCTGTAAAAAGAATATAAGATAACATGGTAGTAATCTTAAGGGCAATGTACCGGATGAGTATGGAAGAATTTCGCTTCACGAGCCAGAGCATCCTTGATACTGAGGTCTGAGTTGATATCCTGAGCCATTCAGCATATATTAGGGAATGTTTGGCAGAACTCTAGCTCCAATAATTCTCAGAGCTAGAGCTGGAGGCAGGCAGAGGCTAGAAAATGTGGTTGAGCCATTTTTCTCCCATTTTAAATTATGACAGTCCTAAAAAATAATACAGGAGATGGACCTCACCCGAACATAGGCTACACAAAAAGCTTTTAAACTATCAAAAAAGCCAGAAGATGATTCTTAGCATCGGAGACAACTTAAGCCAGGGATTAAAAGGCTAGGAACTACAACCAAAACATGTATGTAGTTACTTCCTCATGATAGTCATACTAAATTTGTTGAGAGTTGCCAGCTATAATTAAGGTCCATCCTATACATCAACCAGGAGAAGGTAATGGCTCGAAGCTCCAATCATCTAACTAATGAACCCACTGTGCAACATATTCTGATCATCATTACTTCTTTTGGCAACATGGCAATATTTCAGTTTTTAGCACAATTGAATCCCTTCAGCTAAACAACTTTGTGTAAATGAGCGATTCCAAAAAGGCTCAATGTACCTGCTGGCTGCGGTTTACCACACCAACATAACCGAGTTTTAATGGAATCACATTCCCCAGCAAAAAGTTGCGGGCATCAGTTCCCCTGTCCATGATGTCCAACTGCAAGGGAAAGAACAGCAGATAAACTTGTGTGAGATAGCAAGAACAAGGTGCAGCTTAAAATTTAAGGCTCAGGGTCAAACCTTTGTGATAACACCGATTGTTCGAGAACCTACCAAGAACAATGGATAAACATCATAAGATATTACGGTCAGGAATTTAATTAAATATTCTGCTGGATTAAACATAGATTACGCAGAGCATACATACCATCAGGGTCCGCGACTCGAGCCATTTGAAGGGCATCAGAATTTGCCAAATCTGCATTTGCTGGAGAAACAGCTAAGATGATACACGTCTTGTGCCTGATGTATGACATTATCATAGTCCTTATTCTGGCCTCAATGTCAGTTGGCTGGTCACCAACTGGCACCTTAGTGATTCCAGGCAAATCAACCAAAGTAATGTTCAGAACATTTGGAGAAAATATCTTCAGACGTATCTGCCTATCTGATACACCCTTGTTACCACCCGCCTCCCGGTCTGTTTCAGCCTGCAAAGATGTGGTAAAATGTTTAACAAGTCGTAAAATATGCATAGCACTTACGACAACTCACCTCTACACTGACTAAATTAACCATCATAACTGAAGCAAATAAACCAATACAGTTCCGTCAATCAAATACTGATGAACACAGTAAAAAAAAATCATGCCCTACTCACTTTGTGGACTCCCAACTTCACCACTACACCCTCCACGGATCCTGATGAGTCCCCACTAGAAGCAAACGAGGTGTAGTTGCAATAGCGTCAAAAACACTCCAAATGCCATGCAAACCATTAAGGATTTTGAAACAACCATAAAATAACACAACAAACCATATGTAAAAAACATTGCTACAGATAAATCCTTAGACAAAAAAAAAAACAGCATTATCATTGTTAGGTTACAAACCCGAAGCACATTGCTCTAGCATGTTGAGACTGGAGACATTAGAAAACTGCGTTGTAGAGCCATGAAATCTAACCCAGGCGCAAATCAGAACAGGCACGAGCAAAACAAGCACCAGTGTCGCACCTAAACAACCATCTCAAACCGTAGAGGGCAGAAATGTACAATGCTATCCACTGAATGCATATGGAATAACCAAATGAACCTACCAATCATTTGCTTAGTTTGAAGCCAGGCTGGCTCGATCACCTGAAGCGATACAGGAGACGAGGAGGGGGTAGGGACCTGGATCTCGCGTCGGATTTCGCGGAAGTCGTAGAAGCGGCGGCCCGAGAGGTGCAGGAACTCTCCCCACTCGTCCGCCTCGGCATCCGCGGGGCGGCGCGGCTGGTGCACGAGCTGGAGCACGAGAGGGCGGCGCGTGCAGATGTCGGAGCCCCGCGGGAGGAAGTCGCGGCCGACGAGCGCCTCGAGGACGCTGGACTTGCCGCTGCTCTGGCTCCCCACCACGGCCACCTGCGGCAGGTCGATCGTGGAGCTGCTCCCGAGCTGCGCGAAGATGTCCTGCAGCTTGTTGACGATCGGGATCACCGACGACCCCACCGCGGCAGCCGCCGCCGCGGCGGTGGCCGCCGGCGACGAGGTCAGCGGGGCGGAGAAGTGGTCATCGGCCATCGGCGCGAGCGGTCGCAGGCGAGATGAGTTCCGCCGCTACGCCTAGGGTTTTGGGGGAGGAGGACTGGAGGAGGGCGAGGAGATGTCGGGAAGGTGATCGGCGGATCGAGAGCTTTTTTTTCTTCTTCTTCGATTTGGGGGTAGGGATTTGAATTCGGGGGGTGTGGAGGGGTGTTTCCGAACTCCGGGGAAGGAGACGTGCGGGCAAATGACCTCTATAACCTCCACCTTCTTGGCTTAGGGAACAAGAAGAACGTGTTCGTTTTGGCGAGCAGTCAGTGACCGTATTTACCAAAAAAATGCCGTACAAAAATTATTACTAAAAATTAGTAAAATCATGTGCCGCTTTTTATTACTGGCGTGCTCGCTGGGAAGCAGCGGAACCAATCAGATTGGCCGAAAAGTTGTTAAGGATTTGGTTTCATTTCTTTGCTTGGGCCTCGGTGCAGGAAAAAAATTCTCTGCTACCGGTATGCACAAGGGAGTCCGTGCATACCGAGATGAGATCTCGCCACGTACGCCAGATGAACGTGCATCACCGTCCGTGACCGCAAGACCTTGGCCCAGCTCTCTCGTGGGACTCAGGCTCGGTCCATCGGCTTGGCTCGGCTTGCCTATCGACTCGCTTCCAGCCCTATAGACTCGCTCGTACAAAACTTCACGATTCCACGATCCACGCCGACTCCCGATAGTTTTTCGTCGCCTCTGCGCTGCAGTCCACGACGACGTGATCCTGCGGCAACCTGGATCGCCGAGGACGCCCGCGGCTCCCGATCGGCCACTATCGCGACGCTCCCGACGATTGCTTCCACTCTGCGTGCGCTGCAGTGGTTATCATCTCGCGATGGATGAGGGCTCCACTCCGCCGCATCGATCTGTTATGTACCAGTTTGGTTCTGAACTTCCCATCGACATCAGCATCCGTGGCAGCAAGACGTCGATGGTTACGGGTGATGATAGCAGCACTTCTTCCTCTGCACGTGAACTTGAAACACAAACAATGCTAGTCGGTTCAGAAGCTCGTGGACACAAAGAACCGGTGATTGCAGACATTGAATATCGACAGGTAATCTATAGTATCAAGATATAACATCCTCTGGATGCACGTGAAAATTATTCTACAATCTTGTTCATGTTCTATGTGTCTTATAGGATGATTATGGCATAAATGTGACTATGCAAGGATCGTACGACCACAATTGCGTCGATATGGCAGCCTCTATATTCCCACCGTCATCTCCAAGTTCATCACAAAATAAGGTAAATAACATGTACAAATGAGTGGTTATTGTTCATTATCGGTATAACACTGTTTAAACTTTACGTATTACGCTTTAGGAGGAGGATGATACATACTGTCAATCTATGATTATTCCTAAAGTAGGCATGCACTTTGAATCAGAAGATGATGCGTATGATATGTACAACTCCTATGCTAGACATGCTGGTTTTAGTATCAGGAAAGGTATTGGGAAAAGAAGAGTGGATAAATCATTTTATATGAAGCGTCTAGTTTGCAGTAAAGAAGGAGAAAGGGGTAAACACTCTGTGCATGACACTTTAAAAGAACATGCATCTATCAGGACGGGTTGCAAAGCTCGTGTGCGGTTTCGTGTCTGCCCAAAGGGAATTTTCACAGTCAGCAAAGTCATGTTGGAGCATAATCATGATCTTGCTAGTCCGAATAAAGTGCATAAGTTACGTTCACAACGACGTGTTACAGATGCAGATAAACTACTTATCAATCAAATACGAGAAGCGGGAATCAAACCTGCTCAAGTATATGATTTTTTTCAAAAGTGGTATGGTGGAGCTGCCAAAGTACCATTCTCACGAGTGGATTGTAACAATCAGATTGGTGGACAGCGCAGAAAGTACTTGCCGTCTAATGATGCACAAACTCTATTGGAGTATTTGAAGAATAAACAGTTGGAGGATCCATCATTCTTTTGGGCCATAGAACTAGACAAGGATAATGGACAGATAGCTAATTTTTTTTGGGCAGATGGACAATCTATCATGGATTATGGATGCTTTGGTGATGCCATATGTTTCGACACCACATTTCAAACTAATAAGTTTGAGATGCCTTTTGCACCAATCGTTGGAACAAATCACCACAGACAGACTATTATTTTGGGGGCTGCACTGCTATATAATGAGACTATAGAATCATTTGTTTGGGTTTTCAAAACATTTTTAACAGCGATGGTAGGAAAACATCCAACAACAATATTCACTGATCAATGTGCAGCCATATCAACAGCAATTAGCATTGTATTTCCCAACACACGACATCGTCTTTGTTTATGGCATATTTTTCAAAATGCAGGTAAACACCTCAGTCATGTCATTTCTGCTGATAAAAGTTTCCTTACTGCTTTCAAGAGTTGTGTGTATGAGGAAAGATCATTACAATGTTTCAATGAGCTGTGGAAGAAATTATTGATTCGGTACAAACTTGAAGAAAACTCATGGCTGCTAAACTTGTACGAACTACGAGAGCATTGGGCGGCAGTGTATCGTGATTCTTTTACTGCAGACATGACAACAACTCAAAGGAGTGAAGGTATGAATAATGTATTCAAGAAACGATTTAGAAGAAAACTTGGAATTTCAGAACTCATACAAGAATGTGATGTCGTTGCTCAAAGTCTTCGAGAAAATGAGTTGGATGAAGATTTTAAATCGCGTCAGTCTGATCCGATTCTTTATGTCCAACAACTACCAATGTTGCAGACTGCTGCAAAGGTATATACAAATTACATGTCTAGTTTATGTTTATTTGACAATATTTTTTAGTAATATAGATTTGTTTGCGCAGGTTTATACAAGAAGGATGTATTTAGAGTTTGAGAATGAATTTAAATTGCAGCTTTACGCCTCTTATAATTTGTTAAAAATTGATGGAGCTGTTAAAACTTACAAAGTTACGCCTATGGACCGTCATGATGAAGCAATTGTCCTCTTTAACTCTGTGGATCAAAGTATATTGTGTTCTTCCAGGAAATACGAATGCATTGGTATGTACAAATACAATTTGATAAGTTCATTTTCTGTAATGCTTATTTTTTAATAAATCCATTTGATTGTAGGTATATTGTGCAAGCATGCTCTCCGTGTGCTCAATATCAATGAAGTTTTCGATCTGTCAGATAAGTACATTCTACACAGATGGACGAAGTATGCAAAAAGGGGTTTTCACGCTGATAAAGTCATAGTTGATAAAGATTCATTGAAAACACATGCTGCCCGAATCTCCAGAAAAGCGACTTCTGTTGCACTAAAGTGTTCGACTTCAAAGGAACTTTTAGAAGAATTGGAGAGAGCTATTGATAAGTTGGATATTGAAGCGGATAGGTCTCTCTCAAAAAAGAGTGTTGTCTCTTTTCAAGTTTCACCTATTGATAATGAGAATGATGACACCATTCTAAAGGGTAGAGTCTCATTCAAAATCCCGACAGTGGTTAAAGGTGCAAAGTCTAAAAGGAAAAAAAGCGTACTTGAAAAGAGTAAAGCAAGCAACAAAAGGACTAGCCGAAAAAAAATAGTGGTAACTATTTCACCATTTCATTTTATAAGTACTGTTTGCATTTGTACGAATAACTATTTAACCGTTTTATTTTATATTATTATTTTATAGGAGAAGGACCAAATAACATTGGAGACAATAGTGTTGCAAATGTGGCGGCGCCAATCATTCCAAACAACATGTCTAATGTGATGCAAGGCGAATATACAAGTCTTTTGCTTGGTCCTCATGAAGATAGTGAAATTGCACGTAGATTAAATTTTGATGACCCGCCATATGATACTACATATAGAGAATAGAGTACTATTTATTTTTTCTATTAAACTTGTTCACTTTTTCATGTGACTGGTGGTCCAGTAATTTTCCTATTGATCAGGTTATATGGCCAACTTTAGATGCGTATCCTCTTGGTGAATTTGTTTCCGGGCGAGACTTTTCTTCATCAATCTGCACATCTGATGATGTACATCCTGGTACATTGACTCAAATAACTAATATTCATGACATAAGCAGTTAGCAGTCCAGTAATGGATCTCTTAACTTGGATTGTGAGTATGTATCTCTGTGAGGGCAGATGTGTATAACAAGAAATAAAGTACGGCACCAAATTCAGAATGGGGTAGCGATAACAATGCGTTAAATAATTGTACGCTCACAAACTGTACAGGAGCATTTTCATGGTCTAGCGGTAAGGCCGAGTTTTCTACTGCCGTTGGTGCCTGGTTCGATTCTCAGCAACCTCGTTTTTTTACCGAGAACAAGCATCACTCGCAGGGCTCTGGAACCGAGTCGAGCCGAAGCCGCTCTGCCTTTCAGCTTACGTTCAAACCTTTGCTTTGAGATTAGGAGAGAATGACGTGGCATAAATCTAGAGGGGTATGCACCAAGGTCCTGGTGCATACCGGTAGCAGAGAATTCGGTTTGCTCGGTGCATGAGATGGCCCGCGAGGAAACGGGAGTCGTGTCCTATCGTCCGGAAAAGGCCCGAACGAGCTGAAGTTTCGTGGGCCGGGCCTTAAAAGATGATCCCCACAGCGCTATTAACGTCCTCGCAAAGTCGTAATCCTCGTTCCGAATGCCAAGCATGTTCAACCAGGATGATGTCATGAAATGCCCTGAGATCGAGTAAAATACTACCTTTCCCTCTTCGGGGACAATCGAACCAGGTCACTGATTTGATTTGCGAGGCAGGAAAGGGAGATTGCCTTTGAAGATTAACCTGTACGTAGTTCGTCAAGATTAATCGGGCAAGCAAACCATCGATGCGCGGCGAGTAAAATAGCATTCCGCCATTCTAGTAATAATAAAAATAATAGCATAAAGTTGTTAAGCACGGGATACATGATTTTTGTACTATTACTGAATTGTCAGCGAAAGCAACCGATGATGATAATTTCCATCCAGTGGCGTGAAGCTTTGAGCAAAGTGTTTAATAAAACAGCAGCAGGGCAGCAGTTGCATCTGGTACATGCATATGAGATGTCGAACATCCAAAATCAGATTGATCTTCAACCACAGTACCCAATTAAGATAAATCCTTTCGTGAAAAGGGAAGCATGCCAACAACCTCAGACCAGGCATACATACGTGCATAGAAAATATGAACACACGGCACTTTTTTTGAGTCGGACGAAAAGTGATGGGCTCACGGTAGCGTAAACGACGTTCGTAACAAGACCGCGAGGAAGTTTTCGGACGACATGGTATATGAACATGCATGCACCAACAGTTTTTCAGCCTCGTGTGTCACTGCAGATCAGCGCATTTCCATGGTCAACACCGAGGAAGTTTGACTCTCCACATGTGGATTATAAATGCACATGAAAGACAGTGAGACGTGACCGTATATGACTATACTACACCGTGATCTAAACCTGCGGAACGGGTCTCATTGGCTAATCTCTTGTCGCCATTGTTTGACGTGATCAACACCGTACCAAAATTGACAATCTTTTTGTTTACACAAACGAGCCAGGGACTTGAAGCGATTTCCCTCTACGGTACTCCTCGCTCCGTCCTGCTCTCTTGTTGCCTTCTTGGCGGGCAGCGAGTGACTCTAGCCATGGGGATCCAGCAGAACCAGCTGGTGTCGTTCATCCTCGGGGCGTCCGCCGCCGCGGTCTTGCTGTTCTTCCTGACATCAGCTGGGCGAGCCGCGCGGTCGACGGGGAGCTGGGCCTATGGAACCGAGGAGTTTGCTGATGCTCCCGTCCAAGAGGCTAGCCCTGCCATGGAACCTGGTGTTCACGCCGAGGAAAAGGTTCGAAACTTCAGATCTCGAAGTTTTAAAAAAAGTTTTGCGAAATTCGTCTGTATTTTGTTGCCTTGTTGAGTTGTTGTTAATTCCTTGACATGTTTTGTCCGGCAGGCAGTGACGGAGCCGCAGCCGGACGAGCTGGAGCAGCTGCTGCGAGCGGTGGCCGACGAGGACCGGACGGTGATCATGACGTCGGTGAACGAGGCGTGGGCGGCGCAAGACTCGCTGCTGGACCTCTTCCTCGAGAGCTTCCGCAACGGCGAGCGGATCGCGCACTTCGCGGACCACCTCCTCGTGGTCGCGCTCGACGGCGGCGCGCTGCAGCGGTGCCGCGCCGTGCACCCGCACTGCTACCTCCTCCCGGCGGCCGCCGGCCGCAACCTCTCCGACGCGAAGGTGTTCATGAGCAAGGACTACATCGACCTGGTCTGGAGCAAGGTCCGGTTGCAGCAGAGGATTCTCGAGCTTGGGTACAACTTCCTCTTCACGGTACGTACCTACCTACGCGCGAACCAGTCAAACCTAAGAAGAATTTTCACGCGTCTCAAAGCTTACGCTACGGTAACAAGAAAAAACATGATGATGATGAATTGATGATGATGCAGGACGTGGACATCCTCTGGTTCCGCAACCCGTTCGAGCGGATGTCGGTGGCGGCGCACATGGTGACCTCGTCGGACTTCTACTTCGGCGAGCCGTACAGCCCCTTCAACCTGCCGAACACGGGGTTCCTGTACGCCAAGTCGAGCCGGCGCACGGTGGGGGCCTTCGAGGCGTGGCGCGCCGCGCGGGCGGCGTTCCCGGGGAAGCACGAGCAGCAGGTGCTGAACGAGATCAAGCACGAGCTGGTGGCCAAGCGCAGCCTGCGCATCCAGTTCCTGGACACGGAGCACAACGCCGGGTTCTGCAACAACACGCGCGACTTCAACACGCTCTACACCATGCACGCCAACTGCTGCGTCGGGCTCGGCGCCAAGCTCCACGACCTCGGCAACCTGCTGCGGGAGTGGCGGGCGTACAGGAAGATGGACGACGGCGAGCGGCGGCGGGGGCCCGTCCCCTGGAAGGTGCCCGGCATATGCATCCACTGATCCTGATCGGTCGAATGATGAGTGCAAGCGCGCGGCCAGCTGCTGTGCTGATAAATTGGCACTTTGCCCGGACCCAGAGTGCGTATTGCGCGTACATGTTCAGTCAGTGTGATTTGTACTTGTACAGAACGGAGAGAATGGAATTGTGTATGCCTACGAGTTTGTTTGAGCCTAATTTGTTGTCAAAACTTGCTTCTCGCGAGGCATGACCGGCGCCGGGAACCCTGCTTTGTGATCGGGTGCTATGCTTGAAGTAGTGGAGACTTCCATGCCGATGGTACATGTAATCCTCGAGCTCAAGTCCCCATCTCCTCTGATTTACTACTAATTGGTGAGAATTGCGTCCCCAATATAAGACATGGGAAGCCTGCAGGGCAAGCAGAACGGCGTCAGCCATCTGGGTTCGTTTCTCCTCGGTGCTCCCCTGCCCACTCTCTTGTTGCTCTTCCTTGCCTCCGATAGGGTGGGTGAGCGCCTGTCGAGCATATCGATCTTTGGGAATGGGTATCTACTGAAGAGCCCGTCGCAAGATCAGGCTAATCTCAGAGCAAGCGACGGTTCAGCTCCTGCTGGAGAAGAAGAGGTTAGCTTCCTGACCAGACGACTCCTCTGCTCTGTGGTAAAGGTGCGTGCGCGATAGAAATCAAATCGTCAATGAGCTTTCAAGTCTGATTTCGTCCGATTCACCCGTGAACTTGTTGTTGAGACCCATGGGCTGTATTCACCCTGGGGCCAATTTTCGTGCGTGCAGGACAAGTTCCCCGGTCTGGCCCATCTGCTGCGGCGGCCGGCAGGTGGCCACGGAGTACCCAGCACGGTGCCACGGTGATGATCACGTCGGTGGACGAGGCATCGGCGCGGCGCGGCTCGGTGCTGGACCTCTTCCTCGAGAGCTTCCGTAACGGCGATCGGGCGAGGGCATCGCCCGCCGCCTGAACCACTGTTGCGCCGTGCACCAACGCTGCTACCTCCTAGTCCGCGAACGTCAGCGCAACCCGCTAGCTACCTAAGATTGATGAATTTTAAGTGTGTGACCGTCTTGTCCTTTCCTAAACTACTACTCTTTCCTTTCCATATTAATTATCGTTTAGAACAAAGATTTTAGTTCATTTTAAACTAAAATTCTTATCCTAAACGACAAATAATATGAGAAAGAGTGAGTAGTACAGTACTACTTCTACTGCTCCTTAGTAACGGTAGAACTTTGCAGAAAAGGGAGAGAGGTCCTGAATCCTGACACCGTATACCTAAATAATGACAGCTGTTTCAGAAGCTCCTGCAGCTACGGAGGCGGATCTCAGATTCGTAATGGCAGACGTAGTATACAATAGTAACAAACTTTTTCTTTTGAAAGGAAGGTTCCATTGATGGCGCGTAGGTGTATATTTGACGCGGACTCTTTCATCCGTCCATCTCCAGCGCGCCGTGTCGTGAGCTCCTTCCGTCAAAGTAACCGCGTGTAATTCGTTCCACGCACAGGGCTACATATACTCATGAATTTGCTCCGTTGTGTTTGGCTTAATTCCTGACCGACCTCATCCAGTTTGCATTTTGCATCTCCTTCTCAACTGTCGTATTTTTTTTTTAACTGTGCTATGTTGTACAGGTTCTGTGCCCTGATAATTTGTACAATAAGAGAAACTGAACTTTTGATTCGCGTGTGTAAGTATGACAAGAAAACATAATATACTTCTGATCATGTTATAGCTTGTTCGTTCACGAAGAAGGCCGGCCACATCCCCTGCCGAGAGCAAGTTGACTCTTGGATAAGTAGCTGCGCTGGTTTTAGCGTGCAAGGTTATTAACGGATCGAAATGGCACTGCGGTGTACAGTATGTGGTTATTTGTAAAAATGAGGGAGTACTACCTATGACCGCGCATCAGCTGCCTTGCAACAGAGCTTTACGCCCTGAGAAGAGACCGACGATATGTCAATGTCAGACAACACCTTGTTAATTTCTCTGACCGTCAGGGCTGGGCTTGCACATGTAGACACGTGTTTCACTGTTTCTTTATGGAGAGAAGTGCATCCGTCGCTCGATCTGGCCTTCGACGAAGAGATAATATACTGTACTAGTACTTCTCTTAATTCCTGTAAGAAAGAAGTGCGTGCATTTCGATGTTCCTTCCACGCGATGGCTACATATAGATAACAAACCGTGCCGTTGCCGTTGCGGGATTGCAGTTTCATCAGTTCGTAGACGGCATGGGGCTGGGAGGCAGCAGGGAGGTTAGCAGCAGCCACGCAGTGTTTTTCCTCCTCGGTGCGGCCCTTCCCACCGCGCTCCTCTTCTTCCTCGCGTCCGACCGGCTCGGCGAGGGATTCCCCAGCAATATCTCCAGTAGTTTGGGGAACGGTAGCATACTGCCGCCGACTGGCCGGACCGGTCAAGAGGTCACTGCTCGAGCATCCGACGTCGGAGCTGCTCTGGCTCAAGATCATCATCAAGAGGTATGCCTAGTTTTTTACCTTTCTCCGTAACTATGCCTAGCTATTTTTTTTCTTCGTAACTACAACCTCCGGTCTCTTTTATTTGTCGTTCAGACATGCTGACCAATACAAATTTGAACTGCTTTTTATGTCTGGATGACAATTATAATGAAACAGAGGGAGTATTTCAAAACACCTGGACCTTGAAACTGCTATTTCATACGCAGACTGAATTTCCCTGTCTGGCTGAGCTACTCCCGAAAGTGGCCATGGAGGACAGGACGGTGATATTAACGTCGGTGAACGAACTGTGGACGCGGCCCGGCTCCCTGCTCGACATCTTCCTCGACGGCTTCAAGAACGGCGAGGACACGGCGCACCTCCTCGACCACGTCCTTATCGTCGCCGTCGATGCCGGAGGTTTCGAAGGGTGCAAGGCCGTCCACCCTCACTGCTACCACCTCGAGTTCAAATCCGGCATGGACATGAACAGGGCCAAGTGGTTCGGGTCTCCCGAGTATGTGGAGCTGGTCTGGCGCAAGCTCTCGTTCCAGCAGCAAGTCTTGGAGCTGGGCTACAACTTCCTCTTCACGGCAAGATCGATGACATGACAACACATTAGTTCACAACTAATTAATTTATTCTTCCGTTGATGATCAACGTTACATTGATCGACTGCTTCTGCATTCAGGACGCAGACATATTATGGCTTCGCAACCCACTCCTGCACATCTCCATCTACGCCGACATGAGCTGCTCGCTGGACAACTCGAAGATGGCGCCTGCACCGCTGGACAACATCGTCAACACCGGATTCTACTACATGAAGTCGACGGCCCGGAGCATCAAGGCAATCAAGTATTGGCAGGCGGCCAGGGAAAGGTTCCCGCCGAACAACGACCAGGCGGTGTTCAACGACATCAGGCACGAGCTCATCACCGAGCTCGGGGCCAGGATCCTGCCGCTCGAGACAGAGTACGTAAGTGGGTTCTGCGATTTCTACGACCACGGACTGAACGAGGTCTGCACGATTCATGCCAACTGCTGCATGGGGCTGGAGAACAAGGTTCATGACCTCCAGAATATAGCCGCGGACTGGAAGAACTACACGAGCCTGACGCGGGAGGAGAGGAAGAAGGGGAGTGTCAAGTTTACGGCCCCGAGCAAGTGCCGGAAGTCGATGGGAGCGTAGACTCTAGTATGCATTAGAGAGAGAGAGAGTTCTTTAAGTTAAAAAGATTATACAGAGAGTTCGCACCTTCTGAAGTCTGAACTTCTAATCGTGGTGCTGCTCGCTTAGTTGATGGAGACGAAAAAATGTGCAGTTTAGCCAACAATTTTCTTTTGTTCGCTTTAAATTTGTTTGCTTTGTCAAGCTGCCAGTTTCTTGAGCTACTTCGCTGCGCTCCAGATCAATAAATTAACGACTTTGTTCCATCATTTTTTTGGATCCGATATCTGAATATTTAAGCTGCGCATGTTCCACTCGCATGATCGCGCCTGCAATCTTGCTACTTCTACAGATATAGAATCGGATCTCATATTCTTAATGAAAAACCTTGTACTAGCTAGATCAAAGCGTACCCCGCAAGCTCGGTACCTATTGCACGAAGATGGACACGCCCGTCACTCACCCTTACCAGGAATGACTGCCGGGCCGCATATCGCTTGCCGAGAATCGAGTGTACAGGTTGACTCGCTCGAGGGCATCAAGAGCTGGTTTCACTGTGCTGGTTAGCGGCTCTAGGTGACATTGCAGAGCTTTCCATCGTTTCGATGGCATCTTTCATGTGAAATTAATTAGGTCTGATTGCGCATTAACTGTGTGCGACAAAAGGGTTTATGATCCGGGAGGAGACTGATCAACTAGAGGCGATATTTAAATCTGGTTTCTCGATGCCGCAGCACATTTCCATGTGTTTCTTCATGGGAGAAGGTGCGTCCCTGTTTCGAACTCGCCTTCTCGACGATATATAAAGTTAGATTTAGCAAACTCTCGCCACTGCCATTTTCAGTTCCGAGACAAACATGGGGCTTGGGGTTGGAGCCAAGGAGGGTAGCAGCAGCAGCAGTCGTCTCGTGTCTTTCCTCCTCGGCGCGGCTCTTCCCACTGCGCTCCTCTTCTTCCTCGCGTCCGACCGGCTTGGCGAGGGCTTCTCCGGTATCTACAGCAGCTGGGGGAACGGAACCATTTTGGCGCCGGCCGGTCGGCCGGCTCTAGAGGCGACCGCTCTTACATCCGACGTCAGTGCTGCTCCTGCTCAAGATCAAGAGGTATGAACAATCATGCGTAGCTAGTAATAGGATGAAAGTATCTGTGGTGGGTATTAAGGCGTCATTTTGTATTAAGAAGCAGAAAATAGGATGAAAGTTAAAGTACTGGTTATTAAGGCGTGTTCTTAAGTTTTCATTTCTGATTGGATTTTCCACATGCAGCGGATTCGAAATTCCAACACACTATTTCTTATCTTTTATTTTTATTAGCTACTCATCTTCCTTTAAAAAAAAAACAATCTCGAAATTCTTGTGCTGCACCTGCACATGGGCTTGCGTGCAGGTCGAATTCGCGGGCCTGGCGGAGCTACTCGCCAAAGTGGCCATGGATGACAGGACAGTGATCTTCACGTCGGTGAACGAAGTCTGGACGCGGCCCAACTCCCTGCTCGGCATCTTCCTCGACGGCTTCAGGAACGGCGAGGACACAGCGCACCTCCTCAACCACGTCCTCATCGTCGCCGTCGACTCCGGGGGCTTCGAGGGCTGCAAGGCCGTTCACCCCCACTGCTACCTCCTAGAGATCAAGTCCATGAACATGAGCAGGGCCCAGTGGTTCGGTTCCACTGAATACATGGAGCTGGTCTGGCTCAAGCTCTCTCTCCAGCAGCGCGCCCTGCAGCTCGGCTACAACTTCCTCTACACGGTAAGATGATGCATATCACAAAATTAAATCATCATTATTTTAAATTTGGCGTGTTAATTTGAAGAACAAGCGGTGAATGTTGATAGTAGATTGATCGGTGGCTTGCAGGACGCTGACATATTATGGCTACGCAATCCGTTCCGGCACATCTCCGTGTACGCCGACATGAGCTGCTCGTTGGACAACTCCAAGACCGCGCCTGTCCTCCTGGACAACGAGATCAACTGCGGGTTCTACTACATGAAGTCGACGACCCGGAGCATCTCGTTGATCAAGAGGTGGATAGAGGGGAGGGCAAGGTTCCCCGGCGACAACGAGCAGGTGGTGCTCAGCAAGATCAAGGGCGAGCTCGTCAGCGAGGTCGGGGTCAGGATGGAGGCGCTCGAGACGGAGTTCGTCAGCGGCTTCTGCGACTTCCAGACAAGGCTGGATCAGGTCTGCACCGTGCACGCCAACTGCTGCATGGGGTTGGAGAACAAGGTGCACGACCTGAATAACGTCGCCGCGGATTGGAAGAAATACACCGGCCTCACGCCGGAGGAGAGGAAGAATGCGAGCATCAAAGCGACGCCCCCGATCATGTGCCGGAAGTCCATGGGGTGGAGTTGATGTTGACGAATGCGCACAGAGAGCAGGAATTCAAAACTCAAAACAGACACTTCGATTTCAGTGCACGCTTGCAGGTCATATTTCTATTCGGAATGCTCGACAGATTTCCAAATATGGCCATACAACATTTTTCATGACTGTTAGGTTGCAGTGTGAGCTGTGACACGCGAATTGTGCAATTGAGCTCCAAGATCTGAATATGCTACTTGTAGTTCGGAAGAACGCAGTTTATAATTTTGATATAGTGATAAATTAGGACCGGGCCGACGCCCGGATGGCCAGCGCGGTGAGTTCCGCCCGCGCCCACCCGCGTTCGAGCCCCGCTCAGCGCGCGTGCCTACCTCTCCTTCCTTAATGAATTGGGAGTGCTCCTCCCCATGGTGTCCGGACCATGTCTTCAAAAAAAAAAAAAAAAAAAAAAATATTGATTTTTTTTTTAATATACGATTTTTAATCCAAAATTATATTAATAACCTTGGATTTAAAAAATTTCCAAATATGATCCACCGTCGTATGAGTCTCATACGACGTAACGAATGTCGTATGAGGCTCATACGACGGTCCGACGTGGCTGCCACGCGGGTAACGGTCGCCGCGGAAAACGAGGCGGCAGCGAACGTCGTATGAGCCTCATACGACTTGCGCTAACAGTCGAACCGTCGTATGAGGCTCATACGACGGTCTGCCCCTTATAAGCCCCCCCCCCCCCCCCCCCCCCGCCCCTGCCTCGCTCCCACCCATCCTACTGCCTCCTTTCCTCCCAGTCGCGCCGCCCGCGACCTCCACCGCTCCCGCACGCTTCCGACGCTCGCTACTCTCACATTTTTCGTCTCCGATCCGTCGTCCTCGGATCCTCGCGACTTCGGTATTGATTTCGCCACCGTACATTTATGTTGTTTTGTTGTCAATATAATATGAATGCGTATTATATTATGATATTTGTTTGTATGAATGTATAGTGTTGATAACACACGCGACATAGTCTATTGTATTTAATTTTTATACACGTTGTTCATGCATATAGTGTAATGTTGTGAATATAATATAATTGTATATTATTACTCGTTGTGCACGCGATTGTTGTCAATATTATATGAATTTATATGGTTCATGCATATAGTTTAATATGAATTTTGTTAATATTCATGCGAATGTCATGATTACGGTAGAGTACATTATTGCAGCATGTTTTCTTAATGTATTATTCGTTTAATTAAAATGTACTCGTTTTTTGATATGATTTTTTAGTTTATAAATGTGTACTATATATTATATTATGTTTTATTAGTAGTTATAAAATATTGTCATACATTACAGAGGAGCGTAAAATTGCTCCTGTAGTTACAAATGTGTGGCAAATATATACGTTTTATAGAGTCAAATTAATTTGGTTAGAGTAGATTATAATACGTTTGTTTATACTGAATACAGTAGGAATGTCAGACAAATTAATGTTTCGTATTTTCTACGGAGAAGGCACGCTTGTTTATGGGTCAACTGGGGTTGATATGTCTGCTTGGACGTCGTTGGTGAGGGGGATAGCAAGACCAAATGAGAGGTCATTTGGTAGCCTGGAGAAATGGCTGATTAAAACGTTAAACCTTGATGAACAAGTATATCAAGTGAAACTGAAAGGGTTGATTAATCGAGCAAGAGATGGATGTTATTGGGATTTCGTTCCTATTAAGGGGACACAGAATTGGAGGAAATGGGTAGATACAGTTGTGGAGCGGGGTTGGCCGCTGGTGTTTCTTGCGCAAGCAGAAACGAAAGAAGTTGAAGATTCAGCTGAAGCAGACGATATGGAAGATACTGAGGTAGAGGTCGAAGGCGGAGTGAACCAGATGCAAGAAGACCCACTTGGTGTCGCTGATGAAGGAGAGCACATCGAAGATTTAGTTGAACAAATTAGAATTGAGGACATGGAATATGAAAATGTTATTGAAGATGACTCTTCTGATGATGAGAATGATATTATCATTCCTGCAGACTGGAACAATGCAATCCCGAGTAATTTAGCAGCTGCAGAAAAATATTCTGGGTTATCTGGATATCATGAGAACCAGTTAACACAAGGAGATATTTTTAAAGACAAAGATGGTTTAAAAGATGCAGTAAAATATTGGTCTTTGTCTGTGCAGAGATCATTTACAGTTTACAAGTCTAGTCCAAAATTATATGATGTGAAATGTGTGTTCCCAACTTGTCCTTTTCGAGTTCATGGTTTCGAGGAGAAGTGGTTGAAGCTTTGGAAAGTTTCAAAAATGGTTGATCACACATGTCAGTTGCAGGAATTGGAGAAGTGCAACGGTGCTTTGACCTCAGATTTCATTGCAAATCATATGTATGCCCGTATAGTGGACAACATACAGTTTGAACCAAAATCAATAATAGCCACTATTGAGGAAGAGTTCAAGTACACCATCAGTTACTCTAAAGCATGGAGGGCCAAACAGAAAGTGATTGAACAAAGATTTGGTACTTTTGAAGCGTCTTATGATAACCTTCCAAAGTTGTTGCAGACCATTCAGGAAAAAAATGTTGGTACTTTTTACGACATTATGGACATGCCGCATAGAAGTGTGTCTGGGAAGTTGTATCTGCACCGTGCATTCTTTGCATTAGGCCAATGTATTGCTGCTTTCAGACATTGTCGACCAATACTCTGCATAGATGGTACATTTTTAACTGGAAAGTACAAAGGTCAAATTCTTACTGCTATTGCAGTTGATGGGAACCAACAGGTGTTGCCTGTGGCCTTCGCATTTGTGGAAAGTGAGAACACTGAAAGCTGGTATTGGTTCCTTAGTCGGGTCAAGATGGCTGTAGTTCAAGAACGTCCTGATGTCTGTCTCATACACGATCGTCATGCTGGATTGCTTAAAGCAATATCTGATTTGAAATTTGGATCATCGGATCGGGGACATCAACCTTATTGGATAGACATTCAATCAAGATATTGCATGAGGCATTTAGGTGCCAACTTTTTTAGCCACTTCAAGAACAAGCAACTTATGAATTTGTTCAAGATGTTGTGTAGTCAAAATCAGGAGAGTAAGTTTATTGCTCTTTGGAAACGTCTCGACGAATTGACTTCTGGCAGTGCAGAAGCATCTTCAAGCACTAGCAATCCTCGTGACATTTCACGCAGAAACTTCTCTCATTGGATTGGGCGCGAAGCGAAAGAGAAGTGGTCCTTGTTATACGACACCAATGGTGCTCGGTATGGTATCATGACAACTAATTTAGCTGAGGTAATATCCATCATTCCTAAGTGTTTTAGTTGTGTTAGTTATGTATTTCATCATGCTAATGCAGTGATACGAAATGCAGATATACAACTGGGTCATTCGCGGTTTAAGAGGGTTACCTTTGGTTGCTATTGTTGAGGGCATTTTATATGGGACATGCAAATATTTTCGTCAACGTTATGCGACTGCTTTTCAGCACTGAATAATGTGAATTTGGCTTATTCATCATACCTGTGCAAGTACATGGAGAAGAAGATTGAAAAGGCCCGATTTCATCGCGTCAGACCTATGGGTACCGCAGAGCACAGGTTTGAAATCCTTTGTAGGGATAAGGACCGTCGTGGTGCTAACCGTGCTAGAGTTGTTCAACAGTGCATACTTCATCAGCATGATTGCACGTGCACATGCATGAAGCCACAACTCTTCCATAGACCATGTTCCCATGTGATTGCAACTTGCTCATTTACTAACTTGACAGTGACCAATTACGTTTCATACTACTTTCAGAAAAGTATTGTTGTCAGTACATGGAATGCAGAGGTATATGGATTTGGTAATCTGAGCTCATTTACCATGGATTTAGGCCTTGATGCTATGCGAGCACCTGACATCTCGCGGTTGAAGCAGAAAAGAGGTCGACGTCAAACTCGTCGTATCAGAAACGATATGGACGAGTCAGAACTTGCAAGATTCCAAGGAAGATGCAGCAAATGCAACCAAATTGGCCATACGTACAAAAAATGCATTACCAACACAGAGCCAAATGTGGTTGAAGCTGGACCATCTGGGGATCCGCAGAGTGGACGGCGTCCTCGTGCTAGGAAGACAACTACGTTTAGGGATGGAGATGGCGATGTGATGTGATGTCAAGTATTTTATGTATTTGTAGCACTTACTCTATCTATGTTAAGTGAACTAAGTGTATCGGTGTTATGTATTTGGATTATGTTATGATGTTATGTGAACTCCAGTTAGATGCATATGAACTTTATGTTATATATGTTAATATGTTGTTGATGTCATTTAACTTTAGCTCAAAATGCACTTCATGTTAAAATTTTTTCCGTACTTGACAATGTAGGTATGGCCGGCCCACAGCGAGAGTGTCCCGAGCTACTTTCGTCTCGAGTTGACTTGACCCACCGCGGTTACCGAGTCTCTGTAGGTCAGGAGTTGCCCGTCCTTCGTCCCCAGGTTCCTATGAAATTCTGGAAGATAGACGATCGATGGATTCCCAGGTACTTCTTTCTTTCATACTTCATGATCCATTGTACATGAAAACATGTTCTCATCCGATTTGTTTTGTAATCAGGTTGAGTGCAGCAGGCCTGCTGCCCATATGTCGGCTAGTTGAGAGGAGACCGTTCGATCCGGAGGATCGCAAGTACCGTTTTAGCTTCGACAAAGCCCTCTTGAGTGTGTTGACTGATCGCTGGAGACCCACACGTTTCACTTACCGTGTGGGGAGATGACCGTCACGTTGGAGGACGTGTCTTTCCTGTTGGGTCTTCCTCTCGCAGGTGCGGCTGTTTCTGCACCTGAGGACACACCCACCTGGCGTGCGCAGATGGTCGCACGTTTTCAGAACGTGCAACGGGTCGCTAATGTTGATCCCGTACCTGCTCTTGAGGACGGCCAGCACCACGGTCCGTCAAAGAGATGGTTGTCTTGCTACGAGGTATTCTTTCTTATTTTCAATTCAAATGTTTCATTCCATGCAGTAAACTAACAAATTCCATTTATTTTACTTGCAGTTGAGTACTATGCATCCAGACGCAGATGATAACACGGTCACTAGATACTTGGAGGCTTACTTGTTGTGGTTGTTTGGGTCGATTCTGTTCACCAACAGCCATGGTGACTCGGTGGATAGACATCTTATTCCGTTTGCTAGAGTTGTAGCTGAGTCCACACCGCAGGACATGCCTCAGTACAGTTGGGGGTCAGCAGTGCTCGCTGCCACGTATAGAGGACTCTGTGACGCGTGCACTAAGGTAGCAAGCAACGCTATCCTCACGGGTTGTCCGTTGATCCTACAGCTGTGGGTCTACGAGCGCTTCATGATTGGACGACCTGAAGTCGTCCCAGAGCCGTATGATGGTGATGAGTACGGTGAGCGTCCGGATGACGGCCCTACTATGGGTACTTTTTGGGTACACCGTGCGGTACGTACATATTTTAAGTTACACTGACAATTTGTACGCTAATTCAATTTGTACGCTTATGTTATACTGACAACATATATGATTTGCAGCGTGAGTGGGGTAACAAGCAAATGCACAAGGTGTACGCCGGATTCAGCAAAGAGTTTGATCGGTTACAGGCCGACGAGGACGTCCGATGGACACCGTACGGTATGGACGAGCACGACCAGCGAGCACCGAGGGGGCTTGCATTGCTGTGCTACAGAGACTCGGATTACTGGCTCACTAGGAAAGCTCTGGTGTACGACATCTTCGTCGAGGAGTACGCACCACACCGCGTGTTGCGTCAGTTTGGCTTACAGCAGGCTTTCCCGGTCATTCCACATTCTGTTGTGCCTTCTTCAGTACATACGTAAGTGCTTCATCCCATCTCTATTTACTCATTTAGTTGTACAAATTTAATGTACATATCTCTCATACAGGTACGGCCGTAAGGGTACGTCTACGCCCGGAGTGTGGGCAGAGCGCATGCATCCGTGGCTGTTGCAGTGGTCCCAGGCACTAGTCGACGTCGTGCAGGAGACTAGACCGTTCTCACACGAGGTGTACGAGGAGTACTTACGGTGGTTTCTTCCTCGCACCCGAGCAGTTCTCGGACACACTCCTGCGGAGCGACAGCCGCACGTACCCAGGGTGGTAGATACGTATCCGCGGCATAGAGATGAAGCTACATCAATGGCGGTAAGAGCTTTCATATTGTAGTTACTTTGCGTACTTTAACGTATAGACATTACTTAATTAAATTGTTTCTCTGATTACTTCTCATGAATGTGAAGATGCATCGGGTCCGTCTCATTGCTGAGCAGTCCGCAGCAGGACTTCAGCGTTTGAGACAGGGGATATCGATGACTTCGTCAGACATGGTACACGTGCTCCATAACATCTACAGCAACGCGGTGGAGAGCTTACGGTTGGCTTGTTGTACACAGCCCTGTGTACAAGACACTACGTTGCCTTCAGCACAGCACATGAGGCGTCACAGCACAGCAGGTACGAAATGCGTATCAAATTAATTTTTTTAAACATTAGTAATACTGTACTGACGACATTGTTTTCGCAGGCACATCTACGCAGGTACCTACGTCGACGACCCCACACGTTACAACCTTTGCAGGGACGTCTACACAGATCCCTGGTCCCGACTTCGCAGGCACGTCGACACAGGTGCCTGCTTGGAGTTCGGACTACGCAGGCACGTCGACACAGGTGCCTGATTGGGGTCAGCACTTTACGGATCCCTCGACACAGGTACCTGCTTGAGGAGCTCCGCATATCCCACAGACGGACGCAGGTACGATGTAGAATAATTTTTCTCATTCATTTATATTTTCGTAATTTGAGTTTGTACTGATAATTATTCTATAATTGCAGGTACGTACAGAGCGGACTTTGAGACTACGATGTCCGACTCACAGACGCAGCACGACACTCCTCCGATGACACCTTTCCAGGTCGAGGACTTCCTCGTTGATATAGCGCAATACGATACACTTCATGGGTCTCAGTTGGCCGGTGCTCCCATTCCGACTCAGCAGACTCAGCAGTTTCAGACACCGGAGCAGGCTGGCCGTCCGCAACGGCAGAGGAGACCGCCGCTAGACATTTCATATGACCGGGCTCATGTGAATGCTGCGCGTAGGGCCGACAAGCGTGGTAGACGTTAGTGTTATGTACGACGTATATGTGTGACTTATGATGTACAAAACTTATGTTCTATTATATTATTTCATTATGTTTCTATTCTATGGTGTTTCGCATGGAAAGGAAGTATTACATACTACGCGTTACTTAAAAAACTAAAGCAAACGAGTATCTTATTGAAATTGAAGGCATAGGAACATTTAAACGATACATTTGATGGAATAATGAAACATAGTTCGTAACTAGTACATTTTCACTTGTGGTGAGGACATTCACAGGACATATTGTTGCACTTAGGACTAGTATCATCCTCCAATTGTTCTAACTCCATATCCGCAATATGACCTACTAATTCTCGGTTTCGATTTTGCAAATATTTTATGTAATCTTGAATAGGCTTGATAGGTACTGGATCAACCCACAACGTGTATCCGCAGTTATCTTCATCGAAATAAGACTACAAAAACAAATTTAAAGTAAACATAACAAAAAGAAATACGTGAACGTACACAAAAACGATATGAACTTACTGCACGACCCACAGGGCAACGAAAGAATCGACGACCGCTATCCTCTTTTCCATCCATCATTTGCACCAAACAATCCAGGCCGCAACGACACTTGGGCCATTCTTCTTTGGTACTATCATATGGACGAAGAGGATTAAACACACCAAAATCACTTTTTCCTAATAGAGGGAATTCATCAAGTGGTTCATCAAACCACGAAGGACCGCCAACTAAGTAGTTCTGAGGCACTGGCCTAATGTTTCCTTCTCCTCTCCTTGCACGACCTCTGTTTTCCATTGTCTTACTACTAACTTTAATCGTATACGAAATGTAAGAGGTGCGGACCCTTTTATAGACGAACGTGGATGGGTCTATAGACCAAGTGTACGAAAGTCTATGGACCATGTCAGGCGAATCTCGTAGGAGACACATACGACATTGCACTGGTACATGTTAGGGGAATCTCGTACAAGAGACATACGAAATTGCACTGCTCCGTGTCAGACGAATCTCGTAGAAGACACATACGACATTGCACTGGTACATGTCAGGGGAATCTCGTACAAGAGACATACGAAATTGCACTGCTCCGTGTCTATATAACACTCACCCCGGTAACAGCTTCACCACGCACTACTAACAATCATTCTATATACTTCACTACCATGGACGAGAACTCACCACCCACAAATAGAGAAAAGGTTCCAATCCCCGAGGGATTGCAACCTCCAATGTGTTTCTGTGGCACTGATTGTAGGTTTGTAAGAGATCTTCGACCTGGTTACTCGTATGGTTGCCGGCTTTGGATGTGCGACAACTACGAGTACGATCCTCCTCACAGGACGTGCCCATTTCTTCCAGGTGGTAGGAAACAGGTAATATGCAATATTACTTATGTTTTATGCATGCTATAGAATCTAATTTTTTGGACAAACACTTGTGCAGTCGCCGCCACCTCTATGCGACTTCCGGAACTACATCGACCAGGAACAATCGGCAGAAGACGCCGCAGAGGTTGAGAGAATGACTCGACTTGCATATTGGAAGTTCAAAGAAGAAAGAGAGTGGGATGAAAGAATAGAGCAAGAGAGGAGGAATAGAGCTGCACAGGAGGAGCGTCGTCGCAAGAGGCAAGAAGAAATTCGACAATGGAGGGCAGAGTGTGAGCGCAAAGCGGCAGAGGAGGAACGCGTCACAGCACAAGCACGAGAGGCTGAGCGAGCACGCATGCGCGAGAGAGCTCGTCGCGCAAAAGAAGCCGGTCCCGATGCTTTGCGTAAGGGAAAATACACCCGTTGCACTCAGTAGCAACCTGGGTAATTCAACTAAGGCGTGTTAGAATTAGATCGGCGTATCTTTAGTGCGTCGTACACACGCCATTTGTATCACTTATTTTACATTTTGTTCCAGAAATATGTGCACTTATGTTTTGCCTCATGTACCGTAGTAGTAGACTGGTAAACAACATGCACATACTTTCGGAACTACGTAATTTCATTTTATGTAACCGCCGCCGAGCTTACAATTAATTATCTTCAATTATTATGCATTTGTATAAATTTATACATTAATTGTATCATTTTCCAAACTATGCATTTCTAATCACTATAGGATTTAAAAAAAATTGATACTCCCATTAAACTCTCATATATTATATTCATAACTTATTTTTTATACTCCACAAAACTTACATTACAATAACCTATATGAACATTTATGTCGATTCTAACTACAAATATTTGTAAACAAAAAATAAAACTGAATACATTTTACAAATTTGCAGAAACGTGATCGTATTGCCTAATAACACATACAATTACTCTAGTTTCTACATACTAAACATAGATAAAGTTCATTGATTTCAAAACTTCACAATGTATTCTCTATTTTCTACTTTAGAAGTTTTTAGCAAATCGGTCTACAAATATTTTAAAAATTTTGACTAAAATCCATTACAAGATGGTTCAACACGGGCTAGGGTTAGGGCATGCACGAATGTCGTATGAGGCCCATACGACGGTACTGTGCATGTCGTATGGGCCTCATACGACATGCCACCGTGGCCGGTTTCGGCCCCGCTGGACGGCCCAGTGGCACCCATGTCGTATGGGCCTCATACGACATTTGCATGTCGTATGGGCCCCATACGACGGCCGGTCATATTTGAAAATAATTTGAATCGGGGGTTATTAATATAAATTTGGATTAAAATACGTATATTAAAAAAAAAATTCGTGATAAATTCGTATTTGCTATTCAAAAGGTTTATAACTCTGTAATCACCAATGTGTTACAGATAGATGGAGTCCACCCGTCACTCACACCAAAATATACGGGATCATTATGTTTGCAATGGCATGAAAACAATATTCTTTGACCCATAATCCTCCTAATCATCCGGTGATTGATCCTACCAATGTCCCTATACGCATTCCACTAAAAATGAGGCTTTGACAGGCCCATGTCCAAGTAACTCTGCCCGCAAAGCTAAATTTCTTGTACTACGCCAACCCACCGGGGAAGCGGAAGGTGGAGGAAGTGCGTAAACCAAACCCGACCACTCCAGTGTCCAGTCTCCACGGAGTCACGGTCCACAGCACAAACGGAGAGATCGTCGTGAGTTTCCCGATGACCGGCGGCGGCAGTGGCAGCAGCGGCCGGCGCCCGGTCGCCGCCGCCAGGAACCGCGGGAGACCCGCCTCCTCGGAACCGGAGCAGGACGCTCGCCGGGCCGCTGCGGCGGCGCGGCGCCGTGCCCGTGGCGACCATGGTCCCCTGCGGCTCATGGACCTGAGCGCGCGAACCCTCACGCTCTTGGGGGTCGCTTCCGTCTCGCTCGTCTCGGTCGCCTTCGTGGCGTACACCAGCGGTTGGTGGGAGGAGGCAGAAGGGGAAGGCTCGGCGACGCTGCGGACCGTTATGCGCTCCGTCACGCCGCTGCCGGCGCCCAGGATGATGGATCTGCCACAGGTGATGACCATTAGTTTGTCCCTTATATTTTTGTTGAGCTTTCATTAACACTAGAAAACCTGAAGGCCGGGCTGTATACTAGACTGAACCAAAGAGGGAAGCAGCCCACTGATTTTGGGATCTGCGTAATGCAGAGTTGACTATTGTTAATCGCATTTTGCGTCAAAGCGTTCTAAAATGGATTCATCTTAAATTGCACTACTAAATGTTTCCATTGATCAACAATGCTAATCAAAGGCTAGCGACTAAATTGTCCCGCAACCAAATGCTGCATTTAATAAATTGTACAATATGTTTTACTGATAGTTGCACACTTGATTTATCCTCCATCTAGTAGCTGTTTTAGCTGATTTATTCTCCACTTGTGTTCCGAGGTGTTGGGTTCGAACTAGCCTCTCTGCAAACGCAGGGGTAAGGCTGTCTAGGAATAACCCTTCCCCAGACTCCACAATGTCTGAGAGCATTCAGCACTGGGTACACCCTAGTAGCTGTTCTGGATGACTGGATGATTAAATTTGAGAATATCTCCGTTTCATACATGCCTTTGAGTTCTAGGGTAACCATGTTAGCTTTCTGATGGTTCATGTTTAACTGGTTGCAGTTCCAAAGTAATCATAAGGAAAGCCTGTATTGGGGTACTTACCGACCAAATGTATATCTTGGAATTCGTGCAAGGTGCTGAACTTTTGGAACACCTCCCTATTGTCCTTCATTAACATGTTAATTAGCATTGTTGTCTTCATGTTGTTTTCTAGGATTTACAAGGACATTGTTTGAGAGTTCATGTTCCTAGTATCATTAGTCTTGATGACGTTATCTTACCTATGAAATGAGATATATTGAAGAGCTCCCCTTTTGAAATGAGATATATTGTGGAGTAAACAATCTTGGCGATCCTTGTATTGTACTTTATAGAATAATGCATCTTGCTATTTTGTGCTAGTTAAAAGCAACATCTCTGCAATGAAAATAGATAAAACTAAATATCCACAAATTGCATGCTAATATCATTTCTATTTCAGAACTCCTCTGTCTTTAATTGCTGGATTGATGTGGATTGGCTTGAAAAATGGACAATATTTTCTTCGTCATGTTTGCCAAGATTCTGATGAGCTTAGCACATATGGGTGGACAGCTCACAATGGTAGGGATTATGGACGCCAAGTGTTGGTGGATCATGGCTTGCTTTTGACCACTAGTTTTCTGAAAGAGAAAGGAGAGGGCAGTGGTTTTGGCGGTGACTGGGCAGTTCGATTGGATGTTAGCCACGAGAGGTAAACACTATCCGCAAATTGGAAAGAGCATTTCTATTTACTAAAAGACGTAAACACTTTCATATTCTTAGAGACTTAGACATTTTAAACACGATATTAGAGAAGTATGAGTCTTATTGAGTTGATCTTTAAACATGATATTAGACAAATATGAATCTTACTGAGTTGATCTGTTCACCGCTGAGTTCCAAGTTAGGAGGAATACGGCATTACTTACTCGCAGAACCGCAAAGTAATCAAACCCAAAAGAATTATTCAAAAAAATTAATTCCTTGTTTCTGCACTTTAAATAGGTCAAGTATAAGTGAAATTGACGAAAGCACCACCCATCTTTTTTTCTACATTGCCGATGAATCTGGAAAGTTGATAACTACGGGCTCAGATGCGGCTTCTTCAAGAGGTCCTGTTCGTTTGGCTTCTGGATCAAATGAGGAGATTGGTGATTGGGAAGTCTACATGAAATCCGAGGTATCATACGTGTCGCTACATTTTCACCTTGTTAATCCTTATTGATATTCCACTATTACCTGCTACTGCAATATGTCAATACATTTCCATTTGGTTATCTTTTATATGAGTGTTCTTTTACAGGACAATTTGGAAGTTCACAGAGCGGGATTCAAATCAAATAGTATGCATAATCTCAGTGATCTAGTACAGAAAGCCGTTGCAACTAATGTATGCATAAATTTCTCACCATTTACCTAATTGTTGAGCAAAAATTAGAATTACTGTATGTGATAAAGTTACGTTTACATTCTATACCTATTTATGTTGACCTATTATAGGCAATGCAAACTGGGAACCTTAACCTGCCTGACATGACTGAAGATTCTTCAAATATAATGGTCTATCAGGTAACTGGAACAAGAGAAAGGAAGTTATTTGATCAATATGCTTGTTTCATCACTAAAGTTTTCGGATAAAAGTATTGCCTCACATAACTTTTGAATCCTATTACATCAAACTTTCAGTTAAAAGCATTAGTATAATGCCGTATAACATGTAGCATGTTGTCCATACTCACTAATGTACAGTATTAAGTTGTATGAATGTTGCATCTCGGAGACTGGAACTAAGTTCTTCTTAATGAACTAATTTTCACAAATTTGCTCTTTTTCACTATCAGCATAACCAAATGTTAGTCTTTGCAAACATTTCTGACCCATATTTGTACCTGTCCTGGCCTTATGTTTTTTTTACTGATATTTTTCTAGGTTTCCATAAAGTCTGCTGCCAGAATAGACATTGTATTCTTGTCAGGGGTTGCCACAAAAGGTGCAATGATTGAAGAGCGGATTAACAAGCTAACAGGTCTAGAGCACATGTGCTATTTTTTTTATTAAGTTAATGGGATGTGAATTGTGAAACTACGATCCATATTCTTTTTATGCATTCTATATTTTGAACCAATCTACTTGTGGTCTTCACTCTTGACTTGTTCTGCATTTGCATTGTTTTCGGATTCTTTTTACCTACATCTGGTCCTTTTGATGAAACTGAAATTTAAGAATGTTGGAAGTGTGATATATTCAGCATGTTTGTTACTAATGATGTCAGGTACCATGCTGAGTGCCCGTTTTGAATCAAAACAAAAGCATTTTGAAGAGAGATACAATAAAATCTTCAATGCAAATGATAAGGTGATCTCCCTTGGGTTACCTTTTTTATTATGGTGTCTGCTTGCCTAATTCTTGTGCTATATTTTCTACAAAATGACATTTCTATAGTTTCCTTTTCAACTTTCAAGGGATGGACTCATTACATTATTGAATCTTGTGTTATTTTGTCAGTGTACATGGTGTGCATGATAATGTCATTCATTATATTATTACTTGTGTGCTTAGCCTTACAATTGAGGAGTCTTCAAAAGTTAATTGATCTTGTGCTATGAGAAGTGATATTGTAAACTGTTGTTAGTTTGACTTAGGGATTTTGTGATGTGTTGGAGTGTATATGTGAATTGCCTACCATTCCTCATCAGCTTAAGCTTTTGGGTGCAACCGGTTAGTGCATAATAGCTTAACATGGTATCAGAGTCAGATGTCTCGAGTTCGAATCCTAGCAGGCGCTCCATGTTTGAGGCTCGAGGGAGCCTCACGTGGAGGGGGGTGGGGGTGGAGTGTATAAGTGAATTGTCTACCGTTTCCTATCAGCTTAAGCTTTTGGTGCAACCGGTTAGCGCATAGTGGCTTAACATGATGGACCATGTTGATGTTTTTTTTAAAGGTTCAGATTGATCCCAGAGATATATCTGTTGGTAGAGCTGCCTTATCAAATCTTCTTGGAGGTATTGGATACTTCTATGGGCAATCAAAAATTGCACTACCAACGGGTTTTACGGTAAGTTCTAAAGCTTCATATGTTGTCCATTTAATTTTAGTCGTATGAATGATATTAGCTGCACTAGTTCTAAGGAATTGTTATCTCAGGATAGTTGTATTTTTTGATTGGTAATGCATTGCCAAATACTGTTACTGTTATTCGTCATCTGAACCATATATGGTCAGATGGAACTTAATACTTGTAATGTTTCTCTGGCAGCAAAAAAATGGGGATAAATATATTCCGTATTGGCCCACTGCACTATATACTGCTGTTCCCAGCCGCTCATTCTTTCCAAGGGGGTTTCTGTGGGATGAGGGCTTCCATCAGTTACTCATTGGGTAATTATTCCATCATTTCACTGTTCAATCATGGTTTGTGGTACTCTAGTCATTACCAGCAAATTTGTTGTTCCCTGCTGTCAATATCACTTTTTGTTCTAACCCCAGCCTTATTGGTGATTTACAGGCGTTGGGATGTGCATATATCCATGGATATCATTGGCCATTGGTTAGATTTACTTAACTCGGATGGATGGATTCCTCGAGAGCAAATCTTAGGAGCTGAAGCTTTAAGGTTGTTTCCTCTTTGAGCTATGAAGTCTGATAAAAACCAATACCCTTCTTAGATGATAACTTTTAAAATAATGCAGTAAAGTTCCTGAGGAGTTTGTTCTGCAGTATCCTTCAAATGGAAACCCTCCAACTTTATTTCTTGCTATACGTGGTAAGACATTGCTTTCTTTCTCAACCTTCAACCTTCATGTTGATGATATGCTTATTGAATTGGCGTTGACATCTTAAAATACCTTTTCTTCCTAGGTCATTTAGTGCAACTTTACATGCCTTGCATACTTTAACTGAAAAGTGTTGAAGCACATGATCAACCAATTTTCTCTCTGCCTCTCCCTCTCCAATGTCCAAGTGCCAAAATATTATGAAAAAGAGCACATAGAATATCTCACACCGAAGAATACATGTTTCTGGAATCATGCAATTTCTTTATCAAATTATAAATAGAAACACTAAGTAATTCTGTTCACTGCCAAGGCACGTAAAATCACCAATTTTGTGCAGTTTATTTGGTAAAGGTCATTGCAACTAGTTGGTTTGTCATGTAGGAAGGTATCAACTTTTATTCTATTTTTATTTTTTGGCACAGATTTGGCAAGCGGAATACACACAAAGAAGTTTTCAGATGAGGAAGCTGAAAAGATATCCGCTTTCCTTGAAAGGGCTTACATCAGGCTGAATTCTTGGTTCCAGTGGTTCAACACCACACAATCAGGTTAGCTTTCTTGTTTAACTTTCAACATCTGTAATATACTGACTGTAGCATTTGGGTCGGATTTTTAATGTTTACTTCAGAGCTATTGCCATGATTATTTTCTGGAAACACACAAACATGTTGAACCTACAGACTACTATATGCTTAAGGGCACAATTTATGAAAGCCTAATGAGGTCCACTATGCTCAGTTGATCATCAGAGACTAGCCGTGGTTGTATGATACAGGGGTGTACATGGTGCTATTGATTTTAAGGAATATTTGGATTCAAGAAATTTATTTTCAGTTTTTGTTGGCTTCACTGCAGTAATACTAGCGTAGTTTTGGGTACTTTGTAAGTCCAAGCTTGATAGGAAGGGAATGACTAGTATGCAATCACATCTATGGTGCAAGCATGCAATCATCTATCATCAACCATTGGATGTATATCCTAGGGTGGGTACGCTTTTTCACTTAACCCCCTCTACCACATGAAGGGAGTTAAGTGAAAAAACACAACCACCCTAGGATGGACATCTAATGGTTGAGAGTGGATGATTGCATGCTTGCACCATAGATGAGATTGCATACTAGTCATTGCCTGATAGGAAATATAATCGATCAATAGTCAATACAGTGTGCAAATTTTTTTTTTCAGTTGATCAGCCAGACTCCATAGATCCCTGTTGTAAATGGGAAGCACATCAGTTTCTCAGAAATGAACTATTCTTCCTCTGCATGTTGTATCACATCAAAGAGTTGAAAAAAATGGTGCTTAACTATTTTTTAAGTCGTGGTATGCACAGGCTGTAATAAGCCAATATCAATTAACTATCTCTTTCATGCCCCCTCAACCTTAATTCACTGCCATCCTACCAAGCCTCATCCACCAGCGCTCGACTCGCTCAGTATTTTTTACATCACAGTCCACTATTCCTATGAGAAAGAAATGTGATCCAATGATCTGACTCTTAATAGCTTGATATACTTGTTTGCCTGCTGGTTCCAAAGTAGAAACCTTGCACTTTTGTATGGCACGGTTTGTTTGTTCCGTTGATCCAATAAAACATAACTTTGTGCTCTAGAGCTTTCTGCAAATCAGTGTAAGCTGAAAAATGCGATATGTCTTCTGTTTTGAATTAAAAGTTATGCCCTTCATTAAGTCAATTGACCATGGATATACATCTGTTAGACATTTCCTACCCGTCTTATTTCTCTCCTTTTGTTCATAGGTAAATACGAAGGCACCTTCTATTGGCATGGAAGAGATAACACGACAAAAAGGGAGTTGAATCCAAAGGTTAGTACTTTGCTGCTTGCACTCATACTTATCAATTGGTCAAAAGCTTGTGTCCTAATGTCACTGAGTCCTTGTCATTCCAGATTAGAGTTTCTCCACTGATGCAATCACACTATAAGACCTAATATTCTCGAGTACTTTACAGACATTGACATCTGGATTGGACGACTATCCTCGTGCATCTCACCCTAATGATGAAGAGCGACATGTCGACCTTCGTTGTTGGATGCTTCTAGCTACAAACTGCATGCACTCAATCGCCAAATTTCTTAAAATGGATAGTGCTCTTGAGAAGGTAGTTCGGCATGGATTTAGAGACATAACTTTGAAGTTGCTTTCTTAACAATTTATTTTATGGTTCCTTTCTTAAAAAAGACATTTGAATTTCTGTAGGAATACTATAAGATGTCTAATCAGCTTTCAGATTTTGGGACACTTAACAAGGTATTGTACTGCTACTCTGACAATCCGCTATCATCAAATTTATTTATTTTTAAAGTATTTATGCCTTGTCTTAGTTCCACAACGACCCCAAACCTTCTCTCCTTTTGAGGGTAAACTTTTCAATAATTTCCTGATATTCTTATATAAAATGCTACATTATCAAGCAATTTTGTGTCAAAGCATAGGTTTATCCTGGTCTATAAAGTGGCCGTGTTCGAGGGTGTTTGACAACTTACATCAATTTTGTAACATGTTTGACATCCTTCTTTAGTTCTTTGATACAATATTTGCTAACCTCCAAAATATAATCCATGTTTTTTGCTTATTATATTCAGTTATGTAATTATTGCTACTTTTACAGTTACACTTGGATGACACGATTGGTGCTTATTTTGACTATGGTAACCATACTGAAAAGGTTAGTGCTGCTCTTCCTCTGAGCTGTGTCTATCCGTTTGCCATTGTCGATTTTGATTGTGACATCATTGTGTAGGTTCGACTGAAATGGTATGATATCAAGGATAAGGATGCTATGAGACGTGAACTCTTGCGTGAAACAGCACACCCCCCTCATATGCAATTAGTACCTCATGTTGGCTATGTCAGCCTGTTTCCATTCATGATGGGGGCTATTCCACCTGTATGCTCTATATGGCCCGTCTTTTTGTTTTGCCACTTCCATAGTTTATTGTTGCCAATCTAAAGTAATAATTGTCATTTGTCTCTGTTCAGGAATCATGGGTTCTTGAGAAGCAGCTTGATCTTATATCTAATACCTCTATATTGTGGACAGATTATGGCCTTCGTTCACTTTCTAGAACAAGGTATATAGGGTTATTTATTTATTTATTTATCGACTAAGGTGGTTTGGGCATATATACAACATAGACCTCTAGAAGCACCAGTTAACAGTGGGATTTTAAAGGATAGGGAAAATATTAGGAGGGGCAGAGGACGATCAAGGTTGACGTGACAGGAGACGGTGAAACGAGACTTGAGGGAGTGGAATGTATCTAAAGAGTTGACTCATATGATATGACTGCTTGGAAGTTAGCAATTCATGTCCCAGAATCTTAGTTTACTCACATTTTGTTATTCTTATTTTTTCTTATCATTTTTATCTCTATTATTATTATTTTTAAAATAAATAAATAGAATTGTTGGTTCTCATATCTAGCTGGCCCCAACGTTCTTGGGACAAAAGCTTGGTTGTTGTTGTTGTTAAAGTAAAGTGCTGGATTGAGTAGATTATGTGCTTCTCTCCCGACAACATAGGTTTGTGTTCTCAGGAGCATATATTCAGAATAAATTGATTATTTGTCCAAGTTGTAAGATTGCTATTGCTATCCTACCCTATCGTTGCCCTAGACACCAACCTGGTGATGGACTTTACATCATTATTTCATTATTTGGTCGTCCAACTAGTAGCCTTTTAATGATTTTTTAGAGGATGCTTCTTAACGCTTATTTCATTAAGAGGGTAGCTTTTTAATAATCTGTTGATAAATGATCCAGTTCAATATATATGAAGCGTAATACCGAGCATGATCCCCCGTATTGGAGAGGTGCCATTTGGATAAACATGAACTACATGATTCTTTCAGCATTGCATCACTATGCACATGGTGAGCTGTTGAATTGACTTGTCTGCCCGTTGCAAACATTTCTGTTGCAAGATTATCTAACATTATGCTTTCCTGCAGAGGCTGGTCCTTACAAGGGCAGGGCAGGAGAATTGTATGACAAGCTAAGATCAAATCTTATACGGTATTTCTTTCTCCTCTATCGAACCCAAGCGAATTGTAGTAACTGAACTGTAACTTCTCTAATAGATTGCTGATGCTAGTTGCCTGCTTGATATTTACAGGAATATTGTGCAGAATTACCATGAAACTGGGTTCTTCTGGGAAAACTATGACCAGAAGAACAAAGGAAAGGGAAAGGGTGCAAGGTCGTTTACTGGATGGACTTCACTTGTCGTTCTTATCATGGCGGAGTCCTACCCAACGTTGCATTGGTGAGATACATATTCCTAGCAACCTCAAAGAAGTTCGATATACCAGTTTGTATGGAAGGACTGGCAATTTCTGCATTTAATCATAGAACATTTGATATTAACTGCTGGTTACTCCATTCAAAGATGTGTTAGTGATATGCGATAATAGCCATTCCGTTCTCTCTGTCACTGTAGATTAGTTCCCCGTGAACTCTTTTCTGGGAGGGATTTTCTTCTATCTTCAAAGCGGCAGGAGAAGTATGAACATGTAGAGACATTTTTTGTAAAGCTGGAACTCTATTAAGTCGTACTTGCCATGGAGCGCCTGATGAATATTACGCTTTATTATACCTGTCGAATGGCTGTACGAGCACTGATTCCTGAATCATGAAGTCTATGAATATTATGCATAATAACCATAATATATAGCTCTACATTCCCTCTTAATGAATAAGGATTATAGTTCAAAAGTTTGAGAACCGAGGGAGCATGGTGAAATATCTGGTTAGAGAATTGGCAGTATAAAACCAATGTTTCGTAAATCATTCACTTGCCCTTTTATCGTGGGCCCTTCGTATAAAACCAATGCTGGATACGTCTGTGAGCATCACTCTCTCCTGATCGCAAGCAAAGTAGAGCTCCGATTCCAAAAGGATCATTCGTCTCTACTTCTGGACTCTAATAATCGCTGACAAGCACCAGATCTTGGCTGCTAATACGTATTTTCTTTCCCTGATATCTGTTGATCAGTTAAGCACTTGGCTTATCAATTTCCTCTTTGCGATCAAAACTAAACTGCCGGAGCTTGTATCGGCTTTTGCAATGTGTGTACTCAAATCATCAAGTCGCCTGCAGTTAATCTGTTGCAATCAATCCAAAGGATCCCCGGTTTTGCCAGGTCGCCTGCAATTACTCACTTCTCTTACCAGCTGATCACCGTTTTTCAGAGTCATACCTGTATTTCGGAACGGTTGGTGGCCGGTTACCTTAATCGCGGTCTAGTGACGAGGACAGGACGCGCGCGCACAGCAGGCAGCAGCGCAGAGCCTTCACCATCGCACGCCCAAGACCGTTCATCATCCCGCAGTTTATCTGAATTCCTATCTCGTCCATCATCAATGGCAGCAGCCAAGCAGCCAGCCAACCAACCACCGCATCCCCCGGCGGCGGCGGCGGCATGGGGGCGCCGGGCAGCCGCGCGGTGGCCTCGGGCGCGGCGTTCCTGCTGCTCACACGTGTTAATCACATCACAATCGCATTATCAGTAACTATTATGTTGCATACTGCTCACCAGAAACGGTCCGCTCCTACGTTTCTCCGTGGCCTCTTTTTGCGTCAGGTGAGCCAGGCCCAACAGGAAACGCAAACGAGCAAGCAACCAACCAACCGTGCGCCGCATCTCGTCACGAGCCAGGTTGCGGCTCATGCGACCATCCAAACATGCCCATATGCATCAAATGCACGTTCACAGTTCACACGGAAGCTTCTTTTATGCTCCGAGTGTTTTCGATTGTTAAAAAAATATATTCAAAAGGCAAAGTATGATGAGTTCAGATCCACGACGTGTGAATCGTCTCCTGAAACTTTTTGACTCGGGAGACCGAATACTAAAGTTTTTATTGGGCAGATTAAAGCTGTTGATCCCAACAAATCGCTGGCTATTGCTTTACAACTAGCTTTGAGTTGACCATCAGGACGAACAGATGTGACCGGGTGACCGAGTTTGGTTCGCTCAACTAGTAGTTACTGCAAATCACCCTGTTGCAATATGGCTGTTGCCTGGCGCAGAGTCAGAGATAACTAATGACAGAGAGGCGTGCGTAAGCTGCATCACAAATCACATCATGATCAGGACAGGGCAGGGTCGGCTGCCAAGCGACTCCCAGTCGTACGATACGATAAAAGCAACGGCAGCGATGAGAGAGTCGCGGCGAAGCATCAAAACCACCCGGCGACCCATTCAAAACCGCCCAGCTCAGCACAGCACACTGACCGAGTCCATCACATTTCGCTTCCGTGCTCTTCCTCCACCGCTTCGCCTCCCAATCCCCTAATTCCGCCGAGAGTCCGATCCGACAGCGACCATGGCGGCGGCGCCGCCCGACGGCCACGATAAGGTGATCGCGGCGGCGCAGCACATCGTCAAGTCGCTCGCCAACTCCAAGAACGCCGCCGACGACATGATCCACATCCTCTCCGGCTTCGACAGCCGCCTCTCCCTCATGTCCGACCTCTTCGCTCCTCCTCCCCCTCCTGTCACCTCTTCCGCCCCTGCGGTGGATTCCATCGAGGAGGCGGAGGAGAGGATCTCCCACGACGAGGAGGGGGAGGGAGAGGGGCATAGGGACGAGCCCGACCCCGACGACGACGCCGCCCGGGACGAGGGTTGGGACGCCGCGCTGGAGCTCATCGAGCAGTGGGAGGCGGCGGACAGGCCGGTCTTCGAATGGCCGGGTGACGCCCAGGAGTACCTCGCCGCGGCCGCCCGCCTCGTGGGCGCGCCGGGCCCGCGCGCGGAGGCCGCACTTCAGGCCGCGATGGTGCGGCTCGAGGAGGAGTTCCGGAACCTGCTGATCCGAGGGGCGCCGCCGCTCGCCGCCGAGGAACTTCAGGCATCGCTCATCCGCCGGCTCTCGCTCACGGTACCTTCCTTCAAGCCCTCCGCCGTGGACCTAGATTGCCCCTCCTTCGCGCAACACGACGGCGTGCGAGACGACTCTGTCGGCGCAGGAGGCAGGAACTTGGTCTCCGATGAAGAGATCTCGCCCTACCTGATCTCTCCGGACACGGTCGGCACCCTCAGATGCATCGCGGAGATCATGCTGCGTGCAGGCTATGCACTCGAACTGTGCCAGGTATACGGCGAGATGCGCCGCGACATGCTCATGGAGTGCCTCACCGTGCTTGGGGTAGACAAGATGAGCCTCGAGGAGGTGCAGCGCCTGGAATGGGCCATACTCGATGGCAAGATGAAGAACTGGATCCAAGCACTCAAGGTCGTCGTTCGGGGCCTTCTAGCTGAGGAGCGCCGCATCTGCAGCCAGATCTTTGCGGCTGATGCTAACGCTGAGGAGTGCTTCAGTGAGGCTGCTAAGGGCTGCGTCCTGCAGCTGCTCAACTTTGGTGATGCTATTGCAATCGGGAAGAGATCGCCCGAGAAGATATTCCGCATCCTTGGTATGTATGAAGCGCTATCTGAGGTGCTGCCAGAGCTAGAAGGCTTGTTCCGTGGTGAGGCGAGGGATTTCATCAGAGAGGAAGCTGAGGGAATACTTCTACGGCTTGGGGATGCGGTGCGTGGAACGATCGCAGAGTTTTCCAATGCCATACAGGGAGATTCTTCCCGGAGACTGCCGCCTGGTGGAGAGCTCCCCCACCTCACCCGTTATGTTATGAACTATCTTCAGCTGCTTTCGGTTTACAATGCCTCACTGAACAATCTTCTTGAATACTTCGACACTGATATGAATGGTACCGACAGCACAAACATGACTCCGTTAGGACATTGGGTTCTCATGCTGATCACACATCTACAGGGAAAGATTGAGGAGAAGTCAAGGCTGTATGAGGATGAGGCGCTGCAGAATATATTTATGATGAACAATCTGTTGTACATTGTGCAGAAGGTCAAGGATTCAGAGCTGAGGACATTGCTTGGTGATAACTGGATCCGTAAACGCCGTGGCCAGATAAGGCAATACTCAACAGGGTACCTCCGATCATCATGGACTAGGGCATTAACTTGCCTGAGAGATGATGGGTTGTCACATACAATGGGCTCTTCAAGTGCACTCAAGGCGGCACTGAAGGATAGATTCAAGAACTTCAACTTGGCATTCGAGGAGTTGTACAGGACACAAACTTCATGGAGGGTTGTGGATCCTCAGTTAAGAGAGGAACTGAGAATTTCCATCTCAGAGAAGGTTCTTCCTGCATATCGATCGTTTGTTGGAAGATTCCGAGGCCAGCTAGAGGGAGGAAGGAGTTACGCAAGGTATATAAAGTACAGCCCTGATGATCTGGAGAACCTGGTCTCAGACTTCTTCGAAGGGGGAAAGCCAAGTGCTTGATGTCGAGGTGAGTGCTAACTCCCAGATCGTGTTTCCGTAGACAGGTCAGTTAGATGATTGTAAGATAAGTAGTCTTTGATATCTTGCTCGCTTCCTTTGATTTGCAAGAACGTGATGATGCCTTGCACTTCCGTTTTGTGACTATATGTTGTTTCAAGTATTAACGGTACCAAATGTTCTTAGATGTTTACAGAAATTGTGTCAAACTTCACTCCCAGTTGTGATGTGAAATTGTAGCAAGCATCAACAAATTTTCAGTAGTTTTCTATTCTAGTAAGCACTAAGCAATATTTGTACTTAATGGAGTGACATCCGTGGAATCATTTGGATATGCCTCTTAATCTTAACTTTCAAGGACACAAAATTCTTTAAAAGAACTGAAGCCATAGACCAGTAGTAGTATGACTTCCGCTAGCCTTGATTCCAGTTGCCATTATTCTAGAGTAGAAGGGCACATTTCCTTCGAGATCTCCAAAACACATGAGTCTTGAGAACGTCATGTAATGTAGAACCACCATATATCCCTCATAATGCCATTATGCATGTTAATTCTACGAAAATGTCATGTTAAATAGGATCACAGTTTTGTCTGTATGATGTCCTTTCACATGTTGATTTCTTGAGATTATCATGTTAATTGAGAACCACATTTGATTTGAGTTGTGATGGATCTTGACCACGACAGTAGAATTGCAAAGTACTTGAAGCATTGGTACTTGATATAAACTATTCCACAACTTGTCACTTACTCCCTCCGGATCTTTTTATTTGTCACCGGTGAGTTCAAAAATGAACTAGCCGGTGACAAATAAAAAGATCTGGAGGGAGTATAAGTTAAGGCTGGTCATGTTCTAGTTCTAGTCTTCTCCATAGTCCTGATTGACAAGCTAATCTAAATTAGACTTATTATGTTCAGGGATGTTAATAATCAATGATGCTACAGGCAGGCCCCATCTGAATTTTGATGATCCTGGTTCCAAGGCACTTCCAAGTTTTATTGGGTCTACTGTACAGGAAACTTGACTTTCAATACCTTTTTGATGGTCTGAAAATGGTGATAGAAGGAACTGACAGAAATAGCATGAACTTGCAAAACAACCCAAATTGAGTACTTAGCTTGTCATCCTTGATCTTGTCAAGGTGAGGGGAGCTATATTGAAGCTTGCACATGGAATTTGAGACAATTGGGTCTGCCGTGAGCTATGTAGTTGCAGTTCTATACATTTTGCTGTTCTTTTGATTGTAAAATCTTGTCACCCTCATTTGACTCCAAATGAATATTGGTGTTTGGCATTTTAATTTTCAATCATACAAGTAGTTATTTTCATCTTTACTTAATTGCAACCTTTGTTCAGTATATTCTGTTACAAGTTTTTGTTGTATTCACTTGTTCGTCATAAAAGAAATGCTTTTACTTGTTAGGTAACTAAACTGTCAGATGCTACTAGAAGAGTTTTATAACTTTTGTGGGGGTGTTGTGACCTTTCCTTTTATTGCTAATTGGAGTTCGTACTTTTAGTGGAAATTTTATTGTTCTTTGGATTTAGGCACTAAATCAACATGGCAGGCATGAAGGCTGTAATGTTTGGGAAGGAAATACATTGTACCTCTGTAGTTCTAGAAACAGGATAAATGGTGATCTGGAGATAAGTGAACCTGCCATGGCTAAATTCCAAGCTAAATTACCTTGGTACCTTAAACATGAACAAAAGATTAGTTGTTCCACTTGTGGAAGCATTATGATAAGCTAATCTACCAATGTACGTAGAAGTAACGTAGACTGCTAATACTTATGATTTAAGAAGGAATATCATTGAGTTCTGTAAGCATGGAATAAGTAGGGAGCATTGCTTATTTGAATACACTTTTCAGACCCTGCAGGTCTGTGGTAGAGGGATAACACCATTGAAGAAGTCCCCAAAATAACCAGGTGGCTCATACACCAACTTGGCTATTATATCTCTGAGGGTGATCAATCCGTCCAGGTTCCCTTCGTCGTTGATCACGTAGATCCTCTGCCTCTTTTCGGCATCCAGCTTCAGAATGATGTCCTTGACACTGTCACTTCTAGTGCACGTTAGTATGGTCATTTGCCTTTCGCCGGAGCTCTGCCTGACATTTGCGATGAAATCTTTTGCTGTTTGCGTCCTGGAAATCGTTCAATGTGGAATATTAGCTAGCTTCTGTTGAGTTATTGTTCTTCTGAAAATTGGCCAACGTTTTGTGGTGCTTTTGGATCAGAGTTGTGAACATTTTATGAATTGTGAGATACTCCATTTTACTAAAACAATATTGGTGAAGCTGTGCTGTAAATCCCTGAACCTGACCTGTAGTCTCTGTTTGCATCCGAAGCTGTAAGGAGATGCTTGACATCCTTAATCACTATGCTGCCTATCGCCTTGCCAGTTTCATCCACCACCGGTATGCCTCCAACCCCTTTTCTCCTCATCAGCCGGAAGGCCTTGAGTGCGGGTTCGTCCTCGCGGATCTGCCAGTTTTTTTTTTTCTCCTCAAAATCATCGTGTCGACGAAGACGACGAGCAGATTTCCAAAACTGAAAACACGGACAGGGATAAGAATTCTGTCTGACCTTGACGATCTTGCTTAGCCTCATGATGGGAAGGCCGATCTCGGATAGCGTCTTGGCGCCCCAGTCCTCGAACCAGTGGAGGCCGACGCACTCGGACAGCATGTGCACGACGGCGGCCTGCGTGATGATGTTGCTGATGGTGCCTTCGCCGATGTCCACCACGGGCAGGCTCTTCATGCGGTACTTGGATAGCAGCAGCAGCATGGTCAGGAACGTGTCGGAGCTCTGTAGCGCCAGGAACGGCGCCCAGCGGAACGATCCCGAGATGTCCTTCACCTTTGTTTTGTTGAAGAGGTCTGAAGAAGGCAGGGCGCCGAGGACTTGAGCTATGGCTCCGTCGGACTCCACCGCCTTCGAGTCCCGCACGGCCGTGGCCGCGGCGGCGCTCTCCAGTGTGACGGTGCCCAGCTTCGCCGCCAGCTCGTCGGCGCCGACATCGGCTTTTGTTGCTGCGGCTTCAGACTGAGGAGAGGAAAAGTTTAGGCCACTTTTTTTTTTTTCTTTTCTAGCCAGCGCAATGCAATGCAATGCAATGCAATTGTGAATGATGATCTGGAGGAGGAGCAGAGGAAATTGGGTGACGAGCCTTATGGAGCAGCCAGGCTAGGATGCCGGCGAACTCGACGATGCCGATGTAGCGGTCGATCCAGCTGGCGTCCTCGGGCGCGTCGACGTTCCTGACGGGCGCGCTGACGATCCCGTTGCGGGAGAGGACGTCGACGGCGTCGGCGAGCGTGGAGTCGGAGGGGATCTCCACGAGCTGGGACCCCGCGAAGGTTTGCGGGAACGAGGCGACGGGGATGCTGTCGAAGCAGCTGTTGAGCCTGTCGCTGCGGCTCCTCACCTGGCCCTGCTCGTCGCTGTTGTCGAGGCTGTCCCAGATGTCCTCCACGCGCATGCCCACCTCCGCCTCGGGGCTCCACGACCGCGCGCTGAGGGTGACGGGGCTCGCCGCCGCATCCTCCGAGGAGCGCTGCTCCTCCCGCGTCCGCACCGCCTGCATGGCTCCTCCGTTCTTCCTCCTCCTCCTTCTCTATCTACGACGACGGTTTCGTTCGTCTTGCTGGTTTCCTTTTCTCGACTAGTGTAGTGTGATCTGTGTTCCTTTCTTCAATGCTGCATGTCGTCCATCCCTCCCTCATTTCGCGGCCACCAGGAACCGAGAACTGAGGCGCGCGCGCGGATCTCAGATATGTCCTTCGATCCCCGACATTTTCGCGGCTTAACGAGAGGCCAGCAGCAGCAGCCAGCAGGTGGCGGTAAAAACTTGTATGCAAACCGAGGCGATGCTGTGCGGCACCACCAGGCAGGATGAGTGGACTCGGCTTCTGAAGCATGTGCGGCTCCCCTCCGTTCTTCTGTATTTGGACGGAGGGAGTATGATATATGGGCCGATTAATTCGTGTTTATTTAGAACAGAAACCAACCGTTCATCTTCATATGTGGGCTCATTTCCAGCGACTGGGCTGAGTTGGGCCGCCAGATATTTTCCACTCCCATCAACCCCTTTCGCAAGCCATCTCTGCGGGGACCGACAAGTGGGCCCAACTTACCTGCCCAATGTGCCAGCGTCTGGCTGCGGCCGCGTTGATCCCGTCCTCTTCACCCCCTCCGACCCTCCCCTACAAGCCACACCCTCACCGCCCACCGCCTCTCTTTCCCCTCCCCCAAATCGAAGCCAGAGAAAAAGAGAGAGGCGAGACCTAGAAGGTAAAACCCTAACCCCAGCCGAATCCGATCCCGCCGCCGCCGCCATGGACATGGGAGCGATGAGCGAGCCGGAGAGGATGTTCTTCTTCGAGCTCGCGTGCAAGAACGCCGAGGCTGTCTACGCCCAGAACCCCCTCGACGCCGACGTACGCCGCATCCCTCTCACCTGCTCCTCTTTACTTCTCTCCGCGGGGTGCGGAATCTGTAAGGTCCGATCTGATTCGATCTGTCGGTGTTCGTGTTCGCAGAACCTGACGCGGTGGGGAGGCGCGCTGCTGGAGCTGTCGCAGGCGCGGAACGGCCCCGAGAGCCTCCAGTGCCTCGAAGGTAATAAATAAACCCTTCAGATTAGGATGTTTTTCGCTGCTCCTGGATCCACACTTGTCATTGAAATAGATGGTTTTCATGTACAGTCCCGTTTATATAGGTTTAGGGTCTCACTATGTCGCTTCCGAAAGCATCGTTAGTACTTAAGCTGAGCATTTATGCTTGCAACCGCAGACGTTAGCAGAATTATTTTAGGGATTGCAATCTCGTCGTGGTTGCGTAAACAGATTGGCTATGCAATTGCAAGTGAGTTGGTGTTTCTCCGCCAAATATAGTTCCAAATTATGCACGAGTTCCAACTGCATACTGCTCCTGCGATACCTATTTGAGATGTTAATTGATGTTTTGAGATAGTCCTTTGGAAAACTGGTAACCAGGTCTTGAAGCTGGTATTACAGGATCAAATACATTCGATGCCTGTCTGGAGTCTGCCAAAATCCAGCAGTGCTTTAGAATAATTAGCTATTAAAAATACAGTGTGAATATCAGATGTGGTTTGTCTCATTTTGTGTTATCTGAGGAACTTGCTCCCAGTACTGTTTTTGGTTGTTGTTCTTAGGAAGGAACGTATCATGGTGCTATTTTGAATTCATGGTTAGAATTAGGGTAGGCTACAAAAACTTCTTGGGTAGTTCAACGAAAGTGATATTACTAGAATTTCACTGAGTGGAAGGGACTGTGTATCACAATGGTATATTGATATGTATGCATGAGTCGCTGTCTAGCTAGCTTGTGCATTTGTGTGTGGGTTTCTGTGTTGTGGTCTTGTAGCTTTTTGGATCAGAGTTAATTCAATAAATTATGTTACAGATGCGGAATCCAAGCTGGAGGAAGCCCTGAAGATTGATCCCAGCAAGGCTGATGCACTGTGGTGCTTGGGAAATGCTCAGACATCTCATGGATTCTTCATCCCAGATAATTCTAAGGCAAATGAGTTCTTTGAAAAGGCAACTGAGTGCTTCCAGAAGGCTGTTGATGTGGTATGTGTTGGCTCATAGTGTGCAGTCTCTTGTTTTATCGGATTCTCATCAAGCTGACTCATGCTTTCTGGCCAACAATTAAGCACCTGAGAGAATGTTTCGTGCAAGGATTACATTCCACCAAGCAAACTTCTGGTTCTTCTGTTTTCTCTTGTGTGCTTTAGTTGTGTGGAATCTGATGTTCCGCCCTGTTTATTTAGGAACCTGCAAATGAGCTGTACAGGAAATCTTTGGACTTGTCATCTAAGGTGTGTTCTGCCCTTTCATTTATGGTCTATGATTGTTGTTAGGTTTCTTATTAAATATTGGGATTTAAGTGCAATGAGGATTCATGAGTGTTCTTTTTTGTTACATTTATTTGTTATTCACTAAAATCCGAAGTGGGACTGCCCTTCTGAAATTTTTTTCTCAACAGTTTTTTTTTATAATTGTTGTACATGTTTGTTGGCATGTGTATGATCCTCTTATAACATTTGTTTTTGTAGGCTCCTGAACTTCATTTGGAGATCCATAGGCAAATGGCTTCCCAGGTGACCCAAGGATCATCCTCAGGCTCAAATCAAAGGGTATTTTCTCTAATTTTGAAGTACTAGGTTGTTTCCAATTGTTTATTTTGTTTGACACTGGTCATGAAAAAGACATTTTGCCTGCATATTTTTTGTATAGTTATCCGAAGACAAATGATTTGACCGTCTTTCTAGTACACAGGCTCCAGCCATTCTTTGCTGTTCCAGTTATCATGTCTCTTGTTTCTTATTTTTGTATGTGCCATTGTGTTCCTCATAGGATTTTTAAACAAATTTTGATTTGATTGTGTGTATAATTTACATGCCATGTGATTTATCGGGTGCAAACCTGTCTTAAGCTGCAACATAATGTTTTGCAGCAATCAAGGAGGAAGAAGAAGGATACTGATTTCTGGTATGATGTTTTTGGATGGGTGATTCTTGGTGCTGGCCTTTGGGCTTGGGTTTCCTTGGCCAAAGTTAATAACCCTCCGCAGCCACAGTCCAGGTTTTAAACTGGATCTCTACTGCCGGCAGTGGCTTGCAAATGGGCAAGTGTTCCAGAGTGAATCTTGCTAGGAGTTAGTTTATGTATCGAAAGGAAATGTTGATGCCATGTTTCCGTTTGGTCAGATTTTTGTGTCTGTTTCTCTTTCCAGTGTTTAATGAGGTTTACACATGCGCATATTTTTTGAAGGGTCTACCGTTCCACTGTGTTGAGGCTAAAACCATTACTGGGTTTTGATATATTTTATTTTGGCAACTATTTTGTTCACATAATACTGTAAGCAGCATCTTTCTTGAGTGGTGCAGCAAATAAGTGGAAACAATAATCCCGCGAACAGTGATGTAATCTTTCTTGAATGGACTCTTGAGAGAGTATGCTTGCCCGTGCTTTTCGCATCTGATGTCGTTTGTGCCATGCTCGCTGAAGTTCCGAGTGAACTATGGATGACTGGCTCCTGAAACTTTGCCTGTACGCCGAGAGCAGTACTAGCACGATCAAAAGGACCCGTGTTCTTCATTTTACGCTTATCATACCCTGTCCACCTTTCATTGACGGTATCTTCTGAACCGCTGTGTCTTTGAAAGTGGGAGCCCGATGTGATGATGGAGAAAGAGTGGTGTAGGGCCGTTGAATGCGGTTCCCTGACAGACGGGTTGGTCGCCTACCTAAACTGTTGACGGGCCGCTGCGCGAGAGCATTTTGGTCGTCGCCGTGCAGGTCACCTCTCCTACCTCGTCTCCTTGATTGCTGCATGTTATTGTTAGCGTCACGTACGCAGCGCAAGGCGTTCCTGGCAGATCACGAAAAGCCGCCCGCCTTCGCACATCATCGTGGACGGGACGCGATGCATCTCCTTTTTCTGGAGCACAGCCAATGACAAGGGTCAGAGTAACTGCAGGTACCGGCCGGTCTCCTAGCTTTGGACCTAACAACTCAATGTCCACTCATGGTGATGATCGCTTGCTAGCTTGCTGGCCTCAATTCTCGAGGACAAAACCGCCTTCAAGGAGGCCTGCCGCTGCTCGGGGTGGTAGGGATGGACGGCCGGATGATGATGCTTCTTCCTCACGCCTGCTTATTGCGGCCGGTCCATGGGACCTGTCTCTGCCGTGCATCGCCACGCCTCAATCACCACCCCCATGCATGGCGGCTTCCTCAATCTTCATGAGTGCGTTGCAAGCACCGATCTATTTGCCTCTCTGATCTGATGACCTAAGTCTGATGATCTCGCATTGGTTAGACTCCATCTCTCGGGTTATATCCATGGCAAATCAGGTGTTTGTGATCCACGAAAACGATCGATGGAGATGGTCCACGCCCGGTCACTGTTGCCATCTTTTGTCCTCAAACAAAGAGAGCATGGGCTCCATCACCTCACCGCACCCCGAAGAAATTGCAAGTTTGTCGACATGTACGAGATCCAGAGGTTCCTTGTGTCTGACGCAAGGCTACTGCAACCGTTCTCTGGGGAGCGACAGTTGATTGATTTTTCTGTGTTGACCCGACGAGTCAAAAACTCAAAACATTACAATGCTGGAATAAGACCGCTACATACGTAATATGCAGCTGCCGAGCGAGACAATAGCCCACTGTACCTGCATGAAGCTCCATTTCGAACATGATGGTGGCAGTCACAGCCAATGTGCACGGCGTCCACTGCGATTTACACAGCAGACTTGCCTGGTACACCCCAACAATCCATGGCCAGGCAGTAGTGCTGTGAACTGTTGCCGATCAAGTCAGTCGTCGATCGCCGATGGGCAACGCATGTGAGATATCATCATTTTCATCAGACGTGAAGCCATCGAGCCCGCATGCATGTGGTTGCGAGACCGATCCGGGGATCATGATTTGCTCTTCTCCTGATTAACTTTTCCCGTGTCTTTTTGCTCTTGTAAGTAAGCAGTTATTAATAAGGAGGACCTGTTAAAGCGTGGCCACCATGCATGACATGGGCCGCCCTGCTGCTGATCATCCCTTTCCTTCGCTTCTGCTCTTCCTTTTCCCGGCCGGCTACATATTGCCGCGTGCAGTGCAGTGCAGTGCAGGTGGCTGTGGCTGCGATAGCAAGGAAGCTGATCGATTAATTGGACAGCAACAGGTAGGTAGATTAGATGTTGTTGACTGCTCGGCCGCCGGGGTCTTGGATCCGGCCGGGCAAACCTTCCTAGGACACTACACACTACGCTGATCGTGATCGAGATGGCATTGTTAGGTTAGGTGATGGTACAAAACGCAACCAACAACCCGCGCGCTACTTTTGGGCTTCATTCGTGCATGTCCTCTGCCTCACATGCACCATGCAGAGACTGCCTGCCCCCCAGGTTTTCAATCCTAGTGGTACGTAGTACGTCGTTGCTTGCTGCGCCAAGAAAAGCTTTTCCCACTTTTCAGTAGTACTGTACTCACTCCCGTATGCTTTAATTGGAAGCAAAAGGTGATGAATATCATAAAAACGCTTATTAGGTTTTCTGATGGTTTAGTTAGCGACGTTAAAAAGCTTGTGTACTGTTATCTGAAAGCTTGCCCAAAACTCAGCTGCGTGACTGCATTTTGTGCACCCCAGAACGAAATGCTAGAGCCCAAGCCAAAATGTCGATCACAAGAACAACGGAGGAAGAGACTTGTCAGATTTCAGACATAAACTGCGTTAACAGGGAGGCAATCTGCAGAAATTTCGTGCGCTCGAATCCAACTCGACAAATATATCCTTCTCCACCTTGTTGATCATGCCGTGTGCACCTGGAGACCCCATTGCATTGATGTGTGCGGTGTGGTCAGAGGTCTCAGACGCCGGCTGCCTGAACTGAACCTGAAGCAAGCAACGCAACAACGCGCCAACAAACAGGTGTGGGGTTGGTTAAAGGAGTTGCAGACTTTTGGGCACTCCCTCATGCACACCTACTTACTGCTGATAACTGGTAGTACAACTCCAACTACAAGCTGCAGGCAATCGTGGTGTGGCTCGGTAGGCAGGCCAGCAGTAGATTAGTGGACCACGAACTCCACTATCCTATACTAATCTCTTGCGTATCTAGCAGATTAGTAGTAGTCGATAAGTTCAGTGAGATATGAGAGCACCTTCCGTGTCTACATCCTGTAAGCTCTGAATACATGCATTGTAGTACCAGTAATTTTTCAGATTTTCAAAACTGCCGTCTTTCGGGTACTACTGCATTGTACGCCCAAACAAACATATAAAAGCGACGTGGGTAGCAGCAGTCAGGTACTGAGGTACTGTACTACATCTACAGGCGCAGTGTGGTAGGTGGTTCCCCCTGCTCTGCTCTGCTGCTCCATAAGTGTTGCCATAACCGAAAGCAGCCATCGATCCCCGATTGAAGACCAAAGATTTGCATTAACTACTACTTGACGACTACTGTACAGTACTACTTACCGCTGCGTTGCTAGCTGTAGTTTTCTCCCTCTTCCCTTTTTTGACCGGGTTTATTAGTAGGAAGTCAGTGCGCGACGCAAAGGCAAAGGCAAAGTAACAAGGGCATTTGGGGAAAGCCAGGCCACTGAGTTTACCTGGGAGGGATAGTGAAAAAAGTGGCCAAACCGTGTCACGCCTCTCCCGCTGCTGCTTCACTTGGACTTTTTGCCTTGTCTTTTTTCTACTGCCACTTCTTTCATGTGAATCCGTGGCGTCTCTTTTCGCGTCGTTACTCGTGCATAAACTTGCTCTTTTCGTGCGTGCTTTTTTCGTTAACCAAGCAGAGCAGTAGTTGGATGAAAGGAAAATCAGTGGCCCAGCCATTTCCCTTGTTGTCATCACGAATGAATGAATCAATGATAGGTTCAGGTTGGGTCGTGATAGCCCTGCAAACAAAAGAAAATTGGTTAATGTTCCTGATTGCGATCTGCATAATCTACTACTACGTATACTAGAAAACCTGGCTTAATTGGCTTCTCCAACCAACAAGCGTGGAGTTCAGCTGCTGGTTGTACAAATCGTCGTAAATGATGTTGCCGAACACGCCTCCGACCAACGCGCGCCATGTTTTTGACCATTCCTTACCACTTAGTACTCCATCTCCGTCCAGTAGCGCTTTAAATCCTCCGTCAAGGTTGATCCGGCCAAAGAAATCGCTCTCACCGGCGGCCTCGTTGTCAGATTGCTAATAAGATTGTCTCTTCTGCTGAATACGGTGAGACACGATTACTGCGACCTCATTGCTTCAGCAGATACGTACGTGTATCGGAACAAACGAAAGCCGTCTCGCTCACTTTCAGAGGTGTGCAAAACTCGGTCAGCGGATTGATCTAGAACTTGTTACTGCAACCTGGTCGCAAATTCCTTGCGATTTGAAATGTCCAGGCGTACGTACGCACTCGACATCAAATGCGCCAAGCCGTACCATGTCCTGTCACTGCTGTACATCGAGATCGATCCCACCGCCGGTCGATTCGCTTGTGCTGGTTCAGCAACGAGAAATAATCGCCTGCTAACCTAGCCGATCAATCCAAGAACAGCATGCAAACTCCACAGAAGTACGACACGTCGGTCAGGGTCGGGCAAACCATGGCGACGGCATCAGCTGCTTCTCGTCTCTGACCGCCGCGGCGCGCGACCAGGAACCAGCAGTCCAGCAGCAGTACTCGCACGCTTCAGCTGCCGACACCACCGCCCGCGAGCATTGGATTCCCAGACGGATCATCAGCTCAATTCAATCGAACCGGCAGTCAGAGAAGGTAAGGTCTACCTCTCCGTCGCCTGCGAATACGCAGGCATCTCGTCGGAGAGAAAAGAGAGGATCAAAAGGCGAGAAAGGAGGAAAGAAGAAAGGGAGCAGTACAGTACAGGCATTTTAGCACAGCATAGCTTCTTTTCAGCTTTATTCTCGGGCATGGCATGAACATGCTTGTTCCTGATGGCCCATGATCCCTTCAGCTTTTGTCAACGTTGCAAGTGCGTAGAACACTAGAACCAATGTTCAATCAACTAGTACGTTCATGTTCTCATTTTTTTTCAACTTTTTGGCAATGGAATAATATGCTTTTCTTTTACATTGGACAGCTAAGAAATTGTATTTGACATTGGACAACGGCTACATACATGAACACAACTCCATCATAATAAGAAGATTCCATTGGTCACGTAAGCTAAACGGGTATTGACAGAACAAGATAATCTCGAAACGACAGCAGAAATTACTGCAAAACAACACGGCAACCGGCACACACACTTCTCAAGAGATGCTGTCTCTTGATAGGCATTGACCATCCGAGAGCATCAGCATCATCTCAGGTGTTAATTAAATCTGTCCCTTGAGGGCGCTTGACTCGAAGCCGCATCATCACGATTATCTAAAATAAACACATCGTGTCAATTAATCCTTGGGGTGATGCCTGGATGATCACTTCTGCTGCTGCGTTGAATTTTCTGCTTATATTATTGTGTTTCTCCCATCACGGGTATGGGCACAAAACTCTTTAATTCAGGCAGTGCAACTTGTATATGTGGAACATAAATGAAATTAGGTGGTTGCTTCTGCCGAAACGAAATCTAGGGGTCAATCACATCTGGTCGACCATACCAAGGAGAGCACGATTGACACACTTGTTCGAAACTTAAAATACCACAACCAGCGCATTAATATGGTCGATGATTCCTTACATTGTAACTACCATACGTACTGCACTGTACCCCAATGGAACCCCAATTCGAATTCGCAGGCGCCAGAACGAGATTTTTCGATAGATACATCTCGGTTTGAATAACGATCTTGTAAAAATCTTTGTCGTGTGGTTGAGGAAGGATTCGTTTGAGTAGGGATGGAATAATTGCACAAGCTTACACATGAAAATATCATGATCCATCGTCGTTTGAAATGAAACAAGCCTTGGGCAGTTCGGTCGGAGATTGCTTGGTGCATCTGCCGGCCTGTGCCCGTCGATCGGCTGGCTGGGGTCCTCGACGGCCTGAAACGACGAGAAAGGCTATGCGAAGATGTGACCGGCTAGGTTTGGATCCCGTCAGATCAGACCGGCCGGCCGCCCGCCCGGCTTTCACCAGCTTGGACGGCGACGAAACCGCCTCCTGATTGGCAGGCAATACTCGTGCGATCCTCTCCGTCCGATTGTGTTGTTGCCTTTGCACTTGCGCTGTGCTGCGGCGATCGCGTTGCCATGAATGATCCACGTAGACGGCGCCCTTGGCAACCGGAGATGTCACGCTCACGTCGATCCACGTAGACGGCGCACTTGGCAGCCGCAGATGTGATCACGTTGGATCACGGATCTCAAACGGCGCCGAAGCGGCAGCGTTGTTGGGTGGGACGTGGCTTTCTCCTCACGAATTTTCTGCTTCCCAATCCTCATAGTGGATGATTCATGCCGGGAGCGTTGTACTGGTACATACGAGAATTATTGCAACGAAAATAAACAAAATACGGCCGTGTTTTGGTCTGCCAAGAATAGCCCCCGTATGTCACAGAAGCAGGTACGGCGCATCGAGGCAATCGATACCATCATGTTGTGTCGTTTCGAAGGTGGCCTGGAAGAAGGAAAATAATACAAGAAATCCGTGCCACTTTAGCAGCGAAGGTACAACATGGCTACCACCACCTCTCCCGAGTCCCAACATCATAAGCAGCAGCCAGAGAGAAAGCTCCAAAGCTCCCAGAACCCCAGAAGGCAGAAGAAAAGGCACACGCCCCAATCGCCCCAATCGCCGTCGCCACAAATCTTAGTTGCCCCGCCTAATAATCACCCTACGAATGATCAATCAGCTCGAAGCGAGCGGAACGGCCGGACTGCCTTTGTCCGCACGTCCACAGCATCCATCCAAAACACCAAACCACAACCCGACAAAATCCAACCAAATCTCGACTCCAGACCTCGATTTAAGATTAAAAAGGCTTGGAATTCCTCTGGAAATACTGCTCGGTGGTATCTCGACTCCTCTTCCCTACAGTAGTAGAATACGTCCACCTGACACGACGACACCAAAAAGGCAGAAATTTCGACACCCGTTTTCTTCTCTCTGCTGCCTCCTTCGCTACACCCGGTCTACCAAGGCAAGGACTGCACGCGACAGCCTGTACGACTACTGGTAATAATACGTCAGCCGTTGGGGGGAGTTGTTGCGGTCACTGGCCCGCCGCCTCGCCGCCGTCAAGGAGCCACCGCTCCATGGGCACGCACTGCGCCTTGTGCCCGCGCTTCCAGTCCAGCGCCTGGCACGCGCGGGAGCAGTAGTTCGCCGCGCCGCACACGGAGCACCGCCGGAACTCGTGCCGCCGCGTCTCGCGCCGCCCGCACCGGACGTGCGAGCAGAGGCGGAGCTCCACGCCGTCGCCGTTCTCCGACTTCTTGGCGGGAGCGTGGCTCCCCTGCGACGCCCACCAGTCCACCATGAACTGGTTCGCCGCGTGGGGCGGAGCCTCGGGGAGGCTCCACCCGTAATCGGACAGCAGGGGGCACCCCGCGCCCGCGGCAGTTCCGCCGCCGAACGGGGGCGCGGTGAAGGGGCGGCGGCTGGACGCGAGCGCGACGGTGAGCTCGCGGGCGTTGGCGGCGACGAGGAGGCGGCGCCCCTCCGCAGGGTCGCGCCGCACGCCGTAGCCGTCCTGGAGACAGTGCCCGAGCTCGCGGAGCGCGTCGACGTGGCCCAGCGCGGCGGCGCGCGCGCACAGCGCCGCTCCGGCGCGCAGGTCGCGGTCCGTCTTGGCGCCGCCGCTGCCGTTGAACTGGATGACGGCGAGCGAGTAGAGCGCCGCCGCGTGCCCGCCGACCGCCGCCCTCGCAAGCATCGCCGCGCCGCCGCTCCGGTTGCCGAGGCAGTAGAACCGAATCTGCAAACAGAAGCAACCGCCCCAAGACTCATCAGTACTTGTCATCGCAGCACGCATATCGACTACTACGAATCAATCCACTGGATAGAACAACTCTACTACTACTAGCGTCGTCCGTACCATGCCGAGAATGTAGCAGGCCTCGAGGTTGCCGGCGTCGGCGCAGCGCTTGAGGAACCTCTGCGCCGGCTCGGACCACGCCGCCGCCTTCTTCACGGCCAGCGACGCGGTCGAGGCCTTGGCGAAGACCATGTCATGGCGCCCGAGTCCGTTGAGCCGCTTGCACCTGCAAAGACAAGATGCTGTTTCAGTGGCCATCCTTCGTCGCCTCCGCCTTATCCCCGGACGGAGGTGACCCGTCGTCCCACGCCTCTAAAAGCTTCCAACGAACCGCAAAGAGCCCCCGTCTGCGCACTTTTAACACGAACACCACGCGCGGGGAAGAAGCGTTTGCGGTCCGTTGAAGCACGAGGGGGCTGCCGGGCGAGCAGCGGACTGATGATGAACCGACAGAGGAACGTGACGTACGTGAGATGAACGGAGAGCAGGTCGGCGGGCGAAGACGCGGAGGCGGCGACCTTGGCGAGGATGGAGAGGACGAGGTCGTCCGGGAGCTGGTCCAGGTAGTCCGGCCCTCCCGCGAGCCGCTTCCGCCGCCCACCGCCGACGGAGCACTCAGCGCCGGCAACCGCCGACTGCCCGAACCACGACGACGAGGCCCGCTTCCTCTTCTGCCCCACCGCCGACTCAGAATAGAGGGACCCGCTCCGCGTCCTCATGATGTCTCCCGTCGCACGGCGCGTCGTCGGCCGGTCTCCTCCGGAGAGATCGAGAGAGAAGGGGGGATGAAACGGCCGGATAGTGCGGTTCCGTGCGGTGCTTGCTTGTGTGGGAAAGGGCGAGCAGGCGGAGCCCTTTTATACACACTGAGACCTGGGCGCGGTTCCGTCCGTGCAGGGAGGGATGGTTGCGTGGGCCCGGGATGTCAGGGTGGTTTGAAGTTTCGCTGCTTCGGTTTTCCACTGTTTATCTCTCGTCTCGCTGCCTGCCTGCCAGTATTCCGGGGTCTCAGCTGACCGCACGATGAGTGCTGCAACGATGCTCTTGAATGAAAAGCATAGATACCGTAGGAGGCTTTTACTGCCAGCCAGAGCCAGCCACAGCCCACAGCCTTTTGGAAAAGAAAAGCCTGAAAAAAAATCAAGGACTACCATGCAGCCATGGCAGTTTCATTCCATCTCCTTTATTACTATTGCTAGTATAGCTTTTGCTTTTACTACGTTTTTTTTTCAGTTTTTTGTTTTTGAACTAAAGGTGACAATCTTTTAAGAAAGGAGGGAGTACGTATTTATCGCCTGGATATACGGCCGTTTTTTTTTGCCTTTTTCTGAATGAGGTGGTACTAGCGCTCGTATTCAAACCGACGGTGTACAGTACAGTACGTACTGTGTACCGCTCATCTAGTCATCTTCTTCCGTTGAAAAATGGAAAAGGCAGGGAGTAAATTCCGGGGGCGTTTCTGATGTTTGCCTGGGACTCGTGACTTGGGTGTTGTTGATCTTTGATGGCACGGAGACGAGAGTTTAGGATTATATTTAGACCATCGGAACAGTGGCGTACTGTAAAACATATTGGATATACTGTTTCGTAGTGTAATTTAGAATACGTACCGTAAAAACTGATGAGGAATAGTGTATAAAGTATGCTTTAGAGTACGCTGGTGCGGAAGGTCTTATACCTACACCAGATGGTCGTCACTGGAATGCACGGGCTGGTTTAAAAACAGTTGGCTGGGGTTACTGCTGGTACTAGTAGTATTTTTCTCCACTTACAAATACAAACGCCGGTGATAATTGATTTAAATAATGGAAACGAGAAACAAGAGGAAGGATAGTAGCACATCACGACCTGCTTGTATAATAGACACAAACTCGATGGAATGCAATAAAATATGTTACATAAAAAAATGAAACGCATCCGTGGATGCAGCTACGATGAATCTTGAATGAGTAGAATAGGATAGGAAACCCAGAAACAAGGGTGGTCCGGTCGTGCTCGTGCAGTCGGATTAGTGTAACATTTTTTATGGATCGGGTGGGAATCGCGCTACGGATCTGGCTATAGGTGGTGCCGGCACGTGACGGGCGATGCCGAGTCGTGGATTCCCTGGCGAGCGCGCACATGCAAACACCAGAGCGCGCGGAACGGGACAAGACAAGGGAGAGGGAGAGCATCGGTGAGGCAGGTGGGCGTTGGCAGCAGGAGGCAGCCTCGCCCCCGGGGGTAGCTGATGAACCGAGGTCAGCTCATTTCGGCCGGCCGGCCTGGTTGGGTTGGGTTGGGTGGTTGGGTCTCCTCGTCTCTGGCGCGCGCGGCGCGGGTGACGCGACGCTGATGGAGGAGGATCCATGTGTCGCGCGGAGCCTCGGGTGACTCCCTGCCCTGGCCGCCCTGTGACTCTGACCCGCCTTGTTTATGGCGCACCCCGTTGCCATGTCCGTCCGTCCCCCATCTCGTCTCGTCTGTCTTTATTGTTGCCTGCGACTCGTATTCATTGCGGTCCTATCCATCTCTCTCTGCGCCGCGGCCAAGGCGAGCGGTGCGTTCGGCGCCACGGGCGGGTCACGTTCACGACACACAGCAAGGATTTTTACTGCTCTGTAGAGTTCTACTGTATGGGTACTCACATATCTGCACAAGATAGGAGTACTAGCGTATGGACCATTGAGTATGTAAGAAAGGACATACAAGAAATACAAATTGCATTCATGTCCCTAGACGGAGATATTCGTCGGCAAAGCGAAGAACCCTGAACACCACCTCCGTTGTGTCTCGCTGGCCCGACAAGACCCATACATACGTAGCTTGACCAATGACTACGGGTTGCTCTCCGACCACGAACGAGTGTTACCGGATCACATCACACACGACCAGATCGAGAAAAAAGAGAGAAAAACAGCTGCCGCGCACGAGGAGGGAGGTCAGGTCTCCGATCGTTTTTGCCCGCGGGAAACGGGAGAGGGGAAAAAAGGTGCGGCCGAGGTGCGTAAACGTGGAGTAACCGGGCCATGGTCGCGTCGTGTGGCCGCCGTGGCGATGAGCCGCGGCGCACGTAGCCAACCCGCACCCCGCGCCGGATCGCGCGAGGAGGGGGGAACGGATAAGGCGGCCTGTTCCCGGACGAACCCCAATCCCGATCCCATTTTGCGACACGCGTGCGCGCACCAGGAGGACTCCGGAGCAATCTCAGCCTGTCGTGTCTCATCCCCAACTCCGTCCGCCGATCCGGCTCGTCGCCTCGCGGGGACGGGACCCTTACCTTAGGCCAGCCAGCCAGCCAGTTGGCGTGTGCTGTGGGCATATCGCTGCTTCCATCCACGATGGATCGGACCGACGATGAGCCGAACCAGCAGCAGCAGCATTCGCATCGGTTCTTCGCTAGTGGCGCACGTCCGATCTGTACCCCACTCCCACAAAACTCGCGTACTGTCCCGCGAAAGAAATCTGACTCCTCAACTTTGCCGAGAGGCCGAGTGAACAGAACGTGCGCTCCCAACATCACGATAGGAGGAGTCGTTCTGTCATGTTTACATTGTCAAAAGCACCTCACCGAGAGAAAAGAAAAGGAATTGCTTGCATCAAACAAACAAATAACACAACAACGGCTCTGCTTCTGGAGCACACGAGGAGGTTTTGTTTTATCCACTCCACTGAATCAGTTACATTTGCCTGCAAAACATGTGTTTGACGCTCTAAAAGAAAAAAACTAACGCTTTTAATCTTTACTTAAATTAATCAACATCAAATAAAATAAACGAAAGAGTATATAACAAGATTCAGATATATTTATTTGCGTTACTGTTGATGCACGTAAAAAGGGATCATGTTTATTTAATTGCATCGACCCAAAGGCAGCTAAAAACCTTCGATTCGACTAGCTTGCTTGCAAAGAAAAGCGGAAAAGTTACAATTTTAATTGCAGACTCCCCAACACGGTGCCTGACGGCGTCGTCGGTGCAGCGTGACTGGGATCCTCCCTCCCTCCCGGCATGGTTGATGCACCAACTCGTCGGTACTACTCCCCGTCCTGCTCCTGCTCCCACCCCGAAAAGTAAAATTCAGAGCACAGTGTGCACCGTCCGGAACACACAGTAGTTCCATCAAATCGAAATCCTTGCGATTACTCCAAAACGATACACCAATGAAAAACATACTGCATCTTATAACGAAACAAAGGGCGTTTAACTAACGTGCTCAGGTCTTCAATTGGAGGATAAGACTACTGGTCATACTGTAAAAGATGCTGGGTAGTGTAAATTTAGAGTAAATGCTGTAAAAATAGAAGGAGAATAGTGTATAGAGTAGAGTATAGAGTAACGAGTGCGGATAGTCTAACGAGCGAAAGGAAAACTCCACATCTCTTGATTAGACAGGAAGGTGACAGATACACAGTAAGTAGCAATCTCTACAGCAGTGTGCACGAATAAAAATAATGCCGTCCAAACAACTAGTACCATGCATCTAGAGGTGCACGGCCGTTCGTCTACAAATGCAGAAGTGGGCGGTTATTATTTTTGTTCTCTTCTTCTTGCATCATGTGTAAATAGTTACAGTACCTTTCTTTTTGTTTGACTAGTAGGAGTAGTAAGTAAATACTGTAGTCCATCATCAATCGATCTAATTAGTACAGTATTCCTTACAAACCCTAAACTATGGTGCATGTCCAGTTGTCCGCATCAACGCTTTTGTTCTAATCGTTTACAGCCGGCCAATTTCAAATCAATTCGCTCACGCGGTGACTAGAGTTCGAATTCGATGCGAACGCGACATCAAGGTTACTTATATCGTATTTGCTGCCCTGGTTTTCGCTGTCAGTTGATGATGTTTCAACCGTTAATTAATTGGCAGAGTTGGCATGAACTCTCTTAAGTTGGCATGCTCTATACATGGTCTCGAAGCCGAAGAGACGTTTTAAGCGTCAGTGTTGGCATGAACTCTCAAGTGTGGGATTGTAGTTTGGCAGACCTGAAGAATTTGAAAGTAGTGTATCTACTATCTAATGAACAGTGGTTAACTGAATGATAAAGAACGGCGAGTGTTGAGTGGAAGATATAAAGAAGGGATGATGAAAAGTCGAATCATTTCTTACTCGAACTGTTCGTAGAATCGTAGTTGCAGCTGCAGAGCAGTACTTGTTTCTGTTTGTGTGGAATGTTTTTCGTTCACAGTTGACAGTCCCACGGGAGATTTTAGGGGTTGCTTGCCAAAGATGTTACTGTCGCACAGATGTACAAAGGCGATCGCATCTCTTCGTGTCTAAAGGCTGTCAAGATTCAAGGCATAGTGCTGCATATTTCCTCCATGGAACCATGGCTTGACAAAGAAAAAGCAACCTTTTTCTTGTTCTTTTCTTTTAGATCTGTCATTCTCATCGAAAGCTGGCAGTTCAAATCACTGAAACTCCCTGGAATTCAGTTCGTAGATAAGTTAACTGTAACCAAGATTTTAGAATTCAGGTCAAGTTGCTGATAATTCTTCCCAATCTTTTCCTCACTAGTAGTACTCCAGTACTAGTACTATATGTATACACCGAAGGCAACTTGCAGAAGCCGTGATGGTCGACATGTCCAGGAATGTTCCTTCCATGTCCTGCCGAGAAAGCCTGAAATCCGTGGCAACCTTTGGATTCCTGGGGGGGGGGGCTACACGCAAAAAGCAGGAGCATGCTGCATCGGATCAACCTAACATGATCTACAAGCACCAACTCTTCAAACCGCAACCTAATTACAATCCAAATTAGGTTTTGGGCGGTCATTATTGCCTGCCGAGATTAGGAAAAAGCGTACCTAAAAGGGGCGTTTAATACAATCAGGCAATTTACTATTGTTGTAATAGCACGGTGCATGCAAGCAAATAAGAAGATGATATGTCAGTCCCCCCCAATCTTAGGAAACAAGTCATTTTTGTTAAATCTTTCGAGCCGTCAGATCAGCGGCGAAACAGACCATACCATGGTACGGAGGATACTTGCAGAGATGGTTAACGCGGGGTTCATGTTTAGTACAATGGCTTGGAGAGTGTGAGAGGTCATGGCAGCCAACACTTTGGAGGCGGCGGCTGAGTGTCATTCTGCTTTTAACAAATGGATTGGCATGACGATTAGGGCAGGCATCGCATCCGATTGGACATAGCGTCTATGGCTGGAAAAGTAGATGATCCAGATATAATTATTGGGCTGTGAGAACATGACTATGAACTTGTCAATAGCTTTATAGTAGTAGGAATTAAGGTATGGATGCATAGAGCTCAGATTCATCTATAGGTAGCCAATAATAGGAGCACTACATGTGTTCTTGGCTTGCAAGCTATGGCTCTCGATCAGAAGAGCCCTAGGTTACTTGTGATTGTAGTTTGAGAGGCTCCAAAAAGGGCATCTAATAGTATAGCAGGAAAGAATTTAAGGATCTGTGCCGTTCTGGCATCGACCAAGTAGTTAAGTGGTTGCATGAGTTAGCTGCAGCAACTGGCTCGGTGTGCATAGATTAATCAGATCCCTCTGGCACTTTGCTTGATGCCTGATTCATTCACATGTAGATACAAATGAATAGTATAACAGCTGATGCAGCAGCTGCTGCTGCTCCTTGAAGAAAGATAATCTAAGAAAGGAGGAGCCAATAGATATGCAAGCATGCCTCTGCTCCACCACGCCTATGCTCGTCCCTGTTCCTGCATGCCGTGACATGTATTAACTACCGCCGAGGACTAACCTCTCCACAAACGTGATTTCTTCAGTTTCTCTGACGATCAGGCTCCAGGTTCTGAACTCTTTCTGAAATTATGATAATATGTGGAAAGGAATGGATCAACGCATGATTTGAAAAGGCACCTTTGTAGTACTTGCTTACTTAGATTGGACAATGCGAAATATGAGAAAACTTGTCGAGATGAGAGAAAGTGTCATAATTAAAACGGGAGAAAGACAATGATACGCAACAAAAACGAAACAGTTGCGGTTTCGGACAACTGGAAGAAACACAGCTGGGGTTGCTGTCAGGATCTAAACTGATGACTGATAAAGAATAGTACAAAGCTGCCGTTCCAGTACAAATCTCTGATCAATGACGGCAAAAAAGTGTTGAACACAATTTGTATAGTAATATATTTGTTCCCTGCAATTGATGCGCATCAAACCCAATCATGATAAGGACTAGCTTACAGACACAAGTAACTAATCAGAAGACTCTATCGAATTGAAAAGAATATACAATTCTGAAGTAGAGGTTATGATAACCTCTGACTAATCCTTACGATGTGCTGACACCACCACAACTCCTTAGTCCAGACATCCTGAGTTGAATTGAATACCTTCAGTTCCAACTCAATGTAAAGCCATATGCCTGCAGCTGCGATCTCCAGCAGACTAGAGTACAATCCGCATAAAATCATAGCTTCAATCTTTATGGGAGACATGTTGAACGGATCTACTAATTCTCTTCTCTTGCATGTGGTTGATAGATTCAGAGCGCCGTGATCTTGTATCTAACGGAACGGCTAAATCAGTGGAAGCCGATGTCAGTCTGAAGGTTGAACTGAACCTGCTCTGAATACTTTGGCCTGGAAAATTCTGAAAGCAACGTATAACACCAACAGCTAGTCAGTTGTACGTATACATAGCCGTATAGGCTTATGTCATGGCTACTGAAGGATAACAATATTAACATCATACTAAGACAGTGAAACTGAACCTTGAACCTGCAATTAAATGGTTAAAACACCAGACCGAACTCTATCTGCAACACCTACTAACTAGAAGAGTTTTCATTTCGTCTTCCTCTGTTTTCACCCTTTGTGGTCGACACTGTGTTCTAGTACATGTCACTGATGTGGATGGGTGCGCATCGTCTGACGGTGAAGGAACGCCATCGACAGAGCACACGCACCCTGGTCGCACCGCCATGGTGTCACGTCCTCGTAAAATAATGCTGCGTACGAAGCAGGAAGACGTGACGTCCATGATTAGACGAGTAAGCGCCTTTTGTTAACAGTTGCTGATTCTGTGTGTTCCGGCTACAAGCAGAGATGCACTCGGTGCTGGCAATGAGCTGCAACCTCCATTTGTTTTATATACTGTTCAATGGAGCTTGATGAACAGAACAGCAACATGAGAATATGAAACGGAAATAGAAGCAAGACTGTTTCGTGTAGAGCAGATTTTTTTTTTGAAACACCAGAGCAGATATGTTCAGGCTTCAGCCTGAGTAGGATTATTGGCAAGGACGAACAGGATGGTGTCTGAGAAAACGAGTGAGCAACCTACCACAACGTTATGTCAGTCAGTCAGTGCACCAGCGGCCGAGGGAAACAACACTGGATGCCTCATGATCAATGGAAAACTCGGGAAAAGCACGAACAACTGGTGATTTCAGTGACTGGGCCTTTTGACTAGGAAAGCAAGATGGATCCTTCGAGATCGGAGCCTGACTTATCTGACAAAATCAGGTCATTGTGCTCAACAGGAAGTATATTCACAAGTACTGTAGTACGTTCCATCCAGAAAAATAAATGTAGAGGAAGCCAGGTGAGCCATCTGAGCGTAGAACGGTACTAGAAAGAGTAAAAGAGAGGAGCACCCCTTGATGTCAATATGTCAACTGGTGCAGATCAATGAATGGTTTTTTCTTTTGTTTTGAGCTTTGGTTCCCTGACATTTGATCGTTCGCCGATGGGACAGACAAAGCACGAATAACTCTTCAGAACCGAGGAATACAACCACATCATGTGAGCTGAGCTGATAAAAAGATAGCTTAAAAAACTTCAGGAGCTGTTAAATTCGGAGTTATGGACATACATGGAGCTGGCAAATGGACGCCTCAACAACCAAACCGTGATAAGCTAAACAAGCTAGGGAGCAGAACAGTGTAGGACAAAGCAAAACAATCTTCTATTGTTGTTCAAGAAATTTGCCATCTGTTAATAACTAATCTCGTTTGGGATGGGTGACGTGAAAAGCGCATTGTTAAATCTAGAGATGACTAGACGCTTTTTGCGCGAACTGGATTAGGTTCCAGACAAAGCCGCATAGATTATGGCTTTACATATCAGCGGTGCAGGAGAAACAAATGGGAGAAGCCAAGTGCGTTTGAGCAAACGCTATGACCCGGCTTTGACAAAGCCGTGACACAAGGTTAGTTGGTTAGTTGCTAAATTTGACTGCATAACCAATCACATCACAGATTCACATGTTTTTGTTCCAAAAGTTACCCTATAGAAAATTGTACTACATTGTTCTAGTTTGTTAGCACTACATGTCAATGTCATCTGCAGCACAATTGAGCTATATAAAGGCATGTTATTAATCATACAACTGGGGGAATATGAAGATGAATGAAAGTTTTTTTCCCAAAGTTTTGTCAGGACAGTGCATGTGTCAGCTGTCCGCTCGCTTGCGGCCACTGTGAGTTTCCATGTTGAACGAATATGGAAAATGAAAAGGGGCAACTACTTCAGCTTAGACTACATACCCCGGACCCGGACCAAACAAAACACCAACTCTTAGTACTACGTCTTAATTCCTAAGTACTTACACAAATGTTTCAAGCTGTCTTGTCTGTTCGATCTAAAATTGGCTTAAAATCAGAGACGACACATTGATTTTCTTTCCCGGAATAAAAGTTTTAATTCCAATCTGTTTTTTTTTTGGACGAAAACTTAAAGAACGGGATGATACCGCCAAAGCACAAAAGGGACGTCGCTTCGTTCCCGACACGATGACGGCAGGCAAGGCACTTTGCAGTTCCCTGACAGCGAGTTTTATTGTTAGTTTTTGCAGGACCGGAGCGAGGTGAATGATCCATCCGGCCGAGTCTAACGCTAGTCAACGGCAGATGAGGGAGGCGCCGCCATTGTTGTCACGTCCGCGGAAACTAAACGCAAACTGGCGAAGCAAACAGAACGGGGCCGGCCAGATCTAATTTATAGTACTAATCAGATCAAGCTAAGGGGCGTGGACTGCATGATTAGATCAAGACTGTTCTGTTCCAATGGCAGGTGGGTTAGCGTGAGGGGGAGGGAAAGGTACGGTGACCAGGAAAAAAAAAACCTGGCGCTAATCTGGCCATTAGTAGCTAGCTAGCGAGCTGGAGAGATGGAGAGGTCGAGAGCTAAATCGTCGCGCGTCTTTCTCTGAATTTAGGTGCAGCGCAATAATTTTAGGGCCTTTGTCTCGTGCAGTGGTGCGGTGACGTAGTAGATGACCTGACCCGTGGGGGGTCGAGGTCGAGTCGTGTACAGTTGTGCACGCGTTGCTTGTGGATTTGGAATGGCCTACAAATAATTGAGCTCTACTGCTGTACTATACTCCATCCATTTAGCTTTGCTTTTGAGAAGCAGCATCTGTTGGGATCGGATGTCTTTTTCACGCCTGATAATATGCTTTGTTTGAGTCGGATTATATATAATATAGTTTGAAACTGAAAGTCCAATGAAATAAAAAAAGCTCTTAATTTAAGAAAAAGTATGTTGTTTCAGGTAAGTGTTACACTAAAGGGTGGATTAAATATGGTGGAGTATTTGAAGAAGTTCAAACCTTTTTTAAGCAAATTAACTGGTCATGCAAACGGACCCTTAAAGCACAGCACGATTTCAGTTATTAGAGAGATGCATATCGCAGGAGAAAATTCTCTTGAATTCTTCTAGATGGATTGGGGAAAAGGGAAGGGAACCAAGATTTTTTTATTTTAGCATTATTAATTTATTATTTAATATTAATAGCATCCGAAATTTTTATTTTGCAAAACTAGCATCCTTGCCGTCCACGGTGTGGACAACTTACCACGTGGCAGGGTTGCTGTCCACGGTGCGGATGCCTTGCGACGTGGCAGCACATGTAGCAGTCTCAAAAATTCTGGTTTTTATTCACTTTTGGGTGCCTATTTTAAAATACTTACAGACATATTTTGAAAATGTTGTTATTGATGAAAATGTAGTATACAATGTGTAATACAAATTATTCAACAACAGTATTTCCAAAATATGTATCTAGTTATTTAAAAATAGCCGTTCAAAATTGAATAAAACTCAACAAAATTGGGCTGCAGAGGCAAATTTGCTGAGTTCAATCACTTTTCGACGACTATTTTAAAATAACTAGATACATACTCATGAAATTTTAATATTTTATAACTGTAAAAAATTCTTTACTACATTTTATTCAATAACAATATTTCAGAAATATGTTTCTAGGTATTTTAAAATAGGTGTCCAAAAGTGAATGAAACTAAGAAAATTCGGGTTGCAGAGGCGAATTTGCTGTGTTTAGTCACTTTTGAATGGTTATTTTAATATACTTAAAAACATATTTAGGAAATGTAGTTATTGAATAAAATGTAGTAAAGATTGTTATCTACAGTTGTTCCAGTATCATCATTTTCTAAATTTGTATCTATGTATTTTAAAAGAGCCGTCGAAATGTGACTAAACTCAGCAAATTTGCCTCTGCGGCGCAAATTTTCTGAGTTTTATTCGTATTTGGAAGGCTATTTAGAAATATCTAGGGACTTATTTTGGAAATGTTGTTACTTAAGAAATTGTAGTACGCATTGTCTACTATGTTTTTTCAATAGCAAGATTTCCAAAATAAGTCTCTAAGTATCTTAAAATAGGTGCCCAAAAGTGGAAAAAAACTAGAATTTTTGAGAGTGCACATGTGCTGCCACATGGCAAGTCGTCCACACCGTGGATGGCAGGGATGCTAGTTTTGCAAAAGAAAAATTTCGGATGCTATTAATATTAAATAATAAATTAATAATGCTAAAATAAAAAAATCAGGGAACCAATTGTTCATGGCATGGAGGCCTAACCGGCCTATTTGGATGAACAAGTTAGGGAACTCTTGTAACGCAGAGGGCGGGCCTAATCGGCCCATTAAGGATCTCAAGTCCACCAAATGAGCCGACGTTGACTAGTTGTTTGGGTTTGCTGACCCGTTCCAGATTTTGGGTCCTGGCCCGTTCCAGATTTTGGGTTTGCTCGTTTTTCAGGGCCTGAATTGAAAGCGGTTTGCTTCTTGGTCCTATGGGACGTGACTAGTTGTTTTTTATTTGAACAATGACGAGCATATGTCATATTAGCAACAACGCTGAGGGTATGCAGCAGATGAACAAAATAACGTGGATTTCGCAGCGCAGAGCTGATGCTACTACTCCGCTACGACAAGCTAGAGGTAAGATGAGACGCTGCTCTCGGCACGCGTACCGGTAGCTGCCGGCGGTTGGGTGCTGCCTACTGCGTGGATAGATTGAGATCGAGAGGCTCGGCTACAGCGTGGGTAGATCTCACTCTAGTCACGAGCATCAGAGATTCAGATTTGGGAGAGGAGCTAGGGATCGGCGTCAGAACTCGGACGGGAAGGACGCCAGTTGCTGGATCCGTCGCTACTCGCTAGCTCTGCCCGGTTCCCGTCCCAAATCTCAAGGTCCACGCGTTGCGCTTTTTTTTTCCAAACAAAAAAGAAAAGAAAAGCACAAGGGGCTTGTACTCGCACCTCGAAGGGTGCATCAATCCAGTCGGCCTCCAGGCTCCGGCGTCAGCCGTTGCCGGCCCACTTGCCACGATCCAACGGTGGATCATGTACTACTTACTTGCCGCCGGCCTAACCATCCTGCCTGCATCAGGGATTACAATACCCAGATGCTGCTGTACTTGTTTAGATAGATGATGGTGATGCCGCGCACGTTGCTCTCCTCTCGCTTTCGCGCGCGCCGGAGCACTTGTCTCATCGACCAGTCAATCTTAAATCCGAACGAACGAATCGATGGAGCGTGATGATGTGAACGGCTACTGCTCGCTGCTGTCTAAATCGATCGAGGAGAGGAAGCAGAGTACGGGAGAGGAGACGGGTGGGTTATTTACCAGCCTGCGCGCGCAGTTCTACTACGGCTGGTTGTAGTTGCAGGCAGGCATGGTCCAGGACGAGGGCCACCCAACCGGATCGCCTAGCCAACGCTGCCCTGCCGCTGCCGGCGACGAAACTGGTAGCAGCAGCATGTGCGCGGCACGGAGGATAGATGGAGCTATCTATAATAATATTAATGCAGCGGGGCGTGGCGGCACGGTGGATCGGGCACGCGCATGTGCGTTCGCCGCCCCGTGCCGTGGGTGGTGGCCCGTGGCCGGCGTCGCGCAGGCGAGATAGCATATTGTTGCGTAGCGAGTGGCCGCATGCGCCGTCCGCGCTCCAGCAACGCGCGGGAGAAGCGAGCGTTGGATGGAGCATGCATGCCGCGGCCGACCCACCCAGCCTGCTGCTTGCCTCACTGACCTCCGTTGTCCCCAGCCTTTGGAACCAAATCATTTGGCGTCTCGTCTCGTCACGGAACAGCAAAGTCACCGACCCATCACCTTCTGATGATGTTTCACTCGCCACGCTACTGTTACACGGATGAATGTACGAATGTTTTAGTAGACGGATTACTCGAGTGAGTTTCATGACCAGATGCAAAAGCTGCCTGCTCGAGCTTAGCAGACGTCGTAGTACTAGTAGAAGAAGAGGAAGAGCAAAAAGGAAAAGGAGAGATAATCACTAAGAAAAAGATGTGGAAGAAGGTGCTTCGAATTTGGATGTACAAAAAATGCCGTGGTCCGGTGACGCGAACGCGACGGATGATCAGTACACCTTCTTGGAGAAGAAGGTCCGGAGCCGTGTCCGGGCCTCCTTAACCTCCTTAACCTGGACATGGGGCTGGGCACCGCCGCCGCCTGCCGGTTCCTCTACTGCAGCCGCAGGCGCCGCCGCTGCGGGACTGGCCGGCTCAGGTCCCGTCTCGCCGCGTGAGTTGCTACGGGAGCACGGCGCGCTGCTCACCTCCCGCGCGGCCGGCACCGGAGCAGTACTAGCCGGTGCGCTGGCGGTGCTGTTGGCATTACTGACGACGCCGTTGTTGTTGTTGGTGGTGGCGCTAGGGCTGGGGCTCGGCTTTCCCCTGCTCAACGAGACGGCGGCGCCGGCGGAGCGGCTCCTGGAGAAGGGCCAGATGTTGATGTTGATTAGCTCGGCGTTCCCGCTGACACTGCTCACGCGGCGCTCCGTCTTCTTGCGCTCCTTTCCCTCTCCGCCGCCGCCGCCGTTGGCCTTGAAAATGTCCTTCCACTTGAACGTCACCGCCGGGAGGTCCGGCGTCGGCGCGACGCCGGACTCCGCCAGCGGCCGCGCGGCCTCCGTGTCCGGAGCCTCCGCGCCGTCGTCGCCGTCTGCGTCGGTGGGAGACGACGCCTGGAGGGTGCGGAGCGGGAGCACGACGCCGCCGGAGAAGAGCTCGTCGGCGGTGAGCAGGGCCGGGGACGGGTTCTTGCCGACCATCCAGAACTCGAACTCCGTGGACGCGGTTGGGGACCTCCCGGACTCTCCGCCGCCGCACTCCGCAGGAGGAAGCGCCTCCACCTCCACGGCGTCCGCCATTGGCACTGCAACGCCACCGGCCATTGGATCTGACCTTCGGACAGGGTGCCTGACGAATGGAGGAGGAAGCTAGGTGTAGGTCCAGTTCGCGGGTACGGGAATGGATGGGTTCAGTAGCAGGAGGAGGAAGCCATGGGCAGGGGCATGTACAGTGAGCAGAGCAGAACAGAGCAAGCAGCGGAGGAATGGGAATGGGACAGTGAGAGAAAAGAGGAAGCGCAGAGAGAGGCGTGGGCAGCGACTTCACGCGTACGTACTCGGTAATTATCAATCACATCAAATCAATTCAGATCATGGTACAGGAGGAGGAGGAGGGGAAGTGCTGCTGCTGCCGCCGCCGATTGATTTTCTCGCACCTCGCCTGCCGCGCAACGCAGGGTTGCATATGCGCTCTGAAATCTCTGTCTGGTGACGTTTTTCGCTCCGTCCCCCACCGCCACGTTCACTTGCCGCCTGGCCTGGCGCGAATACAAACCGCTCAAAGCAAACTGTTGGTGTCCCTCCGGTGAGCGAGATGCCGTCTGGTAACTGTTCTGTTCTGTTCTCTGGAGCTCAGTCACTCCTCATACCCGGAGAGAAGGGAACTGCTACAGCACTGTGCACTGCACTGCGCATCCAGGTTGATGAAACTGAGCAAGTCGCAGTGAACACGGGATGATCGAGTCGTGGTGCATTCAGACTTCAGTCAGAGACTGAGAGGATTAACGATCTGCAGTTGACGGGGAGATTGGAGAACCACCGATGAATCATTCCTGTTACTACTACTACGACCCCCGCCAAGGCGTCAACTAACTGGTGCTGTGCATGTCCCCTTGTTAACGAACAGAGGCAACTAGTGTGGACGACAGAGCAGAACCCAAGCATCCTGATCGATCCAACACCCCCATGTTGGAAACCATCTATGAACTGCGCGCGTCACCGACCCACGGCTGGACTCTGCCGGCGACGTAGTACTACGCTTTGGGTTGCCCAGTGCTCTGCTCTGCCCGAGGCGGCGTGAGGTTGCGATCCAGTCTTTCGGCCCGTCATGTCACACTCGCAGCAGAGGCCACCGAAAGGAGCACGTCTGCTGCATCAACACCTCAGCCACAGCCACCAGTAGTCGGGTCCGGTCGCTTTCCCTCCGGGTGTTTTACGATGGATGATTCCCTTCGTTCGTGTTAGCTGGTACACCCATTTCCAGTTCCAGCCGCGGATATTGGGCCCCGCTTAACGATGGAGTTTCGTTCGGGATGGGCCCTACTCTGCTTTCCTTGCGTATGTTACTAAAGCCCAATCGCTATAAGCCTGATTGCGCTTTGCTCATCTCGTGTCCTGGCTTCTGGCTTTTAGTTTTTTGTTTGTCAGCCCAAGATGTTGGACCAACGGGCCGTATACGCAAGCCGAAAGAACCAGTTACAGCCTTGAACAACAGAAGGCCCAGTTATTCAGGGGTTGCCATCACTTGTGTCACGATCCAATCAACCAAGATAACTTTTTCGATAACGCAAACATTCAATAAACCGCACCCGGGGATCGTGAGTCTGATGACGGCTCAACATCGCTTTCTTGTGTTATTTTTTGACCTTACAGCTATATATTTTTGTTTCTAAAACCGCCAACTGTCATGAATGTTTTTTTTAATAATAAACAGATTCTGGATGGGTAGAGAGACGCTCTATTTTTGGGTGATTGTTGGCCATAGGTTGTGTCTCGTTTTCCGATTTTCGGTAGCCTGCAGCGCCTAAAAAGTTAGAGCAAAATCTCAAATTCAGATCGTGCCCTGGTAGGACTGAATTACTCTTAGAAAAAAAGGCAGGTGTAGTTGCCAGTCAGCAACCAAACCATATACCCGGTGCAAAATGAGGGTTCTCTCTGCTGGTAGTAAAGCTTTTCAATTCTCTCGAAAACGACTTGTAAGGTAACCTTGTTTATGCAATCCCGTGGTTGCTTATTGTTTGGTGTAGCTGTCATTACCGGGAAGATCGTATAACATCTCTATAGCATAAGATCGCCTTACGTTCGCAATGCAGTGTAGTGCCAACTGGGATGATGGCTGCGGCTTCCCGTCTCCGTTGATGCGTCTCCTGTACGAGAAGACATACAACGTATTGGCTCGTCACTTGTGACGAACGAACGGATCAGCGAAGGACCGTCCAATTCATGGGCGGAGTTTATGCAGTTCGTGTGTGCATTGAGAACATCATCACCACATACAGGTTCAGGTTCCAAGAGTGCGGTGCAGGTTGATGCTTGCTTGCTTCTAGCTAGGCACCGACCGGCTTGGATACATATGCAGGTCTCAACCTCGATCTGGCGGAAGGACTGAACTGAGTCAAACGTGATCCCTTGAACCCACACACGGCGCAGTTGCTAGCTAGCACATCACACACACACTGTTGTTTCGCCCGATTGCTGGCGTGGCGCCTATGTAGAGGCGGCAATGTTCTTCATTCCGTTCTCACTGTTATTAGCAATACCGCTACCACTAGCAGTAATAACTAGCATGCCTGCTTCACCTGATTAAACTGTAGTACTGTATCGTCCAAGTAGTCTTGGATTAGGCTTCAGTAACCGATGCCCACTGACGACGGGCCTATCGGATTTCGATGCTCTTCGATCAGCTCGCTAGCTGCTTTCTTGCTTGGGTGCGTGCCTTCGCTAATTTCACTCTCAGTGCATGCATATGGACAGATACTGTATATGGTAACACATCAGTAAACAGGAGGATCAAGTAGCGGCAGCGGTAGTTACGCGGCAGGCCGAAGAACACATGCATGAAACCGCGCGCGCGAGAAATCCGAGTTCCGAGCGTTGTTGATTGGTCGGAGGTGCACGCCTGCGCATGCTGCTTGTTGATTATACGTGTGGGAACCTGGGCCTGTCTTCGATGTTTGCACTGATGCCATGTCAGGCCAGTGTGGGTTTAATTTGGCATGTCCAATATCTAAGCATCTACTCGAATAGGACCGGCCGGGCGTTAAAGGAGCTCACTTTTTCATATACTAGTGTAGTGGAGTAGTATAGTTCAACTTGGCTTACTTTTCATGGTCTACTTGTGTTCATGTGTACCACCACCACGCTTTTTAACATCTTCAGACATCGTCTTTTGCAGATGCAAAAGGGCGGATTATCCCACAAAATAATATACTAGAGTAAATAAGAAAAGTGCCAAAATAGCGCATATAAATTAAGAACAACTGCCTTTCCTAATTTGTTTTGAGCAATAAAAGAAGCTGAATCTGCCAAAGTTCTGCTTGGCACGCGGAGACTGATTCCTCGTCCTAGTAGACAATTTGTTTCCCAACGTACACAGATTACTCTACATGTTTCATCCCCTCCTAAAGAACGGATTGATTGCCCGTCTTTTTCTTTGGCAATTATTCCCGATATATTATCAGGCAGATGGATTTGTATATTTGGGTTTAGAGACAGAAATTTAGGTTGCAAAAAGCTAAAAAAATATAGGGATAGCAGGTATCCATTTAGGCACACTTTTTTTTTGGGTTTCTTTGGTATTTTTTTAGCGATAGGTACCCATTTTTAAATACACTACTAGAGATGCTTTAACGGGAGTAGTTTACAACATAATTAAAGACAACCGTTTCTAAATTCAAATGACTACTAGTACGTATTATAGTTCATGAACCCAACCTGATGCACCTCTGTCGCCGTTGTCACCGTTAATGGTCCCTTCATCTACGTTTAGTCTAGCTAATTAAACGGTTCGACCCAACGAGGATCCATGAACGAGGTTAGAGTATTAGGTTATTTTTACATGCATTCTCGCGGACCACATATCAGCCGCCATGGAAAAAAATCCAGTTACTTTTACTCTGTGAGCGTGTGGCAAATGGACCACATATACCTAACAAAAGTAAATTAAGCGGTACAGTATTAACCTGCGTGGCCGCGCCAAGGGGTTCGTCCACTACATCAACGTGTGGCGTGCATGAATAAATACGCCTAGAAAAGTTGGCCGAGTACGTGCGTACGCATGCTATTGCAGATTAATTTGTCCTCGCGTGATGGCAAATTAAATTTTGCATATAAGTAATTTCCGATACCCCCTGAAACTATTATGCCACTTCATTTTGGAACGAGTACCTGGATGCTCAAGTAGTCGAGTACTCCTTCCATTCTAAATTTCTTTTGTTTTGTTATTCAAAAATCAATTACAAAGCGATAAGATTTTGAAGATGGTGGAAACACATATGAGATGACAATATAATTACTATGTAACTTTGATAGTTTTACAATGTAACTTTGATAGTCCAAATATTCATATTTTTTTACCTAACGACGTCAAAATAAAACATAAGACAATTGGTGACTTCGCAAAGTAGCTTCATATCATTAATTAGTACTGGTTGTGCAGATAAATTATTGATTCGGTTAACGTGGTGAGTGGTCCCACATGCAAGTGCGTGCAGCTTGGCTTGATTAGGCATACGTTGCATAGGGCTTAATCAGGCAAATTAACAACAACAAAAAAATTCGTGCACACTGTCAATCATCTTGCCGGTGTTTATTAAAGGGTTACAGCATAGTTTGGAGCACTTTCTGCAAAGCATCCTTTGTTAATTTAAAGCACGAAACACTGCACTAACGCATAAAGTTAGCTGCAGAATACTCCATACTCCCTCCGTCCCGGAAAGTTTGTCGCTTTGTAGTTCATTTTTGAACTACAAAGCGACAAACTTTCCGAGATGGAGGGAGTATTACTTAAGTTGTCACATACGTGTGCCTTTGGTCGCATTAACAAAGTGATTGTGTCAATAATGCTGTTTTGACAGATCCGGCATCTGCGTATGTATGGATGATCACTTTGTTATATTGAACTGCACTGGGAGCGAGCAAGAGCGCGCGTGGCGTGTGGCTTTGCTGTCTTATCCTACCCCTATTTTATCGTTGCAAGTTGTACTCTTTTGAGCTGTTCTTCAGCTTGCTAGTTATGCTTGAATCTATATCAAATTGAGTACTAGCTAGTTGTACTTTCCCAAGCACTATGTAATGTGCATGCGTGGTTCGAGTTAGTCGCTTGGCCTAAGCTAAGGGTCAAGCATACTATGCCCCCTGTTTTTGGAAAAAAAAACAAAGCATACTATGCCTCAGGTGCGTGCGGTAATTCCCCCGTATCCAAATACTTGTCACTCGTTAGTTCAAAAATAAACTAACAAGCAACAAATATTTGTGAACGAAGGGAGCAATAAACTAATTACTGGTACACTGGTTTGCTATTTTGTGCATCTAGCGTAGACAAACTACTGGATCAAACCTAGGTAACCTTGTATTATCTTCTTTGCATCTCTTATTTTCTTGTTATATTATTACTAATTTTTCCTATAATTATGTTGTTGGCATTATCATCTATGTACCCAATTTCATATATATTTGACTCCTCAATGGTTCATATGGATACATGTGAAAATTTACATCAGTATACTGTTTTGAAACTTTCTAGGCTTATTGTTTTTATGATGACAGGGGTGTGAGAATTTTATAAACATGCATGTACATGATATTTTTCATTAATGCGTTTATAATGGTAATAAAGGAAGGTACTCTATAAACAGGAATAAGGGTGTTTCAGATTATTTTATTTTTTTTGTTTTTGTTCGACAAATTAACATGTAGGGTACCCTCCCTCTAAATATAAGAATTTCTAGGTTTAGTCAAAGTCCAAAAAATTATCAGTTCTGACTATCCATAGAAAAAATCTTTGTAATGTTTAATCGTGTAAAACGTGGTCATTAGGTTCGTCATAAAATGAAATATTATAATATGCAGCTTTTTATATTTGAATTGATTTATTCTTGTCAATATATATTGTTATAGTCAAAGTTTAAATATGTTTGATTTTGACCAAACTAAAAAATCTTATAGTCTGGACGGAGTGTGTAATTACTCTAGCGCCGTACCATTTTATTTTTGCCAGAGGATATAATTATAAGTAGTGCTGCAAGACAAGATTGGTATAATTTTTTTTTAATAAAGAGATTACACCTGACGTTTAACTTCTTATGGGGGAGTTACAATTCTAGTTTATTACAGAATTCTGCAGAAAAAACGTACACAAATCGTCCTCCACAAGAGGTAGACCAGTTCACATCAGTTCACAAAATCTGAACTTTATTCCTTACATCTTCTAAATTGCTATTCTATTCGAAAATCTCGAGCCAAAATGGTAAAAATCGGTATCTCTACGTGTAACAGTTCAATGATGCATGGTGAGTCCATTATTGTGGATGGATGCATACGCTAGCTGTCACGTGAAATTGCATGCAAACAACGTTCCCAAAACACTGGATTGCGGGCATCCTGGCCCAGGTTCAAACTCTCGATCGACGCTGCGTCGGCGACAAGGGATCGCACGCTTGATATTTTCAGACACAGACGGAGCTGCAGCCAGGAAAAACGTGGCGACGACGAACGGTGATATAAGCGCCGTCCAACTCCAAGACGTTAGAAATTGCCGTCGACCAAGACGACGTTAGAAAATGGCCGTGTGTTGACTACGTGGAAGAACTCGATCTCTGCAGGGAGCGCGCGCGGCACGTCATGTGCATAGCGATCGAGAGTTTCATCGGCACCCGTGATAAATAATGCCATCAGGAGAATAGCTACGCGCGCCAAAAGAAAGGCCTCTTGCTAGAGGGACCACATGATGAACAACAAAAATAGGCTATGGCGGCTTCATGATCGAGCCCTTCTTGGTATAGAGGATGTAAACAATCAAAGTTGGCTCACGACTGGGAATAAGTTATTAGTTCGTCTTAGTGTCATAAAAAGTTAATCTGTTGCTTCTGCGTATTTTAAGCATATAAAAACCCGTACTTTTGTCGTAGAAGGGCTAAAAATACACATACTTTGTCGTCAGACGAATCTCAGAAATACAATGGTCCCGCGCCCTATAATAATTCCCATGTGTATTGAGTGAAAATTATTTTATTGCATGCGCATCAAACTCTGTGAACTCGACCATATGCTGAATTAAAACTTGGGGGCCATCGAAACCAACAAGGACTACCAGCGCCAGGAGGCCACCTACATATAGAGTAGAGCCTCATGCATTTCAGGATACTGTACACTTTTCAAAGTGGAAGGAGCGGATGGCCATTCACGATCGAGCAGGGGAGACGTGAGAGTGCCGTGGATGTGATTCGTGGATATCATCATGCATGTCAGCTGAGATGAGGCAGCAACAAGACTCCACACCCACAACACAAACACAAGAGGGGGAAAGCCTCCAGTACCACCGGCAGAGGCAGCAGCATCTCCTTGATCTGGCTCTGCTGGCTGACAACCCTTCCTTTTCCGAGCTTGCTCTCCCGACTTTTTTTTTTGTACTTTTTCCCTGCCCCCACTCCACCCCTAGCTACAAAAGGTGAAGGAATGGAGGTGACCAGACCTGCACTTGGTCCTTCTCAGCCAGCCCTCTCATGTCGTCCTCCTCCTTTTACAGTATTTTAAGCAGCTCGCTCTCCACCCTCCTATATCTTGTGGTGGTGCAGAAGGACAGCTTCCCCCCCCCCCCCCCCCCCCCCCGAATAAAAAGAGGAAACCAAACCCCAGACCCAGACAGCAGCAGCAAGCACCGAAGGAGGCTCATTGGTTTCTCATCATCTTCTTCTTCGTCCCTGCCTTTGCTTGGTTGCTTGCTTGCTGTGTGGAGTAGTTTCCTTTTGCTCTCGTATCTTTTGCCACATCTGCTGGTTGTTCTTCCTCCTACCTAACCTACTCTTCCCCAACCACACACGCCTCTCTTTTCCTTCCCCCCTCTCTCTAGATTACTCCTAACTGGCATTGGTGAACAAAGCGAGTGAACACACACCTCTCCCTCGGCAATTATTGCTGCCGCACCACCTTTGAATAGGAGTCTCCTTCTCCTCCTACACTGTGACTGTGCTGTCCCTCTTCCCATCTCCTCTCCAGCCCTGCTGCTTGCTCAGGCTTTTTGGGGTTGGTGTCTGCTTCCTCCATCCATCATATCCATCCTCTTGCTCTGCTGCTTTATTTTGATTGAACCACTGCAGCTTGCTTGCTCGCTCGCTCGCTGTGTCATCCGTTTCCAGCAAGTACAGTACGTACGTGTGAAGTGGCGGCTGGCCTCTGCTAGCTGTTCTTGGGTTCTTAATTGCATGTTGTTCCTGTGATCTCTTTCTGCTTCCTCATCATCTCTTCTTCTTCGCTCTCTACCCATTCTCGTTTCCTACCCCTGTCCTGCAACTGCAAGCATTTTTTCCTTTTGGTCCTGTACTCTTGACCTTTTGAGAGAGGAGAAGTGGCAGAGAAAGCCAAGGGGGGTGAGCAGTAGCAGCTGTCTGAGACGAACTGCTGCACTGCGAAAGCAAGCCCACCACATCAAGCAGAAATACCACTAGAGACAGACTGGGCCCAGGGCGAGCAAGAATTCGGCCATCCTTGGTGAGTGTGAGTCCCTAGAAGACAAGCAGATCCCGAGACGTTCTTCTGCTCATGGACTGGGACGCCAAGATGCCCTCTTGGGACCTCGGCACGGTGGTCGCCCCGAGCGGCGTGTCCGGCGGCGGCGGCGCGCTGGACCTCAAGCTGGGCGGCCCGACGAGCTGGAAGGCGGCCGCGGCGGCGGCTGCTCCGCTGTTGCCACCCCCGTCGTCGTCCTCCGGGCCGCCGAAGCGGCCGCGGTCCGGGCAGGCGGCCGTGCCGGCGTGCGCGGTGGAGGGGTGTGTCGCGGACCTGTCCGAGTGCCGCGAGTACCACCGCCGGCACAAGGTGTGCGAGGCGCACTCCAAGACGCCCGTCGTCGCCGTCAACGGCCAGCAGCAGCGCTTCTGCCAACAGTGCAGCAGGTACGCACGCACGCTCATCGCCCATGCAATTATTCTTGGATTCCTTCCCTTCAAGTCTTCAACCCATCATTCTTTTTTGTTCGTGCTCAATAATTTACAAGCCTTAGAACTGCTTTGTCGAGGAGCGTTGCATGGCGTTTTTTTTAGGAAGTTTTTCTTTCGTTTTGCACTGGTAAAATTTCTTATAATTACTGCTCCTGCCGTGCATTAAGCGCGGTCGTTTCATTTGGAATAGAGCCCCACTGCTTGGATGACCAACTCGCTGTCCTGTCAGTTGAAGCAGCTCCTGCCCCTTTGCTATCGTGATGCTTGGCGCTTGCAATTAATTAACCACGTGCACCAAGCCAAAACTAACTCGTGTCCAATTCCTTGCGTCTCACGCGCTGAATTGGTTGAGATGCAAAAGTAAACCTGCTCCACAAACCGTAATAAGCGACGCCGACAAAAGAGCCAGTTTTCAAGCAAAAGTTTGAATACAAATCTTCAAGAAATTTACTAACTGGTCAACCGGACTTTGGTGGAATTGACACAATCGAGTATGACAGTTCTAGCAACACAAGTTTTCAGGACAGCTGAGCAAGACAGCTCAATGAAGAAAACAGTAACTTATGTGGAGAGCTTCTAGTCCTGACTGAACTGCACGAAGGTCTGAAACCCTCGTGACACCACCGTTAACCCACTTGCAGGCTGCTACTACCACGCACGCGGGCAACTACAACACCGCAATGCGGCAGATGAAATGGAACTGGTCCTTTGGGGTCGATGCATCCCGTCGTTTTCAGGGCTAACTCGGACGAGGAATTCCGTTCTGTTTTCCGACGTGTGTCCTTGTCGTCGCTGTCGTGAGTCGCCCACGCGTTTCACGTTCCAAAAAATTTATGAGACTCAACTCCTGAATCTCCGAGCACGGTTATTCTAGAAGAAAAAAAGGATCTGATCTCTCAATTAGGAATAGCTTATGCTCTGTCCTGTCTCCATTCAGATTCAGCGACGTATAGTGTATCTGACGGAGCACCTGCCGTGAACGTTACTTGGTTTTGTTTTCGGTCTGCTTCTAGGCAGTAGTAGCTCAAGTATTTCTTTGCTCCATGTGCTTGACTTACTGTATCTAATGGCATGAGTTTGACCAGATCTGAGCAATTCTTAACAGTATTTTATTCTTTATTAGGCAACATGTCATTTTCAGAACATTCTCCAAATATGGTGAATTTGGCTTCTGAAACTGTATGGTGAGCTGCGCAGTCCTTCAAATTGCTGGAATTGTTTCTTGCAGGTTTCATCCCTTAGGCGAATTTGACGAGGCGAAGAGGAGCTGCAGGAAGCGCCTTGATGGGCACAACAGGCGACGCCGGAAACCGCAACCGGATCCTCTTAACCCTGCAGGCTTGTTTGCAAATCACCACGGTAATTACATTTTTCATTACATGGAGATAATATTGTTTTTTCAGGAGAAAATACGACAATGAGGCATAACCATCTAATGGTTGTATTTTCCATGATAATTTTGCTGTCTCCAGGAGTGACAAGATTCACATCATACCCGCAGCTCTTCTCGGCACCATCCATGGCAGATTCCAAGTGGGCGGCCACCATCGTCAAGACGGAGACCGACGCGTTCTACGATCACTACTACCCGGCCGTTCACCTCAACAACGGCGCCACCTCCGTCTTCAACGGCAAGGACAGGAAGCACTTCCCGTTCCTGACACCTCACGGCGATGACGCGGCCGCGGCCTTGGGCTGCCAGCCGTTCACCATCACCCCTTCCTCGGAAAGCAGCAGCAAGCAGAGCAACAACAGCTGTGCTCTCTCTCCTCTGTCAGACAACCAGACGCCTGCACAGCTCATGATCCCCACCGCGCAGCCCCTCGCCGCGGCGCTGCAATACGGCAATGCGGCACGCGTACCTGGAGATGACGGCGACGGCTCGCTCGCCGGGATGCCTTATGCAAGTGTGGGAGGCAAGCAGGCATCCATTCTGGCTACATCTGCTAGTCACACTGCAGCAGCAGCTGCTTCTCTTGCTCCTGCAACACAGCTGCAATACCATGGCCACTACCAGGTGAATGCTGGCGATCAGGGCAACCAAGACGGTGCCGCCATTCAGGCCCTTCCCTTCTCGTCGTGGTAGAGGAGTTCCCAATTAGGCGTTGTGATCAATCAGGTTCTAGGCAGTCGCTCTTCTTGTCCACCAAATATGTCTGTCATAATATAGTACTGTAGTAGTCTTGGTGATACTGAAATGTCAGCAAGGCATACCTATTTTTCAGACAAAACTAGTAGCCCTGGTCTGAGGGACAAAACAAGTTAGAGATTCAGACAGCCATGATACCTAGCGTTTATGTTAAACTTCAGTTCTCTGTTTCTGTCCAGAATCTTGTACTGAAGAACTTTTTTGTGCTGCTAACCATGGTTCATACTGTAGCAAAGTTTGGCAGAAGCAACAGATTAAATTTAGCCTCAAGAAAATGTTTTCCAAATGCAATCCGAAATATTTAACAAACACGAGGCGAGAGCTTGCAGAATTTCTCCGAAGTTCAAATCAAGTGTGTTTTCAGAACACGCTAACATGGAACGGTGAGTTAGAGATGGCCATTCCGTCAGTTACATCTTTTAACTGACAGAAATCTGCTACTGAAGCTTGTTTCTCTGAACTTAGCACTATACAGCAATTACAACAAATAAATAAGTCTTGCTCATTTACAGCTCTTTCACAGGAAGTAGGAAACAGTTATACTGCAGTTACAACAAAACTAGAACACTGAAGAGTGTTGCCCTTTGGTTCCATTTACATCAGAAATTAGCAATATACAACAGTTAGCAAATGTAAAAGTCTCATAAAAAATGTTACAACAGATTAGAACAGGGAGTGTTGCCCTCTCTTGTTTGATTAACACAAGAACATTCCTACCATCAGAATTGACAGCGATAAATATTTGTTGTCCCATGGCTGTAATTATATACTAACTGTGTTCATGATTGAGTTCTGATATTTAAGAATCTATTAATCTCAGAAGTACAGCAGAACTTCCAGAGAAGCAAATGTGAGCAAGGTTTCAGAACATAAAACTGTTGTTCACTCCTTCCATTCATTTATAGTTGAGAATAGAAAAAAAAAAACTAGGCCATGTGGGTGTACACACTACACAGCAAGAGCTACTGCCCTACTATTCTGCTAGTGCTACTACATGCATGGCAAGAACCCAGAAGACATTTTCGTAAAATATAACCTCTTCTGGGCCTGCTACTCATATTCACCTCCTACATCTTTTGTTCATTCCTGATACGCTCCCGGACGGCCAGGATGAAAGCCGTCGCCCTGTCGTCGATGTCGTCGACGGCGGCGTGGGAGTAGGAGGCTGCTGCTGCTGTTACCGCTTCCACAGGAGAAGGCTTGACCTGGTACTGGTGGTAAGGCTGTGTGATACTTACAGCCGTGTTGTTCTGGCCTTTGACGTACTTGGAGTACACCATGGTCACTCTCCCCTTCACCCCTCTAGCGCCACCAGCCTTGTTTTTCGCCTCCATTCGCTCGCTCGCTTGCTTGTGGCTTCCGCTTTGGAGCGTGCGTGTTACTCGCTTGCTTGCTTGTGTATGCAGGTTGGCTATTAGTAGCTTGGTTGTGGTTGCCTCCACTTCAGTGAAGGTGTAGCCCTATATATACACGCTGGTTCAGGTTGGTTCCTGGACGATTGTGGGAACAAGTCGCATCTCTGCTTTTGGATAATTGGATGCCACTGGGCAACACGCATGCAGCAGCAATAATCTGTTATAGCGTTATCCATGTATTTCCGAGAATCTTCTGGAGATATGCGCATCTTGGGCACTCATACAGGTGAGAAGGTGTAGAAGACCATTGACTGACAAGCGAGTCCCTGGATCAGAAGGGACCAGCGCGCGATAGGTGAAAAAGTTCGGTGAACTTTGTATGATTGTAGTAGTGCACCACGCATCACAACTTTCTTGTCTCTTTCTACAGATCAGAAAAAAGATCTCTCTTTGATTTCAAAGTTTCAATAGCTTGGATATACGTACCATTGAACAATATGCTTGTTGAATGAAAAATATCACTGCAGCCGGTACCACTATCATATACAGTATACTGGGAAGATTCCTCCCTATCCTTGTGTTGATCCATCAGTTGATCGCTGGGAGTAGATTCTTTGTACCTATTCTTTGACGAGGGACGGGCACCGCCGCCAGGTCCGCGCGGCTCTGCACATAGACGTGGGCATCAGGATCGCCTGAAAATATCTGACGATCCTGGCTTGGATCAGATCAGCCGCCGGCCGGCCGGGTCGAAATCTGAGAAAAAGATCCCTGGTGACTAGTGCGAGCAGCATGCAGGGGCAGAGAACAAGTTGGTATCTTCCATGGTCCTGACATGATCTAAAAAAAATACTCCCTCCGTTTCGTTTTAATTGTCGTTAGGACAACTTTTATTAGTTCATTTCTAGTTCATTTGGTTGTCTGAAACGACAATTATTTTAGAACGGAGGGAGTATCTAAAACCTGATGTTCTTGACTCGGCGCCGTGTCATCGAATCGTAAGCCTAACAGCCCAGCGCTGGTTCCGATCCTTTGTCAGTAATATAAGAGAAGATTCCGTCAGTAATATAAGAGAAGATTCCGAGGCGTCGGCTAATAGCAGACGATCAATAAATAACCATGTCGAAATCGCCGAAGATGAAGGGTTCTCTGGGCCGGAAGGCATGGTCGCGTGGGCTGGCCACGCTTGGGCAGACGGCCCATGTATTTTTCTCGTTGAAGCTGAAAAGCTAGTTTAGTTTGGGATGGGCTCAATTGCCATGCTGCTGCTTCTAGGTCCAGTCCAGGAACTTCGTTTACGGTTTTAACCACGCACGTTCATCAGAGGGCCCACACGAACGATCCCCACGAGCCTTTTGCTCGCATCGGCCCAAGCACCCAGCCCAGTGTGGGATCCAAGCCTTTTGTTTTGCGTGGCCCAAAAAGAGATCCAAGCCGAGCCTTTTGCCGCTTTGCGCGCGTGCATCAACACGGGAGCACCCGCCTTCCCTCGAACGCGAAAAGGAACTTTGTCGAAATTCAATTGGCCCAAAACCACCGCACGGCGCGACCTCCGCGTCCGTTTAACCGCCGCCACTTCCTTCGCCATCTCCTGGAGCTCCTGGATTTCAGAAAGCCGCCGCCACCACCACCCGCCGTCGCCGATCGGAGGCCCCTCGTTTTCCCGAGAGTGGGCCGCCGGCGGGAGATGGACGGCGGCGCGGGCCACGGCTCCGCCCGGAGGACCGTCTCCTCGTCCGCCGACTCCAGGAGAAGGGCCTCGTACGCGGAGAACGGGCACGACGGCGCCGCCGCCTCCAGGAGGTCCTCCTTCTCCATTTCCCGGGGGCTCTCCTCGTAAGGATCCGCTGCCGCATTGCCTTGATTGTTTGTTTGCTGCTCTCTTCGTCGTACATACGCCGTAGTTTAGCATCTCTGTCCGGTTGCGTGTTGCTGCGCGGCCCTTAGAGACTAGAGAAGCGTGGATTGAAGCCTCGTGTTGTCATGTCGCTGCGGGCTCCTACCTTACGGAACACGTCACGCAAGTCTCGCTCTGTTTGCGACATAGAAACTTGCTTAGATTTCAGTCCGTTTTACGAACCATATTTTGATCAACTTCCAGTTACAGCACTAGGAAATGTTCAATCCCCGTTGTATCGTTATTCAGCTTATGCATATGCATTTGGTAGGTTCTGTGTTACGTAAGGTACACTTAATCTTCTGGTTAACCATTTTTGCTCCGTGCTGTAGAATGGTTAACCACAGCTGCAAACCACATAATCTTCTGCAGGTCATTGGCCGGTGAAAGAACCGTTAAGAGGCTCAGGCTGTCCAAGGCACTGACTATACCAGATCATACCACCTTGTATGAGGCTTGTCGGAGGATGGCGTCACGCAGAGTCGACGCCGTGTTGCTGACGGACTCCAATGCTTTGCTATGTGGGATCCTTACTGACAAGGTGGGGAGGATGCCTCTTCACTTTACACGCCCTTTCCTGTTTCGCCCATATGATGTCTTCTGTCTACTGGAATCAGGACATAACGATTCGGGTCATTGCTTGTGAACTGAAGCTGGACGAGACGCCAGTTTCGAAGGTCATGACCAGAAATCCTACGATTGTTCTGTCGGACATGCTTGCTATTGAGGCATTGCAGAAGATGGTGCAATGTATGTGGCCTATTCTTGGGTCGCCTTCTCTGCACTTTTCTTCATGTTGCTGAAAATAAACATTTGGTTTCAGGTAATTCAGACATTTACCTGTTGTGGAGAATGGTGAAGTCATTGCTTTGCCAGACATAGCTAAGTGCCTGTATGATGCAATTGTACGAATGGAAAGGGCAGCTGAAAAAAGAAAAGCAATTGCTGCTGCTGTTGAAGGTGTAGAAAAGCACTGGGGTACAGCCGTGTCTGGTCTGTAGTAATCATATTCCCTGCCTCTTTTTTTTTACTGTAATTCTTCTCCTGAAAAAGAATGTAGGACACTCTACTTCCCGATCCTCGTCTTTCATGTTTTTGGCCTGTACTGGCCCCTTTATATGATAAAAACTTTATTATCTCGAGGATTGATTTCATTGCATTCACAGTGTGCCTCTTTAATGTTTCTACGTTTAATTTACAGGTCCTAGCAATTTTATTGAAACTCTACGAAAGCGGATGTTTAGGCCATCGCAGTCCACAATTATTTCTAAGAATTCAAAGTAGGTAATAATTCAAAGAGTGTTCATAGAATTTTGGTGACATCACAGAACTAATTTGGTAACCCTATTTTCTTAGAGTGGTCACTGTTGCACCAACTGACACGGTGTTGACTGCATAAAAAAAGATGCTGGAACTAAAAGTAGGTTCAGTAGTTGTGGCAATTGAAAACAAGCCTGGAGGAATTCTTACGTGGTTTTTTTTGTCTTGTTATCATAATGACTGTATGTACTCTTCGATCAATCTGAAAGCTACATCCTTTCTTGCTATGACAGATCTAAAGATATATTGATGCATGTTATCGCCCAAAATCTTCCTCCTGAAATCACTACAGTCGAAAAGGTATTTCCTAATATGAATTTCATTATCTAATTTGTGTCGGTTCTTCAGTGTCTTCTTATCAATTTAAAATTGTTGTTTTTTCAAACTTCTTACAGGTCATGACCCAGAGTCCTGAATGTGACACCGTTGACACTCCAATCCTTGACGCCCTTCACACAACGCATGATGGAAAATTTTTGCATCTACCTGTTTTAGACAAGGGTAAGCCTGTGAACTTGAATTAATTAAATCTGTCTGGTCTTTTTTTGAAGACTGTTTAATGGTTAAGATTGTGTCTTATCCAGACGGAAATGTTGTGACTGTTGTTGATGTTCTCCACATAACTCATGCTGCAATAGCAACGGTAAGTTACAAGCTGCGATTTCCTTCTGCATTAATTTAGCCTCGAATATTCCATGTGTCATTTTGCATATAGGCTCTCGCTTGCTCCTATTAGCATACTTCTGTGCGTCATAATGGAACCATTTATTGACTATCTATTTGTAGCTATAAAATTTAGTTATTTGGTGTGTGCCTTAAAATGCTGAGTGAATTGTTGTTATGTTTAACCTGTTATGCTGTTAAAACCCAATGGGTATGTGGAGTCACCTGACCTAGTGGTCTAGTATCCTCTGGGAAGCCAGGGATTTAGGAACTAGGATAATGCCTCATATTTTGTACTCCCTCCTTTCTCAAAAGATTGTCACCTTCTAGTTCATTTTTGTACTAGAAGGTGACAATCTTTTAAGAAAGGAGGGAGTAAGTGGATTAAGTTCCGATTCAAAAAAAAATGTCTAACCTGTTATAAGCTGATGGATGACCCAAATCCAGTGCCGATTAGCTGCCGTAACCCAAATCCAGCCTTCCTCATAAATTAAATGGAGTTTCTACGGAATTATGCAAAAATCATTTCATTCAAACGGCATTAAAACATACTGTAAAACATACTGGATACACTGTTTCACAGTGTAATTTAAAGTACGTGCTGTAACAGCTGAAGGAGATAATATATAGAGTATGCTTTAGAGTACGCTGGTGCGGATGGTCTAATAAGGAAGCGGTGGCATGGTAGTAGTAAGTAGCTGTCCGCACCAGCCACCACCAAAACGTACGCGCGCGCCGCCGTGTCCGGTGACGAACGCCGCCCAGCCCGCGCAAGCCGGCCTGGACCAACGCTTCGAACGGCTTTATTACTGATCATTAACTATGCTCTGCTAGGTCGTCTGATGTCATTGACGCGCCCTTCGCTGACCTAAACTCGTCTCCCACTACTCTTTCCTTCCTCTTCTCCTTCTCGGCAACCTACCTGGGCTCTTGTCCACCCACGCGTACGTGCCATCGGCACTACGTCGTTCGACTTCCCGTCCGCTGCATGCCCATCGTGACATGTATGGCGCGGTGTACATGCAGGACTCGGAACAATTTACGGTAGCAGATGGGTCGATCTCGGTCGTCAGTTAGGGACCAGTTGCCCATCATGACATGACATACATGCATATATGGCCCCAGTTTTTGGTTGCAAAAATCTTACTGCTACTGCTATAGTAACTAACGTAACATGGCACTGGAGAAAATCTTACGACAACCTCGGACGAAGCTATTTACATCTCTTTGTCGGCAGCAAATCGCAAACGCGCGCGGCTGTCCCGTCTGGCTCCTGCTATATCTAATTAATCTACTGACGGCACGGCAGGTGACCACTTACTGCTTCATTTGAGTGTCCCAGTACGTACGCATGCACGGTGTAACGGAAAGATCACAGCCGATCATTGACTAGGACTCCCTCTGTATACACCAAGTAATACTCAGAAATTAACAGATGCACTCCATCGTTTTTGCCCGTTCGAGACAGTGACGTTCTAACAGCCTAACCCCAGTGCTTTGAAACTTTGTCAGCCGCATATGGAACAGTGACCAACGATAACATTAAACTTCTCTATTGATCAGAATCCAGATAGCACAAGCAATTACCAACGGAGAACCGGTGTAGGCACCGGACAAACACAAGGCGACTGAGACCATGGTTGAACCTAGAACCAGATGATTAGGCCTTTGTAACCACTGGCATTAGTTTAAGCAACAATCAAGTGCATCACTTTGGACCTTGGGGCCGATTAAACATAATCAGCAGTTAGGTGTCATCGCAATATGCTCCAGGCCACACATTAAACAAGCCGTGACATCAGGCAAAGCCCTTTCACCCGACAAAAGCCATTCCAAAAGGCAAGAAAGAATTCAGTAGACTAATCTGCAGGGTGAGAGAGAACCAGCAAAACAGGAGTGAACTTGGGGACAGATGCAGAGCTAACGATGGGGATGTTTTGTCGAACAAAACTCTGTCATTTACAGCTTCGTCCCATACATTGCTAATGAAATGCATACAAAAATGCCTGCACAACAACCAACACCTAATATGTACAACTGTAAGTTACTCTCCCCACATCTATATTACAGCGGCTGAGGACATCTGCAATTAGTCAAACCAGCTGGGCTTCTCACACACCTTCAAGAAATTGCTGCACATGCATTCAGGTCTCAAGAAATTGTACACTTTGTTATGGTTATGCAGCTTGGTCAGATGGTGGACAAAGAAATAGAACATGTGTGGTTCTATATCTCCAGCCTTCAGTGCTTCTGTCCAAAAGAATAAGAGAATCATGACATCAGATTCGAAGGATTCCATGATCTTTTGATAATGAACTAAATATATCGACATCAGAGCTTGCTTTAAGAAAGGTCATTGAACCACTACCAACAACTTCAAAAGAAATAAGAAAAAACAAGATAATATTAAACTTTGATATTATGAATTGTCTAGCTCCCTTTATCTAAAATGAATTGTCTAGCTCCACTATTTTGATTCCCAAGTCAGAGAAAGTCAGATCTTTGCTTAATATACACCTATGTCTGAAAGGAAGCTATTTGAAGTAAACAACTGCAGGCCACATCTCAGCAATATTAGCATTTACTACATGAGCCCCAATGCGGATTAGCAACAAGTATTGCTAATCAAATTATATTTTACTGTGCAGTGTTCCAATGCCTATATTATAAAAAGGGATTCTCTCAAAAAATATTATAAAAAGGAACTAAACAAAGAATACAGGGAGAGGCAGCAGCACTCTTGACAGACCATAATTTTTTTCTGGAAAAGTAACAGAAATTAGACATGTTACAGTCAAAGAGGAAACTAGACGTAGGGTAATCGAGCACTTACTCTTGTGTTCACAGGAGCTTCGGCAAAATTCTTTGGTCCTCGACCAGCAATCGGTATTGTGATATCCTCCACTATTTTACACCATATAAATTTACCTACTCAACTGGCTCACGATTTTGGAAAAACTGAGCTACTTCTCTGTACAACTGCTCCCCTTCAAATGGCTTAGAAACATAGCCATCCATTTCACTTTTCAGGCATTCTTCATGTGTGGCCTGGATAACATCTGCCGTCATGGCCAATATCGGAGTTCGCCACTGCCGAATATTTGTACATTCTTGTGGGACTTCTCCACGTTCTATTCGCTCATTTAGATCCCTTTCCATAACTCTAATTCTCCTTGTAGCTTCAAAGCTGCAACAATCACCCAATGCATGATAAGATAGCTGTACTAGAAAAAATCTTAGCAATCTATGACAAGAACATGTAATCTGTATCACCATAATATAGTAATAGAAACTATCCAATTTGCCATCCAAGAAAGGAAAAGGTAGGATGAGATGAAAAGTAGCCAAATATAAGACTCACCCATCCATTTCTGGCATCTGTATGTCCATGAAACAAGCATCGAAATTGTGAGGGGGTTTTAGCAGAACGATTGCTTTTTTCCCACTGTCGGCACAAGTTACTTCAGCACCATATTTCTTCAGAGCCCCTGCTGCCACTTTGAGATTTACAATATTGTCATCAATCACTATGATTTTCTTCTTGTGAAGAAGGCTGCCCAATGCTGTATTGCCAATTATTCCATTCTTGCAATTCACTTTATCTACCCCACCCAAAGCTCTTCGTAGCGAGACCTGAAGCATGCTTGCACGAAGCGGCTTCATAATTACATTCAAGTTATGTTCCCTGGATATATGTGAACTGCTCTTCATGGAACTTGTAGGGTTCTCCAAAAGAAATAACTTTGTATAGTCCGATTGATCTTTGTTCCTCAGTTTCCTAACCAAAAGAGGCATGGAGTGGGATTCCTTCATCCAAGTTTCTTTGTCAATGAGCACAAGCTTAGCAATCTGTGGTCTACATTTTACTTTGGGAATATACTGATCTAGGTCTGTTGTCAGTTCGGTACGAACTCCCAGTCTCTGCAAATGGTACTCGGCGACCTTGGCACGAACCAATCTATGGTCAACCACCAATGCATTAATATCTTTAAAATCTGATGATTTATTCTCACTGCCACTGGAGCGAGCCCTCGCAAGCACTGCAGTGAAGGTGAATGTAGAGCCAACATTGGGTTTACTTGCAAATCCAATCTCTCCCTTCATGAGACCAACTAAACACTTGCTGATGCTTAATCCAATGCCAGTACCACCATGGATGCGGGCAATGGATGGACCTACTTGCATGAAAGGGGTGAAGACACGGGACTGAGCTTCGAACGGTATGCCAACACCTGTATCTTCAACTGATATTATTAAGCTTATTGAGTCAGATCGAACGGGTGCAAAAAACGGCTCAGAGGAGTGTAACTCCTTATTGAAAACTCGAAAGTTTTCCCAGCTACGCATCCTGTTTGCAACTGGGTAGCCACTTAATGTATTTGTGTACTGAGTCCCTGTCTCAACCTCTAAACAACTTGTGACCTCTTCAACGAGGTGAACTGTCAAGTAGATATGACCTCTATCTGTGAACTGTGGGAAAAAACATAAACTCCTATTAGACAACAAAGAACAAATGCATATAACACGTAAACGTATTATATGGTATCATATTTCCATTACAGAAATTCTTACTTTTATAGAGTTCCCCACAAGATTTGTAATGATTTGCCTTATTCTGCCAGGGTCGCCGATTAGTGTCTGTGGAACTTGGTCAGAGACATACACTGCCAACTGCTCTCATGGTATATTATAACAAGGAGCAAATAAAAGAAAACAAAGTCAGTGGGCTATAATATAAGACAGCAAAACAGCAGTAAGTGCTGGTATATTTTAATTACCTCCAATCCTTTCTCCTGAACTTTCCCGCAAAACAGAGACAAAATGTCATCACAAACTGTTCTAAGATCAAAGGGCACTGCCTCAAGCTCAAGTTTTCCAGACTCAATCTTCGCCTGATCAAGAACCTCGTTAATTAGAGATACCAAAGCTTTTCCACTAGCTTGTGCGGTTCGAACATAGTCTTGTTGTGTTGTGTCCAAATCAGTATCCATGAGCATTTGGAGCATCCCTGAAAAAGTTGGGAATGAATCATATCCTTGCACTGTAAATAACAATGAAGAGTACATTACGAAGTATTTAACCTAGCAACTCACCTAGAACACCATTCATTGGAGTTCTGATCTCATGTGAAACGGTAGCCAAGAACTGCATGAGAAAATGGCATGGGATTCAAAAGGTGACACTCATCTAAACGGTAGTCAGCAGCGGTGCTGGTTACCTGTGACTTTGCAACGTCTGCATCCTCAGCCCGCTTCTTGAGCTCCGTCATCTCTTTGTAATCATCTTCAACTTTCACGATCCGTTTGCCAGTTGCATAAAATATGTGGCCAAACAGTAAAAAAATCAAAAGAGTTCCAAATGATGATGTTATTGCCACCCATGGCCATGGAGGCTTTTGCATGAACCTGTTTTCATATAAAAATATCACGAACCAAACAGACGAAAGTTAAATTATCTAAGCGCATTCAGTTGTAGGATTCACAGAAGTGCGAAGGGGACAAAAATCACCTGCAGTGCATCTCATGCTTCCTTGATGGGTCGCCAAAGTTCAGTGTGCTGACATGATACATAGCACTGCCTGTATCATTTGAACCATACATACTGATTGGATTTTCATTGGTTGTATCGTACACATTCACCATGATGGATTGCTTGCCAGCGAGCTGGTGAAGCAACTTATCAACGAGTGCTTCTATGTCAAATATGCCACCTAAGTAGCTGTTTGCAGCAAGGGACGGTAACTATTCAGCCATACGTACGATCTCTTACTGAGATAGGAGGACAGGCAAGCGCGTGAAAACCATACCCTATAGCAGCCTGGATGCGCTCCTGTTGCCTCGCACTTGGAGGAAGCTCATGCTTGTACACGGTGTAGGTCGAGATCACTCCGAGTCGATTATTAAGCAGCTTAAAAGGAGCAGTAAGAACTCCCTTCCCAGATGCTCTAGCTCGCAGTATGTTTTCACGGTCCTCCTGTAGAAACAAATGAGGCTGAGAGATTAGATGTTCATCCGCGGTCATGACAAGAAAAAATTACCATTGGTTATTCTGTCAAAGCGATAAAAAGATGGGATAAAACTCCGTGTCCGTGGTGAAACTTTTGCAGAAGCAGCGATGAGCACATGGCGAACACCAAAGATTGCTGCTTCCTTTTCGCGGCCCCGGGCCTGGGTTGTCGGAAAGGTGAAATCTTGATGGGCGAAGGCTAGAGAGAGTGGGGGGGAGAGGGAGAGGGAGAGAGAGCAGTCCTCACGTATCCGGAGAGCATGTCGAAGGATACGACATGCTTGTAGGCGTCCTGCGCGAAGATGACGGGCGCGTACTCCTCCGCGGGCTCTCGGATCTCCGACGAGGCGGCGTCCCCGGGCCCCGGTGACGTCTTCTTCTTGGAGGAGTACATCTTCTTGATGCTCCACCCCTGCTGCCGCTCGAACTGCTCCCGCTCGGCGTGCGTGACCTTGACCGCGTACGCCACGCCGCTCGTGAGCGGCCGCTCGAACGCCGTCCTCTCCGCGTACCTCGCGAACGTCATCTGCAGCGGCAAGAAATCCACGGCCCGGTGAATCAAATCGATTCGCCGCGAAACCTGAGAGGGAAGAACGTGGGTTTACCTGGTCGATGGCGGACGGGGTCTTGGAGTGGTGGAAGGTGGAGACGAGTATGGCGAGCGCCTGCAGGTGGTTCATGCTGACGTTGAACTGGTCCTGGAGCATGCGCGCGCGCTCGTCGCACATGCTGGCAAGCGCCTCCCGGCGGTTCTCGACGGCCTGGGAGCTCATGTACTGGAGGATCCGGTAGGAGGCGAGCAGCCAGAAAAGGACCCAGAGCAGGAGCAGACACCGGCAGCACATGAGCCCCTTGAAGGAGCCGAGGTAGTAGTGGCTGAACAGGTGGCTCGGCACGGTCCTGGCCAGCAGCTTCCTCGGCAGCGGCAGGGGCAGCAGCAGCCGCATCCTGTCCAGGCCGAGGAAGCCGAGCCCCGCGGCGGCGACCTTCTCCTCCATCCCGGCCCCACCCCTCCTCCCGCGAGCTGTCCCGGTCATTTCCTCGCAGCTCCCGGAGCTACATCGCCCCCCTGCCGCTTCGGCTGCGGCAGCCGCAGCCCGCGCCGCCTCGCATGGGCCACAGGGCGTCTGCGTGATCGATGAGTCGATGTCGATCGGGAGACGACGAGGAGAGCTTCCCGACGACGAGGAGGAGGAGGAAGTGGGAGAGTACGGGACGGGAAGAAGCCGAGGTGAGGAGAGAAGGGAACAGCAACAGCAACCACGGGTGAATCTAAAGCAGAACAGGAAGCTAAGGTAGGAAGAGGGAGGGGGGAACAGAGAGGTGGATTGGGTGAGGGAGATTGAGGAGGGATCGATTGGAGGAGCGAGAGGAGAAAAGCAGGTGAGAGGGTTGGGGGAGATGGAAAAACGGGGGAAATAGCAGCAAGCAACAGCAGCCGAGGAGGAGCAGGGCAGAGTGAGGTGGGGAGGAGAAAGAGGAAGGGGAGGTGGCACCAGTCACGACAGTGTGAGACGCCAGCACGCAAGTGGCTGTGTGGGCCCTCCCTCCTCGTGAGTTCTGTTTAATGGGACCCGGTAGTCAGAGTTCTTCTGTTACACTTTACCCTGTATCAAACAATTTACCATTGGTCTACCAAAAGTCATTTTTCAAACAATAAGTCCACCGAATTAGACACGTTTAAAACTCTAAGATTCAACGTGAAACCTCATAGTATGCCCTTTTAAGCGTTACGGAGTTCTCCTAGAAAGTCTTTGCCGAATTAACCGGTTCCTTTCTCATTTATTGAAGGTTACAAGCACGCCCTGAGGACGTACGAGCATCATGTTCGTATTTTCTGCAGTGTTAAATCTGAGCTAGGTTTTTGCTCGTAACGAAACGTTTAGTCTCATCATGGATGGATGGATAGATTCACCGGACCAAAGCGAGTAAATCATATGCTCTGGTAAAGAGAAAGAGTGATGCCAACAAAAGAAAAGGAAAAAAATATCATTGAGACCACGTGTGCCGTAAGGATTAATTATTGATCCCCTAGCAGGTAAAAATATATGTAGTCATCATTTGTGTTACACGAAACCAAAAGCAAAAATTATTTCTGATACGGCACATGGTTACGGCGTAACTCTTTTGTTAAAATATTTGATTTCAGTCCTTTTCATTAAGGCTCGGCATCAATTTTGTCCTGTTGTTCTGACGAAATGAGATGCTGGTTTTCTAGGAGAAAAACTTATATATCACAACAAATTTGTTCGTTCTCCAGGGCTAATTATCCTTCTCGTCCAGAAAAGTTTAATTTATCTTCCTTTGAACCATCAATCTTTTTTATTTACTCTCTATATTTTTTAAATTTGAATTGTTAATCTAGCTACTCATTTGTTACAGATTAGTTCATTTTTGAATTAATCGGTGATAAATATTTCAAACGAGAAAGAAGTATATCAATTTTTGAGAAAAACACAACCCGTAAAACTTTTGCAGATGAGCGCAAATAAAAGGGAAGGGGTCCGCGCACCAGGAGATCACGGACCAGTATCACCCGTGACTCCGTGACCGGAGCTGCTCGATCGAGGACTGCTGCAGCATTCTCTCCCATCCTCTCCTCTTCGGCTCGTCTTTCATCCGGGAAATGGGGAACCGGGAACGGCCGGGTAAATTGGTTGGATGAGCTCAGCTCCCCGTCGTCAAGGAGTGCGCATCGTTCGGCGGCTGCATTGCATTGCGATGGCAGCAGGCCGGCGCCGGACCCTGGCATGTTCGGCGGCAGCTGAGCACTAATGTTAACGTTAGGAGGAGATGTGCGTGTAGTACTCACGGCCTAACGATACGTCAAATCTCATGCCCAGACTGGTAATGGCGCCCACTAAGCCGCAGTTAAGCTGCCGTCTTCAATCCTGAGACCAGCCTACTGTTCCCCCTTGATGGAACCGCACCCTCATGCTACAGTAAAGTCACGTGCTGTGTTGTGCATGTGCACATGAGAGCAATCACGAAGGCCCAGCTAGACGGAGGGAGTAATTTTCAACCTCCGTGTTAAATTTGCAGAATTTTTTCGGGCCAGCATTTTTTTCAGCCCCATTAACAACGACGTGACCAGTGAACTAATTAAGCCGCCGCTGTCGTTGTTGTTGTTCAAAACGGAGACGCAGCTGTAGCTAACAGTACGCGTGGGCGTGTTCTCCTACCGTCCACGCACGCATCCTAGTTATAGTTACTTCTTCACATCCTAGTTGTTCAAAGCTGCGTGCGCTTTCTGCAGAATTAAGACGCTGCCTAAAGCCGACAGCGTATTACGCGCCTACGAAAGATCCACTTGGATACGTTCTTCGTCAATGCAAGCTATTATTATCTGCTCATTTGGTGATGGTCGAACAGGAACGGGGCAACTATTATCTGCTCGCTTGGTGTCTGTCCAAAGGTTAACTCCAAGCATGCCGTGACAAGGGCAGGAGCCGTATTTAATAAAATCCTGAGAAACAGTACCGTACCGTATGCATTGCATGCTGGGGTATTGGAGGAGCTGCTGTCCCCTGATAACTTAGTATTTTTAATACGTATGAGGATTGTGCCTTTCTTCCCCCTGCATGCAACAGGGAATGCTGTTTGGATTATTTTAGCTAGGGATATGACCCTTGATTGTCTTTTCTCTAATCACTCAGGTGGCATCACACAGTTGTCAAGCGCATGATCTAGCCACGTGTGTCGTCCCCGCCTGAAGTTAAAAAGAAAGTTCGCTGATTACGAATTTTTCATCCCCGATGAATCGGCGCGGACCATGGCAACTGATTATCCAGCGGTCAAACAGCCCGATCTAGATTTATCTGACGGTCTGTAAACCGCAGAAGCCACGGCAGCCGATCCGAGCCTGCCATTGGGCAACGACCCTTTGAACTGGACCCTCTCCTGCTGGCCGTTCAAGGACTGAAGGACACACGCACTGTGTTGCATTAACCAATTAAGCTCCGTGAACAGCCAACAACTGCTGCTGCTCTGAGTTCCAGCTCGCTTTGACAGTTGACACGAACACGATCGACCGGGCTGAAGAATTACTGTCCGCCCCCCCTGTAAGTCTGTACTAACCAAGATCAAAATACGGTCACGCCTCAAGATCCGGTAACAAAACAGCTAGCACTGCTTACAATTCACTGCTGGCTCCTACTCTCCTGCTGCACGGTAATTAACGCGGCGTTTTACTTTACCATTAATACGTACCACCATTCTTCAGTGTCCTCCTGATAAGCACGAAAAAGGGCATTGAAAAGCGCATGTGGAGAAAGGCTGCGCGGTAAATATAAGGGAATCGATGCGAGACCGATGATGCGCACACGTACGAGCTGGGCAGTAATTTTGCCACAGAATCAATGATGCAAATTAATCATGTACGGTTCAGAAGTGAAAACATGCAAATAAATGGATAGGCATTATAGTTGGAACCGGCTCAACTTCAGTGGGAGCCCTTAAAGAAACACTCCAAGGAGAGATGAATACTGTAAAGCAATGTGAGTGGAATAATCATGGTGGGTGCTCTCTGTAGGTGGAGGCTTTGTTGCCTCCTCACTCACCAGTAGTTCCCTTCGAAAAAAAAAAAGATGAGATGAGATGCATTATCCTGTTTCCAAGAGGTGGGGCGTGTGTGCCGCTTGCCTTTCCTTTTCATCGCATGGCATGGCATGGTCCCTTTTGGCCGGACCAAGTGGCAGTACTAATTTGCACACACTTCCTCAGCATGATAGCGCTCTGCCTCTGTCTTGCACAACTCTTTTGAGCCTATCACTTCACTTCTGCCATCCAAGGGAAGGGAGCAACTCTTTAGATAGACTGATGGATGGATGCATGGATAGATAGATGCTCGCTCTCGTGCTTTTCATTCATTTCCTTTGGCTAGGAACGCGCTTTTTATTTGGGGAATAATTGTCCTTGCTCCTACCAATACCTTTGTTTCTTGTGCTTTAAAAACTACTCCAGTTGCACGACCAGATAGATTTTAGAGGTTGCATTAGCTCTATTAGTAATATTATAGTGAACCCAAGCTTGTAAGATGGTATGGGAAAAATCGAGTAAAATATATGGGTGATCACTAAACTTGTATTGAAGTGTCGTTTACGTCTCTCAAACTCTCAAATTATACATTTAGACCGTTAAACTTGTCAACCGTGTTATCTAGACCCAAAATATATACTCCATGATTTGGCTGATTATGAGACAGAGTTTGGCATCACTCTGTATCCATGTCTTGTATTCATTCTCTATTTGGCTTGGATAGTGATGGTATCACTGTCGTGGGGGCTACATATGACATGTTTAGCAAGTGTAAGCATTTGAATCTGTAGTTTGAGAATTCAAGGGTATAGGGGCGACACCCATGAAAAAACTAATACGGAAAGGAAATAAATAATCGATGGACGGACATCCAAGTAGTATGAACCAAATTAGCAATAACGCGGGAACAAAGAAGCACACATTAAAGAAGTCCGGCCGGCTTGGCCAGCTAGCTCCTCCGCGTTCATTTAAAATTGTGAACAAGACAGTTGAATACCATAACATGCGCCTCAAATTCTCAGGTCGTACGTACGAACAGTATAGCAGGAGCATAATTTATGGCACGCATGGACGAATCGGGAGCTCTCGTGGCCTGCTAGTAATATTCAAACAAGATCAACCTCAGGATGCACGCAAACTCGAAGAAACCGCCTTGGAGTTGCTGTCGCCTTATCCTATTTTGACATGTGTTTTTTTTTGTCCAGAAAAGTAGTACTGGTAATAGCTTATTTTGACATGTTAAGTTCCAAACTCATTCCCTTAATGCCTTGATTAATGCTTTGAATCGGAAAGTCAATGACAGATGATGTACGTAATTTCAGAGCTGGATCAGAGTCGGCTATGTATATTGTATATAGGTAGGTACTAGTAGTTTTTTTTACTCCAGCGATCACGTTTGTTTAAGATGAAAAGAGTCAGATAATCCAAACTTGCAAGCAGTGGCATCTTGGCATGCCGCGGTCAAAATTCTGCGCGGAAGCCAACGCCGTCTCGTTGTGTTGCGCATTTGGTTTTTTCCTGGATTTTATTAACGCGAACAAGACAAGGGCAAAAGAGTCCGGCGCTGAGATGAGCTCTGAGTCAGGGGCACAAGTGTAACTCCACAAAGGCAGCCAGCCAGCCACGGGGTCCCCGGCCGCATGTGTGATGCTGATGTGTACGTCTGCAATCGCGTGGCCTCGATCGGCCTCGTGCTGCTGCTGCAATCGCCGTGCCGGAATGGTCAGGTCGTTTTCAGCGCTGCGCAGGACGACATGTGCTGTTCCTCCTCCTTTTCCGAAGGAGTGTGCATGTCCGACCTGATGCATGGCATGGCCGGCCCGGTGAAAAAGCAAAAACAAAAAAAAAATCATCGACATGATGCGTGCAGCAAAGCGACGAGGCCTTTGTACTGTACGAGTAGTAGGGTTGCCAAGTCCAACGCCAGCCGTTGGATGGACCTGTCGGTCGGCTGCGATCTTATCTTCCGGCAGATTCCGCCGTGATCACGCCGTCGGAATCCAGCGGAGGTGAGCAACAGCTGGATGCGACTCGCGAGTCTGGATTCGCTACTTCCTGGATAAAAAGGTTGGTGGTGGTTGCCTGCCGGTTCGCAAAGCGCAGACACGCACACGTACTCAGTCCTCACCATCACTGTTCACTAGGTTCGTACGGTCGCATGCCCCTGTACTTCATTTCCTCCCGTGCAAAATTAAAGCTGATTACTACTCCCTCCCGATCAAGAAGGTTGACGCTAGGACAGCCACACGCAGTTCTTTTTTAACTAGTTTTGTTGTCGGAAACGTCAATCAATTCAATCGGGAGGGATTACAAACATGGATCAGGTTTTTTTTAATGAACTTTAAAACGGTTCTTTGACATCGACAAGAGAAGGGCTCGTGCTCAATTCTCTGACGGAGAACTAGTAGATCCGATCAGAGACGCGAGAGACCTCTGCTCCGTCGCTCACCCGACGCATGCATAACCATAAATCTGCGCACCAAAGCCTCCTCTCTTTTTATCCATGTTGGGGAAGGAGCTGATGGTCCTGCTTGATGATTAGCTCATCACCCACCAACCCCTTCTCTCCTTCCATCCCAATCCAAATCATCGACGGCGAGGACAGCGTCTCCCTGGACTGAACGGCAGTACTAGATGATATGCCTCCACGGAACCGCCCGCTCACCTCGCGACGCGTGGCGCCTCCACCCCACAAGTGGATCCGCCGATCCCCCGTGCGCCCGACGAACCCTGTGCTCTACCGCCGTGCGCAAGCAAGGACAGGGACAATGGGACATCACATCACGGCCCTGTACGTGCTTATCTCCATCCGTTGGTTGGTTCGTCACCCGGCCGGCCGGTCTGTCTCCAAGTGGACGCTTCAAGCCGGCTTCTCTTTCGTCTCTGTCCCCTCGTCACCAGAATCTGGATCCACCACCCGCCGTTACAAAGCTCTCAATGATCGAGCAAGGAAAGAACAATCAATGGTGTGTGCCAATTGTTGATGCGTGATGATTGAGTTCCTTCCAAGAGGGAAAGGGGTGATTGTAACGGCTCCGTATGACGCGCGAGAATCCATCAATTTGATGTTTGTGCTTGTTCTTCCTGTGACCAATTCGATGATTTGGTTCATTTCCCTTTATGCTCAGACACGCACTTTTTCTGTGATGCCGATGTCCATTGCGTGTTTTCGCCATTTCATTCGAGATTTCTGTTTTTTTTTTTGCTAAAAATGTGATTTAGATGTGCTATACTACTTTCGTTTTGTAAAGATTGTCGTTTCAGACAAAAGAATTAACTAAAAAATAACTGGCACAGACTGTCTAAGCGTCAATCATTTCGATATAGAGAGAGTATATGCTCCTGAAGAAGATGCCGAGGAACAACTAGGATTTATTTTATTTTTTTACCACCAAAAACCGTGCTTTTTTGTCATATATATTAACATGCTTCCTTTATTCCTAGCTAGTAGGAGCGTGTTGTTTTGCTATATATGATCAGCGTTCTGATAATTTTTTTCCTTCCTACTGTCCCTCCAATTAATTAATTAATCAACGACGATAGTGCACCTACCTTTGTTCGTTCCGAGAAAGATACGGTACAATTCTTGTTATTTTTCTTTCTAAAACAAGCTAGCGCCTAGGCCATGAATTTTAGGAAAAAATATATATACTCTTGCTTTGAGTATACATACCTTGTTGTAAGCTCTAAACTTTATTCCTCCAGTACACAACTAATGTATATATCCCGGAGTTTATGCCCTCTTTTCCTCCATACAAGTAGTGGTGTTTGGAGATTTTTTTTGTTCTGGTAGGGCCGAGCGGTTTGGTGTGATGGAACAAAAATTCACAAGGAAGCAACAGCAACGATAAAGTGCGTGGAAAACCATGTTATTTAGCTTGGAAAAACTTGGGCCGCTCATGATGCTTACTTGTTGATTAGGCCTAGCTAGCATATACTATTACTCGCAGTTTAATAGGTTTATTTATTGGTCCAACCCCTTTGTCCTTTAATTGGGTCTTGATGCTAAAGTTAGGGACCTCACTTCCAAGAAGGCCCCATTAATTAGTGTTGATGATGGCCTTAATAATCCCTAAAGTCCCATACTTGTTGCTTTCACAAGCATCCATGAGAACACGAAGCTACTTTGGTCCGGCCGCAATCAAGACGTACAGATATGCAGTAGATCCAAGCTAAGAAGGCATGTAAGTACTTCCTAAAAAATTTAGCAAACCTGGCCACCCAACTTGGCTTCCAATGGACATCTATACATATGCAACCCAGCTAGCTGTTGTTGTTGCTTATTGTCCTAAATATTCTAGCATCTCATAATATATATACTCAAAGGAATAGTTCGAGCGACCTACCTAGTTTGTACTACTAACTAGTATATGTAGTGTAGCATCATTTGCTTTTGGCTGATGGTGTGTTTGAATTTACAATGCTGGCTCTTTTATTTATCTGGGTTCATGGAATCCCTTCGACAGCGCGCGAGCATTCCAGCACACACACGTCATGAGGATGAGGGAGGTTGGATTAAGTACGTGTCGTAATGCCCAAGTGACGATGGAGATGTAAAGCGTACTTTAACGTCAGCCATCGACTTGGATTATGACACGTACGTGATGTTGGACGATTACTTGCATTGCCTTCCCACTACACAATATAATTAAGGATGTTCCTCCCTAATTCGATCAGTACCTAACTTGCAATAAACTACGTACACTAGAGTACAGCTGCTACAGAGCACTAGTGCATTTTTTTAATAATAGAAAGGAGAGAGAGTGTGTGTGTTTTCCTCCTCAAGTTAGGCTTTGCTTTCGTTCATGGCATGATGTGATGTCCTAAAGCTAAATAGTGTGAAAGTAACACGAGACGGCACCAAATTAAAGAAGGGAGGAGACGGGCAGATTTTAATTAGTCATCGTGACTGACCCACAAAACAAATAAACCCATTTTGATATTTTGCAAGTATGTCTTGAGTACTCCCTCCGTCCCAAAATGTTTGTCGCTTTGTAATTCAAAAATGAACTACAAAACGACAAACATTTTAGGACGGAGGGAGTATATTAGCTGCAGCTGTCAAAAGCCACTGGGTCATCGAAAATAAAATATTAGACGAGGGAGCTCCACACACACAACCTTGCTAATACTACTACTACTCGTCAGGAGGATTGGATCATCCCTTGAGGATAAGAAAAGATTGCGGCGGCGGCACAATTACAGTGACCACAACATCAGGCGAGCTGGCCACCCTGTTGCCTTTTACGTACGTGTCGTCCTAGTAGATCAATAGGACATGTGCCGTCATCAAAACAAGTGGAAGAAGACGCTAGCTGCTCAATTTCTGTGAAGCACGTGCTGATTAGTTCAATTATGTGAAAGATGCTGGTCGATCAGTCAGTCCCAGGGCAGGCTTCTTTTCCCCCCGCGTGCTCATCTCATCTGTTCAATGGACCTTAAACTTGATCTCGATCAGTTTCCGTGCACAGGGTCATGCAAATGGTGGCCGTAATAATGCAGGGAAAGAGAGATGCAGATGATGCAGACAGAGACAGGAAAGGGAGGGTGCAGTGCAGGGGTCCCTCCCTCCACTCACCTCGCTGCTCATTGCTCGCTTGGCCTTTTTTATCATGTGTGCGAACAGAGACAAGCCACCTAAAGATGGGGGCGGGAGGAACGGCGTCAGCGGCATTGGACCATTTAGGTCAGGAGCCATTCATTCATTCATTCAACCGGTAGTACCTGCAATTGCGCAACCATGCTAGTACTGCCTCCTCTATCTCTCTGCTTCACAACCGAAAAAGGCAGAGTGAAATGATTAGTACTCCCTCTTTATTTTTTTATTTGACGTTTCAGACAAGATTTTGAACTAAAAATGAACTAAGATTTGTGTCTGAACGTCAATTAAAAAGATAAGGAGGGAGTAGTAGAGTAACACGTATAGTAGTAATATACTCATCCAATGCAATGATGGAGAGGACCGAACAGGCGTAACCACCTACTGCTTCCTCATCAGTCCTCTCAGTGGTCGGCTAACTTTCCCGCTCATTGGTTGGGCTACACGTCCTGCTCGATCAAACTGGGCAGGACGGATGATCCAACCCCAAACAGATCCATTACCACAAATACTTCTATACTGTACTGCATGAACTAGTACTCCGTAGTGGTACTAGGTTCAAAACAAATTGTCAAACACTTGTCTTTTTTTTTTGAAGACACGGGGTAGCTCCCGGATACTTTAAGAGAGGAGGATGAGCTACGGGGATCCCAGGGATCGAACCCGCACGGTCGGGGGTCACACCTGGACCTCCCAACCACCCGGCCTCTGGCCGGTTCTCTTGTCAAACACTTGTCATGCAGGCCTCTCGTGCGAGCTCGACCGGATATTGAATTATTGATACGTACTAGAATTCCGTGGGTGTGGTGTGGGTCTATTTTAGTACAGTATCTGATGCCAGCTGGGCCGGCGCTAGTACGATAAGTGGCGCTACTTGCTCTGCACTGACAGGCCGGAGACACAAAGGATGAGTACTGATGAATGATCGACACTACCTGGATCAGTCATAATTCAATGTAGTATCTCGTTTGAGGTAGTAGTAGCCGATAGGAGGATCTGCCAAAATTAATTAACTGACACATATTCATATACGGCGCAGGAGATATATTGGATCCATGCACGCGTTGGCAGCATCAGCGCGTGCGAGAGGAGAGCATGCATCCGTCCGCAACTGGGCACTAACGATGCGTTCTGTGCTGTGCTATCTCTACTGCGCCGAGATGATTATTGTTGCATTTGAACAGGACGCGAGGAACAAAATGATGAACCTGATTAAAAGCCTCCATTTCTTTCAAAGCACTGCCCCTGGAGTCCTCATGCATTCGCATTCTTCAGGGTAGTACTGTAGTGATTAAATGATCCAGCCAAGCCAGCTAATAAGAAGCCGGGCTGCTTGGTGGCGGGCGCGCGACAAAAACGTTACTCCTCCGGCCTGGCACCGTGGCACGTAGCGGCGACGCGATGAGCTGCTAGCTCATTTAATTTGCCGCACAGTAAAGAGATCGAGTAGTAGTACCACCTCTGCTCCTGCTCTGACCTGACGATTCAGTGCAGTGCAGGTATACGTAGCGGCCGGAGAGGGACAGATTCAGCAGGATAGGAGCAGTACTGGAGTACGTACTGCCATGCAGCGATACGTATCTCGAGGTCGCAGCAGCATGCGTGAAGATGCGCGTAGCGAGTCCAGCAGGTCCTGCGTGAATTGGCCGTTGGGCATTCTCGATCGATCGCGAAGTCAAAAGGAAAAGAAAACGAAATGCTATAGTAGTAGTAGGCTGTGCCTGAGCTGAGAGTCTGATGAGACCGAGCGTGTGCAGCCATGGAAGCCGGTGAGCTGAGCCAGCTCAAGCACAGGACTACAGGAGGTGCAGCAGGCAAGGAAGTGTAGTACGAACGCAGGCATTGAGGCATTCTCGTCACGGCTAGGTAGGGATAGGTGGATTAGTCACGGTGCGTAGCTAGGTCATGATCAGGCTGAGCAGCATGTAGTCTACTAGTACTACTTTAATACGAGTACTACAACAATGGCAGGTGCATGCATTCGACAAAACGCGCAGAAGGCCGGGTGCATGGACCATACGACGACGCGGTCGATGCATGTACGTGCGCGGCGTATGGACCGGCCGGTGGAGATTATGAGCGAGTCGAGAGTAGCAATTTGAGTGCACGTGATGCTGCTTCCTTGTATTACTGCTGCCTCTGCCCGTCCTCTTTTCCTTTGGCCCGGCGAAGGAGGGCGGAGACCCGGAGAGGACGGAGCGGTCATTAATGCTTGGGGCGCGGCGCTTCCACCGTCGTCGAGAGTACAGTACTACTGAGCTAGCATGACGACGTGGTACGCCGGCGCGCGCGGCGACGGTGTCGTGTCGATCGCGCGCGATGTGCGGGCTGCTAAGTGACAGGCGCGCGGTCCCCGCCCGCAGTCGGATCGGATCTACTACGCCTTGCTGGCACCGCACCGGCGTGCTGTGCAGCCTGTGCTAACCTTTCATTTTCGTTTCGCAGTGAGAAGCAAACGGAGCATCTGAACTAGTAGTACAGGTTTCATTTGGGCCACAACCAGGCTTATTTCGTTATGGAGCGTGTCTGATTATATAGGCCTAGAATATTAGGCCCAGAACGCTCGCTTAAGCTATGATCCAGATTCAATGCAGCCTATCTATAAATGGGCGAAGCGGGGATGGGCTACGCGTGGGCCTCGTCGGTCCTAGAGATAGTTTGTTGTTTCCCTCTGAAGCCGCGAAAAAGTGATTGGCTGTCCAAGGCGCACGGCCTGATGCTGATGGTGCTTTACCCAAGTTTATATAAACGCTACTGCCCCTACCCAACTACTTATTCATAGCCTGCTCTGCTACTGACTGGAGATGGGTATACTTATGTTGTGAACTTGTGACATCAGTATTGAATATCGAAAGGCGTGACCATTAGTGTCATGTTCACACGGCACTTCATTCTGTAGTATTTTTTTTTTAAAAAAAAACAGTATCTTAAACCAAAAAATGAATTATAAATTACCAAGATGCCATTATGTACTTTCACATTCGGGTTAATGGGTTAGACTAGCCATAACTAGGGTTTACTGCAGACGTTTATATATTTAAGCAAATCTAAAATCGATTCGTCTTCCTCTCCCCTTTTACCACAACTCCACAAAGCGACCTCGCCGCGCGGGCCCTACCGGAGTCAGGAGGACGAGGAGGAGAAAAGGTGAGAGCAGCCGTCTCTATCTACCCCCTTGATCTAATTTCGCGAAACCTTTGGGGGTGAAACAGGAGAAGGCGTCGCGTTCGGTAACTTCCTCCTCAGTTCTCGCTTGATCCTTGCGGTTTGGGAGCCGCCAGTCCGTCTGCTCCGATGTCGCGACCTTAGGTTTCGCCTCCGCCGCCGGTGTTTTGCGAGTAGGGTTGCACGGGTTTTTTCGATTGAGGATTGGAATACAGTCCTCACCGTTCTTCTCGCATTCGCCGAGGCCCACGCGCGGCTTCGCCTCAGCTCCTTCCTCGATCACAATGGCGCTCGCACAAAAGGCGCCGCATCTCGCCAAAGCGGCTCTGAATGTCGCCGTTCAGCAATTCCCCGCGTAGGGCGTGCTCTGCAAACGTGTGATGTACATGCATTGCAGTTGTAGTTCTATCTGTTTGATTCAGTAATGGGCACACGTTTGTGGTACATGTCTGCTTAATGTCTCGTCATGTCCTTTTTCGGACTTGCTAGAGCCTCATAGATTTGACATTGAAAGTATTTATTTCTTGATCTGCGTGGCCTGATTATTGTTACTTTTGTAGTTGCCATTGAAATCACTACCGTGCAAACAGCATGAATATGTTTTAACTCTGAGAAGTTTTATCAATCGCTAACTCATTGGATGGCATTCGGTGCTGCTTTATTTGGAGTGCTTATTTACTCGAGTTGTTCGCTTATTACCTGGCTGAAGGTGTGGAGGCCTTGTAATGTATCTTAAATGTTAACGGTTATACATGAACAGTGGATTTGTGCCACTAAGATGGTTGTGCATTTGGTGTTCCGAAACATTTTCAAAATCTATGACCTTAGTATTTTATTGCCCTTGGACAAAAGATTATTGAACACAAGGTGCTTAGTTTTTCAGTTTTTGTATCTCGAGCAATTCAGGTTAAATAGATAGAACCGTTTCAAAAACGTAAGTATTAATACTATGTAGTTTGCTGTGTCAGTAATGCTTTCCTTTTATTCTTTTCGGAATGAAGAAGAAAATGCTTCATTTGATTCCAATTATTTTGTGGTGAAAAATGTGAAAGCTTGGCAGTTTATTTAAGAAGTACTATAACTCTTCTGTAAACGTCGAATTATGTTCTGTTGAGAGTTGAAACAAATGATTGTGGTTGCTTCTTTTATGGAATTTTATCTGGGCTCCTTGAGAAGTGTGAAAGTCCAATAATGTCTCTCGGTGGAGTTTCCATAAATATTGGATCTGGCACCATTGCAAATAGTGCACATACAGTGTTCCAGATATTTCATCACCCTCTCGATAAAGTGTTCGAAAATGTGGTAGCTAAAACTAATTTGGAATGTTCAGTAGATTTGAAGAGAACAATCTCAAACCAAAGAGAAATGATAGTGTTTTATGTTATAGACTTCTGGAGTTTCCTTTAATAGTTTTTCCTGCATTACTTGTTTCATCTGTTTCCTGTGTCTGTGTTGTATATCTTTTTTTTAATATTATTACTCTAGGACAAGAGGCTCACAACTCATAAATTTATCTGCAGATATGGAGTGCAACAAAGATGAAGCTGTCCGATCAAAGGAGATTGCTGAAAGGAAATTCAGGGAGAATGATATTGCGGGTGCGAAGAAATTTGCCCTTAAAGCAAAGACTCTTTTTAAGCCACTTGAGGGCATCGATCAGCTGATTTCAGCATTGGATGTCCATATAAGAGGACAGAGGAAGATAGGAGGGGAAAATGATTGGTATGGAATACTAGAAGTGTCACCCTTGGCTGATGAGGAGACAATCAAGAAGCAATACAAGAAGTTGGTCCTCCAAATTCACCCTGATAAAAATAGCTCTATCTGTGCTGATGGTGCTTTCAACCTCATCTCAGATGCTTGGAATGTGTTATCCAATACTAGCAAGAGGATGGCATATGACCAGAAGAGGCCTACGTCTGGCCCACAAGTTCATCATAGCAATCGCAATGCAAATGTCGATGAAAGTACCAGATCATCTATGTCAAGCGTAAATGGTGTCTGGTGCAAAAACTCCAGTGCAGGTGGACCTAGGAAGGTGTCACCACACTTAGCCCACATAGTACCAGACACATTCTGGACATACTGTGGGTCATGTTCTGTGAACTTTCAGTACTCCAGGGAATATGTCAATCGGCATCTGAAATGTCCAGTTTGTAAAGGTGTGTTTGTTGCTGCTGAAGTTCTGCCTCCAAGTTCTCCTGTTTGCCCTAATGGGCAAAATCCGATGTCTATTAACAATAACATAGGTGGCACAACAGTTCCTGACATGGCAACACCAGGAATACAGGCTGGAGTGGCATCTGACAATCCGAATTATGATCCAACTGTGCCACAACAGTGGTCTTTCCTCAAATCTACAGCCTGTGCACATAGCACTAGATATACAGTACAACATACTGCAAATGAAGAATCAAACGTTCGTAAGAACGTTATGCAGGCTGTAAGGAAACACACACATCCAGGTTCTTCCCTAAGACGAGCAAATGCAGCAACAAAGGAACATGAAGCTGCTAAGAGAAGACGTGTCAATGATGGCAAGCAAGCTTCCGGGCAGACATCAAATTCTCGCTGTGATGGTGATTTGCACAAACCAATGCTCCCTTCTAAAAGAAAGCCTCACTCTACAACTGAAACCTCGGGAGCCAAAAAACGCAAAGTATCATCTGGTGATTGTATTGGTGAATCTTCAAGTAATGCTGGAGGGACCAGCTTTGACAGAGTGCTGATGCAGTTAGATATCCGTGGCATCCTGGTCGAAAGCACGAAAGTTCAGCTTCGGGAGAAATTAAAAGCGTTCAACATCAAGGACAATGTGAAAAATGAAGAAACTATACATGTTAGTAAGAAGAAGAACAGAACAAATATGGCATGTGGCGTATCAACTGATGTTAATAAAATGAAGATGAAACAAGGCATCAATTCAGTTCATCCAAAAAAAGATGATGCCGTGGAGTTGGTTAGCAAAAGAGTTGATACAGAAGAAAAGCGGATGGAGAAGGGCAGTAATCAGGTTAGTTTAGAAGAAAAGGGAAAGTTATGCCAGTGGAGGTCACATGAAGTACACATAGTGTATACAAGGAGGAACCGCAAGGAACACAAGAAAGAACAAGGTGATCAAACCAGTTCTATTTCAGCAACAGGGCAACATTTTGCCAACAAGCATGGCTGTTTGAACCAGGAACTATCTTCTGATGAAGGCACCAGTGAAATGTCTGTCCCTGATGCAGATTTCAATAATTTCGGTGATCACCCTGAAAGTTCATTTCAGAATGGTCAAGTATGGGCTGTGTATGATGAAGAAGATGGTATGCCTCGTTACTATGCTTTGATCAGGAAAGTTTTCTCCACTCACCCTTTTAAAGTTAAGCTGGCGTACCTCGAAGCAAATGACTGCAATGAATTTGGAGCTTCCAAGTGGATCTCATGTGGATACTCCAAGACCTGTGGTGAGTTCAAGGCTGGTGTCTCCAAAGACGCTGAGCAACTGAATATATTCTCACACAAGGTCAACTATGAGAAAGGTCCAGGCAGCGTCATCAGAATTTTTCCTAAAAAGGGTGAAATATGGGCTTTGTACCAGAATTGGTCTCTTGGCTGGGACGAATTTACTCCTGATGATACACTGTACAAGTATAAGCTGGTAGAGGTTCTTGATGGCCACAACCCAACCAACGGGATTTCTGTAATGCCCATTGAGAAAATTCCTGGGTTTGTGGCAGTGTTCAAACCCCTTCATGACACAAACAAAATCTGGAGAATTCCAAAGGATGAAATGCTGCGATTTTCTCACCAAGTGCCATTCCTTATTCTTACTGGAGAAGAGGCTCTGAATGCCCCCAAAGGATGCTATGAACTGGATCCAGGTTCAACTCCAAAGGAACTTCTTCAAGTTGTTCTGCCAGCTGATGCTGCTAAATAAGTTTGCCTCTGAAGCTGGTGCTTTCTTTGCACTTTCATTTGGCGCTTAAATTATTTTCTTGTTTGAATCTAGCATAGTTAGCAATGCTTATTTCTCTAAACTGTACATTGCATACCTTATGTTGTGCTGATGTAGCAACTTCCCGTGATCCTGTGAAGAGTTATGTCATGTACAATATGTTCCGTTGGCATTCTCGATGCATCAAGAACTGTATAAATCCATGACAAATTTGCCTTACGCACACCACTGTCCCTTAGTTTGTGATTTAATTTCCACCACACTTTCCTTTTATTATTTTTTCTAAAAAGTTCATTTTTACTACCCTCAAGTATCAACGTTGTTCAATTAACCCCTGAACAAAAAACTGGTTCAGTTTACACCCTAAACTATTTGCATTTCAATTCATTCCTAAAACATTTATGAAGATGAAAATTCATAAGCTTATATGTTGGGACATACAATACATTAGAAAATTATTTTTAAAAATTATGTATATTTTTTATTTTGAAAGTATGTAAAAAATCTTACTTGGAAGATGAAATGATACATGAAAAAAGTTTTTGAAAAAATATAAAATTATTTTTGTAGCACGGTTTATGATATCGTCTACCATGTTACAAAATTTTAATTTCAAATATACCTCATACAAAGAAAAAAATCAGTTCAATCTAAATAGTTCGGGTGTAAAGTGAACCAAAAAGATCTTTAGAAGTGGAGTAAACAAAGATGATACTTGAGGGTAGTAAAATATATTTTTTACCTTTTATAAATATGTTTTCCTGCATCGATGCTTGTGAAGAGGATTTTTTTCTGACCAAGTGTGCAATACTATAATCATGTTGCTGCTACGGTAGGTTTTCCAAACATACATTGATGTTGACGTTTCTCTCTTCAGGTAATAAATCATTTTTTGTTGCACTTGTTAAAAAATTAATGCAAATAAGCTGATTCAGGGATATTTGCTTTGCTAATATTGATCTTGAAATTGAGCTAAACTGGTTAGAACCATGTTGGTGCAGTCCTGCTGTGTTCAATTCAATGTTTGCGCAAACCCGCGTATGTTGCCTTTACATTGTTTTGGTTAATCGGTGACAACCCGGCAGCATATTTTCAGTTGATTTATCACGAAAGCCACAGATAATTTTTTCTTAAGAGCACTAATATGAATCACACCCCAGTTTCAGAATTTATCACTGATTTACTCAGACATGCAAACTTCAGGTAATCAGCAGGTATCAGGCGACCTGAAACAGAAGGCATCAAATTTCATAGTTACAAAGCACCACTAAGTCTCCAGGCACCAGTATCAAAACATTAACAGTCCGGTTATTTTTTTATGGATTCAATTCTAGGCAGATGACTGCACATTCAGAAATATTACACACTGAACTCGAACAAGCTAATAACCCAACATACAACATCAAGACCAAACAGACATCCGCTATTTGAACTTTGACCAATGACCTTAATATGTTGAAGTCGCTTGCTTCGTTGATGTAGTACCACCAAACAAAATCCCCACAGTTTAAACAAAACAGTTTGATTACTTCATTGTGATATAAACCAGCCACCACACTATATGATGGATTGTACATAACATAGAACCTTGTCCCGACAACACGTACGCCAACCATATGAAATGGCTAAAACCTTATTCTGCTTTTAGGCGAAGGCAAAAAAACCTGTCAGGCCAATGCAGAGGGGCATGGGGCAAATGCTGTGCCACATGCTATCCACTGTTTCTTGCGGGTGCACGGAAGCATGCAATCCGGAACCTTCTGCCACTCCTTTTTTGAAAGGTTGTATGTAACAAGACGGTTCATCCTCTTTGCCTTCAAAGAGAGCATGAGCAAGCCACTGTTGCCCAGGCATGTCATCTTTATGTGCTTACCATAAAATTCTAAGCACCAGATACTTGGCATTCTGTCCACCTCTTTCCAGAGGAGAGTCATCTTCTGCAACTCCCATATGCAGACACAGGTTGCTGCATTTTTGCACAGCAGACCCACAAGCATAACCCTACCCTGTAATGTGGCAAGTGTGTGGTCAGTCAGATGTGGTGGCAGTGGGATGGCAAATTGTTTCCAAATCCCAGTCCTTACATCATAGGACAAAACACCATCTGGTTCTGTGCACATGAAGTATAGCGTGCTGCCAACTGCCACAGGCTGTGACCTAAAATTCAGAGCAAGAGGAAGTTTGATGCTTGGAGGAAAAGTTCCTGGGCAAGACCAGGTGTTCTTTGTAGAGTCATAGATTTCGTAAGTCCCATCATTTCCTAACCACATTACTCTGTAACCATCTTTAGAATTCCTTCCGTTCAACACCATCCCTACTGCAACTCTTGACCATGCCTGGACTGACCGGGGTGGGATCTCCTTGAGTGATTGCATAAGAGGGTTAGAAATGTAGAAATTCCTGTGGCTGAGATCCAATAAACAAACAAGGCCACCCACAGATGCCACCGGGATAACTATCTTTGTGGGAGCAAGAGGAACAGAAGGGTGATGCCATTTTTTCTGTGAAGGGTCATACATTGCAACATTGTTGTTTGCATTCTCGTGGGTGATTGTATATAACCATGGCAGTCCATGTGGAACTTCAGAGTACTGGTGAGAGAAATTGTCTGAGCCCAAAAGAGAATTCCACTTACGGCAAACAGTGCGGAATCGGAAAATCGCGGCAACTGGAAGCCTTGCAATGACAGTTTCAAAAAGATCTTCTGGGAAGTCTCTCCAAATCTCATGTTCCATTACTTGTGTTGGGTTTGAGCAGGGTCCCTTCTCACGGTTCCGATCTCTCCTTGATCGCTTGCGAGGAGGAGATTGGTTGATTTCCATGATCTTCAGTAATTCAGAGTTGCATCCAGTCCTTCCTCCACAATAATCATCCTTGATGGAGCCATGTTCAAAGTCAAGTAAATACCACCTGTAAGGCATCCATAAGTCCAATCAGTCCATCTGATATAACGGGAAAGAAGTTCTGGAAAGGGTATGAACAAGAACATAGGCCAAGTTGATTTCCCCGTCCTCTTTTGTTTTGGTTCTTTGTCAACAAAGTTGTACAACCGAGGCACCCAAGGTCAACCTAATCAGGATATCTTAACATTGCCAGTGGTGAATACTCTAAGATAACCTCGGGTGGCGGACTCTTGAGACTCTCCCGTGCTTAATTCCATGAATATGCAAGAAGAATCTTGTCTTATACTAGGGGCAACGTCAAAAGTTGTAACCATGGATATGGGTAAATAAATTATCAACAGCAAGGAGGAAGGACCACTAAAGGATCACGAACAAAAGCAAGTGCTGAATCATTCCATTTCTATGCTGCGCGCCTTCGTTCCTTCTCGGATTAACGCTACTACTGCTGCTAAGCGGGCAAATCTACCCCCGCTACAAGGGCAGCGCAGGAAGGCGGGCGGGGAAATTTGCAACCCGTGTCGTCAACAAGAAACTGGAGAAAAAACAAAAAGGTAAAGCGCTTGCGGCAGTATAGGAAACGAGACGAATCGTTGGAGCTAGATATACCAGCCGAAGATCTGGACGACCTAATTATTTTCGTCATGAACGGGAACAGGCAGACCACAGATGAACACACAAGCTCGGGTCGCTAATTCCGGCGAGACGAGACGGCAGGGAGCAGATCCGAGCGAGGCAGGGGGAGGAGGTGAACGCGAGGAAGCAGAGGAAAGGGGTGGGGTGCGCTTTACCTGGGGAGGGGGTGGGCGTTGGCGCCGTAGAGGTCCCAGAGCTCCTGGACCTGGCCGACGAGCTGCCGCAGCGCGGCCACCTCCCCCATCTCCGGCCGCCGCCGGCGCCGCCAAGCGCCGCCGCCGGCGTCCTCCTCGCCCTCTCGCCTTTCCTCGCTGGGCCGGTTGAGATGAGCCGTGGGGTTGCCTTGTGTTGTTTTCACTGCGGCAGCGGCCTGCCTGTGTTGCGGTCGTGACGGCGTGTGCTGGCTATATCGCTCGCTGCGAATGGGATGGGATCCCGTGCGGTCTCCCGGCTCGTCTGGTCGCGCGTGTTGCGGTTGGTTGGTCCGGTTCGCTCGCTTGGCTTGCTTGCTTGGGTTATATGCTGGCGCTCCTGGGGTGGGGTGGGGTGGGGTGTGGTGCGGTTTAAGTAAGCATCATGACTTTGCTTATTCTGCATATAGAGATTTTTAGAAATTCAAATGGATTAGTAGTGTTGATCATAGGTTCATATAAGAATCGTGAAAAGTTGCATATAACAACAGGAGATAGGAGACACCTTTTAAGCTTATTGTCATCATCGTCTTGACTACTAGACGGTAGCGTTATGTGCTTTTTGTTGTTTTTATTTGATTTTATGGACCGTGATGTGTGACATAATTAACAAGACCAATCTAAATTAACCGTGGAAATTATAAAAATGGATAATATTTATTTACTGACATAATTTGTATCCGTTAAATTTATGTTATGATATATATATAGAGAGAGAGACTTTCTAACAATTTTGCACTACTTGTGTTGTCGAGCGCTGCAAGTAAATAACATTATCATTCAACATACGTTCACTTTTCCTAACGTGTTACTTTGCACCGTAGCGGGCATAATCCTTTTTGGGTTTGAAGGGATGATGGAATAGAAGGGTCAAATAACATGATTATATTCAGCTGGATGAATCGGATGGACACAATGATGGGAACTGGCAACCCCAGGGCGATCTTTCGTTGCGTAGCTTTGAGTGCTTTTCATGAGTAGCACAGATTCGAGTGGCAAATTGTCCCCATCGGCTCGGATCCTCTCCCCGCCCCGCGCCAGCTGCCTAATAATCAACGCCATCAACCAAACATAAATAATAAGATTCAGCAAACAGTATTTTCAGTAATTAATAGCTCTTATTACTATGGCCATACCCAGCATATATTGATCCTAATTCCTATGGTAATTAAATTAAGAATTAATGACCCTAGTGAAATATAATGCATGTAGCGGTGGTTGATGGCCAGGGATGATAGTATAGCTTCCAAGTGACCTTTCCATGATGAGGAAAGCGGCAGGCAAGCAGCATCGTCAGCTCTAGCGATCGCGGATGGATTTACTCATTCGCCATCATGGCGCGGATTGAAACAGCGGTGGTAACTTCCCTTGCACCTCAAAGTATTCATCGAATCCGTCCTACCCGTCGATGCAGAGAACAAGCTGCAGTGTGCCCGCGTCATAATTTGAAATGAGACTAATACAGTACTTGTGACGCCTGCGTATAATACGAGTCATAATACGCTAACCGCAACAATTCAAGCACTGAATACCGTCCAGCTACGAGTAGTGGTGGTGAAGATACATACATGACACTGCTACATGCTGCATAACCCATGATTGTTCCTCCATCATCCAGTATGTGTAGATTTATTTCCATTAGCGGTAATCAAGTGCAGTTCTAATCGTTTCAGATACAAAACATGCTGGAGCCTAATGACTTGTAATATATGCTGTAATTAGGATGCCAGGAAGCACGTACGCTTCTATAATGTGGAAGTGAAATGCCACACGAGGGCCCTCGCACGTGTGAGGCCGAGGTGCAATCAGCTACAGGTACTCAGGTAGCGCTGTGCTTTGAGCTTGCAGACATGCAGTACGTACGTACGAGACCTTTGTTTCCTCATAGCTTTATTTATTCTTTTCACACGCGTATTAGACCGGTTGATTAACGCTTTGTTCCTTAGTCCTTAACCAGGAGGAATCGCTGAGAGGCCCCTGATCCAAAGATTACTTTCCCTAAAGCCTTCCTTTTCTCGTCGCTGATCCTTTTGCCACCCCGCGCGCCCCGGCCGGTTAGATCTAACAACGCCTTTGGACGGTAGGGATAGATCATTGCAGTGTTGAATCGCTCTCACTCACTCACTCTCGTGCACTGGGAATTTCTCGCTTTTCTTCCTCTCTCCTTTAATCTACCACCTCTTCTTTGGATCATTTCGTTCTTGCCCCCGGCCTTGTGATAATAATTAGCAATGATAATCCTCCTCCTTTCACTAAAGTATACTTAAAACTTCACAGGACATAAGTAGTCTTCATGACAAATAATTAAGCAGCCACGCACTTTATTGGTTATTGATCACAACAGATATTTTCTCCCTGCTGAATACCATACTTTTTTAAGTTACTCCCTCCTCTATCCCAAAAAGAATGTCATTTTTAGAACTAATTTTAATTCTAAAAACGTCATTTTTTTTGGGATGGAGGGAGTATATAGTATTATGAGGGGTAAACTTAGCAATGCTAAACTGTAGTAAGATGAGTAGTAGCAGGACGAGCTAACTGGTGGTATAACTACTCCTATAGAGGAGCGGGTGGTGGCTGGTGGCCAGAAAAGTTTGGGCAAAACGCAACCACGGAAACAGATAAACGAACAAGCAGAGGGCAGTGGTTAGATTCTCCTACCGCTACCGCTAAGCCATGGATCATGAGTGATGATGGCCAACCAAAGCACTCCATTCTCTGCCTGTCTAGCTCACCAGGCCAGCCAACCCAAGCAATCCCCAATTAATTCTCCAAACCCAAACTTAACCAGAAGCGTATGGAGCTGTATGTGGTCTCGATCGGTAGGTAAAATACAGTATGCCGGCCATATGGATGGAACTACTGGTGCTGGTGGCCATCCTTGTCCACTTTTCTTGTTTGATTTGGTGGTTAATCGTTGCGTGTACGTGTAGAACGAAGCGGGCGACTTAATCCAAAATAGCATCATCCTCTCTGCAACCGACTGCCACTACTAGTTGAGAGGCTCAAGATGTTTCCACGTGTCAGAAGAGCTCATCTAGGGACGTTTCAATTGAATGTTGGCATGACAACTAATGCTTTTTTTTCTCAAATACGTAAAAGACTTGTGTATATATCTTTGTATTATATACAAGAAGTAACTAATGGCTTTAAAGACGAATATGAAGGTGAAAGGTATGCTGACAATATCGCGTGTAGGACCGCTCCTATGCCGACACACACCGAGTCGTCCGTTAACCTTTGCAGATCGTCAGATCAGCTAATGATCGCCGGCGTCGCATCGGATTGATGTGTTGCGCTGTGACCCACTATGTATCACCGTAAAAGCTGATGATGGACGGGGATGCCGGTGCAGAATCCAGGGATTAACTTTTTTTCTCTGCAATAAAAATACCTCTAAATAAATATATACTTTTTCCGGATTTTTTTATTTATCACCGATTAATTAAAAATTAACTAGATGTTGACAAATAAAAAGATTTGAAAGTAGTACTTCCTCCGTCCTCATAAACTTGTCGTTTTGTAGTTCAAATATGAACTACAAAGTGACAAGTTCATGGAGACGAAGGGAGTACTTACCAACGAGCTAATCTGATGGGCCTGCTTATCCGTAGGATTTGAAGCATGGCTGTGATCACAGCGCAGGCAGCATCAGCACCACATGAACGGGGCACAGAGATGCTATGCTATGCGCTCGCCGCACTTTGGTCAAGAACCTCAATCATGCTCCGCGCGCGTCCATGCAAGGAATCGAAATCCGGTCAAGGTCATCATCATAAGAATAATGGTACCTATCGATCGATCGATCGATGCATGCATCATCCGACCCACAGCCTCTAGAGCTCCAGCTTCACATGGCGGTGGACCAGACTCCACTCCTCGTCTTCACTACTCTACTCACGCCGTGAATTGAAATTGAATCTCACCTTCAACTTTTTTGCAAACAAGCCGATCGATCATATCTCGCTCTCATGTGATACGGGTAGCCATCGCGATGCCAGCTTTCAATTGGCCTGTCACCTTCTCTCAGTCCTAATGACTAGTACTGTTTGTCTCGCTATAATTCAATTCATGCTTTTATTTTTATTTTTGTTTTTGTTTCTTTGCGTGTGAAAGAGAGAGATAAATCAGGTTATGGCTCTTGTCAGAATTATAAAAAAAATGAAAAAGAGAAATCAGGTTCAAATGGGTCTACGAGGCCTTTTAACACCACTCAGCCATTATTTGGGCATCTCTTAGGCTCGGCAGATCAATGGGCCCAAAACTATGAGCCCATTGTATTAAAAGCCCATAAACTCCAACCGCTCATCTCTTCCTTCCACTCCACTACGTCGTAGTATCGCCTTGCGGCTCAGAGAGGGAACGAGACGGCGTTCGCACTGGCGGGAGCCCTCCATGGCCTGTCCCTCTCCTCCACCTCGCGCCCCTCTTTCCTCCGTGGCGACCGCGCCGCGATTGGAGTGCCGGTCTCGGCGCGGCGGCTGACCATCCAAATGGCGCACAAGAACGGATCCGGGGGCACCGAGAACGGGCGTGACTCCAGGGGCCAGCGGCTCGGGGGTCAAGATATTCGGCGACCAGGTCGCTAAGCCCGGCGCCATCATCATCCGCCAGCGAGGCACCAGGGACCTCTTCTCCTCTTGCTCTGCTTCCGTTTACGTTTCTCTCTTGTAGTTTGTGTTGGTTATTGTCTGTCGAGCGAGACAGTTAACTATTGCGTTTAATCAGTTGCGAATCGCGGTAAATTCTTGTGTAAGCTCAGTCTCGTGATGAACCTTACGCTGTTCATCAGGGGGGGGGCAGGGATTGATACGTTTTCTGTTGACAGTGTGATTACAGCACTTTCTGTCACTCTGAAACTGTCAGCTGTTTCATTCCCAACTCTAGTATAATGTTCCGCGAGAGAGAAAAAGAATAGATTGCAGTTTACGCATCATTAGCTGTTTCAAAATTGTTTAAATGTACCTGTTCTACACTGAGAGCCATTTGATGATGAATTTTTCTAGGGCTTGATAAGATGCATAGATCAGTAAAGACATGTGAAAGTTGCCCTTCTGAATAAAATAAAATGCATGAGCTAACGTGACAAGAAAATGAATACTATGAAACAATATGCAGTGCAGCTTGACATGCCCCCCCCCCCCCCCCCCCACACACACACACACACCATGTAAGTGCCTTCTTCTGAAGTAGCTTGGTATACTTTCAATTGTTACGTTGTTATCCTGGAGATTCAGTGTGCAAGTGTAATTTCTATGACTACAGCACAACTCTTCAGTTTTGTTGACACTTATGCTGCCAATATTCTATAAACTCGACTTATGGTTAGTATGTTTATACCACTGCGCCTGGTATCTAGGGAGTTCATTTGATTTTGATATAAGAACAATATGTCTATATTATGTTCCTTATTTTCTTATTTGCATTTGTTTTGGACATTTCAGGTCTATCCTGGTTGGGGATGGGTAAGGATCACACTCTTTTATTTGATTGATGGGCTTGTCAAGTTTGAGAAGTATGGAGCAGACAAGGAAAAGGTAGCTGCGTATTATTTGTTGGCAATTGGCATTTGCTTTTACCTATGTCGTAAGTTACAGCTAAAAAGAGATCATACACTTGTCTAATTGCTTTTCTGGAGCGTTTACCCGCATAAGAAGCAGCCTGAAAACCAAACAGTTACAGAGCACGGAAGACAGAGTACTTCCGCATGCAACGTGAGCGCAAGAAGGCAAGAGCGGAGGGGGCCATTGCCTAAGTATCCCCATTATTTGATGTTGGAACATAGGAATAAGATCAAACTTGTTTTCTTTTGTTATGTCAGTTCATTATCCACTGTCTATAAGTAAATGGTTCAGATGCTTCCAGTGCCTGCGCATATTCTGGTTGAAACCGTTTAAGTAATGTGTTAATCTTGGCTTATTAATTAGCTTATACCCAAGTTACATAATTGAAAGCCATCACCCTTTCATTTAACCTTTTAAGTCCATAGAAATATAGCCACTGCATCTTACAGCTTGGTACTCTAATTCAGAGTGTCTGAGGTGTATTCTCAACGTGTTGGATTCAAGTACCAGATTGCAATACCAGACTAACAAGGAATGGTAGGTCCACCTGCACACTTGCCCATGTCTAATTTGGCTCCTGACATAGATACCCAGTCAAACCACCTCCAGGCTCCAGGTGCACTTGCACCGACTGTAGGACTAGAATGCATACCACATGAGCAGAAATAGTCAGTAGGCATGCCAGAATCGTTTGTCACCGCAAGTTCATAACTGCTGTGTCACACTGACATGATTGTGCAACTGCTTGGAAGCATTCTAGTACAAAACTCTCTCTCTTTTTTTAGGGAAAGCAGAACCAACTACATGAGACTACTAGATTAAGAGTTTGGCTTATTACCAGGTACCAGTTATTGCTGTGGTTTATGGAGACTTTTTTGCAGTAGATTTGGAGATCACCTTCTGCAGCCAAACAAGTGGAGACCAAGCGCCATATTGCTGACGCTTCTAAATGGAATCCACAGCCATGTGGAGGCGTCCAAATCCCAAAATGCAGACGATCAGGTCAAGGATCAGGATCATAAGAGCAGAGGGACCCAAAGCAACAGAGGAAAAGATAAAGAAAGGGGTAAAAGGAAGGCAGCCACGATATCTTTTCTGACAATCGGCTGCCCCCACTCACAACATACACACAGCATTATGAAATCCCAGATGAGATGCCCTTTTGCAAAAGCAGCATGTGTCTGCATTGCATCTCTACCACCAATTGGAAATATGTACTCCCTCATTTCTCAAAAGATTGTCACCTTCTAGTACATTTTTGTACTAAAAAGTGACAATCTTTTGAGAAAGGAGGGAGTATCTGTCTTCCCCCCAACCACTATTTTATGACCCCTCATGCATTGGGCATCTCACTGCCCATCTCCTCTCCCTCCGTCTTTCCATGACCTACCTTCCCCTCAGCCATATATAAAACCATATCGCCCCGCTCCTTCCCCTCTCAGTCTTGAGTGTCCTCAAATCTCTTTACATGCATTCTAGTATAATGATCGATTCTTGTGCTGCCCACTACAAGGAACCTGATCGTTCATCTGGTGATCAAATGGATCCCATCATCATAGAAAAGATCAGTGTCATGAAGAAGTACAGCAAGAGCAGGAGGCAGCAGCTGTTTTTCCTTCCTACTCTCACACAATACCTGGTGGCCACATCTATCCTGTGCCTGCTGCTCACTAGTCCTGCCTGGTTCCCTAGTCTGTGCTCCCTCCTGAGCTTCTTCCTCCTCACCACCCTCCCTGACTTGGCCACAGCCTTCTTACTCAGCCCCAAGTGCCTCTTCATTGTGGGCAACCTCATCATCGCTTTCCTTGTCGGTGAGTCAAGGCTGGTGCCAAAGAGGGATCAGCCTTCCTTGGTAAATGAGATACACGAGGAGCACGTGAAGAGGAACATGGGAACGATCCCTAAGGCGACACCAGTAGCGGTGGTGGTGGCTGATCACAGTCCTTTTGTGGGAGCAGTGGAGGGGGAGGAACTGAAGGAAGAGGAAGCACAAGAAGAAGAGCTGCACAGGAGAGTGGAGGACTTCATTGCTAGGGTCAAGAAGCAAAGGAAGGTTGAGGCCAAGAGCTTCTTCGATACTGATCGATGAATACGAGCATATTCTTCCATGGGTTTGAATGATGCAAAGCAAGATTGCATACAGAGATTTCAAATGCTTTGCTGTTGTCCATGATTATGTAATCTTAGGTTTATGTTAGGTATAAGAAGAACCAACTCCATTGTAGGAGGTTGGCAATGCATAGATGCAGTTGCCAGTGCATCTGAGGTGTTACCATGCCCAAGAACTAGGAAGATAAAAAGGGGAGAAGCTAGGAATGTGTGTGATATTTGAGAAAAAAAGGAAAGGTGATGCATGGTGTTTCTCTTATCTTGCTTTGTGTCAAGACTCATTTCGACATGATGATGGCGCTTCTTGGGTGGGGGTGGGGGGCAAAGTGATCCTTTATTCATTCTCAACCTGATGGTACAAAGCTGTCGGGAATAAATTTTCACAACCAAAATGAAAGTGAATGGAGTTATGTATTTTTTTTTTGTTATTCGAAGGTTGACACATGGATGTACTCAATAGTATGCTTCAAATGTTTATTAAGTACCATTCTGAACCGTGTGTTCTTCCACCAAGTAATCTACAAATCAACTCCTAAAATATTATTACTGGTATTGTGGTGGTACTTGGAAGTATTCCGTGGTGGTAATTACGGCATTTCATCTTACTTTGCACTGTGCACGCGATTGGTGCGTTGGCAACTTGATACATATTCGTTCGTATTACCCTGTAAAAATCTCAAAAAAAAATGAGAAAAAACAAAAGAGGAACTTATTAGATAAATCTCGACAAGACGGCGCATGTGTTGGACGAAATAAAATATGGTCGATCACATTCACACGCAATGCTGATTGTTCAGGCACGATAATATGAGGAAAAGGTGCACGCACTGCACATGCATTACGCCGTGCTTATTCAGATTACACGCAGAGCTGCTTATACAGCCGTACTAGTAGTACTTTAGAGCTGATACGCACAGCAAATTAGGTCACTAATTTTTTAGTAAACAATCACGAGCATTGTCTCCGGCCTCTGGTAGCTTTTCCGGCTGCTGAATCAGATCAGCGTCAGTTGCATGCACGCACGTCGTTTCGCGAGGAGATAGAGATGGAATCACACGTTCTTCTTTTTCAAAATGCGCAGCGCCAGTCACGCGACATGACACGAAAAAGGCGCATTATCACACGGTGGCAGCAGTGCTGCAGTTACGCGAGGAAAATAAAAACAAACTATTCTCGCTAATAAAGAGAGTGAACGCCGGTACGGTACAGTGTGCCGCCGGACGGACAGGGCAGGAAAGAAACGGCCTGCCTTCCACAGGGTTAGGTTGGGCTGGTCTTGATCGCGGATGTTGCTGGTGTCTAAATTGGGCCGATCCTACCCTAGGCCTAGGCCGGAAGTCGCGTGTCCAGAGCAGAAGGCCCATGCCACGCGTGCCTGACTCCCCGGTAGCGGCAGCCCAAGCGACCAAAATCCCGCGAGGTTTTAGTAGCCTGCACGTAATGTAAAACATCCGTCACGCCGGCGCAAATCGTGCAATACTCTCTCCATTCAAAAATATTCCATCCTTCCCACAATAATTATAATTTTGGACAAGATTTTTGTGAAAAGAAAAAAGTACTCCCTAGATTGACACAATCTTTTAAGAAAAAAGAGAGTACTTATCACTTTCTAATTCAAAAATGACCATAAGTATTTTGGAATGGAGGAAAGTATTAGTGTTGTCCAGGCGGATGTGCTTGGTCAGAAAAAAAAAGTACGCGTGACATACTTGATCACTCATCGATATCGCGTGGCTGACTTCGTGCTGTTCAGCCATACTGATATACCCCGAGTTAAATCATGAATTAAATCTAGCCATGAAGAAGGAAAACGGCAGGAAGGAAGACAATGGCAACCGGGTGCTGCTGGTGGTGGCGGGAACTGGGAAGGTAACCGGCGCAGCAATCCCGTCGTCTCCGTCCATCATCCATCCGTACCAGTGTCAGTATCAGTTAGCCACGCTTTTCGCTTTTAGCCTTTTGTTTTTCACCCCAACTCCTTTTGCCCCTAAATGCTGTAGAACGTAGTATAGATCAAAGTGAAAAGGCACTCTGGAATTCCCGCTGTTTAGGTACTCCTAAGTACATGTGGCAGTTTCTCATCCTGGGATCTCAAAGGAAAAGGAGATTCCGCGCCCGCGCGCGCTCGCTGATGATGGATTGATGGGATAGAGGACATGGATGGATGGCAACAGCGCAGTAGTACAGGTCAAGCACGTGTTGCGACAGACACGAGTCTCACGGCGTCCAATTGCGGCAGCCCCGCGCACCAACAAGCCAACAACACATGGCATGGCTTGGAAGGGGAGGAGGGAGGCAAGTTCATCAGTCGGCATGCATCCATGTCTGCACCGTCCTGACTAGTACATCATTGATCAGAGTCGAGCATCAGAACATCATCATAGTTTCTGGTGATAGTGAGAGGGTCACAGGCTGTAACATCCGAACGAATTAACATTTGTTGTGGCTTAATTACCCAATGGTTCGAGCGGACTTCTGTTTTTATCTTGTTGTTGACTGACAACTCTGCCCTCGTTTTCTCTGCTTTGCATCCTTCTCGGCGCTTGCCAGTGACTTTTACCACGACCACGGGTGAACTCAGAAAGGGGGACACTGATTAGTACTAACGTATAATAAAGCGCCATGACAAGAACCGTCGCTTTAATGAAGGAGGATTAACAGCAGGTAAAACCCAAAAACAAGTCTTAGCATCATGTGAGACATGGCAAAGAAGAAAAGCAGAGGAGAAAAAGGAAGCATAGAGAGTCCAAGTAGTAGAGTAAAAACTAGTACTGTAGAAACCGGGCGAGGTATCTTTTCCTAGTTCTTCTTATTCCTCCCCTTCTCGACTCTCCCTCGTTTCTCTCTCCTCCTTCCTCCACCTCCTCTTCTTGTCCTGCCTGCATCATCTCATCTCCTCCTCGGGGCAGGGGGGAGAAGGAGGCGAGAGTAAGAAGCTGATCGATTTGATCGGCTTCTGGCCGGGAAGAGGAGGCGGAGCGGAGGTGCACGCCACACCAGTTGGAGTTTCTGTGTTTCGTTGGTGCGTGTGGAGATGGACCCCAAGTTCCCCACACCCCCATCGCTAAACAAAACGGAGCCCACCACCGCGACCGCGATCACCACCATCTCGACCGCGCAGCAGCAGCAGCAGCCGGATCCCAAGGACTACCACCACCACCAGCAGCAGCAGCCGGCGCAGCACCAGGATCACCACCACCTGCAAATCCAAATCCACCACCAGGAGCAGCAGGATGGGGAAGGTGGAAAGGAGCAACAGCAGCTGCTGCAGCTGCAGGTGGCGCCGGCGGCAGGGGAGCGGAGGCAGCAGTCGCTGGCGCCCAAGCGGAGCTCCAACAAGGACCGCCACACCAAGGTCGACGGCCGGGGCCGCCGGATCCGGATGCCGGCCCTCTGCGCCGCGCGGATCTTCCAGTTGACCAGGGAGCTCGGGCACAAGTCCGACGGCGAGACCGTGCAGTGGCTGCTGCAGCAGGCCGAGCCGGCCATCGTCGCCGCCACCGGCACCGGGACCATACCGGCGTCCGCGCTCGCCTCCGTGCCATCGCTCCCGTCGCCCAACCCCGCGCTCCACCACCACCACCATATGTGGGCGCCGCCCGCCGGGTTCACCTCGCCAGGCTTCTTGAATTCCGCTGGAGCAGCCGCGACCGGCGCCGACGCCGCCGGGCTCATGCAGCGGATGGGGTTTCCCACCGGCCTTGACCTGCCGGGCGGGGGCGCCGCCGGCGGGCACATCGGGTTCGCGCCCATGTTCGCCGGACACGTCGCGGCGGGCATGCCGGGGCTTGAGCTCGGTCTGTCTCAGGACGGACACATGGGAGTGCTTGCCACGCAGTCACTCAACCAGTTCTACCACCATGTTGGGGCCGCTGGTGGAAGCGGGCTGCTGCAGCACACGCACCAGCATCACCAACACCAGCAGCAGGAGGATGGGGAGGACGAACGCGAGGACGCCGACTCTGACGAGGAGTCCGGGCAGTAGTAGATATTGCGTTTTTTTTGGTGTTCCTTGAAGAGGACAAAAGGAGAGGAAACTGTACGTACGGGATGCTTCTGCTACTCTTGGGTTATTGTTCGTCGAGTTCTGATGGATTTTTTATGTTGATTTTTCTCGTGTGCAATCCAAACCACATCAAGTCCTCTTGCTCTTGGGGACGTGTTGGATCAAGATCATCCTCAGTTCTTGTGTTTTCCCATTTTCCAGGTAAAATTTCCAGCTTGTCACATTTTACTTCCTTTGAATTTGAAGGTTAGTTTCATCTCTGACGATTGTTCTATGCTTATCCTCCAGATGTATAATGGCTCAAAGCTGGATGGATTGGATCGTTTGCTCTTGAGTGAGTGCCTTATTTTGTTATTGCAGGGTGTGTTGATATTCAAGTAATTTTGCAGTTAGAGATGCGTTTTTTGTTGGAGTGATGATCCACTTTCAAAAAGATATTCAGGGTCTTTTGATCCTCCTCCACAGGCTGTTTATGCAACGCAACTATGACAATTATACAATTGTAGTGCTCCTTTGCTTCTTCTGTGGCCTGCCCTGATCTGTTTCTGACTATGCTCACCATTTTTGTGGCTGAACATGCAGACACCATAGTATGCTTGATTCTTATAGGCATTTTGTTTGACGCTAGTTTTTTTTTTGAAACCGTCTGCTAATAGAGTTGAATGAATATAGAGAGTATCAAGAGGGTCTGTCGTAGGTGATCATGCATGCACAGAACTGAGTACATAAGAGGAGCCAAATGGTGACTGATTCAGAAATTGATATCTAAGCATTACGCTCGATCCATTTTTTCGAAACTGGTGCTATTGAACTGTGAATATTGCTTGGAAATGTTGCTTTCATGGGACGTTGCATTCATGCTCCATCTAAATACGTCATGCAATTAGCAAAGGTTGCACAATTACTTGTAAACCGCTGGCTTTGACTTCAGTCTCGTTTTGTGATCATGTTTTATATTTTTGCTCATTCTATTGCCATGCTGAAGATTACTTGGCCTCAATGCTTACAAAGTTGTATGTGTAATGAGATAGCCATCTCGATGTGTAGGTTTTGGCGAATAGCACATTAGGTTTAATAGTCTGACTTTGTTTCCTAGTATTAATTTAACACTACCTCGATTGGATCTCTTTGTGATGCCTCAATATACGGAAGACAACATTTAGATTGGTCAAGATGACTGGAGGAGTAGGATGTCCAGTAAAGACAGAGCAAAAAGGTGTTCATTTACTCATATATGGGCAGCATGATTGTGTTGGCAAAGTGTATTTACCGCCAGTACATGTGCTGCTGTGCTCAGTGGAACAACACATGTTGGCTGCATTTCTTTTATGCTCCGTTTATAATTTATTTTCTTTTTTTTTGTGAGCAATGAGAGCGTGATTGTTTTGGAAAATCAATAGATTATTTATCACAACAGTTGCAAGTGTTGTCCGCTTTCCTTTGAATTTAATTTATGTTCAGTTGTTATTGTCTCGCCATCCGTTTATGACAAGTTCCATAAACGTTGTGACATGTATCATTTTTATTTGGTAGTATACTACTCCCTCTGTTTCGTTTTAATTGTCGTTAGGACAACTTTCAATAGTTCATTTCTAGTTCATTTGGTTGTCTGAAACGACAATTATTTCAGAACGGAGGGAGTACCTGTTAGATCCTGCTCAGCTATCATAGAAATAGGGTGCAGTTGGTACTTTGATATGGGCACATGGTCGGTCTCGGTCAGGCTGTCTCCAACACCTTCTCCATATGTCATCCTATCTCTATTTTACCTCTTAGACCATCTGTAGCGGTTTCCTCTAAAACTTACTCTATCCCTCTATACTTCCACAGTATATCCTCTATACTTCCAGCATTTCACTCTAGATACTTACTCTATACTTCTAGTAATCTACTCTATATTTCCAGTCCAGTAAACTTTACAGTGAACCACTGCGGATGGTCTTAGGGAGAGGTTTAAACTCCCTCCAATAGTTGCTTCATTCAACATCCTCATTTTGCACTTCTCCCCTTTCATTACCCCAAACATAGTCACGCTCGGGCCATGACCATCTCAACCGACAAGCTCTTGCACCTTCTTCCCCGCGCGGTCATCGTCTCATCGATCTACTCCCTGCCACTCGCCGCCCAGCCCTCCACGCCCCCTTGCCGCCCTACTCCCCTTGCGGTATCGCGCCCCTCAATGGTGCTCGCTCCGAGCCACGCCTCCTCCTCTGTCCTCCTCCTTGCTCTGCGCCCCTGGTGCGTCGCGACACGCGCCTTGGTGCCTCTCGCCGCGCCGCCCGCCGCCTCCTGCCCACCGCTTCGCGTGCCGCCCACCACTGCACGAGGAGGATGCGGGAAGATTGGGGCTCTTGCAGGGACGGAGTAGGGTCGCGCTTGCACCGCCGTCCACGCCGCCATCCCCCCACCGGCCTCGCCTGCACCGCCATTCTCACGACCTCTCCTACTTCATCCTCCCCGCCACCCTCGTCGCAGAATCCTCCTGCCACCCGAGTCGCTGGCCTCGCCTGCGCCGCCATCCCCACCGTCCTCGCCTGCACCGCCGTCCCCGCCAGCCTCTCATGCTTCATCCTCGCTGCCGCCCTCGCCGCTGAAACCTCTCGCCACCCGCGCCGCCGTCCTCGCCTGCGCTGTCCTCCCTGTCGCTGTCGCTCCGAGCCGCGCTACCAAGTTTGCGCGGTGCCATGACCTCCCCCATCTACCGCGCGAGACGGCCTCCTTCCTGTCGCCTCACGCCGCGACCTCCTGCCGCCCCGTGAGTTGGCCTCCTCCCCACCGCGTGTATCGTTGAGGTTTCGTCATGGTTCCCGGCTACACCGGCTCGCGGACGCATCTGGCGGCAAGGAAAACATGAGCAAGAAACCGTTTGTGATGAACCAAAATAGGTTTGCTGTTGGAGATGACTGAATGTAGGTTGCTGTTCTGACACATCATTGAAACCTAAATAGACGAATATGACTCCCTTTTTGGATGTTATTGTTGGAGATAGCCTCACCACAACATCAGCTCTGTCCTATGCGGAAACGTTCCAGACCATCCAAACAGATTTCAGTTCCTCTGTTGAGCCTCTCTGTTTTTTTTTTCCTGTTCTGGTGGTCATGGTTGCTGGTGACTTCATGTCTTCATGGTTATATCTATTACTGTAGCCACATTCATTTGGCGTGTCATTGTCATCCATGCTGGTTACTGCCCGCTTATACGTGATTGTGAAAACGTATTGACGTGCGGTTCATGCGTCCCTTAAAAGTACCAACAACAATTCCTGTGCCTTGTACCACTGTTTGTCCAAGATTAGACATTTAGACCCCAATTGGACACAAAAGCTTCTTTAGTAGTGGAAACCTTGGGATCCTTCTCCCTAAGTAAGTACTCCTTCTATCTTTACAAGTTTATCGCTTTGTAGTTCATTTTTTTAATTACAAAACAACAATTTCTGTAGACCGAAGGAGTACGTAGTGGGGTGGCTGGCTCGTCCAATCTTTTGGCCGGACACGATAGTGGATTTCAACCTTGTTGCGCAGCGTTTTTGTTTATTGTGCTGCTGCCCGTGCCGTGAATGAGGTGTAAAGTGCTCCTTGGTTATTCAGATTCTGCGAGCGAAATACTTTGGTTTTCCAGGCTTATCCTACTCTCCCTATTTCCTGGAGCTTATCCTGTTTTCGGGCTCTTCCAATTGGTCGCTCGTAAGATTACGACAGAGTAGTCGCGGATTTGGATTTGGATTTGGATTTGGATTTGGACTTGGACGGACGCCTCTTCGGCCCAGCCCATCGCCATTATCTCCTCAAGAGACAAGAGTTGTGCCGTCTTCCGTGTCGCTGCTGCGTTGCGTGCGGCGTGCCTGCCCCAACACTCCACCTCTCTGATCTCTCCTCGGAGGAGCATGCACATGCCGCGCGGCTGCATCCTCTGTTGATCCTATCCGGCGACGATCCGACCAGCGCCAGGACAGATTCTACTCCATCGGACCTGCGACCAACATCCCCGCCGACATGAAGCCCCCCACCGGCGGCGGCGGCGGCGGCGCCAAGGGCGGCGCGGTCGACCCGTCGCTGCCGCGGTTCAAGTGCCAGGAGTGCCGCCGCGCGCTCGTCGTCGTCGGCGTCGACTCCTACGCCGATCGGCTGCCCGCACACGCCGCGTCAGGTACCCTAACCCTTACCTTACTCGCCCCACACCCGATTTCCGATTGCCGACCCGTAACTGTCACACCCGTTTCATTCAGTAGATTTGGTACTAGTTAAATATCTGTGGCGCATTTGGATCTCGACAAATATATGCTTCTCCTAGCACTCCCATCTTAATTTATTTGGATATGTAATTGAACAACACACGGACCTCCCAGCATGACCTCCTTCAGGATCATCTAAAAGGGATAAAACCGGAATACATATATTGGAAGGAAATTGCTTGGGAAAGTATCTGCATCCTTCGATAACTTCTAGTTTTGCTTTCACAACTTGTTTTCAACAATCAACCCATGTTCTATGGACCACAATGTATGTGCTGCTCTCTTGTAATAATCAACCAATGGATGCAGGTATGCAACCGTCAGCTGTTCAGGGCAGTATCATGGGTGCGAGCAGGATGGACAATTCTTACGTCGTGCTATCAAGGCAGAACAGATCTCAGGGTCCTGGAATTCCCCCACGCCCACCTAGTGCAGCAGCCGCACACAGTGATCCTAACCAATCCACAAGACCGATTGACGGGTCATACATAGTGCTTCCACCTCCAGCTGCTTCCATATACAAGACACCTGCCTCCGAAGGAGGTGGTGCGCAGCAGCCACCACCAGGCGTAAACTCCAGCAGCCCTTCACCTGGGAATAATTCTGGATTTCACTCTAATGTCACTGTATTAAAAAGGGCATTTGAGATTGCTACCTCTCAGACTCAGGTAAGGTTGCATGCTTAAGATGTGCCTATATTCGTGTTTCTGAGCCTGCATGGATTGCTACTTTTCCTTTTGTCATTGTTCTGCAACTTTTCCAACACTTCACCATTATTCCTTGCATAGTTTTCTGCCACTAAAGGTACAGGAATAAATAACAGTGGCAATATGTTCCTGCTTTCCGATCACCATATGCAGGTTGAGCAGCCACTTTGTCTGGAATGTATGAGGGTTCTTTCTGATAAGATGGATAAGGAGATTGAAGATGTCAATGCTGACATTAAAGCTTATGAGGCTTGTCTTCAACGTTTGGAGCAGGAACCCTACAGCATTCTCAGTGGAACCGATTTTGAGAAGGAGAAACAAAAGGTAAATTTTCCTATTGTATGTGTATGATTTGATGATATAAATTAACTATCCAAGTCTGAATATGCAACGTTTACTGTTTACTTGATGTAATAGATTCATGGCTCCCACCCGCATGCATGAGCGGTTTATGAAGATACAATTTGATTTGGATCGTTTGATTCTAGCTATCATCAAGTAGCATGAACTCATAAGTGTATTAATCTGGTGATTGAAAATGTATACTAGTGCTGAAGCAGCTTTCTAGTGTATCATGTAGTAATCGAACATAATTGCAACTTAATTCCACCACATATTTTGTTCCTTACTGGAACACTTCACCAGAATAGTTGTTCATATATGTTACTATTGCAAATTAATGCTCTGTATTTTGTAATTTCAGATTGAGGAAGAAGAAAAGAAACTCAAAGCTGCTATCGAAGAAGCTGAAAAGCAGTATTCAGAAGTCAGTTCTGAGATGAAAGATCTTGAAATAAAGTCTAAACAATTTGAGGAACTGGAAGAGCGGTTAGTATTTGTTCACCTTGCCATTTCTTTTGTAGAAATCTTCCTGTTATGAATGTCACTTTTTTCTACAGGGTGCACTTTGCAGAAACATGATTTTGCTACAACAATTAATTAAATGCCAGATACTTCTGTTATGGATCCTGTTGTAAAGCTTTAAAACTTGTTATGCAAAGCTGATACAACAATCGTGTGAAGTTTGTGCACAACCTTTTGCCTCCTGTTTGTTGTTAAACTCCAGATACTTTTGTTATGTATAGCTGATACAACAATTGTGTAATGTTTGTGCACAACCTTTTGCCTCCTGTTTGTTACTTTGTTGTTAAATGCCATATACTTTTGTTATGGATAGCTGATGTGTCACATTTTTTTCTTTAAATAGGTATTGGCACGAGTTCAACAATTTTCAGTTTCAGCTGACATCTCACCAGGTATACTTGTTACATTCACGTGATTATCTATTTGTTAGAATAACCGGAGAACTCTTGCTTATTTTTGCCAAAACTTAAAATGTTTGCAACGGAATGTAGAGATAGTCAGACATATATCTCATCCCATATCAATTTCGCTCATAGAAGAAATGAAAATCAGGTACATGGCTAATTTTGTGATCATATATCCTTCACATCTATAAATTAATGACAGAAAAGTAATCATATTTCTGCCAAAAAATTTGAAGAAAAACATGAGGTGGATCTCCTATTGTATTAGAATTATTAGATGGTTAGCTGTTGAAGAGTAGGAGAAAAAAAACAAAAGTTGCAGTGTTGATAACCATGCTGCCATGTGCAAAAAAATGATGGTGTAATTATGTTTCTGCAAATGCATATTGTCTGTCATTAAATTTTATACTCATTAACACAATTGTCTCCTTATAAAGGTGTACTTAGTGCTGAAAGCTCCTACACATTGTGGGGGTCTGAGGAAGGGAATTTCTACGCAGCATTCCCCTTCCTTAATTGTTTCCTTATCTATAACATTTTTCCTTATTGCTGAATCGTTTGTCAAAGTTGGTGACATTATAAATTCGATGTCTGAAACTTCCTGCATCCAAATTCAGGAGGAAAGAGATGCAGTTTTTGCCAAGATAGAAGTTTCACAGGTTCATCTGGAACTGTTGAAGCGCACAAATGTTCTTAATGACGCATTCCATATTTCACATGCTGGTGTAATCGGAACAATAAACAGCTTCCGTCTTGGACGTCTTCCTAGTGTAGAGGTACGCATGGAAAGTGCAAAATGTGTAAATACCACATTGATTTGACATACTCAGTGCTCGAAAGAATGCGCAGGTTGAGTGGGATGAGATAAATGCTGCTTGGGGCCAGGCTGCACTTCTGTTGCATACAATGGCCCAGTATTTCACCCCGGAATTTCAGTATCCTTTGCACATAATGATTTTTTGCATTGAACTTTATTTGTTGTTTGCTCTTTTGAGAAGCACGCCCTTTATGTGCCTCCTTTACTCAACTAATGTGCCACACTTTGTGCTGCATTTTAACCATGATGTCTGTGTTTTTGTTGCTCTAATTGTGTTCCTTTTACTCAGAATTTGTATTGGCTTTAAGAAGCTAGGTTCAGATGTTCTGTCCTCTGTTATTAGGGTTGTATCACTGGTAAGAATAGTAGTGTATTAATTTTTCTGTAAATGATAGTTGTGTGCATCGTGTTCTCTTGTGGCTGTTAACAGTATTGTCTAGGGTTTCGTTCCCTCTCTATATATACTCATTGGACCACAATACAGATATACAAACTTTCTCTCGTACCTCTATACAAACTGATCCCATTTTAATACAGACGTTTCCGTTTGTGTGATCTGTATAATTTTGACTATCTGACTTTAATCTACGAGATTGGATACCAGAACAATGAGGTATTGGTCTGCAAGGACTAATCTGGCCTGAACAGAAAGTACCACTGAAAACGAAAAGACGGTACTACCGAATGTGTTGCTGGGTTAATACGTATTCTGGAAGACATAGCATCATAGGACATTTTTAGTGTATATTCTTCTCATTCAGCAGGATTAGGGTATACATATTACATACATTCTTTGTTGCTAAATTGCATCTTTTTACTTCACTGAATATATATATATATATATATATATATATATATATATTCAGAATCTTATTTTATTTGTATTTTTTACTCATCTCATTTTCTATTTCTTCTCTTCAAAAATTGTTGGGTTTCATTTGTAGCCGACCCCAACTTGCTTGGGACAAAGGGTTGGTTGGTTGTTGTTGTTGTTGTAGACAGACAGTTATCCGGATTCTTCGCTAAAAATGCTGTTACGCATAAATTATAAGCCATGATGCTAAGCACACTACAATTTTTGTAAAATAAAATTTTGCTACAGAATTCCTGAACAATTTTGTAGATACCGGATAAAGATTCATCCTATGGGAAGCTATCCAAGAGTGACAGACATCAACAATAATACATATGAACTGTAAGTTTTCTGTTTGCATTTTGTAGTATACTTTTTCGGATGGCTTATGTTTTAGTGCTCCATTCTTTTATAAGGTTCATGATTTTATCTGATTGGCAAACCTATTGCTGTAGTAACACATATGTAGGATCTCCCAAGTAACATAAGTAGCCTGCCTATGAATTATATTGAGGCCATCAAGCAATCAATTATTCGGTTTGGGCGAAAAAAAAACTACATGAAAAATTATGGGGATAATAGTGGCGTTATTTGTGTGTGCTTCATTGACCTTAAGTTTTTAGCTGAAAACTCAACGTGTTAGGAGAAATCAAAATGTGATATTTTCCTAATATATCATTTAATAAATTTCATGTATGTAGTCTTAAAACTACTACCATAGTAGGGGCTTCCCCTACTTTATTTTCCTCAGAAAAAACATAATGAATTTCAACTTCAAACTTTGTGTAGGTCAAGTAAATTGAGTGATGTATTTAATTTATTGTCTCTCTGAAATTAAACGTGCTGAATTAGTGCCCAACCCTGGAATTGATTACACAGTTGTGCCCAACGTGCTGGATGTGGCCTGATCCCGTTTACGAAAAATAATCGCATATTTGCAGGCAACAATTTGGATCGAACATAATGAGTTAACAGGCTTCTGCTGATTGATGATGGTTTCATTCACCGAGCATGAATTATAATTACTATTTGCTCACAAACTTCTTTAGATAGTGCAGTGCAAATTTATCACACTTGAATTTCAACTTTGCATTTGTAGTCATAAAATGTAATTTCAACTGCCTTGTTGATGTCCAGGTTTGGCCCTGTGAATTTATTCTGGAGCACAAGATTTGACAAAGCCATGACATGGTTTCTAACTTGCTTTCAAGAGTTTGCCGAGTTTGCCATAAGCTTGGATAAAAAGAACGATGTTCCACCTGAGAAGACATTGAAGCTTCCTTACAAGTACTACCTGCAACTCTAATGGTCTCTTATTATGTATGGTGGCGAATTATGCCGTTCATGCATCTGAATTTCATGATATATGCTTATGACATATCTTTGTTTTGCATATGCTCTTAAACAAATAATGTTTAAACTGAATTTCCACCTAAGGTGATATTTGTTCAGATACATTGGTTTTAGTTTTAAGCACTGATCTATTTAGTTAAAATACGACTGGTAGTGTAGCATATATGCAGGATCTCTTCCTGTGACAGTAGCAGTAACTTGAAAGTTGACTACACGATGTAACCTGCCCTTTATTACTGTCAATTAATATTATTTCTTTCGCAGGATTGATGGTGACAAAGTAGGGAGCCATACGATTGTCCTAAGTTTTAACAAGAACGAGAACTGGACCAAGGCACTAAAGTACATGCTTTGCAATCTGAAATGGGTTCTCTACTGGTTTATCGGCAATACAAGCTTTGCACCGCCAGCGGGATCATTACAGACACCTCCAAACAAGAGCTGATACTGTGTTATCAAGAAGCTGACTGTAGCATACTGACATAACGATACATTTGATGTACATAAGTAGCATGTATTTGTCTTTATTGGCTGGATTTTTTTTACTTCGGAGTTCGGACTACACATCAAAAGAGAATGGGTAGTTTTCTAATTGCAGCAGACGGTGGGGCAGATAAAAATACAGGTCCGATTGTTGTGTTAACGATGTATAGGCTGCAACGACTAATATGCATCATAAATCTCTTCATTCGCTAATAGGCTGGTGGAGGGAGCTCAGGTCCAAATGATACCTACATCGACCTTGTGCTGTCAGCACGCGCGACCTCAGCGACGCCGTCCATTCTTTTGCATCTGAAACTAGAACAGAAAACAGCAACGTGACATCATGATCCAAAGTCTAATTCTAAATAGGACAATTCCATATTTCCCGAGATTCCTTCCATATAACCAATGATCCAGACAACCCGGCGATCAAACACCAACCAGTAAATAGAAAGGAAAAAATGCTTCGAATTGACAGCACAAGTAATTGTTCCGTGTATAAGTAGTACACAAAAGTAGTGGGCCACCAATCAGTTGTCTCTTTAACACATGCCTATATAACAGGAGGGGGGAAAAAGATCTAAAGTCAATTTGATGACCCATGTACATGCACCGCAGAAGTTACGTCAACCAACAAAATACGGACCAAAAACAACATTGGGTTATCTCCATTGTCCTGTACATCTCATCTGTAAACCTGAGGGCATCAATACAAAAAACGCCTCCCTAATCCAGCTATATCTTCATGCTAATTTGGTAAACTAATGCAAAGGAAAAGTTCTGAACAAAAAAATGGAGCCATAGTACCTTTTTTTGCAGAATTACAAACAGGTGAGCATGTACACATGATACTGTAACCCATGCCTACTAATCATCACGAACAATCTCGCCCATCATGATCCGGTTACTGTGGACCTTGAAGCCAAGAAGAGAAGGGTCAATCTGCTTTCCTTTCTTGGTTTTCTTCTTTGCGCCCTTACCACCCGGACCCCCATCTGCAGATTCTGAGGCATCATACTGCAAGGGAGGCTTCTTATTGCTCTTCAATGCCTCGCTGAATGAAGGACCAGAAGCATCAGGATTGGTGGTGGTTGATGACATGCTATACACCCCTGCCCCTCTGTTGCTAGGGACAGAGGCTTCTATAGCCTGGGATACTGAGGCAACCCCCGATTCAATGGCATTCTCTGCACAGCGAGATTACTGCATCAAATGTAGCATAGAAAGCATAAAATACGATAAATATAGCATGGTCATTATGATCCACCAACTACAGCAGAAAGCAAAAAAAAAAACATAACTGGAGGCTTGTGATTGTGCAACAGCTTACGCCCTAACACTGCCAAAAAAACTACGACTGGATATAGGTACACATTCAACAATGACGTGGCCGTCCAGTTTTATGCTGAAGATATCTATTTCTGTCAATTGACCATCAAGTTTGCCTTTAAGCATCTTCAATAAAAATTTAGTAAACAAACTAACCAGACTAAAATTCAACGATATAAACATTGCTTGAGAATACCATCAGAAGATGCAAGGCCTGCTTTCTTCAACCTAATGGTTGAAGACAGATCCACAGGAGCTCCCTGAGCTGTAGCACTATGTTGGCTCGTGGTGCGCTTCAGCAAGGAGTGAGAATTCCCTTTAGTGATGCCAGCATCAGACCTGTATAACACAACACACGTATATATATCACAAAAACAGTGGATAGCCAACTTCATGTCTACTATATGCACACCCCAGAAAATAATTTGTGCAGGTAAAACAATGCAATTGACACTTAATCAACTAACGAAAATTGTATGGAAATCATTGACATGTTAAACAGTCACAACTCTTATAAGGAAAATTGGTAATGAAAATCTTACAAAAATCATAGTAATAGTTACAGTTGGCTAAATGTAGAAACATCAGAACAGATGTTACACCAAATAAAACATTAGATATTAGAAAAGGAGGAAAAGAAAGATACTAGATAGCAGATTTGAGCAGCTAGTCTAGAATATTACCAGTTGCCAACACGTTCCTCAGCAAAATCTGTATCATTCACAGTCAAGTTCGCACTAGAGCCCTGCTTTTTTAACCTGGTCAAGTCACTGGCACTCCCAGCAAATTGATTAGCCAATTGTCTAACACCCATAATATCTGAATATTCTCCCCTTTGAACCTCATCCTTTACGAGAAATTGTTTCTGCTCAAGCATTTGTACTGAGTTTGATCGAAGGTTATATTTCCCACTATCAATACTGTTAGGTATGCTATCAAGATTGGCTGATGTCTCCTGCGCAGACTGCCCCGATTTTGCAAAAAGAGACCTTTCTGCAAGTGATTCCTCGAAAGACAATATGTCCACTGGGGATCTCAAAGGGTTCTCCACAACAGGCAGTGGAAAGTGCATAGACGGATCGTTTCGTCCAAATGATGCTGACACTGGAACATTAGGAAAACCCAAAGATTGCTGTGACTGAAGGACGAGTTTTTTATGGATAATATCACTCAAATCTTGCTCCGTGTTCCCCTCTTTGTTCATAATAGGGGCCCACGCATGCGGGTGGTTCACATTTCTCCTCTGCTTCTCTGCTTCAATCTGCAATTGGTTAATGTGTGACGATTCCATCAGATTATTTTCCAATTGACCATTGGCATCTGACCAGGGCCAATCTAACTTTCCTACTTGAGAACCAGAAAGCTGCTCTGGAAGCCTTTGTTGCTGGGGTTGCACCCCTGTAGGAAGCATAGGTATTTGACCTAATGCATATAAATCACCCTGTGTTTCCAGCTGACCAAGGCCATGCTGACGTGCTAAGGCATTCATAACATCTGGATTTGGTAAAGGACCACCACCAGGCAAAGAACCAGACCGCTCGAGAGAGTGAATACTTTGACCTCCCATATTCAAACGCTCGTGCAAGGATAGGCTCCGATCAAGATGTTCACGACACTCGAATGAGGAGGATCGCTGAAGATTATCCAGAAGATCAAAACGGCCATGCCTAGAGGCATGCCCTTGATTTGGACTGGTTCCTGTATGAATAAACTGGCCAGCATCATCCATCGGCCACACCCCACTTAAATGTCTTTCTTCCTCCCTGCCTGAATGCTGCCGCAGAGCATTAGCCAATTGTTGTGACTGAAGCTGCTCGTGCTGAAGGCCTAAGAGAATTTGCTGGTCCAAAGGAAGCATTTGCCTCTGATTTGAACGTGAGAGAACATCTAACATATCATTATGATGCTCTCTATGAAGACCATGCCCAAATTTTGCTTGAATAAGTTGCTCGATTACCGCATCTTGCTGCCTTTGCAAGTGATTGGGTTGGTGATGCAGATCATTTAATAAATGCTCTCGAAGTAAGACTTGATCAACCATGTTATTTGGTCCAAAATTTGAACCCTTCAGCTGTTGTTGTAACAGCTGCTCAAGAATAATTTGTTGTTGTTGTTGTTGCTGCTGCTGCTGCAAAAGCTGGGCTTGCCTTTGATGCTGCAGCTGCCTCTGGTGCTGTTCTTGTTGGAGCTGTTGGCGGCGCTGTTGTTGTTCAAGTTCAAATTGGACTCTCAAAATATGCTCCATATCAGGAAGTGGTTGATTCATAGGCTGCCGGTGTTGGTGCAAAGAATCAAACAATTGCCCTGGAAATGGTCCTGGGAATTCAACATTGTTACGAGCCATCAGTTGTTCCTGCTGAAGTTGCTCCCTACGAATCTGTTGAAGCAGAAGTTGCTCCTCAAAATTCAAATGATGTTCAGCTTCAGCATGAGGGATTCGGCCAGAAATGATAACATCGTTCATGTTGTCCAGCCTCCCAAAATTAGCAGGCCACTCATCACGCACACCAGGAGCTTCATTCATCCTGCTAAGTGGTCCATGCCTCATGTTTACAGGTGGAATGTCCTTGGGCACTGTAGGCTTTGGATTTCTCCGCTCGTTTGCACCAAGTACATTCGACGAGAGAGGATGCTTTGGATGCATCCCTTCCAGCTCAGACCAAAGTAAGCCAAGAGGACTCAAATCACTCTCCCTCAGAACATCAAGTTGGGTCAAATTAGCTTCCTCCACAGCAGAATGAGGATAATGTGATGCCAACCGGAAATCTGAACAATCATTCCCAGGATCCCGTAGGTACTGACCCATGCTGCTATTACGCTTCCCTGTGTACAACACTTCTGTCATAAATATGACAAAATGAGCATGTATCTTATGAAAAAAAAAACAGAGACAAGGAAAAAATATCACTAAGAAAACTATAAGAACTCTTATAACAACGGAAACTAACCTTCAGTATCCTGATTCACTGCTTCAGGGATGTGCTGGGATTGTGCTGATACTTCCTGCACACCTCTTTTAGCATCAACTGCATGGCTATCAGAATCACATTCTGGCGCTCGATCACTCTTGCCAGAAGAAACAGAAGTAGAGATTGCAGCCTCGAACTTATTTTGAACAGGACCCAGAGATTCAGCACTTTCATCGCAGGTTATAGTCAGGTGAGGTTGGGGCTTATGTGCAAGGTGTGGCATGACTTCAGCAAGCGGGTGGAAAGGAGAATCGTCTGGAGCTTGAGATAAACGAACAGGTAACTCAAGGCCAAAATATCCATCTTCAAACCAGGAGATTATGTCATCACCCCGAAATGGGCCCTGCAGAGCTCCTTGGGGATCCAGATAATACAATGTCAACTCATCAGGGCCACTAGGTTGGCCACTAGATTTTACATCCATCTCACTGCTTTGGTCTGGCATAGGTGGTTCTGGAGGATGCTCAAAGGGTGATACATCAAACAGGGTGTTTGAATCATCAGGTAGCTTAGTGCTAAGATCATGATGAGTGCTCGACTTGATTTCAACTATTTTGACACCTTCCTGAATGTCGAGAATCCTAGATTGGTTATCGCGAGCACTTTCCTCCATAAAATCATTTGGTGGAGATGTACCAACACCAGTAAAAACCATCCTTTCACCATAGAGGGCATCCTTCTCCGAAATCAAAGCAGATAAAGCAACTTTATCCTTCGCACCGTCAATACCACAAGCTGGTTCAGAAAGAATTATTATATTAGACTAAACCCAATGGAAAAGAAGCCATGTGATAGAGACTAGTAGGGAATTTTTTGGAACTATTAAAATGCCGCAGCTAACATCTAGGTGGACATACCTTCAGGCCCTTTTGTCCTATCTTTTTTGTTTCCAGACACATTGATCACTTCACTGCTGATGACTTTACCCTTCCTAATATCTTCTAGAAGAGCCTGCAATGGTACACAAGAATAAAATATGCAGATATTTAGTTCTAGAAAATTGAAGGGAGGCTTATATATGAACGTAGGACCAGATTTACAAGGCATTACTTCTTCAACAGTATTGGGTGCAACAAAGGCTAGTGGTTTTGCAGAAGTAGAGAGTGTAATGGAAGGAATTTCCTCGAGTTTAAAGTGTGTATCATCAAAGGATGACATCGTGGTTTTTTGTCTGTATATATCCAGAAGCTTCCCTCTTGGGTAGCGAAAAGCAGTTTTTGCACCCTTCACGTGCAAAGGTGGAGCACCAATTGGTCCTGCAGAGGATGGGCAGTTGACGGATGGGACTGAGCTTGGGTTTCCCCTGCCTCTTCCAGTAGCAAACCCAACATTTGAGTCCTTCACACGCCCTTTCTCAGATCCAAAGCCTGGAGCAGCACGGTAGGTTGCTGTCCCAACAGGAAGATTTTCCTGCCTATGACGAGGTCTCCATTTATCACGGGAGTCCGACTCAGGCAGCAGTCTTCCTGTAAATGTTTGTTTTCCAGCGTGGGTTTCATCCTTTTCAGCCTCAGTCTTCTTGTCAGACTTGGTGTCCTTCTCCTTGTCATCAGGTCCCCATCTTGATGACCATTTTCCATCACGACGACCTTCATTTCCCAAACTGCGGGCGGAACCATCAGTCCACCTTTCAGATGTAGGAGGTGCACGTGAATCAATGGTATCCCTTGACGAAACATTGTCAGATCGACGATCATTCTTACGATTCTCCACATCACGGTCCAATTCCTTTTTACGGTCCCGTCTCCCGAGTAAGCTTGTCTCCCTCTCCTCTTCAAGCCAACGAAGACCACTGTCAGCATCAAGTGCATTCAGCCTGCGTTCTTTCTTATCAACAGTTCCTTCCAACAACCTCACTTCCTTTTCAGCAGGGTCAAGGAAGGACCCATGTTGCACTGTGACCTGCAGGTACAGCTTCATTAACAAACAGTTGTAGCCCAACAAGCAGTCAACAATTAAGTAAAATGACACTTGAAAACATAACATTACAGCAAAACGAACCACAAACCTTTGCATCAGTTGGTTTAGCGTAAAGCCACTGAGGAGAAAGAGGAATGCTGTTATCGAGGTGCGGCCGATCTGCATCATAGAAACATACTCTTCAGGGTCAGCGGTCAGGCAAAACATGCTATCCTACATACACACAACAACCCACTCACGCACGGTCACACTCCGCACATGTGCACACGAACATGCACACGTGCGACAAGCAAACAGTAAATAGCAGCATGCGGCAGTAAGTCATCCATAGCTAAGCACGGAATCGAACTGAAGCAAAGTCAGAGCTAAAATATTTTGGTTTCGGGTCCCGACCTTTAGAATCGTCGAGGAAACTCATTGCGGCGGCAACCCTGTCCTCCTGGATCCCAAGCGACAACCCATCTGCGCAACAACCACACATCAAATCGGGGGCACGCAGCAATCGATCACAGATCTGACCTGGGCGGATGCGCGGGCGCTGCAGATCGCATCTCCAGCCGCTCGGGGCGGCGCAGATCGGGCGGCTCACCTTTCCCGAGCGCGGCGGGTCGATCCAGCTTCCTCTCCGCCATCGCGAGATCCGTGAGCGTGGGGAGTGAGCTAGGTTTTCGGTGGGAGCGGGAGCCGAGAGCAGCGGCCGCGGCGCGATCCAATCCAAACGGAGCGGAGCGGCGGCTGCGGGGGGGTCGAGAGCTAGGGTTTCGAGAGCAAGGCGTCGAGGTCGCCGGCGAGAGCGAGAGCGAGAGCGAGCGGGGGATGGGTGACCACTGACCGGGTTGGGTTGGGAGCGCTGTGGTTGTTTGTTTCGGGCTTTTTTCGCTGCTGTTTGTTTGTTTATTTAGGGTTTTTTTTCGCTGCTCTTTTCGATGGACCTTCGCTTTCGGTTTCTGTTGCGATATAAGGGGAAGGGATAAATCATAGAATTGTTTTTTAGTGAAACTCTTTTCTCTCCAAACTTGATGTTCATTCTATCTTTCATTTAAGCTCCATGGTAGTGGCAGAATACTCTCCTCATGCTTGAATATTTATCATTTTTTAGTTAATTTTTACAAACATTCAGGATGGGAGAAGTACTATTTAAAAATGATACAAATATTGTAATCCTAGGAGAATATTGTTGCGAGTATACTAGGAGAATATTGCTGCGAAAATTAACAAGATTGAACGCACAAATTTGCATTTTTTCTAATATATACATGATATGTGATAGTACAATCTGCAAGTGAACACGATTCTATACCTCTCCGTCCAAGTCAGCAGCCTGTTGATCTATGTGGAGGTGCTTATCACGCTCCTAATCGAGCAGCTTCGACGAAATATCACTTACATAATGGGCTTCAATAAAATAACTCATCTAATTTATTTTTTATTTCTTTTTTTTCCATAGCACCTAAAGTGATCAAAATATCCTCATTTGTCTTTCCTTCTCCCGAACATTTTTTTCACACAATCTGTTATGAACCGACACTTCTCTCTCCAGATGCCGTCTAGTAGGCGCCTACAAGCGCCGCCACTGCTCATCTTCAAATGCCGCCGTCCCTTACCTCCAGGCGTTGCCGCCCATTGCCTCCAAGTGTCGCCTTCAAACGCCACCGTCTTTAGGTGCTGACACCTTTGGGTGCAGCCGCCTCAGGCGCACCTCCATCTGTATGCTCATTTCTCAAAAATTGAAATGCGTCGTGCTGTTGGTGTACAGCCGGAGCTGTAGGTTCAATACCAGTCTTGAGCAATTTTGGAAGATGATTTTGAGCAATCTTTGAGGAAGGAACTGGTACAGGCAAGCAGCGCACCTGGAGATCTGGTATTAGTGATCCCAGAAGGCTACAAGCAGCTACAACCTGGCAAAACTGATCGGAGAATAAAGGAAAACAACTAGAGGGTATTTATATATTTTAGTCTTTTCAGGTGCTATGAAAAAAAAATAAAAAAAATGCAAAGAAAGAGGATATGTTATTTTATTGGTGTGTCAACGTTATAAAAGCTATTTTATCGAAGCACAAAATGTAAATGCTATTTTATCGAAACCACTCGATTATAAATCTAAAATAGCAATTGGCTCCTAATCCTAGCCAGCTCGTACACGAGCAGCAGATTGTAGTCACCGCGTCCATCACACCAACTCACAAGTTCGATCAGATTTAGGTGGCTCAGCTGGCCCAAGGTTGTGATCTCGGTGACGTGGCCCCGTTTGGTTTGGGCCAGCATCGTCGCCAATTTCTCCACCGCCACCAATTTCTCCAGCGCCACGCGCAATATGTCTGGGTCCCGAAGCTCACTTCCCCAAAGGCTCTCGCACCAAGCAGCTCATCCTCAGAGAAATTCCCGATTGTTGTGGACAACTAGGAGCATAATTTTGGGTACTCGGATTTCATATTCTCTGCATTGGTTCAGTCAATACAAAGGAACCCATTAGCTGGAACCTAGACCGTACAGATTGAGGCGAACTATTGTGATTCTTTCCACTATCACAGGCGGTCCGTTCATCCGGTCACATTGTCGACAACCGCACCATTGTTATAGCCACCATGTGGTCCGTCCGGCGAGAACGCAATGCTCGGGTGTTTCAACGCGACATAGATATGATATCCAGTGATCTTCAAGACGCCATCCGGCAGTGGTGCGCGGCCGGCGCACCACGGAGACTAGCGGTGATACTGCAGCCTACTCTTGATTATGTTTAGGATGCTATGTTTAGTATAGGCATCCCCGTCCCTCCTCCTAAGCTCTTGCAATATGGCACATGTTGTGCATGTAATCAACTCTGTACAAAGTTCATCTGCTTATAATAGATACCGGTGCCGCTGGCAATTTTCGGAAGAAAAAAAGAAAACATTGCTGACAACCTTGACTTTGAGTGTCTTTGATTTTGCGTCCATAGAAAGTCCCTTGATCATGTATGCAGGGGGTGTCATTACAACTCGTGAGTCTAAAGCTCGCTCTACTGGGCTCAACTCGACTTGGCTCGTTTCCAGTTTTGAACGAGGTGAAGGTGAGCTAGTCCTTTTTTTGGTTCTGTCATCGAGCTCACGAGTCGTGAGCCCAACCAGGAGCTTATCGCTTAGAACTTGAAGTTGATTGATGATTGGCTTGGTGAACATGAAGTTCTTTTTTTTTGAAACTGTGAACATGAAGTTGAAGACTTACTGTTTCCTCCTTATATATATACTTTACTGAACACTTGGTTATTATATTAGTGTGAACGTCCTATATTTTTATTAAGGACATTTGAGTTATGATCAACAAATTTTAATACACTCTTTCTTCAAATACCTGTCACTTATTAGTCCATTTTCATAGTATAAATTTTTACAATTACTTTATTCATCCCGTAACATGTGTCGACGAAAGAACTCAAACATTGCGGAACAGAGGGGGAGTAATTGGTTATGACAATGTCAAAATTTAAAGTAGCCAACCAGAGCAGTATTTTGAAGGCGGCTAGGAAATAAAAAGACTAGCCCATGAGAATGGTGCCCAGGTGAAATAGAAACCCAAGTAATTAAGGCCCAAGCGAGAACCGAGAAGTGACAGGTAGTACGTGTGGAGAACTGGAGATGAATTGGAAGCCCAAGTAAGGCAGGCAGGCCCAAGCAAGCTAGGGAGGACAGGTGGGCGGGAGACCAAGTCGTCGTGCGCGGGGAAAACTTTTGGCTCCCACCAAAATTTCCGTTCCCCCAACTTCTTCAAACAACTACCGATCGGCGATCGCGCCTATTGCCATTTTCGCCTGCCGCCACGCACATCCTCGCTCGGTGGACCCCGCCCAGCCGCCGATTACCGTTTTGCCCCCCGAGTTAACACAGGATTAACAAAGGATTTGGAAACGAAGTCCCATCCCCATCATGTGCTCCTCCAAATGGTCTGATCCAACACGGAATGACAAAGGGCAAAACGGTAATCCCCCGAAAAATAGCCGATTCCGACGGCGGTCAGGGGCGAGCGCGAGCGCGGGGGAGTGAGCGCCAATTCGATCCAATCCAATCCACCCCGCGGGTTGAATCACATCACACGTCATTCCTTTATTTAGCAGATCAGAGACACCGCCGACGCGCCCCCGCCCATTTCCTCCTTTCCCGTCCGCTGCGCTCCGCCCCGCCCTCCAAAATTCACCCCGCCCGCGCCGCGCACGGGCCGACTAAAACCCTAGCTCACTTGATTCTTCCCGCCCATGGCCTCCGACGACGCCAAGCCCGCCTCCCCGGCCTCCGACGACGCCAAGCCCGCCTCACCGGCATCCGACGACGCCAAGCCCGCTTTCCCGGCCGCCGACGACGCCATGGACCCCAAGGCCGACGCGGAGGAGGAAGTGAAGCAACAGGAGGAGGAGGAGAAGACGCCGAAGCAACCGGAGAAGAGGCGGGGCCGAAGGAAGAAGGGCGAGGCGGAGGCGGACAAGAAGACGCCCCCGGCGAAGAAGCCCACGCCCGGGATCGAGCGCCCGTCCAGGGAGAGGAAGACGGTCGAGAGGTACGCGGAGCTCGCTCCCCGCATCACACCCGTCAAGAAGTCCCCTGCCATACTTCAGGTGAGGAAATCTCCCTTCTCCCTTGCTCTCTGTCTCTCTGTCGCGTTCCACCCTGATATGTTGTTCCTGGATGTGATTCTTAGTTGGCTTTTCCGAACGTCAGAAATCCGTGATTTTTCCACCGGTCCATCCTGCTGGAATCCTAAAATGGCACCTTCTTTTTAGGATACTTGAACAACATCCCCGTGCTTCATGTTAAAGAGTTTGTTCAGTTCTTCAAACTTGGTTTGTATATTGGTGTTAGCTGACCCTTTGGCGCTTCATCTGCTGCAGGGATCTGGAACGAAGCTCAAGGACATCCCCAATGGTAAATTCCTGCACTTGAAATATTTCTGAGTGTGCTCTCCCTGTTAGCTTGTTGTATTTGGTCGTGTGGTGATATGACATACTGTTTACGATGCATGAGTTCTTAAAAAAAGCAGCCCGGTGGACGTAACTCTGGTTTGCGCAAGGTCCGGGATAGTGTCCGATCTGATAACTTTACCACTGTGCAGGGCTCCCATTCCCATGAGTTCTTTTATCCTGGAAAAAAATTCAACAAGTTCTAATATTTCATTTTACTTCAGATTTATTTTCATTCGATTACATCGTACTCTATAATTTCAAATTAATCATTTGCACTCTTGTTCATTCTGTACCAGTTTCCTTCAAACTATCAAAGAGAAAGGCAGATGAGAATCTACAGAGTCTCCATGCTCTAATGTATGGGAAAAAGTCAAATGTGAGGCTTCTACAATTCTTGTATTTTGTATAATTTGTACCGTACACTTTGTTAACTGTGACGTTGTCTGCAGGTCCACTTCTTGAAGAGAAACATATTCCAGTTTTCTGGTTTTGTTTGGACTGACAATCAAGTAATTTTTCTGGATGGCACCATACTATATGAAACAAGCAATAATTATTTGTATTTGTATTATGCCAAAAACCATTTTCTAGTGGGTTACCTTTTTCAACACCTACTGTGAAAAAATGGAGACCTGCAACAATGCCCACAAGTTATCCTGAATGATGGTTGCCCAATGCATTTCAGGAAATTAGTTTAGTACTATGATATTTATACAATTTGACCCCCACCCTCCACCCCCATTTCATCTGGGGAGGGAGGTTGCTGCATTATTTATAATATTCATGCTGCCAGTTGATTTTCTCTGACTGCATATTGATCAGGAAAAGCATAGGAACAGGATAAGGGAAAAACTTAGTAAATTTAACAAGGAGAAGTTGCTTGATTTTTGTGAAATACTTGACATTCGTGTCTCAAAAACAACTACAAAGAAGGTTAGTCAGCTGAACTTGACTTTTAATATTATGAGCTGTGAGATATGGTAACACGTAACAGCATGTTATGCTGAATTTCAGGAGGAACTTTCTGATAAGTTGTTGGAGTTCTTGGAGTCTCCATGCATTACCAGGGATGTCGTCCTCACTGATGTCAAGGTATAACTTGAATGAACTGCTATGCTTCTGATTTTTTTCCCTTTTCTGTACCTTGCACCTACAATTACCAAATAAAACATTTGTATGTGCCTGTGCTCCATCTGACATATTTTGTTTATTTTGTCAGTATGGTTGGTATGTCTGCTGGGTGCTGTTTTTACCTATATCTGTACTCACCTTTGTCAGTTTTTTCCTGCTATTTCAGAAGAAAAGGCGAAGATCTAAAGGAAATGGCCAAACAACATCTGAAGGCACTTCCTTAGAAAAGGTAATGATTATTATGAAAGTTTTGAAATTCTTTCTAGTCCCCTGCCACAACCAAAATTCTGAACAACTACTTATATATAATGCTGCAATTTGTGTTCTGAATTTAAGTCCTTGTTTTAAATGATCAACTCCTATTTTTTATTTTTCTGTTTATTTATAATGACCATTGTGATCTATCTAGAAATCAACAGTTGTTGTTTGCTGCCCTTTGAGCATGTATGGCAACCATGGTTCTTAAGCGACACTTAGGTGATCTGGCAGGGTAAGGTGTCCCTGTTGCTTTGGTTTTATGGGTAAGGCGTACCTGCCGGGTGGGGGGGGGGGGCGATGTGCAGATCCGAACAGCGAGGGCCTGGCGGCGTGCAGATCCAGGCGGCAGTGCGCAGATCCAGACGCCAGGGAGCAGATGGGGTATAGATCTGTGCGGCGGCTCTGCTAGCGTTGTTGCTGGATGGGGAGTAACTCACCAGGGGGATCCGTGGACGTGGTGGTGGGTCGGAGGAGGGGTCCTGGGACAAGGAGCATGCTAGGGTTTCGGCGGACGCCATGGCTGCGGCAGGGGAAGTCCTCTCGAGAGGGTGGCGGCAGGGTGCGAGGTTGAGATTGGGGAGCAGAGGCAGCAGAGCGGGGGGGGGGGGGGGGGGTGGGAAAGGCTTAGGGTTAGGTAATGTGGGGGTGGGCTGCGGGGCACCGTGGGCTGATATTGTATGTTGGGCTGCTGTTGTCTGATGTCACAAAAATTGGTTAATTAGGCTATTTATGTCTAATATCGAAAACTAAGGTGTTGCCTTGCCTTATGCTTTATAGCTTAAAAGGTAAGAAGAGGGTCTGTCGCCTTACTGCCTTAACAACTATGATGGCAACCACCTATATAAGGTGACACCTTTGGAAAATATGGAAATAGATGTGTGCATGGTAGTCTTACTCTAATAATTAGGCATGCTACCTATAAAACTGTTGTTGGTTTCCATGATATTAAGATGTCACCTAGATGATAATTAGGCATTGTGTAGTTTTCCAGGTGTTCAAAAATTCTGGCGTCCCTGCCCCCTTGCCAGGATAGTAGTAAAGTCAAGCAAGGCCGCGGGGGGGGGGGGGGGGGGGGGGGGGGGGGGAGGGGGGAAAAGAAGGAAAATGGGATGGGAAAGGCTAGCAAGGCCAAACAGCTTCTGCTATCTTCCATACTGCCTCTGGTTGGCACAGATCTCAGATCTACGTGGCGGTGGCTGCAGTATTTCATAGCGTCACATACGTGACGCCTAGGTGTCCAGGTGGCTTGCATGGATGTGGGGGCTGGTTGCCTTGCCTAGATTGTCCTAGGATGCCACTACAGCCTATTCTAGAGCTTGCAGGATGCTCCCTCTCTCCCTCCCAGGCTGCTGCCTCTGCTCCCTCTGGCTCCACTGCTCTCCCTGTGGAGCCAGCCCTGTCCGTCACCCCCACGCCTGCCCTGCTGCTTGCGTGTATCTAGCTGCATGGGGACCCAGGCTGAGAGGTCGCAATGAGCTAGGTGGCGGTGAATCAGGACGGGTGCTGGTGGCAACAAATCTGGACTGGAGGCAGTGGTGGTGAATTAGGATGTGAGATCAAAAAGAGCTGAGATAGGAAGAGAGGTGAGATAGGAAGAGAGTCAGGGAGGAAGAATAGAGTTATCCAGAGAGCTGGCCAGAGAGGCGGTGGTGGTGAATTAGGATGTGAGATAAAAAAGAGTTGAGATAGGAAGAGATGTGGGTTAGGAAGAGAGGCAGCGAGGAAGAAAGAGTTGACCAGAGAGTTGGTCCAAGTTGGGACAAGAAATAGGAACAGTAAGTCTAAAACAGGAGATATGAACCATTGTCACATGAAATAGGAAATAGTAACTTTCACCACAGAAAATAGGAAATAATAAGCCTGAAATAGTAAATAGGAAATAGTTACTGCCATACAATGTTGCCTGGCTGCTGATTTGGTAGGCTCCTTAGTTTGCTGTGAAAACCTTGGGTGGCAGCAGCGATCTTAGAGTGCAGTGAAAAGTAGGGATTGATGCGGAGGAGTTGTAGCCTTGCAGGTGGTGGAGCATCACATGTGTGTGCAAGAGAGCAGCACCAGCGAGTGATGAGGGTAGGGGGTTCCATTTTTACAGTGGACTTCCCCTCCTGTTTCCCTTAGTCTGGTGCTAAACACTTGAATGCTTGTTCCCTGTTAATACTCTATTATTGTATGTAATTATCTGGACAGTGAAATGAAGTTGATGTAAATGGATAACATCAACCAAATGATTAAGAGTAGCTCTTTTTGCAACACTGGTCTAGTGATAGTGATGGAATCCTCATGTGTGCTTGTCTTATTAAGCAGAAAAGGAAGAGGAGCCAGAAAGAAGCAGCTGAAGTTGAGAAAGAGAATGATGAAGAAGGTGATGCAGGTTCTGGTTCTGAGGATGCATCTATGGGAGAAGGTGATGGGGGTTCTGAAGCAAATGATGCCGTGAGTGATGAAGAATCTGATGAACCTCCAAAGAAAAAGTCAACAGATGTTAAGGAAACAAAGAAAGAAGCTGGATCTAAAGCTAAGGAGAAGGATACATCAAAAAAGGCTTCAACAAAACCTGCAAAAGGTACATCAAAGCCTTCTGAGGACACTAAAGATAACAAAAAGGTTGGCAGGAGAGCCAAGAGTTTGAAGGAAAGTGATGTGCCTGTAGATTCAAACAAGACCAACAAAAAGCTTTCTAAATCCAAGAAGGATGAAGCCCAGAACAGTAAGGTGGGCACTAAGGATGGTGCCAAGCTGTTGAATGAAAATAAAGGTAATGGATCTGTACTATCACATTCAATGTCATTGATAGTCTTGTTCTAATATATACAAATAAATACTTATCTGATTTTGTTCTTGATGCATTGTTGTTGCCACCATACTAGTGCTGAACTAAGTATGGTGGCAACAACAATGCATCAAGAACAAAATCAGCTAGTTTCAGAGTGACTGTTAGGGCCCATTTTCCTCCAAAGAATTTTGTTTTCAATTGAAAGGCCTGTTTTGATTTGACTCCTAAGAATTTGTTTTATGGAATCAATTTTGAGCTTATGCAATCCATTTTATTGTACTGATAGTAAACTATTGTTTATTTTTTTTATCTGCAGGAAAAGGCAAGGGTGGTGCAGATGCTGGGTCTGCCCCAACCACTGAACAGCTTCATGCTGTTGTTAGCACCATTCTGAAGGAAGTTGACTTCAACACGGTTAGCAAATGTCTACCTTTTGTACATGTTCATGATCTTCCTTGCTTTTTATGCTTACTGTCTATATCGTCTTGTAGGCTACCTTGGCTGATATTCTCCGACAATTAGGTAATAGCTTTTGGTTCTTTTGTAAGCTTAGTTAGGATAGACATGAAGAGATTGTTGATTGATGTCATGACTTAGAAACTAAATTTCTTATTGGTGAATGTACTGACATGTCCATGATTAACCCAGGGGCACATTTTAATACGGACCTCATGGACAGAAAAGCAGAAGTGAAGAACATCATAGAGGAGGTGATAAATAGTATGTCAGATGATGAGGATGGTGATGATAACTCTGAAGGTGGAGCGGAAGCCAATGGTAAGGCAGAGAATTCAAAGGATGATCCTAAAGGAGGTGAAGAGTAGTAGAGTGAACCAGATATGCTGTGATCAGAACAGTCTCTTGTTGCCTCAATGTAGATCATAGGAGGGTTGGTCCTGTACAATTGGGGCACTGCAACAATGAATTGGTAACCTGGGTTGTACAAGAATGTTAACCATTTCATAGCCATACACAACTAGTTGTGGTTGACTTGTTAGCGACCTAGTTTAGTTACGGGTCATGTACAATAGCTTCGTGGTTAATAACTGTTGCTTAGGTCCGACATCTCTGGAATAATTCTCGTGTTTTTTGATTTATCCATGTAAAACCCTGTATCTTTCTCAATCTTTTCTGCATCTCGTATTGACATCTTTTGTGCTTAGCTTTGGGATGAGAACTTATTCCTTGTTGGTGCATTTGTACTGTACAAGCTTTGAGCACATTTAATCAGATGCTTTAGTTAATCTAGGTGCATATTTGCTAATACAGTGATACAGTGGTAATTTTGCGCTCCTATTGCCGGTTGTTACTTGTATGAGCTGATATTCTGATAATGATGGTTCTTTTAGTAATCTGGAACTTCTGCTGGGACGCGAAGGGCACAGATGCTGCAGACTACAGTGAACAGGCAAAATCAACAGCTGCGTATCTAATTATTTTTTATCGCATTCGATTATCTGAGGATCTGTTCCTCTCCATCTATAGTTTTCGTTTCTTCCAGTCAGTACTGAGCGCATGAATTCTAAGGATTACAGAAGAATTACAGATCTCTGGATGTGTGCTGAATTTATCAGTTGTTCTTATGTTGCATTTGGAAATGTTTGAATCATTTTTCTAGCAGTAGCAGATATGTTTTGACTGTTCCATCTCGGTAATCCAGAATTTGATGTTAGGTGTTCCTCGTTCTGGCTAATGCTGCGCTTGCATTTGTTTTTACTCAAGAATAAAGATTCAAGAACACAAATGCTCGGCGCGCGGTTAGCTTTGCGAGTCGGCGCGCGGTTGCCGTGGAGGCGGTGACGGACGCGTACATGCGGTCCGCGGTGGACTACTTCGAGGCCACGCGGGCGCGGCCGTCGCTGGCGTCTATGCTTGGCTGCCGGCCTGCCGTTTCGTGCGGCCGACTTCGGGTGGGGTCCGCCAGCCAGGACCGCCCGTAGTGTTGGATGCGCGATTGGAGGCGGAGGGGCATGCACGTCGTATCATGAACGTCGGTCGCCGCAGCACGGCCGGTACGGCGGACTGAAGCCGCCGGCGGCTCGACCACCGCGCAAGCTGAACGCTGCATCCGGCCGTCCGGCCGGTTTGACAAAAGCAACGCAAGGAAGCGATCTCAGGTCGTCATCATTTTTTTTGAAACCATAGGTCGTCATCATCATGTGCATGCGTCACCAGTATATATAGAAACTTTTAAACATGTATTTTTCTTCTGAACTTGTTAATTAACACTGGTTAGATCTAGTTAACCAACCGACGTCAACCGAAAAGGAAGAAATAAATATTTTATATTTTTCTTCGCGTACAGAGTCTCTAGTTTTCTCGACTTCCTGACGTCACATAGCCGCCGCCGCCGGCTTATTAACCAGCAGGTGTCGGACCAGGCTAATCTTCAGCAAGGAGCACGTGCGGAACGACGTGCGTGGAGCCGTGGACGTGGAAGACCGTCGACCGGTCGTGCCCAAACTGGATGCGGCTTACCTTCTACCGTTCAGTGCTTTCATACGTCCTCCCGCTGATGTGTCAAAATATTATTGGTCTCACTTTTAATGCTTAAATTAACTACCATACCTTCACAACAAATAAGATGATGACACATCAGCGGGAGGATGCATGAGAGTACAAATAGGAGGAGGGAAGCCGTGTCCGCCCAAACTGGCCGGCCGTAGGCACCTTATTTTTTGCTTCAAATTAATACCCTGCATATGCGACACGTGCTAGAAATAGATACCCTTTGATCCGTTCGTCAATAGAATGTTACAGAATTCTTTATGCCTAGTTCAAACTTCTTCATCTCTTATTATTTCATACAAGGAACGGCACATCAATTATTCCCTGTGGCTGATAATTACTGTTGCGCAGCGTATCCATTCGAGGACACGTACACAAAAATGGGAGGTGTTCTACGTTACTAGGTACACGGTACCGATGAACAATCGCCACCTCACTAATTTACGAACGGTCTGATTAGTATAATAATTAGCTATATATATGTGGTGGCTATAGAGAGTAACAAATTATGATACACAATAATGTACTCTCCTGGTCGGCGCAACTGATGGTAATTACTACTGATCGATCAGTTAATGCGTTGTACACGCTTATATATATATATATATAGTGTGTGTGCGCGCGCGCACGCACGCGCAGTTGATCCAAATACGCTGCTGCACTAAATTACTGACAAACGATTACCAAATAGTCTTCATTTTCTGAAACTGGAAAATTTTGGACAATAAAGAGAGATATTGCATCAATTTTTTTCTTTCGAAAACACGAGATATTACATCATGGTGAGAGCTTCATTTCTAACTAAAAGCTCCAACGCACTCGGCACCCCAGCGGGCCAAACAGCAGAACCGTTTTTTGTATCCTCTAGCAAATTTAGCTTGTACGTTCATGGGCAATGCTACTTTGGTCTCGCTGAATCCTCCTTTCAGGGGCTTTCATGTCTCGTAGGATAGCTGGCGTGGCGCCTGATGGGATCTTGATCCTTCGCGAGAGCGAATAGCGTTCGAACCCGGACGGGCGCAGCTCGTCCCTAGACGCGCTGGCCACTCAAGCCCCACTCCCAGAACTTCATCATGTGGACTCATAGCAGTTTTGATGGATCAAAAGCACCATCTACTATCTTGCTTAACTAATTAGGTTCAAAATCCCCATGTGTTGACTGCATGCTTCATCAATCTCTTTCTTCTCTAATTAATCAGCTCCTCCTCCGGCTAAGCACCGGAGACGACCTCGGGCTCAGCATCAGGTACCTGACCGCGCGGCCTCCGCTGCTGCCGCTGCGCAGGCCGCATATCGGCGACGACGCGAACGCGGGGACCTCGCCGCCGCCGCTCATGTCGTCGATGCCGCCGTCGCGCTCCATCTGCCACAGGACGTCGAGGAAGGCGTCGACGTCGCAGCCGGGCAGCGCGAGCGGGCCCTGCGCCGCGTACCCGTACTCGCGCTCGGCGTCGTCGAGGAGGCGGCGGAACAGCGGGTGGTTGGCGCACTCGGCGCGCACCACGAACCGCTCCCGCTCGGGCCCCACGTAGATGGAGAAGCACCCCGCCACCGGCGAAGCGCCGCGGCCGGGGCTCAGCCCGGACGTGTACCGGTTCAGGGTCCTCGAAATCAGGCTCTTCCTCCCGGCCTGCTTGCTCACCACCGTGGCCATGCTTTGCTAGCTAGCTACCTGCTGCTCGTCCAAGAAAGACGAGACTGCTCTGCGCTTGCTAGCTGCTGCGCACTGATGATGAGCTCCTGATCGAGGTGAGGATCGGATCAGAATATAAAGAGGTGGAAGCAGCCTAATGCGCATGCATGAGTCAAGGCTAATGATGGCTTCCCTTCTGTCACTGTCTCGTAGAGTTGCATGATGCAGAGAGTCTTGACTTCTTGGGAGCATGCACAACGAAGGTTATGTCGCGTCGTATCAGACTGCAGCTGGCTGTGTGCTTGGGGATAGAGAGAGATGTTCGGTGACTTGAGAAGGTTAAACAGAAGAAAAGAGGAAGGAGATGCTGACTTTGATATCAAGTTTCTTTTCATTGTTAAATTGCACACATACAGGGACATATATAATGTAATAGGTGAGGTAAAGGTTAACACAAATTTGTAGTTATCCTATTTATCACCAACGATTAAGATTAGGGAGATAAATGTGCAAAGAAGACATAAAAATATGTTTTAAGAATATTTATTACCACTGTATTGCACTTTTACATTCCCTCATCCTAGCCGTTGATGACAGATATGATAATCGTATTAGCATGTTAACACTGTAAATTTTTTTACACTAGATATGTATAAGGAAATGAGGGTTAATAGAGTTATATATGTGGAAGTTACATGTAGCTAGGGCCGGCATCTAACTGAGCCAATAATTTTGTTGCGGCATGCATCATGCATCATGCATGTCGGGTTTGGTCAACGCCCCTGTATATATGTGCAAGAACCACTGCCTGCTGGTTGAATATTTTCTTACAAACCTTGTCTAAATAACAGCTCATAATCTTAATTGGCCAGATGTTCTTACATGTAAGACGATTTACTAAGTCGAATTGCCTGCTTCTTGTTCCGGCTTCCTTTCCCGTCACTTTATGTTTCGTAAGGGAGTTAACAACATGATAATTAATCCTGTAAATATTAGGGAATCGTCGTCAGATACCAGACCTACACCTTTGCCCTTCGTTTTAAAAGATCAGAAAAGTAATGTTTTAGCTGTTAAGTATTAGTCGGCAGACTAATATTTCTTGCAGGCTGCATGTTGCAGTGTACATACATATAATCTCTGTGGTCCGTCATCTAATGTATGTGATGTTTTTATTTTCCTTGTCGCGTCTCGATCGGCGTATAGTACGAAGTCTCTGTGCTTTTTGCAGCATGTTAGATCGAGCAATGCGACTGGCTGATGCAGATGGATGGAGGCCGGCGCTTATGGGGAAGGCGGTTGCTGGTGATCGGACTAGCCGCGCCGCTTCTGTTGAATAATTACACCAGCAAGAAGCAAACAACAAAGACATTCCAAACTAGGGTTTAGCTTTAGAAGCTAGCATACAGATGCACATGCCTGCGTCGCTGAATCAACAAATGCACTTCTCTTCGTGAAAATTACAGTACCATGCTACGAATTGATCTTTAGGGTATGTTCAAGCTAATATTGCAAAAAGAAAAGACCCGTTTTTGTGCTCAACTGTCTCTTATACCTCGGTATAAAACATTATCGGTTCTTTATCGCTAACTGATGCTACCTCGGCGTTCATATTTAACGAAATCATTTCAGACATCAACATGTCGATCTCTACTTGTTCTCGGTTGCACTGCAGCTGCAACCATCCATGGCTAGAAATTAAATGGAACGTGTAACCACTCAATTATTAGTCGCACCAAGGCTTGCCTTGTCTCCCTAGCGAAAACACAGCCACAGGATGCCGGTAGCATTATTTTCGTTCACAGGGGAGCTGCTCTCCCACGGTGCAGTGCAGATTCTCAGCTAGATTCGGACGTGCGGATGGATCATCCACCGAAAGCTTTGTTGACTCCCAGTTCCATGACGAGCACTGTGGACCGCTGGAAATCCAACGCGCAAGATGAACACTTCTCTATCAGTGGAGCCGTCGATCGAAAAAAGGAACACACATGATGGAGTGGACACATGTTGACCATTTGGGATCAGGAATTTTCAGTGGCTCCACCAGGGAGAACGTCAATTATATATATTCCAGAGATTTGATGGTCCTGCACTCGTGTAAGGTTGTCAACGCAGGCGATGTGCAAGTTAAAGCAGCGCATGAGCCCTCCATCAGGTTCGTTGCTCGGGCGAGAAAGTCTTTCAATAAAACCACAGCCTCTGAAAATGCCGCCGACCAGGCGTTTACAATCACGTACGGGTCACTACATCAACTGCTAGAAAATGTGAATCATAATCTAGCCTTCAGCCAATGAGCTAGACCGTGCTGATCAAACAGACGCCGCCAATGTAGAGGTACGTAGTATTCGACTTTGTGTTGCCACTTTCATATGCCTCCGTTGCTAAGTGTGACACTAGAGCATGCTGTCGTGGTAGTTTGATTTTTGGGCTATGTTGCTGTTAATTCATATTGAACTATACTATTTGTAGAATATTCGTATGGCTCGTTTTGGCTCTCTGACCTCCGCTGTTCTCGTCGTGGCCTCACAATTGAACAGCGTGCACGGATCACCCTGAGACAGCCACGTTCAAGAGCATGCTTTTGTTGAGAAAATTGAAGAGTGGTCGTAAAAGCATGAACCCGGCCCGATCGAACGCGTGGAGAGGCTCAAATCCTTGAGCTAAGCAGTCCAGCTCGCGGTGGCCCGGCCGGGAAGCGCCGTGCGTCACGTCCTGGAACACGGTGCCCGGACAGGAACTGGAAGGCCCTGCGCCGCCGGAGCAGCCGTGTACATACTGTCGTGCATCTTCACCACAACGCTGCAATACTGAGCAGATCCTCGTCGTCGGTCCGCGTGGCCGGGTCGTACAGCCACTACTGCCGACCGCTCACGTCGCCGCGCTGACGATGACCCGGCCGCCAAGAGCCATCTAAGAACACAATATGCAAGGAGGAAAAAATGTGATAATGACCCGGTAACAGAGCTCTGGATTGCCTAAGATAGGTCTAGATGGGCACGAAAAAGGAGGGCACACATTGGTTTCGTAGTCTGCATCATGAACTTATGGCACAGAGATACTCAAATTAAAACATACATTATTACAGTCGGAAATAATAGGCGGTGCTCCGGTTTGGTAAGCTTACGAGACTTATTGTCGTGGATGATGTACAGGGCGGCAAAATTAATATTTAATATTCGTGAGCTATTAATAAGTCGATGGAATTACTAAATATATTCATGAGTTCTAACTTCGGCCGACGACAATAGAACATTATTTCGTGACCCCCAAAAATGATTTTATTTTCGTGGGGCAAACAAAAATAATTATTACCCATGAAAATAAATCGTTTTTCTGTAGTTATTGTTAGTGTTCTTGGGCAAGTCAACTATGAAGCACTCTCAAAGCGTGTGGAGCTACACGATGATTAAAGCAACAATGCATAATTTGTTCCTATATGCTTCACTTAAAATGAGGACATGATCAACCAAAGACAGGCAATTGCAACAATATAATAGTGACTATCATTCGCCATATGGAATATACTCAGACCAATATCTAGCTATTGCTGCAACTGAACTGCATCGCTAGAACTAAAACGCAGATCCAACAAAGCCAATGATTACATGACTACTTGGGATGCATACCAGTATATACATTATTTTTTTAGCACTAACATAACAGAGAGGAGAAAGGAAATTAGAATGCAGCAAAAGATTCGAGCATCATCAGCCACTAAAGTTACATCTTGCAACTGACTAAATGTACAACACAACAACAATCTCCTGTTTCCAGTTGGTCTGGTGATACATCGCCACAATCAATTTTATATATGAAAGAAAGTCAATGAGGGCTACTCCTGTTTCCAGTTGGTCTGTGCAGTGAGGGAATGGTGGGGTATCTTGGGGGTCCATAGAACATTCCTTGAAGTCCCTGAAAAGCTGGAGGGTTGGTTGGAGCAGAGAACATGTTGGGCATGGGAAAGTTGCTAATAGAAGTGTATGATAGAAAAGTTGGTGGAGGGCATGGAGCAGGATACACAAGTGGTTGCGGTGGTGATGGAGAAGCAGGATAATCTGGTGGCGGTGGTGTTGGAGATGGAGGGTGCTCAGGTGGTGGTGGTGGCAGAGACACTTTAGATCTTTTGAGCTGTTGACTTTCCTCTTCTATTGCAACCTTTCCACATAACTCATAGACTTTCTCGTATCTTGGTTGAGCTGTCTGATTTATAATGAACAAATATTAGTGACATACTAGAGCATTGTTTTTTTAATTAACTTAACAATCTTTAGATGTCTAGATGCAAAGGTAACATATATCTCTAAAATTTCACAAAGAAATAGAAAAAAATGTTGAACATAGGAAAGTACCTGAAGCTGACTTTTTACTTCTGCCACTTTGACCTCCTAACACAAAAGAGCACGTTTTTTAGATAATGAGCATATTGAGGCACCCTAAGCTACATCCAAAAATATTGTATGTTAAACAAATATTCACACACCTGGTCATACAATGCTTCCTTCAGTTCAGAAATCAAAGTTTCTCTTAGCATTTCCGTCCTTTTCAGGTTCTCAATGGAGTTCTGTATAGTGTTATTTTGTTCTTTTAGGTTCTTTATGAATCTAGATCCATATCTGCTACCTGCCAATATCATGCAAAGGACATATTAGATGTAGCAAAATGAAGACGATTAAAAAGCCTGAGAATATGAATGCCATGTGGATTATATCTTACCTGAGGAGCATTTATCTTCAAACTCTTTGTTCAGATTGTCAATAATGCCAAGAGAACTTTGGCATTTTATAAAAAATCTGTCCTCATCATCTTCAGCATCCAACATGTCCTTATAGCTGGATATAATCTTCTCAAACATCTTTCTAGTTTTTTCCTATGAGAGTTCAAAAAACAGTGTACACCTTAGTACAACCAACACATGAATCAAGATATCAACCGTAATGGGTGGTCACTAAAATTAAATAAACTCAAGTTACTTACTAGCTTATTTTTTAGGTCTTTTAACTCTCTCAAAAAGTCATCTTTGACACTTTGTTCTTGACCGTCAAAAATTTTACGATCTTCCCATATGTGAATCTGCTTGGTTACAACAAAATCAATAGATTAGACACATTGTTATCAGGAAAATAAGATGTAAAAACAACCGATTATGTCCAACTTAATTTATTTAAGGACCTAGGAAAGGAAAGACGCATGGACCCTAGTTTTCCCGTGTACATGCGATTGCATTTTATTCTCACATTTGAAGAAGATGTTGCACTTTGTGGTGCTCTCCAAATCGAATTATATATATGCAAAGTCATATGCTTCATAAATAAAGATAGTGGAATGTGAGATAAAAGTTCCACCAACTTATGGGTTTGCAAGAATCCCATAGAATATACTCTTATGTGCGTCAGGACCGACGACCTTATCAGTGAAAGACCTCGAATGAAGAGCGTCGACTAAAGTCAACGGGTAACCAACAAATATAAATTATAGACGTCAATTTTAGTAGGTAACTAATGCCTATAAAGCCGACACTCTATCGCTCGATCATAAAATCCATTAGAATCATGAGTTTTATTATCTCACCCAAGGCAACAAAATGAATAAATGCATGCACATTACGTGTCTGTCGGTACCCTAAAAACCATACACCCCCTGAGGTTACAAAGATCTCAAGGGAAGGACATCAACTCAAATTGAAGACCCTCGGGGGCCCACTCGCCAGACGTGACCGGACCCGCTTCTCCAACATGGTTAACCTCTAGGTTGCCACGTGTACTGTCAGCCCAGAGCTATTACCCGCAAGGGCGAAGATCCGGGCCAAGTACTGAAACGGCACCTCCGAAGGTAGCCCCCGACCGAGAGAAGCTCCGGACATGACACGTGCCAGGTCACCCCGGAGCTTCCCGCTTCTCCCAAGTAAGCTCCGGAGCTGCCACGTGTCCACACGTCAGAGCTAGCTGCTTAAAGCCCCCGGGAGACGTTGTAACGGCTCCGGATCTCCAAAGGACAGCCGCAGACTTCAAGATCCGATTAATTACCATTAATTCCACGTTAATGATAATTAATCGGACAACCTTAACACCTGTAACGGCACTGTCGGAGCCGTTACAGGGTTATTAACAACAATTAATCTCGTGTATCAATACTAATAACCGCCAGGGCCACATGTCGGGCCAGGCTGACTTGTAACGGTTGGTCCTTGTACTATAAAAGGACAAACCGACGATACACAAGGGAGATTCTTCGAACACTCTGAAGCTCACAAGTTAATACAACATACACACCCGTGGAGTAGGGTATTACGCTCAGGCGGCCCGAACCACGTAAACCACCGTGTCACTAGTGTCCAAATCGCATTTCACTTTCTTAGATCTCCGCGCGCCCAGACCGAACCACAAACTCCTTCAAACACTTTCATAGTGTTAGGGGATCTGCCGACTCCAACAGTCGACAGTTGGCGCGCCAGGAAGGGGGGCGCCTGAGATCTTCAAGAATGGTGAATTCTGCAGCTGGATCATCCAACGGGCAACCTGCTGCTCAGACTGTCGGAGGCAATCCCTCCAACATGCAACCACCGGCAGGAGCCTCAGTTCCAGCGGGAGTCACACTCCCACCACCACCATCTTCTCCGGCAAGACATGCCGAACGACATGATGGTGCACCGGCGTCACATTCTGCGCCGGCAAGTCGTGACAACCCAGAACACGCGCTCCATGCAGCGCGTGCTCTCCTTCAGCGACCACCACCTCCGGATGCATCTCAAGGTGCCATGGAGCAATGGAGAGCTGATATTGAGCATTTGGTCGCAGCAGCGGCCGAACGCCTCAACAATCAGGGTCCACCTCCTTCAGGGCGGGCCCCGTCGCAGCGACGAACGTTGTCTGGAAGACTTGGTCCACATGTCTCCAACAACCGGAGAAGAGCTGCGTCACAGCAAGTGACATCGTTGCCCTCTGGGGCACGACGTGCCCATACTGCATCTCGGCTTTCGACACACGACCTCCGGGCGGAGCTTGATCGCCGATACCGCCAACAGGATGGCCGTGTCCATATCGAGCGAGCTCGAGAAAGACGAGATGCTCAAGATCTTTCTACTCTGGAAGGAGTAGGAGGAGGCTGTTCCGCCCTAGCCATGCACCTGCGCATGGTTAGATGGCCACAGAAGTTCCGGCCACACTTGCCGGAAAAATTCGACGGGACTGTCAATCCCGTAGAATTTCTACAGATATACTCCACTGCGATCCTAGCAGCTGGAGGAAATGAGGCTGTAATGGCCAATTACTTTCCAGTGGCCTTAACTGGGACTGCTAGGTCCTGGTTTATGAGCCTTCCGCCCAACTCTATCGACAGTTGGGAGGAGCTATGCCGCCAGTTCACCGCCAATTTCGGGAGTTCATACACCCGTCCGGGCACCGAGCTGGACCTTTTTGCGGTCGTGCAAAAAGGAGGAGAATCTTTGCGGTCATTCATCCAGAGATTCTCTCAGGTACGTAACACAATCCCTTCTATCTCAAGCGCTTCTGTCATTGTAGCATTCAGACAGGGTGTACGAGACAAGAAGATGTTGGAGAAACTGGCGATCAAAGAGATCACCAGTGTCACGGAGCTCTTCAGCCTGGCTGACAAGTGTGCCAGAGCTGCGGAGGGCCGTGAAATGCACTCCAAACCAGCCTTGGAGGATCATAAAAAATCCTCCAAAGAAGAAGCCGCTACCTCCGGGAGTGGCAAGAAGAAAAAGAAGACCAACGGCAAGAAGAAGCCGTCGGCCGACACATCCAACGTTGCAGCCACTGCAACTCCTGGTGGCCGGGGGCCACGCCCCGAGAAGCGACCTCGACCGTCTTCCGAAGACGGTGGTAAATCCAAGATGTGGTGCCCCATTCACAAAACGGGCAGCCACAGGCTGGAGGACTGCCGGGAGGTCCAAAACCTTGCCGAGCGCTACCACAAGCGCCGGGAAGGGTCTCCCTTCCGTCAGAGGGAGGGAAAACAAAAGGTCGATGAAGCTCCGGCTGAAGAGGAGTTAGGGTTTCAAGACCCCAAAAAGGTCTTGAAAGCCGTCTACACCTCCGTCGACGATGATTCCGACGTCTCCGACAACGAACGTCGAAAAACCATGAACACCATCTTTGGTGGATCATGGGACATCACCTCTCGTCGCGTCATTAAGACCATGCGACGGGATATGGCTGTTGTAGCTCCTACAGCTAGACCGGAGCCACATCGAAAGTGGATGGACACACCCATCACTTTTGATGCTTCGGACTGTCCACAGAGCATGGTCGGAGCTGGCCAGCTGCCCTTGATGGTATCCCCCACCATCAACAACATCCAGCTCCATCATGTCCTGGTAGATGGAGGTTCGGGGCTTAATCTCATCAGCTTCGAAGCTTTCACTAAGCTTCAGCTTCGACCTTCGGACCTCCAGCCCTCTCGACCTTTCTCCGGAGTAGGTCCGGGGGCCATAACCCCACTCGGAGCTATCACTCTCCCTGTTACATTCGGGACCCGGGAGAAGTATCGCACCGAAAAGTTGGTCTTCGACGTCGCTCAGATCAACTTACCATTCAACGCCATTTTGGGTAGACCTGCCCTGTACAAATTCATGGCAGCTGCTCATTATGGATACCTGGTGTTGAAGATGCCGACACCAGTAGGCGTTCTCCGGATCCATGGAGATCGCACTGCCGGAGTAACTGCTCTGGAAGAACTCCATGCACTCACCACAGCGCAAGAGGAGGATTCCAGACAGAAGCAAGCTCCACAACCTCCGAGCATTCGTCAACGAGGCTCGACCTCTGCACCCCGTGTGCAGCCAAGCGGCGACACCGACATTCCCGTCAAAGTCGTCCAAATTGGTTCCGATGTCACTCAAACTACCCGCATATCGGGTGGCTTGAACGACAAATAGGAACTCGCGCTCATCACTTTCCTCCGGGCTAATGTTGACGTGTTTGCCTGGCAACCGTCACAAATGCCTGGGATCCCCAGGGAAGTGATTGAGCACAATCTGAAGATTTACCCCGACGCTCGGCCTGTACACCAGAAACCTCGGAAGCAATCTGTAGAGCGACAGAACTTCATCCGACAAGAAGTGAAGAAGTTGCTCGAAGCCGGATTCATCCGAGAAGTCTACCATCCAAAATGGCTGGCAAACCCAGTCGTTGTGCCTAAGGCCGGCGGGAAACTTCGGATGTGCATCGACTACACCACACTGAATAAGGCATGTCCAAAAGATCCATTCCCACTACCTAGAATAGACCAGATAGTGGATTCCACCTCTGGGTGTGAGTTGCTGTGTTTTCTAGACGCATATTCAGGATATCATCAAATCCGGATGTCTAGGGAAGATGAAGAACATACTTCATTCATCACAGTGGATGGATTGTATTGTTACACAGCCATGCCTTTTGGTCTCAAGAATGCAGCTTCAACTTTTGTACGAGCAATGTACAAAACTTTCGAAGAACTCATCAGAGACATAGTGGAGGTGTACGTTGATGACATTGTGGTCAAAGTCAAAAACAAGGAGTCCCTCTTGGATACCTTGCAGGCTGTCTTCGACAAGCTGCGGGCCACCCGCACGAAGCTAAACCCAGACAAGTGCGTCTTCGGGGTTAGTTCCGGAAAGCTTCTTGGTTTCCTGGTAAGTCAACGGGGTATAGAGGCTAATCCGGCGAAGATAAAAGCCATCGAAGACATGCGGCCACCAACCCGCATCAAAGACGTCCAAAAATTAACTGGATGTCTAGCAGCCCTCAGTCGATTCATTTCAAGACTGGCGGAAAGGGCACTTCCCTTCTTCAAGTTACTGAGGAAGTCCGGACCATTCCAATGGTCTGAAGAGGCAGAGAAGGCATTCCAGGAGCTGAAACAGTTCCTCACCACTCTACCAGTCTTGGTAGCTCCGAACCCTGGTGAGCCTTTATTGCTTTATATTTCAGCAGCTGACGAAGTCGTCAGTATGGTTCTGGTTGCGGAGAGACCGGAACTACCCAATACTCAGGAATCCAGATCCCTTCGGGAGGATCCGGAGGTTCCCGAAAGCAGGTCTGGGTCCCAGCTCCCAGACTTGAATCCTCAAGAAGCCACTTCAGAGGACCCGGATCCTTCTGATGGGATCCAGGTCATTCCTGAAGAAGCTCCGGGTTCCTCCACCCAGAATCCGGAGGTCCCCGAATATAGTTTGGACCCCTCCGACAGGGTCCGGATCAATGGAGAGGAAGCTCCGGACCCCTCCAGGATGATCCGGAGCCGGAGCCGGACCTTGCATTGCAGGCGTTAAACGCTGCGGGTGGCAAGCTCTCCAAGGTGGGCGACGTCATCGCGGACCAGCTTGAGGTCGAGGGGCAATCCCTGGCTAGAAACGTCACAGAGTATGTGTTGACGTGTTACACTAGCCGGAACCCTCGATTCCCTCTGGACCCGGTGCTTGAAGGCCCCGTTGAAGGAGAAGGCGAAGCTACCCGAGCCAGCGTGTTGGAGGTCGCCCAGAAGGTCGCTGAGTTCTTCCATAGGGTCTAGGACTATCTTTCTTAGCCTTTAGGCAGAGAAGGCATTCCAGGAGCTGAAACAGTTCCTCACCACTCTACCAGTCTTGGTAGCTCCGAACCCTGGTGAGCCTTTATTGCTTTATATTTCAGCAGCTGACGAAGTCGTCAGTATGGTTCTGGTTGCGGAGAGACCGGAACTACCCAATACTCAGGAATCCAGATCCCTTCGGGAGGATCCGGAGGTTCCCGAAAGCAGGTCTGGGTCCCAGCTCCCAGACTTGAATCCTCAAGAAGCCACTTCAGAGGACCCGGATCCTTCTGATGGGATCCAGGTCATTCCTGAAGAAGCTCCGGGTTCCTCCACCCAGAATCCGGAGGTCCCCGAATATAGTTTGGACCCCTCCGACAGGGTCCGGATCAATGGAGAGGAAGCTCCGGACCCCTCCAGGAAGGTCCGGACCATTCAACGCCCAGTATACTTCATCAGTGAAGTGTTACATGATGCCAAGACTCGATACCTAGAGGTACATAAGCTGCTCTACGCAGTTCTTATTGCCTCAAGGAAGCTTCGACACTATTTCCAAGCTCACAAAGTCTCGGTGGTAACCTCATATCCACTTCGAGCGATTCTGCATAATCCCAATTCAACTGGGAATATAGCGAAGTGGGCAGCGGAACTGGCTGAATTCGACCTCGAATTCATTCCAAGACAAGCAATCAAGAGTCAAGCGTTGGCAGATTTCGTGGCAGAATGGACTCCCTCTCCATTAAACTCTGGGGACCCCAGCGAGCAGAAGAAGGAACCACAAGTTCCGGCCTTCACTAAGCCTCACTGGACCCTTTACTTCGACGGCTCCATGCAGAAGCAGGGAGCCGGAGCTGGAATCCTTCTCCTCACACCAACCGGGGAGAAGGTAAGATACATGGTGCATCTTGACTTCAAGGCAACCAACAACATGGCGGAGTACGAAGCACTCATATATGGATTAAAGGTGGCACTATCCTTTGGTGTCAAGCAGTTGCTGGTCAAAGGAGATTCACAACTTGTTATCAAACAGGTGAAGGGTGAATGCTCCTGCAATAATCTCCAGCTGGCTGCTTATCTCCTTGAAGTCCAGAGGCTTCAGAAGGACTTCGAAGTCCTAGACCTTCACCATGTTCAGCGTGCTCACAACGCTGAAGCTGACGAACTCTCGACCAAGGCGTCAACCGGAGCTCCGGCTCCAGACGGAACCTTTGTCCGGAGGATGTCAAAACCCACAGTTCAGCCTGCCGAGCTGAACGAAGGGGGCGAGATCAGCATCCCGAAGCTGACGGTCCCGATGGCCCTGTTACCATGGCAGCCATCAAGGGTCGTAGGTGCTGCCGGAAGCTCCGAGCAACCCAGCACGCAAGACTCAAATGCTCAAGTCAGTTCCGATGCATGGATCTCGGAGATCCGGAACTACTTGAAAGACAACATCCTTCCTGACGATGATGTATCCGCTGACCGGGTAGTCAGATTGGCTAAAAGATACACGTTGGTAGAAGGGGATCTCTACCGGCGCGGTGCCAACGGCATCCTAATGCGGTGCATCACAAGGGAAGAAGGCTGCGAGCTCCTCGCAGAAATCCATGGAGGCGAGTGTGGGAACCACGCGTCTTCCCGCACGCTGGTCGGAAAAGCCTTTCGGCACGGCTTCTACTGGCCTACAGCGCTCCAGGATGCTACTGAGCTAGTGAAGAAATGCAAAGCATGCCAATTTCATGCAAAGCAAATTCATACACCTGCTCAGCCCTTACAAATGATACCTCCTACGTGGCCTTTCGCCGTGTGGGGGATGGACATCTTGGGACCCTTCCCAAGAGCCGTCGGAGGTTACAAGTTCCTGTATGTCGCCATCGACAAGTTCACCAAGTGGCCGGAAGCTACTCCTGTTGTGACGATCAACAAACAATCTGCAATCAATTTTCTACAATCTATCGTGAGCAGATTCGGAGTCCCAAACAAGATCATCACTGATAATGGGACTCAGTTCACAAGCTCCGCATTTCAAGGATATTGCGAAGACCTCGGCATACAAGTTTGCTACGCCTCCGTAGCTCATCCTGCCAGCAATGGGCAAGCCGAGAGAGCAAACGCAGAGATCCTTAAAGGACTAAAAACGCGAACTTATGAGCGTTTGAAAAAGCACGGAGCTAATTGGATCGAAGAGCTTCCGCCCACTCTATGGGCTAACAGGACTTCTCCAAGTCGGGCAACCGGAGAAACACCCTTCTTCCTGGTGTACGGAGCAGAAGCGATCCTTCCTCCGGAGATCACCCTGGGTTCCTTCCGAGTCCGGACCTTCGACGAAGCCGCGCAGGACCAGTTCCGGCGTGAAGACCTAGACCTCCTCGAGGAGGGAAGGTGCCAAGCAGCTGTTCGGAACGCCCGATACCGCCAAGCTTTACGGCGCTATCATCAGCGGCATGTACACAACCGACAGCTCGAGGAAGGCGATCTGGTGCTACGGAGAATACTATCCAGAGAGGGGCAAAATAAACTCTCCCCCGGCTGGGAAGGGCCCTTCCGAGTGATCAAAGTATCCCGTCCCGGAAGCGTTCGCTTGGCCGCCGAGGATGGGACACCTCTCCCAAACCCTTGGAACATCGAGCACCTCCGTAAGTTCTACACTTAATTCCACGGAGGTGAGTCTTAAGTAACTTGAAGTGTATGTTATAGAGTCATTGTACAGAGTCGGGTAGTTCCTCCGGGAGAGCAGCCGGACCTTTCCCGAAAGGTTTGGAAAGCTCATGCAACACTTGATACAGTCTCCAGACTAGAAGTGTAGCTAGTTACCCTGGGTGAAACAAGAAACCGAACACACTTAGCCTGGTTCCGTACCCTAAGAGTGTACTTGTTTCATCTGTACCCCGGACCTATAATGAAAGACATCTTCATGTGAAATAGACTCCACGTGCATTCATTTTTGCATAAGGCTCGACATTTTTATTTTTCTCTTTCTTGTCTATAACAGAAACGTGCAATTCTTAAGAAGTTCTAGTTTAACCGGTTTATGTACAATTTGAGTTGAATTGTCAGATTTTTTAGATTTAAATATCGTCTGTGGCCAACTCGCCTGAAAGCCGCCAAGCCATTCTAGGGCTGGAGTGCGCTATCGACTTAGCCTGGTCAAGCACCCTAAGTACGCCACTCTACCTACACCCCGGCAGGCCAAAGTAAGGTGGGTCCATGGACAATTGGATCTAAAAGAAAAGACAATTCATCCAATTATACTAAAAATCGTGTTCAACTTGAAATTCTCTTGAGAACCGTAAGCCGCGACGAAGTTATAGATAAGGAACGAATTTTACTGTTTTTCTTGGTTTAAGTGTGCAGGAAAAATAAACCCGATATTGATGGAGAAAAACCGGGGGTAACCAAGCTCCGACTCCCATCGGCGCTAACTTAAAGATGGTGAGAAGATTCTATCATTAGAGTCTGTTGCCAGCCAGGCGTGGCAAGGGTCATTGCCGGAGCTACTAAGCTCCGACACCTTGAAGTATTAACTACCGACACTCAACGTGTTGGTAGAGGCTCCTGCCGGAGCTACTAAGCTCCGACGATGGACAGTGCCGGAGCTTCTAAGCTCCGACGACTTCAAGGGACCTTCACTATCGAAAACTTCGGACCTAAACTATACGAGTTCGAAGCAAATCTGTCTTCAACAAAAATCAACATCCTTTTGGTACATGTCCACAATCAAATTGTGCACATCTACCAGGGGGCCAAGTGAAGACAAAGATGTTGAAGACAAAAAATGAAATTCACGAAAAATTGGGGATTTCATTTCATTGGAAGACCAGAGATTACATCTGGGGACAAAGGATTACAAAATTGAGGAAGAAGAGAAAATACAAATAAAGGCTAAGAAAGATAGTCCTAGACCCTATGGAAGAACTCAGCGACCTTCTGGGCGACCTCCAACACGCTGGCTCGGGTAGCTTCGCCTTCTCCTTCAACGGGGCCTTCAAGCACCGGGTCCAGAGGGAATCGAGGGTTCCGGCTAGTGTAACACGTCAACACATACTCTGTGACGTTTCTAGCCAGGGATTGCCCCTCGACCTCAAGCTGGTCCGCGATGACGTCGCCCACCTTGGAGAGCTTGCCACCCGCAGCGTTTAACGCCTGCAATGCAAGGTCCGGCTCCGGCTCCGGATCATCCGGAAGCACGGGGCTGAAACCCAACGGCGCTAGCGCATCGTCGGCCTTACTCAGGAACTCCCAAATTTGCAGGGAGTCCGTCTTTCTCAGGCCCTTCATCTCTTCCAAGGACCTCCGGGTCGCCGCCAGCTCCGAGTTCTCGCGGGAGAGGCGCTCAACTTCTTTGGCGTTTTGCTGAATTTTCGCAGCAACCCGCTTTTCGGGTCTCCCGAGCTCCTCCTCCCGGAGGTGGATCTTGTTCCGACGGTCGACCAGGTCTTTCTCCCTAGCCTCTATTTTCTTCTCCCGGGCGATGAGGGCACACTCATACTCGTAGAGTTCCTGCCCTCGCACCCAGGTCTTCTCTTCCTCCTCGAGGCAGCGCTCTTCCAATTTTTTAGCGCGCTCCTCGATACCTTTGTCCGCCAGAGCTGTCTTCTCGGCAAGCTCTTCTTCACGTCGCAAGACGTCATCCCGTAGCTCCAGGAGTTTTTGCTCCTCATCCTCGAGCCGCTTTTCCCTTCCCTCAAGCGCCTCTCGGCGCTTGATGAGTGCGGTACTGATGGCTTCGAGTTGATCGAACCGAGCGTTGGCCGCATCATTGGCAGCTTTAGCTTGGTCGTGGTACTCCCGGGATTGGGCGTCGAGGTTGTGAGTCATGCTCTCCCTCTCGTCCAGCATCTCACCCCAGAGCTCCAAGCGGACCTTCTCCCGCTTGATCCATTCCTTGTCCGCAGCGATCCTCGACTGCGCCAGCTTGGTCTCGAATTGGAGTCTATTACGCCACCTCCTAAGGGTTTGGCGCTCCTCTTCAAGAACCTTGCTGTCGTGGAAGAAGGCTAGTTGGACTTGGCGCAGACTGGAGCAAACGTTGTCGATGGACATCGACAGCGAGATGGGCTCCGGACCTTCTGGGGTCTCCTCCGCTGATTCCAGCGGGTCTTCATTTACGAAAATTGGGTCCCACTCTGCGAGAGCGGAACCCCGAGCTTCCAAGGCACTAGGGCCCTCCTCCGGGATGGCCTCAGTCGCCACCGAAGAAGGTCCCGCCACCAAATCTTCATTCGCCCCCTCAGGCTGGGGGCCGGCGACTTCGTTCAGGCACTCTGGCTCCGCCACGGGTACCATCGACGTCGTCGCCTCCAATGGCTCCGGCCGGGACGCTTCTTCTGAGGGGAGCTCAAGCTCCCCCGCCTCCACCACCACCGGCTCTGCAGCCGGCGCTCCAATAACTACCGGCCTTGCGACCGGAGCTTCAGAAGTAACCGGCTCAATTGCCGGAACCACTTCAACTTCCGGTTCGCTCGCCGGGGCTTCAGCTACCTCCGGCTCGACCGCCGGGGCTCCAGCATTTTCCGGCTCTGAAGCCGGGACCGCTACTTCCTCCGGCTCGACAGCCGGAGCATCTACTTCTGCAGCACCAGGGCCCGGAGCTTCAACCTCCGGAGCGGGTGCCACTGGCGCATCTTCAATCCCGTGGTCCGGCGCTACCACGGGAACTTCTGGAGACGAGTCGAGGTCCATGACCACGACAGCCGGCGCCGGAGCTGTCGCAGCCTCTGCCTGGGGCAGCACCAGAGCTGGAGCAGAAGCCCTCGTAGCCTCAGACACTGTGGCTGAGGGCGGAGCTTCACTCCCCTTCTTAGGAACGCTGCAGATGAAGAATGAAGAAATTGAGCAAACAGATGCTATAATTAAAAGTTAATTGAGGTAAGCAAGAAAAATTACCTTGGGAGGCTCACGCACCAGCTTGCGCGGAACCTCTTTCCCGGACGTTCCGGGCTGGCCACGGTCGGCGTAGGAGCTCCGGGAGGACTCCCAGGACTTGCCGTAGCCACGGGCGTTTCCCGGGTCGAAGCTCTCCTTGACCGGGAGGAACTCCTAGACCTGGAGGCCCTCACCGCTTCTCGGACCGGAGTCGCCCGTCCGGAACTGGCACCACCGGAGGGACCCATCACAGGAACAGCTGCACTCCGGGAGGATCCCACCGCCGGAACAGTAGCGCTTCGAAAAGACCCCACCACGGGGACAGATGCTACAGCGGCGGAGGATCTTCCTTCCTGAGGACGGGGAACTGGCGGTGAAGTAGCAAGCCCGACGGACCTTCCGTCAGCATGTCGCAGTTTCCTCTTCCGGTTCTCCGGCTCCTCCGCCAGCTCCTTGCCCTTGCCGGTGACCTCAGCTCTTGGCTGAGAGACAGGGGCGGAGCCGCCTTCCGACAACCCGGGAATCGCCAACGGGGCGGTCGATCTTCTCTCGACGACGCCAAGGTCGTCAAGCGCGGGCATCTTCCGCCGGAGCTCCCTGCTGAACTCAACTTCCTCGTTCAGGGGGAGGAAAGCCGGTGGCGGAGTCAAGTACGCTCCGTCTACATCGATGCCGTGCTGGAATTTCTTGAGGTGAAACTCCAAGGACTTCCCCACCATGCTGGACTTCAACCCGGTCTCAACCCGGTCTTCGCCCATCACGCTGTTGAGGGCCCAGGCGAGCTTCTCCCTCCTCTTCAGCGGTGCCCACCTGTTGAACAGGAAGTTGCAGAACACCGCCTGGGGAGTCAATCCTCCCTCCACACATTGGCGGATCCTGGATAGGACGGGATCGAAGGCTGCCGCCAGCACCGGAACTTCGCTCCACACCGACGTGTCAATGCCGGGCAGACCTTCAGGCAGCTCCAACCGCTCGTGCTCCTCCACCCGGACAACTACCCAATCTTTCTTCCAGTCATCCCACTTCCCGGAAGGGAACGACCGGAGGTACTTGAACGGGCACTTCTTGCGCTTCACAAAGTAGTAGAAGCCAAGGTACTCGTCACTTCGGCCGGTGGTTTGGACGGTGAAGAAAGTGCGGAAGAGCTCGATGCAGGGAGGAATGCCCACCCACATCTCGCAGAAGTGGACAAAGATGGACACAAGGAGAAGGGAGTGAGGGCCAAGGTGGTATAGCTGCAGACCATAGAAGTCCAGCAGCATCAAAAAGAAGGAAGAAAATGGTGGGATCAGCCCCACCATGGCATACGATGAAAAGTATACCATTTCGCCGGAGTGCTCCTTTTTAAAGGGAAGCTCCCCTCCGGTGCGGATTGAACGGTTGAAGAAGTCCGACGACCACCCCATGAGGGCTCGGACCTTCTTCAGATCGCTCTCCGTCTTCAAACGACTCTCACGCAGACCCAACTCCATCGCAGCACAGCTAGGCGAGAGAAGAAAAGCAAAGCACGAGTTGGGAGTTTGAGCGCAAGAACAGATGGAAAGCGTAAAGAACTCCCGACGGTGCGCTTTCCTTCTTAAGTAAGCCCTCGCAACGCTTGGATGGAAACTGCAGGGGAATCAAGCATACTACTCAAGAATTCAACCCAGCCGATGACAAGAGGGCCCGGGACCACCCCGACGACCAAGTCGAGGCTCTTACCCAGGTAAACAGTTGTCATCACGAGGCGGGAAACCCAAAGGCGGCGGACTGACAAGGCGCGCGGAACCGATACGGTTTTCGTATCGGGAACCGACGACCTTCAATTGCGAGAGATCCGCATGTCAAAGATCTTATCCGCCGCCTGAGGTGCGCCACGCGTCGGGACTCAACCATAAAGCCCCGCCAAAGGCACCTCCGAAGACTCTTGAAGACCCAGTTCAAGAGTCACAAGTATGGACCCACCTCCGGCGGAACGACTTCATCCTGTTAGCCTTCCCCGGAGGTAGGTCCAGGGGGCCACTGTCGGTACCCTAAAAACCATACACCCCCTGAGGTTACAAAGATCTCAAGGGAAGGACATCAACTCAAATTGAAGACCCTCGGGGGCCCACTCGCCAGACGTGACCGGACCCGCTTCTCCAACATGGTTAACCTCTAGGTTGCCACGTGTACTGTCAGCCCAGAGCTATTACCCGCAAGGGCGAAGCTCCGGGCCAAGTACTGAAACGGCACCTCCGAAGGTAGCCCCCGACCGAGAGAAGCTCCGGACATGACACGTGCCAGGTCACCCCGGAGCTTCCCGCTTCTCCCAAGTAAGCTCCGGAGCTGCCACGTGTCCACACGTCAGAGCTAGCTGCTTAAAGCCCCCGGGAGACGTTGTAACGGCTCCGGATCTCCAAAGGACAGCCGCAGACTTCAAGATCCGATTAATTACCATTAATTCCACGTTAATGATAATTAATCGGACAACCTTAACACCTGTAACGGCACTGTCGGAGCCGTTACAGGGTTATTAACAACAATTAATCTCGTGTATCAATACTAATAACCGCCAGGGCCACATGTCGGGCCAGGCTGACTTGTAACGGTTGGTCCTTGTACTATAAAAGGACAAACCGACGATACACAAGGGAGATTCTTCGAACACTCTGAAGCTCACAAGTTAATACAACATACACACCCGTGGAGTAGGGTATTACGCTCAGGCGGCCCGAACCACGTAAACCACCGTGTCACTAGTGTCCAAATCGCATTTCACTTTCTTAGATCTCCGCGCGCCCAGACCGAACCACAAACTCCTTCAAACACTTTCATAGTGTTAGGGGATCTGCCGACTCCAACAGTCGACAGTGTCCTTTGAGATACCTTCCATGCCTGCTCACATTGGTGAGTCGAAAAAAGTGTGTTGTAGATCAACAATATGTCCTAGATGTAGCTCTTGTGTCAAATGTGTAGTACCATATTGGCAAGCCTCTAGGTTTAGATATATGGTAACTATTATATAACGGGATTTTAGTTGTAACATCTAGTCATATTTGGATAGGAGTGACAACAAAGCTCGAGGTTCGTGACCTACTCGAGTTCAACTTTTTAAAAGCTCAATTCAAGCTCTACACAAAAGATAAATGAATCGATCCTGAGGTTAATTAAAGCTTGAGAGTATGATGAGCACGAGCTCGGTAAGTCTTGTTTAGATAAGTTTTGTTCTGTGGACAATATATATTATTGTTTTTCCCAAATAGTATTTGATATTGTTTAAACAAAACTAACGAGCTAGATCTTAAGTTTTTTCAGGAATCAAGCTGAACTGTTTAAAGGAGACATAACGAGTCAAACTCAAGCTTTAATACATGATCAAATGGATCCTAGGATCAACTCAAGATCGGTTCAAAATTTTACTGAGCTCAATATTGAATGGGCAAGATCGCTCGAGCTCAAGCCCGGCTCGTTGAGAATCCTTTATTTGGGCCTAGAATGGGTTCTTTACAAAAGAAACCATAAGAATTTTCAACTAAAAAGTAGAACTGATGGGCCCATGGATTGCTTGAAATAAAAGTTGTCTAAGAAAATGTGTGCAATTTCTTACAAAATATGTACTCTAGACCAAAAATAGCACAAATTGATTTTAGTTGATATTTTAACTTTCAGCACACATTTCCATCCAATTTTGACTAAGCATTGGACATGATGAAAAAATAATAGATTAAAAATAGAAATATCATAATATTATTTAGTTGGTATTTTTCCATTTCAGGATGATCATTTTCCAATACTTCCTTAAGTGGCATGTCAGGTTTCTTTTATTACAAGGATTCATTGTACCTAGGTTTGAGTAGGAGCACCATATGCTATGTAAACAAGTTATTGCACTTCTTTCGAGTGTCTCTTGTCGTGAGCGTCCAAGATACAAAACTAGGGAGATGACATCTTCATTGGTTATTTTTAGGTCATCTTGCATTATGGATTCACTTTGGTTGGTCTTTCCATGAATCGGGTTGAGTCCAAGAGCAAGAAAGGGAGGTAATTGGCTCCCTTTATCATTGGGGTCTTAATTGAATTTATCTTTCAATCTATTTTAATAGGATCTCTCATATTTCTAGCTATTGTAATTTCAAGATTGAAATACTTATTAGCTCCACATCAAAATATGAAAAATTCCTCCCCCATGTCACTTACACAAGGGTGACACATCCGATCATTGAAATCGTTTCGCCAACAAACTAATCCTTCGACTATTCGTCGTGTCACAATCGGAGCAGGTCACCGTAGGCGAGCGAGACGCAAGGAATACCAGGGCGGGGTACTACTTGGAAGAAGAGTTGGATCTAGGGACATTTCTAAACAAGTGGAGAGACCAACGAAGGTGGCGTCAGTGACCAGATCTGGCTACATGACGTGCGGATTCGGTGACCCAACGATGGAGTGGAGGGGAAACATGAGCAGGGGCATTAACGACAAGTTCGAATTGCCCCAACAGTAGGAGCGGGTAGAGGCATGCGGCAAGGTGAAGGGCCATCACAATTTGCTTAGGCAAACTTGGACATGTGGTGTCGTGGCGAACGAGAAGATGAAGGCGCGGCTTGGGGTCTGTCTAGTGCTGACCCCAACATCGTTGTTGCGTGTGGTGCGCACGACCTACACGAAGATAGATGCCGCTCACGGGTGGAAGCACGATCAAAAGTTCATGGACGGATTCGATGGTGGAGAGGAAGATATGACCGAGTTGGTCCATTAACAGTGAGCTTGTGTCCAGGTTTGTCAGCAAGTGCGGGTAGAGGAGAACGATGGGTGGCTTGTGACCGCTGTTGCTCCTGAATTGTCGTGTAGTGTGCTACAAAGTGGTGCATTGGTTGGAACAGTTGTGTCTAGCTAGGTGTTGGACCTAGGTAGATGGCCTTTACGCAGGCCACTACTAATTCAGAGGTAAGTGTATCTGGGCAGGTGCCCAATGGAGGTGGTCATGACCAGATCCGCGGGGAAGACAATGTGCCTAAAAGGCATGCACAGTTGGGTGCGTGATGGTGGAAGACAATGGCATGAAATATGGCACCAACGATCGGAGTTCTAGAGGTATCATGCGCGGTCAGGAATTGAAAGTACATCTAGTCCTCCCTTGTGGGTTTTAGTGATTCATGACAACACATTAAAGATCTAGAGGACTTGATTGAGAGTGTATGTAGATTGAATACAAAAAGATGTAAAGTCGCATTAAAAGGAAAACAAGAAAAGACATGAAGTTATATGCATATAGAATTAGTGTTTTTTACTTTCTTGAGTATAGGAACAATATACTATTAAAAGTGACACGATAATAAGTTAGCATGAAAAATAGCAAGAGCTTAATCCAATTATTCATGCGAGAGTTGTGGAGTGGTTAGCCATAAGTACATATACGGAATTGTCTGGGGCCAAACTAGTTCGGAGCCTCAGACTAATAGAGTTAGAACACAAGAGAGCCCTTGTATAACTTCTGACTTCTCCAGAGTGTGTTCGAACTTGCTTGGGGTCAGTCTGGACTAATTCGGACCCCAAAAGAGTGAGTTTTTTGAGTTTCGAGAGGTTGTTCGAACTAGTTTGGTGTCCAGTATGGACTACTCTAGTCCTGAAGGAATGCGGAGAAAATCGTGGGCAAGAAGTTGTCGTATGTTCGGTTGGTGTTTGACTTATTCGGCCATAGGAACAAACTAGTTTGATACTTGAAACACCTCCAGTACATCACAAGAAAAGGACCTTTTGTGGAACTTCCAACTAGTTCGGTGTTGTGTCGACTTGTCCGGAGTATGGGTCTTGAGTTCATACTAAAGGTTATGGGAGACATCGCTTGGTCAAGCAGATGTTCCCCAACACCGAACTAGTCTGTACTTTAGTGGTTAGTAACGGGTAGTTTTTGGCGACCCATTAAAAGCGTGGATTTCATCGCAATTGATAAGAGAGGAAACCTGGTAAACCCTAGTGCTACCACATATGTTCTTTAGTTGTTCTAACCCTCATTTCTCATCCCTAAGTGCTCCAATTTGAATCTAAGTGGGGATTGGTGAGATTGAGTGGTTTTTTAGTGTGAGGTGCTTTTCGGTGAGCTTTTGATTTGATTTACTCTATTATCTTGTTGCTTTGTGTTTATTACTCTTAGGATTGAATTCCTAAGTGGGTAGGCATCGACCTTGGCTCCCAAATCGTGTTGGTGAGACTTGGGAAGTTTGTATTGCCCATCAGATTGATAGTGGAGAAATCAAATTTGATATTTGTGATTGCTTTGTTAGGGTTAGAGTTGAAAGAGATTCAGTCCTTAGTGGACACCATAACGGAGTTGTAGGTTCCTTTGTAGACATGAACCTAGGTGAAAATCATTGTGTGTGTTGTCTCCTCTATTTACTTGTTCATCAACATATTTGCTTGTTAGGGTTTCTTCATATTCCTAGTTGCTTATATTGCAAGTCTTGACATCTACCTGTATCCTAATGTTGCATTATCATCTATTAGGTTTCTAGTATCTTATGCATGCCCCTCTTGATAGAAATTTGTGTTAGGGACCATAAAATCACTTAATTTCTATTCCCCTGCTTAGAATAGCGAACTAGTCTGCCACGGAGATCGAACTAGTCCAACTTTACCGGTCAATCAAGTTTAATTAAGTGACATTAAGTTTTATTAGCCTATTAACCCTCCTCTAGACTACTTTTAGGAATGAAGATGACCATGGTGGCAGTGGTGGCAACCCTAGTGAGAAGTTGGTATGCCCATAATAGGTGCACCAACGGTGCTCGAGAGATGGGCATGTTGCGGGATCGTGCGACGCAGTGAGCCGCGAACTTGCACGTCTCAAGTTGCTGGAGCTAGAGAGGAAGATGGTGGCTGGTGTGTATTGTGCTAGGGTGGTTGAGGGATCTTCTCTAGTGGTGTATAGGGTGGTTTGGTGACTACGCAATGTGCTGCAACCTTGAGGTGAAGAAGCACGCGATGTGGCTCAATGGCGAGCGAGGGTGTGGTGTGGAGGTTGTAGTGGGGATCAACATCGACACGGTGGATGCAACAAAGGCTTCCAATGATAGAGGCAATGTCTCTTGGTTGTGAGGATGGAGAAGCCTGGAAGTGTAGTGTGGATACCAAAATGCGGTGATGGCATTGGCGGGCGTGGTGCAGATTGTCGGCTAGAGGAAGATAGTGCGTCACATGATGGTTGCTGCTATTGACCTGCTAAGGAGACTTTCTACAACTACCTTTTTGTTAAGTAGTAAATGGAAACAGAGGGTTGAGGGATGTAGGAGAAAACCTAGTCCAATGATGGCTGAAGCGGCAACAATGATACCTACGTGTATCGTAATCCTCCTTGGGATGTTCTTGTCTTCTATCGCCTCAATTAGCTTTCCCAGCAAAAATCTAGGTTCAAGTGCACTGGACGAGCAATGACATCACTTATATATCACTTTCCTTTTTAGAGACATTATTATTAGATGTCCAATAACAATTCATTTTGGTTTACTGGCAAAACGGCTAGGCGCTCATCATTAGCCCCTCAATTGCTTGGTTCACGACATAGCTACAGAGAAGGAGCGAATCTTTCTTCTCTCTCACTTTTCCCTCTCTACTGTATGTTGCCTTTTGCCTAACTAGGAGGTTCACCAGTTGACGTGTGGTCATTGCAGGAATAGTGCCTATTGTCGGTTATTATTATCAAGGTTTGTGTAATTAAGCCTCCTTCTCAGTCTGGAAAGTTGGTTGGTGTTCACCCGTGATTGTGTTTAGTTGGGCTATTGTAGTGGAGGATGCTAATGACCATGTTTGTGATTCGTATTTTCCTCTTATTTCCTCCTTCAATAAACAGACAGAGCGCCCGTCTTTTGAGTCAGAAAACAAGATAAAAAAGTATTTTTGAAGAATCTAGGCATGCACTTGTGTCCACATTTATTGATATAACGTTTGCATTCATTGTAGAGGTAGCAATATAGTACTCCGTCTGTCCCAGAATGATTGTCTTTCTAGTCTTTTGAACGTGTCCCACAAATATTGTCGTGTTTAGCTCATCAATGCAGTAGTCAAAATGGGAATCCAACCTCCTACCAATGCATGATTCCTTACTTCACTGTGCCCTCCAAAAACTTAAAGAAAGTAGCGCAACCTCCTAAAAATTGGAATTAAACTTTAATGGGGATCATTAAACTTGTCAGCTTTATGAGGGCACATGTGTCATTCACCAGCTCCCCTATTATGTCTAGAAAATGCTAAAACGCCAATCTCTCCGGGATGGAGGGAGTAGTCCGTACCAAGATATCAAATCAAATTTTGGATGGAAAACCCAAAGTTGCAGCCTCCAAGGATAGTATATTGTTGTACACTACAACTGGTCATTTCAAGCGATATTGAACATTGTGTTGTTAGTTATGCATGTCTACGAAGAAAAGATGAACTAGAACTTTCTTCATTACAAATCTTTACTTGAAGGGGGCAAAGAGTAAATAAGAGTACACACGCCGCGACATGCGCTGCTTGGTGACACTGTTGGGCATGGTCGCGTACACCCTCATTGTTGATGGTGTGCCCCTAGGTCATGCTTCTCGAAGTGGTGTTACACATCTCTATGGGTTGGTACTTGATCTCCATGGTCGATGCCTCAGCTATGCCTCCTCAATCTTGACCTTAGTGTTATTATGTTAATTGTCCATTGTGGCGACATATCCATCACTCCAAACGATGCGATGGAGGGTTCAAGGAGTCGTTGAAGTTCTGATGTTTGATCCTGGGCTACCGTCTCTTCTACGCTTGTGGGTGTTGGTCTTGTCCACACATACTTCATATGGTCCTGAGAGGAGGCTTGACAAGCATAGTGTCACCGTCTCGTGCATATCCATCTCCAACCTATATTTGGATCAAAGAAAAGAGGAGGAGAGTAGAAAGTTGGGCTGCCTAGGAGTTGGTACTCGAATCTATGCTTGTTGAGCCCCCGACCACGAAGGCATTGGAAGCCAAGGTGGTGGATACATGGGTGAATAAGGTTGACCTGGCTCGATGATGCGATCCCTCTCCCAGGTGTGGCACTCTTGCCTAATGGCGACACAGATGGGTCATGTGGCAACGACCTTGTGCAAGGGACAATGACATTTTATATCTACTGAATCAGAGCTGTCAATTGGGGATTAATCTTTCTTTGGTGGTGGTGAGGATGGGGGTGGTGGAGGAGGTGAGGAGAGGGCAGTGAAGGAGGCCACATGGTTTGAGGTGTGCATTGTCGTGTCAAAGCTTCAATGTGCCACCATGTGAGGTTGCAGCAACATGAGTGTGCCACATCTACATCATTACAAATCATCACATGATAGCGGATGATGTTGACCACGATTGTAGTTTCCAACAGGTTCTAGATCTGGTCACACTTGTTCATATTTGATGATGTTGACCCCCTTAACATGACATGCAATGATTAGTTGCATTCCTCGATGGGGGCTTTGAAGCTTCTTCCTTTCCTCACCACTACACCCTTCTAATTTTCCCTAATTTTTCTTGGTACTACAAAGTTTTGTGGCAATAAAGCAAATAAACATGGATGTTGTAGATATAAAAAATTAAGGGATTCAAAAGGATAGAGAACAAACATATGGGAAGAGAAACTACTAAATATGTAGCTAATATTCTTACAAATACAGACTAGATCGGCCATTTATGAGTCCATAAAATACTCGTCTAGTTTAGCAAATGTTGAATGCATGTGGCATGAATACTAGTTTCATGCACCAAAACTCATAAAGATTATTAAACAATCTAGCAACCTTGCACCTCGAAGTAAACATATAAATAACACAAAACAGTTGTGAATGAACTTCTATGCATGATAACTAAAATAACAAATCTAGCTAATTAAAAAGAGTAATTAAGTGTTTCAAAATACATATGAATATGATCTACATACCAGCCTTTTTACGACCCTTCGTCCATAACCATCTCCGTTGTTGAAAACATCATTGAGGGCAGCAGGAATGACCCTCATGAATTCACATATGTATCCACTACTTCTTTTCCTGGAGCTCTGCATGATGTCATTTGCAAGGTACAACAAATGTACCTTCTTTTCAGAAGAAGCTGTGTGGAACTCACATTCCCATATTTCAACAACTTCTTGATGGTAATGATAATAAGAGATGCACCACTGTGACAAATCTTTTCTTTTGTCAAGTATAACATTGCATGAACAAGTATAATGATGCATGTATTGTGTACTTGTTTAACCATCCAACACATGAGGAAATTATCACACACCAAAAGTAGTTGACTTGTCATTCTATTCAGATCAAAAAGTCATGTACAAGATGAGCAAAGGCAAATAACTAATAATTGTTCATAGTGCAACATGATCGGACATCTATAATGAATGAGTAACTTTCACCGTAACAGTTATTAGTTATATGGCGAGATTCAAAACAATATCAATTAGTATAAGCCATGGACTTACATTTATGCAGTGTAAACCATATAAAGCCAATGAGCTTAAAGTCATATTAGAAATTAAAATAAATAATATTAGTTCCTCCTATTAGAAAAGGTCAACTAACTCACCATCTTTATGCCAAAAAACAAAAACAAACAGTTGGTGATCACACGTGTCATAGTTAAATAGGGTCACACAAACAAGATAAACTAAGAAAATGGTAATATATGGATATATTTTATAGGAACATGCTGTGAATTGACAATTATTAAGGATACCATTTACACTCTCCTGTGAGCCATTAAGGTTCACCAGCTTCGCGACCAAGACTTTCTTGAAACTCGCATCCATTTTCCGTTTCGAGTTTGCAAGTCTACATAAACGATATTAATGGAAAATTAAAGTCTTTCACAAAGAGGGCCAACATCAGTTCAACCTTATTAGTCCCCGTGCAAATAATAATGTATAAAAAATAGTTCAACCTTTGTGTGAAGGTTGCACGATTAGCACCTCGATGGAAAATATATCCCGCAACACGTCCTGTTCCTGTAAATCATGAGTAGGAGTTAGCCTGGTAGCACCGGAAAATTGAAATTCCCTCCCATAAGCACCTCTAAAAATAAATATTTTTTCTATCTTGAAATAAATGGCAAACAACTAATCTAGTTCAGATTAAGTGTACATCATTTATTTTAAAAATAAAGGCAGTAAGATATAATATACTTTAGTTTTGGTGACTAAAATATCTGATTCTTCTCAATCAACATCGGTAAACAATATAATCGGCATTGAATGAATAATTAATGACTCTCAACCTCCATTAATGCTTCCCTTCACCCTACCCCCTTACCCTGGCTATTCACAACAACCCCCCCCCCCCCCCCCCCCCCCCCTCCCCAAGTTCTCAACCTTCCATCCTTCTCTACTCGTCCCTAACGATGTCCCCGCTGTGAGGTCTGCACTATTCCCGTCACCTTTGATATCTCTTCTGCTACTATTATCGAGCTGACCTACCACCTCTTCTGCTACTACTGTCAAGCCTTTGGAGTTTGCAGAAAAACCTCACACTCCAAAACATCAGTAAGATAAGATGACTTAAATCACCTATGATTTAAATAAAATGAAATTCGACTGGAAATTATTACTTACCAAAATAAGATAATTCAAAATTAGTAAGATAAGATGACTTAAATCTCACCTTGAAGCGGAGAGTAGAAGTACAGGAGGAGCAGTAAGAGGGGGGATGAATTTGAGGAGGAGGACAATAAGAGATGGAAGAAATTTGGGGAAGGAGTGTGTGGGGGGGGGAGTGGGGAGTAAGAGGAGGAAGGAATTTGGGAAAGGGGAAATGAATCTGCGGGGGAGGGGGCAACAAGAGGAGGAAGGGATTTGGGAAAGGGAGAACGAATATGTTGGAGGAGGAGGGCAGTAAGAGGAGGAAGGAATTTGGGGAAGGGGAAGGAATTTGTGAGGAAGATGGGCAGAAGAGGTGGAATGAATTTGGAGAAGGGGAAAGTAATCTGTGGTGGAGGGGGCAATAAACAGGGGAAAGAAATTTGAAAAAAGTGGAAGAAATATGTGGGGTGAGGGTGAGGACAGTTAGAGGAGGAAGAAGTTTGGTGAAGGGAGGAGAAATCCGTGAGAAGGGGGCATTTGTAGAAGTGGTCATGTTTTTGGCAAGGAGTTACTAATGCTAGCTATGTCATTACTTACTTTGTTTGAATGGGTTTGTGAAATAGGTTGTAACACCTCTCTCTTGTGTCGTGTGAGCCGGTGTGGTCCACATCTCAATCAGTGTCGGAGGTCTTCTAGAAATCGGAAGATAGCGCATGCTAAGACTCGGGACAGCTAAGCCGTTAGTCGTAACGTGCACGACAGTCCATCCAAACAACTGTAGTTTTTTTTCTCGAGCATCGCCTTTGAATCTTCTGACCACTTAGTTGAACTAAAGGAGGCCAGACTTGATTTTCCTCGTATGTCTTAGAAAAAATCGACTGACCTATGTGTGGATGCAAGAATTAATGTTCACTGTTCTACCTACCCATCGACCTAGCTGTCACCAACGAGAAGCACCGTGACAATTGACGCGTGTATGATTCTAATTTAGGATGTTATTATTATGAAAACCAAAACATGTAGATGCCTTTGTTACCTTGATAGAGTATATCACAGCTGTGAACAAAACCACTAATCCTCGAATTACTTATAATATATTTTTTCTCACTCGATAACATATTATTTGCATTTTTCATCTAAACCAAAAAATACCACCAGTGTCTGCACGAGCTGACAACGTCCAGGCCCCGTCGGGTTGATGATGAGGACCACTCTGCTGTCGGGGAACGAGACTCGCAGGTTGTTCCAGTAGATAACGGCAGTCCACGACGATCGGTTCCAGATACTGTCGTCTGCCAGGTTCATGTACCGATACAGTTGGCTGCTGATGTCGCGGAGCAATCCACGACGACCAAGTTCCGTATCACCGTCCTGTTAGGTTCATGTACAGGTACAGCTGGCTGCTGATATTGCGGAGCAATCCACGACAACCAGGTTCCAGGTACCACCGCCGCGTTAAGTTCATGTACAGATACAGCTGGCTGCTGATGTAGTGAAGGACGTCGGCCGAGCGGCTCTTTTGCAGGACCAGCACCGTCCAGGTGCCGATCGCTGGTTGCGGATATGGGACGGAGCTCTGGTACACCCTGCCACGATGCGATGATGTTTTGACACTGCCATCGAGTGTGAACCAGGGCTGGCTGGGTCGCGCCCTGCCTCACGTCGTCCTCTTCAGGTCACTTCATCTGAATCCAATGTGTTATTTCGTTTAATGAAACATGAACTAATCTTCCAACCGATCGATTTTACTGACACTTTTGTTCCGTTGATGGTGATTCTAAAAGCTTGGTTATGATAAGGTGCCTTAATTATCCGATGCCCGTATAGAGACAAGGGGACGTGGCAACATATACAAATCTCTCGCGGCTTCATAATCAGCGTCACCGGTAGCTGGGGGGACAGAGCTAGCGGTTGACCCCACGCAACAGCAACCCGATGGCCGGCGGCGACCGCGGCTCGTCCGATGCGGAGCTCCGGCGCGGCTTCGAGACCCTAGCCGTGGCGCGGCCGGACGCCTCCGCCGCGGTGTACGAGGTCCGCCTCAACCGCCCCGCCCAGCGCAACGCGCTCAGCCCGGCCGCCTTCGAGGAGATCCCGCGCGCCATGGCGCTCCTCGACCGCCTCCCCTCCGCACGCGCCGTCGTGCTCTCCGCCGCGGGCCCGCACTTCTGCGCCGGCATCGAGCTCGGGGCGCCCGGGAACCCGCTCGCCTCCTCCTCCTCCAACGGCGCCGACCCCGCCGCCGCGGCCGAGGGACTCCGCCGGGGGATCCTGGAGTTGCAGGCCGCGCTGACGGCGATAGAGCGGTGCCGGAAGCCGGTCGTCGCGGCCGTGCACGGCGCCTGCGTCGGCGGGGGCGTCGAGCTCGTGGCCGCCTGTGACATACGCTACTGCTCCAAGGACGCAACGTTCGTGCTCAAAGAGGTGGACATGGCCATCGTCGCCGACCTCGGCGCGCTGCAGCGCCTGCCGCGGATCATCGGGTACGGCAACACCGCAGAACTCGCGCTCACCGGCCGCAGGATCACCGCTGTGGAGGCCAAGGAGATGGGGCTGGTGAGCAGGGTGTTCAATTCCAAGCAAGAATTGGATGCTGGCGTTGCAAACGTCGCCAAAGGTATGTAGATCTCTGATCTGTTCTTAATCCATGTACAAGTTCGTATAGTTGTCCTTGCGTTGCTAAATGGGGATCACCCTTTAAAATTCAATTGGCTGTATTCTGGACTTCAGAATTTATGAAGAACCTTTGTCTCAGAATCAATACCTCTAGATCCTTATGTAGTTCACGATTGCAGAACTAAAAGCAATAGATTGGGCATCTTCCACCTAACCGTGGTTTGGTGACATCATGCTCTAGTATCTAGTACTCCCTCCTGGATCAGAAAAATTGTCGTTTCCGACAAAAAAAACCAACTAAAAATGAACTACGGCAACCTGTCCGAGCGACAAACATTTAGATCGGGAGGGAGTATCTACCTAGGAATCTAGGATCTGTACAATCCCAATTGACAACATTTCTAGCACTTGAAGTTCAGCATATTGCCGATTTGAAATTGCTTACTCACGCATGCTCTGTTATTTCTCCATCAGTCATCACTTTGGACTGAAATTGGCTAATCATTTCAGAAATAGCTGAGAAGTCGGCATTGACAGTGATGGGAATCAAGGCTGTTTTGCTGAGAAGCAGGGATCTGACTGTGGAACAAGGCCTGGAGCATGTAGCGACATGGAATGCGGCGATGCTAAGATCTAATGATCTCACAGAGGCCGTCAACGCCTTCCTAAAGAAGCGGAAGCCTGTGTTTTCAAAGTTGTAATCATAGGATAAATATACTTGAAGGGTCTTGCAATCAGAACTGAAAAGAATAAAGCGATGTTTTTTTTGTTGTCAATGGAACTTATATTGTTCGGGAGTCAAGTCGAAGCAGAAGCTCCAATGCACCATGATGCTGTGGTGTGCATCCAATCATTTTTGTGAATCTAATGATTGTGTGCATCCCTTGTTAGTGCAGTGTTATGCTTCCTTTTTTGAAAAAAAAAATTGCCAGGTAAGTAACTCGGATGTATGCTTCATTACGATTGTTTTTGCTCTTTTGCCATTCCCAGATTCCCAATACCACAATATGAAAGACCCAACTCATTAAGCTGTGTTGCCTGTAACGGGACACTGATGTTTGTCGCCTACTACTCCCTCCGTCCCAAAAAACAAAACTTATCGCTTTGTAGTTTATTTTTAAACTACAAAGCGACAAGCTTTTTAGAACGGAGGGAGTACCTTGTTTTTCATGAGCTATTTGGTCAGAATTTGTTTAGCGGGAGATTGCACCAGTTCAACTCTTATTAAATATATCATACAATAAACATCAAAACAGCATTTTAAAACAAAACAGAGAAATTAATATTAGCAAAGATTCTCAGACGGAGCACTGCTCATTTGAAACCCAATTTTGTCCACAAACATTACCATCCAAAGCCAAGCAAATCAGTTGTCTTAAGTTTACGCTCCATTATATACAGACGTAAGAATACTGCTAAACATCCTCACAAACCAACTGCTTCAAAGAGTGACATATATGAAAGACGTCTCAAATTGCTAGAGGAACGGAAATATTCAAAAGAATCTGCCACCCAGGTCATGAGCCTAATAACATTAATGACCTCAAATCCCAAACAACAAATTAGCAACAAGCTGGCACTAACATCCCCGAGTCTTTCCCTATAATTGATTACATGGTCCTTGCCATCATCGACCTGCTTCGACTCCCCAGCTTGTCCGCCCTGGGTTCAGCACAGAGGACCCTTGCTCTTCTAAGCCTCCAACTGCGAGAGCATCACGGCTGAGATCTGGAGAGGGCGTACGAAACCTGCCATCCTTGTCCTCCAACAAGTTGCTCAGACCTCCTAAATCACCAATCTCAGCTGCCATCCTTGGCTCATCCCAAGCCACCGGTTTTCTACCCATCTCAATGTCACCGACAGCTCTGCCCATGTTTGGACTCATGAAACCATTTGTTGAGCGAGGCCGCAGACCTTGCTCTTGAAGAACTCTGGAACGGAAGTTGTTCTTGGATGGAGGGATGGGCGTAAAGAAGATCTCTTTGATGTTTTCTACAAGTCCTCTGTTGTATGGGTTGGCTCGTTGATCATAGCGATACCTGAAGTTCTCATATGTTGTCTACAAAAGAAGGGCAGTTGGTGAGCAATTGACAGAATATATTCACCATGCAAGACAAGTAAATGTCATTTTTACCTGATTTGTGCTCATGAGGTACAAGTGGAACACAGAGAGGCCACCAACAAACCAAACCGCAATAAATGTGTAGACAATTAGAGCAATAGATGCAGGGCTCTTTGCCATTGCCTTCCAAATTGTAATCTGCTCTGTATTTCTGATCTTAACAATGAGCACCCAGCAGAACCCGAAGACATAGAGACAGAGAAGGGTTGTTGAGAAGACAAACATATAAAAGAACCTGTAATTCCTCTGCATAAACAAATCATGTAAGGTACTCCACAATCCATCAGTTTAAGGAGTCTAAACAATTTAAATAGCATATATGTTCTATATTTTCACAGTATGAAGCAAATATTAGAACCACTCAAGTTAGATAAAAATATCAAATGAAGCGACAACAGCGGGTGCATGATTCACGTTCAAGTGTTGGAAAGAGATTCTTTACGAACAGAGAGGAATGCAACACCAAGATAAATCAACAATCAATATAAAATGGCAGGAAAGGCTTTCAGAGTCACATGTATCTAGTTTATGAACTTACAAGTCCTATGCATTGTCCGACCCATGGGCAGTGATGATCAAAACGTTCCACACAATTGTTGCAGATAGAGCAATGTGAGCAACGTGGAGGCCGGTACAACATGCAGGTATCACAGTATTTTGTTTTCACAGTGATTCCGTTGACAACGACATCCTTTACTCGGGATAACCGCAAAGGTGGGGTCTGGTTTGCCCCAACCTCTGCATTACCATCGAAACCTTCAGGTTCTGGAGGATGTGCATTGCGAGGTATGATCCCAGGATCTCTCCCAGAAGTGAGAAGCAGAAGACTCAAATCCTGAAAAGTGACGTCAACGCTTAAACAAGTTATAGGATGTCTTACGTAAACAAACTTTTCCGTTTATCAGCATGACCCTGAAGAACCAGCAAATTGTATACAGATCAAATTAACATGATGCTAGGACAAGCAAAATATACAAAATGCTAGTATGCAAGAGGACATCAGAGTAAAAGGGCACAACAAGGGGAATAAAGCCACAATCATGATATCTATAAGTCAGCACCATCTACATGATCAAGGATCACTGTTGCATAATAAAGGCAGGGTATCGTAGTTGGATACTAGGAGAAAGAGCAATTAAAATATGACAGTTCACAAGTATCATCTGATGATTTGCTAGCCCAAATAACTTGCAAAGTATGATAAATGCAAATGCAAAAATGGAAAGCTCCCATTTCTAACCATATCCTTTGATTATAATGAAACTAAATCCACATACCCATGCAACAGCCAGCATATAGTCACGACAAGCTCATATGAAAACTGAACCTATCAGCCCGGTTGAGATCAAAATTTCACTTATCAAATGAAGGTAGTGACTTGGAAAGCATAAGAATAACACTCACATATGCTGTGAAAAGAACGGTTGCCACCATAACCGGTAATCCCAGACTATAAGAGAAATTATGCATCAAATCCCTTACAACAAATGCACAAAAGATCGAGGCGGGCGCGATGATGAGGAACATGGTGACAAACAAGGATCTTGCATCAGGACCAAATATAAATCTCCCCTGAAGGAGAAACACCTGCAAAGAACAGACGCTACAGTCAAGCACACACTTTTATCACAACCAAAACAGTTCAAGAATCTCCGTATGAAAGAACTTCTCACAAGCTATGTAGGTACAGTTGCTAACTCTGTCCGTGCAGAACTCACTCAGAAATCCTTAACAACGGGAGAAAAACACTCTGAGCAGTTATAAACATCCGGTGGAAGGATCATTAAGACATTAATGCACTAGACTTCGTTCCTAACACTCCCGGTTCCTTGTCCCGGAAAAGGCAACAGACAACAAAACCTGTCCTATAACCTACATTCCCAAGTACAAAACCATAAAATATAAAGGGGGAATTGACCCATAATATTTTTACAGGCAATAATGGTCGGTCTAATTTGCGAGGCTCAACAAAGGAATCCTAACATTCGCACCAAACATAAGTCAATCTAGCAGCGGCCCCTAGAAAGCAACAGTGGATTCGAGCCACCACCGCAGAAACGCACAGATCCACATACGCAACAAGGAAATGAGGGGACGAAGCGACGCGTTGAGGGGAATGGAAGTGAGGGGAAAAAGCATTGCGCTCACGTTGCTCCCCTTCCAGGCCTGGTACACCAGCGGCCCGTCCCCGGCAGCGCCGGCGCTTGCTCCGTTCATCGCCGTCGCTCTCTCAGCCCAGAATCGCCGTCGGGATCACGGCCGAGATCACTACATAGCCGACAGAGAGCCGCCTCCCAGATTACTCGGGGCAAGGCCGCAGGCGAGGTCTGCTCCCTATGCCGCCCCCGCCGCTGCGCCGCCGCCGATGTCGGAAGCCCCAGACACGGGGGGAGAGAGAGAGAGAGAGAGTGGGGAGATCAAACGATGGAACAAACCAAATGAGAGGAGTAGCAGCTTGTGTGGGGGACGTGTAGTAATATCTGGTGGTCCTTCGGGACTTGTTTGTAGAAACACCCTTCAATTTTATTCAGAGTTGTGTTCTCCGTACGCAGCAGCGTCCCGGACATTTTGCACGCTGCGCTATGTGCAGTTTATCCACTTTCTTGGTGTTTTGTTGAAAATAATGGTTTTTTTTGTCAAATTTCTCTAAAGAGAAAAAAAAAAGGTAACTTTGATTGGGGTTAGGGCAGCTGAAGAGGCTAGTTGTCCACCAAATTCTTGCTGGCAGGAGATTTTGGGGCAGGTGGTTGAACAAAGTTGAGAGGGTTTGTTGTTGTTGTTGTTTCAAATAATACTAGTAATTTGAGAAAGTTGTCTGTATCTATAAACTGTGTAGGGTACTGTCAACAAGTGGCTGTTTAGGTTGTAGCTGTTGTTATTATCGAGTCACGTATAAAAAATGGCACGTATTTGGTGATTCGACACTGTCATCACAAGACAGTTTGTACGATGCAGTGTGCTCATTTTGGTAATCGGATGTACAAGTAGAGAGAATGTATTTTTGAGCAGGAGAATGATGACTGGTGAGACGGCTGAATGTAAAAGGCGGTGAAAGGGGAATGTGTGCGGTGTGCCAGCCTGATTGACGCTTTTCCGAACGGAAAGCGTTAGACGGCCGCGATGATCCATCCTTCCTTCCTTCCTTGTAGCATAACCTACCTAGTCTAGGCCCCCAACCCCAACCATTCGTATAGAACTCTTGGGCCACTTCTTTTGTACGGCTGAATGTACAGAACTCGTAGGCCACTTGTGGTGCGTCGCCACGAAGTGGCCCAGGGCTGCGGTGTTGGGCCGGTCAGGAACTCTTGATCAACTCGAAGCTGGAAAGCCGTCGTGCGTGCACGGTACAACAAAATTTTGTCAAAAGGAAGGAAAAAAAAAAGGTAAGTGACGATACGTTTGTCTTCCTCCGTGACAGGTTAAATAAACTCGCGTCTCTGTCGCCCTCACAAAGTCAGGCATGTACCATGTTCTTGTGTGTGCGCTAAAACGGCCTAATAGACTGCTGCCGCCGAGGCAAGAAACAAGCTGCGGCGTGTGCGTGTCGTTCCAGGAAAACAAGGGGTCAAGGGCGGCGCGGCGCACCTGAATTACACGAATGTCTTGGCGCGGCGGGAGCGACGGGTGCACGCAACGCCCAGCGCAGCACGAATAATGTCTCGGTCGCCGCGTCCGTTCCCACTCCGTCCGTATCCCCAACCGAACGCGGTGGTGGTACGGACGATGCGTGCACGTTCCCTTCGTTCGCGCCGTATGGACACAATCACCGGCCGGCGTCCCCGGCGGCGGTGCACGTGACGTGACTCACGGGAGCGCTCAGGATCGGAGTAGTAGTAGTAGCCGTCGACACTTTCCTTTCACAGAGACAGAGGTGGCGCTTGCTTGCCGGGCAGGGTCGACCGTTCAGCACGATCGCCAGCCGTCACGGCATGGAACGCCACGCCGCGCACCGTCGTCGTCCTGCCGTCCTTCTCGCTGCGAATGGGAATGTCATGGCAGAGCCAAAGAAGAGAAGGAGGCGTACGTACGCATCGGTGCATCTATCTGACTCGAAAAAGGCACTGTAACGTGCGCCCCGAAGCGGCCGCGCTGCCTTCCACCCCTGCATTGCGTGGCTGGCGCATGGCGTTGCACCGCAAGCCGAAGCAAGAAGCAGACCCACGGCTTGTACTTACCATTCGCAGTTTTGCACCATCGTCGAACAAGCAACCGCTGCTGCCGTTTCCTCCTCGGGTCTGACGCCCCACAAAACTGTTTCCCCCCTCTCTCTCTCTCTCTTCACCGTGGAGCACCGTACAAGCCAAGTCAAACATGTTTGACATGAGAACGTGGCCACGCCACGCCGTTCACACCGCGTCCCGTGATGGCCACCGGTCATACTGGTTTCGGAGGGAGGAGGTGAAATAGCTTAGGGGAGAGACCAATCCCAAACGAAAGAGGGGGTCCGTTAACGAAGGAAAGGAAGAGGCGGAAGGGGCAGGGCGAAGCAGTTGAGGTTGAGTCCACTTCACGCTACCGGTGATGGCGCTGGAGCCCCTATAAAACACGCGACCGCCCCCTTTTCCGCTCCGCCACACGACTCCACTCCAACCGAAGGCCTCCCTCCCTCCATTCATCCGTCGCCGCCGATGACCAAGCCCATCCCACCTGTCATGTAGTAGCCGCGAGCAACGAGAGCAAATCCAGCAAGCAACCCAAACACGCCGATCCAATCCTTGCTTCCTGCTCCTCCGCTTGGTTTCGTTTCGTTTCGTTGGTTGGTTAGTTGGGATCGAGCCGGAGATGGAGGCTCGTCTGCGACACGCGGGAGGAGGAGGAGGGCTGCCCATCGGCTTCCGCTTCCGCCCCACCGACGAGGAACTCCTGCTGCACTACCTCCGCCGCAAGGCGCTCGCCTGCCCCCTCCCCGCCGACGTCATCCCCGTCGCCGACCTCGCCCGCGTCCACCCATGGGACCTCGTCCCAGGTACACCCAATCGCTTTCTCCCTCACCCCCACGGCCCCACCCCACCCCACGAGTTGTGTTTGACTTCTTCCCCGCCCACACGTGCGCGTTTGCGTCCTGCATTTCCGAGTTCCCACCGATCTGATCCGCGAGTGATTGCAGGCGACGCCGACGAGGAGCGGTTCTTCTTCCACCAGCCGGCGACGAGGTGCTGGCGCAGGGGCGGCGGGGCCAGCAGGGCGGCCGGGACCGGCGCGTGGAGGGCGTCCGGGAAGGAGAAGCTCGTCGCGTCGCCGCGATGCGAGCGGCCCGTCGGCGCCAAGCGGACGCTCGTCTTCTGCCACCGCGGCGGCAAGCGCACCGACTGGCTCATGCACGAGTACCGCCTCCTCCCCGCCGGCCTGCAGCTCCTCCACCACAACCCGTCTGCTCCTCCCCAAGTATGTGCTGATGAATCGTTGACCAGTTCTATCTATCTACCACTGCGTCAGAATGGCTCTGACTTTGACTTCCGATCAGCTGACGCTGCTATTTGATTGCCGAATCGTTTCAGTTGACCTGCCATGTCGCGGCGGCCGGGGCTACGGACTGGGTGGTCTGTCGCATTTTCAAGAGGACGAAGCCTGCTCACGGGGGGCGTGTCAGGGAAGAAGACGCGGAGGAGATTCCTTCGTCGCCGCCGTCGTCCTGCGTCACCGACAACTCCTCGAACGCCGAGGACCACGAGGATGAGGAAGGCGAACAGAGCAGTGGCAGCAGCTGCAGCGTCGCCTCTAATTATTGAGAGGGGGAAGTAGAGTTAACTAGTTGGCCACCGTTAAGTTAATCACGGGCGCCATGTGTTCTGATGAACGCCCTCCTTTGCCGACCCTGCTAATCTCGTACCGTAGTAGAATCCTCAGTACCTAGCCGCAAGAGAGAAGAAGAGAAAGATCGTCGTTCCCCAGAGTTCAGTTCAGTGTGATCGTCTTTTGTTACTGTTACAACTTGCTTCCTCCAATTCAAGGAAAACCCTGAGTGAGTAGAACAGCATCGAACTCGCTCATCCTGTGATGATGGATGCTTTCTACTGAACAATTAATTTGCTTCCTCTCTCTAGTTTCCTTTCACGAAACACCTGTACCAACTGCCAATTGCTAGTAATACCTAAACACAAAAGGAGAAAGTTAACCTAAGCAAGGAACTGAGGCCAGAGAGCATGACACATGCAGAGATTCAGTGCAAGGAACAGCAAAACAGGGCAAAAGCATGAATCATTGCCATAGAAAAGGGCACGGGGCAGCAAAGGCGTGCAGGGAGGGAGAAAGGCCGGTCAGAAAGGGCAGTGCACTTAGGAGAAGAGAAGGGGATGCGCAAAGGCAAAGGAGATGGTGATAAGGTTCTCGATACTGTCACTGATTGCACGGCGAGATACCTTCCTTCCTCGAGGGGCCCTTCGCAGGAATAAGAAACCTGCTGCCTGCTGCTGGCAAGAACAAGGGAGAATAGGAATAATCTTGGTGCAATCCGGGTGGCCTGCCTTGGTTCGGTCCAGCTGCAGATGCAAAAAGCATCCCTGCCTGCCTCGCTCGCGTAGAATCAAATCGAAGCGAATAATCGTGTGAACGAGACGAAAGATTTGGGGAATTTCTGTTCGCGCACTGAAGTATGTACAGCTGATTCACACCGTCACTCTCCCAAGAGTAACAGCTAGAGAGAGAGAGAGATGCTTTGAAAGGCATGATTCGATTACGGTCTCCCTCTCCCATAAGCAACACAACTAGTCACGGCGGAGAGAGGTGGTGACGCACGAGTGAGATCAGTAGTGAGCTGTTCATGTGATGAAAGGTGAAGAAAGCCAGAGGAAACGTAAGCTGGCGTACGTGAAAGTGAAACTGACCACCGTCTGAAATCGACTTGCGTGGTGTGTATTAGCAGACAGCATCGGTGGGTTTCTTTACCAGAAGCGAGATATCGAGAATGATAGCAAAGCGAAAGCCTGACAAGCATGACACGGGCAGCTGGCTCGTGGTATTGGTTTCTCCTGCTGATATATATCGGCCGTGAATATTATATATGCACAACCCATACCTTGAAACTTGAGCCACGAAAACAGCTCACGGTTCGACTTGCGGCGTGTTCTTCATCCACCTCTAGAGTTTCAGTCTGAAGATTAGTGGATGACAGTAACTGAACATCATCGAGTCATTAACAATAAAAAACTGGTCAGCGTCGGAGGAGCAGAGAGAGGAGTCAAAGCCAGCCGTACTGGAGTGGGCAGCAACACCACACATGCAGCCATGCTATCAGCAGTAGCGGCACAGGAGGAGGAGGAGGAGGAGGAGGAGGAGGAGGAGGCCAATAATTCAAGACAGACAGCCCGGACCGCCGCTGAAGGGACACTGATGAATGAGAGAGAGTCGTTAGCCTTTTTTCTTTCTCGCAAACGCGAAGGAAGGGACAGCGGCAGCGGAGATCGCCATCAATCGCTCGGCTAGGAGGATTCTTCCCTGATTCTCCACGGCTCCCTCTCCCTCCCTTGACGATTCAATGCGAGCGGGTACCGTCCGTCTCCCTTCCTGCGTGCCCGGCCGGAGCTGGCGAGTACAGTGAGTGCCATGCGTGCACTTCACACACTCGCTGCCTGCGATCTTAACCGTCTGATTGATTGGAGTCGTTGGGATGGGCCAGCCCCTCACGCAATCGGATGGCTCGTACCATGACGGCAAACGCTAGCTTGGAGGGGCAACCGGTACTGCACGGAACCTTGGAATGGGATGCTGGAGAAGATCTCGGATTGCTTCGGTTTCTTCCTTGTACTAATAAGTTGGCTTCAACCACACATTTCAGCCAAGTGCCTGTTGTGGCAAGGTCGGCAGCTGGCGTATGGATCTCATCAGCGGCATAGAATTATGGCTGCCAACCGCTGGTAGATGTACTACTAGGTGAAAGCTTCAACGTGATGAGATTCATGGACTAGTAACCTGGGTGTCACAAACACTCCTTCCCATTACACAGCTTCAATGAGATGAGATTCATCATCTGCAAATCTCAAAGACTTGACAGCAGTGACATCTTTGTTTTATAATCTTTTGGAAGGCTAAATGGCAGATGTATTGTAATCTATAATTAAAACGAAGGCAGATGCGCCTGTCACCTCCTTTAGATTCTTGTTAACGTTTAGTAGCAGCGATCGAGCACATGGATCCTCAATCACAGATGGAGTACATTATTAGTTACAGGGTTTGAATTCTGATTGGAGCGTGTGTCATTTGCCGTAAGAGAATTCTGATTGGACATGTGTCGTCATTTGCCTTAAGAATCAATTGACCTGACACTAAACAAATCATTTCCAATGCTGCAAGCACTACTTAGGCTATCCGCACCAGCGTACTCTAAAGCATACTCTATACACTATTCTTCTTCAGCTTTTATAGTACGTACTCTAAATTACACTGCGAAACAGTATATTCAGTATGCTTTACAGTGTGCCACTGCGAATGGTCTTAAGAGACGCCTCTTGCATTTCAATTTGTTTTTAAAAAAATCGAGATCTTGGGAGGTCGCTCACGGCAGCCCGACAGCAGACGCCACCCCCTCTCTCTCTGGTGTCTGTAGCAGAGAGAGAGAGATGGAGAGGAGTGTCCCGGCAGCCCTGGTCCTAGTTTGCAGCTGGAACGGCATGGTTGCTTGCTCCCTTTTCCAAGACCAAATCCCCCCATCCATCCATTGGTCCGTGTCCGTCCGTCTCATCAAATGTCAACCAACCAGGACTCCTCGGTCCCTTTCGTCCCCAGCTAAGAGCAGGTATAATAGAGCCTAGTCAGCTAGCTCAAAACAATCCACGTCAGAATATTGCTTACGTAGACGAGGGAGTAAAGAAGAGAGAGAGAGCTGTAGGCGCCAGAATAGTAGCCAGGCGCAACGGCACTTACGAGGTGACTCTACCGACGTGCCTGCATGCAATTGGAGGTGGGAAAAACAGGGCATTTATTCTAACCACTCTCCAGTCAATTTAATAGGTAGTCTATTATATAAGAAAGCTAAACTATTAGCTCTAAAGTGACATGACATTGAGTTACAGCTTGCAACTGCCTACTCTATTATCCTTGCTCTAAGCAAGTCCCACCACGACTCCACGAGAGAGAGAGAGAGGAGTGTCCCCAAAGTCCATGTCTTCTGAGATGGATGGGCTCCTCCTCCTATAGCTGCTCGATCTGGTTCCTCCTCGCAAGTCATGCATCATGATGCAACGCCACACATACTACTGTACCACCCATCGACGAGCCAACGTACAGGCCATGCCCTGCCACAAGGAATGCTAGTTTTGGGGGGTTCAATTCAATCAAGGACGCAGCGACCACTGCACGACGCTTTTATCTTGCGTCTTCCTTCCTTCCTTCCTTCCTTCTTCTCATGCCAAGAATTAAGAAAGATTTCAAACCCAGTAGGAATTATGAAGAACATGATGAAATATTCAGCCGGTGGAATATGTCATTTAGCCTCGTTGAACTGCCAAACCAGAACATGATTACTGTACTACAGTAACACTTTTTTTATGCAAACCAGCAACACGCTACTAACGGAACGCATGGATGAATAAAAAATCCGCCACCAATGCCCCAATGATAGATACAAGGGCGTTAGTTAAGTGGCAGTCAAATGATCAGGTACAAGCGCAATCGAACTCTAATATGCTGTCGTTGCTTGCTGACCGTCGTCTCTGCCAGGGTTCTCTTCTATCAATCACTCGCATGGGAATTGGGATGGGAGACCTGCCTGCCTGCCTGTTGAGCCACATGAGAGCGGAGCGGCATAGTACTGTACTATAGTATTTCAAGTAGTACGCACAGTCGTACAGGCATAAGCATGTGGTGGAGTGGAGCCCGTGGACGATTAGTCAGTGGAGGAGGAACAAAGGAATTTGTGGAGTGGAAGGAGAGGTTTCCTTTCCTTTGAAATAAGTAGCTACTAGCTAGGCTGCGTGCGGCTGCAAGAACTGAACCACTTCCCTCCACTCATTAGTGGCAAGGCAGTACTTGTAGGGAAGGTGGTTGGTTGGGTTAGCTCGGCTTCCCTTCCCTTCCCTCCAAGGGAATCCAGGAGAAGCCAAGGGGCAAAGGAAAGATCAACTTCCGTCCATGTCTCTCTTTCATTTCATACACTCTACCCAATGGGAATGGTAGAAGAGTCCGTTGGTGAAGGGCGGCTTTTATTAAACCATGCATACAGGCACGCGAAAGCAGCAACTCGGTAGGCCATGATCTCTGAATAACTGTGCAGTGGGAGCAGCAGGAGGTCGATGAAGAAGGGTGCGCCGTCAATGACAGTTACTCCGGCGCTGCGAGCACATCTGGAGGCATTGAAAGCACTTTGGCTGGCTATGACACTAACAAGTACTCCCTCCTTTCTCAAAAGATTGTCACCTTCTAGTTCATTTTTGTATTAGAAGGTGACAATCTTTTGAGAAAGGAGGGAGTAGTAACAATCCTTGGATACACTGATCGAACGCATGTGAGGGATGGTTGCCTCTAGCATGCAGGAGGGCCGGTGCTGCTGCATCTGTTCTGCAATCAGTGGCCAGCTCTGTTGAGCACACCACTTGTGTTGCGTGCTTTGCTTGCCTTCAGAATCCATCGTGGGAATTTCAATCAGTGGATGGATGGATGGATGGCTTCTAGAACGAGAACAAATGGAGTTCCATAAGCTATATGGAACCTGAATGTTACTAGCGTATATAGTGCTCTGAACGAATTGGAAATTGTTGTTCATCTTGTTTGGTTATGGCAGCAGAGTGATTTTTCCCGCGAAGCATTCGGCTACGCAAAGCAGAACCGTGTACGGTTTCCTTCCTCGGCGTAAATAAATTAGCTGCGGCTCAGCAGGCCACCGGTATGCTTGTTTAGGCCCAGTAATAAGTAGACTGACAGAATGTGGTATCGCCGGGCCTGGTAGTGGTAGCGCGGGCCTGTGAGTCCAGTTTGGGAGGGGCAGAGTTGTGAGTGGAGCATTCGTTTTGGGACACTGCTGGTCTCGAGTTCCACGGCCCAAATAGCAGCGCGTGTCCCGGTATCTTTGGGTCTACTTACGGCCCAAGAACCGTGCGCTGCGATCATTGCTGTAGCGCTTCAGTGACCACGACGGGCGGGCCTTGATGATGCCGGGCTTTCCCGTGGTTATAGAGACCAAGGAGTATGCGGCTATAGAGACCAAGGAGTATGCGGTTGAGGCCGTGGGTAAACCAGCTTTTATTTATGTTCTCTTCTCACTCGCGTATGTGTGCACGTATGAGCGTGAGGGATGCTGATTCCAACAATGCAGTGCGGCCAGACATGACCCGAGCGTATGCGTCGTCATGCTGATTTTTTTTTTAAAAAAAAATATACTCCTTCTATCTTAAAAAGTTTATCGCTTTATAATTTAAAAATAAATTATTAGAAAGTGACAAAGTTTTGAAAATGAAGGGTACGTACGATAGTAGGATACCCACGCCGAGCCCGCTACTGCGCCCCCTTCGTCCACGGCGTAGACGAAGGCGGAGCAGGCCACAGGCGGGGTCGATGGGCTCTCAGTTCTCAAGTGTCTTCTTGCCTGCGTTGCGCGCCTGCCTCTGCCTTCTGCTCCTCTGCCCGTGAACGGGAACCTTCAACTGGCTCGCGAGGAGTACTAGCTTTCACAATTTTGGAATATTACAATCGTTGATCAAATCTCATCAAGCATGGATTCTCGAAAATGAATATCTGGTGGCTGATGCAACACGCCGGGTCATGCTGCTTATCTGAATTAAGATGACACACTCCCTCCATCCCATAATAGATGTCGTTTTGAACAACGAAAGCAACTAAAAAAGAACTACAGATTCATGTCTTAACGACATTTATTATAGGAAGGAGGGAGTAGATGACAACTAATTACTCCATCCAAAACATTTGATGTTACTCCAAAACTTGAACAACATTGTTACGGTCTGCTTTCTGAACGAATTTCTTAGCAGCCATGCGACCTTCAATATAATACGTAATGCTAGTTGGTAACCCTTCGTTTTTTGGTTTCGCCACCGGATCAATCTTCATGGACTGGAGCACGGCTGAAGTGTGAAGGATGTGAAGCGCGAGCTCCACTTGGTCCTTGAAACCGAAAAACCCGGAAAAGTAAACTGATTGCAGATGGGTATGCTTGTGCGAGTGTGAAGTTAATAGGTTCCTAAGGTCACCGTCAAGGACCGCATTGTAAGGACGGCGCTGAATCGATATCATCATCCACATCTATATGTATATAAAGAGGAAAAAAAGTTATTATCTGTTGTTGTTGTGTAATAGTACATGCATGTATAATAAATCATAGGCAAAAGGCCAAATGCAAAACTAGCTTAATTGGGGATATGTAATGTTATTGTAAGAATTAATTAAATGAGATGATACTGGATAGAACATAGCTAGTTTCTTATTCTATTATTTTTTAAGATCTAGGTGAACTTACATGTAGTTCCAGCTTTTCCAAGAAGGGAGCAGCATTAAGGAGATGTGCATAGTCACGGACATCTCCATCCTTGCAAACAGTCACCTCCAAGATCAAATGCCGAAGATGCATGAATTTGATAGGAGGCCTCATCGCCACAGGAAGAATTGTCCTCTAGTTCAGAAAACATTGGAGAGAGGCCGGGTTGATTAATTATTAAGCCACATGCAGTATAGGTAAGGTATAATAATAAATAATAATTGTAATAGACAGATAAGTGGTCATGCGCCACTAATTAATTAACTAACCTTGCGTTCACTGCATCTTAAGCGGAATTTCTCAAGATGTGGCAAAGTACTAGGGAATCCCGTTGTTATGTAGTCAAGAGTACTAGTAGTATCATCAAACCCAAATAAACTAAGATGCACTTTTGTCAGACTTGAAATTGTAGTAGCAAATAACTCTAGAGGTACCAGCCGACCAGTGTAGTGGAGTGTTGTGAGACCACCACAGTTCATCTCAATCCGTTCAAGGAAGTAGCATTCATTGACCACCAAGCGCTTCAGCCTTGTAGGATGGAGTGCCCGTATAAACGTTAGTGTTGCACAGTAGGCAATCCTAAGAGACTTGAGAAGGGTACATTTGGACAGCAAATACTCAAGATGCTCTCCTGTAATTCTCACGTTTTTCATGGTGATCTTTCTAAGGTTCAGAAAGCCACTGACGTCGCCGTTCGGAGCTGGCAGATTCAGATGCACGCAAGAAAGCCGCAGGCGCCGCAAACCGCCGCCGGTCGTCGTATTGAAAAGGTGGCAAGGAAAATGGTACACATGCGTTGTGTCTAGTAGCCGTAATGGGCAGAGAGGCTGGACGGCTGAAGACTGAGCTCCTTTGCCCTTGATTGAACCGCAAATTTCACCCAATTATCTACGCGATCTGCATCCATGTTTTTCAAGAATGAAATACCGCGAACTTCCAAGAGGTTGACCCCCACGCCACTGTGTTGCTCCAGAATAGAATCAACCTTAGCAAGAAAGCCCTGATCATCACCAAACCAGCACCTCAATGTATGGAGATTGAAGATTAGGTTGCCGTGATGACACCACAAATATCTGCATTGCCTCGATAACAGGCTTGTCCTGATCGCATCTCTTATATCCAGTAGCGATATGATATTGATTAAAATATCCTGAAGCAGCACGCACGCAGCATCAGTCGTCAGTTGAAGTTTACTTTAAATGATGATGAATCCATGCATGCATGTGGCAGGAACAAGCTTCATTCTACTGCAGCTCATCAGCTTTAATTAATTTAATCCATGCAAGAGGAAGGGCCAGAAGCGGGAAAAAAAAGTTAGTGTACCGTACCACAGGAAGATCCAGGAGCTGGAGCCGCGATCCTTCCGGTTTGCTCTTCGTCTTCATCCTTGCTCGATCTGTAAACGAAGCAATTGAAGAAAATTGACACAATTCATCCTTGCTCGATCCATGCATCATGGCACAGGAAGAAAGCTAAGAACCAGACTAGTGCCTGGGCCCCGACGCTTGGTCGTCGCTCGCCGAAGCCCAACTAACGAAAGAAACGAGCAGAGACAGAGCAGGATGGGAGGATTATATTGGCCGTCCCGTCGTCTCCTGTCGGCGGCGGCGGCGGCGGCGCAAACCGTACGTAATTATGTATGTTGGCTGATTATTTATATTTGCCTCCCACGGTGGGTTCTCGTAAATGGGCCTGGGCTGTAACCAGGTTGAGCCGTCATAAATGGGCCAAGGGTTGTTGGTGGAGCCCAAAGCATTGGTTCTTATTGTTCCAATTACTTCTATTTCTTTCCACACACACATCTATGGCCCTGTTTGTAGGAAAAAAAAATTCTGCAACCGGAAAAAAAAATCTGTTTGGTTACGTTTATGTGTATCTCGATTATCTACTTAGCATGCTTTTTTTATGAGTCTGCTGTTCGGTAAAGCGACTGGCTAGTGAGTTGGGATGTTTGACAAACTTGATTATTTTTTTTGGCTTATCCCTGGTATGCTTGTAAAATGACCTTTATGCCCCTGAAGTTGATTACAACTCATTTTTTCTGTTTGTTTTAATATTATTTGCAGATATTTATTATAACATTATAATATTTTTCTATCATGATCTGTACAGTATATGGTTCCTTCGTCATGTAAGCAAACAGAAATGTACTTATATTTTAATATATGGTTCAGTTTTCAAGAAAAATCATCAGTAAGATCAAGGTTGCAGGTTCAATCTATAATATCCCTTGAACCAGATATCAGATATCAGTATGTAACACTAATGCACATTGAAAGCATCTAGGCCCCATGAGGTACGGTTTCGGTGATTAATGACAACCATTCGATATTACTAATGAATTTGTGAATGCAAGGTCTCAATGACACTCAATCAAATGAAATCAAAATTACATTGGAGACCCATATAAAATCAACAAATGAGATCAAATCAAAACATATGATGACAAGAAGTGAAAGCTCTAACTTGATATCATTCCATGCTTGAAGACAATCAAAACAACATTTCCAACAAGTGTCAAGAGGTCACAAGTTCAAAATTCCAAAAGAACAACTCAAAACAACTCGAAGTCAACAAGTTGAATACACCGGATCAACCGACGTTACATGAGTTGACTACATCGGTCAAGTTGGTTCTATTGAAGAAGAAGACCTCAGACAAATGCACTCACCGGATCATCCGATGTGAGTGGCTCAGTGCATCGGTCCATCATCACAGAATGCAATACCATTGGACCAAGTGAAGCACCGGATCATCCGATGTGCAGAACTACATACATCGGTCAATCACTCCAGTGAGCCTCAAGATCAAGCAAAAATCTGTAGGAAGAGCCACCGGATCATCCGATGAGTAGAGAGATCAACATCGGTCTAACAACGGTCATATCTGACACAGTGACATCAGCTAATTTGGCTTTGACCGATGACAACTGAAGGGGAGACATCGGATCATCCGGTGTTCGCAGACAAGTGATGTCAGCCTACTTTTCCAACGGCTATCTCGTGGAGGCTGGCTATTTATACCCCTTCAACCTGTCAAATCGACAAGACTTGAAGCCCAGACATACTCTACACATCCTAGAGCATTCAAGCAAGAGAGCTACCACTTTCACATCAATTTCACATCAATTGTACACCAAGAGATAGGCTAGAACTAGCTAGAGATAGTGCTTGGGTGCCTCCACTCTAAGTGATTGGAGTCTCTAGCATAGTGAGAGCCACAAGGGAGTGTCCCTTGGTGTGTGTAACTTCCGGAGCTTGCCAAGTGGTTTGTGGAAGCCCGGAGGATCCCAAAAGTGTACAAGGCTTGAGCTCCACCTTGCCAAGGTTGGCGAACGGAGAAGAATAGTGAAGAAGCCCCTAGTCTCGGTGACTTGGGAGTGGCAAAACCCTTCGGTGGGTGTCACAACGTGGATGTAGGAAGATCCTTGTGATCTTACCGAACCACGGGATAAACTCCGTGTCCCTTGAGCGTTTGCATCCCTCTCCCTTTTTACTCTTATGCAATCTTCATTCCGCAACTTTAAATTACATTGATTGCATAGTTTAATTGCATAGGGAATTGGGCTTTAAGTTGTTAAGTGTTTAATTGTCTTAAAATTTGGAAGAAAGCCCAATTCACCCCCCCTCTTGGGCGTTTCGATCCTTACAATTGGTATCAGAGCCTTGTTGCTCATTGGATCATTCTAGCTTCACCGCTAGAGAGCTTAAATGGCCAAGAATGGGGGTTCGGTTCCTATCTTTGAGGGCAAGAACTTTGCCTATTGGAAAGCACGCATGCGTGCCTACCTAGAGGCCATTGCTCCCGAAGTGTGGGAAGCGACCCATGCGGGATTTGGTGATCTTAACTATGTTGGTGATCAAATTAAATGGGATGCTAAAGCTAGAAATGCCATTTATGAATGCATTAGTCAAGATGTATTTGCAAGAATAGCTAGTAAAGAAAAGGCTTGTGAAATTTGGGCATGCTTAATTGAAATTCATGAGGGTTCCTCTCGTGTTAAAGAACTCAAATATCACTTGCTAAAATCCAAGTATGATGAATTCAAAATGCTTCCTCATGAGAATGTTAACCAAATGTTTTCACGCTTAAATGTTCTTATTGAGGAGATTAATGCTCTTGACATTGCATCTCTTGGCAAGGGACTTATCAACCGAAAGATCCTCATGCTCCTTCCCAAGCCCAAGTACAACATCATCAACTCCATGCTCCAAAAGGAATCACTTGACAACATTGAAGTTTCGGAGCTCATTGGAGAAATACACGCTCATGAGATGAGCGTACTTGGAATGATGGAGGAATCATCATCAAAAACTATTGCTCTCAAGGCTTCAACCAAGAAGACCACTCCCAAGAAAAAGAAAGTGGTTGAGCCTAGCTCAAGCGAAGGAGAACAAGCTACAAGTGAAGATGATGATGACAATGAGCTTGCATTGATGATGAGGAAGTTTTCACGTCTCAACTCAAAGATTGCCAAGAAGGGATACTCGTTTGATCCCAAGAAGAAAGCCTTCTTGCCAAAGAGAGATGAAAACAAGACGTGCTACAATTGTGGCGATCAAGGCCACATATCATATGATTGTCCAAAACCGGACAAGAGGAAGGACAAGGGCAAGCATCGCAAACTAGAAGAGAGTGAGGATGATGAAGATGCAAAGCCCAAGCGCACCTTTGGAAAGAAGAAACTTGACAAAGGCAAGAAGACCAAGCTCTTTCCAAAGAAGAGAAGAGGACCTCAAAAGGTCTTCATGTGCGAAGCAAATGAGTGGGTCACCGATGAAGAAACAAGTGATGATAGTGAAGATGAGGAAGAAAACTTGGCAAACCTCGCTATCGTCAACAAGAATGACTCACCCCTTCCTCCACCGCCTATGTGCCTCATGGCGAAAGGTAACACAAAGGTATGTGATGACTCAAGTGATGATGAACTTTCTCCCGATGAACTAGCATCTATGATCAATGAATATCATGCCATTATCAAAAGGGAAAAGGCTAAGGTTAAGGCACTTGAGCTAACTCGCGCCAAGCTAGAGGGTGCCAACCTCGATTTGCAAGACAAGTATGTCACCATACTTAATGAGCATGAAACGCTCAAGTCACATGTCAAGCAAATCGAGGAGGAGAAGGCTCAAATCAAGCTTGAGTTCCATGAGCTTGACTTAGCTAACACGGCATTATTGGCTAAGCATAACGAGTTAGTTCAAGAGCATGAGACACTTAGTCTTTCCTATGAGGCAATGGAACTAAAATTGAATAACTTGAAGAAAGAAACTCTTAATGGCAAAACATCCGCTAGTTCACATGCCACTAACAATTTGCATAAGTCTTTGCCATTGAAAGCTAATAGGGAGAAGGAGCTAATGGACGAGATCGAAAGTCTCCGCACTAGTGTGGCTAGACTTTCCAAGGGAGAGGACAAGCACAAGGAGATCCTCTTCCAACAAGCTAAAGGCTTCAACAAGAGGGGACTTGGGACCTTCCCTACGCCTAACAAATGGAAGGTGCCCTCACCGGAGCTTAGGACAAGCTTCATCAAGGAAGTGGGATCCTATTGCCAACATTGTGAGGTCACCGGACATCACACTAGGGAGTGCCCTCTTCCCACTCGTCCTTCTCCAAAATTACCTCCTAGCTATTCATCTACTTTCAATGATTGTCACTATCTATTGAGCAAAGTAGGTGGAAAGGTGAAAGCGAAGTTCATTGGCAAAAACATCAAGGGCATGAAGGGGAAGCTCCCCAAGCAACTTTGGGTCCCAAAATCACTTGTATCACACATACAAGGACCTAAGTTGGCTTGGGTTCCTAAACTCAAAAACTAAACTCATGTGTGTAGGTGAACTACAAAGCCGGAGGAAAACATTGGGTACTCGATAGTGGGTGCACTCAACACATGACCGGCAATGATGGTATGTTCACCTCCATAGAAGACCCCGGCAATCATGAACAAGTCACCTTTGGTGATAACTCAAAGGGGAAGGTAATTGGTTTAGGTAAAATTGCAATTTCTAATGACTTGTCCATTTCGAATGTGCTTTTCGTTAAGTCTCTTAGTTTTAATTTGCTCTCTATTGCTCAACTTTGTGATCTTGGACTAACGTGCACATTTGACAAAGATGGTGTTGTGGTAACTAGTGTAGCTAGCAAAGAGTTAATATTCAAGGGCTTTAGGCATGGTCATCTATATTTGGTGGACTTCTCCAACAAGAACGCAAGTCTAACCACCTGTCTTTTCACCAAGACAAGTTTGGGGTGGCTATGGCATCGGAGGATTGCTCACATAGGAATGAGCAAGCTCAAGAAGTCCTTCAAGCTAGGGATGGTGACCGGCGTAAAGGACGTGACATTTGAAAAGAACAAGCTATGTAGCGCATGTCAAGCCGGGAAGCAAGTGGCTTCGCACCATCCGATGAAGACAATGGTGTCTACCTCCAAGCCGCTCGAACTACTTCACATGGACCTCTTCGGACCGTCCACCTACCAAAGTCTTGGCGGTAATCTCTATTGTCTCGTTATTGTTGATGATTACTCTCGCTATGCTTGGACTTTGTTTTTAGGTGACAAGGGTGAAACTCCGGAAGTCTTCAAGACCTTTGCAAAACGAGCTCAACGGGAATTCCAACTTCCCATCATCAAGGTCCGGAGTGACAACGGCACCGAGTTCAAGAACTACAATATTGGGGAGTGGTGTGACCGTGAAGGAGTCAAGCACGAATTTTCGGCCACATACACCCCTCAACAAAACGGTGTTGTTGAGAGAAAGAACAAGACACTAATCACCCTCGCGAGAGCCATGCTTGATGATTATGGGACGTCGGAGAAGTTTTGGGCGGAAGCGATCAACACGGCATGTCATGCCGCAAATAGAGTCTACCTTCATCGACTTCTCCAAAAGACTCCCTACGAGCTCCTCATTGGGAGGAAGCCCAACATCTCCTACTTCCGGGTCTTCGGATGCAAGTGCTACATCTACCGCAAGAAAAGACTTGGTAAGTTTGAAAGAAGGTGCGATGTTGGTATTTTCCTTGGTTATGCGTCAAACTCAAAGGCATATCGAGTATTCAACCAAACCTCCGGGTTAGTTGAAGAAAGTTGTGACGTTGAGTTTGATGAGACTAATGGCTCCCAAGAGGAGAGTTTTGGTCATGATGATATAGATGATGAGCCTCTACGAGAAGCTATGAAGAACATGACCATAGGCGACATCAAGCCCAAAGTTGAGGAGAGCCATGATCAAGGGGGAGCTTCAAATCCGAACATCAACACCTCCAAGGCGCCTCAAGTGGATGAAGAAGAAGACAAAGATGATCCATTGCCTATACAAGACCAACAAGCTACACAACACCAAGAAGAAGATGAAGTCCAAGGTGAAGTCCAACCACAAGACGAGCTAGATGCTTCACCACCACCAAGTGACTCACAACCGTTGATGAGACATGGGCGCATCTCCAAGGCACATCCAATGGATCAAATCATTGGAAGTCCTTCACGGGGAGTAAGTACTCGTTCACGTCATGTTGCATCTTTTTGTGAGCACTACTCTTTTGTGTCGTGTGTAGAACCCAAAAGCATTGAGGAAGCTCTCCAAGACTCCAATTGGGTGATGGCTATGCAAGAGGAACTCAACAACTTCACCCGCAATGAAGTTTGGGTGTTGGAGGAGCGACCCAAGGACAAGAATGTGATTGGAACGAAGTGGGTCTACCGCAACAAGCAAGATGAGAATGGCGTGGTGGTCCGCAACAAAGCTAGGCTTGTGGCAAAGGGATTTGCTCAAGTTGAAGGTCTGGATTTTGGGGAGACATTCGCCCCGGTAGCACGGTTAGAAGCTATCCGCATACTCCTTGCTTTTGCTTCTCATCATAATATCATGCTTTATCAAATGGATGTTAAAAGTGCATTTCTCAATGGCTATATTAATGAACTTGTGTTTGTTGAGCAACCTCCCGGGTTTGAGGACCCAAGAAACCCTAACCATGTCTATAGGCTAAACAAAGCACTCTATGGACTCAAGCAAGCTCCAAGGGCATGGTACGAGCGCTTAAGGGACTTCCTCGTCATGCAAGGTTTCAAGATTGGGAGGGTGGACACTACACTCTTCACCAAGGACATCGACGGAGACTTATTTCTTTGTCAAATTTATGTCGATGATATTATTTTTGGCTCAACTAACAAAGCTCTTAGCCATGAGTTTGGCAAAATGATGTCTAGGGAATTCGAGATGTCGATGATTGGAGAGCTCAACTTCTTCCTAGGATTTCAAATCAAGCAACTTCAAGAGGGGACCTTCATCCATCAAGAGAAGTACACTAAGGACCTCTTGAAGAAATTTGAGATGGGAGATTGCAGCTCAAGAAGCACTCCAATGGCGACAAATTGTCATCTCGACGCGGACATGGACGGTAAACCTATTGATCAATCTCATTACCGTTCCATGATTGGTTCATTGCTATATCTTACCGCATCTAGGCCCGATATTATGTTTAGTGTGTGCTTGTGTGCTCGCTTTCAAGCGGCACCTAAAGAATCGCACAAGAAGGCGGTCTTTAGGATACTTCGGTATCTCAAGCATACCCCAAGTGTAGGTTTGTGGTACCCCAAGAACGCTAGTTTTCATCTCTTAGGTTACTCGGATTCGGACTTTGCCGGATGCCGTGTAGACCGCAAGAGTACCTCCGGGGGTTGTCACTTACTTGGGCGTTCCCTAGTTTCTTGGTCGAGCAAGAAGCAAAATTCCGTGGCTTTGTCCACCGCGGAGGCGGAGTATATAGCGGCCGGTGCATGTTGTGCCCAAATACTATATATGAAGCAAACCCTCTTGGACTTTGGAGTTAAGTTTGGTTGTGTGCCTCTCCTTTGTGACAATGAAAGTGCGGTTAAGATAGCTAGAAACCCCGTTCAACACTCCCGCACTAAGCACATTGATATTCGCCATCACTTCTTGCGGGACCATGAGGCTAAGGGAGAAATCTCTTTGCAAGGTGTTAGGTCCGAAGAACAATTGGCGGATATCTTCACCAAACCACTTGATGAGAAAACTTTTTCTAGGCTTAGAAGTGAGTTAAATGTGCTAGATGCATCTAACGTCATGTAAATTGCCATGTTCATGTAAGGATGCATATCATATAGGTCTTGTCTAACTCCCAAAGGATAGGGGCAAGCTAGAAGTAGTTTTCCCTGAGGAAGCCTTTGGAAGGTTCAAACTTGGCAAGATAGATTTATTTTATGCCTTGCATGTTCCCTGCCATATAAACTTGCACTCATTTAATGTCTTGCACTATAATTTGTTTGGCATTGCATACGGTAGAATTGTCACAAAGGGGAACCCACATCATGAGAAGGAGACTTGTTTGAAATGCAATATCTCAACTCATATGATGTGGAAAGAGCAAAATTCTAAAGGAACACGCTTTAATGAGATAGAAGTTTTCATACTCTACCTCACAAAGCATGGGCCTTACATTTTATTTGGATATCTTTCCTCTATTTTTCTCGGTGTTCCTTTTTGCATTAAGGCCTAGCCAAGCTATTGGCATATTAGCTTTTTGAGGGGTAAGGGGTTGCCCAAAAGGTCCTAAGACATGTGTTTCTCCTCAATTGTTTGTTCGGTCGAAGGACATATATGGGATGTTTTCGTTCTGTTGTCATCGGATTATCCGATGCCCCTGTCAATCCCTCATCGGTCAAATAGGTGTTCAATCCTCAAAGCCCAACTCTGTCAGAACCTCAAATGATCCGACGCGTTCATCCTGGAAAACATCGGTCCATCCGATGTTCACTCTTCTGGAACTGTGATCTATTCAACCGATGTCAACCTCCCTCTAACGTCGGATCATCCGGTGTCAATATCACTCGGTTGAACACCCTTACTGTGCTAATCGACCGATGTTCAAACCCTAAACGTCGGTCCATCCGATGTCAACAGCATTCCCTGAATATCCTTTCTGTGGCAATTGACCGATGCTCAATTCTCATATCATCGGACCATCCGGTGTTTTAAAAACGGTTAGGGTTTGGACCCCACTATTTAATCACCCGCGCCGCCGCCACCTTCTCTCTCCCCGACTCTTCGCGCCCCCGTGCTCACGTCGCCGCCGCTCCGTCGCCTACAGCGCCGCCGCCGGCCGCCGCCGCCACCCGCAGCGCCGCCGCCCAGCGCCGCCGCCCGCAGCGCCGCCGCCCAGCGCCGCCTCCACCCGCAGCACCGCCGCCTCTGCCTCCCCACGCGCCATCGCCGCCCGTGCTCGCGCACCTCCATCGCCGGCCGCGCCGCCACCGTCGCCCTGCCGGCTGCCGGCATCACTGCCGCCGTCGCCCTCGCCGACTGTCGCCACCGCAGCCGCCCCGTCGCTAGGGTTCCCACGAACCACGCGACATCGTCAAAATCGCTGCGTCGTCTTTCGTCGTTCATCCTTTTCGTCGCTGAGGTTTGTTCCGTGCCGTGCGACATCCGTCATTGTTTCTCATTAAGCATCCTTTCGCTAACCCTAGCCCTCTTCTTTACATCAAGATGGCCCGTGATCGCAAAGGCAAAGGCAAAGCTATCGCGGAGCCCGCCGCGAAAAAGCAGAAACTTTCGAAGGATGAGAAGAAGGCCTTGATGGCCGCTCGCGCCGCCGAGGAGCGTGAGCGCGGCCGTGGGGGTTCCTTGAGGATCCGCGAGGCCCGACCGAGGCCGCCTCCCGTGGTCGACGACTCCGACGTCGAAGAGGAGCCGGTCGCGCCCCTCGTCCGCCGGCGCTCAGCCCGGACACGTGGGGGTCACGCCGAGGCTCCTCCTCGTCCAAGACCGACGGCTGCCGACCGTCGTGAGGACAGGGAGGCTGAGAGGGACATCCATGAGGAGGACACGGCCGTCCTGGCCCGTGAAGAAGTCCGTCTTGTGGATTACAGAAAGATGAAGGCGAAGCAACTACGGAAGCTCAGATGGAGTGTACTGCTTGAGGAATGGTACCCACAGCCCCGAGAGCTTCTTGTGGATAGTCGGTTCTGGACGGTCACGCAGGCGTCTCTCTACGAGACTTACAGACGCCGTGGCCACAAGCTCTTCCAGCACAACCACTTGGACTGGAGGCAGCTTGCAGTGGCCGCAGAGACTGATGTCCGCCCCTTCTTTGAGAGATACAGAGGGTTGGTGGATCTACTGGACTATGAGAGGAGTGCCTATGTGGAAGAATGGGTCCGTGTCTTCTACGCGACCCTGTACATCTCGGAAGGCAGGCGGTCCATTGCTTTCATGTTCAATGGCCAGTACTACCACCTCACGAGGCAGACCTTGGGGCACATTCTTGGTTTGGAGCTGCACGACACCAGCATACATGAGAAGGTCTATGGGCAGGCAGATCCACCGAGGAGGCCACTTACTGGAGGGGTAGCTCCACAGCTAGACGAGATCCGCTCCCTGTTTGGCTCCTCCTTCTCTCCGGACCAGCCGAGAGTCCCAGCCCTCCTGACTCCAGCTGCGCGCATTGTGCACCTCGCCTTGCGCCGCACGCTCCTGCCGAGGTCAGGGTACTTAGAGGGGTTCACCAGTCTCCAGCAGACCCTCTTGTTCTACATAATGAACGGGATGGATTTCGACATCATAGACATACTTCTCTGCGAGATGGAGGACGTCATCACTGATGGGGTTGGGATGATGAGACAGATGGTCTATGGGCACTGGATCAGTTTTATTTGCTCTATGGTAGTGCCAGAGGGGCACTCAGCACAGGCCAGGCTTGCAGACGAGAGCGTGACCCGCTTCGGTCACTACCGTGCGTCCGCTCCTGGAGACCGCCGTCTTGGCCGTCCAGTTGAGCGCCAGGTCCGGGCCCGCTTGACTGAGGAAGACTGGTCCGACCTAGAGCGGGAGGACGAGAGACTTGCTGAGGCTGAGGCTCAGGGGGAGGACCTGCAGCATATCTGGTCTGAGAGCGACACCGACGACAGTGTCGAGGAGTACTTCCCTCCCCCTCCACCTTCACCGAGGCCGCACGACGCCGAGGCAGGAGGATCAGCTGCTCCGCCACCGACACCTCCTCCTGTGTCCGAGGCGCAGGTGACGCAGCCGTCTGAGCTGACGTCGCTACTCCAGCAGATGATTGAGCAGCAGCGCCAGGACAGGCTCGCTGCTGAGCAGGCCAGGGCCGAGCAGGCTGCTCACTTGGCACAGCTGCAGAGGCAGCAGCAGGAGCTCCAGCTTGAGATCGCCCGTCAGAGGCGAGAGGATACGGACAGGTTCACCAACCTGGTAGATCAGATGCACCGCCGTACCCTCGACCAGCAGCAGCAGACCCAGCAGGCCATGATGGGGATCCTAGGGTTGATCACCAACCTATACACTCAGACCGGGATCGCCCTTCCTTCACAGCAGCCTGGACTGGGGCTGGCTCCAGGTGTCGCTCAGGTGCCTACTACTCCTATCCCTTCGATCAGTATGTCACCTCTTCTGGCACCTAGCGCACCGATTCACTCACCACTGCCGGCGACGACCTTGTTCCAGCAGACACCGGCGTCCGTGGTGAGCGCTCCACTTCCTCCAGCTCCTCCAGCATCCTCAGTACCTGCTCCCTCTCCTCCAGCACCGGCAGCGGACCCTCCAGTTTCCACCGCTCCGGCAGCCCCTTCGACCGGCGACTCCAGCTCCGACGACTGCGACGGTGCCCAGTTCGTCCTCGCGCCTAGCTCTCAGGGTCAGTAGGCGTTCTGATCCCTTTTTGGTGTCTTGATGCCAAAGGGGGAGAAGATGTAGGAGAGTGAGAGTCAGGGGGAGTAGCAGTCTCAGGGGGAGTACGTGTTTAGGGGGAGTGTGTGAGTGTGTGTTTATCCTTTGTATTCATGCTTGAGTACTCTTTTGTAATGTTAATTAAGCACTCTTTCACTTGTCTCATTTGCTTATGATTTTAATCGATTGAGCTTTTCGCACCATAATTTTCTTTTATGCGCTTTACAAGCTTAATGTATTCATTGCATATATTCTTGAGTATTTTCATCAAATTCATTATCATTGCGCTTTTAAATATTGTGTTGTCATCAATCACCAAAAAGGGGGAGATTGAAAGCATCTAGGCCCCATGAGGTACGGTTTCGGTGATTAATGACAACCATTCGATATTACTAATGAATTTGTGAATGCAAGGTCTCAATGACACTCAATCAAATGAAATCAAAATTACATTGGAGACCCATATAAAATCAACAAATGAGATCAAATCAAAACATATGATGACAAGAAGTGAAAGCTCTAACTTGATATCATTCCATGCTTGAAGACAATCAAAACAACATTTCCAACAAGTGTCAAGAGGTCACAAGTTCAAAATTCCAAAAGAACAACTCAAAACAACTCGAAGTCAACAAGTTGAATACACCGGATCAACCGACGTTACATGAGTTGACTACATCGGTCAAGTTGGTTCTATTGAAGAAGAAGACCTCAGACAAATGCACTCACCGGATCATCCGATGTGAGTGGCTCAGTGCATCGGTCCATCATCACAGAATGCAATACCATTGGACCAAGTGAAGCACCGGATCATCCGATGTGCAGAACTACATACATCGGTCAATCACTCCAGTGAGCCTCAAGATCAAGCAAAAATCTGTAGGAAGAGCCACCGGATCATCCGATGAGTAGAGAGATCAACATCGGTCTAACAACGGTCATATCTGACACAGTGACATCAGCTAATTTGGCTTTGACCGATGACAACTGAAGGGGAGACATCGGATCATCCGGTGTTCGCAGACAAGTGATGTCAGCCTACTTTTCCAACGGCTATCTCGTGGAGGCTGGCTATTTATACCCCTTCAACCTGTCAAATCGACAAGACTTGAAGCCCAGACATACTCTACACATCCTAGAGCATTCAAGCAAGAGAGCTACCACTTTCACATCAATTTCACATCAATTGTACACCAAGAGATAGGCTAGAACTAGCTAGAGATAGTGCTTGGGTGCCTCCACTCTAAGTGATTGGAGTCTCTAGCATAGTGAGAGCCACAAGGGAGTGTCCCTTGGTGTGTGTAACTTCCGGAGCTTGCCAAGTGGTTTGTGGAAGCCCGGAGGATCCCAAAAGTGTACAAGGCTTGAGCTCCACCTTGCCAAGGTTGGCGAACGGAGAAGAATAGTGAAGAAGCCCCTAGTCTCGGTGACTTGGGAGTGGCAAAACCCTTCGGTGGGTGTCACAACGTGGATGTAGGAAGATCCTTGTGATCTTACCGAACCACGGGATAAACTCCGTGTCCCTTGAGCGTTTGCATCCCTCTCCCTTTTTACTCTTATGCAATCTTCATTCCGCAACTTTAAATTACATTGATTGCATAGTTTAATTGCATAGGGAATTGGGCTTTAAGTTGTTAAGTGTTTAATTGTCTTAAAATTTGGAAGAAAGCCCAATTCACCCCCCCTCTTGGGCGTTTCGATCCTTACACACATTACATTGCAAAATTAATTGAATCTTCATGCACATTCACAATACTAATATGCTGGAGTCAACCAGAAAACTGCGGCGCTAAGTCCAGGAGACTAGCACGGGTCCAACGACGCGAAGGTCTGAGCGTGGGGACTGCGCGCGGGAGTCGAAGAGAAGACGGCGACGCGTAGTCACGGAAACGACAGTGGTGTGGGAGTCCAGCGACGGCTGCAGCGTGGAGTCAGTCACGGAGACGACGACGACGTGAGGTCCGCCGACTCGAGCGCGGAGACGGCGAGGGGTCCAACAAATTGAAGGTGGCGCTTCAACGCGTCGTGACCGGCGTCACTAGCGAGCGATTACCAGCGAACGAAGGCCAGATTCATGGCGTCGCCATCAATTTCATATCAGGATTTCCTGCGGCCGTGGTTGGAGGAATCGGAATGAGGAGGGTTGCGGAGGGGTACCGAAGGGAAAAAGTGTCCGCTTAATCTCAGACCCTGATTCCCACCCGGTGTTACAGAAAATCGGGGTCGTAGTTGTTTTTTGGGCCTACTAATTAATTTGCTTTACAGTCAAGGAATAATTAAGCAAGGTGTTTGGATGGATTTTTTTGCTTTTTATTGATAAGTGGATTTTAAGCGTAACCAAACGGGGTCAATGTACACTGAGCTTGAGCTCTGTTCCTTTCTTCTTTCCAGCTCTTGACACACAGTATGACACCGACAATGTCTTTATCATGTGATCTACCATTTACTGCTTATAGAACCTGACGGAGCGGAGCTTGTAGTAGCTGCTAGTGACGACGGACCCTGCGTCGTCACGGTTACTGTTAGCGGGCCGCCGGACCAGGCATCTGCGCGAGCGCGGTTCTGGCTGGATGGCATGGTTAAGAGGAGCTACCGGTGGTATGCTGGCTAGTGCTGTCCTCGGCTGCAATCGAAGCGACGGACGTTACCGCACGGTTTGATATTTTACCACCGCAGCGCCTAATATCTGCCACATCACCGCTTGATATTTTACTACTGGTGCTTTGACAAGCTAGTGCTATATATCCTCTTAGCAATAGATGGAAGAACTAATCCCCTAGATAAAAGATCTGCAGCTGCCTGGTATTTTACCACCACACCATCTGATATTTGCCACAACACCGCTTGATATTTTACTACCGGTGCTTTGACAAGCTAGTGCTATATATACTCTTAGCAATCGATGGAAGAATTAATCCCCTAATAAAAGATTTACAGCTGTTATAAAAAGATTGAACTATGGGGTGATCATCTTACTTCTAAAAAATAAAGATGTTGAGAAAATTCAAGAATATAGACTTATTTGCTTATTAAACTGTGTTTATAAATGGTTTACCAAGATTCTTAAAATGAGATTAGAGAAAGTTGTTGATAAAATAATACATAATGTTCAATCAGCTTTTATATTAAAGAAAAATAATATGAATTATTTTTTTGTTTTGAAATACCACACTTGCTCATCAGACGGGTACATAGGAGAGATTACCCCCAAACTTACTTAAATGCACCTAAACATAATAGTATTGCATGTGCGATAACTTGGAGAAATGTAAACTACTAAAAAGCAGAAGTCTAAACTACTAGCAGTGTTAGTCTTCGTCTTTGGAGGTTGATGAACCAACTGACTGTGCAGTTGGCAGACGCTGGACAACAAGGTTTGGCAGACTCGCTTCACCCTCACTGGAGTTACCTGGACCATAGAAAGTGAAAAGCTCACCACAACGGCGCACAACATCCACATCCTGCCCTTGGCGAACTGGAGTTGGCAATGTGATGCTGATTTGGCGGTCCACAAAACGAGCACAAAGATCCGCGACAGAAAGAGAGATAGGTAAAATCATATTTAAAAAATTATGAAAAATGTAAATTCCAAACAGTTGAGAGGAACTCACCACCTACATGTGCAACTCCGAGATTAGAGTGTTTCACCATAAAACGAGATGTGAGGTCGTGTGCAGCAGAGTTGAAACTATCACATAGTGACTTGAGACACTTCTTCTTAGCTTCGAGATACCCAATATTGAACGTAAAGAGGGGCTGAGTTGGGCTTTTGTTTCTTGGGTCACAGCCTCGAACCTGCGCACGCAGTAGAAGAGGCAGGCGTACGACGCGACGACGAAGGCCATCCCAGCGGTGGCTTCTTCGCGAGACCTGCGGATGACAACGATGGAATTGTCAGTGAGTTGCAGGTTCCGAGCTGAGTTTGTCCCATGCTCCGGCTCCCTCTCCCGCTCTTGCCGCCCCGCTACTTTCATAGGGTGAGGGTCATCGAGCAACACGAGCTGAGCGACGGCGACCGGGCTGCTGTTGGCAGCAGTAGGGCAGGATCAAGAGCCTGCCACACGGAGGAGGCGGTGTTGCAAGGTAGCCTTAGAGCAAAGGGGAGTCCACGATTCCTGGCTCTCCCAGCTACATGTACTACTGTCAGAAGGCGGCCAGACGCGCTGGGTATCTACTTAGCTCCCGCTACATCAATTAAGTGAGCCTGATTCCTTTTCTTAGCTAACCCTGTACCCAATAAATTTATTCTAAAAATAATGTAAGGAGCATCAGTACTGGACTACTCCTTTGATTGTTAGAGAAACATGAAAATTAGTTTTGAATGGAAAGAGTGCAATGATTCTAGCTTGGAAGGTGTTCGTCCCAATCTTCCGCACCTCTAAATCCTAGAGAGTGTATAGGATGATCATTTGCACAAGATTACAATCATGAGCAACTACTTTCAACGTTCTCTTCTTTTATACCGCCTCTGACTCTGATATTGAGAACTGCTTGAAGCTACAAAATGCTCTGTGTTCTATGATATATAACAATTGAGTATACACAACTTTCCTTTATTATACTAACTATACAAGTTAAATTTATCAAACTGAATAAAAAAAAGAACTTGATTAGCCTATCATTTGACGGCACCTACTGCATTTCTTCCTTTGCCTCTAAACTGTTCCCTATTTTTCCTTCTTACTTCCATTGGATGACCAAGTGAGTAAGGCCGGAATGCACCGATGAGAACTGTGGGAGGCGCCCTGTTGAGGCCTGGTTTTGCCTTGTGCATACCCTTCTTTGGACTATTCAAGTAAGATTTCATGTGACCATACATTAGGCTTGGCACTTTCCTTAGCTCAACAACTGATGATGTGAAGAATTCTTCAGTCTTTCCATCAGCTGAGGGGTCTAAACTATAACCGATTGATGCATCAAGATGTGGCGGAGGAAATCTTTCAAGTTTGGTTGTACTCGTGCTCGTCACCAATCTTGGTCCCTGAAGATAAAATTCACATGTTACTATTTGTTCATGGTTCCTACGTCCAAATACTTGCTTCAATATAGTTTTGCAAAAAGCGTCGAACAAAAGATTTAGATACTTTCAGTTCATGATGACATTGAGGTTTAAGACAAAAATCCTTGTGGGGAGAAGGGAGAAGGATTGATACCTTTGGATTTAATTGCGGCTTATTATTGACACCTGGAGTAAATACTCTGTGCCGGGGATTTTGTGATGTCTGCTTTCTGATTGTATGATGCTCTACAGACCCATTAACCCTTGACTTCCTGAAAAATAAACACATGTTAAAATCTTCTATAAATAACCAGAATAGCAGAAATAAATGCAACAAGTGGTTACAAACCTTTTATGCTTCTCATACTTCAATTTCACGTCTCTTTCTTTGCACGGTGGATACTGCGGAAGGCTTGATGGTTCACATGCAAACGGTTCAGTACTGAAAAACTGAAACCACAGTAGACTTTGTTAAGTGCGGTAAACAAGGACCGTTTCTTTTATTTTAATTTGGAACTAATTTCAATGTATTAATAGTCGGATGCAGTATCTTTTGCATACAGTATACCTACAACGTTGCTTTCTAGAAGATTATTTTAGGTGACTTGAGGATGACAGTATAGAGTATTAACCTCACTGTTAAGAGCATCAGTTGCAGTGCCTCTCATATCTGGATCAATTGATAGGAGAGTCTCTAGAAGTGATACGATAGACGGTGGCAAATCTTTAAACTTTTCAGCTATGCACCGTTCATACGGCTTGAATGTAGGTTGAGGGAACTTCATTTTCTCCCAGTAATCCTCTGATGGAGTACCACACAATTTGAAAATCTTGTGCAATTGTTCCACCTAAACAAATCACTCGTTAAAAGCTATATAAAGCGATTTCCTGCATTGTTTATGTAAAGTTCATGTTTCAACTGGATCAAACAGAGTACCTCTGTTCTTCCAGGGAATATAGGTTCGCCGAGAAGCAGTTCTGCCAATATGCAACCGACGCTCCAAAGGTCAACACCAACACCATAGTGAGTAGCACCTAACAAGAGTTCAGGCGGACGATACCAAAGTGTGATAACTTGGCTAGTCATGGGTCTCATGTTGTCAGGATCGTAAGAGGTGGCAAGTCCAAAGTCAGCTATCTTAAGAATTCCATCGTTGCTGACAAGCAGGTTTGAGCTCTTGATGTCACGGTGAAGAACGCCATTCTTATGACAGTGCTCAATCCCAGAAAGCAATTGTTTCACGTAGCATTTCACCTAAAGGCAAGGATGTAGAAATCATGAATACACACACAAAGGAATAAAACAGACATATAATACACACAAAAAATAAAACAGACATACTATGAGTAACTGTGGTGCTGGCAAATATCTCCTGGTTGGACCTTCCTTTTAAGAACATAAAATTAATTGATAACTTTTGATAATTATAGGGGGCACCTAGTAATTATGTTAATCTGATCTGGCACATTTCCACTTGGCAGTTCAAATGTCTTTAGTTCATTGATGGGATTTCTGGTAAGCAACGTGTGAACAAAAGGCATGAAATGCCGTCTCTGTCAATTGGACTGAAAACCGTGTTCAAACCTAGTGATAATCTGCTTCGCTTAGTCCAATAGACTTTTTTTTTCCAAAAGACACACTTAGTCCAATAGACTTACAGGTCCATGCAGTTTCGGCCGGATAGACTTATTGGTTCTTTGAAAAAGGTGAAGGCAAATTTTCTATTAAAAACAGTCAATGATGCTTCTTCAGTTCTTCTAGAACTAAGTAAAGAAGTTACATCAAGTACCAGATATTCAGTATTCCAGATAGAAGTTTTTGTCTGACAAATATAAGCTGCCAACACTGTAATGCCTTAGATTTCTTTTACACTGCATGTGCAATCCTTTTTTTCTCCCTTGAAGAATATTTTGTCTCTAAGCAAATTAACATTTAGGATGGCCCAGGTTTAAGCCACATCAGGTGTAGAGGTAATTTAGTTTTGGCAACTAAGAACTACATGTTCAATTAGAGAGCATCCTTTCGTGGCAGCCGAATTCAAACTTTTTGACAAAACTCCTAATTGTTGACTACCATCATGAGACTAGTAGATTAGGTCAAATCTGGACATCCTCAATGACCAGTCAAAACTCAAAGCATACCAGGTAGCTAATTTTTCAACATCTTACCCGTTCAAAGTTCCAAGTGAAACCAAAGAAACAGAATGCCACAAACTCTCAGGCCGACCCATGTAGCAAAAATGTCAGTTCCAGTCATGGATAAGTTCAGGACATCATGTACACCATCTCAACTAATCAAGAATGGGTTCCGATGTTAATTTCAAATTGAAAAGATTTTATAAACTTCAAATTGAAAAGATTTTATAAACCACACAACAATTATGTTTTATGTTAACTTCAAGTTGAAGACATTTTTAAACCATACAACAATTGCAGTTCATGTTGCGTGTCAGTTGTCACCCTGTAGTTTTCAAAAACACTAGTAATGACTTCCACATGCTTGACGGGCGCAGAGCATGTTGAAAAAGCAGAGACGATACCTGAGGCAAGGTTAAGCGGCTGCCGGAGGCACATGCGGCAGCGGTGAGGCCGGTGAGGTCATGGTCCATGTACTCGAAGACGAGGTAGAGGGACGGCGCGGTGTTGAGGCGGGAGGTGACCAGACCGTTGAGGCGGACAACGTTGGGGTGGTCGCCGAGGCGGCGGAGCAGGGTGATCTCCCGCGCCATGAACCGCGCACTCTCAGCCTCGCCGACGCCATCCACGTGCACCTTCTTCAGCGCCACCACGCGGCCGCTCTCCACCTCAATTGCCTTGTACACGTTGCTGTATGTCCCTGAGCCAATCTGTGTGCCCAATTGCACAGCACGAGGTATAAGCAAGCAAATTTACATGTTTTTCTATCACCGATTCATTGACTGGGTCAACTCAGGTTACATGAAAATGTCAGAGGGGATATACATTAACCATTATCAGGTAGTAGACCAATACGAACGCCACAAGTTGACTTTTCCATTTGTCTTTATGAATTACTAATTCTTGTGACACGGACGTCATATAAAGTATGAACATAAATGATGGGTTGGTGGTTTCTTAATAACCTCAAGGAAGCTGGGGATTTGTCATCTCTCTTATTTAAACACCCAGTTCTAGGAAATTGGAGGTTGTTTATGTGTTGAAATCATCATCTGCTTTTTTCCCCTCTTGATCTCAACAACTCGGCTTAAAAAAGCATAAAACAATGTTCTCTTCAACTCAGAACAAGAAAATGAAATCGTTTTCCGGTGTAGATGCTACGTCAACTCAATCACAAAAAGGCAGGAGCTCAAATTACTCGCCGGTTTTGGCAACCGACGATCGCAGAGGACAAGCAAGAACAAACAAATAGAAGCAACGTTTGGGGAAAGATAGAAGATTACAGTCTTTCCGCCCGAAAACCGTTGGTTTCCATGAAAAGACCAGACTTTTTTTCCGGTAATTAACTACTCCGTACCAAGCAAAGCAAACACGGGCGGGCGGCGCAATCGACCTCACCTTCTCGAGCTTCTGGAAGGCGTCAGCGCTGCGGGGCGCCCAGCCAAGGAGCGCGTCGCCGGCGGCGTCGGAGAGCCAGAGCGGCCACCCGCACGCGTCCTTCTTCACTGCCGCGATGTGCTCCGGCTGCGGCGCGTCGAGCTGCACCTCTTGGCCCGCTCCTCCCGCGGCGGTGGTGGCGGTGGCACCGACGGCGGGGAAGAAGAGGGAGGACCCCGGGGCGGTGGCGAGTTTACCGAGGATGCACCCCATGGTGGCGTGGCGTCATGTGTCGCGGGCGCGGTCACCGGCGGAGGGAGGCGGTTGCGAGGAAACGAAGGGAGGACGCGGGAAGTTGAGAGAGGGAGGGAGGGAAATGGGAGACCGGCTCGGCTCAACTCCTGTGACTGTGAGACGTCGTTAGTCTTTTCTTGTGAGGACTGCTCTTATTTATTTACGAGAACATTTCTGTGTATTTTTTTGGTGAATGTCTCAGTTGACTTTTTGCGGTAAAATTATCAAGAAAAACCATTTCACCTTATATTTTACTATTACCATTTCTGAGTTGATACCTTTCATTTGAGGTGAGTTACGACTGATCTTGCGTATGCTGCATACGTGATTTTGTTCCCCTGCATAATTGTATGTTATTATTAAAAAATGATAAAATATCTCCAGTTTTCCATACCTTTTTAGCAAAAGTTTTCCATACTTGTTGCTCTGCGTTTACCGTAGCAATCAAAGGAGAAAACGTAATCGCAGCTCGTCATAGCATTTCTTTCTCCTTTCGCAGCCTTCTTCTTTTGCCTCGTTCTGTGATGCCATTGATCCCTGACGGGTCGGAATCACCGGGTGCACAGAGTTCCAAATCTCGATGACAGTTTGCGTGCCTGTTGTGTCAGCCAGGCAGCCAGAGCTTGAGCAGAACGGAGGCAGCGTGACAGTAACACCACACTGACCAAGCGAAGGCTAGCATCGAGTGGGCAGCCAAACTTTTGCTTAGGTCAAGGGTTTGTTGCGTCCCAACCGGACAAATCCAGCAGCTGCTGCCGTTGGAGATAGCATATAATGGAAATCATCCTTATCGAGTAATTAGGCGTAGTGCGCTGCTCACTCCCACACCAAGCGGGCAATGCATCTATCATTCCAGAAACTGATATAGTAGCCTCCTTGGAATCTTGGCTGTTGAAACGCTTGAACCAAATTATCCATGCATGAAAGAGCTGGATCGATGCGAATAGTTTAATTTATGCCCGTTTCGCAACAGGGGAAAAAAGTTTAATTCATACGTACTACCAGCCAGCCGGTTGGGTTGCTAACCGGCTGTTGCCATCTCTCTGCGTCCGTTCCACGGCACTGTTAATTGCCTGCAGCAATGGCGACCAATCCATTGATTCTGCAGGCCAACTAAACGGCACCACCTGCATCAGTAGCAGTTGGCAGCGGAGCAGTACGGTACAGTACTTATTAGTGCCTGACAGCGAAAAAGAACTAAACAAACCTCGATCGATCGAGAGAGTAATCTTTTTATTCCGTCGGTGTCAACGAATTGGCTGTCAAAGTGTAGTTACGAGTAGTAGAAGGCTAACTTGCCGAGTTCGTTAACCCCGGCCGGCGCCTCCCTGTTTCTGTTCGTACAGCGTGTTTGCGGATTCAATCGCGTTGCGGCATGTATGGTCTTTGTCAGTCGGAGAAATAAGGCAACGCCTCGAAAGCGGTACTAGTCAAAAGGGGCGGCAGCACCAACCCTATCCGGCCTGTCCGTGTTAATTAGCATCTGTCTGAAGCTTGAAACTAATTAACCATGCATTTCATGCATGCGAATCACGTAAAAGTTAAGAGGTATCAACACATAAACGCATGTTAATTCCCCTGTAAAACTGTGGACATTTTTTTTGGAAAAAAATAAAACTGTGGACATATACAAGAGGACCAGCTAGCAGCTTATATATATATTTGTAGCGTGTACCGTGTCTGATGAACGAATTGTCAATCAGATCCTAATAAACTCGATCGCTGCCCGTACGTGTGACCGTGCATATCGCAGCACAAATCGAATTAGAATCGTATTCCGTGGCCTTTATTCACCAGTTCGATCGATGTGCCACGGCCGGGCCGACGACTCTCTGGAAAATCTTAGGTGTGCAGCTTTGACTATGGAGTCGCTCGCGCGCCAAACAGGACTCCAACCACCACGGCACCAATGGCTGGCTACCACGAACGTACCGTTTCGTGCGTGGCATTGCCCGGGAACCGGCACAAGGCACCGAAAGTCTCAGCCGGACACCGATCGACCCCTGGCTGGAGCGGCGGCCGGGACCGGGAGAGAGATGCCAAGTCCCAGAGCGTGCATGTCACGCCTTCAGTCAAGGGCACCTGCATGCACCCTCTATCGTCTCTTGACTACGGTGGTACAGGCCAGTAGCATCGTCATTTGATACGTATGTCTGTTCATTCGTTCGCCACAGTGATTTCCTTCCTTGCTTTTGGGGTCAAGCAAGCTCGCAAAATGCAGCGAGAAGAGAAGAAGACGCGTGTGATGTTGCCACGCACCAAATTATAAGTGCCGTGGTGCGTGTACCTACAGCTGCTTGGTTGCGTTGGCGGTGGAGAAACCCATCAAATTAAGTGCTGCTAGCTAGTGCATGGCCTCTAGTTGCCACTAGGCATTTGCCACTCCAGCCAGCAATAGCAGATAAGCTTCAAGCTCCATATCATGCCTGCGTAATCTAGCTGGGGATTTTTGTTTCCTTCTTCTACTAGTTCAGTGGTCGATTTGGCTGACGGCCAAAGCTGTGTGCCTGCCTTCACACAGCAACAGCTCTTCCCAGACCAGCGCCCCGGTCTTGCCCGCCTTCGCACGGCAGGAGAACCAGTCTTTCTCAGTTTGTTCCCACGCGTTTGACCGAGGAATACTTCTGCTTACTACTCCCTCTTTATCTTTTTATTTGACGTTCAGACATCATATTGTAGTTCATTTTCTTGTAAGAAGCGTCAATTAAAAAGATCAGGAGGGAGGGAGTAGTACGGAGTACTAATCAGTTGTTGCAGCCAGCTGCCTAGAAAAATGAACTTCCCATCTCAGATTATCAGTTTGGCAAATCTGAAAAAACGCAATTGTCTGTGTCCCCTCCTCTAAACACAGGGAAAGTCTGACAGTAGTTCACTCTATTTTTTTATACGAGTTCACTCTAAAATCTGAAAAGAAAAGTACCCGTTACTGCAAAATGCCTCAATCATCGTCATATGATCCTAGGTAATCGTGAATCAGGATAATACTATATACCGATAAGTGCACATCAACATCTTAGCTAACTTGATGACTTGGTTTCAGACGAATCATCTGTAACCTTGTGCCGATCCAGTCTGCAGCACGCAATCAACCACTTCCTTTCAACGAAGCAAGAGTTAGTGTGAAACGGCAGCTGCAATTGAAAACATACAACATGCGTTCCTACCAAGAAACACAGTACGAATGACCAATCACATTCAAAGTGACCCCAGGTTTGCGCGAATCTGATGCTTTACATCAGATAGAACGAGGATTTCATGAAAGTTCAGGCGAGCGGACACAATATGTGAAACGTAACGGGAGAAAGGAAAAATGAGAGAACTCTGTCGAGTTAAGATAGGTTGCATTCGAGTCACAGAGTCCAATCCACTATATCTATTGTCCAGAAGGCCACACCGATATGGCCGAGCAGGAGCATTAGCAGGCATTGATTTTTTTATATAATCAATGGGAATGCAATTTACAGTTTTGATATCGGCCATAAAAAGGCTTCAGCCAGAGCAGAGCGTTTCAAGGGCCATGTTCTCGTCCCCATCGACACTCTTCAGGGTACTTCTCACCAAATCCTCTGGGAAGCCCATCTCAACTAGCTTCCGCACCTGTACGCGCACAAAATGAAGTGCATGCCTTCTTATATTCAAATGGAATGATGACTTATGAGCAGTGTTGGCCGTACCTTTTCTTCTATGCCAGTAGAGGCACTCTTTGCAAAGGCCTCCGTCCAGTAGCGAGCCGTGGAAACGAATGTTGAATAGTCACGCAAGTACTGCAGTAATGGATCAACACCAAAAATAAATGAATGCCGAACAGTCACGCAAGTACTGCTAAAACAGATCAACACAAAGAAACGAATGAGAAAAGGCGTGCTATTGTCCACTGAATAAGTGTCACTTAAAGTTCATGTCCTGAAAATCCAGAGCAGCGAAATTTAAGGTCCTATGGTTACACACTGCATTAGCGGACTTCAGTACAAAACTCCTGAAGGGAATTACATGGCCCATCATGTAGCATACTGTTGAGGAAGCCCACTTCTCTCCTAGCAAAGCACAGTAATAAACATCAAAAATATCATGGTGCCCTACAATAAAAAGAGCCTAGCTGTGTTCCTGGACAATTAACTACTTTTATTCATTACTCGCATTCTAACTCTACTTCTGAAATTGGTCAAAGTCAAACTAATCTAACTTTGATCAAATATATAGAAAAAAAATATTAACTTTCGTAACACTATATTAGTACTATTAGATTCACCATGAATTATATTTTCATAGCATATTTATTTTATGTCTTAAGAACTTAAATATTTTTATATAAACTTGGTCAAACTTAGATGAGTTTGACTTTGACCATTTACAGAAATAGAGTTAAAATAAGACGGAGGTAGTACAAAAATGTCAATGATGAGGAAGTTGTGCATAAGTACACATAGAGTTTCTAATAAAGACTGGTCATTCTGGCTCATCGTTCACGTGAATCCACAACGTGCAGTTCAGTGCTGTTAGTAAAACTAAATTGGGTGCTAAAACATAGAATAAAATAGGAACGACTCAGTCCAGACCTGCTGTGCAACAACGGCGTCCTGAGGATCATCAGGTGCAGGAGTAGAAAGCAGCGCTTGAAGGGAAAGCAGCGCCGTCTTCAACGTAAGGGCTGGGCTCCACTGATCTTTCAATATGTCCAAGCAAATTGCCCCACTTTGGCTGCTGATGTTAGGATGCCTAGAACATAGATTTGGGGAGAAATCAGAATTCTACTCAAACAAGCCTAAATGAGGCCAACGTAATTTTGAAATTCTACATAATGCAGAGAATGAAATGATATGATAATGATGATGATGATGATCGCTCAATCAAAAAGCTGAACCATCATGTAACCATATATATGCAGAAATATCATGTCACAAGATGTAGATTTGCCTGTGCAATAATATAGAGTAAAGTTACATACCATACTTTGGTGATGAACTGCATCTTTGGAGGCTCAAAGGGATAGCCACCTACAAGCAAAGACCAAAATCAGTGAAGCAAAGCAATACACACCATATACCCTTACTCTTGACTTGCAGTTATTAGCAATCTTCAGTATAGAAGATACTAAACTAATAGCAAACAAAAGCATCATAACGAAACCACCAGACTTTCAAGAATTTTTATCCCAAATGGTTTACTACATCACAAAGCAGTAACATCGGAATGTAGTTGAATTATACAATAATCAACATATCTGGATTTGGAGTACGGTGGAGAAATCTGTGTGGCAAAATCCGGCAAAGCAAAGCAAAGATGGAATTCGCATAAGTCGCCGCCGCGCCCACCCAAAACCGTGTTCTGAAACAGGAAATAACCAACGAAGGCAGGCGATTCGTACCAAACCCTAATCCGCCCTAAACCCCTCTCGTCCGAGAATCGATCGCTGCGCGTCACATGAATCTACCAACGCAGCCGCCCACGGATCACAGGGAGGAGCAGATCCTACGGGATCCGAGGGGGGGGGGGGCTGAGAAGGCGGCGAAGAGGAAGAGGGATGGAGGAATTACTGGGGAGGCGGATGTCGATGACGAAGGTTCCGTCCTCGTAGGGCGTGTCCTTTGGCCCGGCGATGGTGCCGGTGAGGTGGGAGATGGAGGCGCCGTCGTGCAGCGCGATGGAGACGCCGGAGACCTCCCGGTCGCGGTTGCACTCCGTGAGCTCCTTCTGCACGCGCGAGACGTCCAGCATCGTCGTCGCTTGTCCCGCCGCTTCCGGCGCCGCCGCCTTCCTCCTCGGGACACGACGCGGCAGCATCCGATTGGGGATGAAAGCAGAGGAGCGGAGGGAGATGCCGCCGCCGCGCTACTGGTACTCTTTCTGATTAACAATTAAATACTGCGTGGTTAATTAAAGAAGAGAATCGGAGGGTAAAAAAAAAAAGAGTTGGCAAGGGAAGGGAGGAGTGACGGCCTCAGCAGGGCTACCACAACGATCGCAGCGCACGGTTCTGGGGCCCAAGTTCCTTTACAACTCTGCCCTCCTCCTAAGCTGGAGTCACAGGCCTGTTTAATGGCCTAATGGGCCGTCCGTCTGCTTGCTGGGCCTCAACGTACGACCACCATCCGAACGAACGAACCAGCCCGTGCGGATACACGGAGAGCCACGGCCAGCTCGCTTTGCACGTCCTGACTCCAACCAACGAGCCCAGGTGCTCGGGCAAAAGTGTGTACACGAACGAACCCACGACACGAGCAGTGAGGAGGACAGGACGACGAAAAGGCAGCAGTAGGATTGTACTGGTGCGCGGCGGCCGCGTGGAATTTACCTGGCGTGACCTTATGTACAGCGACGCCGCACCGCACGCGCACCAACCTTCCTCCTCTTCCCAAGGCAAGTCCTCCGCGCTGCTCCCCCGAGTCCCCTTCTCGCCGCTTCCCTCTCCATCCGCCCGGCCGCCGACGCCGTACCGACGACCGGCGAAGGAGGTGAGGTAAGCCCACGCGCCCCCTTCTCCATCTACCTCACCCGCCTTCCTTTTTCCGGTCCTTTCAACCCGTCGGTGGCAGCGCGGCGCTGGTATAGTCTCCCGCCTTCTCCCCCTGTTCGCTTTAGAATGCTACTATGTAGGGGGCGGTACTCCTCTGCGCGGCCGGCCGATGATACGAGATGTAGATCGGCTCGTAGACTCCAAGGTCTGGAGAGGAAAAAAATAGATGCCCACGCCCCGGTATTAGCACGCGCTTCTCCTTCTCCCCACTTCGGCGATTTCCTGGGTACCGACTACTATAAGAGATCGATAGGACTAATCTAGGATTCTCTCATGTCTTAGTTGATTCCGGGGATTCATAAGAATCGATCGGCCTAATCTACAATGCATCGAGCCCAAATACCTTCCTCCAGATTAGAAAAGTGAAATGTAAAGTTAGTGCCTAGTATGAAGGAAGATGTGTAATGTATGTTTAAACCTGCAATAAGTTTTCCTGCCTGCTTCAACTGAGACTGTTAATGGTTATAGCAGCAGTAATCTACTGGCGTTACATGACTTCTCTCATTGTGTCATTGCAGCATCAAGGGTGTCTTACCAGTATTGTTAGTGGTTAGCCCAGAATTTTGCACAATCTCCAGTAAATTTTGTTCTATCCCCATAGTTAGCAGCAAATCAATTTCGTCCACAGAGGAATTGCCAGACAATTTCACAGGTAACTTTTTTTTTTGCCATGGAGACCTTATTTTATTTACAGTCAATACCTTTGGATGTGGAAGCTTCAAAACTAAATATGACTGTTTAGTCAGATTCTGATACGTGTAATCTGTGCAATTTCCAGTGGACCATGGGCGGATTTTGCTGCTGCTTCTGCAATGAAGATTTCGAGGAATATGTCCATCCGAGCAACCCTGTTTATAGGCAATGCATATGCTTGAGGCATATGTTCCACAACATTTTTGGCAGGGTAATATGAACTTTTTTACCATCTTGCTCTATCCAGCTAACTGTTGGAACTGTCGTCACCCACGTTATTGGGATTTTGTTACTCCTGATGTCCATATAACTGTGTCTGGTAACATGTTCATCTCATCCGATTCTTGACTGTGCTAAACTGCCAGTGAAGGTTTAGATACTGGCTTGTACTTATTCGATTGTAAAATGTGCTTCTCTCTTCTATCAATAGATTTTCTATGCTGACCTAGATGCATTGATCCTGTGAATTGCATGGTACTGGATATTCCATTTCTTTCTCCTCTTTCTTCCTTTTTTTTGTGTGCAAAGATGATGCTTTTTTTGGGGTGTTAGATTGCAGCATAAATCAGTGATTGCTATTGCATGTTCAGTAAGACATTGTTTCGTTTAGACAGATGACGGATGGACATTAACGTTGCTTCTAATCTGGTGTGTTAATTTTGTAATCCAACTGTCCATTCTAACTATAGCATATCAATTCCTTGTTCTTTGCAGTATACTGCCACATTCCAGAGGCTTGAGTCTAGGCCAAGCAACCCAGCCCAAGGAGCTGCTTCATTGGGATCCAGTCATCCAAGTGCCGGCATAACTGACAATTCTCTGGCTGAAACTTTTCAGCTTGTTTCTAGACCACTCCCATATGATACTGATCCCAGATATGCCCGTGTTCAAAGAGAGGGATTGGTATCAAGGCGTGAAAAGTCTATAAATCTCACACAAGAAGAATCACTAGCTCTCAGACGAAATGGCAGCAGTTCTGCTATTGAGCATTTAGCTTCTCAGAAGAAACGGAGCAGCACTGATACGGAGTCTGACTATAAAATCCATCGTTCTGAATCAACCAAGAGTTTGTCTGCAAAAGCATACAACAGCAGTTATACAGTTGTCACTTCAGAAGATGAGGACGTCTGCCCTACTTGCCTGGAAGGTTGGTATTCTCGTAGTTTTGTTTAAACAGAGAGTTCTTCATGGTATTTGAGTGTGCTCTCACCATTCCTGTTAAATGTGTTGCAGAATACACTCCAGAAAATCCGAAAATCATTACTAAATGTTGTCATCATTTTCATCTTGGTTGTATTTATGAATGGATGGAGAGAAGTGATACTTGCCCGGTTTGTGGGAAGGTATGATGGCAAAAGTTTGTATACCTCTTGTTTTTCACGTGTCAAATACGTATCATAATTGCTACTTTGTTGCTGTATATTTAATCGGAGGCCTGACGTTTCAGGCGATGAGCTCACAATTGCTATTTAACACTGAATTGATAATTATGTTAATTCTTAATTTTGTTAATTGTAAGGATTACATTTGTTGTAAAATAATCAATCAAAATAAGTATGTTAATTTTGTTAATTGTAAAGATTAATTGCTAATGATAGTGATTAGGCATTAATCAAGATCGCCTCTTGGAATCTATATAGACTCATTTAATTATTTATCCATCCTTACCTACGCCAGCTATCCCTATTTTTCCTTTTCTTTTTGTGTGTGGAACTAACAAATTCTCCTTCACGCTGATGGCATGCAGGAAATGGAATTTTGCGAGAGTCCATGATATGCTTTCATCTTTCATGCTATCACATCTTAGCAAAGAAACGGTCTGCAGTATGGGATACTGGTGAATTGTAAATAATAGTTATACAATGTCCTACTAGATCTCTTCCTTGGGATCAGTTCGTTACATGTACTATTAACATATACTCCCTCTTTATCGTAAAGAATGTCGCTCCCGACAAAAAATTGAACAAGAAATGAACTACGGAAGAGTGTCCGAGCGTCAATTAAATCGATACGGAGGGAGTATCTTACTAAAATTCGTGCAAGAATTTGCTTGTTTCAAGTGGCAGTTCAAGTTGGATATTTGGGAGCACGCATGATAAATGACGTAGCCAATCTATATGATTTATCTTATTGTAATGCGTAAAAGCGTCTAATCTTGTTGGAAGCCACCGACTATAGTGTTTACGCGAGTCACATTCAATCAAGCCTCATCCTGTCTCAACACACTCGCAATATATTCCAAGGATAAAAATGCACAAAACGAATGAGACACCCAAATAGCCCGCTCAAAAGTATTTATCGGATTGCGCATGGCAGTTATACAAGCCACCTTGATTACAGAAGACAGCGTCTCAAGCCTAGAATACAAAGCTGAATCAGAAAATTGAGACGAACCGTACGTCACAAAACTACAAGCAGTGCCAGCAAGCTGCATTTTATTTAGTAATCGTTCACCAACCGATACCGAACCATTTCAATTCATTTTTGCGCCTACACATTTGCCGTCTTGAGGGTGTCGCCCTTCTCCTGCAAGCTCACAAGCAGGCTGTCAAAGCTCTTCTTGAAGGAGTCCACACCTTCCAGCTCAAGCTGCTTGCCGACCTCATCCCAATTGATACCCAACTTCTCCAGAGCGCTGTATACACCTTCCGCCTCAGACACATTCGCATCAACGGTCCTTGATACAGTGCCATGGTCGATGAATGCATTCAGAGCTTGGTCCGGCATCGTGTTGACCTGAAAGTGTGTGGAATAACAGCTGTTAAGCATTAGCATTTTTTTGGTGATAGAAAGAGTATCTATCTGCTATTCAAGAAGATTGGTATAACAGAAATTCGTCATGCAAACATACCGTGTCAGGTCCAATGAGACTGTCCACATAAAGAGTGTCAGGATAAGCAGGGTTCTTGACACCAGTGGATGCCCACAACAACCTCTGCTTCTTGGCACCTTTCTTGGCCAAAGCTTCCCACCTTGGGCCCGAGAATTTCTTCTGATAGAGCTGATTTGCTAGTTTCGCCTGTGCTACAGCAGCCTGGCAGGGAAGAGGGGGATTATGTTGCAGAAATTTATGGAACCCTTAAAAAAGGGTTTTGTGGATCATCTAATCCAGAAAACCTTAATTTTAAGATGTGCATTATTCAAATTGTCTTTACCTTTCCTCTCAAGGCAAGAGCCTCAGGTGTTCCAATCTTCTCGAGCATTTTGTCAATAAGGGAGTCGACTCGGCTGACAAAGAAGGATGCTACACTGGTCACTCGTGATAAGTCACTTAAACCAGAAGCTTCAAGCCCATCAAGGTAAGCATCAATCACAGCCTCATATCTTGCAATTGAGAAAATAAGCTGCAGCAGTAGCAATGAATTTTTGATCAATAAAAGCATCACAACAGTTCCGTTATACACAGTTTTACCATGGCAATATAGTAAGCAGTCAGACAGAACAAGTAAAAAACAAACAATGACACATATGATTCCACAATAAAAGGAAAGTACAATAGCAAGGTCGAACACATCACTTACAGTGACATTGACGCTTATGCCGTCAGAGATGACTTCACGGATAGAAGGAACGCATTCTGCAGTAGCAGGGATCTTAATGTAGACATTTGGACGGTTGACCACCTTGTGTAACCACTTTGCAGCTTCAACAGTTCCTTGAGTGTCATTTGCCAACCTAGGAGACACCTCCACAGAGACATACCCATCGGCACCATCAGTCTCGTTGTAGATAGGCTCAAAAAGTTTGCACGCGTCTTGGATATCCTTTATAACGAGTTCCCAGTAAGCGCTCTCGGCGTCCTTTCCAGCTGAAACGAGCTGCTTGAACTGGTCATCATATGCGCTGGATGATGAGATGGCTTTCTGGAAAATCTGTGATGTGTTGAAGACATTGTCAGGGCTCAGAAATGGAGAAGCAAATACACAAAACGTAAGATTCAGTATGCATGAAACAGGTGGTGATTGAGGATTACCGTAGGGTTACTGGTGACACCGCGAATACCACTTGCAATAAAGGGTAACAAATCGGTGACAGGACGGCAGAGGTTGTCATACCACGGGGATAGTCCATGTTGCTCGTAGACATCATGAAGCCTTGTCCTCTTGGTTGGGGCACCATTCCCTTCCTTGGCAGAAGCCATCGCACTGAAAATTCACATGTCACGCAGTAAGGTCATGCCCGCAAGCAAACTGAATCACAAACAAGTACCCTAATGTTATGCGCTTTAAGACGATAATATGGCCAATTCATTAACTATACGTATATGCCTACCAGGGTGGCATGCATATGGAATTCTTCTGCTGCTAACAGACAGATTTGCTACCTTTGGCAGCGTCTACCTACAACCAAGAGGTCTACGGCAGCAGCAAGTCAGCGACAAAAGAGAAGCCGAAGGAGTAGCGGCGTGCAACCGTGCGGGGTAATCCAAGACGCTCCTGGCACCGCACCAAAATAGCAGCTGTTGGCCACCTCCGTAGGGATCCCGCAGACGCACGGCGGTTCGAGAAGCTGGTCCCTCACCGTCCATTTCCCAATCGCACGGTCGCAAACGCGCGTAAGGCTCCGAGCCCTTGACCTTGACGGCGCCGGATCCAGACCAAAAATCCCTATCGTCGCGTCTCAGGCGGTGCGGTGGGCTACGATACGTTAAGACTACGCATCAACGCGGCATCGCAGCAACCGACGATAGGATCGAAGCTGATGCCGATCTCGCCCCAAGAGCACGCAGAGACTAATCTAATCAGACCTCTCAAAAACCATTCACCCACTAATCGAGCACGAGCACCACCAATCTAGTTTCCCTGATGAGCGAAAGCGCAGGCGAGAAGAGGAGGAAGGTGGCGTGACGCACATGATGGGGCTCCTGGCGCGGCCGGTGATGGAGACGCCGACCCGGCGCGGGGAGGGGGCGAAGGAGAGCGCGGCGGAGCGGAGTCCCGCCGGCGGGAGCAGCGCTCCCACCGCCGGCCTGGGCGCCGCGAGCTTGGACACCGTGCCGGTCATCGCCGCCGGGGGTTGGTTGGTGAAACGGGCGAGGGGCGATGGGTGGGTTGGTCGCTCACGGGGGTCGTTGCGAGGTTTTGAGTTTGAGAGGAGACGCTCTTGTGTTGCCCGTCAGCGTCATTAATAAATAGACGCAGACGCATTCTCTTGTATGCGTATGCAGATTTCACATCTAGTTCCCCTGATTTCTGCGTATTCTCGTTTTGCTCCGTTTTCGTTGGTCCTTCGGTTCTCTCGTCTCCTCTTTTGACTTTTCCCCTTCTGATTTGCTGTATTCAGCTATAGTTTTACAAGACTTGACGCGTTTACGGTGTTGAAATATAAGTGAATTGCCTACCATCCATTATCAGCTTAAGCTTTTGAGGGCAATTGGCAAGTGCATAGTAGCTTAACATGGTATCAGAGCCAGAGGTCTCGAGTTCGAATCCTGGCGGGCGCAATTTATTAAAAAAATGAAAATAAAATTGCAGCCGACTCCTATTCCACGTATGCGGCCGACTCCTATTCCACGTATGCGGCCCAAAGGAGCCTGCACGTGAGGGGAAGTGTTGAAATATAAGTGAATTGTCTATCATCCCTTATCAGCTTAAGCTTTTGAGAGCAATTGGCCAGTGCATAGTAGCTTAACATGGTATCAGAGCCAGAGGTCTCGAGTTCGAATCCTGGCGGGCGCAATTTATTAAAAAATGAAAATAAAATTGCAGCGGACTCCGATTCCACGTATGCGGCCCAAAGGAGCCTGCACGTGAGGGGAAGTGTTGAAATATAAATGAATTATCTACCATCCCTTATCAGCTTAAGCTTTTGAGGACAATTGGTCAGTGCATACTAGCTTAACATACGGCTCGTCCCATGTAGAAGGACAAGAGAAGTTGGCAACATGTTCCATGAAACGAAGTTGGTGTTCGTGTCGCCGTGACCATTCATGAAAATGGCATCCGGTTTTCGTCTTTGTTTTCTGGTATTAAATTTACTCATACTTTATTAAATGTTGTCTCTCTTTTATTTTTAGTTAGTTTTTTATCTAGCCTACCTGATGGGTTTGGAAGAAATTCCGTACATAACACATGCACGCTCGTCCCTGCCGTTGCTTGTTTTCTCGCTGTATGGAGAAGGCAAATGTGAAGCAAGCAAATACTTTGAGCGTCCCTTGGACCCAACGAATAGTCCAACAGCGGTGGCTGCTACAAAACGAGGGTGGTCCTCCAGAAATAAAGAAAAAAAAAATGAGGGTGGCAGGAGCCGACGGGGCTGCTGCAACGAAACCCGTCCAGATCCCCTTCCCCTCCGAACCGAATATTTCATGCCTTTTCCAGAGTTCAGATTACTGCACCAACATGTATGAAATATTGGCAAATTCGAACGTACGAACTCTTGAACTCCGCCGAGCATCTGTCTTCCCATGGAAATCATACCGAGTGCTAGTAACATGAAATTCAGATAGATCACGGAAATTTGTATTCTCTTAAAGAAAAAATAGAAATAAAATCTTCTGAATCAAGGCTGTTCATTTTCAGATCGAGACGGTCGTGCCCACACGCTTGAACTCTGAAGCCAGTTAGCGACTCCATTTGCGTGGTACCTGAAACTTGACCCATCCCAAGGGCCGCTTGCCCTTTGGCAGCACTGCCGTGCCAATGCTTGCTCGTGCTGCTGAGCCGGGCCTGGCAGCTGCGGCCTGCCTCCTAATGGTGATGGTTAACCTTAATATCAACATTTTTTCTGCAAGGAACCTTAATCTCAACATAATGGTGATGGTTAGCCACTTAGCCTTCACCTCGACGTAAGCAGCAGCTGACTTGCTTGTTTGCAGTGTCCCGGTGCCCCTTGTTGGCAATGGAAAGAACAGACGACGTTTTTTGCTGTTCAGAGCTCATGTCTATTTTAGGTGATACTCTGTACTCCGTAGCAAAGATTCTTTACTCTCAGTTACTAATACTACATGCAGAGCTCTCTCTTCCAATTACAGTTCCTCGATTCAGCTTTTCAGAAGAGTCGGAACACAGAGGAAGTGTCCGATGTTTTCCAGCCTTCCAGCAGGCAAACAAAGAGGGAACTTGGAAAAAAAAAAACAGAACGGGATAAATTAGATTGATTTACAAACACTAATAAATCACATCTGCAACGATTGATGTAGTGACCACTAAATATAAACCACACAAACGCTGCTTCTCACATCTCATCCTCTCTACTGATGCATGTAATTGTAATGTAAAACAAGGCCGTCGTAATAGTAAAAACAAAGAAAGAAAAGAAAAGAAAAGAAAAGAAAAGCAATGCACTGGTTGCGTCTACCACGGCTTGAGGTCGCTCTCGAGCCCGGCGTTCCAGTCCAAGACCTTCTCCCCTGGCTGGAGGAAGACGCCCTTGCCGTGCGGCAGCTTGCGCGCGAGCCCGTTGAGTATCTGGTGGAAGGCGTCGCCGGGTATGGTGGGCTGGTGGAAGAGCAGGGCCTGCTTGACGGACGCGCTGGCGAGCAGGCGCTGCTTGCGGATGATGTCCTCGAGCGGGATGGAGGTGAGGATGGAGTCCAGGCGCGGCACGTCCTTCTCGGCCACGAACACGCTGATCTGGTCCCAGGGGATGGCGTCCGAGAAGGGCAGCACGATGTCGTCGGCGATGATGACGGGGATGCAGCCGAACACCACGGCCTCCACCAGGCGCGGGCTCCACGGCGCCCACCCCAGCGGGCACAGGCAGAAGATGGCGCGCTGCATGTCCTCGTAGTACGTCGACGGGTGCTCCGTCGAGAGGTCGAACAGCGGGTTGTCCTTGAAGTTCTCCCACACCGACGCGCGCGCCCCTCTGCACCAATATTCATGCATGTCCTTTAGTTAATTAATCAGGCCAAACATGAGCTCATTATCTAGTTGCATCAATTCAATGGCGCAACAAGCAGAGCAGCGCTTTACCTGGCGTAGTAGCCGCCCTCGGGGTCGTTTCCCATGTCGTAGAAGAGGCCGCGGAAGTAGACAAAGATGGAGCGCGGCGTGCCGGGGTTGATGAGATGCGCCTGCATCTTGTGCGGGTTGGCGTAGGGCGGGATGGTGATGGAGCCGTCCTGGAGGCACACGTGGTTTCTCTGCCCGAACGTCTGCACCAGCGTCGCCCGCCGGAGCAGCGGCAGGATCCCCCTCTCCATCGCCCTTTCCTCCTGCAGCAGCCAGCATTAATTGCGTCAGACAAACCATCCTCTCATCTTGCAGCTTGCATCCAACAGTGCTGATCAGCTGACCTGTCAGGTGAAGCAGAATTGTGAGTAGTAGACAGTAGTACCTGGTAGTGGAAGCACGCGCCGAAGTCGTGGGGCGTGAGGAAGAAGTGGTCGGCGCCCTCCGTCCTGTTCCAGAACGGCCACGTCGTGGCGACGTACTTGATGGCGCTGCGCATGATCCGCGGCGCCCGGAACGGCAGCGGGAAGCCCTGCGGCGTGAGGTCGCAGGTGGTGTAGGCGGGCGTGTAGAACCAGTCGGCCTCCTCGGGGTCCAGCGTCCGCACCGCGCTGGACAGCAGGAACTGGTGCATGAAGATCTCGGCGGCAAACATGTGGTGCAGGCACCGGCTGTCCTTGGCCAGCAGGTTCTGGTTGTACTTCCGGGGCATCTCGTACACGAACACCTTCAGCTTCCCCACCGGGTCGTCGTCCAGCACGCCGCCGGCGCTACCTGATAGTTACCGTTCTTTCATGTTAGCAAACAGTTTCTCCATCATGCAGTTCGTTCTTCTTCTTCAGAATCAGTCCATCTATTCTCGATATGATTGTAAGCATTCGATGCAATTAGTAATAGAATTTAATTAGTGTGCCCCTAATTGGGTTCAGATTTTAGATAGAACGTCATGTAATCATTTCTGAAGCCTGGACGCCAATTCGCACCCAGTATGAAGTTGTCATGACGTACTGCTTTCTTCCAAACAAATCAATTCATCATGATACGATTTAGTGTGCTAAAAATAAAATGCGCAGAAAGATTTGATCTGCAAATAATCAGTTTTTAGTACAAGTAACTGTAGTTCGTGCTTCAGAAAGGGTAAAATGAATCTGCTTTACTACCACAAGTTCATGGGAAAATCCCTAATGATGACTACAATTTCTGGTGGAGTCGTTGCTTTCAGCCGCTCCACCAACCAAAAGATTTGAACTTTACCCCGTCCCCATAAAAAAAAACAATCCCTTTCAAGTGGTCTCTACTTTAACGATACGTTATTCTTACCCCTTTCTTTATCAGGACTAATCTGGTTGTTAGCATGTCCGGTTCAAGAGAGAAGAAAAAAAAACAGTGGACAGTCGAGTGAGTGGATGCCCACCGCTCGATTCATCTGCCACTTATCGTTTCTTTATGGTTGTACCAGTTCCTGTCCTTGCAGGCCCAGAAACGGAGCTGATAAGTAAACCGAATTACACAAGTTAGGCGTCACACTCCGAAAAACTCGTAACAAGAAATGCCGATTCCGGCGAACACATTTACTGCTTTGATTTGTACCAGCTTGAAATAGCACGCCGGATGTTTGATTGCACGAAGATGACACTACAGAGGTTGAGATCTGAACCTTGATGCACACTGCTGATCATGTGACCAAGCAAGCATATAATGATGATGTAATGCAATGCAATGTAGGATCGATCAGAGAAAGGTAGTACGAGCTTCAGTTCACCTGCGACCTGCCAACCGTCTCCAGGAAGCACGAATTACTTGATCCATTCGCTACAGAGCACCGAGTACTCGGTCTAGTGGTTGGTTACTGTGCTAGTGCCGGTACAGAGGCAGGCAGTGGCCACATGGTGGATCACAGGGAGCCAGCGGCGTACTGCAGACGGTCAGAGGCAGCTAGGCCAGATTGATTGATCCGAGAAGGCAACAGCTAGGGACCGGCGGAAAACCCGAGAAAAATCGGGAACAAATCCAAGCGCTAATGGTCTGGTCGGTGTGCTGTGCATGGATCACGTCACGAACTAGCGGCGATCAGATTACTAGCTAGTACAGTAATTCGCAGCGGCGGAGCGAAGCGGCGGCATTGCAATTCGCAGGTGTTGGAGCCGGTAAATCTGAATCCCGAGGGGAGGGCAGGCTGGTTGGGTTCGAGCGCCGCCGACCACCAAGTCCAATTCAAAATCGGAGGAAGGGGGGACGAGCTCGGCAGGAGCAAGTTACCTGAGATCCTGGCGTGCTCGTGCTGCAGCGGCGCCGCCGCCGCCGCCGCTACGCAGGAGATGACGAGCAGAACAGCAGCAGCCGCCGATGGCTTCCGCTCCCGCCCCATTGGTGCCCCAAGAGTTGACCGAATCAAATCAAGGCGAGCTGCGTCTCCTCCGCTGCCTCCCCTGTTCGTGCTTCAGCAATTGGAGTCCCGTCCCGCCGCCGCACGTGGATGGAAGCAGGCTCGAGCGCCGCTCAGCAGCAGCAGCAGCAAGGAGCTGGCGGTAGAGCTTTGCTTCTCCTCCTTAAACGCCGTTGGAACGGTAGGCTATCTATCGCTGTCAAAGAAGCGATGGAACGGCGGAGATTAAAATAAGGAGATTAGGAGGACGAGTGCCGCCGAGTGGTGAACAAGGCAAGGCAAGGCAAAGGAGTCGAGCCAAGGACCAAGGCGGTGGCCATGACGAGCTACAGACTACAGCTACAGCCAGCCAGCCAGCCTATATCTAGAGTAACGTAACCGAGTCCTCCGCCTGCGTGGCTACACTAATCATTTTGCTACAGCGACGTAGGAGTAGCGTTCAAGCAGACTGTACCGTCGATGTTTTCCATTATTGGAATGTACTCCCTCTACACCTAAAAGGATGTCGTTTTTAACACTAAATTTAGTGTTAAAAACGACATCTTTTAGGGATGGAGGGAGTACAAGCATAATAATGCCACGAATAATGTTTTTCTGCAAGTTGAATTTATTCTTTTAATAAAATCCACACACTCAAACGTAGTAGTAATGCTGAAAGGTGCAATTCATGATTACAATTATTATGAAAGGCACGTGCTGGAAACAGCACTTTGTTCGAAAAGTGGCGGTCGATTCGATTAGATTACTGGCGATCACGCAGAGCGGTCGGAGGCGTGAGCATGCGGTCACCTCACCGTGCATGCGTCAGTGCGGAGAGCTGTAAAGAGAATCAAAAGCCGTGGCGTTAGGTCGGGGTGGTTAGCCTACTACGTACCCCCTAACTAAACAGCGATTACCAGTTAGTTGAAGCCGGCATCAATGATGCATGTGAGGCCCCCCTCCCCTCCTCGTGCTGCGACAGACTCATCAATCAACAAGCGGAACCGGGCAACCGGGACTCGGAATTTTCTCTTCTCCCCACGTTGCCTCGCGCACGCCATGCCTTCCGGTTCACCTGCAGAATGCAAGCAGACCATGCAACGTTAAGCAGTGAATTTTCTGTCGGTGCCTTACCCTGTTGCTGCCGCAGCTGTGCAGTGCACGGGCACGTACACGGTACACCCGGTGCCATTAACACTCCCATCCCATGCACGACGTCTTGCTGGTACGGCCTCCGATCCGGCAGGGCCTCTTAGCAGGACTGACTGGTATTGATGTTATGCCTAGGTCCATCAAGCGTGTACCGTGATTCTTCATTTATTGCTATCTTTACGGTTGCGAAAACCTGAAAATGTAACAGGGATTGAAAAAGGTACACGTAAAAAAAAAGTTTTGATGCGGTGAGCGTGGATCGAACACGCGACCTTCAGATCTTCAGTCTGACGCTCTCCCAACTGAGCTATCCCCGCATCTGTTTTTGGTTTTGTTTTTACTCTTCTTATAAGTGAATTGTAAAGCCAAGTCTCGAATTACACGGTACAGGCCCAGCACGCGGAAGGCATGTGTGGATCAACTTCCTGATCGCCTGCCTGCCTCTGGACGGACGGGCCCAGGCCGTAGGGTACGACGCATTGCATCGCCTCCAGACCGCATCGCGATGCAGTCACTCACGGTCAGAGCAGGACCACCTAGCTGTTGCCGGTCGGGAACCGCCTCCCGGTAAGCAGTCCCTCGCCTAATTCTCCTGTCTGCATGGGTTCATCATCGATCAGTCACTATAGTACTACATCTCACACAGTTCCTTCCTCACGGATTTAACACTGGACAATGTCGCTCTCCCTGATTCATTTGGATCTGCAGCCTTGCAGGTAATTTGACAAGGATCAATTTTCCTATGGAACGGAAACGATCGGGTTCAGTACCAGTTTGTCACCACAACAAAGAACATACTCCATTCCGATCTTTTTATTTGTCACCGGTTAGTTTATTTTTTATGACCAGTTAGTTTATTTTTAAACTAACTGATGACTAATAGAAAGATTCGGAAGGAATATAGCAGAATTTCCTAGCTGACGAAACACAGCACTTGGCAGGTTCTGGATTGAAGTTAACCTTATTTGCCCTCATCGTAGTTCGGCAACTGTACGATATAATACAACAGTTATACATTACATGATCCACCGTCTATAATAGGCTACCAACACTACAACAGAGGTCAAAACAGACAGACGTCGTACAGTGAAGGCAGGCACATTGCCTGAAAAAAAAGCAAGGTAGGAGAAGGGAGTGAAGGAGCTTTACATTTAGTGGCTGGCTTGCTCATCATCGTCGTCATTAATCAGCCTCTCATATGGTCCTGTTGCTTACACAAGGACAGCAGCCAAGGTGATGGAACCATGCCACTACCTACCACGGTTTCAGGTCACCCCGGGGGCCCTCGGTCCAGTTCAGCACCTTCTGCCCAGGCTTCAGGAACACGTCTTTGCCGTGCGGTAGCTTCCGGGCCAGGCCGTTCAGGATCTGGTGGAAGGCGTCACCGGGTTGGGCAGGCTGCGGGAGCAACATGGCCTGCTTCATTGATGGGTTCGCGAGCAGCCTCTGCTTGCGAAGGATCACCTCCATTGGAATCGATGTAAGGATGGTGTCCAGCTTTGGAACATCGTCCTCAGCCACAAAAACACCAATCTCCTCCCATGGGATCGCATCCGCAAAGGGAAGAACTATGTCATCAGCGATGATCACCGGAATGCAACCAAACACCACGGCCTCCACCAAACGGGGGCTCCATGGGGCCCAGCCCAGTGGGCACAAGCAGAAGACGGCACGCTGCATGTCCTCATAGTAGGTTGGTGGGTGGTCTGTTGAGATGTCGAACAGGGGGTTGTTCTTGAAGTTCTCCCACACTGATGCACGGGCACCTCTGCATTGCATATGGTAGGTGTGTCAAGACTTCTGATTCAATAATTCATTAGAATGCTTATCATGTAAATATTGCAGGCCCGTACCTTGCATAGTAACCACCCTCAGGATCATTTGCAGTATCATAGAACAGACCACGAAAATAGACAAATATGGATCGAGGGGTCTCAGGGGGAACAAGGTGAGTTTTCATTTTCTGAGGAGGAGCATATGGTGGGATGGTGATGGACCCTTCCTTGAGGCAGACATGATCCTTCTGCCCAAAAGTCTGGACCAATGTAGCACGGCGAAGCAAAGGGAGGACTCCTCGCTCGATAGCCTTCTCTTCCTGTACAATAGTTAGTTTTAATGTGTGTTAGATGATTATCTCAAAAGCAAACAAGGGTAAATGGGAAACAGATGCTGTATGTGAAAATGAGTTGCCTAGGTTCAGTTCTATGCTTTGGATTGGTCATATAAAGGAAGTCATATGTGGACTCTACAACTCACCTGGTAGTGGAAGCATGCTCCAAAGTCATGTGGCACAACAAAGAAATGATCTGCTCCCTCTGTCCTGTTCCAGTAGGGCCAACGCTTGGAAACGAACTGAATTGCACTTCTCATTATCCTTGGAGACTTGAAGGGCAAGGGGTGGCCCCATGGGGTAAGATCACATGTTGTGTAAACTGGGGTGTAAAACCAATCAGCTTCTTCTGGATTTAAAGTTCGGATTGCACTTGACAACAAGAAGCGATGCATGAAAATCTCCGCAGCAAACATGTGGCTGAGGCATCTAGAATCTTTGGCCACCATCTTCTTGTTGTACTTGGTGGGCAACTCATAGACATATACCTTGAGCCTCCCTACAGGGTCATCCTCCAGCACATCACCAGCACTTCCTGAAGTTTCACAATAACCACAGAGACAATGTAAGAGCCATGTACTGCACAACCCTTAAATTCCTAATTAAACAGGTTCAGACATGCTTTTCAAAAGTTGATATTCTTTCCCAGCAAAGCATAATCCAGATTATACTAATCAGTAGTCACAGGCTCGAAGCGTACAAGCCATGAATTCTGATGGTCAAAGCAAAGCATAAATACAAGCCATACTAACCAGTAACGACGGCATACAAGTTATGGATTTTAATGAGGTACAGCAAAGCACAATCCAAACTACACTAACCAAGAAGGAGAATTCTTTTAGCAGGACACGTCCAAATGTCACATCGCAGGTATGAATATCAGTGAGGCCTGGCTGTTTTACTAATTCATATATTGCAGTAGTACTAAAGGATATATAAGTGTAATACTAGTCATCTAAGTTAGCCCATTCTATTATTACATGAGGCGCCCTTGCTTATTCAATAAAGCACAAGTACTCTGGCAGCCATAAAAGTTTGGCAGTTTGCTACTTGATGAGGTATCTAGTTTGGCCATTTTAGGGAAAGAGCGCTCACTTGATCAGCAGTTTGGCATAGTTAAGGCAGGGTCCTAATCCATCCTATACACAGTTATTTCAGAACGCAATACAGAGCTATCACAGAAAGGTATCATTATTAGATCATTAGAGCATTTGCAGCTTCATCGCGTGGGTCCAACTCACAGTCACAGGGCACGCTAACTAATCATCCATTGAGCTGGATGAAGCAGCTGGAGCTAGCTAATTGCCACCTGAGTTACGAACCAGGCTCGGTAAGAGCTGATCTTATGGCAGATCTCGTCATCCACCCGGCCGCTTGTTTTCCCACGGCTTCATTGGATTCTCCACGAGGGACCAGTCAGATCCCCGGCCCAACTACCACGACGCGTTACTTAACAAGCATGGATGTGTCGGATCGATCCAACCCGAACTAGCCGACCAAGCAACGGTCTACACCAAGCATGGCGCAAGCTAGAAAGGAAGCGCCGAAGCGAGAGAGAGAGAGAGAGAGAGAGAGAGAGAGAGCAAGAAGAAGAGTGATGGCCGGCCTCGTACCTTCGATCCGCTCGGTGTCCTGCGCCGCGACAAGAGCCGCGGAGAAGAAAAGCAAGGCGAGCGGCAGGGCCAGCGCCCGCGGCCTGGCCATCCCCATTATTAGTCGTCACCCGCGCCGCCGCCGTTTTCCTTCCGCGCTCCAGCGCTTCGGGAGGAAAAACGGAGGGAGAGGGATCGAGAGGATGGTGGAGGTAGTGCGCGATTGGCAAGGCGAGGGTGGAGTCAAAAGGGAAGGCACGGGCGTGGGAGGATAGTATAGGAACGCTACGCTATGCCGGTGACGCTCGCTGCTAGCTGCTTGGGTTGGGTGCGGGCTCTCCCTGTCAATGATGAGCTGTCGGTCGGCGGTCGGTGCCATGTTCGCCTCAACGCACAGTACCTAGCTGATGCACGACGTACAACAACGCCCGTGTTCTGATTTTGTTAGAAATTTGCCCCCTTCTTTTGAAATGGACATGAAGAGAGCTAACCGTGTGTGTAAGCAAGCAAAAGCCAGTGCGGGTCCGTAACAAGCGGCCGCTGGAAGGAAGGAAGGAGAGGAGAGGAGAGGATCAATCAAAGCCGGGAGACGCGGAACAAACAGGAATTAGTTTGCGTACTCTATACTGTACTCGGTGCCAATTAATGTCCTGCTCTATAACCCAACAATAATCCGCTGATCCTTTGCTTTCCACACCGTACCTTTTGTTGTTGTTTTTTCTCTTCCTCGCGCCAACAACAGCTACGAGCTGGTGCTGTACGTTGAGAGCCTGTCGGTGGAAGCCGGCGAGCGTTTGATACTCGTACACTGACTGCGTCGAGCCGTCGACGTGCGCCCCTCTTCCTCCCCCCGGTTGGCGTGTCGTTTTCTGGCGTTGCTTCGGTCGCAGTTCACGTCGTTTTCTTTCGTCTCCCTCATGCAATGCGTGCCCTACTTCCGGCTTGGGGTCCGCCTCCACCGGAACTCACTCGTGGGATTGATCGTTCGCCAAGTGTTTCTTCTCCAGACAACCAGTTAGGTCGCGGCGCCGGGCAGACTGCACATCTCCCTCTTCGTTGACCTTACTAGCATTCACACCTTACCTTACCGGAGTGGTGAACTGGTGATGACCGGTGAGTCGCCTCAGATTCGGCTTGGTTGCTTGCTGATTGCATTCAAGTCCACACGTTCAACTGAACATCTTCCTTTATTTTAACATTTTTTTTTATTTCTGGACTTCACATCCATTATCTTGGTCCTGAATATCATACGTATTACTACTTCCGTCTTAAAGAGCTTGTCACTTTGTAGTTCATATTCTGTCTCAAAAAATTTATCGCTTTGTAGTGTACGTTACACGAGCGACGAAGGAAGTATGTCCTTCCGTTAATCGACATCCCAACAAAGCGCAGGTACAGGCCTCCGTAGCGCTCTAGTAGTTTCTGATCTGATGACCTCAGCGCCACAAAAAACTGACGTCCTAACCTATCTTCTAGCACCCAATTTACACCAACAACCAGCAGCAACCCTGCCCCGGTAACACAAAAACATTCCTTAACAAAACAGCAACAATTAGATTAAGACCGCTGCTTGATAGGCAGTGGCCAGCAAACCAGACAGGGACAGACAAGCTTCAAGATGATCTTGCTTCAGGCGGCAGTTCCACCTTTACTGAATTCCTTAGAGCCTGACGAATCAAAAAGCACAAACAGCCATGTCATGCAGCACAACACGCAAGGGACAAAGCTTACTGCAGGGTTGCACCGGGTCACGCAGCGCAAACTCAATGGACAAGCTTACTGCAGGACTGCAGAATGACAATCGGCAATGCACGATTACAAGAAACGGACTCTGACACCCAAGAGGAGTAAAACTTTGTAAATTTTGATTAATATATCCACATATGATGGACAAGGCCCACGATGCCTTATATTTGCCTCATCTACTGAAGGAGATAAAAGAAAAAAAAAAACGAAGATATAGAGTATAACAGCTATAAGGAAAGAACAGACAAAAATGTACATTTGGCTTATGGTCAGCACTATGCAGCCACAGTAATTTAAAGGTGCAGGTGTATCATCATTCCTTGTCCCCTCGAAAAAAAAAATCCATCTCAAATCCGCGAGATGCTACCAAGGCTTCAAGTCACCACGTGGCCCGGCGGTCCAGTTCAGGACCCTCTCCCCGGGCTTCAAGAAGACATTGTCACCATGCGGGAGCTTGCGCGCGAGCCCGTTCAGAATCTGGTGGAATGCATCTCTCGGCTGAGAAGGCTGGGGGAAGAGCATGGCCTGCTTCATCGAAGGGTTAGCGAGCAGACGCTGCTTCCTCAGTATAACGTCTGTTGGAATGGATGTCAGGATGCTGTCAAGCTTCGGGACATCCTCCTCAGCGACAAACACGCCGATCTCCTCCCACGGGATGGCGTCCGCGAAAGGCAGGACGATATCATCAGCGATGATCACTGGGATGCAGCCAAACACCACGGCTTCCACGAGCCTGGGACTCCATGGAGCCCAGCCCAGTGGGCACAAGCAGAAAACTGACCGCTGCATGTCTTCGTAGTAAGTTGGTGGGTGATCGGTTGAGATGTCAAAGAGGGGGTTGTTCTTGAAGTTCTCCCAAACAGACGCACGGGCACCCCTGCAGGAGATACACAATCACTAGCGATCAGACCCTGAAAACGATAGCGGGAAAGAACAGGGCACATAGAATTGTGAATCACAATGCTTGTAGACAGACATACAAACAGACGGAAAAAAATACCTTGCATAGTAACCACCCTCAGGGTCATTGCTGGTGTCATAGAACAGACCACGAAAGTAGACGAATATGGATCGAGGGGTGTCTGGGGGAATAAGGTGAGCCTGCATTTTCTGTGGAGGTGCAAACGGCGGGATGGTGATAGAGCCGTCCTTCAGGCAGACATGGTTCTTCTGTCCAAAGGTCTGAACCAGTGTAGCTCGCTGAAGCAAGGGCAGGATTCCCCGTCCAATTGCTTTCTCTTCCTGAAGCATCAGAATTGCTTGTCAAAGAAAGGTCATGATGTTGAAATAGCCAATCACAGAAGCCATCAATCAGAAATTTAGCAAATTGTTATTATTTGTTGAGTGGTTGTTAAGGAATAAATCTGAATATCTGTCTGACATCTAAACTAAAACACAGTATGGGAACGTTTCTTCTGCAAGGGACAAAGAACATGTGGAACCTGAAATAATTTAGTCAGAATAGTTTATCCATAACAACAATATCGAAACATACATCTTTATACCTCCAATCGCCCCCGTGTTCTGAGCCGCAATTAGATATGTCCCAGCCATTTCAAACGTTTCGCTATTCGTTCTATTTGGTACTTAATATTGTTTATATATGACCTTGAATATTTGCTAGAAAAATAAATGTATGTATGGAACAGCTAATGCACTTATGCTCCAAACGCTGCCATTCCATCTATACTTAGGGTAAATAAGCGTCTGCAACCGCAAGATTGTTTCGTACCTGATAATGGAAGCATGCACCAAAATCATGTGGTGTGACAAAGAAATGATCTGCCCCCTCTGATCTGTTCCAGTAAGGCATATTTGTGGCAATCAGCTCAATTGCGCTGCGCATCATCCGTGGAGACTTGAAGGGTAACGGAAGACCGGAAGGAGTCAGATCACATGTTGTGTATACGGGTGTGTAGAACCAATCGGCTTCCTCAGGATTAAAAGTTCTGACAGGGCTTGACAACAGGAACCGGTGCATGAAGATCTCTGCGGCAAACATATGGTTCAGGCACCTAGGATCCTTCTTCAGCCGCTTCTTGTTGTATTTACTGGGTAAATCATAGACATAGACCTTGAGCTTCCCAACAGGGTTGTCTTCTAGCACATCGCCAGCACTACCTGCATTTTATTGGCCACAACATTAAGGTTTGCACAAAAGTTAGGAAAAGATACTTAGTTGCAGAACCATGTTAGGGATCGCATAGCACCATGAAAGCGAAGTATGCTAGCTAAGCAACAACCTACAGGTGTAAAGGTGACTTTTGCACACATAACAGATTGCAAGAACAATGATTATCATTGTCAGCTGTTGATAGCTCTATGAGTATAATTCGGTTTTCAATAGTTTAGTGAATTGTCCGGTAGAAGAAGGCTGCAAGAGGTAAAGAAATTGTAGGAACGCACAACGGAACAATGGAAATAAGCATCATGTTCTTTTGCTTCACAAGGGAGACTATAGAATTCATCAGCCAGTCTACTTCGAAATGCAATATATAGCATGTTCCTGAATGGCAGCATGAACGGTTTTCTTTTTTTTTATAGGAAAAACAGCAGGAAGTGATTTTCAACTGAATTGAGCTAGACCTATATCAAATATTAATAATATGATTCAAAATTATACGACTTCCTTGGTCCTATTCATGATTCAGAGCCTGACAGATCAAACTGCCATCCTAACAAGACAAAGTTCTTTCTTTACCGAACTAGTAGATGCATAGGTGGCTTACAGGCAACATGCTTACAAGCTAAACAGATTAAGAAGCTGCAGTTCCGCAATCTGACAAGAATGTACCTATCAAAGATCAAAGGCGAGATGGAAACAGAAACACAAGGGAAAGCAAGGTCCCTCACCTGAGATCCTCTCTGTCTGGTGGCCCTGCTGCACCGACTGGGCCTCAGCCCCCAGGAAGAGCGCTGCAGCAGATGCAGCGGCGAGAATGGCGATGGGCAGGACCCACCTCTTCATCTTCTCGATTCCCGCAGGCCTCTTCCCAACACCTATGGCCCGTGCCTACTCTCTCCCCAACTCTCCCCGTCGGTCTGGTCTTATGAGGACGGGCAATCCCCAGGGGTAATTAAAAGAAGAGATCTCTGTCAAGGGGAAGCTTTTCTGCCAAATTTTCTCCTCACCTACCACGAAGCATTTGGTGAGAAGGAGAAGGTGAGAGGTGGCTTTCCTAGGCTTCCTTCCTTCTCTCCCTTCCTTCTACAGCTTCAGCCAGAAAGAGAGGGTAGGAAGGATGTATCCTGCTTACTTCACCCCCTTTTCCACGCACCAATTATGAGCTGTAGTCCTTCTCCTCTAATAGAGTAGAGTAAATTAGTTTAGTTGTGTTGCAAGTTGCATGAACGAATGTTTGGTGAGTGGTTTACCTCCACGTCAGATGTCAGGTTTCTTTCCTGCCTCCCTCCCTCCCTCCCATGCTTTTCACCGAACTTGGACTGGACCTCTCACTTGTCTTTCCTTAACAAAATGTCAAATCAACTCCGTCTTCTCTCCGATTCCTTCATCTGGCAGGAGTACCAACTTGCATCTCTATTCTGCTTTTGCAGCCGTGTCTTTTTTTCTCCTCCTACTAATTTGTTTTATTCAAAATATATGTATCCGTGGTGATTTGGATGGTTCCTTTGCACATGGCTCATGACTCATCATGAGGCTTCAGTTGTCCATGTGGCTTAATGCTTTTGTTTATATTAGTACAGAAGAAAAAAAAATGAAGAAACAAGTAGCATTAGTGCTTGGTGACGGCAAAGTGGATCTGGAGGGGCCAGGGGTTTGGTAAACGTCACCCACAAAGCAGCAGAATTTGATAATTAATCGCCAAGCAAAACCAGACGCAACAAACTAGATATTGTAGTGCAGATTTATGCTCTCTCTCTTCTCTCCAAGAGCATACCAATGTAACCAGATTCTCACTTTCAGAAGAAGATTTTTTTAAGGACGCAGTAGAAGAAAAATGTGTTTTCCTTAAACTCTCTTCATGTCAAATTACTTATCACTCTTTAATTGAAAAGTAAACTAGAAAATAATACTCCCTCCTTCCCATTTTAATTGTCGTTTAGGACAAGGATTTTAGTTCATTTTGAACTAAAATCCTTGTCCTAAACGACAAATAATATGGGAAGGAGGGAGTAAGTAATTTGGAAAAAGAGATAGTAGTCGTCATATATTGTCCCAACTCCAAGGAAACCAACATAGGTGCAAGTATTTTTTTTGTGCTATATATTATTTTCTGTGTTGATGGAGAATTTGCATTTTGTCGTCAACTGTTACAAGTGCTTCGATACAACAGAAGAGAAGGGTTAAGACCAGGTCATAAAATACAAAGTACTGATAATTTCTTCATTTTCTTTAAATTTTCCACGTGCTTTGCCTTGGTTGACTTTTGGTCCAACGTTGCTAGAAGTCGGTAATGACGCGTTGGCTTGGGAGGTTAGATGAGTAATCAGGGCGGGGTTGTGGAATCGAAAAGCTATAGGCCGTGCTGGCGTTGTGTGGTTTGAGTAGCACCCCCCTCAGCTCGACGACCACGATACTCTTCTACCGGCTCTAATAATCGGAACGAGTATTAGTCAACTGCGCGTGGCGACAAAAAGGCACCTGCTGCCCTCTCGGAAGAACGGCGATGGAATTGTTCGAGCCGTGGCCGTGGGCCGCGCCGTGGTACGAACGCGGAGACGGGGTGGGCAGGCGGGCGGTGGGATGCTTCCGGTGATCCGGAAGATTTCCGGGTTGCACAGTGTCGCCACGTGACAGCCAGCGAAGCGGGGACCATTCCGCGTTCTTTCTGGCGGCGGCGGCGGATGCCAATGGACGGACGCGCTCGCCTCGGCGGGCCAAACTGAACACCCACCTAAAACGCGGTGCCGGTGCGGCCGCGCTGCATGATTAATCAAACCAATCAGTGCATTTGGTTGTTCGTAAATCGTCCTAACCTCGCCCTCGCCGAGGAAGAGGATAGCAGGGCCAGCACTAATATAGCAGGCCGGCGATCCCAGTTACGCGAGCGGCCCACTATAGATATGGGCCTCACTAGCGCCGGCCTTTTCACGAGCGGGCTCGTTGTCGAGACGTGCGGGCGGGCGGGCTTCAACATCTGGGTGGGTCTCGGACGGTCCCAGCTCGTGGGCCTGTCTCTGTCTGCATCAGGACGCGTGATGCGCGCCGTCTTGTTAAAACTAAACCAGCAGAGTCATGATGGCACCCAAGTCACCCCACATGGGCGGACCGTGGACTAGCTCGATCGCTGTCCGCGGAGCACGGGATCTGACCTAACCGTTCCCCACGAGAGTCCGCCACGCCGCTCGCATCGCAGGCATCACCCGGATGGGACATGTTCCTTCCGTTCGTCCTACCTGCGTCCCCATCGCCCCGGGAGCACACGCGATGCGCGCAGCCCAACCGCGACGGGACCAAACATATCCAGCGCACACCCTCCCTTTTGTTGCCAGTTCCTCCCCTGCTCCTCTTCCTTCCAGCTCGTCTCATCCGCTTCCTCCGTCTCTCGCTGCGGCTGGATCGAGGAGGAAAAGGAGGAGGAGCAGGCCATGGCGAGCGCTGGAGGCGGAGGAGCGGCAGGGGAAGGGGAGTGGCTCCAGGTCGCCCAACTCAGGGCCATGGTGGAAGCGCAGGATCCTCAAGCCAAGGTCAGCTGCTGCTCCCCACCCTCCATTACGATATCTGCTCTCTGATTGATTAATCACATGTCTGCTCTCTCTCACCCGGCCGGCCGCTTCTGCTGCATCAGACATGATCACATAATAATTATCCACTTATTATCTTAAAAAACATTTATCCACTTGGGCTGCTCCTCCCGGAGTCCCGGGTGTGCTGGGCCTTCTTTTTGGCACTTGAACCAAAGCATCCCTCGCATATAAAGATATAGATTTCCCAAAGTACACCAAATAAATTCTCTAGTCTCCTCTAACTTCAGTCACTGGTGTTTAGATAGTTCACATCAAAAGGTGTACTCCTCCGTTTCCAAATGTTTATCACTTGTTAGTTCAAGTGACAAACATTTGTGGATAGAGGGAGTATATCTCAAGTCAACCAGTGTGCGATCGAAGTTGATTGAGGTTTAAATGAAAATTATCAAAAACCATTAATAGGATATGTCAACCAAAAGGACTAGCGTGATGGTAACATCTTGTAAAGGGGCGGCGCGCCCGTCGCTTTTATTACCACCACTTTTATTCGTTCAATCACATCCAAGAATATTCAATCCTCAAATTTTCTGACCCGTTATACATACTCGGATCGATATTACTCTGTGCTGGTCCCTCCAAGCTCCTATATAGTAGTAGTACTGTAGTTTTCAGAAATTTAACTTCATGTAAATTTCGTCAACATTTAGGAGGTGGACAACCTGACTATTAGGCGGTTCTTGCGCGCGCGCGACCACAACGTGGACAAGGCCTCGGCCATGCTCCTCAAGTGCCTCCGGTGGCGGAAGGAGGTGGCGCCCGACAGCTTCGTGCCGGAGGAGCGGGTGCGGCGGGAGCTCGCGCACGACAAGGCATGCATGGGCGGGGTCGACCGTACGGGCCGTCCCGTCGTCGTCGCCTTCCCAGCAAGGCACTCCCCCACCGACCGCGACATGGCGGAGTTCAAGAGTAAGCACGTGATCATCCACTCCATTTTTTTCGATAAGGGATCATCCACTCCATGACCATCGTCCAGCTCGCTAGCGTTGATGATCTGTGTTCGCAGATTGACAGTGCAGCGTTCGTTTTATGCAGGTTTTGTTGTCTACATGTTCGACAAGATCTGTGCCAGGTAATGGTGCAGTAGACATCAGTGCTCAGCTCATCATTGCTGATCGGTAACGGAGTCTATTCTTCGACGTGACAAGCAAAATACAGTTCTTATTAACATGCCAGATGGGGAGAAAATAATGCAGGATGCCCAGAGGCCAGGAGAAGTTTCTGTGCATCGTGGATCTGAAGGGCTGGGGGTGGTACTCCAACTGCGACGTCCGGGCGTACATTGCAGCTATAGAGATCCTGCAGGTTAATTATTAGTTCTGCCATCCTTCTCTTTCCCCGTTTTCCGGCACGAAATAAAGTTGCGTTCAGTACAACATGACAACCGAAATGAAGATGGGGTCGAGTAGTGAGTCTGTTGTCACCTCTTTGGTTTCCTGCATCAGAACTACTACCCGGAGCGGCTCGGCAAGGCGCTGATGATCAATGTGCCCTACATGTTCATGAAGGCATGGAAAATGGTTTACCCGTTCATCGATAACAAGACCAAAGACAAGGTAAATCATTCCTTGGCTGAACTGTTACTGCTAAACCTTGCCTGGTAAAGTGCGAGTGCAGGTGGATCGGTTCGTCCTCCTAGTCTTTTAACCATTCGCTGAATTCATCTGCAGTTCATTTTCATCGACGACAAGAGCCTGCAGGAAACACTGCGCCGGGACATAGATGAAAGCCAGCTCCCCGATTTCCTTGGCGGGAAGATGCCTCTGATCCCCCTCAAGGACTACGTCCAACAGCCTCTGTCGTCAGTTTAACCATACGCATTGGTATTATTAATTAGCGATTAGGGAACCCAGGATGATCCACTGGTATAAGAGAAGTGACCTCTGCAATTCCTCCAATCACGTCGTAATTGTAAAATGCAGTTCTGAAGTGTAAAACTAGTAACGTCACTTATCCAATTCAACTGCGAAGTGATAAGAATTGCACCGTGCCTACTTTGGGCTATATGAATTGAAACTATGTATGGAAAGCCATGTGCTACTACTTTGAATACATGATCTATTCATCAGACACAATAATAATATTGTAATTTGTAGTAAAACAGCCGTCCTAGCTCAGTGGTAGAGCGCGTGGCTTTTAACCACGTGGTCGTGGGTTCGATCCCCACGGACGGCGTATCAAGCCTCAGAAATATTCTTTTTCTCCCGTAGAGTTTTTATGCACGTCACGGCTGCTATTCTTTCCCATTCCCGTACCTTTTGAAAATTGCCTCGGTTGGCTGCACAATCTTTTTTTTTTCTCTCCACCGTTTAGGCAGATCACGCAGCTACCTTAGAATTTAGATTTCCACGCATTAAATAATTTTTTGGTTCTTTAAAAGACTCGGTTTTGTGAGGCGATGCGTGATACTATTGACACCTTAGCCGTTTTTTACCAGTTTAGTTTCATGGGTGTTTTTAGCTGATACCTTAGTTGTTGAACTTCATTAGATTGTATATGCTTCTTTTCAGTCGGCTGAGCATTTCAAGCGATGGATAATTATGTTCATTGTTAGTTATGTTAATTGTTAATGTTGTTAATTGTAGGAACAATGTTAGTTGTAAAATAATATATCAAAAATAAATTTCTAAACGTACAAACTATAGAAAATTTGTTAATTTGTTATGAAGATTAACTATTAATAACAATCATTAAAAATTAATTAAGGTCGTCTGGAATCTAGATATAATCTTATTAAATTGCTTCTATGGCCAACTGGAGCATATCTGTTTATGATTGTGTTCTTAACACTGCACTCTTTTTCCCCGCGTTGACCAAAGATGGACGGGTGAAGTTCAACAACAAAACTTTTGTTGTATGCAGATGTAGTACAATGCAGAGGATGCTATCTTGAAAGATCTAGCACATAGCATGGTTGTAGTGTTGTTGTGTTTTTTAGCAGAACTAATGTTGTAACTTTTTATTATTTCGGTTATTCATACTAGCTTTGTGCATTATATTTAATTATGGTTTATTTGGTTGCACCCTAACATTGTCATGCCTATGTTTAATCTCACCATAAATTATTAGTCAACAGTATGGTTGATTGTAAAAGTGTGACAAGTCGCACTTTCTTAGACCTCCAGCTCGCATGTTTTTTTTACTAACTTTACCACATTTGGGACTTATAATTTATTGGCCACATTTTTTTCGTGACAAGCCACACTTAACTAAATATTAGACACCAACCATACTCATTCCCCTTTAAAGTAACATCATTTGTGCTCTTACATTGCTCCTACCATTCAATGTTTCGCAGACACAAGTCGTCATATGTGGAAGTGTCATTGTATTTTGGGTTATTATTAAATATGAATCCAATTTTGATATTAAAATGGAAGTTGTGATTTACAAATTCAAAATTGAAATGACTCACAACTATATTCTTCTATCTAAAAATCAAACAGGATCCAATTCAAAGCAAAGACAGCCCGCACCAGTCTACTGGGCCGCATACGGGCCACCAACAGTATTGTGTCGGTCTTTTTTTCTCCTACATCGGTAACTCCAAACCCTACTCGAACTGCCCGCTTGCTACAGCTAACTGCTCATGGTGGCATATACTCCTTCAGCCAGATTATTCGAATGGATCCTCACTCCAAACAAATATGGTGGTGACACGACACTCTCACGGCGGCGACCGAGTTCCCACGACATCGGGTCGCGAGAAGAGAGGGTGAGGTGGAAGGAGGGTGGCGGCGGACGTATCTCAACTAAAGCAAGTGTGTGGTGGCAGATCAGCGTCGAAGAAGAAGCCGCCGACGCTGTCCACCGAAGGAAGGAAGCCGGGTCGGGGAGACTGCTCGATGTCACCTTGCGCGTTCGAATCCAACGGGACTTCGACGAACAAGTGCCAACACAGGTATGGATTTCTAAAACCCTAAGGTTACTCGGTATTTTTTCAAGCAATTTGGTACTTTTAGGCTTCAGTTTGGTAGTTTTACGGTTTGATCTGTACACAATGAGTTGTTTTGAAGATGGTTGCAGTTAGTTTTCTCTTGATTCATCGCGCAACGAGATTTAGTTTTTAGGTTCGATTTGTACACCATGAACTCGATTAGGGTTCGTGCAAATCAATTAGACTATGGACAATAGCTGGTTGTATAGTTGCACTGTGTGCTATTAGAAGTCTTTTGTATGGGATGTCACCATTGACAAATAATATATATTTAGGATAGATTGGATGGCAAGTGATGCCTGCATTTTTGATTGAATTGACAAACAAAATAATACCTGATGATTGCATTATGTTTATTATTGGTGTAGATATCCTACTTTGCATACTAAATACCTAATAGATATGTTGCTTTTAAAATGCCTGAAAGTCTCATGCTTATCTTGATGAATAATTTATATCAGAAGAACTTTTTTGCGGTATTGTACCCCGTAGAAGGATGTTATAACAAGATAATGGATCATGTGTGCATCTCATATATAACTCTGAATTGTGTACTTGCATGATTATTTCTATTACATTACTGCTACTTACTCTGTTACTAAAAGTTATCATCTTTTAGTTCAAAAATTAACTAAAAGGTGATATCTTTTCGGGTGGAGGGAATACTTGTTATACCTGAACTTGTACTTGCATGATTAAGTTGATGCACATGAGTGGTGTTCCAATTTATGAATTGAAGTTAGTTATTCATTTGGCCAAACTGAAATTTGGTAATGTTGTGTTTTATTCATGCAACCGTTTATGAAAATGATGTCATACTAGCATAACAAATTGTAAAATACTAATTATACATATTTTAAATAACATCTACGATTCTTTATTACAATTATTTCTAACTACGATAAGTTTTTACAAATGAAAACATAAATAATGTATACATACTTCCTCCGGATCTTTTTATTTATCATTGGTTTAGTTCAAAAATAAACTAGCTGGTGACAAATATAAAGATCCGGAGAGATTAGATGATATGGAATGACATGTCGATATAGAGTAAATTTAGAGAGTATGACGAGTGCGGGGGATATATTAAAATGTTGAGATTTTTTCGTAGTACGCTGAAAAGAGTGAGAAATATTTGTTTGAAATAGATTGTTTAAAGTACACGAGTGTGAATAGCTTAAACCTGCTCTTGATAGAGCCTCGCAAGGATAGGGAGAGGAAGAAATCACTGACATTGAGCATGGGCTGCTGCCTGCCGTTGGTGGCCTCTTGGACGCTGGGTCGCTGGCAAAGCGATTTCACACATGGTTGAGGCAGCCCTAATCGCACGGCGACACGCACGCTTGCGGTTCGAATCCCCAATGCGCAGCCGCCCAATGTGCGGCTCGGTTAAAATTCAAACTCGCCCGGGCAAACACTGCTCAACCAAACCGCGTGGCAGGTAGGTAAATATGGCCAAAATCCGGGGTCATCTGTACTCGGCAAAAAGGTGAAGAGACAGCCGTGCTCTGCTCCTGTCTTTCACCCTTCTCTTCCTCTTCCGCCAATCCCACAATCCTGAGTAGAGTAGAGGGATCTCTTCATTTCATCTTCATTGGCAGCATCGGGGGGGGGGGGGGGGGGGGGGGGGGGGGGGTGGACTCCTTTATCTCTTGCTGCTTTTTCTACTTTTTTTTTTTGCTGTTACGGGCGTGTAATCGATTGCTTACCGGGAATGGGATTTTTGGTGGTGCTAATTTTTGTCATGGGATTTTGTTGGTGTTTGCTTAATTGCTTTTGGTGCAGTAGTTTTGAGCTCCAGCGGATGGAATCGGTGACTGTGATGGAGGTGGCACTGGTGTCGGACCCGCCCTTCAAGGACGCCACTCCCCTGAAGCCGCCAACGCTGCCATTGGAGGGGCCTACGTTGCGCCGCAGCGCCCGCTGCCTTAAAGGCCGCGTCCGCCTAGTTACGTGGAGCAGGAGCCGCCCAAACAGGCTAGCGGCCGGAGGCGCGGCGGCGTCAAGAGGAAGAAGGAGGAGGAAGAGGAGAAGTAGGGTCCCCCGCCGGCGGCGCTTGATGCCAAGAGGCCGGGCAGGAAACCCGCCGCGCTTGAGCCTGGGGAGGGGATGCCTATTCCAGTGATTGCGACGGTGCCGATTTCTTGTGCCGGTGCTGCAGAAGCTGCTGCAGAGGACGATGTAATGGAGTGCGGGAAGAGCGCAAAGCTGAGAGTGAAGGAGACACTGAGGGCGTTCAACAGCCACTACCTCCATTTTGTGCAGGTTGCATACGCGTCTGAATTCTCAGGTTGTGTTTGTTTTCGTGTGTGCGTTTTGGCTGACATTGTGGTTGCACTGGTACAGGAAGAGCAGAAAAGAGCAAAAGCTGCACTACAGGAGATTGAGGCCAAGGGAGGTAAAAATAAGGTGTGGATTTTCTGCAGTCTTCAAATACTTTCTCTGTTCTGTTCTGCTGCCTGCATATCTGTTTCCGAAGTGTGCTGCAACTCTTATAGAATTGTCCATTGGTGAATGTCGTTTGTTGGTTATATTTTTATATCCTTTTGTACTGATAATTGTAGAAGGGCAGTAAGGAGGGTGCTGAAGGTAAGGCAAAAAGAAGGGCCCATCAAAGCGTCCTGACCTGAAGTCAATCACAAAGGTAATATGTTGATCTTTGCCTTTGTTTTCCGTGACATTTTATCAAAGTGCATCCCTGTTTGAGTTCTCTATGATTGTCGGGCTTATTGTTGTTGACAAATTCAGATGCAAGAAGCCAATGCTGTGCTTTATCCAGAGAAGCGGATAGGGCATCTACCTGGTTAGTCTATCATCTCTTTTAACAGAGCTGGAAAATTGCCATTTGCAGTATTGGGGCACTTGAATTGAGTATTATATTTTCTTGTTTGTATTTTACTTTATGGATGTCCAAAGTGATGCTATTTTCTGTTCTTACACAGGGATCGATGCAGGAGATCAATTTTATTCTCGGGCAGAAATGGTTGTGTTGGGAATCCATAGCCATTGGCTTAATGGTATTGACTACATGGGAATGAAATATGAAGGAAAGGTAACATTAGCAGGCATCGCAGTTGATTTTTTTCCAGTATGGGTAGGTTTGAACATGAAAATTTCGCACCAGTGCTTGTTGCAGAACCATGCCATAAACACGTCTTGATTTAAAATGATTATGTTATTGTAGTAAATTTAATATTAGCATGTCCGCTCAGCGGCCGTCTGGGCATCCAGCCGGTCTGGCCCGGACGTCTGGGCTGGTCGACTTGCCTAGAACGCGTGCGATGGCCACCTTGGAGCTGTGACTGCTAGGCATCCCCATGGTACCCAGGCTGCCGCCAGGGGCACGAGGCCACCCCACGAGAGGGAAAAAACAGTGCCGACCAAGGAGAGAATGGGAGTGGTGAGGAGGTGGGCGGTGGCATGGGGCGACCGAGCGGGTGACTAGTTAGAGGCTTCATGGCGACGAGTTTAGGAAATAGAAATCTACCACCACAAGAAATAGGAAATAGCAACCTAAAACAAGAATCGTCATTACACGAAATTGGAAATAGAAAGTGTGAAATAGGAAATTGGAAATGTCTCCACGGAATATAGGAAATAATAAGCCAGAAATAGGAAATATGAATCACCATCATAAAAAAATAAAAAAAGAATATAGGAACAGAAAGGCTGAAATAGGAAATAGTAAGCATGAAATAGAAAATAGAAATAGTTGCCATATGATGTAGGAAATATTAAGGCTGAAATAGGAAAAAATCTGAAATAGGAAATCGGATGGCTGACTGTTGATCTAATGAGCATTTGTTGCCTTAGATGCCAATAGGGGTGGGCCTTCAGTCTAACCAATAATTTCAGTTCAGTTATTTCGGTCTTTTTGGATTTCAGTTTTGTTAAACCACTACTCGAAATGTTACACAAAGATAGGTATCTGGAATTATTGGGTGCCTAAATTTCGGTTCAGTCTTCAGTCTTATCCGAGTTGTATATTATTCTCATTTCATGCTCTCAACAATTAATATAAGTTAAATACCATTTGCAAATTTAATCTCGGGAAAAATAAATTATTAGTTCACTAATGATGGATCGTAAATAAATAGTTTAATCTAATGACTTCACATATCATAACTCACAAAATGAAATATCAAAAATCATATTGTTTAGAGTTCATAGATCGTAATTTAACTTGTGATTTTATTGTTCGGTTATTCGGTTATTTTGGGCACCCAAGTGTGATACCCGTATCCAAAATTAATATATCGGTTATTTAGATTTGTTACCCGATACTTCAGTCTTTTCGGTCTCGGTCTCGATTTTTTCGGTATTAGTTATTCGGTCCCGTTTTTTTTTACCCACCCCTAGATGCCAAGACATCCAGGTGCCCAGTGGGCGCCTAGGCATTTAGGCGCGTCGTTAAAATGCCTAGGCGCCCACTGGGAGAAAAATATTATTTTACCACATTTAAGTATATGTGTTGTTTACTTAACCCACTAAACAAATCTATTTAGATTGGTCCAATTCACCCCTAGCATTTTTTTTTTGTTTCTCTATACTCACACCATATGCTAGAAACTTTTTAAGATTTTCTTGTAATTATCTTGTATTTTAGAAGCATGCAATACAAATCTAACATGAGAGATTAAGTAATGCAAGAAATTTTATGAAATATTCTTGATGAATTTTTTATCGTAGTTTATGATGTCACATATCATCTTACAAAATTTAACTTCAAACATAACTCAAATAATGAGAAATAAAAAAAATAATTACTAGGAGGTGAGTTAAATAGGTTAGCTGAAGAATACAAATATTTAAGGATAGTAAAATAAATTTTTTTCCAATATTGTATTTGAGAAAATTACCTGGTATGTCATTTCTAGCTTATAAAACCAAAGTATTTGTTGCTAGTAATGGGTGCCCATGTATATTTCCTTGGTATTTTATAACTAATACTTTTAAATTTAATTTCAGCAGAAGGAGTATGAGAACCTCACTTTCCCATTGGCTACTTGTATTGTAATGTCGGGGATATATGAAGATGATCTAGACAAAGCCGATGAAATTATTTATACTGGTCAAGGAGGAAACGATTTACTTGGTAATCATCGTCAAATTGGCTCTCAACAATTGAAACGTGGAAATTTGGCATTGAAGGTTGGTTTGATTACTCTCGTTTGGTACTTAGTTAATTTGGTTCCTGTTTGGTAGAGTTTAACATTGTTGGAATAACAACTTATTTGAAGAGTTGGTGAAAAATAGTGTGTGCTTATATTCTGCTTGTTCGTTCTAAGAAGCAACTAAACTATTAAGTTATTGTAGAAGCATGTTGCACGATACAACTTATGTTTATTTCTGTAAGTTCTACCAGAAGTTGTGGCAAACATGACTTCATTGTCATGTACTGTCATTCTCTCTACCATTTTCTGTAATGTTGGGATTCTAGTTTTGGCTATTTATAACATAACTGTAATAATTCACATAATATTTGCATTTTTGACGCATTTCAGATTTATATACTCATCTTTTGCTTTAAGTTTGGATTTCATCATTGATCTGTGTCATCTGGGGATCGTAGTATAGGCAGCATGAGCGTGATGTATGCCAGTGTCAGGAGCATACAGTGGCAAGTCAAATCACGTGGCTAGCTGTTATAATTTCATTGCAAGTTACTAGAGTTTGAGTTAGAGTCCGTTTAGATAGTCTCCATATATAAGTGTCTAGGGTGTGCTAGTGTCACTATTATCTATTAATAGGGGAGACAATTATTCACTAAACTTGTTCTTATCTCTGTGCCTTGTTGTCGTCACAATCATCATGGCGGCACCAATGGACAAGCGGCCGGTTCAGCATCCACAAACTCATCCATCCGTGTTCCAGCCTTACAATCTATGCTCCCACTCTAAATCAGAGAGCAGTTGTGACAATCTCACGCATACATACTGAATAAGAGATATATATCTTGATAATCACATTGTTTTGGTGTAACATCATTTTTTTGTTGCAGAATAGCAGGGATAATGGAAACCCTATCCGGGTTATTCGAGGTCATGTGTCAAAGAATAGCTATGATGGGCTTTACAAGGTCTTTACACATCATTGTCTTTTAAGAATTGCATATCAGACTCTCATGATATCTTAAAGTTTCAAATGCATCAAACACTAATTTGAGAGTAATTGACTTGTTTTTCAACAGCAAGAGCAACAACAACAACCAAGCTTTGTTCCAAATAAGTTGGGGTCGGCTAGAAATGAAACCCAACTATTTTTGAACAAAAGTAATAGAAAATAAGATAAGAGTAAAAAAATACAAATAAAATAAGATTATATATTTTATTTATTTTAGTAATTGACTTGTTTTTCTCAACATGAAATATTTTATAAATCTATTGTGGTCGAAGCTCAAACATAACCTATAATATATTCGGGAGAAGTATCTTTTTATGGACTTATCTGGACAAATCCTTATCCAAAAGTTATCCTTTGAGAACACATTAGAAGTAGCTTTGCTAGTGTCTGCTTATGTTGTGTTCTATCTAACTATTTTTTTGTTTATTCACGTGGGTACCAATATTCTGTAGGTTGTAGATGACTGGGTGCAGAATGGAGTGCAGGGACAACTTCTGAGGTACACCTTAACAAACTGTGTGGGTTGTGCTAACTGCTTATGTGGTACCCAGTCTTATTATGCCTTACTATACTATTTTTATGACTATCTCACGTTAATTGTATGAGCATTTCTTTTTGTGGAAAAATGACAACATTATTGTATATTGTGTTATTTTCTGAAATGATCTATGCTTGTTTGCTAGATGCATGCTAACTTTTAGCACAATTAATTCTATTCTTTCAAAAATATTCTTGTGAGCTGTAATGATGCACTTTCCTTGGAGAATAAATAATCACCTAGTTTTACTTGACCAATGACCTTTGCTGAATCAGATTAAATGTTATATTCTCTCGTATACGCTTGTCTTTAACTTATGTACTCCCTCCGTTTTCAAATACTTGTCGTCTTCTTATTCATTTTTGTATTAGAAGACGACAAATATTTAGAAACGAATAGAGTATGTTTGTGTTGAAGAGATATTTTGTGTTACTTTTCCTCATCAAGTATTTTTATGTCCAGGTGAGATTTACTCGTGCCGAAGGTCCCACAACGATTTCAGAATTACCTGGGTATAATATCCAAGCTCTTGAAGTCCTACCTATTTTACGTTCAGAAATTCACATGCATATTATAAAAGTCTATGATATAAGTGATATCAAAGTATCAATTACAAGTCGATCTTCTAGATATTAGATGGGGCCATACATAAACATCATACTTATTCTATCTCCAAACTTTTCAAAGTTTCATCTCATAAGAAATGCTATAATAGCATCAATTCTAGTAATTTCATCAATTTGCTATTCCACCATCTGTGCTTTTATTGCTGTTCAGATTAGGGATATAGTTTAAATATTCATGAATGGCACTGATTATATGTGTGCTACTTTGATAGTTTGGTTTGTGATGATATCTCTGGGGGACAAGAAAGAGTTCCAATCCCTGATACAAACTTGGTATATTTATACTCATCAAACATCAGTTGACTATTTTGTACTTTATTTGTGATAATGGTCTTTGTTCTTTATATTACATAAATTGGCTTGATTAACTTATATTAGGATTTTTACTATCACTAAGTTTAAAAAGGGTGCAAATTTTTTAAATGGTTGTGTTTTAGGATTAGTTTTGGGGTTCTAGTGTTGCACGTTTTTTGTTCTTAAAGCTTCCATGAAAAGTACTTTAGAAAAATCTAGTAGTCTAGTTGGCAATTCGATAACTTACTCCATCCCACAATATTTTCGTCATTTCTAGCTATGAATGTAGATATACCCGATTATTCATAGCTACAAATGCTTATATTCTGGGACAGAGGTTATATATAGTTTCAAGGTATGCAAGTGCTATTTCCTTTCCATGTTCCCTCCCTTTAATTCTCTTTTATGTTTTTGAAATTTTGAAACACAATATCTTCTTTGCAACCTGGTTTACTTGAAACAAAAATGTAGCCCAAATTGCATCATATTCTCACTTTACACCAGTTTAACGATAACAACCAAACCTTTGTCCTAAGCATGTTGGAGTAAGCTACCTATAAAACCCAACCATTTTATTTTTTAAAAGACAAAGTAAAATAAAGAGAGATAAGAGTAACAAATACAATTAACCTAAGATTTTGACACATGAATTACTAATTTCTTTAGTCTTACATGAGCCAAATATTTATATACATCCCAATTCCTCAAGGCTAGTTTCACTGTCTTCTTCCATGTCAACCTTAGTTATCCTCTGCAACTCCTAGTACTTTCTCTACCATTTAGAGTCCCATTGTTAATAGGTGCTTATGGAGATCTCTGTTAGATATGGCAAAACCATCTTAGTCAAGCTTCTCTTGAATTGGTTCCACCACTACCCTACCATGTATCACCTCGTTTCTACTTTAGCCTTTTCTTTTATGATCGTACATCCATCATAGCATGCACATCTCCACGACTTGTTCTACAAATTTCCTTTTAGTTGACCAATAGTTTACCCCAATCTTTGAAATCTAAATTAGTGCATATCTGGTAGTATATGTGTTTCCATCTAAGTGTTTGTGAGTCTAATTGGTGGCCAAAGGCCAATAAAAATGTGATAAAATAATTTTTTTATCTAAAACCTGATTCTTTGTAAAAAGATGCCTTGAACCTTGTGCAAAGTGGGAATATGGTCTACAAAATAGTGTATTGTGAAATTCACTTGAAATATTACCATAATCTAACAAAATGCTAAATAACCGATGTTATGAATATTGTATTTTGTATTATTGAGGAGGTCGGATAAATCTATAAATAGATGTACAAGGATTACAAATATGTAAATGAGTCTATAATACATCATCTAATATAATATTACTATTATATCTCTAACAACCAACACCTTGGTTGTCACTAAGGCCACCAATTGTTTGGATTTTATTAGATTTTTTGCTTTTATATATGTTTGGCAGATGCATTGGTGTTACTTCCTATAATTGTGCCTTTTCTATTATTCCTTTAGTCCCAATTCTCTCTTGTATTTAATCAGCAACAATGTCATTTAAGTCTAATCGCTTTCTGTGCTACCTTTATAACATTGTAGGCTACACATACTCCAAATCCCTAAAAATTTCAAAGGGTATCAAGATTCCATCCAACATTATTGGCTGTGATTGCGAAGGGGATTGTGCTAGCAACAAATATTGCTCATGTGCTCAGCGCAATGGTTCCGATCTACCTTATGTATCATATAAGAATGTTGGCAGGTAAAGTGCATGTTTGTAATTGCTTGACATTTCATGTTTAGGGAGGAGACAAGTATCTTGTAAATCACATAGGCAGCACACATGTTTATTGTGTGAGTTTATTTTCAGTTGAAATGTTGAAACTCTCAATATTGCGAGGTTGGTGGAGCCCAAAGCAATTGTATTTGAATGTGGGGCTAACTGCAGCTGCAATCATGATTGCGTGAATAGAACATCTCAACAGGGCTTGCAATATCACCTAGAGGTTATTTTCTTAAATGCCTACTTATCTTAATTACATGGTAGCAATTGTTATAAAACATTGATGTTTTTTTCTTATATAAATCTAACAACATGATGCAAATGTGATAATTTTACAAAACTCTAGTGTATTGGTGGTATGTGACGACCTTCTGATCGATGGTGGCTTAGGTCATGTTGGTCCTTTAAAAGTGATTGCTTAAGGATGTTTGTGTTCTTTGGTCGTGTAAGATGTTACATGTGGCATGTTTGAATTGTTTCCTTTATTTACCTTTTCAAAGTTTGGTGTTGCCAAATTTTGGTGAAAGATTGGCCACCCAAAGTTTGGCCAACATTGGTAGAGAAAATGAACTAGCACAACACATTAGTCCATTGACTTGCCAAATTTTGGCTTCAATCCAAATACACTCATATTTCATGGTCAACTACCAAATTTTGTAAGGTAAATATTGGTAACAATCCAAACATACCCATGGTCTTTTGTGTTGACCTTGTAGGGTCGTCGTTTTTATGAGGTCATGAAGGTTGTTAGTTGATGTTCCGATGCGGTAGTGTAAGGTTGTTTAGTCCCTGTATATGGCCATTTTGGCATTTCTTATTTCTTAATGCAAAGATACGTTGACCTCCTGCATATTAAAAAAGGTGTATTGTTGGTCAATGTTTAAATGATTTAGACTAAAGTTTGTTTCTTCCTTTTTGTGACCGCCCTTATTTTCAATATACTTTCTTTTGCTTTTCTTTTATTTTCCAACTTCCTGTGCTAGTTGTTATGGGTTTCATCTCCATCTAGTCCACCTCAACTTGGTTTTGACAAAAGACTTTTCTTGCCGTAATTGTGTTGTTGCTGCTGTTGTGTTTCCCTTAGGTTTGCTGACATTATTGATTTTTTTTGCATCATAATGTGTCAATGTGTGTCCACTGAGGAAATCTAGCAATGCAAATTATAAAAAATGAAGTGTGGGCACTGTCGGTAGGTGAAATGGCTTAAATGAAAAAAAACGTGATCGTAGGATGGGGCATTGTGTAGCATACGAGAGATTTTTTGCGTCTTAGATGTCCCCTAGTATGCGATTGTGAAGATCTCTAGTATTCTATTATGTATATTCTACAGAACAAGCTGAATTGTGTATGCATTCTATCTATGTATATTCTACTGAACAATTTGAATTATGTAGGTATTTAAGACAGCTTCAAAAGGTTGGGGCATCAGGACTTGGGACACTATCCTCCCTGGTGCTCCCATCTGTGAGTACATCGGGGTGTTAAGGAGGACCAAAGATTTGAATGGTTTGCAGAACAACTATGCATTCGACATTGATTGCATTCAAACCATGAAGGGTTTGGATGGAAGGGAGGTAAAAAAACTTATCGTTCACAGTAACAGAAATATTGTGAGCTGCTATGTCATTATCATCTTTATGCTACATGTAAATATTATGTTTAGTTAGGCCTGACGCAGTAGTGGAGTTTCTCCACGTGTCCTAAATGTCCTGAGTTCGAATCAGCATCGTTACAAAACAATCAAGGGAAACACTGCTTAGAAATTACCTTTCACAGACCTTCACAATGTGTGAGAGCTTTCAACATTGGATAACCCTTTATAAATACTATGTTTGGTTCTCTGGAAATATCATCAGTTGCTTTTAAGGGACCAGTTCTTGAACACTCATCTAAACTCTCCATCCTTCATGTTAGAGTATATTTGGCAAGCTAGATAGATTAATATATATATTGCAAATAGATTTGGTAGGATAGATAGACTGTCATATATATTACAAATATATTTGGTAGACTATATAGACTGTCAAATATATTACAAATATATTTAATAGAATAGATAGATTACCATATGTATCAATCTCACTGTACTCTATATATACTGACCGAGAGAAACAATGAACTTAATCCAATCTTTATTTTTCTAATACTACAGAAAAGGGCAGGCTCTGAAATGCACCTGCCCAATCTTCATCCTGGAAATGATTCAGACGCACCATCTGCGCCAGAGTACTGCATAGATGCTAGTTCTATTGGTAATTTTGCAAGGTTCATAAATCACAGCTGCCAACCAAACATTTTTGTCCAGTGCGTCTTGAGCTCACACAATGACGTTAAGCTGGCGAAAGTAACATTTTTTTGTTGCTGACACTATACTTCCTCTTCAGGTGAGATGGTTTATTTTTCTTGGATAAAATTTAAAGTTCATCACCAACTAAAATAAATAAAAATATCCTGACCACCGTGTGTTTTCAGGAGCTATCATATGATTATGGCTATCGCTTGAACAGTGTTGTTGGGCCTGATGGGAATATAGTGAAGCTGCCTTGCCACTGTGGCGCTCCTGATTGCAGAAAGTGTCTCTATTAGACTTGCGGCGCGTTTTTATTTTGGATATTTAAGAAAACATATTATATTGTATCTAGTTATTTGGAAGAGGTGACAGTATCTGTGTAGTTGATATGCCCTGATATTTGGGAACAACTAAAATTCAATCAACATTCTGGTGCAACTATGTAAAAAATTAAATCGGAACCACACGATTTACATGCAATGGTTACTGCATTTTATACCTAAACTCCTCCACTTAACAGTAGTGTTTACACTGTATTTATGTTATCAGGTGGAAGAGTTTATTTGTAAAAATGCAGTAACCATTTGATGTAGATCGTGTGTCTCGAATTTAATTTTTTTAAGATTGCACCAGAATGCTGATTGCGTTCTAGTCGTTCTCCTGATATTTAGCAGAAGTGGAGCAAGCTAGTCTCCTCTTAGAGCATTCTTCTGGCATCCGTAAAGGAATGTTGGACATGGTACCTTATTTTGGAGACAATTTACTGATACACCTGGTGGTTGGGACATTTAACCTCTATAATTATATATTTACATGTTAACTCAATGGATGCTGCTGGCACCATAAATGTCAAATTGCAAGTTGCAACAAATATGTTGTCGCTGTTTTATGTGTTTTTTTTTAAGTTAATAGAATTGCTTGTGAATTGTGTTTGTTGCTGTTGACTATACCAGTATACCACGATACTGACAGCTACCTGGAAAGGCCATGAGGAAGGTACCATTCAAAGCATTCCATATGCGATTGATTCATATCTTCTGCTGCAGATGTTACTTGTTATATACTCTATCCGGATCATTTTATCTGTCACCAGTTAGTTTATTTTTAAACTAACTTGTGACAAATAAAAAGATCCGGAAGAACTACGATATGCTGATTCATATTTCTTGTGTTGTTGAGGATATTCATATGTTTTCTATCACGCGGTTTAATCCCTACTAAATTTTGCTCCTTATTTGTCAATCCCCTGTAATGACACTGATAGATATGTGCAATGAGATGCCAATGTGCTGCAATAGTTTCAATTCTTGCCTCCTTTTGCTCGTCGGGAAAAATTGCAAAGCTTTAACGTCAAATCAATGCCACGAGCACGAAAGCAGCTGATAAATCCCAGCCGTGGCGGTGGCAGGCCTTGGCGCACCTTGATCACCGCCCGGTCGAGCCTCAGAGCATGATGTCGGCCAACGAGAACTCTCCACCGGTGGAGGCCGCCGCTGCCTCAACGCCGCGTTCGCGGCTGCCCCGATGGACGCGGCACGAGACGCTGGTCCTGATCCAGGCGAGGCGCGCCTTGGAGAGGCGCGGGCTGCAGCAGGCGGTGGTGCGGCCGCGGCCCAAGTGGGCGGCGGTGTCGGCCTACTGCCGGCGGCACGGCGTGGATCGCGGCCCGATGCATTGCCGGAAGCGGTGGGGCAACCTCTCGTGGGATCTCAAGAAGATCGTCAGGTGGGAGGGGAAGGCGTCCGGGCCACAGCACGAGTCGTTCTGGGACATGCGCGGCGAGGAGCGGCGCGCCAGGCAGCTGCCGTCGTCATTCGACCGCGAGGTGTACGACGCGATTGTCGGCGGCACAGCGGCCGCCGGCGTGGACGCCGCCGACGTGCCGCCGGATCATCTCGGCGAAGAAATGGACGGCGTTTACGAGCAGCCGCCGATTATGGTCATGCCCATATCAGGTCAGCCAGCAGTCGGTGTCACGTAACGTTGGACTCGTTCAACCCACCATGCATATAACATGTCTCACGTGTTGATTTGCGTTGAATGCAGCAAGGAGGCACGAGCCGCCACCTGCCTCTTCTGAACACGAGTGCTCAAACCCAGGTGCGTTCGTCACGTAGGAAACGTAATACGATTTTCTTTTCCATATCACATGCATGGCGCGTTATGACTATGATTACTGATAAGTCGATGTGCATTCTTGTGCGGCCACGGCAGCTACTGAAAGCGAGAAGAAGGGCGGCGGCGCGGCGTCGGACAAGAACTCGACGTCGCAGCAGGAGTTCAAGGACAGCGATGCGACGTTCGTAGCCGGAGCGGCAGAGGGCACCGGCGCCACGGGCACGCCGCCGGCGGCGACGGTGGGCATAGGGAAGCAGGTGATCGAGGCCATGGAGAGGGGCAACCGCGCGCTGATGCAGCATCTGGAGTTCGAGAAGAGGAACCGGGACGCGGACAGGCAGCAGAGGACGGCCCTTCTCGCCGCCCTGGACAGGCTCGGCGATGCCGTCACCAGGATCGCTGACAAACTGTGAGGACTTTTTGGAGAAGTGCAGGCTAAGAAAGTATTATCTTCCTAGTATTAGCGTAAGTTTGCAATGTGTCAGGCCATTCTTCAATCCTGATGAAATAAACATAAACGTGAAGCGGCAGTTTTGTGAAATGCATTTTCTGTGCAAGTTGTAACATGCAGGCGCACGAGACGTGAAGGTGAAGGAGAATATTCAGTCAGGCGACACCGGCGCCAGTCGACCGGGCAGCAGTTCGTTAACGCTTGCTCTGTTTTCTCTCGTCTTGGCCTCGACGCCCGTAAAATTCCGAGAGATCTGACGTCGGTCGATGCACGTTCATCAGCCGCAGCATGGATCCAATTCTCAAGGACTACGACTTGAACATGATTTTGCCCAACCGGCCAACCCATTACCCATCATGACTCATGAGAGTGATGCGAGTATGCGACAGTCCCCAACAACTATCACGTGTGCTCTATACACATGGCTACGTACCACACTATTCCGAATAAAAAACGTGAAAGAATAAAAAAGGAAACGAATTACTATAAAATTTGAAAGATTACAGTAAGCAGCTAGATTACTACATATAACATGGGTACTAGTACTTACTATGCAGTGTACACGAACGACTATACTATCCTTGTGAACCGTGGCATCCCCAAAACCAGGACAGAGTCCGGGTGGCATGGCAAGGAGACGAGGATTTCTTCTCCCAGTAACCAGCGAAACCGTTCTTGTGCTTCTTCTTCCTCTTCTGGGTGTGCACCTTCCCCCTCACGGTCACCTCCTTCTTCCCGAAATCCACCATGTAGTCAAGCAACCCTGCTAATCCAACAAACGAAGCACATGAATTCGAAGCTGTTTTGATTCGAACGTAGAAATTCTTCGTACGATTCAAAATCCTGCAGAAAAATCAGCACGGTTTCGATTTCGATTGGATGCTCACAGTTCATCTTGGAGACGACGTTGGCCACGCGCTGCCGGCAGTGCGAACACCCCATGTCGGCGCTCATCACCACCACCTGAACCTGCAGGGAATTTCAATCCCGTCATCAGTATTTTACAGGTTTAGTTTATCACTGCTTGACCATCACCATTCACTCGATTGTCATCCATCTAAACATACATGCCTTCGGCAGGGCACGCTGATATATATGCAAGCAGCCACTTGCATTGTTGTATGCGCGCTGGATCACGTGGAGGAGTGCCTGTGCTGGCCTGGTCGCATGCATGGCTGCCGTTGTGACCTGTTCTGTTAATGAGGCCAAAGCTTCATCAATTATGTCTTCAGATGCGTGTGGGCGCGCGGCGTCTCATGTATACCTTATCATCAGGTTAAAAGTTACTGTATTACCAGGGAGGGTATATATGTGGTCGTGATGGTGTCGACGTCTTAGTAAGAATCTTCTGCAGAAGCATGATACGAGCGGCTTTATCGATTCTTCAGCGTACTAATCTACACAGCCTTGTTAAGGAAATCCTTTCGCAACCTGAACTACCCCTACTGATCAGTTGAAAACTGAACTAAGCAGTGTCATCATATGCAAAAAAGACCATATGGAGAAAAATAGTAGTAAATCGTATGAATTTTATCCAAATTCCTATTTGTAACACAGGTAGGTTTGTAAGATGTTGAAGCTTTCAGCAGGCACGCATGCGTGTCTTCTGTCTTGCAGATGCGCAGAAATGTTCAGTCAAAGCTAATAAACTGACCGGCCGACACATCAACGGTAGCATCGCATAGCACGGCCCACTCCTTCCTACAGGCGGTGCATGCGCGCCTGGTGTCTACTACCAGATTCTCGCTATTAATTCCTACTGCTACATCATCTGAATGACTGAATAAGATCGTTCCGATTCAGCTCATGAGTTTATTTCTGCTCTGCTTCCATCAGATGCAGATGCAGGGCAGGTTAAGAGCCAAAAGAGATGGTCCTGCTGTAGCAGTGGAGTTGTTTGGCAGATTAGCACTAGGCCTTTTAACCTTTTCTACGCTAAAAGCGGGAGGGCAGAAGCCATTAGACAGCGGGGCCAGGGGTGCCCTTTGAGAATCCAAGGAGATACAGTAACGAGTCGCCTGCATGCACTTCTCGATGGGCAGGGGACAACGGAAGAGGATCCTCTGACTTAAATCCACATGTGACTTGGTCACTGCCATGTGGGGCCCACGTGCTAGAGGTCCATATGTCAGTGGTCAAGTCACCTGTGCAGTAAAGTGGGACAATGGGACACAGAACATGTGGACATGACTGAATGCAGTAAAGAACGCAGTTTTATCACTAGCATCTATGGAGGACCCTGAGAAAGAGGGATTTGATGTATGTGATAGTATCCATAGTTCACATAGCTTGGGTGAGCAATGGCATCAGGAAACAGTCAAGCAGTTCGGGGAGCTAATAATTCGTGTAATGGAAAAATTAGCATCCTCGCTGAAGCAAGAACAGAAAAGTCTAAGAGAATAATACTGTACTTCGACGTATTTATGATTGCAATTGGGGTTCCACGAACTAGACGAGAAGAGATTTTTAGAGAGGGAGAGGGAGAGAGAGAGAGAGTATACCGAAGGCAGCGAGATGTCCTCTGCAAATCTCAGAACTTGCTGCTTGCTCGCTGCACTGCTAATGGTTGTATCCGACGACGCGCTCAAGCTGCTCTCGGATGATTCGGTCCATATGTCCTCTTCTTCCCCTCCATGCTCCATGGTGGGGGAGCTCTCCCTCCCTTTCGTTGTGAGATTGTCTGAACGACAGTGCACAGGCTTCTCCCTTTTATACAAGTCATAGGAGAGGAGAGAGAGAAAGGGTAACAGTTACTTGGCTCAGGAATTACTTAAAGCACTTCTGAATAAAATTAGGCGCAGATGGAAGGTGAGCCCCAGCATTATAATCGATACCTCTGCCTTGGATTTCCTTCGTCTCTCACTTCCATTGGATAATGACTGGGAGATAATGTCAGTTGTCATGGAGGCTGGTAGCAAAGTGGCCCACTCCGTATTGGATTCCTGAGTCCTCCTGACCTTTTCTTCCTCTCCACTCTGTCCATTTACGGGGAAAACGCCACAGCAGAGATAGAGAGGTTACTTACAGTGCGCTACAGTTCATCAAAGACAAAAAAAGCCTCTAAAATGGACTTATTGGAAGCTTAAATATAACATCACAACAACGAAATACTTATATGAAGCTGAAGAGCTCAAGTAAAGAAATTCAGAGTACTCCGCGTCAAAAACAAGGGGAATTAAGTCAGTACTTCCGTCTATGAGCACGCTACTGATCAATTTTGCCTTTTGAAGTTTCAACACCAGCCAGGAATACAACGTCCACTAGGAGCCTTAGAATGTGTAGTTTCCTGACTCACATTCGTTCTTGCTGTTTTCTTACGTTTGACGTTGCCGCCAGGATGGTAGAGGAAGCAATGTCCATACTTGCGTTTGCGTGCTAATTCCAGAGACTGCTTCACGTCTCTTACGGAGTCATAAACTCATTCATCGCTGTCATTCTCAAGAGTGGTTTCTGTAAAGCAGATGGGAGCTACTAGAAAACTTGGTATTTGCACGTGTCAGATTCATAAATATCTTGAATCCGTTAATTATTCTCTTTAAAACTTTTTCCTTACCGATTTTATTGGTTATATGGGGTTGAGGAAATTTATTAGCCTCAGATAGCCCCTAACTGGGGTTACTTTGGGCCCATCTGTAAGTTCTATCAGCCTTTTCTCGGCTTGTTGAACAGAGCCCAAACAAACGATGGCTTTGCGGCCTGGCCCATTTTTCCTCAGCGTAACGGAAAGTAAAAAGGCCCAAATCTATCAAAGGCCTTAACAAAGCCCTCGAGAACGAGTCGCGGCCCGTATCATCGCACGTGGGGTGGCCGGGAAGTGGGGGAGCGGCGCGCAGCGTGGTCCCCGCATGTCAGCGAGACGACGCGGCGCGGGAAAAGAGGGACGAACACAGCGGCGGGAAAAGGGAAAGTGGATCTCAAAGTACGGGCCCCGGCATAATTACCTCGCCTCCCCCCTCCTCCAGCATCCGTGCTGTCACTCCACTATTTTTCTCTGCAAAAAGCCAAAAGCAGCAGCAGCCAAGAAAAAATGTTTCAGTCTTGCCCAGCCCAGATTTCGAGTTCAAATTCCACGGCAACCTGATTTCATTCGTAGTGTTTGAGTGAGTTTAATGTTTCGGATCTGCGTTTTGAGATCCATTTGCATGATTAACTAACCAATTTGCGCATGTTGACCAGGGTTTTTACTGCGACGGAGGATACCAAACGCGGAAAGGGTAATTTACGACTAGGTTACCGGCATTCAGACAACAGAAAAAGGCAAAAAGTTACAGGCAGTAGTATTGTGGGGAGAAGCGAGAGTTCTCACTTTGAGGAAGGACAGATTAAAGAAAAGATTCGAAACAGTGTGTGGGCTGTGGTGCACGGGCATCAAAGCATCTCTGCTCCGTCTCGGGCTCCTCCCTCCACTCCATTCCCCACGCCCTCCGCTACGGCCACGCGCCGCGCTGCACCCCCCGCTGCCGGAGAGGAGGACAAAGCAGAGACAGAGAGGGGGTAAAAAAGGAGAGAGAGAGAGAGAATCCAGTTCCACTCCACTAGTCGCGGCGGGGAGAAGAATGTCTGGTCCGGTCGCTGTGCACGGCGGTGCTGCCGAGCCTGAAGAGAGATGCTCCGAGAAAAGCCTCGGCTTTTAGGCAGCGCCCGCACCAATGCCACCACGCTGCTCTGCTCTCCGAGTAACTTATCCCAACCACTGAACCTGGGCTCAGCTTTGGATAATTCTCGTTCCGTGTCGTTTTGGTTTGAAGCTTTCCGTGTTCGCAATCAGAAAGAGTGCCTGATATCGGAGAGTGAGGAGAAATCAGGAGAGGCTTTGCAGGGTGTGTTCTGTGCTGTGCTGCTAACTGCTGAGGGTGGAAGGTGACAACTGCGTGAGCTGCCTGCAGGTAGCTTTGGTGCAGATTGGCCGTGGTTTCTTGCTGGTGTTTCTGTTGTGATTCTTCTTCAGGTACCACCTCTACTCCCGAGTTCCGAACTACCTTGCCTTGGCCAACTGGTTTCTCATCTTTCTTGCAAAATTTCTCTTCTTCAGAGCAAAGATCAGTTGCCTTGTTGCAGCTGAAGGTCCTTCATAACTACACTTCCTCTTCGATTTCCATGGAGGAAGGCGGCATGGTGTGAGTGAGATGTTCAAGGAGCGGGCTAAAATTTCCCTATCTTGCGCGGAGTTCTTTGATTTGATCCCTCGGCATTGGGCATTTTACCGTGTCTTGACCAACGAATTTTGATTTCCTGTTCCCATGGAGCGAGGAGGGATGGTGTGCAAGAACCCTACCAAAACCCTGTCGCTGATGTACGTTCTTCTCCTCGCGCTCGCCTTCCTCTGTCTGTGCACGCCGCCGGCCTCCGCCCAGCCGCTCCACTCGGAGCCCATGGCTACGCAGTCCCCACCGACCTCGCCCCCGCCCCCGCCGCCGCAATCCAAGATTCCCCGCGCGCAGGCCGGCGCCGCCGCCCACCTGCGCCGCCTCGCGCTCGGCGTCCTCTTCGGCTCCCTCACTGGCTTCCTCCTTGCCCTCGCCTTCCTCTACGCCATCCGCGTCGCCATCCTCCACGCCAAGAACGCGCCCGCGATCGTCAGGGGGCCCGTCTCCTTCACCCCGCAAATATCCCCCAAGAACCTCCTCGCCGCGCTACCCTCGGCGCAGCCGCTCGCCCATGGCCCCCATGGCAAGTACTACAAGCTGTCTCTTGACAATGACCTCACCGTGGCCGTCAAGCGCCTCGATACGGCCAACCGTCCTGAGGCCTCGCCGTCTGCGTCTCCGAACATATCCAAGTCTGACATGAGAAGGGTGCAGAGGCAGCTGGAGAAGCTTGCCCGGGTGAGGCATCAGAATGTGATGGCCCTGAAGGCGTATGTTCGCGAGCCTGACTGCCTCTCACTCGTCTATGACTTCGTTCCTGGAGGCAGCCTCGAGGATGTGATGAAGAGGGTGAGGTCGCAGCAGGTCAGCCTCGGTTGGGATGCAAGGAGCAGGATTGCTGTTGGGATCGCCAAAGGTTTGAGGCACTTGCATTTCGAGTCCAATCCAAGGATACTCCATGCCAACCTCAAACCGTCAAATGTCATGCTAGATGAAGGTTTTGAACCCGTGTTAGCAGATTGTGGAGTCTCAAGGTTGATTGCTGCAGGTTCAGGTGATCCAGAACTATGCAGCGGACTCTACGCTGCTCCAGAGTGCTACCAAAGCAGCAGGTAACATCCTTGTATTACCACTTTGTTGATATTTCTGTTCTTATTCACATGAATAATCAAAATCCTTGCATGAATGTTGGAATCAAAATTGCTGCATTTTTCAGCTGTTGGATATCCCATATCAATAGATTGTGTACTACTGTTAATGATAAAATCCCGAAATATAATTAGTGAAGTGTGCAATACCGTTATGTTGTAGTCTTGTACATGTTTGTTTAAAGTTTTCATTTGCATTGTCTAGTTTAGGTTGTAATGACATTGTCAGATGATACTTGTATCATTTCCTGCATATGTAGTGGAGAGTGACCGCACTAGCAGCATAGTATCATTTTGGAAAACCTAGTGACAGTTTTACTAATCATCCATTTGCAGAAAGCCAAATATTTGGACCTGTTATTGGCTAACTACTTCTATGTTGAATCAATAGATCCCCTCTCCTGCTACTTCTATGCTGCATCAATAGATTCCCTCTTCTGTTTATTAGTTTTAGTTTGATTACCCCCTAGAAGATATTATGCATTTGTCGACCTTCAGATGCTAATACCCTTATATAGCTCTGTTTTGCATTTTTTTTCTGATTTATTATCAGTAGTATTATTTTCTTAAAACTGGTGAAAATGGTAACAGAGAAGACATAAAGCATATAAGTGATTGTCATCCCTAGGGCTTTGTGAAGGTGTTACATCTTCCGTTTTTCGCAACATGGGAATCTTTTATTGTTGGATTATAGGACTTCCATTTGTCCCGCTTTTGGTACTTTTCACATACCCCTGGTCATTCTAGCCTCCCATATCTCCATCAGAGAATAAGTCCTACGAGGATTGGCTTTCCAAAGCTATATTCTTATTCCATCCCCTTTGTAGGCAGACTTAGCTACACCAGTTCTTAGAAAGTTAATTTCTAGGCTGTAAATATTTTTAGCCAGACTTACATATCTTTATTCAAAATTAAAGGAACAGACTCATTATCTTAAATGCAAACCAGGCTCCGATTAATATCTTGTTTCAGTCATGGAGGGTTTTTATTTTGCTCTATTTGGGAGTTTTTTTAGATAATGGAAAAGAGGTTTTCCGGCCTCTACAAAAGTACACAGCCTCCTCCGTTTGGTAGTTGGAAATATAATAATTGTTCGTACGAAATCAATCCTTTTTAAGTTAAGTACGTGATTATATTCATGTATGGTAAGTTCATTAGGTGTGTGAGCGTGACACCGTATTGAAATTCAAATATTTGTCTGTGAAGGTACACAGATAAGAGTGATGTCTATAGTCTTGGCATGATCCTGGGCGTGCTGCTAACCGGTAGAGACCCAACAGACACATTTTTCTCCGGAGAAGCTGGTAGGGGTGGCCTGGCTAGATGGCTGCGGTATATGCAGCAATCTGCGGATCCAAAAGAAGTACTGGACAGTAGCATCCTAAGGGAGGAAGGAGAAGAAGAGGAGATGCTTATGGCTATCAGGGTTGCCATCATCTGCCTCTCGGATTCGCCAGCTGACCGGCCCTCCAGCGATGAACTCGTTGCTATGCTAATGCAGCTTCACAGCTTGTGATCATGATCGACGGCCCTAGTTTCAGCATTTTAATCTCCATATATTCTTTGATCTTGGCAGTGGTACGGCGCTTGATTATGTGTGTAAGAAATGCTTAACGTATGTGCAAGTTCGGCATCAAGTGTCTTCTGCTGGAGAGTCCAATCCAAATGTTCCACAAGGAGCCAACAGCTCAGAGTGCAAACAAGCATCTGTTCCCTGTTGTAACCTGTAATTCAGTTGTGTAGCTAAATGCTAATGGTCGACCTTTCCTGGGGAATGCTTTGCCCATGATATGGATCTTGCGTCCTGTGCGATGTGAATATATTGTATCTTCCTGTAGAAAGCTGTTGGAGGTCATGGAACTTAGGTGTAGATGCATTGGGGCCTATCATGTCTTGGGCTCAACTGTCTCGATGACATTTCTCAACACCTCACTTGTTCTTGTTCATGTGGTGGTGAACTGATGTACTGCTGATCCCTGTGCTTGGTTCCATGTGCAATAGAGCTGTAGACTCGCATATTAAGTCTTTGACTGCCTGACACCGGAAACAACAAAAAATCCTATGTGAGGCCGAAACATTTTGAAGATATTTACATTCACAATCATCTACCTGTCCCTCTTTTCTGGAGGGCTGTGAACACCATTTCAGAAAACTTTAACTGCGACCTAACCTCTTTGTTTCATTGCCTGGCTACCTGTCAGCTTGTGAGTGAAATTTGACTGAATCCGTGGGCCAGGTTAAACGGTGACTCCAGCACAGAGCAGGGTGGCAAGTGTTATTACTGCCACCAAGACTATGGTTATGTGCAAAGCGATGTGGTACGGGTGCGAGCGCAATGCGTGCCTCGGCCACGCATCGTACGGTGAAACAGTAGGCCCCAGGTGGTGGGGCAGCACAGTAGTACAGCATGAATGGCGTGTTGCAGGCTTTGCATGTGGGGCAGTGAAAAGGAGCTGTTGTTCCTGTGGTCACCTTTTCCACTTCTAGTTGGTGCTCCAGCAGGAAGAAATGGAATGATAATGAGAACGGTTAAAGAATGGCATGTGGTGGAGATGGATAAAGATTATGGCATTGCAGTCCATGTTTTCCTTTTTTTTTTAAGAAGCCAAAGAAGGCTGTATTGGTGAATGTGAAGTACAAAGTAGAAGAGGCAAGCAAAGACGATTTTTTATTTTAGCATTATTAATTTATTATGTAATATTAATAGCATCCGATTTTTTTTTTTTTGCAAAACTAGCATCCCTGTCGTCCACGGTGTGGACAACTTGCCACGTGGCAGACTCAAAATTTTGGTTTTTGTTCACTTTTGGGCGTTGTCGACTGTTGGAGTCGGCAGATCCCCTGACACTACGAAAGTGTGGAAGGAGTTTGAGGTTCGGTTTGGGCGCGCGGAGACTCAAGTAGGTGAAACGCGATTGGACACGAGTGACACAGTAGTTTACGTGGTTCGGGCCGCCTGAGCGTAATACCCTACTCCACGGGTGTGTGTGTGTTGTATTAACTTGTGAGCTTCAGAGTGTTCCAGAGTTCTCCCCCTGTGTATCGTCGGTTTGTCCTTTTATAGTACAAGGACAAACCGTTACAAGTCAGCTTGGCCCGACATGTGGCCCTGGCGGTTATTAGTATTGATACACGAGATTAATTGTTGTTAATAATCCTGTAACGGCTCTGACAGTGCCGTTACAGGTGTTAAGATCGTCCGATTGAATATCATTAATGTGGAATTAATGATAATTAATCGGGTCTTGAAGTCCGTGGCTGTCCTTTGGAGATCCGGAGCCGTTACAACGTCTCCCCGGGGGCTTGAAGCGGCTAGCTCCGACGTATGGACACGTGGCAGCTCCGGAGCTTGCTTGGGAGAAGCGGGAAGCTCCGGGGCGGCCTGGCACGTGTCAGGTCCGGAGCTTCTCTCGGTCAGGGGTTACCTCCGGAGGTGCCGTTTCAGTACCTAGCCCGGAGCTTCACCCTTGCGGGTAATAGCTCTGGTCTGACAGTACACGTGGCAACCTAGGATCTAACCATGTTGGAGAAGCGGGTCCGGTTACGTCTGGCGAGTGGGCCCCCGAGGGTCTTTCATTTGTGAAGATGTCCTTCCCTTGAGATTTTTGTAACCTCAGGGGGTGTATGGTTTTTAGGGTACCGACAGTGGCCCCCTGGACCTACCTCCGGGGAAGGCCAACGGGATGAAGTCATTCCGCCGGAGGTGGGTCCACACTCACGACTCTTGAACTGGGCCTTCAAGGGTCTTCGGAGGTGCCTTTTGCGGGGCTTTACGGTTAAGTCCCGACGCGTGGCGCACCTCAGGCGGCAGATAAGATCTTTGACGTGCGGATCTCTCGCAATTGAAGGTCGCCGGTTCCCGATACGAAAACCGTATCGGTTCCGCGCGCCTTGTCAGTCCGCCGCCCTTGAGTTTTCCGCCTCGTGATGACAACTGTTCGCCTGGGTAAGAACCTCGACTTGATCGTCAGGGTGGTCCCGGGCCCTCTTGTCATCGGCTGGGTTGAATTCTTGGGTAGTATCCTTGACTCCCCTCCAGTTTCCATCCAAGCGTTGCGAGGGCTTACTTAAGAAGGAAAGCGCACCGTCGGGAGTTCTTTACGCTTTCCATCTGTTCTTGCGCTCAAACTCCCAACTCGTGCTTTGCTCCTCTTCTCTTGCCTAGCTGTGCTGCGATGGAGTTGGGCCTGCGTGAGAGTCGTTTGAAGACGGAGAGCGATCTGAAGAAGGTCCGAGCCCTCATGGGGTGGTCGTCGGACTTCTTCAACCGTTCAGTCCGCGCCGGCGGGGAGCTTCCCTTTAAAAAGGAGCACTCCGGCGAGATGGTGTACTTTTCATCGTACGCCATGGTGGGGCTGATCCCACCGTTTTCTTCCTTCTTCTTGATGCTGCTGGACTTCTATGGTCTGCAGTTATACCACCTTGGCCCTCACTCCATCCTCCTTGTGTCCATCTTTGTCCACTTCTGCGAGATGTGGGTGGGCATTCCTCCCTGCATCGAGCTCTTCCGGACCTTCTTCACCGTCCAAACCACCGGCCGAAGCGACGAGTACCTTGGCTTCTATTACTTTGTGAAGCGCAAGAAGTGCCCGTTCAAGTACCTCCGGTCATTCCCTTCCGGGAAGTGGGATGACTGGAAGAAAGATTGGGTAGTCGTCCGGGTGGAGGAGCACGAGCGGTTGGAGTTGCCAGATGGTCTGCCCGGCATTGACACGTCGGTGTGGAGCGAAGTTCCGGTGCTGGCGGCAGCCTTCGACCCCGTCCTGTCCAGGATCCGCCAATGTGTGGAGGGAGGATTGACTCCCCAGGCGGTGTTCTGCAACTTCCTGTCCAACAGGTGGGCGCCGCTGAAGAGGAGGGAGAAGCTCGCCTGGGCCCTCAACAGCGTGATGGACGAAGACCGGGTTGAAACCGGGTTGAAGTCCAGCATGGTGGGGAAGTCCTTGGAGTTTCACCTCAAGAAATTCCAGCACGGCATTGATGTTGACGGAGAGTACTTGACTCCGCCGCCAGCTTTCCTCCCCCTGAACGTGGAAGTTGAGTTCAGCAGGGAGCTCCGGCGGAAGATGCCCGCGCTTGACGACCTTGGCGTCGTCGAGAGAAGATCGACCGCCCGATTGGCGATCCCCGGGTTGTCGGAAGGCGGCTCCGCCCCTGTCTCTCAGCCAAGAGCTGAGGTCTCCGGCAAGGGCAAGGAGCTGGCGGAGGAGCCGGAGAGCCGGAAGAGGAAGCTGCGACATGCTGACGGAAGGTCCGTCGGGCTTGCTACTTCCCCGCCAGTTCCCCGTCCTCAGGAAGGAAGATCCTCCGCCGCTGTAGCGTCTGTCCCCGTGGTGGGGTCCTTTCGGAGCGCTACTGTTCCGGCGGTAGGATCCTCCCGGAGTGCGGCTGTCCCCGTGATGGGTCCCTCCGGAGGTGCCAGCTCCGGACAGGCGACTCCGGTTCGAGAAGCGGTGAGGGCCTCCAGGTCTAGGAGTTCCTCCCGGTCAAGGAGAGCTCCGACCCGGGAAACGCCCGCGGCTACGGCAAGTCCTGGGAGTCCTCCCGGAGCTCCTACGCCGACCGTGGCCAGCCCGGAACGTCCGGGAAAGAGGTTCCGCGCAAGCTGGTGCGTGAGCCTCCCAAGGTAATTTTTCTTGCTTACCTCAATTAACTTTTAATTATAGCATCTGTTTGCTCAATTTCTTCATTCTCCATCTGCAGCGCTCCCAAGAAGGGGAGTGAAGCTCCGCCCTCAGCCACAGTGTCTGAGGCTGCGAAGGCTTCTGCTCCAGTCGCGGTGCCGCCCCAGGCGGAGGCTGCGACAACTCCGGCGCCGGCTGTCGTGGTCATGGACCTCGACTCGTCTCCAGAAGTTCCCGTGGTAGCGCCGGACCACGGGATTGAAGATGCGCCAGCGGCACCCGCTCCGGAGGTTGAAGCTCCGGGCCTTGGTGCTGCAGAAGTAGATGCTCCGGCTGTTGAGTCGGAGGAAGTAGCGGTCCCGGCTTCAGAGCCGGAAAGTGCTGAAGCCCCGGCGGTTGAGCCGGAGGTAGCTGAAGCACCGGCGTGCGAGCCGGAAGTTGAAGTGGTTCCGGCAATTGAGCCGGTTACTTCCGAAACTCCGGTCGCAGAGCCGGTAGCTATTGGAGCGCCGGCTGCAGAGCCGGTGATTGCTGAAGCGCCGGCCGCAGAGCCGGTGATCGAAGAGGCGAGGGAGTTTGAGCCTCCCTCAGAAGAAGCGTCCCGGCCGGAGCCAGTGGAGGCGACGACGTCGATGGTACCCGTGGCGGAGCCAGAGTGCCTGAACGAAGTCGCTGGCCCCCAGCCTGAGGGGGCGGATGAAGATTTGGTGACGGGACCTTCTTCGGTGGCGACTGAGGCCATCCCGGAGGAGTGCCCTAGTGCCTTGGAAGCTCGGGGTTCCGCTCTCGTAGAGTGGGACCCAATTTTTGTAAATGAAGACCCGCTGGAACCAGCGGAGGAGACCCCAGAAGGTCCGGAGCCCATCTCGCTGTCGATGTCCATCGACAACGCTTGCTCCAGTCTACGCCAAGTCCAACTAGCCTTCTTCCACGACAGCAAGGTTCTTGAAGAGGAGCGCCAAACCCTTAGGAGGTGGCGTAATCGACTCCAATTCGAGACCAAGCTGGCGCAGTCGAGGATTGCTGAGGACAAGGAATGGATCAGGCGGGAGAAGGTCCGCCTGGAGCTCTGGGGTGAGATGCTGGACGAGAGGGAGAGCATGACTCACAACCTCGACGCCCAATCCCGGGAGTACCATGACCAAGCTAAGGCTGCTAACGACGCGGCCAACGCTCGGTTTGATCAACTCGAGGCCATCAGCACCGCACTCATCAAGCGCCGAGAGGCACTTGAGGGAAGGGAAAAGCGGCTCGAGGATGAGGAGCAAAAACTCCTGGAGCTACGGGATGACGTCTTGCGACGTGAAGAAGAGCTCGCCGAGAAGACAGCTCTGGCGGACAAGGGTATCGAGGAGCGCACTAAAAAACTGGAAGAGCGCTGCCTCGAGGAGGAGGAGAAGACCTGGGTGCGGGGGCAGGAACTCTACGAGTACGAGTGTGCCCTTGTCGCCCGGGAGAAGAAAATAGAGGCTAGGGAGAAAGACCTGGTCGACCGCCGGAACAAGATCCACCTCCGGGAGGAGGAGCTCGGAAGACTTGAGAAGTGGGTTGCTGCGAAGATTCAGCAAAACGCCAAAGAAGTCGAGCGTCTTTCCCGTGAGAATTCGGAGCTGGCGGCGGCCCGGAGGTCCCTGGAAGAGATGAAGGGCCTGAGGAAGATGGACTCCCTGCAAATTTGGGAGTTCCTGAGCAAGGCCGATGATGCGCTAGCGCCGATGGGTTTTAGCCCCGTGCTTCCGGATGATCCGGAGCCGGAGCCGGACCTTGCGTTGCAAGCGTTGAGCGCTGCGGGCAGCAAGCTCTCCAAGGTGGGCGACGTCATCGCGGACCAGCTGGAGGTCGAGGGGCAATCCCTGGCTAGGAACGTCACAGAGTATGTGTTGACGTGCTACACTAGCCGGAACCCTCAATTCTCTCTGGACCCGGTGCTTGAAGGCCCCGTCGAAGGAGAAGGCGAAGCTACCCGAGCCAGCGTGTCGGAGGTCGCCCAGAAGGTCGCTGAGTTCTTCCATAGGGTCTAGGACTATCTTTCTTAGCCTTTATTTGTATCTTCTCTTCTTCCTCAATTTTGTAATCCTTTGTCCCCAGATGTAATCTCCGGTCTTCAAATGAAATGAAATCCTCAACATTTTTTGCGAATTTCATTTTTTTTTTTGTCTTCAACCTCTTTGTCTTCACTTGGCCCCCTGGTAGATGTGCACAATTTGATTGTGGACATATACCAAAAGGATGTTGAGTTTTGTTGAAGACAAATTTGCTTCGAACTAGTATAGTTTAGGTCCGAAGTTTTCGATAGTGAAGGTCCCTTGAAGTCGTCGGAGCTTAGAAGCTCCGGCACTGTCCATCGTCGGAGCTTAGTAGCTCCGGCAATAGCCTCTACCAACACGTTGAGTGTCGATAGTTAATACTTCAAGGTGTCGGAGCTTAGTAGCTCCGGCAATGACCCTTGCCACGCCTGGCTTGCTGGCAACAGACTCTAGTGATAGAGTCTTCTCACCATCTTTAAGTTAACGCCGGTGGGAGTCGGAGCTTGGTTAACTCCGGTTTTTCTTCGTCAATATTGGGTTTATTTTTCCTGCACACTTAAGCCAAGAAAAACAGTAAAATTCGTTCCTTATCTATAACTTCGTCGCGGCTTACGGTTCTCAAGAGAATTTCAAGTTGAACACGATTTTTAGTATAATTGGATGAATTGTCTTTTCTTTTAGATCCAATTGTCCATGGACCCACCTTACTTTGGCCTGCCGGGATGTAGGTAGAGTGGCGTACTTAGGGTGCTTGACCAGGCTAAGTCGATAGCGCACTCCGGCCCTAGAATGGCTTGGCGGCTTTCAGGCGAGTTGGCCACAGACGACATTTAAATCTAAAAATTCTGACAATTCAACTCAAATCGTACATAAATCGGTTAAACTAGAACTTCTTAAGAATTGCACGTTTCTGTTATAGACAAGAAAGAGAAAAATAAAAATGTCGAGCCTTATGCAAAAATGAATGCACGTGGAGTCTATTTCACATGAAGATGTCTTTCATTATAGGTCCGGGGTACAGGGGAAACAAGTACACTCTTAGGGTACGGAACCAGGCTAAGTGTGTTTGGTTTCTCGTTTGACCTTGGGTAGTTAGCCACACTTCTAGTCCGGAGACTGTATCAAGTGTTGCATGAGCTCTTCAAACCTTTCGGGAAAGGTCCGACTGCTCTCCCGGAGGAACTACCCGACTCTGTACAATGACTCTATAACATACACTTCAAGTTACTTAAGACTCACCTCCGTGGAATTAAGTGTAGAACTTACGGAGGTGCTCGATGTTCCAAGGATTTGGGAGAGGTGTCCCATCCTCGGTAGCCAAGCGAACGCTTCCGGGACGGGATACTTTGATCACTCGGAAGGGTCCTTCCCAGCCGGGGGAGAGTTTGTTTTGCCCTTCTCTGGATAGTATTCTCCGTAGCACCAGATCGCCTTCCTCGAGCTGTCGGTTGTGTACATGCCGCTGATGATAGCGCCGTAGAGCTTGACGATATCGGGCATTCCGAACAGCTGCTTGGCACATTCCCTCCTCGAGGAGGTCTAGGTCTTCACGCCGGAACTGGTCCTGCGCGGCTTCGTCGAAGGTCCGGACTCGGAGGGAACCCAAGGTGATTTCCGGAGGAAGGATCGCTTCAGCTCCGTACACCAGGAAGAAGGGTGTTTCTCCGGTTGCCCGACTTGGTGAAGTCCTGTTGGCCCATAGAGTGGGCGGAAGCTCTTCGATCCAATTGGCTCCGTGCTTTTTCAAACGCTCATAAGTGCGTGTTTTGAGTCCTTTAAGGATCTCTGCGTTTGCTCTCTCGGCTTGTCCATTGCTGGCAGGATGAGCTACGGAAGCGTAGCAAACTTGTATGCCGAGGTCTTCGCAATATCCTTGAAATGCGGAGCTTGTAAATTGAGTCCCATTATCAGTGATGATCTTATTTGGGACTCCAAATCTGCTCACGATAGATTGTAGAAAATTGATTGCAGATTGTTTGTTGATCGTCACAACAGGAGTAGCTTCCGGCCACTTGGTGAATTTGTCAATGGCGACGTACAGGAACTTGTAACCTCTGACGGCTCTTGGGAAGGGTCCCAAGATGTCCATCCCCCACACAGCGAAAGGCCATGTAGGAGGTATCATTTGTAAGGACTGAGCAGGTGTATGAATTTGCTTTGCATGAAATTGGCATGCTTTGCATTTCTTCACTAGCTCATTAGCATCCTGGAGCGCTGTAGGCCAGTAGAAGCCGTGCCGAAAGGCTTTTCCGACCAGCGTGCGGGAAGATGCGTGGTTTCCACACTCACCTCCATGGATTTCTGCGAGGAGCTCGCAGCCTTCTTCCCTTGTGATGCACCGCATTAGGATGCCGTTGGCACCGCGTCGGTAGAGATCCCCTTCTACCAACGTGTATCTTTTAGCCAATCTGACTATCCGGTCAGCGGATACATCATCGTCAGGAAGGATGTTGTCTTTCAAGTAGTTCCGGATCTCCGAGATCCATGCAACGGAACTGACTTGAGCATTTGAGTCTTGCGTGCTGGGTTGCTCGGAGCTTCCGGCAGCACATACGACCCTTGATGGCTGCCATGGTAACAGGGCCATCGGGACCGTCAGCTTCGGGATGCTGATCTCACCCCCTTCGTTCAGTTCGGCAGGCTGAACTGTGGGTTTTGACAACCTCCGGGCAAAGGTTCCGTCTGGAGCCGGAGCTCCGGTTGACGCCTTGGTCGAGAGTTCGTCAGCTTCAGCGTTGTGAGCACGCTGAACATGGTGAAGGTCTAGGACTTCGAAGTCCTTCTGAAGCCTCTGGACTTCAAGGATATAAGCAGCCAGCTGGAGATTATTGCACGAGCATTCACCATTTACCTGTTTGATGACAAGTTGTGAATCTCCTTTGACCAGCAACTGCTTGACACCATATGATAGTGCCATCTTTAATCCATATATGAGTGCTTCGTACCCCGCCATGTTGTTGGTTGCCTTGAAGTCAAGGTGCACCATGTATTTCACCTTCTCCCCGGTTGGTGCGAGGAGAAGGATTCCAGCTCCGGCTCCCTGCTTCTGCATGGAGCCGTCGAAGTAAAGGGTCCAGTGAGGCTTAGTGAAGGCCGGAACTTGTGGTTCCGTCTTCTGCTCGCTGGGGCCCCCAGGGTTTAATGGAGAGGGAGTCCATTCTGCCACGAAATCTGCCAACGCTTGACTCTTGATTGCTTGTCTTGGAATGAATTCGAGGTCGAATTCAGCCAGTTCCGCTGCCCACTTTGCTATATTCCCAGTTGAATTGGGATTATGCAGGATCGCTCGAAGTGGATATGAGGTTACCACCGAGACTTTGTGAGCTTGGAAATAGTGTCGAAGCTTCCTTGAGGCAATAAGAACTGCGTAGAGCAGCTTATGCACCTCTAGGTATCGAGTCTTGGCACCATGTAACACTTCACTGATGAAGTATACTGGGCGTTGAATGGTCCGGACCCTCCCGGAGGGGTCCGGAGCTTCCTCTCCATTGATCCGGACCCTGTCGGAGGGGTCCAGACTATCTTCGGGGACCTCCGGGTTCTGGGTGGAGGAGCCCGGAGCTTCTTCAGGAATGACCTGGATCCTATCAGAAGGATCCGGGTCCTCTGAAGTGGCTTCTTGTGGGTTCAAGTCTGGGAGCTGGGACCCAGACCCGCTTTCAGGAACCTCCGGATCCTCCCGAAGGGATCTGAATTCCTGAGTATTGGGTAGTTCCGGTCTCTCCGCAACCAGAACCATACTGACGACTTCGTCAGCTGCTGAAATGTAAAGCAATAAAGGCTCACCAGGGTTCGGAGCTACCAAGACTGGTAGGGTGGTGAGGAACTGTTTCAGCTCCTGGAATGCCTTCTCTGCTTCTTCAGACCATTGGAATGGTCCGGACTTCCTTAGTAACTTGAAGAAGGGAAGCGCCCTTTCCGCCAGTCTTGAAATGAACCGGCTGAGGGCTGCTAGACATCCAGTTAATTTTTGGACGTCTTTGATGCGGGTTGGTGGCCGCATGTCTTCAATGGCTTTTATCTTCGCCGGATTAGCCTCTATGCCCCGGTGACTTACCAGGAAACCAAGAAGTTTTCCGGAACTAACCCCAAATACGCATTTGTCTGGGTTTAGCTTCGTGCGGGTGGCCCGCAGCTTGTCGAAGACAGCCTGCAAGGTGTCCAAGAGGGACTCCTTGTTCTTGACTTTGACCACGATGTCATCAACGTACACTTCCACTATGTCTCTGATGAGTTCTTCGAAAGTTTTGTACATTGCTCGTACAAAAGTTGAAGCTGCATTCTTGAGACCAAAAGGCATGGCTGTGTAACAATACAATCCATCCACTGTGATGAATGAAGTATGTTCTTCATCTTCCCTAGACATCCGAATTTGATGATATCCTGAATATGCGTCTAGAAAACACAGTAACTCACACCCGGAGGTGGAATCCACTATCTGGTCTATTCTAGGTAGTGGGAATGGATCTTTTGGACATGCCTTATTCAGTGTGGTGTAGTCGATGCACATCCGAAGTTTCCCGCCGGCTTTAGGCACAACGACTGGGTTTGCCAGCCATTTTGGATGGTATACTTCTCGGATGAATCCGGCTTCGAGCAACTTCTTCACTTCTTGTCGGATGAAGTTCTGTCGCTCTACAGATTGCTTCCGAGGTTTCTGGTGCACAGGCCGAGCGTCGGGGTAAATCTTCAGATTGTGCTCAATCACTTCCCTGGGGATCCCAGGCATTTGTGACGGTTGCCAAGCAAACACGTCAACGTTAGACCGGAGGAAAGTGATGAGCGCGAGTTCCTATTTGTCGTTCAAGCCACCCGATATGCGGGTAGTTTGGGTGACATCGGAACCAATTTGGACGACTTTGACGGGAATGTCGGTGTCGCCGCTTGGCTGCACACGAGGTGCAGAGGTCGAGCCTCGTTGACGAATGCTCGGAGGTTGTGGAGCTTGCTTCTGTCTGGAGTCCTCTTCTTGCGCTGTGGTGAGTGCGTGGAGTTCCTCCAGAGCAGTTACTCCGGCAGTGCGATCTCCACGGATCCGGAGAACGCCTACTGGTGTTGGCATCTTCAACACCAGGTATCCATAATGAGCAGCTGCCATGAATTTGTACAAGGCAGGTCTACCCAAGATGGCGTTGAATGGTAAGTTGATCTGAGCGACATCGAAGATCAACTTCTCGGTGCGATACTTCTCCCGGGTCCCGAAGGTAACAGGGAGAGTAATAGCTCCGAGTGGGGTTATGGCCCCCGGACCTACTCCGGAGAAAGGTCGAGAGGGCTGGAGGTCCGAAGGTCGAAGCTGAAGCTTAGTGAAAGCTTCGAAGCTGATGAAATTAAGCCCCGAACCTCCATCTACCAGGACATGATGGAGCTGGATGTTGTTGATGGTGGGAGATATCATCAAGGGTAGCTGGCCAGCTCCGACCATGCTTTGAGGACAGTCCGAAGCATCAAAAGTGATGGGTGTGTCCATCCACTTTCGATGTGGCTCCGGTCTAGCTGTAGGAGCTACAGCAGCCATATCCCGTCGCATAGTCTTGATGACACGACGGGAGGTGATGTCCCATGATCCACCAAAGATGGTGTTCATGGTTTTTCGACGCTCGTTGTCGGAGACGTCGGAATCATCGTCGACGGAGGTGTAAACGGCTTTCAAGACCTTTTTGGGGTCCTGAAACCCTAACTCCTCTTCAGCCGGAGCTTCATCGACCTTTTGTTTTCCCTCCCTCTGTCGGAAGGGAGACCCTTCCCGGCGCTTGTGGTAGCGCTCGGCAAGGTTTTGGACCTCCCGGCAGTCCTCCAGTCTGTGGCTGCTCGTTTTGTGAATGGGGCACCACATCTTGGATTTGCCACCGTCTTCAGAAGACGGTCGAGGTCGCTTCTCGGGGCGTGGCCCCCGGCCACCAGGAGTTGCAGCGGCTGCAACGTTGGATGTGCCGGCCGACGGCTTCTTCTTGCCGTTGGTCTTCTTTTTCTTCTTGCCACTCCCGGAGGTAGCGGCTTCTTCTTTGGAGGATTTTTTATAATCCTCCAAGGCTGGTTTGGAGTGCATTTCACGGCCCTCCGCAGCTCTGGCACATTTGTCAGCCAGGCTGAAGAGCTCCGTGACGCTGGTGATCTCTTTGATCGCCAGCTTCTCCAACATCTTCTTGTCTCGTACACCCTGTCTGAATGCCACAATGACAGAAGCGCTTGAGATAGAAGGGATTGTGTTACGTACCTGAGAGAATCTCTGGATGAATGACCGCAAAGATTCTCCTCCTTTTTGCACGACCGCAAAAAGGTCCAGTTCAGTGCCCGGACGGGTGTATGAACTCCCGAAATTGGCGGTGAACTGGCGGCACAATTCCTCCCAACTGTCGATAGAGTTGGGTGGAAGGCTCATAAACCAGGACCTGGCGGTCCCAGTTAAAGCCTGAAAGTTGCCTAGAGGGGGGGTGAATAGGCTAATTGACCTGCAAATGACTCAATAAAACGAGATTAAATTACAGGGGGCGGACTAGTCCGGTCAGGGGGCGGACTAGTCCGGTCAGCCTGCGTGAATAACCCTAAAAAGATGTTTCTAGCAAGTTTTAGGGGATTTTCTCAATGCTACAAGTGAGTGTATGTTTAAGTCAAGTTGAGCAACAACCTAAACAAGAGCAAGTCAAGTTTCCACAAGTTTGTAGCAATGCGGAATATGAAACGAGACTACCAACTCTAGAACAAAGTAATCAATAGAGTAAATGCGAAGAACACAAGGAGACAAGGATTTTATCCCGAGGTTCGATCCCACACAAGGAATCTACGTCCTCGTTGAGGAGTCCACAAAAGGACCGGGTCCAACAACCCTTCCCTCACCAAGTTTACCGCACGGGCCTAACTTGGTTCTCCACTAATCACAACGGTGATTACAAAGTTCGTTGGGGCTTCTCACAAACTGAGGCTCCCACACCACAAAGATGATCAACACAGTAAAACAAACTCAATACACAGCCCACAAAGACTCAACGAGTGCAAGAGATCAAACCGGGAGCACAAGCGCGATGTTCTTCCTCTTCTCCACCTCACTAAACCCTAATCCACTCAAGAATTAGTTTTAGAGGGAAAGTAGGCAAGAAGGAGGCTTAGGAGTGCTCCAAGTTGGCTGTGGCGGCGCTAGGGTTTGAGTTTTTCCAAGGGTGTTTGAAATGAGGCCGGGGGTTCCCTTTTTATAGAGGTCCCAACCCCAATTTGCTGACTTCAGCAAAAGGACGGACTAGTCCGGCCACTGGCCCGGACTAGTCCGGCCTAGGGGACCACTGACTCCTTTGTCAGGTCCCGACAGCTGACACACGATCGTCACGCTACCCGCCAAACTTCAAATTCAAACGGTCACTTCCAGAACAGACTAGTCCGGTCAACACCGGACTAGTCCGATCTCACACAGAGCCTTCTGCTCCGGGTGAAAACGGACTAGTCTGAGGACCACGGACTAGTACGGCCCCTCGGGCGGACTAGTCCGGTCCTCCCAGACTTAGCCATAGAAGCACCTTTTCTTAGCCAACCCGGACTAGTCCGGCCCCACGGGCGGACTAGTCCGTTCTCACTCAGGACCTCTTGGTCCGGTCCAAAACGGACAGGTCCGTGGTTTTGGGACTTCATCCCAAAACCCACTCACAGCTAGCCGGACTAGTCCGGTCACAAACGGACTAGTCCGATCTCAGTCAGACCCTTCTGGTCCGGCCAGAAACGGACTTGGCCGGCCAGGGACGGATTAGTCCGGCCTCCTGCACGGACTAGTCCGGCCCTACGGCCAGACCACTCAATCACTCATTTCTTTCATAGGTTTGACCTCTAAACTACTTTGAGCTCCCAAACTTGATCTTAATGCACTTGACACACACACCCTCCTATTACTACGGCTAGTCTAACTCAACCACGCTAGAAACCCTAGTTTCTACGCTTCGAGTTGACTCCGTTTCCTTCCTTTTCCTTTTTGAGGGTTTGCGTCTCCAATTGAGTCCATACCTGTGCTAAGATCACTTGAGCTCATTAGCGACTTAATTGTCGTCATCAATCATCCAAAACCCACGGGGAACCTAGATGCACTTTCAATCTCCCCCTTTTTGGTGATTGATGACAACACATTAAGTCCTTCACAAATAAGAGTGTAAAGTTTGGTTTTCATAACATGTGTGCGTATGAATGACTCCCCCTCAAAGTATGCAACAAGTAAAAGGGATGGAGAAGTTCTTTCATACCCACATACGTTATGGTGGGGTGCCTACGTGATGTGCTCAACAGTTTGTGTCAAGACATGAATAACATCAATACATTCATAAGATTGACAATAAGAGCAATATATTGATAGTAAGCAACATTAACGAGTCTTGCACAAATGTAAAAGCATAAATATGTTACAAGATAAGTCAAACATCACAACACACACCCACAAAAGAAGATTGACTCCCCCTTAACTCTCCCCCTTTGGCATCAAGGCACCAAAAAGGAAAAGAAGGGAGGAAGCTAAGACTTAAGAGCTAGTCCTCGTCTTCGCCACTTCCACTCTCCGTGGCCTCGGAATCTTCGACGTCGTCCTCATCATCGACATCGTCGCCGTCGTCATCGGAGTTCCTTGCCGAGGGAGCAGCACGAGAGGAGCTTCCATCCTCTTGGAGCTGGGCGAGCTCATCGGCGGTGAAGGTGGGGAATGGAGTGATCTCCCCATCACTCTCCTCCGGAGAGGACATCGGGACCTCCAGCTTGTCGCACACCGCCTTAAGGTACTTCTCTTGGCGCTTGTGTGCCCTCTGAGCGCGAATCTCTTGCTTCCGGCACGAGGTGAAGATGGCCTTGAAGCACTTGAAGAACGCACTCATGGACTGAGGCGGAGGCGGAGAAGGAGGTGCCACTGGGCGAGACGGAGGATCTGCATTCTTGCGACGAGGAGGCACCGGCACATTTGGCGGCTTCTGGGGGCGCAGAGGTCGGTGCGATACATCCTTGACAAAGGACACGCCCGACACCTTCTCAATGAGGCACATGATGTAGGGGGCATACCCGCACGCCCTGTTGGGAGTATGCGAGATGTTGAAGATGTCGTCGAAGATGTAATCGACGAGGTTGAACTTTTCTTCCCCATCGATCAGAAGTAGTAGGTGCCTCAGATTCCCTTGAATCACCCCAGCATCACCATCCTTTGGTGCTATCGTCCGTCTGAGGATTCTGTTCATGATGCTGTAGAAGGGCTTGATGTTTCGAGCGAGTCCGGCATCAAACGGGAGGTGGCTTGGATACATGTAAGCCAGCTCCTCACGATCCACAGCCTTGAGGTTCGAGATAATGACCACGTGGTCCATGTGAGCCTCAAGACCAAGGATCCTTGCAAACTCAGCATAGGTGACAGAGTATTGTTCACCATGAGTCATCCAAGTTATCCTCCTGTCACCTGAGCTTGAAAAGTAGATTGTGGAGTAGAATTGAAGAATGATTTCCACATTCCAATCATATTTGAAGCCCATGATTTTCTTGAGATCATGGCGCTCGGCAGCCTCAATCACGGCATCAAAGGCCGAGTGCTCCTTCTTTGCCATGTAGTCTCAGTCCACCCACTGAGCCTCTATCACTGGCCTCTTCATTTGTTGGTAGACTAGCCTGTAATAATCACAGTGGAAGTCACACCAAAATCTGGGATCTGCCGTGCTCCTCTCATACTTGTAGACCTTTTCTTCCCTTAGCCTCCTTGCCTTTTCAGACCCCTTGCCATGAAATACATTTGCCGACAGTTCCTTTTGCCAGTTGGGATTTCTTTCCGGTGTGTGGACTTCGAGGGGGCCAATAGAGGTGGCCTTCCCCTTCTCCTTGATCACAACCCCTCCGGGTGCCTTCTTGGCTGGCACCTTGATGGAGGGCTTCTTCTTTTTCGGCTCAACTGGAGCCGGGGCTTTTCCCTTCTTTGGGTCGCGCTCGACCCTAGGGGCAGCCTCTTCTTGGGCTGGCTCCTTGCCCTTCGCTTTCTCGCCAACAGTGACGAGCTTCTTTCGCTTAGGAGCGCTGGCCTCAGCAGCCCTGGAGTTGTGGGCCTCCCTATCCTCTCTTTTCTTCTTCCTCAGCTCATGGAGGGATTCCGCGGTGGCACGAGCAATGGCTTCATCCTCATTGTAAATGCTCGCAGCCACCTTGGATGCTTCGAGTGCCTTGAGCTTTCTTTCCTCCTTGGCCTTCTGCGCCTCAATTAGCGCAGCCTTAGTCCGGGCCTCGGCAATTTGGGCCTTGGTACGCCCCTCGAGGTGGACACGCGGAGGAGAGCGCTCGGAGTTCGACATTCTGTAAAAAGATGGAGGAAGGAAGATATGAGCCTAGGAAGAAGAAGTATTGCCAAAAAGATCTCGAGAACCAACTAGAAGTAGGGTTTGCCCTGTGCAGACCGGACTTGTCCGCCCCAGGGACGGACTAGTCCGCTGGCCGGACTTGTCCGCCTGGTGGCCGGACTAGTCCGGGTAACACAGGAAGAACCCTAACCCTAATCAATTCATCGAAAAATTTGTGAATCAATGTGCAATACTCCTAGGCTATGATCGCAAGGATGTATGGAACAACATTAACGAAGATGTTCCTATCAAAAACTTGAAGAATCAAGAATGGGGCTAGTTTTTGAGGAACGGTGAAATACCTTCAAAAATCCGCTTGATTCGTCGAAATCGGCGTGGATCTCGAAGGTGAAGCGCGGGGAAGTGGTCCCTAACTCCCAAAGGCTTCGATGCGCGGATTGGAGTTGAGTTTTGGTGGTTGGAGCGCAAAATCGCCGATTTGGGGGCGGTTGTGCGCGTGTGGAAGTTTGAGAGGCAAAAGAGAGAGAGAGAGGGGGGGTTTGGGCCGCCTGGGGGTTTAAGTCCCCAAGGGCCGGACTAGTCCGGTTGAAGGGCCGGACTAGTCCGGTCAGCGGACCAGACCCAGACTAGTCCGGGTCCGGACTTGTCCGGTTGAAGGCCGGACTAGTCCGGTGTGCGGACTAGCCGCGGACTAGTCTGACCCGGACTTGTCCGGCCGTAGGGGCGGACTAGTCCGGTTCAGCTGGGCTGAAAAAGAATATATTTGGGTTTTGCCCATAGAGTTAAGTCCTTTTGTACGAGTATAGCAAGGAAAACATGACAAGCATGATTGTGAGCCAATAAGGAACAACTTATGAACATTTTCATGAGGAAAATAGATTTCTCAAACAAATTTGAGGAGAAATCGACATAGAGAGGAGTTTTTCGAAATGTGGCTCAAAAAAAAATATGAGGGATGGTGCTTTAAGCCACGTTTCGAGAATCCAACACATTGAGCTCACTTCTTAGCTCACAGAAACGCTTCTCGTCAAGAGGCTTTGTGAAAATGTCCGCAAGTTGATGTTCCGTCCTCACATGCGAAATCTCAATGTCTCCCTTCATTGAGTGATCTCGCAGGAAATGGTGTCGAATGTCTATATGTTTGGTCCTAGAGTGTTCCACCGGATTATGGGCTATCTTGATTGCACTCTCATTGTCACACAAGAGTGGAATTTTACGCAAGTTAATCCCATAGTCCCTAAGAGTTTGTCGCATCCAAAGAAGTTGTGCACAACAACTTCCGGCCGCAACATATTCCGCTTCGGCGGTGGATAAAGCAATAGAGTTTTGCTTCTTGGAGGACCAAGACACAAGAGATCGACCTAAGAATTGGCACGTGCCCGATGTGCTCTTCCTATCAACTTTGCACCCCGCATAGTCCGCATCGGAATATCCAATGAGGTTAAACTTGGATCCTTTGGGGTACCAAAGTCCTAGGGTAGGTGTGTGTACAAGGTATCTCAAGATCCTTTTAACGGCGGTCAAATGACAAGCCTTGGGTGCTGCTTGAAAGCGTGCACACATACACACACTTAGCATTATATCGGGCCTAGATGCACAAAGATAGAGGAGTGATCCGATCATAGACCTATATAGCTTTTGATCCACACTTGGACCGTCCTCATTTAGGTCTAGGTGTCCATTTGTCCCCATAGGGGTTTTGATGGGTTTTGCTTTGTCCATGTCAAACTTTCTTAGAATGTCTTGAGTATACTTAGTTTGACTTATGAACGTTCCTTCTTTGAGTTGTTTCACTTGAAATCCTAGAAAGAACTTCAATTCACCCATCATGGACATTTCAAATCTCTCCGTCATTATCTTGGAGAACTCATCACAAAACACCTTATTTGTGGAACCAAATATGATGTCATCCACATATATTTGGCACACAAAAAGATCCTCATTGAAGTGTTTTGTGAAAAGGGTATAATCAGCTTTTCCTATCCTAAAACCATTTTCAACTAGAAAGTCTCTTAGGCACTCATACCAAGCTCTAGGAGCTTGCTTGAGACCATAAAGAGCCTTTCGTAATTTGTAAACATGGTTAGGACAGTCTTGATCTTCAAACCCTGGAGGTTGCTCTACAAAAACTTCTTCCTTGATTGGTCCATTAAGGAATGCACTCTTAACATCCATTTGGTAGAGTTTGAAGTCATGATGAGTAGCAAAGACTAGTAGTATCCGAATGGACTCAAGCCTAGCTACGGGGGCAAATGTCTCATCAAAGTCCAATCCTTCAACTTGTGAGTATCCTTTTGCCACAAGTCTTGCCTTGTTCCTAGTTACCACTCCATGCTCATCTTGTTTGTTGCGAAACACCCACTTGGTTCCAACAACATTAGCTTGGGGGCGCTTGACAAGCTCCCAAACCTTGTTCCTTTCAAAGTTGTTGAGCTCCTCTTGCATGGCAACCACCCAATCCGGATCCCTTAAGGCATCTTCAACCTTATGTGGTTCCAAGGATGAGACAAAAGAGAAATGCTCACAAAAGTTTGCAACACGAGAGCGTGTAGTTACTCCTTTTGTGATATCTCCTAGAATGTTGTCAACGGGATGGTCCCGTTGAACACTTTGATGAACACGAGGAATCGGGGGTTGACCTCTTGAATTACTTGGTTCATCTTCTTCACTTTGGTCTCCCCCTTGATCCAAGCCTCCCCCTTGATCCTCATTCTCATTATCACTTTGGGGAGCTTCTAGTGGATTTTCAACTTGTCCAATGGGGATTTGACCTACTTCATAATGATGATGGTCACTAGGGCTTTGAGATGGTTCTTGAGGGCGAACATCTCCAAGTGCCATTTTCCTTAGAGCTTCTAGTGGAGGTTCCTCTTGATCAAGGGCATGTTGATCAACTTGCTCCACTTGAGAGCCATTGGTTTCGTCAAACACCACGTCACGTGCTACTTCAACAATTCCGGAGGATTTGTTGAACACACGGTACGCATGAGTGTTTGAGTCATATCCAAGCAAGAAACCCTCATCGGACTTTGAAGCGAACTTCGAAGTCCTAGGCTTCTTGTTGAGGATATAGCACTTGCTACCAAAGACCCGAAAGTAAGAAACATTGGGTTTCTTACCAATTAGAAGCTCATAAGGGGTCTTCTTGAGGAGGCGATGAAGGTACAATCGATTCACGGCATGGCACGCGGTGTTAACCGCTTCCGCCCAAAACCGGTCCGATGTTTTGTACTCATCTAGCATCGTCCTTGACATCTCAATAAGCGTCCTATTCTTTCTTTCGGCTATGCCATTTTGTTGTGGAGAATAGGGAGCGGAAAACTCATGCTTGATGCCCTCCTCATCTAGGAACTCTTCTACTTGCATGTTTTTGAATTTGGTGCCATTGTCACTCCTTATAGCCTTTATCCTTAAGGTGAACTCATTTTGAGCTCTCCTTAGGAATTTCTTGAGGACACCGGGAGTTTCACTTTTATCATGCAAGAAGAACACCCAAGTATATCTAGAGAAGTCATCAACGATAACTAGACCATACTTGCTGCCACCAATGCTAATGTAAGCAATGGGGCCAAAAAGATCCATATGGAGTAACTCCAAAGGTCTAGTTGTCGTCATGACATTCTTAGAGGGGTGTTGAGCTCCTACTTGCTTTCCCGCTTGGCAAGCACTACATGGCCTATCCTTTTCGAATACTACATCCTTTAGGCCACGAACATGCTTACCCTTAAGGAGCTTTTGAAGGTTCCTCATTCCAACATGGGCTAGCCTTCTATGCCAAAGCCATCCCATGTTGGCTTTAGCCATTACGCATGTGTCAAGTTGAGCTTTATCCGCGGTGAAGTCCACAAGATAGAGCTTTCCCTTGAGCACTCCCTTAAAGGCTATCGAGTCATCACCTTCTCTAATGACATTCACTCCCTCACTAGTAAACACACATTTATATCCTCTATCACATAGTTGTGATATGGATAGGAGATTATAGTCTAGGGAATCAACATGCAAGACATTTGATAAAGTATGTAATGAGGAGATAGAAATTTTACCGGAGCCAAGGATTTTCCCTTGGCTATTATCCCCAAAGAAGATTCCTTCACTTGGGTCCTTATTCTCCTCATACTCTATGAACATGCTTCTCTCTCCGGTCATGTGGTTGGTGCATCCGCTATCCAACACCCATTTCGATCCACCGGAGGAGTATGCCTACAAAACAAGTTTATGCCTTCCTTTTAGGTACCCAAGCGGGGTTGGGTCCTTTGACGTTAGTGGTTAGGCATTTTGGCACCCACACGCAAGGCTTGGGGCTCTTGCGGAGTGGCCCAACATATCTAGCAAACACTTTGCCGTGTTTGTTCTTCTTCAACACATAAGATGCATCAAAATCATGAAATAAATGATGCGGTTCAGATTTAGGTAAGTTTTTGCTAGAGGGTGAGTTCTTTTCATTTTTAGTTTGGGATGAACTCCCCTTAACAAAGACAATCATATCTTTGCCATACTTGGAGGTTTTGGTGTTATGCCTTGCACCTCTAGTATAGCCAAGACCATCCTTGACATGGGGTGGTCTTGTGTTGGTGAATGCACTTCGTGCATATGCCACCTTTTCCTTGTCAAAGATGGCACCCTTAGGTGCTTGTTTGCCTTGTGCTAGGTTGAGTTCATCCTTAAGTTTAAGGATCAAGTTGGAGCACTTGCAAGGTGATGTTGCCTTGGATGAGGCCTTTGAGGAGGTTGAGCTCTTGGAGGAAGAGGTTACATTGTTCTTGAGTGACTCAATTTGAGTCTCAAGGATCTTGTTAGCTTTTGACAAGCTTCCAAGTTCATCCTTGAGCTCAATCGACTTCTCCTCAAGACTTGAACACGTTTTCTTGCAAAGTGCAAGTTCGTGTTCCAATGCCTTGCTCTTCTCTCTTTCGAGCTCAAGGAGCTCATCAAGCTCTTGACATCTCTCCTTCTCAAGGATGAGCATGTCCTCCTGTCTATTGATGAGATCTTCCTTCTCAAAGATCTCATCCATAAGCAACTTCATCCTACGCAAGGTGCTTTTGCTTATGTCCTTAAACATATGCTCATTTTCACTAGCACTATCAAAATCATCATGTGAGGAAGTTGGGGAGGAAGGATAAGATGTTACCTTTCTCTTTCCTTCCCTTGCCATAAGACAAGTAGGCTTGTGGTCGTTGTTGAGGTTGGGGAAGAGCTTGCCTCCCTTGGAGTTCCTCCCGATGGCTATGGTGGCCATCTTCTCCTCTTCTTCTTCGGAGGAGGACTCATCGTTAGAGTCCCACTCCTTCCCCAAATGGGCTTGTCCGGAGGACCTCTTCTTCTTGAAGAATATCCTTTCTTGAGGCTTCCCTTCCTTCTTCTTCTTCGTTTCTTCGTGTGGGCAATCAGCGATGAAGTGCCCATACTCGCCACAGTTGTAGCAAGACCTTCTTGATTTGGGTCTTGCTCTTTCCTTTCCCTTGCCTTCATGGTTGTGCCCCCCTTTCTTCCTCCTCATCATTCTCTTGAATTTGTTGATGAAGAAGGCCTCCTCCTCATCGGTGTCGAGGCTCTCCTCATCACTTTCTTCTTGCTCCTTTGAAGAGGGCGTTGCCTTGAGTGCAACGTTCTTCATCTTGGAGGCGGTGAACTTTTGGAGATCGTTGTAGAAGAGCGCCTCCTTCTCCATGATTTCATGGTTAATGATCCTCCCAAGGACCTCCTCCGGGGTCATTTGAGTGAACCCCGGGCTTTCCCGAATCATGGAGCATAAAGAGACGTTCCTAGGCATGAATGCCCGGATCATCCTCTTCACCACCTCGTGGTCGGTCCACTTGGTGCAGCCATAAGATCGGCTCTTGTTGATCAGCACCTTTAGCCGATTGTACATGTCTTGGGGGGATTCACCATCCAAGATGGCAAATCTCCCAAGCTCTCCTTCGATGAGCTCGATCTTGGCCTCCTTGACCACTCGGTTTCCCTCATGCGCCGTCTTGAGGGTGTTCCATATGTCTTTGGCCACTTCAAGGCCATCGACACGGTTGAACTCATCTCTAGAGAGAGATGAGATGATCACACCCGCAGCTTGAGCGTTGCGGTGGATGAGGATGGCTTGTTCTTGAGTTATGTTGTCCTCATCCTTTGGAATCTCCACCCCGGTCATGACAATTTGCCACAACGCTGGGTTGAGTGACACGAGGTGGATCTTCATGTTATGTTTCCACATACCGTAGTCCGTTCCATCGAATTGGGGAGGTTTCCCCAATGGGATGGACAGGTAGTGGTTGTTGGCGGCAAGGCGTTCATAGTTGAACCCTTGCCGGTTGTAGTTGACTCCACCGCCACCGCTTGATTGGTTTGATGGATCAATCTTGGAAATGTTCAACTTCTCCCGGAGCTTCGCCTTGAGTTGGCGAGTCTCCTCATCGTCCGTTGGCTTATCTTGATAGGCCAACGTCTCCTCACGGGTCGCCTCGTAGTTGCTGCTCGATGCATCATCGTTCACCACTCCGGCCATCTCTCCGAGTTGTTAGACTCTTTGTGGAGAGTCCTGCTCTGATACCAATTGAAAGTTGCCTAGAGGGGGGGTGAATAGGCTAATTGACCTGCAAATGACTCAATAAAACGAGATTAAATTACAGGGGGCGGACTAGTCCGGTCAGGGGGCGGACTAGTCCGGTCAGCCTGCGTGAATAACCCTAAAAAGATGTTTCTAGCAAGTTTTAGGGGATTTTCTCAATGCTACAAGTGAGTGTATGTTTAAGTCAAGTTGAGCAACAACCTAAACAAGAGCAAGTCAAGTTTCCACAAGTTTGTAGCAATGCGGAATATGAAACGAGACTACCAACTCTAGAACAAAGTAATCAATAGAGTAAATGCGAAGAACACAAGGAGACAAGGATTTTATCCCGAGGTTCGATCCCACACAAGGAATCTACGTCCTCGTTGAGGAGTCCACAAAAGGACCGGGTCCAACAACCCTTCCCTCACCAAGTTTACCGCACGGGCCTAACTTGGTTCTCCACTAATCACAACGGTGATTACAAAGTTCGTTGGGGCTTCTCACAAACTGAGGCTCCCACACCACAAAGATGATCAACACAGTAAAACAAACTCAATACACAGCCCACAAAGACTCAACGAGTGCAAGAGATCAAACCGGGAGCACAAGCGCGATGTTCTTCCTCTTCTCCACCTCACTAAACCCTAATCCACTCAAGAATTAGTTTTAGAGGGAAAGTAGGCAAGAAGGAGGCTTAGGAGTGCTCCAAGTTGGTTGTGGCAGCGCTAGGGTTTGAGTTTTTCCAAGGGTGTTTGAAATGAGGTCGGGGGTCCCCTTTTTATAGAGGTCCCAACCCCAATTTGCTGACTTCAGCAAAAGGATGGACTAGTCCGGCCACTGGCCCGGACTAGTCCGGCCTAGGGGACCACTGACTCCTTTGTCAGGTCCCGACAGCTGACACACGATCGTCACGCTACCCGCCAAACTTCAAATTCAAACGGTCACTTCCAGAACGGACTAGTCCGGTCAACACCGGACTAGTCCGATCTCACACAGAGCCTTCTGCTCCGGGTGAAAACGGACTAGTCTGAGGACCACGGACTAGTACGGCCCCTCGGGCGGACTAGTCCGGTCCTCCCAGACTTAGCCATAGAAGCACCTTTTCTTAGCCAACCCGGACTAGTCCGGCCCCACGGGCGGACTAGTCCGTTCTCACTCAGGACCTCTTGGTCCGGTCCAAAACGGACAGGTCCGTGGTTTTGGGACTTCATCCCAAAACCCACTCACAGCTAGCCGGACTAGTCCGGTCACAAACGGACTAGTCCGATCTCAGTCAGACCCTTCTGGTCCGGCCAGAAACGGACTTGGCCGGCCAGGGACGGATTAGTCTGGCCTCCTGCACGGACTAGTCCGGCCCCACGACCAGACCACTCAATCACTCATTTCTTTCATAGGTTTGACCTCTAAACTACTTTGAGCTCCCAAACTTGATCTTAATGCACTTGACACACACACCCTCCTATTACTACGGCTAGTCTAACTCAACCACGCTAGAAACCCTAGTTTCTACGCTTCGAGTTGACTCCGTTTCCTTCCTTTTCCTTTTTGAGGGTTTGCGTCTCCAATTGAGTCCATACCTGTGCTAAGATCACTTGAGCTCATTAGCGACTTAATTGTCGTCATCAATCATCCAAAACCCACGGGGAACCTAGATGCACTTTCAAAGCCACTGGAAAGTAATTGGCCATTACGGCCTCGTTTCCTCCAGCTGCTAGGATCGCAGTGGAGTATATCTGTAGAAATTCTACGGGATTGACAGTCCCGTCGAATTTTTCCGGCAAGTGTGGCCGGAACTTCTGTGGCCATCTAACCATGCGCAGGTGCATGGCTAGGGCGGAACAGCCTCCTCCTACTCCTTCTAGAGTAGAAAGGTCTTGAGCATCTCGTCTTTCTCGAGCTCGCTCGATGTGGACACGACCATCCTGTTGGCGGTATCGGCGATCAAGCTCCGCCCGGAGGTCGTGTGTCGAAAGCCGAGATGCAGTATGGGCACGTCGTGCCCCAGAGGGCAACGACGTCACTTGCTGTGACGCAGCTCTTCTCCGGTTGTTGGAGACATGTGGGCCAAGTCTTCCAGACAACGTTCGTCGCTGCGACGGGGCCCGCCCTGAAGGAGGTGGACCCTGGTTGTTGAGGCGTTCGGCCACAGCTGCGACCAAATGCTCAACATCAGCTCTCCATTGCTCCATGGCACCTTGAGATGCATCCGGAGGTGGTGGTCGCTGGAGGAGAGCACGCGCTGCATGGAGCGCGTGTTCTGGGTTGTCATGACTTGCCGGCGCAGAATGTGACGCCGGTGCACCATCATGTCGTCCGGCATGTCTTGCCGGAGAAGATGGTGGTGGTGGGAGTGTGACTCCCGCTGGAACTGAGGCTCCTGCCGGTGGATGCATGTTGGAGGGATTGCCTCCGACAGCCTGAGCAGCAGGTTGCCCGTTGGATGATCCTGCCGCAGAATTCACCATTCTTGAAGATCTCAGGCGCCCCCTACCTGGCGCGCCAACTGTCGACTGTTGGAGTCGGCAGATCCCCTGACACTACGAAAGTGTGGAAGGAGTTTGAGGTTCGGTTTGGGCGCGCGGAGACTCAAGTAGGTGAAACGCGATTGGACACGAGTGACACAGTAGTTTACGTGGTTCGGGCCGCCTGAGCGTAATACCCTACTCCACGGGTGTGTGTGTGTGTGTTGTATTAACTTGTGAGCTTCAGAGTGTTTCAGAGTTCTCCCCCTGTGTATCGTCGGTTTGTCCTTTTATAGTACAAGGACAAACCGTTACAAGTCAGCCTGGCCCGACATGTGGCCCTGGCGGTTATTAGTATTGATACACGAGATTAATTGTTGTTAATAATCCTGTAACGGCTCTGACAGTGCCGTTACAGGTGTTAAGATCGTCCGATTGAATATCATTAATGTGGAATTAATGATAATTAATCGGGTCTTGAAGTCCGTGGCTGTCCTTTGGAGATCCGGAGCCGTTACAACGTCTCCCCGGGGGCTTGAAGCGGCTAGCTCCGACGTATGGACACGTGGCAACTCCGGAGCTTGCTTGAGAGAAGCGGGAAGCTCCGGGGCGGCCTGGCACGTGTCAGGTCCGGAGCTTCTCTCGGTCAGGGGTTACCTCCGGAGGTGCCGTTTCAGTACCTAGCCCGGAGCTTCACCCTTGCGGGTAATAGCTCTGGTCTGACAGTAAACGTGGCAACCTAGGATCTAACCATGTTGGAGAAGCGGGTCCGGTTACGTCTGGCGAGTGGGCCCCCGAGGGTCTTTCATTTGTGAAGATGTCCTTCCCTTGAGATTTTTGTAACCTCAGGGGGTGTATGGTTTTTAGGGTACCGACAGGCGCCCATTTTAAAATAGTTACAGTCATGTTTTGAAAATGTTGTTATTTAAAAAAAAAATTAATATACAATGTGTACTACAAATTCTTCAATAACAATATGTCCAAAATATGTCTCTAGGTATTTCAAAATAGCCGTTCAAAATTGAATAAAACTCAGTAAAATTGGGTTGCAGGGGCAAATTTGCTGAGTTCAATCACTTTTCAACGACTATTTTAAAATAACTAGATACATATTCATGGAATTTTAATATTGGATAACTGTCAAAAAAATCTTAACTACATTTTATTCAATAACAATATTTTAAAATATGTTTCTAGATATTTTAAAATAGGTGTTCAAAAGTGAATGAAACTAAGAAAATTCGGGTTGCAAAGGCAAATTTGCTGTGTTTAGTTACTTTTGAATGATTATTTTAAATTACTTAGAGACCTATTTAGAAAATGTAGTTATTGAATAAAATGTAGTAAAGATTGTTATCTACAGTTATTCCAGTATCATCGTTTTCTAAATTTGTATCTAAGTATTTTAAAAGGGGCGTCAAAATGTGACTAAACTGAGCAAATTTGCCTCTACAGCGCAAATTTGCTGTGTTTTATTCACATTTGGACAGCTATTTAGAAATACCTAGAGACTTATTTTAGAAATGTTGTTACTTAAAGAATTGTAGTACACATTGTCTACTATATTTTTTTCAATAACAACATTTTCAAAATATGCTTCTAAGTATTTTAAAATAGGCGTTCAAAAGTGAACTAAAACTAGAATTTTTGAGACTGTTACATGTGCTGCCACTTTGCAAGTCGTCCACACCGCGGACTGAGGGTGCTAGTTTTGCAAAAAAAATTCGGACGTTATTAATATTAAATAATAAATTAATAATGCTAAAATAAAAAAATCAGCAAAGACGGCCTTGACAGATGGAGAGCATTGTGGCCTTCGACTGCTGCGCTCGGCCCGGACCACAACAGCCTGTGGGCCATGATTGTGTGTATGATCGCGACAGGAATACTGCATGCATGGCGCATTGCAGGATTTGTATGTGGGCACGGAAAAATGGACCTGTTCCTGTGCGGTCACCTTGGTTGCGGTCAGGTCATGAGAGCCGGGGCCGTAACATGTTGGAAAGCTTGGTGATGAGGACAAAATAGAAGAGCCTCTCCTCTTTCCGTGTACGAAACTCCTGATCCATTTATGCCTTGTTTTTTTTTCATTATTTAGACCATTGTCAGTGAATCATAATTTTTTTAAAAAAAAGGTGTGCTACCATGAAACTATTGTTTAAAACCAAAAAAGGAGCTAAGAAAGGACAGATTCCAAGTAATATTTGGAGGTCGTATACTACAAAATACTCCGTAAGAGATTGGGAAAACAGGAGATGAGAAGAAAAAATTCATGGGCAGCATGCGGGCCCAGCCAAAAAGGACGGCGTGTAGAGTAGGCCAGGCCAGCAGCAAAGCAAAGGCAAAGCAGACCCGTGACTCACTTTACCCAGGGAGAGCCAGGGCCAATCAGGCTACGGCCCGCAGCGGCGCATCCCACGTTCCTTGACCACGAATCTCGACGGCCCGGATCCATCCTACACGCTGGGCCGTACCATTGCGGTCGCCGAGGTGACGAGTGATCAAAACAGGAGTACTCCGTACTTGACAGCGCGACAGGAGAGAGAGAGGGAGGTGGGCCGTGCGCGCCTGCTTGTTCTCCGTTGAGCGTACTTGGTGGGCCCGGACGCTCGTATCCGGATCAGATCGGATCGGAGATGTACGTCTACGTGTACGTATTCGCAGTTAGTACTACTGCACGCTAACGACGATCTACTCCTACTATGAGCGAGCACCTACCTCCATCCGGCGGTGTATCGAGCTTTGCGTCGCGCGAGGAGCCGAGGACGCGCGCGGTGGGCGCAGTTGCTCGCACGCAGCACGTACCACGCGTCTCCATCGACACGCACGCCTGTGACGGTTTCCCTGTAGCAAGGGGCACGCACAGCACTGCACAGTGCACAGGCCGGAATGGCGCGCGACACGGCGTTTACGACCTGTCGGCGTCTGTCTCTCCGCGGCCACGCACACGTCACGTCGTCCTCGCCACCGCTCCTCCTCTTGCTTTGAAGTTTCGGTAGCGCTAGCTACTTGCAGCGGCAGCTACTAGCTTTGTGGATGAATATGAATCTGAATTTTCGGAGAGGAGAGAAGCACACGGGCGACAGCGACCAGCGACTTGCAGCGTGGTTTGAATGTTCGTCTCGTGGCTCCTCCTTTGCCCTGCGTTTGCGTGTGAAGAATAATTTACTTGCGAGCTGGGAACAGCAAATCAGCGGCAACAGGAGGTCCAGTGAGAGTCAACTTAAGAACGCATTTTTGGCTGACCAGGAATCTCAAAGCAAGCTCCGTTTGCTAAACTTGGCATGTCTTATCTGAACCACGCTATATAGGGGGAGCCTTCGTTTTCTCCGGGATGACCACAAAACCTTGACTTGTCACGGACTTCTTTTTTTTTAGTTGAAAAACAATGGTAGTATTTGGTTTTCACGAAATTTGCATCGAAATGGTCTCGTGTCCCGTGGTCGGTCTACTCGAGAAAGACACGATTTCGACATGAGGAAAGTGAAAACCTAGTAATGTTAGAGTTTTGATCTCCATGAGAACCGGTCTTTGGACCGCTTCTCCCCACGTAACGCCCTGATCGGGGGCGTCCAGCCACGTTCTGGCTGTGGGCCCCCTCTCACGCCGTGTCACCTATAAAAGAAGGTGGATTAGGGGGGTAATGACAATCTGAGTTAATCCTAACCACCAAACACATTAGACTCCGATCTGTGAGGACACGGAAGTGAGGGGAAGGCCCTCAGCGCCTCCACCTCCGAAGCCACCGCCCTACAGCACCGCCGCACGCCGGCTTCCTCTCATCGTCAGTCTTCTCCAAAACGAGGTACACTCAGCAAAGGTGCGCTAAAATCTTTCCTTCACTTATCTCCCTAAGATCTATTGCCTATTACATGAGATGCCTTGATTTGATTCGGTTCCCGGTAGATTAAGCCCCTAGGAATGATTAGCAAAACCAACATTGGTATCAGAGCCACCTAGTAGGCTTTCTACACGGGATTAGACTCCATAGCAGAATTTAGAAGGAGGGGATCAATCCCTAACCCGAAAATCCTCAAAATCAGACCCCAAAATGTCGCAGCCCCGAAACCCTAACCCTAAGAAAAGTAAGAAGGGACGACAGGGGTCTCACCTCACAGGGAGCTCCTTCGTCGCTGTCACTTGAGCGCCGTCGTCAATGGCAGCAAACCTCGGCTAGCCGTCGGGCCGCCATTTTTGTGCGCGGACTCGGGCTACGTTTAGGACGCCAACTCGGTTCCGCTCGACGGCGGCGCGTCCACCCTAGGTGGGCGCGCGCATCAGCGAGGGGACTCGCGGCGGCGCCGCTTTTCCTCTGTGGCCGCTGGCCTCTTTTTCGCCACTCTGGTCGAAGCAGGGGAGGAGAGGGATAAGAAATGGCTGCTAGGGTTTTCGGTCTCCACTGTGAGCGGCACTTTATGCGGCCGACTTGTGCGCTTGGACGTCGAATTAAAATCCGACGATCAACGTCGGTCGGACTACCGCGCTCGAGAAGGCTCGATCGACGGACCGCACAACTGAGACGGTAAGGCTCCCACGTGGGCAGTGGGCGCATACGTGCGGCAAGCCACGCGCCGCGGCCGAGGAGGTGTCGGCGACACGTTTCAGCGCAACAGAGCCTTTCGGATGGGTTGAAGGGCCACGGGCATTTGGGCCATGGCTAGTCTGACATTGCCATGCATGACGCCGTGACCCACGGTCCACTCGTGGCCATTTTCTAAGCGTCTGCCGTCTGGTCGCGGCATGGCCATGGGCCGCTTTCCCTGCTGGCGATTAAGTTAAGCAGCTTGCTGCTTAGGTCCAGTGAGAAACACACGCAAGCCTTTAGCAGGACACCTTTTTTACACTGGACCAAGTAAGGATATTTTAAGGAATTTAAGCTGGGCTTTGGGCCATCTCTTTGCCGTAGAAGTGGACTGTGGGCTACAATTTATTTTGGGCCCCCGCGTGAAACTCAGAAGAAAATGATTTTTCCTTTTGGATGTTTTGCTGTAGTGAGTTGTGGGCTGCTCTTTCCTTATGAGCCCATTAGTATTATTTGTTGATTATTTTCTGTATAATCAGAAATTGTGGTAAATATAATAAGCATTGTATTATAATAATTAGTAATAAAAGAGCATAGTAAGATATTTAGAGTACTGCAAAACTAAGTATATTAGTAAGTGTGAGTATTAACTGCGATGGAAATTTGAATACATTTAGATAAGTTTTTCCAAATTTCTATAATTTGGAAAATTACCGTGTTTTGGAATAATTAAAAATGTGAAAATGATGTAATGCTTAGAATTCCAAAAATTAATAAGGCTAATTTTTTGGAAATTAGTAATAAGAATTAATAAGTTTTTTTTTTAAAAAAAAATAATTGAATTCACCAATTACCTTTTGAAATTGGTGTAGTATTTAGTATTTAAGAAAAAAAAAACTCTCAAATTTGATTAAATAAGACCATTTTGCTATCATAGATAAATAAGTATTATTAACATGATTAGCTTCCGATGTTAAGTGTTAAGTTCATGACATTCTAGTTAAACTTTTTTCACCAACGTGAGAAATTTTGATTAGAATAATTTCAGTAAGCTTTCACAGTGTTTAAATATTTTGTTATAAGTTTAAGTGCCCAATCATGATTTAAGTAATTAGTAATTCATATAAGTTTTAGTATTTAGTTGATTAATGTAAATATAAGATCAATAAGATTTAACGTTGCAATTTTAAGTATTTAGTTACAAGTTTAAGTATTAGTCATCATTTAAGTAGCTAGTCACTGCTTTTAAGTTTTAGTGTTTCGGAAATTATCGTTTAAGTATAAGGAATTTTTTTCAAGTTTAAGCATGATTTCATGGTAATTTTATATTGCGACCAACGTCGCTGATAGAATTTTACTATGATATTGTAATAAGTTAATCTAAGAATTTTACACTACTCTCTAAAAGTGATGTAAAATTAATGTTTAATATTATTAAGTAATTAGATTTTGCCTCATATTAGTTTTAATAAGTAACATGATGATTCAATCATCGTGATTAAAATTAGTAAGCTCTCATTAAGATTCAGATGTATATGGTGCACATATACATATAAGTTTAGTAAGTTCATAATTAAGCTTTCGCTGTTCTTGTAAGATCAATTAGTTTAAGTATTATTCTATTTAAGTTGGATCTAACATGAAGATTTATTTATAAGAATCAATTTATTAAGTTGTCCCATTAATTAATTCAGTTTTAATAATTAAGCTTGTTATGATTTAAGCTTCCGCTGTCATTTTTAGTACGGTAAATTTATTGAGTAACCAACGTGAAAAATAAATTTACTGTGTGTTTAAGTTTATTAAGATCTTTTGTATTAGTGTGTGAAAATTATGTTGAGTAACCAACGTGAAAAACAAAATTTTCATACTTTAATGTTGTGTTTTGTCAAAGTAACCTACGGAAAAGACAGAACACATCTTTTAAGTAATTTTAGTCTGTAAAGAATTTCGTTGAGTAACTAACGTGAAAAACGAAATTGAGTACGTTTAGAATGTCTTGTTTTGTCAAGTAACTAACGTGAAAGGCAAAACACAAATTTTTAGTTGTTTAAGTAATTCTTAGTTCATAACGAATTTCGTTGAGTAACCAACGTGAAAATCGAAATTTATTATGTTATAAATTAAGTATGTTTTGTCAAGTAACCAACGTGAAAGACAAAATATCCTATGTTGATTAAGATGAATTAAGTTATTGTATATTTTATTGAGTAACCAACGTGAAAGACAAAATATTCTATGTCAACTAAGATGTATTGAGTATTGTATTTTGTTAAGTAAGCAACGTGAAATATAAAATACAATATTCTATTTAGTCGTGTATGCTTTATTAAGACTATAATAAAAAAATGTTGCATACACTTAGTAAATGGAACCAACTTTATTGAAGTAATTAAGTATAAGATTAATTCAGACTTATTTTTGAATATATATTGTCTCAGATATTAAAAGTATTTCTCATGCCTTAAGTTTTATTTTAGTAATTAAGTCCCTTCATTGGGAATTATCTTGCGTGATTAGCAAATGAGGTATGTCTTTTGTGTGCCATTTTACATTTAAATAAGATTGTTCATGTCGATAAGATCTTAAGTAAATTAGAAATTTTATGAGAGCATTCTCATTCTATCATTAATACTAAAAATAACTATTAAGAATTGAAGATTTTCAGTTAAATGTATCTTCAAATACGTATTTTAGCAGTTATTAGAATTATTGTTTTACGATTTATTTAGTAGTCGTATATCATGATAGCATATTCTTGAAATGTGCAATTCTGTTATTTACATTAAGTTATTAGACATGAAATTCAAGAGTAAGAAATTAAATTTTCACATTTTGATATCGTCAAATATGTTAAGCATATCATTTATAATCATTGAACCATTAGAAATGGCATAGAGAAACTTTTATATTCTAAAAAGAGGTGATGTACTCCCATTAGTATTAAGTGATGTTATTAGGATACAATCTAAGTAATATAATTATCTTCTCATCATAAGTATTGTGAATTGTCTTCGAAATTATGGCACTATTGTATAGGCCATATTTCGAGGGGGAGGATTGTAGGTTTATCACTAAGATGATGAGTGAGATCATTAAGTAATAGATTTTCACCTCATACTTTTCAGTTTTTATATAATGCTTTATATGAATTATAATAAGAATGATCTATACAATAAGGGGGAGTACAATAAATATTATCGTCTAATACCCCGAATTAGAAATGTATGACTATTTCCTTACATTTTATTAAGTTTGTAAGGAAATATAACATAATTATGTGAGTGATCTGTTAAGATGAGACTCTAGTGTTTTCACTCCGTATTTTCTTCATCAGCTTCTTTTTCTTTTAAGTTGATGCTTATAAACATCGTATAAGTTATATATATAATTAAGATTACCCAAATAATTATAAGTATGATACTAAGATTATTATTAAAAAAATAATAAGTTGTGTTTTTGTTGGATTTTCGATAAGATTTAAGATTCTCATTTTGAAATGAGGTATTATAGTCTTCTTAACTGATGACTAAATCAGGGGGAGTTTTGACATCTAAAGATACCGATCTTGAAAATAAATGGTCTGTGTAAGCACTTTTATTTTTCAAGATTCATTCTTTATGATGTCTAACTCATATTGTATTAACAATGCTAGACATTGTTCTCACAATACATGCTATTTAATTTTTCATCATTATTGGCCAGTAATGATGAAGAATGAGAGCAACCTCATCTAAGATCATAAATAAGCCAACAAATGTGTTAATAAATTCAAATGATGACAATCACACTTCATATAAATAAGTTGTGAGTGATTGTCGCTCATTTGAATGACTTAAGAATTTTCTATTTCCCAATAGAGTCAAATCAGTGGACTGTAATGAGTCTATAAAAGCTAACGTGACTCTAAAAGGAATAATAAATGTTTTTTTTTGATGTAAGTGTCATCATAAGATGTTCATAAGTGAGACTTTTCTCAATGAGTTTAATTGAGAATGTTTTAGATAATTTGAACCATGAGTTCTATTATGTAAGTTAGTGAAGTGAGATATCTTAAAATAAATCCATTTATAGATTGAAATAAGAGTATCTAAGTTAAGACTATCTCACGTTCAATAAATTCACAATAGATTTTGGGTATTATAAGATATTGAGAAGGATAATTAGTGTTTCTCTTAAGACAATAAAGTTAAATAACTATTAGAGGATGATATACTGCAGTAAGAAATAATGTTGATCAACTTAAGAGTGAGTATATTATCATCATCGTCATTAAGTTAAGATCTTGGTGAGTTTTCTTATTTGTTAGTATGTAAGTTTCACCAACATATAATAAGGGGGTATTTAGACTATGAAATGATGCATATCTACTATAGTCATAAGAACATGTGGTATGCATAGATTAAATCCACGTCTGCTCTTAAGGTCAAGGGTGGTAAGTATAGGAACGAATCAGAGATCGATCGAATAAAATCGGTTCCATGTACTTCTGCTGTCGGAAGTTTCTTTAAGTTTGCTCAATTAATGATGCACCCTGACATAGTTTAAGTCACCGGGATATTTTGGCATAAGTAAATTCAATCCAGCTATAGATCACTGGTTTAGAAATAAGGAAAAGTTTTAAGGTTCTATAAGTGACTCAGACCTCATGATAAGATGAGTAAGAATTGACGTCATATGAATAAAGTTTTAGTAAGATTCAGTTTTACGAGATGTGTAGCAAAATCCACAATCAATTGCTAACACTCGTATTTTGGAGTTTTATTGTGGAAAAGCTCCAATCAAGCGGTCACTACATCATGAGTGATGTATGCCTAATGTTCTTTAAGCATGAGGCCGTCGAGCAGACACTATAATTATTTTAACCGGTTTAAGAGTGGTCGACAGCATCAAACCACTTAAGTTGTTTTATATCAAGTGCAACAAGTCAAGTGTACCGCCAAACATATTGACATTAGGTTGCAAATGATAAAATCCAGGATCATACTATTGTTTTGAGCAAATCAGTGACAAACGATTGCTTGCGGTACCGTTTACAAAAGGTCTTCCACCCAAGTGTTCAGTGAACACAAAGTCGACATGGGTTTAAGGAAGAGCCTATGATCAACTGGATACTAAGGGGCCATTAAGAGTAAGGTTACTTCTAAATGTAGATGTATCGTGGTCGTTCGAGTCAGATAGCACGTAACAGACTATTCTTGATGCGACGTGCCCTATGCGTCAAACATAAAGAAGCTAACACTAAGTTAGAATTAAGTAAGAATAAGTTTTATGATTAAGAATTAAATCAGTCTTGATCTGTGGAGATCAAGGGGGAGAATGTTAGAGTTTTGATCTCCATGAGAACCGGTCTTTGGACCGCTTCTCCCCACGTAACGCCCTGATCGGGGGCGTCCAGCCACGTTCTGGCTGTGGGCCCCCTCTCACGCCGTGTCACCTATAAAAGAAGGTGGATTAGGGGGGTAATGACAATCTGAGTTAATCCTAACCACCAAACACATTAGACTCCGATCTGTGAGGACACGGAAGTGAGGGGAAGGCCCTCAGCGCCTCCACCTCCGAAGCCACCGCCCTACAGCACCGCCGCACGCCGGCTTCCTCTCATCGTCAGTCTTCTCCAAAACGAGGTACACTCAGCAAAGGTGCGCTAAAATCTTTCCTTCACTTATCTCCCTAAGATCTATTGCCTATTACATGAGATGCCTTGATTTGATTCGGTTCCCGGTAGATTAAGCCCCTAGGAATGATTAGCAAAACCAACAAGTAATGCTCGCAAAAAAAAAAAAAAGTCTACCATTCCAAACCGCACTACCAGGAAAAATAAAAAGGTCAAACGAAAGCAAGAGGGGGAAAACGACGTGTGGCCGAGAGTAGACGAACATGAAACACGGATGGGATCAAGGCGAAGGCTAGCAAACCACGGGCACTGGGAACCACCGGCAGAGACGAAAAAGAGGTCGCCCCTTTTTCCAGACTCCAGCATAGGAGTTAGCCAATCAGGTCAAAGATAATCGCCACCGAGCTCCATCATCACCAGTGCTATTTTATTTATTTATTTTCCTTGGGAATGAACGCCCGTGTCATCAGATTTCGCGCACCGATTTCTTTTCCTGGGGAACACAAATAAAATATGTCTGCACTAGGCTAGGGCGATTACAATTTGTCGGAACCGTCTCCATTGTCAGTACACCGTTATTTTGATAATTTCCACTTAAAAACATTGCTAGTTTGGTAATTAATGGGTGGAGGAACCAATGAGACGGCAGTGGATTGATGAGTACAAGTATGCTCCAGGACAGGACCAAGTCCAACCAATACAGTGGTCAGTGGTGGTGGCGGAGTTAAGCTAATTAAGCCGGGCAAGCGTACAACAAAACACACGGTGCTCGGTCCATCCAATGGGGAAGCCACGTATGTACTGTACCGCGTAATGAACTACAAATCGACAAGTTTTTCGGGACGGAGGAAGTACATCGTACTCGTCATAAAACCAGAGCCGTGGTCTCGGTTCGGTCCACGTGCGCGTGTCCCGTCCCGACGTGGCCCTGTCAGCCTCAGCCTTGCTGGACATATATAACCAGCTCCAAGCAATGACTCTACGCCTCCGCTCCGTCCAGGTAACCGGCCTCATCGCTGGCGGCGACGACGAACCAGCCAACCAGGCCGTGCCGCTCGATCCACCGGGAAACGGAGGGTGTAGTAAAAGAGTAAAAGGCAGTGATGGTATCGTACATCAGGAAAACTAATATAATCGGTCGAGACTAGTCAGTAAGCTGGATTCCTTGGACGCAGCAGTGCCGGAGCAGTATTGGGTAGGCAGGTTTGGCCTTCACGTCGGGAGGCGATAAACTAAACAACTCTTGGTCAATTATCGCTGCTAATGACCCGGTAATGATGACGACCCCAGCGACAGTGCCCGGGCGCGGGAGCAGGAGACAGGCCGTCCTCCTCGTCGCGGGATGGATCGCTCGCTGTTGCCGCTGGCTCTGGCTGGCTGGCTGCCACTCTTTTTTCCTCCATCCCTCCCCATGTGCGTGCGTGTCCGCCAGCCAGACGCCGCGCAGCCACGAGAGTAGTTTATTCGTGCGATTAGGCAGGCAGATTAGTAGTACTAATCGATGGGGGCTTAAGAAACTAATAATAATCGCGGGCGGGCGGGCGGGCGGTGGAGACGATGCTATTCTGCTGCCACTGTTTGGCTTTGCGAATGGAGATGATGATTAGTTTAATCTGCGGCCCCGGCGACGGGGGCAGAGGCACGCGTGCCGTCCGATGCCGCGACAGCGCCCGCTTGTGCTTTGGCTCTGCCCGCTGCACTCTTCGTCCGTCCGTCCGTCCGTCGCCGTCAGGCAGGCAGGCAGCCCCGCGGCAACTTTCTGCTGCTTTCACACGAGCAATTATTGCTCACTTTCTCTGGTAAGCAAGGATATCCCCCCTTTAATTAACGATTTTAATAGTAACTAATAGGCGTAACCCTTCGCGGTCGCTGATCAAGTTGCTACCAGTAATCTGTCTCTCTAAAATGCCGTTTGGGGACTTGCTCTGCCTTGCCTTTTATAGGCAGTGCCGGAGAATATATAAAAAAACAGCCCTTCCCTTGCACATCACGCTGTGCTTTGCTTGTCCGGAAATCCAACGTCCCTTTTTTTTCCTTCTCTCCACCTGCTTCCTGTAAATTCCACTCCATTCCACCCTCGGGTTAGAATTACGGAGTAGAACGAAACGAAAGCCGTGTCTGAACTAACCTATCGCTGGATGGGGAAAAACGTGACTTATCATCACGCTACACTGGCTGCAGCAGCAGCAACCGGTCCATTTTGCGAGATGAAAGGGAGCGCCAGCCACCGGTCGCAGAAAGCACAGGAGTGGTAAAAGGTCTGTCCAGTCTTGCCTGTCCGTGTCCACCACCGAGGAACATCTCGTTTTTCTTCTGCAAAACAAGGAATATATGTTAATAAGACGGGTCCCCACAACAATTCCGTCAGAAAATTGGCAGCACTTATTATTCCTAAAAGCTGATAACTCGTAAGTAAACCTCGGAGGCTACGTGTTTATTTTCTCTGGTAAATGAGAAAAATATTTAGAATCCTACTGAAAGGAAGAGGAGCATAGGTGAGCAGCTGCTGTGGCGTAGGTGTCCACTCTCCAGTAAAGCTGCCCGTCCACAGGTGGGGTGGGGTGAGGTGAGGTGCGGTGCGGCAGTCAAGTCAGTGACTGTGCTTGAGTGCTCTGTGCCACAGCAGTCTGCACCACTTGCCCCACCCTCCTCCTCCTACGATCGCTGCTGCTGGTGCTGGAGGCCGGTCAGAGTAGACAGCCGCACACACGCAAGCACAGGCCTCGCCCCGGACCGATTCTCTTCTGTTCCGAACCGAACGAACCGGACCGGGCCGGAACGAACCGGTGTTGCGTTGAACCGACCGGGAACCCAACCAGCCTCCCCGGGCTCGGCTTTCTTTTTGTCCCGGCCAACGCCACCACGCAGTCACGCACTGGCACACACTGCTCTTTGTTTATCCTTCTCTCCTCTGCTCGCTCGTAGAGATAGAGAGAGAGGGGGGGGCTCGTGGGTGTGTCTCTCTCTACTCCCTACAAAGAGACCACCACCAAATCCCCCTACCCCATCGTCTCCCCTTTTCTCTCCCTCTCCCCTTCCCCACAAAAACATTTCTCTTCTCGCTTCGACCACCGCACCACTTACTCTTCTCGCTGCCTCCCCCCTTTCCGTCTGCCTTCCACTTCCCCATCTCCTCCTTCTACGGTCTCCGCCGCCGCCCGCCGATCCGAGGCAGCAGATGCCGCCTGCAGCCATGGCGCCGCCGGCTCCGCCCCAGCCCGCGTCTAACTCAGGTACGCGCGCGACTTATTAGCCGCCCAGATCCGCCCGCTTTTCTACCGGGTTCCCTCGTTTCGTCCTTCCTTGCTCGTGCTCATGGCTCGCTCCGTTTCGCGCCGCAGGGGACCCGCTCTACCCGGAGCTCTGGCGCGCGTGCGCCGGCCCGCTCGTCACCGTCCCGCGCAACGGCGACCTCGTCTTCTACTTCCCGCAGGGACACATCGAGCAGGTACCCGCCGCCGCCCGCTTCTCCTCCTCCGTCGCCACCTGGCTTCCCTTGTTCCTTACTGCCTGCCGCTGATTTGCTTAGCACCGTGCTCTTGTCAGGTGGAGGCGTCCATGAACCAGGTCGCGCAGAACCAGATGCGCCTCTACGATCTGCCCTCCAAGCTGCTCTGCCGCGTCATTAACGTCGAGCTCAAGGTTAGCCCTCTCCCCCCTTCGATTTTCCCCGTTTCTTCTGCGGGAGTTTTGGAGCCCCAAAACGGAGTTCCAGCCTGATTGCGTTGCAACGGCAAGCGCGCTTTTCCCATTTTCTGTTGCCGAATTGCGTTCTCCGCGTCGTGTGAATTCACCTCACGCTCTGCGAAATTGTACAGGCGGAGCCAGATACCGACGAGGTCTACGCCCAGATCATGCTCATGCCAGAGCCCGAAGTAAGCCTCCTGCACCTGGGATTTAATTTAGACTTCGAATTGGGGAATTTTTTTTTGGTTCAACGAGATGTGCTTACTTGGGCCCGGCTTCTACGTGCAGCAAAACGAAACTGCGGCAGCAAAGAAGGCCAGTTCTGGGTCCAGCGCCACGCCGCCAAGGCCAGCAGTCAGGTCCTTCTGCAAGGCGCTCACTGCCTCCGACACCAGCACACACGGTGGCTTCTCTGTGCTGCGGCGGCACGCCGACGAGTGCCTCCCTCCCCTGGTGTGTGTCTTGTCCTAATCCTGTGCGGTTTTCTGCTAGTATCACCGGATCTGGAGCTGATTGTTGCTTTTCTCGGCAGGATATGACCCAATCACCTCCCACCCAGGAGCTCCTGGCTAAGGATCTGCATGGCATGGAGTGGCGCTTCCGCCACATCTTTCGTGGTAATTTGGCTTCCTCAGCTTCCCCTACTTTGTTGATTCAAGGCCATCTTTCAACTTATGTAGGCGTTCGAACTGGTGGTGATCATAACCTTCACAATATTTTGAGACTACCTTAGGCATCTGTTGCCTTCTGATTCATCACATCTGTCAATATGTTGTGCAGCCTGTTTTTTTGTACATGCTGTTTGTTAAATTCGTCGAAATTTGTCAGGGCAACCTCGTAGACATCTCCTTCAGAGCGGTTGGAGTGTCTTCGTTAGTTCCAAAAGGCTTGTTGCTGGGGATGCTTTCATTTTCCTCAGGTATGTTATTGTTTCCTGCCTACTCAGCTTACCAATTTCACGATCCAGTGCTAAATTTCTGTTGTGTCCCATGCAGAGGAGACAATGGAGAGCTTAGAGTTGGTGTTAGGCGGGCTATGAGACAGCTATCTAATGTGCCTTCTTCAGTTATATCTAGCCAAAGCATGCACCTCGGTGTACTTGCAACTGCGTGGCATGCTATCAACACAAAAAGTATGTTCACCGTGTACTACAAGCCTAGGTATGTTGATATATCTGCAGTGACCTCACTTCCACTTTGGAGATTTTACATACTAATGCATCAGCTATTCTCCTATGGACCTGTGACTGTCCGTTCGTTTCCATTAGACGTAGTAGTAAACATGTGTCATCTCTGAATGTCAATGCAGGACGAGCCCTTCAGAGTTCATCATACCATATGATCAGTATATGGAGTCAGCAAAAAAGAACTATTCCATTGGGATGAGGTTCAGAATGAGGTTTGAAGGTGAAGAGGCACCAGAACAGAGGTAACCACTGAATTTGCTATCATGTTTCTATGTTTTTGTGCCAATTGATTATATCTGAGATGGAATTTTTGTGTCATGTAGGTTTACTGGTACTATAGTAGGTTGCGATAATCTGGACCCGCTGTGGCCCGAATCCAGTTGGAGATATTTAAAGGTACTACTTGCTCTTTGTTGCTTGCTATTGCCATCATGGAGGTATAAAGTCGTGTGTTTATGGAGGATTGCTTATTGATTTAGGTGCGCTGGGATGAGCCTTCTGCTATCCCACGACCAGATAGGGTCTCCCCATGGAAGATAGAGCCTGCTTCCTCACCTCCTGTTAACCCCCTTCCTCTTTCTGGTAAAGGAATCAAAAGACCCAGACAAAATGCTCCCCCACCTTCACCTGAATCATCTGTTCTGACTAAAGAAGGCAAGTTTTTTGTTGCCCCTTCTATTTTCTAGAGGCTGATGACTGTGACTGTGCTAATGCTTTTCGAACCATCTTTCAAATTTGCAGGTGCAGCTAAGATTGATGCTGATTCTGCTCAAACACAAACAAATAAAAACTCAGTCTTGCAAGGTCAAGAGCAGATGACCTTGAGGAACAACCTGACTGAAAGTAATGACTCTGATGCAACAGTTCAGAAGCCTATGATGTGGTCCTCATCACCCAATGGAAAATGCCATGCTCTAACTTTTCAGCAGAGATCCTCTACGGATAATTGGATGCAGTTGGGAAGGCGTGAAACTGATTTCAAGGATGGACGTTCCACCTCTCAATCTTTTGGGGATTCCCAGGGGCTCTTTATGCAGCCGTTTGATGACAATCATAACCGTCTCAATGCTTTCAGCCACCAGTTCCAGGATCAAGGCTCGGCTCATCGTTATGCTGACCCATATTTCTTCATGCCGCCACAACCTTCTGTTACTGTTGAATCAAGCACAATGACGCACACATCAAGCAATGAGTTGCATTTTTGGAATGACCAGAATGGTATCTATGGTAATTCAAGTGATCCACAAGGTTTCAGATTTAGACAAAATCCGTCAAGTTGGTTGACTCAGCCATTTGCCCGGGTTGAACAGCCACAAGTTGTCAGACCCCATGCATCTGTTGCGCCGTTTGAATTAGAGAAAACAAAGGAAGGCAGTGGATTTAAAATTTTTGGGTTTAAAGTTGACGCTGTCAGCGCATCTCCTATTTTGTTGAACTCTCAGATGGCTGCAGTGCAAGAGGACGTGGTACAAACTCTACCATCTGCATCAATGAATGAAGTGCAACCCTTGCAAACTGAGTGCTTACCTGAAGTGTCTGCAAGCACCGCTGGGACAGCAGCTGAGAATGAGAAAAGCATTCAGCAAGGTCCGCAGAGTTCAAAAAATACCCAAAGCAAGTCCCAAGGCGCTTCAAGGAGTTGCACGAAGGTACTGTTTCGTTTGAGTTGCCCATGGCTATGTACTAGTTTGCACCAGTGCTACTTATTTAGTAATGAAAATGTTCGTGAGTTTTTATCAGACTCTTGGCTCATTCTCTTATATAAGGAAAATCTGTTTATGGCTTGTTTACACAAGGAGTTTAGTGCTCTAGGAATTTTTAAATCTTGAAGAGAATCATGATCATGTATTCCTCTGAGAACAGAAAAGGGGTCATTAATACCTGACATGCATGATGACACATAGATCCTTTTGCTTTGTGCATGAATTTTCTTTTTTCATTACATTGTCATGGTCGCATAGTTGGCTATTCATGCCTATGCTTCTTTCAAGGTCCTCTACAATAAAGATTTAACTTTCCATTAATTTTTCCAGGTCCATAAGCAAGGAGTGGCACTTGGCAGATCAGTGGATCTCTCTAAGTTCAATGACTATGATGAACTTAAGGCGGAACTAGACGACATGTTTGAGTTCGAGGGTGAATTGGTTTCTGCTAACAATAACTGGCAGATTGTTTATACAGACAATGAGGGTGATATGATGCTTGTGGGAGATGATCCCTGGGAGTAAGTCTTTATCTTAGCTCTACATTGATGTTCATACGTGAGCTTCACTTTCAGTTCTGACACAGATTATTCTTTTGTGAGCAGAGAATTCTGCAACATAGTTCGCAAGATCTATATTTACACAAAAGAGGAAGTCCAGAAGATGAATTCAAAATCATCGACCCTGAGAAAGGAGGAACCTCTGGCAGCTGGTGAGGGATATGCGGCCTCAAGCGAGTAGGGATGTCTGCCTGCGACATGCATTTTAGATAGCTAGGTATGTTCTCCTGTTGTATTTGTATCTATAATATTGACGGAACCAAGTTTAGAAAAATTGTAATGTGGAGAAAGATGGTATATTAGTAGATTGGCTGGTAATTATTTAGTGTTCTGAATGGTACCGTTTTAGGGTTGATGTTGCGAGTCTGAGGCTAATATTTTCTAGCTCTCTCCAAGAACATGGGTGCCCACACACACAAGGGAAGCCTTTGGCCTGAGACAATTCTATTGTTTTCAGTGATATTTGTATCATATTTGTGTTGCGAAGCCAAACTGCTGTGGCAAAATCTTTTCTGCCCTAGTGGAAAATACATTCTTATGCTTATATCAGCTTTAGCCCTTTCCCTGTGCCTTGCAAGCTAGCTGTCGGTCACATGAAATTGTTGTTTGCCGTGATAATTTCCACCTGAAGGGTCTCATCTTTCAGTTGTTGCTTTTGGCGTTTCTGTAGGTTGTGTGAAGCGCACGAGGTATGAGGAACAAGTTCTGCCGAGCCGGGTCGAAGCCAAGTAACTCCTGAAATCTTCTGCTCAGCCCTTGGATTTAGTAGGTAATGTAGACTTGCCTATTTGCTTCCCCGCGGTTTGCTATTGGCGGAGGGCCAATATTATTATTATTATTGTTATTGCTCCCCACCTGATTTGCTCCCTCCCTTTTGATGTAAATATTTATCTATCCCCCGTCAACCCTTTAGCGGCAGTAGTGGCGGTACCTGTATTAACCCAGCTATTCCCGGGTTCACCTTTTAATCTGTAAGCTAGCTCTCTTTAGCGTGAGATAAATGACACGAAGGATGGTAAAGTATCATGTATGCCTGATCTTCTCACCGGATGCATTATATATATTGTTGTAGAGCACTACACCTTGTTGTCGGTCATCTGTGATGTGTGGTGTAAAAAGTTGTCAGTGTTGTGGTGACGCCGACGCCATATGCGGCTTGTATGATTGGGCAGAAGTGTCGAGCGAGTGGTCTGATGGGGCCCTTGTGTCCCGTATTATCTCCAGGCATGGGCGATGCATTGGGTGTAAATGGGAGGAGTGGGCTCTTCACGTGGATACAATGGCTTCACATGTTTGGTGTGTTTTGTTAATGCAAGGAACCATGGAAGTGTTGTGCTGTTACAGGTAGAGAGGAAAGGGAACCGAAACAAACAAGGATGTGGTTGACGTTGATCCTGCCGGCCTGCGCTTGCGTCCTGTTTCCACCTTCCCTTTCCATGGGAAACAGAAACAGTGGGTAGCAGGTCCTCCCCCTGGAAAGCCAATTCATTTGTTTCCGTCTCCACTTGCTAAAAATAAATGCAGTCTTCTTTGACTCGTTCACTCACTTCCCAATTCCGATGTCTACGAGTACTACTCCCTTGCTAGTGCTAGCTACTACTGACAAATGCATTCATGGTTATCGTCTAGCCCTTGTCAACTGTGTTCTGATTAATTGCCAAGACCTGATTAGCTGCCGGTAGCGTTTGGATGGAGGCTTGGAGTTGGACCAGGTCAGGTTGGGGAAGAAGACAATGTTACAGAAACTCTAGCCGAACCGTGTAACGTTGCCTGTACTGTAACCGTGCTCTCCGCCTGTTATACGCGAGGTCGCTTTCGTGCGCCGGAGCTAGAAACGTGGCCACGAGGATCGGTCTGCAACTCTGCATCCATTATGGTGCAGGCAGGAGCAGAACACAGGATATGTTCGAGCGAACAACGAAACAGGCGTCACAGATGCTGCCGCTATTTTAGATGGTGGTGGTCGTAGTACCGTCACCAGAGCCGACAACAGGGTGCGGTGCTGTGCCAAGCAATGACTAAGCTTTGACCGGACCTCGGTGCGGGTTCTCGGAACGAGATTTCGGTGATCCGCATCAATTGCAGGATTGACTGGATCTGAGGATGGCTGGCGACGACTATGCTGATGATCCGGTGCGATAACGTACGGAGTGCCTTGCTTGGCGCTGTCGAGACAGCATTGGGGTTACTGCCCTGCGTTGCCTGTCAGTCACGGATCGCGGCTACTGATTGTGTCGTGGAGAAATGAATTGCGAGGTGGCGTGTACCATGTGATGGATGCACTGACGGGTGGTGGACCCCCTACGGACCCAGCGCGCAGTCTTTCAGACGGGTGCCCGGCACAAGACGTAATTATACTGTATTGCGTACTACTACCATGTGTTAGACCGGTAGGCTTTCGTACATGTACTGCTATAGGTGGCCAATGGGCCGGGCCGGCCCGAGCCGGGCTGGGCTTGGGCCTAAAATGCATGGGCCCGGCACGGCCCGATTCATTCCCGTGTCGTGTCGTGCTGGCACGCGGCTGAAGGATCAGGCCCGAGCACGGCACGGTGAACCTTTTCTCGTGTCGGGCCGGATCGGGCCCGATTACGTGTCGGGCAGGCCGTGCCGGCACGAAGCACGGATGAAAAAAAAAAGGCATCACAGAAAGTACAAAAAAAAGATAGAATTATACACAGAATTATTTCGAATTTCAGATCACCAGGTTTAAAAGAGTTTTTACAATGACTGTCTCATTAAAAACCTTTAGGTAAAACCTCTACATGAGGAGAAAACCCTAAAGGAAAAAAGAGTACAACCAACTCTTTTAGTGATCAAATTAAAACAATTCATTCAATGTTCAAACTTCAAAACCTACACCAGACCAAACTAGCACAAACCAAACTAGCACAACAGTGTACAGTGAACAGAATCAATCATCCCAATACAAGTTGTCCATCTTCTCCACCAGATCTTGATCAACCATATTGTGTTGTTGCCTCTCATCACCTTGCTCCCAATCCTTGATCAAAGATAACATTTCGACGTGCTCCGGAGTGAGAGCACGACGACGCTCCTCGATTAACCTGCCACATAAACTAAAAGCAGATTCGGAGGAAATAATAGAAACAGACACAGTCATGATGTCTTTAGCTAAGATAGACAAAACTGGGTAAGTTCTTTTGTGTCCCTGCCACCAAGTAAGAATGCTAAATGAATCATAAAAATCTGAAATGGAATCATAATCTAAGTATGAGGATAATTCAGATACATTACAAGTTAGTGTAGCAGAAGTGGTGGTAGCTGCAGAAGTAGAAGCTAAAGCTCTACCATATATTCGATTCCATGAACTTACCTGCTTACCAGTGGTGCTTGTTGTGGTCGACGGACTAGCGTCGGCCAATGGTTGTGGCTGCGAGGAGCCATTTGCATCTGCAACAGTAGTTGCATCAGGAGAACCAAATAAGGTCTCCACACCTACACAAGTCACAAGTGCTCAAATCATCAAAATATTGCACTGCACATATAAGGACGACACCTAAACATCAAGAGCTACATTTGAAGGAAACAAAATCAAACAAAGGCACAGACCACACATCACGTGCTGCGATGTCATTGTCTTGGTCATCACCAAGAAGGCCTTGCATACATAGATCTTCATTAATGGATCCAGTTCCCTCTCCGTCGGCAGCCATCTCAAACGGCCCACGGCAAACGCAGACGACACCAATGCTCCGCGGGGGCACCGTCGGCCGTCGACTACGCGGGTGCCGTCGACGCCAACTCTCCGCGAGGGCCGAGGCCGACGACCACTATCCGAAAGGGACGGCGAAGGGAGGGGACCCGAGTCACCGACCACGGATAGGCACCGACTACGGCACCACGCGGGGGCATCGAGGCTCTCCGCTCTCAACCTTTGACCTCACAGTCACAGATCCGGGCATCCGGCGAGCCGGCGAGGCTGCGAAGCTCACAGATCTGACCGCGAAGCTCACCTATCCGGCGACACGATGCAGCGAGCAGGAGCAGCCAAGCGTGGAGCGTCTGAGCGTCGGAAGGGAAGACGAAAGAGGGAGCGAGCGGAGCGGGAAAGCCTCCGCTTTCGCCGGCGACGAGGGCGAGGCTACAAGGGTGCTGGGCGCGGGCAGAGAGGACTAGGGTTTCACCGAGGGCGACCTGACGGAGGCGACGAGGCAAAATGACAAATGGGGATTAGGGTTTCGATGTGGGGAGCGGGGGCGGCCGAGGGTGGCATTTATATGCCAAGGCCCCAGAGGAGCGGCGCCCCTCAACGGGCCAACCGGGCCGATCCTGTCGGGCCAAACGGGCCAAAGCACCGTGCCTCACGGGCTGCCGGAATTCGGGACGTGCCGTGCTTGCCCGTGGCCTAGATGCGCAGCCCGAGCACGGCCCGCTACGGGCCTCAGGCCGGCACGGGCCCGGTATTCTTGAGCTGTGCCGGGTTCGTGCCGGGCTTTTCTACCGGGCTTTCGTGCCGGCCCGTTAGGCACGGCCCTGATGGCCACCTATATGTACTGCTTTCCTCGCACTGCGCAGCAAACGAGAACTCGAGAACTACTACTATGTTTCCTCGTACTACTACTATGTTTTTTTTTTTGAGAGAGAGAACTCTGCATTGTTAATTGCGCAGAAGAGGCAGGAACTCGAGCAAACGAGAGCTCAGCATCAGCCCAGCCCAAGTGCGTTGGGAGGCAGCCGCGTCTCGTTAGGGGCCCGATGACTAACATGAACGAACGAATCTTCGCAGGCTGCGCGGCTGTCCAAACGAGTGGCGACAAGGCTCCGGTAACTTCACTCGTGGCCGCAGTGAATCAGGTTCGGGCCCACCCTAAGGCTACAGCATGTTACCCTAATAATGCTACGACGACTAGCTAGGAGGACCCGAGATGAGACCTAGCTACTACTCCTCGCTTGGACATAGTGGTGGGACGCCGCGAGGCGAGCCTCGTCTTCCCTTTGCACATTGCAATGGTCACCGTCCTCGACAGCGCTCGTGGACCATCGAGTGCCAGTCAGTAGCGCGTTTTTGACATGGGGCGATGCTCGAGCAGAGCAGGCCATCGTTTTCACGGAGAAAACCACGAGGAGGTTTCAGTCTCAAATTGCGTGTCATTGGTGGTCCTCTAGTGCGTGTGATCACAGCTACGACCATTCAAACCATCAAGAAACAGCTTTTCCTGGTGCCGTAACACATACCCCGCCATCTTGTGCAGTCGCTGTTCGTTCATACTTGTAGTACAAAGAAATGTGCATGATCGTTCGTCCAAGCTGGAAACGAGGAAAAGTTTCGAAGAGTCATTCACCTAGGACCGTCGGGGACGCTCAAAAGACACAAGGACCAAGCGGCAGATGAGTTCGTTGCGCTGATTGGTAACATGCTGTAAGGTGGATGCTGCGGTCAACTCACAAGCGAATTCTCCGCTTCAACTTCGGTCAGGACATGGTCCTCGAAGAACGCCTGATGGAGGGCTTTTATGCATGCTCTCGCCTCACTATCATGGACTATCAGCGACATGTTAACCTGCTCAGAGATAAAAGCATCACAAACTCTGAAACAAACATGCACACCGGAAAAGAAAAATTGATTCGCGATGACCACTGAGAGTGAGGACCTTTGAGGCGCCTTGTGAGATCATCTGAACATTGACTCCGTTTTTCCTCAGCACACTGAACGCCTAAGATTTATTGGATGGCAAGTGTGAGTATCGGTTGTCCTGTGGAACGAGGCAAAGAGAGGAAAATCTGCACGAACATTCCCTTGATTTACACAAGTACTGTATTATACCTTTTCTAGTATAAGAGATGACCGTCGCACATTTCCAATGAGTGAAATAATTGCCCTCTGCTGAAGTAAATGAACGACTGCAATTTTCTCAAGCTCTTCAACTACATTGTCGAGTTCCTACAAGTTGGCAATAATGTTTAAGAGCATAGAAAGTAATGGTTCTTGGTTAAAGCTGCTTCAGGCACCTAATCCATGACAAACAGACGGTGTATCAAGTTTTCTAATGACAATGTCAAGATTATCAACTCATTTTAAAAGCATTCATTCCCGTATAATCATATGAGCTAGTTCTCCTTATGAAGGATATAATTCAGTCAGCGCAGTTAGTTTTATATCTAACAAGTGGACGGAAGCACATGCCTGCTGAATAAGTTCCCTGCTCCAGATCTTTGATGGATCAAGTGACACAGAAACACTAACTTCACTAGTAGCCACACAATCCACAGATATGCCCAGATCCTCAAATATAGAAAAGACCTGCTGAAGCTCATAGATACAGCAATAAGAACAGTGAAAAGTGAGCAAACAAAATGTGTCAGTGTGTGCTCAACATACCCTTGCCAGAAAACCAAACTGACCAAGCATCCGAGTGCTCACTATATCTAACATAGTGACATTTGACTTCAGCACTATACTAGTTAGAACCACCTAGTAGTGAAAGAAACGGGGCAAAATCAGTCCTTAAAGAGCCAATAAGTTCTGATGTGAGAATATACCTTAAGTAACCCGCTACTGACCTTATCCATCTCTCTCTTTTTAGTAATAAGGGTGCCTGGAGCTTTAGGGTTGTATGAATTCTTAACCCTAACTGGTATATCACCTTCTCTAGCAGGTCTCATTGATTGTGGATGCAAAACCTGCATTCCATCACAGAAACCACAATGATGACACAAATGTATTATTTCTAGTGTGCAGTGGAATGACTAAACTGGCATGCTGAATTATCTGTACAATTGTCACAGTGATATGTAAAAGCAAATGCCCACTAACACTCCATATATAGCCTCGGGAGGAAAGAGGAAAGGAGTCGTTCATTTATATTTTTATTCCCACAGACCACATGAGGGAATTTACACTATTTTCTAAACTCGTAGTACTGCACTATAGTGTGTAGGTGCAAATGTGTTTTTATATAAAATTTGATTGATCCGTATTATGAACTGAAATTATGCTATTACTCATTGTGCTTAGAAGGATTCTGCCCACTGAAAACATTGAGTTTTCAGAAACATGAACTACCCCCTATGAACTAATATTGTTATAATTCAGATTCAGGCATGGAGCCCTCCTTGTCAAGGATCTCGAAAAACTCAAAATTGTGCAAGAAGAATCACCATAGTTAGAACGAACTATCGCTTGTCAACTGTCATTCCAGTTCATAATGAAAACCACTTCTTTACTAAACTTAAAAAATTGGGGAAGATCCACTGAAAATGAATGCATACCTGGGCACCAAAATAAGCAAGTTCTGCAGCCTCCTCAAACGTCAAGTACGGGACAGTCTTTGCATTTGGGTAAATATTTGGATCACAGGTCAGTACACCATCAACGTCCTTCCATACCTATCACAGGCAGCAGTGTGCTTTCAGAAAGAAAAAAAAGGCCAGGATAAGCACAATTTTCATAAAACGCATTGGCAGCCTAGTGATTAGCTAATTAGAATGGTAATCAACAGTTACCACAACTTTTTTGTCCTCAGAAAGCAAAAATGTATCATTTGTTGTTATCTTATCAGACTAAAAATAGACCTGAATTTCTTTCAATCCCAGGGCTTTACCAATGGTTGTAGCAGTCAAGTCACTACCACCTCGGCCTAAGGTGGTAACAGCACCTGATTTCCAGCCCTGCAAGCGATGGCAATTGCAATGACTAAATAAGTTGCTCCATGTACCCCCACAACAAAAGCTGCTCCACAACTGGACTCGTTTGTTTATGAGATACCTTCCCAAGGAACCCGGTAACAATAGGTATTGCTGGATCCCGTATCCAGTCTCCATGCAATCTCTTTGCAACAGCAGGATAAGTTGCTTCCAAGATATCCGCATTACCAAAATCATCAGTTGTTATGAAACCAATCTCGAACGCGTCATACTGCACAATAGTTATCAATATAGAATAAGTGACCAATATGGGTTCACAATTGCACTTGATGTTTAGTCTAAACGCTTTATACATAATTGTTCATCTACAGGGATTTGAGGCCTTTGGGGGAAGGAAGCTCAGAGAAAGCCCTAATTTACATTATAAATTTATGCAATTCGGAGTCAACAGATTAACTTACAGTAACAGCACTAGAAAAATCCAATGAATCATCGATAGTGGCATTTGACATTCCGCAAGGAATAGGCATGCAACTAACAATACGAGTCGAGACTTGAGAGCATCAGGTGAATGCGCAGTCTTAAATTCAGTGTTCATTAATTAATCAAAATTTCAAAACATCCCATAACAAGGGAGGAATACTGTTGCAAATTCATGTAGGCTGGTATACCGTGACCTGCAAAGCACATATTCAATGTACAAATAACGGGAATCAGAAGATGCACCTGCCGTGCTTTGACACCAATTTTGTTCAAATAAGCAGCGAAAATCCGTGTGGACATGCATTCTCCAAATGAAACAAGGTAGTCTCTGGTCTGAAGAGTCAGCTCTTTCATCATTGCGATACCTTTCAACAGCTGCTCCAGTTCATCCAGCATGGCTACAAGTTTTGTCCACAACAGAGGGTAAACTTGTTATACCCCGGTCAATAAATCCAGAAGAAAAGGTTTCAGGTAAGGGGATTACTATGTATTACAGATCTTGGCAATCCAAGTTGATCCACTGTCCTGGATTGGCAGATGACAGCAAACAAGCCAACATCAATTGAAATTTTCAAAACTATTCCTCTCGTAAAGCAAAAAAAAAAAAAAAAGGCAGGCATACTTATTATGTAGATCCTTGATGATGTTCCACTCTTTGATTTCAGAAACACGGATCACTCCACACCCCACTGCCTTCTCCCCAGCCTACAAATAAGGCGACATATACCATGCGTTTCAGCGTAATCATGCAGGCTACAAGGCCTAAAATCAGAAACGATTCCTAATGATGCATTCAGAAAGTGAATTAGCAGGCAACGCGAACAGCAGACTTTTGATAAAGCCAAAAATGATCGAACACAGCTAGAGCAGTAGAGCTAGAGTAATCAATTTAGAACACTAGCATAAGTTGCGATCAGTACGAGTAGGAGGACGTTGGTGGTCTTCCCCATGGCGGAGAGGACGACGACGGGGCGCTCCTCGGGGAACGCGAGGATGAGGCCGGCCACCTCCTCCATCCTCGCCGCCGACGACACAGACGACCCCCCGAATTTCATCACCACGCTCAGCCGATCGCCGAGTCCCGCCCCGTCCCCTCGGAGGTCGGGGGAGGCGAGGGCGGCGTCCCCGTCATCGCCCTTTATTATGGCGCGACGGCGGGTGGAATCGGTGACCGCCATTGCCAATCCTCGGGCGCCACGAGCCCAACGCCGCGCACCTACGCGCGCCAGTCCTTGATCGCATCTGGTACCCGTCGGAGATGTCGACGGAACGAGGCCGCGCGGTGCGGGCGCCGATCGCAGCGAGGTCGCCATCGGCGCTTGCGCAGTTGTACTCCGTCCGCCGTGGAGAAGACCCCTACTAGACTAGACTTCACTACAATTGATAGTGAAGGCGGATTTTGGCTATTTTACGTAATGCGTGTTTTTATGGCGGAAAACTGGTGTTAATCTCGTCGGGTTCTCCCGAAGAAAACATCTGAAGATGAAACACTGCATTCAGTACTTGTCTGAACATTAGCCTCCGGTGAATGGACGTGTGTATAGAGCACTGGTGTACCGTAAATATAGAGCAGAATACTGAAAGTATAGTAGTTATATCATCCGCACTGGTGTAGAGTAGAGTACTGAAAGTATAGAGTATATATTGAGAGTGGATATGCTGAAAATATAGAGAAAATATGATAGAAGTATTACAACATCCGACAGGTTGGAGGCAGGGATGACTGAAATACAGACATACAGACGGGAGCCAGCCTGCCCTATTCCCAACTAATCCTTCATTATGCACCAGCTGTCATCCAGTGCGTTTAGCAGTAGCAATAGTTGTTGCAAATTCAATTTCTCGCACTGCTGCGCACGGGCTAGGTCCAATCGGCACGTAAGCTTCACTGACTGCAAAAACAGGTTGCATAAATGACAAGCTCATGCAGCATGACTACCGTCACTTCTCCACGCAGTAGAGGAGCCGGCCCGATCGATCTTTGCGTCATCTCTCTGACAGATTGCATTGTACGTATGTAAGACCATCCGCAGTTGTGTACTGTAAAGCATACTGGATACACTATTTCGCAGTGTAATTTAGAGTACGTACTGTAAAAGCTGGAAGAGAATAGTGTATAGAGTATGCTTTAGAGTACGCTGGTGCGGATGGTCTAAGTACGCTAGAACGGACGGAACATAAATGTGTTACTCCCTCCGTCTTGAAAAGCTTTCGCTTTATAGTTCAAAAATGAACTACAAAGCGACAAGCTTTTTAGAACCGAGAGAGTATGTCATTACTAGACTGTTTAGCACGACACACTTAGGTTATATTTGAAAACACATTATTTTTGAGTTTTAGAGTAATACTTTGGTATTTAAGATCACTATGGTATTTTGTACAGAATAGTGTTTGACAACCAACTCAAAAACTATATATTTAAAACTACAGTTTTGTCTATATTATGGTATTTTTGGTGTATAGAAAGTTTTGCTTCGAACCAAAGTTTTTCTGCTTGCTTGCTACTTTGGTCTCAAACAGTTTTATGTATCGCAAAACTGTGATAGTACAAAATTGTGGTATTGAAATACTTTTGTATTGGCATGTTATCTTAAAAATTGTGGTTTACTATTGAAATATTGTGTTTCCAAACACAACCTTAACCATTACACCAGCACGTATTGAAATATTGTGTTTCCAAATACAACATTAACCATTACACCACAGCACGAGAGAGAAAGTCTGACAGCACACACAATTATATTAGTTCCGGTTTAGATTCTTACAACTTACTCCCTTCATCACAAATACTTGTTACATTTTATTTCAAAAATAAATTACTCCATCCAAATCTTTTTATTTATCACCGGTTAGTTTAACAATAAACTAGCTGGTGACAAATAAAAATATCCGGAGAAAGTACAAAGTGACAAATATTTTGGGAGTAGGAGTATTTCCCTGGATGAGGAGCCTTATCTACGCATCGTGCCAGGCTACAAGCGTATATCCGGTTGAAGTGTACTACACCGCCTCGGGTGGCCGCCTCCACCATCGAAAGCAACACATATGCATGTTGTCATCACAAATTTATCCATAGTTCTAACTAATGAGATCATCTCATTTGAAATAAAGAGTTGATAATGTTTTATAACAAGCAAAAAGGTGGGGGGCTTGGAAGACCTAAATCCGATAAGAAAATAGAAAAGCTAGTCGACAAACTAATGGACAAAGCGGCGCGCCAGTCTGCATCAAAATTTTCAAGCCAAAAAATTGAAACAAAGAACGACCCCATTCTTCCTTTAGTTGTTATCGTTGGTTAGCTCAAACTAGCAATATTAAAAAAGAGGGGCAGCTAGAAAAACTAACCTACTGTTTTTAGTTATTGTCATTTATACTACGGTTACTGAATTGTCAAACATCACATACTAAATGTTTCAAGAAACGACAAGTGAACATTCGACCAAAATAAAACTATGGAAGCTACTCGACAAGTTTGTGGATAAAGTGTCACCACCAGCCTAAAGGAAAGTTTTTGAATAAAAATGACAAAACAAATAAATAATCCCCCTTCCTTGTTTCTGGTACGGCTGGTTTGAGCTAGTAAAATAAACCTACCATTTCTAATTATCATTGTTTGTGCTACGGCTACTGGATTTTCAAACACCATGTGGTAAATGTTTTAAGAAACGACAAATAAACATTCGACCAAAACGGAAACATGGAAGTTGGTTGACAAGTTGATGAATAAAGCGTCGCCGACAGTCTGCATGAAAGTTTTAAAGCAAAAACAAAAAAAAGAAAAAAAAAACAAGAAAAACTCTCTCTCCTTTCTTTTTTGTGTCATCGTTGGTTTCAGATTCTAATTATTGCTGTGTGTACTACGGTTACCGAATCTTTAAATATCATGTAATAAATATTTCAAGATACGACAAATGATTGTTTAACAAAAAATAAAAATATGGAAGCTAGTCGACAAACTAGTGGACAAAGCGGCGCCACCAGTCTTCATAAAATTTTTCAAGACAAAAAATCGACAAAACAAAGAATGACCCCTTTCTTCTGTTAGTTGTTGTAGTTGGTTAGCTCAAACTAGCGACATTAAAAAAGAGGGGATAACTAAAAAAACTAACCTAGTATTTGTAGTTATTGTTATTGAATTGTCAAACATCACATAGTAAATGTTTTAAGAAATGACATGTGAACATTCAACCAAAACAAAAATATAAAAGCTAGTTGACAAGTTTGTGGATAAAGCGTTACGGTCAATCTGAAGGAAAGTTTTTGAGTAAAAACGATAAAACAAAGAAATACTCCCCCTTCCTTTTTTTTGTTACTGCTGATTTGAGCAAGTAAAACAAACCTATCGTTTCTAATTTTCATTGTTTGTGCTATGGTTACTGGATTTTCAAACACCACGTAGTAAATGTTTTAAAAAAGAATCGATATACATTCAGTCAAAACGGAAACATGGAGGCTAGTTGACAAATTGGTGAATAAAGCGTCACGGACAGTCTCATGAAAGTTTCTGAGAAAAAAATATCAAACAAAGAAAAACTCTCGCCTTTCTTGTTTTGTGACGTTGCTGGATTGAGATTCTAATTATCGTCGTTTGTAGTACGGTTATCGAATCTTTAAACATAGTATAATAAATGTTTCAAGAAATGACAAATGAATATTTGACAAAAACAAAAACATGGAAGATAGTTGACAAACTTGTGGATAAAGCATCGTCGCCGGTCTACATGATAGTTTATAGTAAAAGATTGACAAAATAAAGAAATACTCTCCATTTCTTTTTTGTCGCTAGTTTGCATTGGGCTTGTTAAACTAACCCACCATTTCTAATTATTACCATTTGTGCTACGAATATCGGATTTCAACACATCATGTAGTGATTGTTTATTCAATTAAAACGAAAACATGGAAACTAGTCGATGAGATGAATATATATCGTTGTTGGGAGTCCACATGAAAGTTTTCAAGTCAAACATTGACAAAATAAAGAAATATTCCTTTTTTTTGTTGTTGTTGGTTAGCTCATTAAAAAAGAGGGATAGCTAGAAAAACTAACATACTGTTTGTAGTTATTGTCGTTTATGTTGCGGTTACTGAATTGTCAGACATCACATACTAAATATTTCAAGAAATAACAAGAGAATATTAAACATCATTGTTTGTGCTATGGTTAATGGATTTTCAAACACCACGTAGTAAATGCTTTAAGGAACGACAAATAAACATTCGACCAAAATGAAAACATGGAAGCTACTTGACAAGTTGGTGAATAAAGCATCACCGACGGTCTGCATGAAAGTTTTCAAGCAAATAAAAAACTCTCTACTTTTTTGTGTCATTGTTGGTTGAGATTCTAATTATTGTCTTTTGTACTACGGTTACCGAATCTTTAAACATCATTCGGTAAATGTTTCAAGAAATGACAAATGAATATTTGACAAAAAAAATACGGAAGCTAGTCTACAAGCTGGTGGACAAAGTTGTGCAACCAGTCTGCATGAAAATTTTGAAGCAAAAAAAATTGACAAAAACGAAGAATGGCCCCCTTCTTTAGTTGTTAAAGTTGGTTAGCTCAAGCGACATTAAGAAAGAGGGGGTAGCTAAAAAAACTAACCTATCATTTGCAATTATTGAATTGTAAAACATCACACACTAAATGTTTCAAGAAAGAAAAGGTGAACATTCAACCAGAACAAAATATGGAAGATAGTCGACAAGTTTTTGGATAAAGCGTCACCTCCAGTTTAAAGGAAAGTTTTCGGGTAAAAACGACAAAACAAATAAATGCCACCCTTCCTTTTTTGTTATAGCTGGTTTGAGCTAGTAAAACAAACCTATCGTTTCTAATTATCATTATTTGTGCTACGGTTACTGGATTTTCAAACACCACATAGTACATGTTTTAAGAAACGACAAATAAACATTAAACCAAAACGGAAACATGAAAGCTAGTTGACAAGTTGGTGAATAGAGCGTCGCAGACAGACTGCATGTGAAAGTTTTCAAGGAAAAAATATAAAACAAGAAAAACTCCCTCCTTTTTTGTGTCGTTGCTGGTTTGAGATTCTAATTATTGTCGTTTGTACTACGGTTACCGAATCTATAAACATCAAGAGACGACAATGAATATTCGACAAAAACAAAAAACATCAAAGCTAGTCGACAAACTGGTGGATAAAGCGTCGCCGCCAGTCTACATGAAAGTTTTATTGTAAAAAGTTGACAAAATAAAGATATACTCTCAATTTCCTTTTTTTAGCTAGTTTGAACTAGTCAAACTAACCTACCATTTCAAATTATTACCATTTGCGCCACGAATACCGGATTTCAAAAGTGATTGTTTCAAGAGACGACAAATTAATATTCAATTAAAATAAAAACGTGGAAAAACTAGTCGATATGGTGGTGGATACAGCGTTGTTGGGAGTCTACATGAAAGTTTTCAAGTAAAAAATTGACAAAATAAAGAAATATTCCTTTCTTTTTTTATAGTGGTTGGTTAGTTCAAACCAACGACAACAAAAAAAAAGAGTAGTGTTCACTGAGCTACCTTTTCTACTTATTGTCGTTTGTGCTATGGTTCCTGAATTTTCAAACGTCTCGTAGTAAATGTTTCGCGTTCAGCCAAAACCTTACCAACTCACAAATTTATATTGCCAGCTTGCATAAAAACCGACGAAGCATCCGATGTGATGAGAACCGAACGAAGTGCAATGCACCACCGGGGCGATCACGATTCAAAAGTGAGCGTTGCAGCTAGACACCGAGAAATGCCAGCGCATCGTATCCACGTGTACGGTAGCCTGCCTATGTCACCGTGTGGTCGTCAGTTTCCTCAAAAGCAGCGTCCGTTGCTCGCGTTCAGGAAGCTGAAGTGAAGCCGTCGCTTGTTTGCGTCATCTCTCTGACCGATATCGATGGCATGGTACGCTATAGCTAGAACGGAACGGGTTAATTATAAGCATGCTATGTCATTACCAGACTGTTTAGCACGACACACATAACCATCACACCACAGCACGAACACAGAGAAAGTCTGACAGCACTCACGATTGGTTCCGGCCGGTTTACATTATTACGGCTTATTTATCTCCCTAGCTAGACGAGGAGCCTCATCTACTCTCTCATCCGATTCAAACAGCACAGCATCAGTTGGCACTTCCTTGATCGATCAACAGCAACCTTGTTACCGGCCGGACTTGGTACAGTAGCACGTCGTCCGGCCTAATTAAAGACCAGCAGTGCGCATCAGCGCGGCCTTAATCTCTCCAGGCGCAGGTCCAGGGCCATCCGCAGATCGCTGCAGGACGACGACATAATCGGATACGTCACGTCTGTTAGGATTTGACTGAATAGCAATGATAAGGATGTGGTCGTCGTCAGTCACCACACGTACGGACCTCAGCTCCGAAGACATCCATGGCAAACTCGCTGTCGCTGAAGCACCTGATGACCGACTGCTGGACGCCGAGACCGAGGCCGTCAAGGGCCCCCACGGTGGACTGCGCAATGCCTGGCTTGTTGCGCGGGCAGATCATTTGGATGTTGACTGCATGCCCTTCTGCTCCCATCCCGACGACCTCAACCTGAACACAGACAGACACAAAGATACGCATCTCAATCAGGTAGTGCCCATGTCGTTAACATTCATAATCGAGACCAGATCGACTACTAACCGTGGATTGTTGCCCATTAATAAGACTAGTAGGGCGGAATGAGTATGGGAAAGGTTCCTCCTTGACACGGCCAACGACTGAAGAGTTAGCACCGGCGGACCCGATTTCAGCCTGGAGATCATGAACCCTCTGCAGGAGTTCCTTCACGTACGCGACAGCGTCGCTGAGGATCGAAGTTGTATCCATCTGTCACGGAAGAAGAATTGAACTACTGCTGATTAGCTAATTCAAATACAGTACGTACAAAGAAGAGCTGGCTAAACATGATGGATCGTAGTACCTTGCTGATGTTGGGTACCATCGAGCGCAGCATGTAAAGGCTCTCGGTAAGCTTCTTACGGCGGCTGCGTTCCTTCATGAGCTTATTTGCCCGCGCTACACTCGCAGCATTGCCGCTCATGCGGCTGCTGCTGCCGATCCCGCCACCACCTACACCCGGCGCAGCTGCTCGTCCAACGACATTCTCCAGCGGGGACGGCGTGATTGCCCTGGAGATCAACGTTTCCAGGCTTTTGTCGATCTCCATGTTGTTACCATCCCGCCCCATACCCATAGGGATGGAGGGCGGCGCCTGGGCTGGTGGCGGCAATAAGAACCTACCTTTCTGGCCCTCCGCCGCGGCCGCCGGCATGTTGCCATCCCACCCCATACCACCCATAGTAGGGATGGAGGGCGCCAGCTGGGCTGGTGGCGTCAAGAAGAACCTACCTTTCTGGCCCTCCACCGCAGCCGCCGGCATGTTTCCATCCCACCCCATACCCATAGTAGGGACGATGGAGGGCGCCTGGGCTGGTGGCGGCAACAAGAACATACCTTTCTGGCCCTCCACCGCAGCCGCCGGCATGTTGCCATCCCACCCCATCATACCCATAGTAGGGATGGAGAGCGCCTGGGCTGGTGGCGGCAACAAGAACGTACCTTTCTGGCTCTCCACCGGGGCCGGCGGCGGCGGCGGCGGCGGCTGCGGTGGAGCCCCGAGGAACTGTGCGGCGGGCTCGTCGGAGGGGATGATGGACGAGGAGCCGAAATCATCGTGAAACGCAGGCAGCGCGGGCGCGTCGGTGGAGGACGAAGGGAAGCCGGCGTAGAGGTCGGAGTCGGAGAACGCGGGGGAGTCCGAGGAGAGGAGCATCGAGGCGGATACCGACGACGTGGAGATGATGTCCCAGGGGAGCGAGAACGCCGCGAAGGAGTTGTCGGACATCTCGTCCGACCCGAGGTAGCCCCAGTCGTCTTCCACGTCGGCTCCACCCTCCGCGATCTGGTCCAGCCCCGGCGACGGCGGTGGCGAGTTGTCCATGGAGCCTCCTCTTCACTCTCTCTCTTTCTCTCTCTTCACACGCACACACCCTCTCCGAGATGGCAACAGGCTCCTCCTTTTATAGGCGAGAAGAGAGAGACACGGAGAGCGCTGCCTCACTGTGTGCGCTTCACAGCTCGTACAAGTTTTGCTTTCGCACGCATGCTGCAGTACAATTGTTTGTTAGAGAATTGTCTCTTGTGCCACGTTCAGGTCTCAGTATCGGCATCTTTTAAAAAGGCAACAAAGATTGCTAGAAGATGCCATGAAGTTCCTTGGCGCACACCAAGATTTTACAAGAGCTGATGTTATGTACTTACGTGTATCTGACCACGCTACAACAAAATTTGTTAGGCATCTAGCGTCTATATCCGATCGATGTGGACTGCACCGCCACCGCCTCCGCCTCGGGTGACCGCGCCTCATAATTCGCACGCCTCTGGAAGGAGGAGGAGAGATGCCGGACATTGGTGTTTGTTTTGCATGTGGCGGTCACGTTGATCATTTGAGTTGCTATGGGTAATTGCAGAGTTTTATTCATTCATTTGGCCCTCTGATGAAATCGGTCGGCAAGTATTTATCTAATGAGATCATCTTATTTGAAACGAGAGTTGACATTGTTTTATAACAAGCGAAAAGGTGGTGGTCTCGAAAAACCTAAATCCGACAAGAAGAAAACAGGGAAGCTAGTCGACAAACCGGAGGACAAAGCGACACCGCCAATCTGCATGAAAATTTTCAAGCCAATAAATCAACATAGCAAAGAATGACCTCCTTCTTCCTTTAATTGTTAGCAAAATGAAAAATGAGTGAGTTGCCAGAAAAAAACTAACCTACCGTTTATCGTTATTGTCGTTTATGCTACGGTTACTGAATTTCAAAGATTGCATACTAAATGTTAAACGACAAGTGAACATTCGACCCAAACAAAGTTATGAAAGCTAGTAGAGAAGCTCGTGGATAAAGCGCCGCCGCCGGTCTGAAGGAAAGTTTTCGAGTAAAAAACGACAAAACAAATAAATACTCCCTCCTTCCTTTTTTATTGTTGTTGGTTTGACATAGTAAAACAAACCTACCATTTCTAATTATCATTGTTTGTGCTACGTCTACCGGATTTTCAGACATCACATAGTAAATGATTTAAGAAACGACAAATAAACATTCGACCGAAACAAAGATATTGAAGCTAGCTAGTCGACAAGCTCGTAAATATATAAAGGGTCGTCACCGGTCTGCATGTAAGTTTTCAAGTTAAAAAAAAATAAACCAAAGAAATACCCCACCCTTCCTTTTTTTGCGTCATAGCTGATTTGAGCTAGTAAAAATGACATAGCGTTTCTAATTATTGTCGTTTGACAAACATTACGTAGTAAATGTTTTTAGAAAAGACAATGAAATATTCGACAGAGAAAATATGGAAGCTAGTCGACAACTCGTGGATAAAGCGTCGCAGCCAGTGTATAGTGAGAGTTTTCAAGTAAAAAATTGACAAAACAAAAATATTCCCCAATTCATTTTTTTGTCCCTAGTTTGAGCTAGTAAAATAACCAACCGTTTCCAATTATGGTTATTTGTGCTACGAATACCGGATTTCAAACATAATGTAGTGATCGTTTCAAGAAACGGCAAATGAATATTCAACCAAAACGAAAACATGAAAAGTAGTCGACAAGGTGTTGAATATAGCGTTGTTGGGAGTCTACATGAAAGTTTTCAAGTAAAAAAATCGACAAAATGAAAAATTTTTGTCTCCTTTTTTGTTGTCGTTGGTTAGCTCCATCGACGAAAAAAAGAAGAAGAGAGTAGTAAGTAAAACTAAACTACCTTTTCTACTTATTGTGGTTCCTGAATTTTGAATCATCTCGTAGTAAATGTTTCAAGAAACAACAAACGCACGTTCAGCCAAAACCGTAACAAACTCATAAATTTATGTCGCCAGCTTAACCCAGAAGCATCCTATGTGATGAGAACCCAACGACGTGCAATGCACCACCGGGCGATTACGATTACGATTCAAAGTTCGGAAGTGAGTGTTGCAACCACCGACAAATGCCAGCTCATATCCACGTGTACGGTAGCCAACGCCTACGTCACCGTGGTCGTCAGTTTCCTCGAAATTAGCGCCAGTGGCCCGTCCGTTGCTCGCGTTCTGGAAGCTGACGTGAAGCCGTCGCTTGTTTGCTTGCGGCGGTGCTATCGATTGTCTCCTTTGCTACGGGCAGTCGCCGTTGTTTTGGGCTGTTTGGCTGGCCTGGTTCAATTCATTTGCATGGTGCTCAAATTACTTATGGAAAGTCGGCAGGCAGCTTGATTTTGGATCAGTACAAGAAAAGAAAAGAGCGTCAGCAATACCTCACCTAACACCTAGTCCTTCCGTCATCAAATATTTATCATCTTTCAATTCAAAGTGAACTAAAAGATAATAAACTTTTGAAGATAGAGGAAGTACATCGTTTAGAAGTGGACATCCTGGTACTAGTACTCCTTCTGTTATTTGTTTTTTTATTATTTGAAAATGTTTAGTTTATTTTTAACTAATCAATGTGAAATAAAAAGAAATGGGGAGTGCATGGGTTATGTGGGCATCTCTTTGTTGATAAACTAGTTGCAGTTGTTTACCACGGTCAACATTAATTTTATCACCCGAAACGAGTACAGAGAGGGAACAAAAGAGAGAGAGAGAGATCATTCTTTCTGTTCACGGTTTGAGGATGAGGGAGAGGTACATGATTGAAATGAATTCCTCGAGTGCGCGCAGCTCAACATACCCAATGACATGCTCTCTCTCCTGGATCCTGTGACACCGTCGGAGCCGAGCCAGAAAAATCGTTGGTCCGGCACGATTCAACCTGGTGGAAACAGAACAAGTTTGTCCTGACTACCAAGACTCACATGAGCTCCTGATAAGCCAGAGAGCCAGACAAGAATCCACTTGTTCTTCCCATTCGACAGCACAAGTACATGTCACGCTGTTGAAAAAGAAATTCGAATGTGCACTCGTCGACCGGGAGCAACCTTTAAGGGAAGGTTGTAGCTCTCCAACATAGGAATTGACTGGGCTGTGGTGTAAACAAGTGTTACAGATATACAGAGGATACAGCAGAATGCGGCTTCCCTCCTCCCATTCGGTCCTCCCATGCGTCCTCCCGTTGACGTGTCAAAATATTATTGATTCTTCATTAATACCCAGTTTAACTATCATATCTTCACAACAAATAAGATAATGACACATCAGCGGGAGGACGCATGGGAGGATAAACGAGAGGAGGGAAGCCGTGTCCGATACAGCACTGAAGAATGAAAGTTTTAAAGACTATCAGACGAAAATCAAAATACCAAGGCAATCATATGATATTCACAGTTGCACATCGGCTTGGCAACAGAGAACCAACAAGGGCATAATCACAAAATTCACAATTGCTGGAAGTGAGGTCGCTGCTGTTTGTCTAGCCAAGGCTTACACATTTTACAAAGCTATTTTTAACAACACATAAATGACTTACACATGCACTGCACAAACTCGTTGGACTTTTGGCCAAGTTCATTGCTGAAACACCGAAGATTGAAGTGCTATTCTGAGATTAGACGATGCTAGAGCCCCAGACCTGCTGAGAACCAAAGTTCCCATTTCTTCAAAATTGGAATGATGTACCAAGCACAATCAACCATGAATGCCTAGTGATTCTCAGTTGTCAAAGAAGCTTGATCTATTTCTGCTCGTGATCCATCCCACAACTGCTGCTCTATGCCCAATTTCCTGAGCTCTGTTAGACCTCTCTCCACTGAAATAATAAACAGCACACAGTAAGAAGAAAATGAAAAGGATGGCACCTTGGACCCAAATAAATGGACTCGATGCATAAAGCCAGGTGTGAGTAAGAAAAAAAACTATGTATTGCAGTCTAAGCTAGTTAAGCCTATAGACATCTGCTTCTGGTTCCCTACATAAATAGCTTTCCTTCCAAGAGCAATAAAACCGTTCAATCATTCAGAAAAGCATATTGTTTTTTTTTTTTTTTTTGAAAGGAACAAAAGCATATTGTTCAAAAGGAACTGCAGAAATGTATCACCTAATGGATATCATGCTAGTCATCAGTATACTAAACAGTGATACCTGACAATGGTTACTTACAGTTCTCAAAAAAGAAACATTGTTTCATTATCTCAGTAATTGGTTCATGAAGTAAGCATCATACCATCTATAGCATCATGCGAGTTTGGAGCCTGTGCATTACGACCAATCCAAAACTGGAGCCGGTCGTCAGCAATATCTTCCTCAATACCATGAGTTTTGGCTCTTCTCCAGAAGTATATAAGCCATGCCTGAAATTGTTGTGATTCCATAAATCATGGGAGTAATAAGTGGACGAAGAAGAATTCACATTGCTGAACACTTACCTGTTTAAAGCTAACATCCTCCACCTCTTCTGGACTAAGGTCTGCAACATGAAAAAATGGTTTCAGTTTTGAATATAATAAAAGGGGGAGCTATCCAAGAGTAGTACCAAATGCCTCCAAGTATTTAGGTTCACCAGGTGATTTAAAATCTGCATAGGCACAAAATAATTTACAATTAGTTTAGTTTCTGAGTGCACAAACCACGACAGGGAACTGCACGTGCAAAAAGAAAACATTCACATGCAATTGTATATGGCACCATAATGCCACATGATCAGTATTTGTTTCCACCGTACCATGTAATAAGTATTTGTTTCATGTGATAGCTGCTACCAAGCCTTACAATGTTGGTGAGAGTATTTAGGAAGAAGACAAATGCAACTATGTGGACTGGTTTAGATGTCTGAAACATATAGGACTCAACTGCAAAATAGCAGATATGCAAACCTATAACTTGACAATGCAAATTTCACTCATCTAGTCATCTCCACACAACAAATGTTCTGCCACTGAACATTAAAAAAGTTCTCCCAATAACTAATAATAAAAGATCATTTCAACAACTTAAATACAGTTGTAACCAACTTAGGATAAATACAAATATGGTAAGAAGTCAAATTATAAGATAAAGAGCAACCTGATGTGAACTGACGAACTATGCTAGGCCTGCGATGTTGGCCAAGTGCAACTACAATAGCATCTTCCACCTACATAAGAACGAGAAATTAGAATGCCAAAGACAGCATAGTTACATATGGCCTATGGAAGTGAATCTGTGAAATGGTAGGAAGCAAAATGATTTGTTTCATCTGTAATTCACTGATTTCTCCAACTTTTAAATAGCCTTTTTTTTTAAATCTGACCATTTTGAGCTCTTACTGCTGTGTGAAGTTCAACCAAATCCTTATGGCAGAAGCAAGAATGAGTGTAGCATGTTAAACTCTTTTGCGTTTACAGCTTAAAAAAAAGCGCTTGTAGGATCTTAGAAGAGCTAATGTCTTCTCTCATGTTTTCTATAATGCAAGAGTCTATCACTACGTTGAACTAGTACAAATGCTACTGCAATGTTGACTCTGTTGTTGGACCCCCACCTCTTCTGTTTCCTGCTCGTATCCCCAACTGCTGAACTTAATCCCCCATTTCTTCTGAGGTTGGAGGGGGGTCATCATTTCGAAAAGAAAAAAAAAACAAATGCTACCGCAACATTGCCTTTCGAGAAAAATAGAAAACAGAAGTAAATTAAACCTTCAATGATGAAAGTTCTCTAAGTCCCATTTCAACTGAAAGCATGCTCTCTATATTGCCTTCTCCCATTATGTCACTCATTTCTCGTGCAATCTTATTCCTCCTCTGATCATCCTCACCTTCTTGCATGAAGTTGCATAATTAGTTGGGCATAGGATAGATTATGATCTGTAACTTATACGTCATACAGACGCAGACTTACCTTGTTTACGAGGCTCCTCCTTAGACTCTTGCCCAGCAGAAAGAACAACCTCAAGAGGAAGAGGAGCTAATGATGACCAATGTTCGTGCTTTGATACCGCAATCTCAGGATACACTCCTTCAAGTTTATTAGCCGGTCATCAGATAATCAAAAATAAGGTGAAACATGAACGTTAACACCATTGATGCATGTGGACAAGACCTATGCATTTTTAGAGCAGGTCTGGTTCCTTTTCGGATGCCAAGCATAAACATGGGCCAAGCGACTTATGTGCTAGTACTGACCACATTAGCTAAGAGTTGTGGTGAACATGGTATTAGCATTAGGATAGTTAAGCTAAAAGTGCAGAGTACTCACAAAATTTACCGAGTTGAAAAGTGAATCATGGCTATAAGCTATCTAACTTCCTTTCAAGAAAGAACAATAAATAACATATCTGCAAATGTAACCTTTTTTGCATTAAGAATACCACACAGGCTACTCTTTCTCTTTTCAAATTTTAATGAGTAGTAGTAAGTAGAGCAACTGTTTGTAGATTTCAGTTCAAAGGTCTTATCAAGCAACTTACCATACTGAACTGCTAAACCCCAATAACGTGCAAGCCAGCACCGTTTTAGGACAACCTCCTCCTAGCATAATGTTGCAAAAATGATTAAAACCACTGGCACTCGAACAAGATGAGAAGAATCAAGCAGTAATCAGGCTAACCATTTCTTCTTGGGTTAAGACCATTCTCTGAGTCATGGACTGTAGAGCCTTTGTTTCTGACTCTGCTTCCTTTAGCTGGTCCATTGCTGATGCAACCTCTTCTTTAGCAGACTATTCAAAACATGGAAATCGTGAAGTAAACAGAACATACAAGTCAAAAGGGGCACCACATAAAACACAGTTCCACATATAGATCCATAGAGATTATTTTTACCTCAAGTTCTTGCTTTAGTGTTGTTACTTCCCCATCTTTACCATCCTTTGATTCCCTTGCTGCTTTTAGTGCAGCCTAAGATAAAGGAATGGGCGAAAGAGTTAGAAAATAGAATCAAAGGGTTGGTTGATGATTTTGCTTTGGCCATTCACTTCATAACAGCTTCTAAAATATATAAGCATGCACTTCCATATAGCACTCAGGAATGATCGAAATAAGTATCTTGCATGAACATAATATAAATTGGGATTTGGGAACACAAAGTAGAAAGGATTGAAGTTCTGAACAGAAACTATCTTTCGTGAATCATGAATGAACTATATTTAAAATCCAGCAGTGAAACCATTAGACATCTAAATCTTGGCGAAACAAACAGTAGAAAAAAAGATTGGAATCCCAAAGCCGTACAGGCGGAAGACAAGAAAACTAACCTCTCTTTGTTTGAGTGCTGCTTCTTTCCTGTCAGCATTGAAACACATGTTATAATATGACCAGATGAAAATTTGGGAGACATTAGTCATGCAGGGAAAAAAACCTGCTTAAGAGGCGAGCTTCTAATGACACACCATCCCCAAGAGCTGCTACCTGCATATAAACAACCTATGACATCTGAAACAGAAGATACATATTGCTTGCAAGCAAGGAGCATAAAAAATTAATTTCTTTCAATATTCCAAATGCTGTGGTGGTGTAGTTCAGTTGTTGTGGCAATGGATTCCATATATATTACTATATTAGAGCAAGATATCCCGATTTAGAGCACAAAATAAACATTTTTTAAGTAGATCCTTAACTCACTTGTTTCTGAAGCTCCTTGGCTCTAGCTTCCGCTTCCTCGCATCTTTCTTCAGCAAGTCGTAACTGTCAAGCAAGATTAAAAAAGTAACTTACTGACACCCACATACGCTTACATTTCACAATAGAACGATGATAGTTGATGTTTCACCTTTTCTAGAACACTCTCATTCTCCTCTTGTAGCATATCAAGCTGTAGAATAGTACTGCATTAGCTTATATATATATATATATATATATATATATATATATATATATATATATATATATATATGTGCACTCTCAAACATTTAATGATAACAGTAAGGATTCCTGGTTACACAAGAGAACATGAAACTAGTGAAAATTCTTATGAAAAGAAGGAATACCTCATCTTGAAGTGTGGATGACTCTCTTTTTAGTCCTGATTCCTTAGAGTTAAGAAGCCCTGGATCAAACCTAAAAAAGTAAAAGGGTAAAAAAATTACATCTTCGCCTATTTCTGTAAAGGGAAAAGAGGTGAAAGAAAATCCAAGCTGTATTAAGTGACCATTCATGTGATAACTGAATTATCTGATTTCCCATGTAACGGAAGCAATGCAATTACTGTATTTCCCTCAAAAAAACAAAAGCAAAGCAGCATCCATTATAACATAGAAAAAGGTACATTGCAGTGGATTTTAAGAAGCATTTTAGCTTTTGTCTTTTCTTTTAGTTTAGATGTATCAATCTACTGATCTAATATAATATATAAATTAACAATTTAGATGAGGGAATAAGATCTCAGTCACATCACAACCATTGTGGTACTGTACAAGTGGGTTCGGAAGCATTGATTCTATGGAGTAAAGTGATCAGGGACTGTCAGCTTGAACCGGCCAAACTCCAAAGTGACACATGTCGTGATTTCCACTCTATGAAACAAAGTGTTCTTTATAAACCGTAGCTTGGAACTTGGAAGCTCTGAAATACGTCTTTGCTTTCTTTTTCCAGGTTGATATATGGCCATATGTTAATGGGGAATGATGCTACATGCAATATATATAAGATAAGGTAAACCATGCCCATGGCAAGAACTGAGTGGTGCTTAAAGTTGGTCATAGCAAGAGATAAGTAATAAGTAAATTAATAATTCTGCTGATCCTAATAGAATTATAGAAGTCGTCTACGACAGCGACATGGTCTTCAAGATGACAGTTTAACTACAACCTTCTATGAATATATGATATTTCAAGGCAAAAGTGCCATATATAAAGAAAATAATTTCATTATAAATCAAACAACAAAAAAATCATATTGTCAGTCTAAGTAACATTTTACATATTTCTGGTCAAAATTTACAGGAAATTTTGACCGAAAGGAATCCTAAACCGACTTATATTATGTATTAAAGAGAGTAGCACTATTTCTTCAGAAGAATGGTGAAAGAATCATGCGATCGTTTAATGGAGCAGAGGCTAACCTATTTTTGATGTTCAAAATGTACCATTTTTTGGATATACGAGATAATGCAATAGTGTACCTTTTCTGCCGAGTATGTTCCGCTGGAGGTTCTACAGCCACAGGTGGAATAGGTGACGCTGTTCGCAATGTTGTATTGGTTTTGATCGGTGGCACCACTGTGGTTGTTGGTCGTGACACAACAGCTGGCCTCCCTGCTGATGTTGAGCGGAAGGTCGGTGGTGGTTCTACAATGTTCCGACCTAACTAATGAAAACATGTGGAGATCAAATTAGCTAAAGGACCCAGAGTCCCAGACCAGCAGTTGGCAAATTGAGTGAATCAGAATATACTATCAGAAAAATCTTAAGTGCTGGGGAGTTCTGTAAATACCCCAGATTCGAATGGGTTAACAAGCATTACTAAATATAGCTAGTATGAGAAGGTCACAATTATCGTTTTCAAATCCATCTACTCATGGACTAGTTCAAGAAAATATGACTTCAGTTTGACTAATGTGCACTAATACGCTCATTGCAACATCTGATTCCTAAGTAGAAAAGCAGCCTAGGGCGACATGAGCGAGAGATCCGGAAGCAAAAATACCGCAGGAGAGGGAGATCTCGTGGTGCGGCCGAACAGGGAGACGCCGTTGCTTCCTTGCGCTAGTCGGCCGCCTCCGAACCTGGCGGGGGGCGGTGGCAGATGGTCGGCAGCATAGTCTTCCTCGTCGTCGTCGTCGCCGGCGGCCGCCGCGGCGCTCTGCGAGGCCATGACCTGGGCCAGCCTTGCCGCCGCGGCGCGCGCCGCGACGTTCTGCGTGCGTCGCACGTTGGAGATGCCGGCAGCCGACGCGACGGAGGAGGTGGAGGAGGAACGGTGATGCGAGGGGGAGACGCCGCCGGGGGAGGAGGAGCCCGTGCTGCTGCCGCTTCGTTGTCGACCGTAGACGGGGCTCCCCGCCCGTAAACGATCCATGGAGCCGGTCGCCGGTGGGATCTAGGCCGTCGGACGGCCGCGGCGCGGAGATGGCGAGGCGAGGGAGTGGGAAAGTAGTGTGGGGAGCAGGCTCGCGACGCCGGTGGAGTTTTCAGTTTTATTTTTAACTGGTTTTATCTGTTCATCCTTTTTTTTTTTGAGAAAAGGAGACGAGACGGGTCAGAAAACTGAAAAGAAAAATTCCACTCTGGTTCCCCGGAGCGGCGGAGAGCGATGTTCTCGGTGCATCGCTGGCGCGTATCCCATCTCACACACGAACCTGTCACACCGGGGGCCTTTCGTCCTCCTCCTCCGCCGTTGATCAACTTGCTCAACGGACATGATACCGTACGCGGAAATTGCCAGGTAGTGGGGCCGTCGCAGAGGATCTGCAGGCGTGATTACGGGAGGCAAATGCAGGTGGTTAGTTGGTTGGGGAATATAGCTAGACAGCTGAAATTAATTACCCGTTTCATGCAGGTTTTTCCTGTCAGCTGAAACAATGGTTTGTACTTCGAAGGTGAGTTCAGTGCAGTCTGTTTTTGGAAGCTTGTGCTGAATGCAGTCGAGAAGTCAAGAGGAGCACACAATACAATCCTGTTTGATACGTAATTAAGCCATTTTCACTGTTCGTTTAAATATTTATAAGTGTAGAGAGAAAAGTCACATTCGTTCTAAACGACTGTAAAATGTTCATGTAAATTTAATTTATGGTTTGAAACAGGGCTCACCAAATTCGTCGTACAATAACAACAACCTTCCACACTAATAGTTTAAATTTCGTAGCAATTTTCTGTGAGCAGTTGATGGTCCAAAATGTGTCAGACAGGCCGGGGGAGAACTCAATACTTTGAACAATATCCTCTCTAAAAATGCGTCGGGGTGGATGATCCGATCCCAGCTATACTTATGTGACTTGGCTTAGCATCCACTCCAATAAACCCAACCGACGATGGTGTATGCGGGCTCCATGAACTCGCTCATAAGCTAAAATGCTCAATTTAGCAGTTTCTCGTGCTTGATCTGAAACCGTGATTGATATTATATTACTTTACTGCTTACCGTCGTTATTCATATGCCAGGACTGATGATTAATAAGCCATGTCAATCATTGGATTGTATTCCTCATTTGCACTGCGTAATACTCCTTCCGTTCTGAAATAATTGTCGTTTCAGACAACCAAATGAACTAGAAATGAACTATTGAAGGTTGTCCTAACGACAATTAAAACGAAACAGAGGGAGTAATTAAGCAGGACTACTGCAACAGATGCAGACGAATGGCCACCGACGACAGAAGCTGCAGCAGTCGATATGTGCAGTCCAGATGACTAACACAGTAGTGTACATGTAACCAGGATCTGTACCAGGCCACTTGGCCTGCCAGCCTCAACAGTCCATGTATGTACAACCTTCAGACCAACGACAGCGCAGCTAGCTGCCGTGCACCGAGGACGCACGCTCGATCGATCAATTAGGCACATAACCTTACACTGATTTGATGACCTCTAACTGTTTTTTCTTGCCGTTATATAATCTCAGTCCTACGAAACCTATTGACAGTCCCTGCTGTTACAGAACAGTCTGCAGATGGAAAGTTGGATATGAACGGACACACGAGTCTGCAGGCCAATTTTTCTTTCGGTGGCCGACAGGGGCATCTATCTATTAGTCTATTACAAACGGGACGACTATAGGAAACCACTCTCCATCTACTACATCCCGTTTAGAAAGGGGATCCAAGCCTGTGCCCGTGCTGATGAGCCACATTTCTTCAGAGTTGTGCGCGCCGCGCTTCGGTTGTGAGACCTCTCAAGGGTTCTGTGGAGGAGGAGCCACCAGAGTAGCTAGCACCTGAAAGCTACGCACATACGGATCAAGATCATCGAGGAGCAGCTCCAGGGTATGAAGCTCCTGTTCCTGTGCCCTTGTTGCTCATGCTTCTGCTTTATGAAGGCCAACAAAGGACAAGGCAAGAACACAGGTAACAAGAGTAGTCGTAGCAAATTTCGAGGGGAATGGTAGTAGGAAAAAATCATGGAGATGTAGCTTTATTCGGCTCGTTTTATAGGCCAATTACAACTTGATTTGCTCCAAGCAAGCTCTGTGTGCCTCAGCCAGTGTCTGTTTTTGAGCCCAGATGAATGTATGTACTTTCACACGAAAGCAGCCCGGCTCAGTCAATGGACGCAACAATAACTCTATACGTTGCTCAAATCAATTAGTTGCCCCCCTTAATTTTCGTTTTACCATTTTATTTGCACTACTTTCTTCCTGCTTACATTGCTATCAATATGTGAACAAATTAAGTCGCTAGAAAAATTGACGAACAATATTAATGGGTGAACAAGAATTGGGACCTCGTTGCTTGATGTTTCTGTTGTTAGACGCTAGCACCTGGAGGCACCATGTACTACCTCCGTCTCCGAAAATTTATCACTTTATAGTTCAAAAATAAATTACAAAGCGGCAAGCTTTCGAGAATGGAAGAAATATTATAGTATGGTTCACTTCACCTAGGACTTGATTCATTTAAGTCAATAAATACCGATTCACGTAAGTCAATAAATACCGATCCATATAAGTCAATAAATACTTTTTTTGCGGGTGAGTAAGTCAATAAATACTCATTCGTGTAACTCGATAAATACTCTATAGGATGGATAGTCGCAACAACAAGTCATGACAAAAAGTTTTTGACACAGGTAAGTCCAGGGGATGCCAGTCTCACCGAATTTTTGATATACACTTTGGCAAAAGGTATAACTACTGAAACGGGTTCGACTTCTAATGAAACTGACATTTTTTTTTACTTTTTAGCGATTTCCGTTTAATAAAAGGCAATCGGAACATGAATTGATATTCGCTGGGGAATGAAAATATTCACACGGCCTGGCCCGTTCCTCTTGCGAGGCCAGTATTTAAAACTATTTCTATCCCACGATTGAAATGTACTACTGGGCTAGTCGTATATGAATTACCAATGGCCCAATCCGCTTGCAAGCACGGGCCGCTGAAGTGCGTGTCGCGACGCCGCGCGCGCTGTCTCGCCGTCGCCGAACCAACCCGCCGCCTCCCCCGTTCCTCTCTCTCGCGGTTCGCTCGCCGTACCACCTACACGCCCCGGCCTCCTTCCTTATCGCTGGCCTCGGCCTTTCCCTCCTCCGCGGTGGGAAAAGCGAGTCGCGACCGCGATCGACCCGCGAGTTGAGCACGGAGGCTGGCGGGGCCGCTGTCCGAAGCGTCGAAGGTGCCGAGCCGTGCGAGGGCGCCATCATACTGAGTTTCCCGGCCGGGCCGTCGCCGTGGGCGGTGTGTAAGCGGAGCGCGATGGCCGCGCCGAGGAAGGGAACGGGCGACGCCGCTGGGCGACGTGTTTTCGCCGGAGGAGACCCAGAGGGCCGTGGCGAGGGCGGCTGAGGCCATCACCGATCGGCAAGCCGAGTTCGGACGCCTTCAGTGCTTCGTCGAAGACAGCGCCGCCCTCGTCTCCCTTGTCAAAAGGCTCCCTGACGAAGTCTCCCACGAAATCACGGTCCGTCTTCGTCTCTCTAAACGAGCATTTTGTATCTTCTACAAACGAGTCTACAGGGCGACTGTTGGCCACACATGATTGATGGCTATAAAATTGATAGAATCTGACTAGAGTTTCATTCTCATACTTGATTTTTGGAATATGAGCCAATGCTTTATGTGGGTGGTATGAAACACATAGTGGAAATAAATGGGTCATAAATATAAAAATAATAATTCTCATGTCTGTTTTTATCTCCCAACAAGATTGAAAAACTACGCATTGCAGGTTCCATTTGGTGGCGCTGCATTTTTCCCAGGGCGTTTAATCCATACAAATGAGCTCTTGGTAGGGTTTCCACTCTGGATCATTTTTAATTTCAGTCTACATGAGCCCATCAATTCATATGTTTTGTGTTTTGCATTATGTCTTAGGTGCTTCTAGGTGAGGGATACTATGCAGAGAGGTCTGCTAACCAGACAACTGAGATATCGCACAGGAGGGGACTTGAATTGGAAGCTCAAGTCGAAGCGATGAAGCAACTATATCTGACCTTGAGGCTGAAGCAAAATTCTTTGAGTCTATTGCCACCGAGGCTTCTGTAAGGATCTTTTCCTGTAATCTATTTTGTACACATGGGCAGTGGTAATTTTATGTTTTACTTGGTAAAGGTAACCACAATATCAATTTCTTTGAGGCATTGGTAAAGAGAAAAGAGGAAATAAATTAGTGAATTAGCGAAGATGATCAAAGTGCTGGAACAAGTGAGGACGGTGAGGAAATTGAGGAACCTGGAGAAGTTTGGGAATACCCAGATATTTATCTCATACTTAATACTTTACATCACGGCAATCTTGATTCATTTGCTGGATAGGTTCCGCTTAATTCTTTATTTTGATGCTTGGACCATCGTCAGAAGACTGGAAGAGAGGAAATGCTGAAAAGTGTTTCTCATACACCATCAGCCCACACATCTCATCCAGTATTTCCTCGCCAAACTTCTGTAAGTTGTTCATCTTTTGAGTGCTGTCTCATTTGTCCCTGAATGAAATTTATGAACCGGTTACCGGTGCACCTCCATTATGTCCTCACATTGTGTTTCTTCTTATGTTGCAGATAATTAACTCTAAAGTTCGGGTTCCCAATAAAGGTTGGTTCTATTCTACCGTTGAAGATCTAAACCCTAAACCACCTTGTAGTATAGTTTCCTTTTATCACTGACGATGGGATTCTACTTGATTACCTTGGTGCCTCATATTGCTTAAATTTTGTAGAATTAGCTACCATGCTCATTATGTTAAACCCAAATGTACCGTTGCAGCTGTTTCTTTTCAAGGCCACAAGCATATGGTAAGTTCGTTTCTCCTGCTTCGGACGACCGATTTCCTTTCTCCTGCTTCGGACGACCGATTTCCTTGTGCAGTCCCCCGTCCACTTCAACGGAGGCGTCTGCCCCTCCATCTCAAATTCTCAATCACAGGGGGGGGGGGGGGGGGGGGGGAGGTGCTCCATGGATGGGAAGCTTCTTGGTGTTCACGGGTGACGGGTGAGTACCGTAGCGTAAAACGGGAACAACAAACGGACCAGCAGCGCGCGCGGAAGGCCCAATACGGTCCACAATGAGTAGGCATCTTTTTCCTTTGAGACGGGTAGGCCCAATACGAAGCCAATGTTTGAGATGGGTAACTATCCTTTTCTTTTAACGGATCGAAAAAGTAAAAAGCAGCGAGTAAACGATCATTGTTGGGGTGTCGTTGGTTAATATTGGACGTTTAAGCATCAGTGAGTCGTTAACACATCAGATATCAGCAAGGGGCGCAAGGAATCGGAGCAGTAGCTAGGTAGGAAATTAATAATCAAAGAGCTTGTTATTGATCAATCAATTACAAATTGAGCAGTAGCGTCGGGTTCCTACTTGTGGTGTAATAACAAAGTGTCATCACATGGTCAGTAGTAGCTAGCATCGGAGAGCGTCGAGCAGGCCGCTCATCGGCAAGTGATGCCTGTTCTTCCCTGAGCGCCGTCGACGAGCACCAGATGTTGTCTCTTACGTATTTCACCAGCACGAAGGGAGGAAGAACCTGCCCTCTGCATGTCAGCTCCACCTGTCATTGCAGCAATCGGTACAGTTAGATTGGTAATAGCTGTCAGTACGAGATCACTATAAGCAAATGCTCTCTGGTTCCTCAAAATATGTCGTCGCAAGCACAAGCCAGCTAGATTCACATAAGCATGATGGCATGTGGACGTAGTCATGCAGATGGAAGGTAGGTAGCTCGTGCACAAACTAGCTAGTAGGTGCCTGCAAGATGATGTTGATTTGATGGGTGGGTACATCCTATATATTGCATGTCGCCTTCAGCTGGCCGTGTGTGTTGCGGTTGCCTTTGTAGTGCAGGCATGCTATCCTCATCAACATGCAACCTCTGCACCATGGAGCACAGCACACGCCGCCTCGGCACACGGCCTTACCGTAGAAACCACTGCAAGCCAAAACGACCTAGCTAGGCGGGCTGACGGTGCTGCCAAAATTAAAGTTCCTTTTACAGTTCCATTTTTTCTCCATCTCCTTGCGTTTCGAACACAATTGATTATCATACATATGCATCAACTACCTATTACCGAAAAAATGCAATCAATTGTGTTTTATGGTGAGGGACTCCAACATCTATAGGTTCTGAAACTTAATTAACCTGCAACAGATCAATCGCTACAGCTACCTAACATGCATGTACATAAGAGCCGTACGTGTGGCAGGTCCGCAACGCATTACACATGCGTATGCGTCTCTCCTATCAGCACAAAATACTGCCTGACGCATGCACACAAAGACCGATAACACAGGCATGCACGGAAGCATTCGTGACCACCTTACCTAGTAGGTGCTTCCTCCGTCTCCATAAACTTGTCATTTTGTAGTTCAAAATTGAACTACAAAACGACAAGTTTATGAAGACAAAGGGAGTAGCTATATATCCTGTGTAAGTTGCGATACGATCAAAGATGAACAGTGACAATATATCTATTCAGCAACCTAGTCGTATACGTGGCTCGATTTATGGTTCGCCACAGGTGCCTGGCGTGCGATCCAGAGGTACGAGCGTACGTGCGTTTCTGTTGTGTACCGATCAGACGACGATCGATCTCGAGTGGTTGCCGTCACACCGCAGGTCGTGCACATGTCGAAGTACGACATCGATCTACAGGGCGACGTCTAATTTTCTAACACGTTAATGTCTTGGGGAAATTGTGTGGCTCCACATGAAAAATCAAATTTTGTGGCTGCACATGAAAAATCAAATGTGATCACCTGTACATGAAACTGTGTGGCTTGGTTTTTTAATTCATGAAGTAACAGAGAACAGTTCCTGTATTTCGAGGAAGTCTGACTTCTTAAGAAGCTGCGGTAATATTAACCGCCACGCAGAAGCAAACAATGCTATTACCGACGATTATCTTCGTTGCGCCTAATTGCGTACTCTCTGCGTCCCGGAAAGTTTTTCGTTTTGTAGGTCAAAAATGAACTACAAAGCGACAAACTTTTCGAGACGGAGAGAGTATCAAACAGACGAATACAAATGCTCTGACAAGACATGCAGAGTCTGAGTTTTTTCTTCTTATAAAACATGTATGACATGCATGCGTGACTTGATTGCACATGGTCACGCGTGCATGCCCTCACGCTGCAACATGCATGCTGCGTCATGCACGCACGACATACTGGACACTGCTAACCTTTTTTCTAAAGATGAGGAACTGCCGATTAGCTACTTCACTCATTGCTTTGAAATTATATGTATTTGGGGGTTAATATATTTATTTGCATTTTGGGACTTAAATTTGTCTAACAGTCTGCATACAATTTAAGGGGTGTTATTGCAACATTATAGCCTAATCCAACTATAAACGGACACACATAAAGATAATGATGTGGGCCTCTGACCTAGTATTGGTTTGTCTGGGACCAAACCAAAAGCAATCCCGACTTAGCTATGTGGTATCTTAGGTATGATGTTTCTTTCATGGTTCCAGGTGCTAAGTCGTATGCGCAGCTACGACATACCAAAGAGAAGCCAATGCCACCTGCTATCTTGCAATGCAAATTCAACGAGTGCGCAACACTGTTTACTATTGACCACTCGATTGATACATGCTTCTACGGACCTTTCGTCTAGTCGCTTAGTTTCATTATTACTTTATTAGATTCGATAAAATCAAATCAATCAGGTCTAGCTTAATTTTGGCTAATGAATGGCAGATTCGAAGTGCGTACCTGGTGAGGTCGTGTGAGCCCTAGCTTGTCAGCCAGGTACTTCATTACCACCTCCACTTTCATGTTGCTATCCCTGTGGAAATAATAGTTTGGATGAATATTGAGATGGATCTATCAATAGATGTGCATATATGCGTATATGACTCATCAACTCATATATAATGGTCACCGCCACGCGAAATGAAAAGGTTCATTTGATGTGTACTACTCCCACAAATATAGCTCCTGACCTATCTAGAAACTGAAAGACTAGCAACTAGATAGCTATGTGTAGGTCTTTCAGACGCTAATTCTAACAAGACATTGAGGGCTACGAGACACATATGTACAATGCTATGCATTTTAGTCATTGGGATGTCTAAAAGAGTATTAATGGTGACGTAATTATTTTGTATGAGCATAGTTTTAGACACTAAAAATTAAGTATTCATACATATCACAACTATAGTTATCGTCTAATAAAATTAATGCCGACTCTTATTTTTCTTCAAACGGTCAGTTCAAATCAATTTATATAATTAATTAACTTCTAACCAAGCAGAAATTAAAGTCAATATCTCTGTTCATACATCAATTTGTCACAAAAATTGTCTCTTGATAAGAATACATAATTACTTGATTCTTAAGTAGCTCTTCGGTATCTGAGGCAAAATGGGTTCTCTACATCTGCAAGAAGCATGAAAGAAGAGTAGTTAAGTACAGACTATTAAACACTAAGTATCTAAACAATAGGCTCATGGGGATTGGCCTATCATGATATTCTCAGATGCATATTAAGCTACAATCTAATATATGATGAATCATAATAAGCATATTTGTGTATATGCATTTACAGTTGCGTACATAATTACTTACTGGTTGGGAGCTGCCTGCAGAGTCAGCCACAGCCCGGTCACCTGCGTTCGTCGCGGCGGGCTAACGACTCTGATGGCATCGCCGGAGCTCCTGAAAGGAGGCATAAAAGGCAAGAACGACGCTGACATGGATTCCCTTGCTGCAGTCGGCCGATGCCGGCCGTGGCCGTACTGGTAGCTCCTAAGAGGCAGCGGGAACAACGGTGGCCTCATCGTCCTCGCGTGTTGCTTGTCGTAGGCGCAGGTGAACAAGCCCAGCTCCACAGGCCTAGGCGCTGGATCCGTACTGTTGTCGCCGGAAGAAGAGGCGGAGGATGATGACGACGCGGCGAGGCCTAGCTGGAGCCAGCTTCCATCTTCTCCTGCTGCGTCAACGCCGACATGAAAGCTCGTGCTGTCAGACGCCGCCAGCTTCTCATCGGCCATGGTTAGCCGAAGAAGGGACCTTGACGGCTTCGGCTTGTGATGATCTTGCTGCGCAGCAGCAGCAGCCGACGCTCCCAACTGGGCGGTGATGTCGACGCAGTACTGGCTGGGGTAGCACGACTTGGTGTTGTTCTTGCCGTCATGGTGCAACAGGTTCCTAGTTGGGACCATGGCGGCCACGGCATGCGGTTGCTGACCTCGACGGCGCGGTATGTCTCATGTCTCCATCAACTCTACCAATAACGACGGCTTATAGATCGTGTGGGGGCGCGTCATGTCCCAATCCTCTCCACGACCATGGCCGTGCTAGATGAGTGCAAAGAAAGGTATTTGTATATGCATGCACGCTAGATCAATAAGAGATGCATACACATATTTGTTGGAGTCAGGTGAGAGGAAAGAAGATGAATCAACAAGAGACTACCTAGGCTAGCTAGGGAGGAGGAGTGGCTTGCTTGAGAGGATGGGGAGGAGGAGGAAGAGCCTGAGCCGCCTCTGGAGAGAGGTTCTGGTTCTGGGTCCTTTCGCCTACTGGGGAGCAAAAGAGAACTACTGGAGGGAGGACTAGAGAAGATGAGGATATGAGCCGATGGGGGCCTCACTTTACCTTTGGTCTCGAGTATAGGAGGTTTGTGGCCAAGAGAGATGAAATACTTGCAAGAGATGGAGAGACGAAACCAAAGAAAATTATGTATCTAACATTATTATTAACATCAACAGCTGTAAGTACTTAGTTCGCAATATTTATGCTCGCTCGGTTATACTCTCCTTCACATCTCACATTTTGTAAGTCAAGGGTCTCTAATACACACCATAAGTACCATTTTACCTTATATAAATTACCATTATTTTTCAATAGAAACATAGATGACTATTAACAAACCTTTTTTCTATACGATAAACCACGATGCTTTTTATGTACATTAGTGTAAAGGACTAAAGCTCATATTGGCCACACGCATCCAAGATGCCATCTATAGTTTAGAGTAGACGTAGCGTGTGTTTTGTTAAATCAGTAAATAAATGTCGCTTTAAGAATTCTTCTATAGAAAATAGCACTTTAAGAACTCCAAAAGCTATAAGCAATGGTGGATGATGGACAGGAAAATGGCCTTTGCTGCTATGCAAACAAATGTAGCCATAGGCTTCACCGCTTCATGGAGTATGTCAGAATAAAAACGGTGGGGGAGATGGGAGAAAGTGAAGTATGATTTACGTTGAGGTGACAGCATCGCAACTCACTTTCCATACCATGTAATCTCCTGACAACTAGTTCCTAGTTACATGATTAAGGTTACAATTTTTATTACAGGTGTACAGTTTTTCATAATCCTTATGCAACTGCATCTTCCCCTTTGATTTCCTTTTTCATTGATATATTGTAATTTGCTAGATATGTTTGGTAATTGACTTGAGTTGAAATGAACAGCTAGCACTGGAAAGGCATCAACAGGTACCTTTCTGTCGAGGATAAAGTTGTTATGATCCTGTTAAGCTAAGACACTGTCATGTCCTTCCTGAGACCAGCTGTCACTTTTTGCAAGATTCCATGTCTGATCAGAAGAATTAATTTTCTTATACTAATTCTGGTCATAGCATGTAATTCCCGTCCATCCACATTATCTGTCACAAAAAAGAGAGATTGTATAATATATGGAAGAGAAAGAATAAATTAATAAATTATCAAAGGGAACAACTGCTGTGCAATCTGCTATTTCGTGCAAGCGTGCAATCTCCGTATCTTAACCGTTGCTTACCAATCTAAGGATGATGCACTGAAGGTTCTTTTTGCATATTGTCAGCAGAAACAGGTGGGAGGGTTTAAGTGCTAAAAGTGCAACACCCTTGGATAGATAAGGAACGGTTGAGATTTGAAGATTGCACGCTTGTACAAAACAACAGATTGCACAGCAGTTGTCCCCATTATCAAAATGAACAAAGGCAGCTTATTTGAAATAAGTCATGATGTAAAAAATATTCATTTTTAAAAGGATTCTTATGCTTTCAACTAATATTTTGCTAATTAAAAAATTATACAATCGCAGAAATGGGATTGACATCATGACGTGCATTGTATATATTCAAGAGCAAAAAAAATTAAAAAAAAATGCCACCAAACTTCTCGTGATTATGGTTGAGACTTCTAGTGCATGATGTCGTACCACCTTGCATGCATTTTCTGATTATAAGTTGACAGCCCCAGTCAATTCTGGCACCTCGATGTTCCCATTATTCTACAGTTGACTATTTATCCCTCAATATAAAAAGCATACATGAGTTGCGTTTAGCATATAAAAACATCTCAATGGATACATGATCCACAGCAGGCTAGTAGCTGGGTACTTGGTTGTCAATTATTTGCAAGGTGAGGCTATCACGTAATGCAGGAACCAAGAAAAAAAATATTCCAACTAAACAAGTATCATGAGGTACTGTTGCATGCATGGTTGGCCATCTCTCTAGCATTTATCTACACAGTAGAAGCTTCATGGTTCATGACGAGGGCAAACTAATCCTATATATATGTTCCAGGCTACGACCATAGCTGCAACAGATCACTAATTTATTTACCACATGCACAGAAAACAAATGTGTAAGATCAATGACAACTGCATACGATGTGTTTGTGTTTCACTAATTTATTATGGAGTCATTATAATTACAAGTTGTGATATCATTCTCCAATCATGCGGCATCACATTGGCTTCACGTTACATACACGGTTTGTAATATGATATGACGTATATATCAATTCAACCAGAAAATGCGCAGCTGTTGATCTGCTCGATCTGGTTCATCCTCACTACTCATACTATTATTGAACACTGGCCATTACTTAGTTGCATGATCAGAAATGTCTGCCATGCATTAATAATGCAGTAAATCCATTGTTTTTTCTTTTGCCAAACTTATAAGGTGATACAAGTCGTTTATTCATAGGACACAATATTGATACAGCATTTATTTTTTAATAAAAAATAAAAGTTAGTCACAATACTGATCAATATGCCACCACAAAAACAAAAGAAAACAATCTAGTCCCTAACCCCAAATCAATCGTTGATTCAGAAATATTTAGCAAATAGATGCTGTTGCATTGTGTACAAAATCTTATAAAATATCAACACTATATTAAGTGGCAATTTTTATGTCAAGCTATCATATAGAGATATTATACTGAATACGTGCTAGTCACTACACCTGAAGTTTTAAATAATTCATGACCTTAGCCTCCATGCATCAATGTTTTGATATAAAAAAATCTATAAAGACAAAAATCATATGTCAACATCCTATCTGTTTCATGAGAAATGGAGGTGGTGATCCGGTTCAAAAAAAAAATATGTCAACATCCTAATGCTAAAATAGTGCTGAATATAATGCTCCTCTGTTGATTGTGATAAAAGGCTGTAAGTTGAATTATCGAATTGCACACCCTTTCAATATATCAACAATTTTGTCACTCTAGTTGTTAAGAATCCAAACTGACTGTACAGTTTTTTTTTTGGATCGAAAACTGACTGTACAGTTGACCTTCGATTGAGAAGCAAAACAGATTATCCGGCAGTCAGCATATGGCAGTACTGCAAAAATAATTTCAGTTGTCCCATTTTGTTCCCTGGATACACTGTTTGATTAATATTGCCTAGATAACTATGCAGATGAGTTTTGTAATTTAGACATCCTCACAAGCATGCAGTGTTGTAAAATGGTGCCCGGACGCCTAGGCGCCTACGGGACGATTGGACGCCCAGGCGACCGCCTAGACGCCTAGGCGTCCGGCAGGCGGCAACAACCGGGAGAGGGTAGCCGGGGAGGAGCAGGGGCGAAGGCGGCCCGGGGCAAAGCATCCGGCGGCGACAGAGATTCGGGGCAGAGGAGTTGGTGGCGTCGTCGGCCGGAGCAGGGGAGTGGCGGCGGCGGCGGCTTCGAGCAGAGTGGCGGCGGCAGAACAGGCGCGGTGCGTCGGGAATAAGTGGAACGGGCGGAGGCGAGACAAAGAGGTATGTTTTAAGGCCCATTAGACCCAGCAACGTTAGAAACCCTAAGGCTCCCTAAAACAACCGGTTCCAGCTCCCCACCCCGATCGGCCACCGCTTTCTTCATCGCCCAGACGCTGATCCGGCCGCCACATCGTGTCCAGTTTGCACCGCAGACGGCTCCACCCCCCTTCTCCTTCCCCCTTCTCCTCCCCCTCCCCCCTCCCCTCGGCGGCGCGCCTCTGCCCGCCTGTCCCGGCGGCTGCGAGCGGCGGATGGCGGCGGCGCACGGCGGCCAAGCGAGGCAACCGTTCATAGCGTCCAACCTGGAGCGACTGGACGCCTAAGCGACACCTAGACAACACTGCAAGCATGATACTCCAAAGAAACAAATGCACTACCTGATTTTTCATAGAATTGTCCGAAAATGACACCTATCAGTCACATGTTGAAAATGCGGCAGGGGCAGTTCAAATGTCTCTATGAATAACCATCTTCCTTGAGAACAAGTCGCTCTCTTATGGGGTGTTTTGTGTGCCTTATTGCTCTAGGAATTCTCAGAATTCATTCAAAACTGGAAATAAGTTAGAAGGATTTAGGACCGAAATTCCCAAATCATAACAAACTAATGCTAATTCACGAACTCCTTTTTGGACCATTTACCCCCAATCCCCACCCGAGACCCTGCCTCCAGCAGGTAGCACACTGGTAAATACGTGCATGTACAAAGAAAACTGGATTCTAATTTGTAAATTTGGGCATGATATTAATAAGCATTTTTGATAGAATCACGAAATGTTATCTGGATGATCAATCAATCACTCCAGCAGACAGGAAGAGAAGACACATACACTTTTTTATGATATGTTTCCTTTATTTGGCTCCTCATGATGGCAATCGAGAGTACTTGAGCATGAAGTGCTAGCCACTGACCTGCAGTACTACAGTACTGTTTAGGTACCTACAGATTGCCATTCTGAAATGTTGCACAGAAGTTCAAAGATTAGATTTCACTTTCTCTTGAGGTGCAGGCTGACTGGCTGAGCCTGCAGGCTCTTGACCAGTCCACACCTCTGCATGCCTATAAAGCAAGCAAGAAAGCGCACACACAATAACACTTAAAGCCCTCAATCTTTTCTCTTTCTCTTTCTCTCTCCTATCTCCAATGCGGCAAGAGAGGAGGAAAGATTGTGCATGACAAGATGTTTGGATTGGGAAGATCAGAGTTTTGATCATAGTTTCTTGTCATATGTCAAGGAAGATCTTGTGGACCATGCACATCACACATGCATGCATGCAAAGGCTGGCTGCAGCGGCAAGCCTGCAACCATGCACTCATGCCATGGAAAGACACATCACTGAATCTTTGTGAAACAGCTCAAAAACATTAAACCAACAAGGGGTCCTCTGTGTTTCAGTGTCCCCTTTAGTTTGTTCTCTACTTTGTTTTGTCTCTAGCTGTCTCTGAAAAAAGAGGTTTCGTAGTAGTGCTCACTGCTGGCTACCCTCAGTTGCCAGGCCACAATCTTATAATGGCAGGAACAGCCTTCAGACTCAGGCTTAGGAGGGGGTATCTTGCTGTTCGTGTTCAGTCTCTTTTTACTGCTTTTGTATGCTTCTTTAATAGGCTAGGGTAGGATGTTACCAATACTCATAAAGCTAGTACTCATGGTACATCGGTACTACTGTATATGCATGCATGCACGTCTCTGAAAAAGAATCAATAAACTGGCATGCATGTAAAAAGCATATGCACGCACACGTATTTGCACAACAGCTATTAACCTCTGTAACTCCCATATAAAAAACTTGTTTGAGCTTTAAAGAAAGTTTGCCTCCTGGCTTGCAGACCAGGAGACAAGCCAATAGCATCTTATTGAGCTATAGCATGGATCGGGAAATGCAGTTCGCATAAAAGCATAAGTTAAGGAAATGTTTCGTTTTAGGATAAACTTGGGATACTGGTGGCATAAAGTAACTAGCAGCAAAGGAGTTAAATGACCAGGAATCACCTGTTTCAAGTCTCTGGAGTCTGTTCAAGCTTCCATCATCTTGCAGCCATTCCAAGTCCCTGGACAAGTTTAATTTGCAGCAGCTCTTGATACTTCTCTGCATGCACCACTTGTTACAGTTCTGTTTCTGGATTCAGTTTTTCCATTGCCAATATATAGTACAGCATATATTCTGAATCCCTGATGTACTCAAGAAAGAGAAACCAGCAAGCTTTATAAAAAGAACCACATACCCGTCAAGGCATAGTGCAAATATCAATCCACCCGCATATATTGTTTTGTACTGCTGCAGGCTGCTGTTTGACTAGACAGAGAGATACAGCTCTTTTTGTGCCATGCAAAGCAGAGCAGTACAATGCATCAGGCATTTTGCATCATAACAGGCATGACCAAGCTCCTTCCCCTGCTCTGACTCATAGACATGCTACAGCCACAATCATATCTTTTTTCTCCTTTTGTTCACTCTGATCTTGGCATCTTGCTAACGACCAAGGCATAACAAGGCAAACAGAATCACATTGATTCTCATGTTTAGTAGCATTGCACAACTCCCTTTCCTACCTTCTGATTTTTTTTTTTTTTTTGAGGAAGCATTTGGTGAGGAACTGAGGATTTCCTGCCTTCTGATATAAAGAGTGACATTTCAGTGACCGGTCTGGACCACCCTGTTCTGTCTTGACAAAACTGCTTATATCAGCCTTTTCACATTCATATTCAGTCATGGGCCCAAGGCCCATCCAGTATCTGTAACTCGGAAAAGAACAATTTCCTTTGATCACCATGAAAACCACAGCACCATCATGTCCTTGCAGTAAAGCATACCAAACGACCGCACCTGGTCGGACTTTGATGAGATCATTCAGTCAGATAAATCAACATTGCATACTGCTCATCAGAAGATACGATTAACAAGATGGCAAAGCACTGCAGAGATTCAAGACTCAAACTCTGCTGCTTTTTCATTTTTACACGAAATTTGTCAGTGTCACTTGGTCACAGAGACTGAATCCACCAAAGTCTAATATACTCAAAACAACCAGAGAAAAATACTGGCATATCTATATGTCTCAGGCACATGTCTCAGTGACTAGAGTTTTAAACAGGAAAAATGCTTTTACGAATTTGACAAAATAATATCTATCTGTGTTTATGTTTTGAACTATGGTGGATGATACATAATGTACAAATTCTAAATTGCTTCAGAATGAAAAAGGACACGAGGCAAGGGCCCTGACTTGCACAGAAGGGCTAATCTTAGACATGATGCACTGCCAGGACGACGAAGTAAACCTAGCACAACAGCAGCCATTGTTCAGTCAAGTTTCTTCAGTTTCTCAACAGCCGTGGTCTTTTCTTGCTCAACCGGGAAGTATTTGATACCCACTAGATCACCAACTTTGCTGATAACCTATAAATTTGGCATAAAATTTAGTTTTATAACTTCATAGCAATCGGTACAGCAACTGAATGTGTTGTTGCACTAAGCTAACTAGTTAGTAGCAAGGATAAGGTCTACCTCCAATCCTTTAATGAGATCTTCCCTGGAGTGGGAAGCTGAGATACATATCCTAGCTCTGGCAAGTAGAAGAGGTGTGGCAGGAAAAGCAACAGTAACAACAGCAACCTAGTAATATGGAATGGGTCACATTGTTGAACTATAAAAAAACTCCATGTGAATAAAAAAAATCAAAAGTTATGAGTTCAAATATAGAAGAGGAATCGTTTTGTGATGAACTCATATTAAGAAATAGCCAACATTAGGCAGATGATGTATATGAAACTCACATTTTGCCTCAGGCACTCCCTGGAGAACGCAGGAATTTTAGCTGGATTATAAAGCATGATAGGCATGACAGGTGAGTCATTATCTCCAAGAACCTCAAAACCCATTTTCTGAAGCTCTGAGCGGAAAAAATTGCTGTTCTCTCGAATTTGAGCAAGTTTCTTGGCCCCTAATCAGAACAATTCACATTAACAAGCTCCTCAAAAAAAGACATAACAAACTCGCAAGGTGTACGGATGTTTCAACTTTCTGATATACCTCTGTTAGTTCCATCTTCCCCCAGGATAACCTTTATGGCTGAAATGACCTGCTGGACTGCTGGAGGCGACATGGATGTTGCGTAGATGTGGGCTGGGCATGTTCGCTTTAGATGATGAATAATCTCCTGAAAGAAATAAATAGAGCACTTGACAATTCAGATTTACCAATTTCAAAATTATTCAGTCAAGGATGGTTGGGTTAATATGCTTCATACTTTTGATGCTGCAATATAACCTCCGCAGGATCCGAATGATTTAGTAAATGTACCCATCATAATGTCAATATCAGCTGGATCCACTCCCAGTAGTTCACATACACCTCGCCCTGTTTTACCAATAGCTCCAATACTGTGTGCTTCGTCTAAGTATGTGTAAGCCTGCTCCGAGGTTAAGTATTTCAGCCGGCACTCAATAAAATTTAAATAACTAGTGAAGCTATGATGGTATACATTTCAGTAACCACAGGTCTTAAGACATCCAAAATGCAGGAAGTAATATTATTTGCCATTACTAAGATTCATAGTGATCCTAATACAAAGTACATGTTGTTACATGAAAATTTCAAACCTTGTATTTCTTGCAGACAGAAATAATCTCAGGGAGTTTGCATAGCTCCCCCTCCATGCTATAGATTCCCTCAACAATCACAATAATCTTCTTCCAAGGCCTGTGTGTACGAGGCTGACCTCCTGCAATCTGCTCTCTCAATACATCTTCCAAGTGAGCCGGATCTGGAAGAAAAATTAAACAGAAGTATTAAATTTTATAGAGTGACACTGATCTCAGTTTTCTTGCAGCAATTCGATTGTTAGTCACTTACTGTTATGTTGAAAAACCCGCACAGTGGCTCCTGAACCCCTGGCTCCATTGACTATAGAATTATGGTTCAGCGAATCACTAATTATCAGGCCTCCCTGAAATTATGCAATGGTCTGAGCTACAGAGCACATGACAAATAACCAAAAAGAAGAGAGTATGACAATGAACCTTGCCGACCACAGCAGGAATGATAGCAGAGTTTGTCACATAGCCCATGCCAAAAAGAATAGCTGCAGGCTTACCAACAAATTCTGCAACCAGCTCTTCAAGCTCAATGTGCAGCTTAGTGCTGCCTGATGTCATAAAAAAATAAGTTAAGCTAACAAATGGCGAGAAAATATTTGAACCACTGAACTGAGGCGGACTACAGCATAATTTGGCAGACATCAGAACCAACCTCCGTCAACCCTAACACTGCAAGTGCTAGCCGAGTATTTCTTCAGTGACTCAATAACACGAGGGGTGCAGTACTCGTCAGCGGCAGCAAAACCAAGGTAGTTATAAGAGCCCAAGTTAAGGCATTTGGTTGTTTTCGAGGTACGGCTGCATCAAAGATGCATCAAATCAGATGGTGACATCCACATGGAGACAAAATGCATATCCACTTGTGAAAACATAGCTACATGATAATGATATATTGTAAGAACAGCGTACTGGAGAGTCTTGTTGCTGTCATTTGAGTAGCGCTCAACCACATCAAACCAAGCATCTGGCGCACTGGCAATCGGTCGGCCAAAGCAATCCTGCCATGAAATTTTGGTTGTTAACAGAATTCAACTAGAAAAGCAAATGAAAATAAAAACGCTATGCTGTTCGAGTGGTTAAGTGGCAAACTATCCTGGCATCACATTTCTCTCTTTATATTTTGTATTTCAAAATTTCAGTACAATGTAAACGAGATTGGGGCGTTTGAACAACAATGCAAAGGATCAATCTATAAAAGTGGCACTAGCAAATAGTGGAATGGCATGTTGTAACGACTTTTGGAGGAAATGGGTTCGTTCTCTACTGCGTGATTCGGAAGGAACGCTTTGGTAACAGCATTCTTATAAGATAAAACAAATCGCTGAAAACATTCGTAATTGCCGAAGAGGCGCGTCACCTGGATGCGGAGATAGAGGCGACGTGTGTAGAAATCCTCGAGGCCCAAGCAAATCGGCGCGTAACCCTGCGAAGAAATCAACAGCAAGGAGCGGCGTGAGACGGAGCGGCGAGCGAGGCAAATCCGGAGGGAGGTCCCAGGCCGGATTCAGGCAAGGGGGCAGCGCACCTTGAGGTTGCTGGGCTTGCGGGCGTCGAGGATCCTGCGGAAGAAGTCGCGGAGCTGGCCGAAGGCGAAGAGGAGGCCGTAGCTGAAGAGCGTGGTGAGCGCGGTCACGTACGGGAGCCTCACCATCCTTTCTCCCTTCCTACCCTCAGCGCGGCAGCGGTGGATGCAGCGGCGGCGGCGGAAGCGGGATTTGTAGCCGCGAATTAGCAGGCCTACCGAGGGAGTGGAAGCGGTCGTCAATGGCGACGAGAGGGTGGCGACTGATTATATTTATTCGATAAATTAACGTTGGACCAGTGACGAACCCGCGATGCTGATTAGACCGGAATAATTTATTATGGATCGGGATTAGCAGTAGTCCTGGGTTTGAACGTCCACCACGGCGACAACGAGGACCACGGCGCGGCGGCGAGGGTGCCCTCATAAGTCAGAACCCACCGGCGAAACACCACACCGGCGAATATGCCTGGTTTTCCTTTTCCTGAAATTAGCCGTGTAAACTCGCAAAAAATGTTAATTTTGTGGCATTGACCAGCAGATTAGTAGTACTCCCTCCGTCCCCATAAACTTGTTACAAAGCGACAAGTTTATGAGAACGGAAGGAGTACGTACCTTGGAGGTTTGTTGTCAGATTCAGCCCAAATCCATTGCCTGATTTGTGCGGTTTCTTCAGTGAAACTTGGTCAGGATTGGGGGTTCCTGCTTTGCAGGCGTCAATACGCCCAATGGCTCATATATGATCCGGCCCATCAGGTACGAAAACTCGGCCCAAGGCTTTAAATGCCCAAAATTCGCCTTTACCATTTGAAGACGTACTCCTGAGTCCCGCTTTTGCCGTACCGCCAGGCGCCAGCTCAAGGAGGGAGAACCGAAGAAGACCAGGCGGATCTGCAAGCGTAGTGCGTTTCCACTTCCACGCCCTCTCCAGTTCATCCGCCACAGGCTGTTAACTATTGTAGTAACTGATTGCACACCTGCAAACCCCCGCTCCAGCTACCGTTTCCCAGCTGCATTTCCTCGGCCTAGCGTTGAAGAACGGATCTTGAAGTGGAGGACGGAATCCAGGCTGGGTACGGGCCGGCGGTGTTGGGCGCTGGTACTATGCAAGAACCGGCGATGGCGGAGGCGAAGACTGGGACGATGGGGAAGGAGAAGGAGGTGGTGCGGCTGGAGCGCGAGTCGGTGATCTCCATCATGAAGCCCAAGCTCATCATGAAGCTCGCCTACCTCATTGGTATCTCAATCTCTCGCTGCCTCTTGTTCGCTCTTCTGTTTTGGCATTCTCATAGGTATGTCCGCTTCTTGGTCTCTGTCGAGCATGGGATTGTGGCGCTTACATGTTGACCATATTGATGGTTCGATCTATGGGAGTTGTTAGTATGGTTGGCTAGCATGTTTATCCGGCATACTTGTTGTCTCGCGAGACTCTTTTGCCTCCTTCGGAGGGGGGAAGTCAGAATGTCGCTTTTGTTGATTCACCTTCTACTCCTGTAAACTGGAATCCACATAAAGTCTCTGTAGCATGTCAACTATAATCTAAATTTGTAAAACTTAAGCAGTGTACTCCTCTCTTGTTGAGTATTGGCCTGTATTGGCTTTGACATGTTGAAGCAATAGTGTTGTTTCCAACGTGGCAATGTGCAGCTCAGAGATAACACTGTTTCTCAATTCTTGAAGAACATCAATCCGACAGAGAAGAATTCTTGAAGCTCTGCAAGCGGATTGAGTACACCATAAGGGCTTGGTACCATCTCCAGTTTGATGATATGATGGTGAGAAAAGTTCTTTATTCGTATACTAGCAGCATTTGTTGGCTCAGATTTATGCTCCCGACCATCACACAAATCTTCAGTATATGAATAAGACTTGATCTATTCAGATCAATATTATCACAGGAACTGTTTGCTCTCTTCGATCCGGTGCATGGTGCCAAAAAACTGCAGCAGCAAAACTTATCATCTGAGGAAATTGACACGCTTGAGCAGAACTTCCTGTCGTATTTCTTTCAGGTGAAGAACCTAATCTAGGACAAACCACTACTGAGAGATTTTATCTCTATTTAAAGGATGGAGCAATTCTTAAATGCTAGAATAAATCAAAATCGGTCTACAACAGTGCTCTTTAACATATCTTTCACTGGTGTACAGGTAATGGAGAAAAGCAATTTTAACATAGTAAATGATGACGAGGTTGAACTTGCTCATTCTGGACAATATCTGTTGAATCTTCCCATTAAAGTTGATGAATCAAAGGTTAATGCCCTTCCCAATAAACTTTGTGTCCTTATCTAAAATAATTAGGTTTCCTATAAGATTTCAATTTTGCTATTTTCTTGTGCAGTTAGATAATAAACTTTTGTCAAGGTATTTTAAGGAGCACCATCATGAAAACCTACCTGAATTCTCAGATAAGGTAAGAAGTTTTATGCATTATAAATGTACTTCTCTTTAGACACACATTCACTTGGTCTTTTTTACACATGTTCTCATTGTTATTTCGTGAATAGCAATTCTTCTTCTTCTGTAACCTGCCAACATGTAAGAATTTGATTTGTGTGAATTTATGAGTCAGAAACTCATAATTGACCTGATCTTTCTTGTATTTGCATTCCTAGTATGTTTCGTGTTGATATCAAGATCAAAATAGCTCTCAGCAGCCAGGACCCCAAGCCTCTTACACTCATTGTAGCTTTGGCCTAAATCTTATTCATCAGATATTATCATGACTTTTTGTTTCTTGCAGTCCTTTTATGTTAGCTGACATTATGATTTTTTTTCTTATGTCAGTATGTGATATTTCGAAGGGGCATTGGACTGGACCGAACCAGCAACTTTTTCTTCATGGAGAAAGTGGATGTGATAATAGGTCGTGCATGGCATTGGTTCCTAGAGAAGACCAGGTACACCATCCACAGCACTCATCTCTTCTGGGAATTTTGTTTTGCTTATGCAAAAGCTGAAGCTTCTCCATGCTGGAATTTCAGACTACAAAAGCTCTTCTTGAGGAAGAAAAATGGTCGGCCAAAGACAGATTCAAAGAAGAATGATGATATAGCTTGTGAAGTGGATGATAAGGATCTCTATGTTGAACGTATACGGCTTGAAACAATGGTGTTAAGGTTTGTTAAGCTATCTTCTTAACCTGTTTTAGCTATCAAAATGCTAATCTCTCTCAAATTGCCATCTTTGCTTGCCAGCTTCAGGAATTTAATTGGCAGGGTCACAATTCAAGAGCCTACATTTGAAGAAGTAATCGTCTTGTACAGGTACAAATTGTGATGAGATTGTGGACAATTTTATAGTCTTCTTTGTAATATGGTTGGTTGCATGGTGCATTTAAATTGCTACATGAACTGATTCTGATGATATTTGTATTATTTAAGGAGGAAAAGTCCAAAGGGCCAGGATGACAGAGCGATCCATGTAAAACACTTCAAAAATATTCCAATGGCAGATATGGAGTTGGTTCTGGTTAGTACTGAGACCTTTTCAGCAGAAAAATATTACATCTATTCTTACGTTTTCATCTGGACTTATGATAAGGATGTACTGTACTGCAGCCTGAGAAGAAAAACCCAAGCCTCACACCAATGGATTGGGTGCAATTTATTGTTTCTGTTGTCATTGGACTTGTAAGTGGAGCTGAATTCGTTTCTTTTGGTCCTGTTATGATCCTTCACCTTCTGTTTTACTCTGTTTATATCACCGTAGGTTACACTCACCAGTTCACTGGAAATGCCTAAAGCTGATTTCTGGGTTGTAATCGCCATCCTTTCTGCTTTAGCAGGATACTGTGCTAAAATCTATTTCTCGTGAGTATTTTAGTTCAGTTATTTTTTTATAACATGTCCATTCTATTAACAAATTTTCAAATGCAAACAATAGACAATGTGGAAGACTTTTGTTTCTGGGAGATACTGCCGAGCACATTCATATACTTTTGTTTTTTTTAAAGCCATTCATATACTTTTGTTAATGTTGTGTTCTCGGTTTGTTAAACTAATCACGCTTAATGTAGATTTCAACAGAACATGGCAACCTACCAAAACCTAATTACGCAATCAATGTATGACAAGCAACTGGATAGTGGGAAAGGCACACTCCTACATCTATGTGATGATGTGATTCAGCAGGAAGTATGTCTACCTTTGTTTTCTTCAGTCAAAGAAAAGCCTTTAGCTCATGAATGGAGTTTTAGCCTGAGCTAACAATATGCTCATATATGTGTTTTTTTATGTTCAGGTCAAGGAGGTCATAATAGCCTACTATATTCTGATGGAAAATGGAAAGGCTACCAATGATGTATATTTCTTTCTCCCAGATTAAATGACTATACTTTGTTTATGTACTCGCTCTTATAGTTTCATGCAAATATAAATATTAAATTAAAGTTTCCTGTTTCCCCAATGTGGTAGGATCTTGACTTGCAATGTGAAGAGTTAATCCAGGAAGAGTTTGGTTTGCAATGCAATTTTGAGGTAATGGATGCTGTTCGTAAGCTGGAGAGGCTTGGTATCATTACAAGAGTGAGTTCTCACATCTTTCTCATGTTGTGACTTGTTCTGCCTCCTTTTTTTCCCCTCGATGATAATAAAGTCTGCTTTGCATTCAGGATTCTATTGGAAGAATCTGTTGTGTTCCTCTAAAGCGTGCCAATGAGATCATTGGTGCTACTACAGAAGAACTGGTTATGAAAGCCAGGCAAAGCTAGTATACTCGATTGACCGAGCTGGCCCTTACTATTTGTGGTGACTCCAGGACACTTAATTCTTGCGTATTAGGTGGGGTAAATACATATTGGTGATCAGAGGAATAGTTCTCTAGTGGAAGTCTAGTAGATGCTGTTAAAATTCTGTTGTAGATCATTTAATCTGCTGTGATGTGGAATGTTTGGAATGCACTGCAAGCATTTAGATTGTTTGCAATAAATGTGGAAGGATGTTCAGAAGTCGCATTCCTTGAGTCGGTTTATAAAGGAAAATAAAACCCTGATAACAGAAAATGTGAGTTATGTCACATTTACAGTTTTTATTGTTGTGGATGTACGTTTGTTTGTCAGAAACTTCTCTATGCACTTGTGTGCAATGCCCATTGTTGGCCGCAGTGTTCTCACTGAATCAGACTCAGTGTATTTCTGTATGATGGAGAAATCGGCCCGAAACAAGCTCATTGTGACTACAACTCCATGGACATCTGGGACTTCAACCAGAAATACTGCGAGCTCTGGGACTTCACCGTTAACAGAGAAGATATTGTGAAATCCTAGATTGCCATCCAGAAATGGGGGGTGGCATTGGCTAGGTGCTGTACTTGAAATACCAGTTCAGGTGGTACCTCTCCGCAGATGAGAATACAAGCATGGCATGTCTGATAGGAAAGGCACTTGAGAGGAATAATGTATGTATGCATCCCTTGATCGACTGGTAGACGTGGTTTCTATGATTTTTTTCTCCAACATGCAGAGCTGCATTATATTGAGGGAATGGAATTGGTTCCTGTGATTGTCAGACCTGAAATTGCCAGCCCTGTACAAATGGAGATATATGCACGTCAGGCTTCTCTCCATTTTCTAAGAAAATGTCAGATTTCTCATGGAACATGTTAGGCATATAGCACTTTGTTCTTTTAAATCCCTGCATGGCTCTTTTAGGTTCTCCATCGTCCTGAGAAAATACATGGCAGGACTAATGCACTGGACATGAAAGATGACTGGTTTACCATCCTCTTCCCAGTCTCACAATTACTCCCTCCGTTTCAATTTATGTGTCATTAAAACAACCTTCATTATTTCATTTCTAGCTCGTTTGATTGTCTGAAACGACAATTATTTTTTCAGAACAGAGGTAGTCTGATAAAAAGGAAAAAGTCTTTCTAAAATCTATGCGAACTGATACCCGCACTCAGGGGAAAAGGGAGCCCTGCAGCTGTTCCTTTTTTGTACACTTGACATGCAGCTGGCTCACTAAAAGAGAATAAAATTGGAACGAATCTATGCCTCTGATGAGAGCTCTAGCTTTCGATACGAAATGCTACATCTTCCGTTGCTCTTCACCTTGATGTTGTATTGTTGTGAAGAGCTGGCTTCCTAGAGTCACAGTTGTGGTGCTTTCTGTCGTGACGCTCGTCAACCTGATCTCCTGCTCACGAATCCGATGTATTTCAGCCTCCACCAAGCTCATGGATGGACGCTGCTCGACCATTGGGTTCACACACCAAGATGTCAAGTGCAGTAATTCCTTCATGCTATCTGAGCTAAAACCATTATTCATTCTGTTATCAACTATTGCAGAGATATCACTTGATTCCTGAAAGTTCTGCACCTGCACATCAAAAAAGATACAAAGAGACCAGGGTGCACCTTTAGTAACAATGCCTCCAAAAAAGGGCTAAATGAGTGAATTATTTGCATAAGAGATGTGCCATCATCGGGAATTGTTGGGATTTACCCACTGAACGATGCTTTGGTCATACACAGCACTCCGTCCACTAACCAGCTCCACAAGGAATACACCAAAACTGTATACATCGTTTGATATGGAAAAGTTCATGGATTCATTCATTCTGATCAAGCGAGAGAGAGTTCCATCAAACTAAAGAAATTATATCTCCCTAATTAGGTCAGAGAATATAAAATATTTTTGTAAAAATAAAATGTAAGTCTGTTAATACCGAGGATCAAGGAAAGGGTTGTCATATGTTCTGGAAGACTGTCCTGCATCACCAAGTCTATTAAGAAGACCTGTAATACCAGTATCCGCAACTTTTGGAACAAAATCCTCATCCACAAGTACATTAGCCGTTTTGAAGTTCATGTGGACCGCAGGGGGAGTCAGAGAATGCAGGTGACTTAGACCTGAGTAATAGGAAGATTGTAGCAATTGCCATAAGATCACTGCTACTGCAAAACTAGGTAGGTGATATTATCTTCTGTGATAACTATGAAATTTATGAAGCATACTTCTAACAGTAAAGTAAATTTGGCAAAGGTGTACCTTTAGCAGTTCCATGAGCAATTGAAAGTCTCTGCTTGAATTCTATCTTCACACCCGGTGCTCGTCTCGTACCTTAAAACGTAGAGAAGACAAATTAGAACCTGTGATTGCAAGATTGTACATGAAAGTAATAGTAGGAAACACAACCAAAGTCACCATATAAATGTGCAGAAACACTGCCATTGGGGATATAATCATAAACAAGCATCTGCATGCCGTTCTCCTGGCAATACCCCAAAAGGTTTACAAGGTTACGATGATGGATGGATGATAGGTAATTAACCTGACAAGAAAACAACACAAATACATGAGTTCAGGACCAACAAAAAAGTGCCGGAAGCAAGATGAGGCATGAGTCTGTCAGGAAAAAGGGTAAACTTCATTTGATAAAAAAATAGGTATTTTCCTTCCTCTCCTCTTAAAAGTTATAACAAAGCACATTCAGAGAATTCAGAACCAGCATACTCTAGAAAATATGTGAATAACTTAAATTATGCTACCTGTAGAATAAATTCCTGGCTAGGAGGAGACTGCCGTCTTTTAACAGCTACCACTGTGCCATCATGAAGCAAGCCCTTGTATACCTCTCCAAACATTCCATGTCCAATAAGATTTATATTGCTGAAGTTCCTTGTAGCTGAACTTAATTCCTCCAAGGTCAGACATCTTGCTCCTTGCGAATCTAATAGACGATGGAAGACGAGTTTATTATAAGTATAAAAGAAAATAATTATTCAGTTCAAACAATAAAATTTTAAGGTAAGTAACTTGAGCGGTACCTGGTGGATGTGAACCTGATGAACTACTTTCTGAAGAATCTGATGTTCTTTTATAGTGCCGGAGGCAAAGTAATATTGCGACTATGACAATACCTACTAGTGCCAAGCCTCCTGCAGCACCTCCTAGAGCTGCTGCAAGGATTCCTGACATCTAGTAAAGGATATCCTCCTTCAGAGTAGGGTAGTAGTCTTTGTATCAGTGATGAAGTATGCAGATATATAACCTAGAGAAGTAAATTATTTTCTGAGAATATATTAGAATTCAAAAAGGGAAAACTAGAACATACAGATGTGAAATTGCATGCAAATTCAGTTTAACTACCGAATTCCGAATTCAGATTGTGAATAGACAAATCCAAAGATACAAACATGGTCTGGATTGATTGATCAATAGATAAAGTTGCATAACCAGTAATATATGTGTTATTGGTAGTAGTGGGCCTTTATGGGCCAGCGCACTGCTGTAGAGCCAGCTACAGTAACACGGGTATTGTAGCAGTAGCAGCTCGCTACAATAGTGACGGCTACTGTAGCGGTGACTAGGGTTAGGGTTTAAGTTAGTATCCCCTATATAAAGAGGTTCATTGTGTACTCTAAAGGTCAAGCAAGAAAATAGATCCTGAAGACTACTCAAAGCCTTCAAAAGAGTGCAAGTTAGTGAATCTATCTTGTTAATTATCCCTCACATAATCTCAGCCATAACATATTGGTACCAGAGCCAACCCATCTACATATTGGTACCAGAGCCAACCCATCTACGCCGCCACTGCCATCAAACATCAAATCCCATCCAACCCACCCTCCGTTCCAATCTGAACCTACCATGGAAGCGCAAAATATTGAAGAGGTTAGCCAACAGATCAAAAGAAATCTTCGCATGGATCAAGGAAATTAGTGGCATGTCATGATCGATCTACAACACCATGCATGAGATACATGTCAACATGAAAGAATTTGCTGATAAATTGGACTAATGGGCTGGTGTTGATTGATCGGTACCGACGCTGAACTTTCCGCCGAGGCGCTGCCTGCCCTCAAGGAACAGGGCGTGAGGGACACTGTTGTCAAGAACCCACCTACAAACGCGTATGCGGGCAAGATCGGTCTCGAGCAATAAAGAGGGCACGAGCATTAAAGCAGCCCGCTACAATAGCGGCGGGTATTGTAGCGGCGGCTAGCGTTAGGGTTTTAGGTTAGCTTCTTTATATAAAGAGGGTCATTATGTACTCTAAAGATCAAGCAAGAAAATAGATCCGAAAGACTACTAGTAACCTCCAAGAGTGGATGAGTTAGTGGATCTATGTTACTAATTATACCTCCCATAATCTCAGTCATAACAATCTGGCCCTGAATTCGTGGACTGAAAAAGCATGTGGTGCACTTGGTGATTAATAGAGGATAACACAAAAATGCTTCTTTGCAGATACATAGATTGTTATGATTAGTTTAATTTTTTCCCCATCAGCCATGTTTTAGTCCCTAGTCATGTCGTGGTGCGGCAGTAAAATAAGGAAAGTCCATGATGTCATGACTTCCATGGCAAGGATCAAGCTACTAGTAGTACATATTTATAGTAAAAAGGAAAATTTTGTAAACAAGCGGAAAAAAACTAAGAACTGTCAAATACCCGAAAGCGGGCATTATGTGGCAATACGGTCCATGCATTTAACCTTTTTCCTTTATTTTCCTGGAACTGTTACAGGACCATTATTCAAAAGTTTTGCGCCATGAACAACCATGAGAAAATTTACCACAGTACTATAATTAACATGTTACAAGAAAGTGTCTCCCTAGAGACAATGCACTCATAAGGGGGTGCACTTGCTACTGACAGGAATATAAATAAGGTACATTGTAATTGCAAAATATGAATGCATTGTAGCCAGTTTGAACTATTCAGCTTCCAGCCTATACAATGCAAGTTGAGGTGATTTGGTTTATGAAGAAAACCAAGCAGTACATTTTCATCTAATAATGTTTCACAGCTTCATGGGATCTGAATATGAACTCCTTTACAAACATGCTCATCCAATAGAAAAGGCTAAGAAGTCATCAAGGATGATTGCTTGTTGTTTGACCTTTCCCAACGTATGTGCAAAGCTATGCGTAACTTATAACCAATCTATGATCAAACAAAATTTACCACACCTGAACAATGCATGAGTGGAGAAAAGCTGATAAACTCGTATGTTTCACATCCCATCCCCAAACTATACAGCAATTTCTACCTGAATTTGATCCAAGAATATCCCTTGCATGCGAAATTGGAAACTTTGGTGGAATACCTGATGATTGTCCAGGCCTCCAGGCATCATTTTCGTGCGAGTACCACAGCAACAGCATCAAGTGCTGAAGCCATTCCGCAGACAACAACTTTTCCCAGCCGATTCTTGATTTTGCCTCCCTCTTCTTCCTAACCCACTTGCGCCTGCATATCATCACGCAAAAAGCAATCAAACCATACAAAATCAATCAGGAAACGCAGGAAAAAAGGATTATGGGAGAACCATCAAACATGTGGTGTAGATGCACCAAAGGCAAAGAGAAGCAAGAAAGCAGGTAGGCAGGCAATGAAAAAGGGGGCATTCAAACCTCTGGTTCCTCCTACTCGGCGCTTCAGGTGGGTCTATCTCAGTACTGTCAAGTGATTGTGAGTGGGATGAGTTTGGGAGGTTTTGGGGAGGGAGGGGAGGGGAGAGCCCACAAGAAAAGCAAGAAACAATACACCAGCAAGCAAATATGCATGTACATATACAAGGAAACTGGCTGGGTTGAGCTGTAAGCATCAGCTAAAAGCGAAGCAAAATGTGATTAAAAAAAAGTACGAGCTTGGCGCGGCCGTTGCAAGTAAAAACAACCCAGAAATCTCCAACCCAGTTAGCTTTTTTCCGGCGCTTTTGCTTCGCATCCTCGTGTGGACATGTATACGAACTTGAATTCGATGGATCTCCCAATGATTGACCCGACGGCGACAACTCGTTGGGATAGCGACGCAGCGCCGACGCAGCAGTTCTTTCGTCTTCCGATTTTTTTCTTTCACCTACATTGATAAGATATCGTCAGATTATTCTAATCCGTCCTCCTACGAATGTTTTCTTGCAATTACTCACCGTTCCATGAAAGTGAGGAGCAAAAACAAACGGAATGAAAGAGGGATTGGTGAGACGACGGACAATGGGGGCGGAGGAGCCGAGCGAATGATTGCCGGGGATGAGAGGAACATGGTGGGGGCTCAGCAAGCTGGAAGACAGAGAGACAGACACACACACCCACAGCAGCTGCTGCTGCAGTTCATCAGATAAAAAGCGCATTTTTTTACTGCTGGATTTTCGCTTTCTGATGGGGCTGTAAAGTGGCAAAGGAGTTGTTTGTTAGTCCCAAATTAGAAGGCTAAAAAAAACTTGAGCTGCAGGAGAAATTACTTTCTGAAGTTGCAGGCTGTTGGTTCATGCGCTCGCATCCAAAATGTAGACCGCTGGCCGCGGCGTCTTGCGAGCCCTCCAGAGTGGCCATGAGGTGTGTGCATCATTCCTCCTCATGCAGTGACGTCCTTCCTGCCGGCAAAGGAAGCTCTCCCATTTCTCTAAACCAGATGCCGACTACCCACCCCACCCTCGCTTTCGCTGCCCTCTCCGTAGATTTGGATTGTCTCTGAACTTTCTGACTCGCTTAATACAGTGATAATAAACCGTGTGATGTGATGTTCAATCCTTTATTTCCTTTTCTGGTTAGTGACGTTTCTAAGCATATCTTAGTTAAGGGGTGGGGTGGTTGGTCAGCTGTTGGTGGCAAATTGTTTTGGCCTGTTCAGGACTTTTTCGTGCAGGTTCAGGTCACGGACAGCAAAACTTATCCCGATTCTGCATCAGCAGCGACTTGATGTTAGACAGAGTGTTCGTGTGTGTGTGCAGCGGTTGAGTGCCTCACAGCTGTGTCTTGGCTCTCGAGTCCACTTCACGATGCCAGCGTGTGTAGTGTCTTCTACTCCTAGTGCCGGCCTTGCACATCTGGTTGGCGTCTCGTCGCCGGTGACGACACGTGAGCTGTTCTGCAGAGTGACGCAGGGGAAACGAGCGCAGTGCAGCTGGGTCCTCATCCAGTTCAGTGCCGTGTCCTGCTCGGCGCTCCAATTCTGCGAAGTCTTGCATGCCTGGCATCCAACCAGGAGATTTGATGCGAGCAATACCAGCTCAAAAGACATGGCATGGCGCTGCTTCTCTTTTCTTTTTTATGGAATACTGTCGAAACAATGCAGACTTGTTGACACCTAGCCACGCAGTCCGCACTCTCCCATTATAAAGCCTAAATCTTCTAATTAAGGAAGATTGCTGGGCCCCCAGAAACAGAGGTTAATGAGCACTCAGCACGCCTCGTCCATCATTGCATCAAATATTCTACTTTGTCGAGATATCTAGTGTTAAGCTACTATGCGCTAACCGATTGCACCTAAAAGATTAAGTTGATAGGTAAGGGTAAGCAATTCACTTATACATTTCAACATTCCTCTTACATGATGCTTCCTCGGACCTCTGACGTGTAAAATAGTAGTAGACTTGCGTCTGCCAGAATTCGAACTCGAGACATCTGGCTCTGATAACATGTTAAATTATTATACACTGACCGGTTACACCAAAAAATTTAAGATTATGGAAAAGGATAGACAATTTACTTATACAATACAACACTCCCCTTCACATGAGCCTCACTCGGACCTCAAACGCAAAAATAGGAGTGGACTTGCGTATGTCGGGATTCGAACTTGTTAAGCTACTACTGACCGGTTGTATAAAAAACTTAAAGTATAGAGAAAATTAGACATTCACTTCTACACCTAGAACACGCACGATTGATAGGAAAATAAATACGTACAGTATCGTGTTCAGTAGTACAAGTTAGTATATCCTGAGGGCGGCGGGACAGCCTCCACCGCCATGGACGCACCGCTCGAGGCAGCGACCAGGCTTGGAGGGTCACGGCCGAATTACGTCGGCGGACGACACTATCTGCGGTTCCGCGCGTCAGGGCGGTGAGGGTTACCTAGCAAAAGCCTAGCTCGGCTACCCGCCGGTGCCGGCAACGGCGCCGATTCCCTCGCCGGAGTTACTGAGGCTTCAAGAGAAGCTCCATTAAAGGATGACCAAGAAAACCAAGAACCACATGTGCACAAAGCAGTGAGACAGGCGACAGCTGATACGAATTAAAGGGGCGCCTACTAGTTCTCTTCATAAACCGATGGCGCCCACAGAAGCATGGCCCATTTGGACCCATTCAATTCAAGACCAGCTCGGCAGGCAGCATCATGTTGTCTTGTTTTCCGGCCGGCATGGCATGGCCCTGCTCCAGAATTTTCAGAACTGGCTGATTTTAATGCACAATGGATGCATGTATGGCTATGTGCATCTCTATCTGTATGGGATAAGCTTGATGTACCGACTGGAATATACAGCATGCATACAGCCAATTGATACTGGACAAACGATTGCTACATGGAAATCCGATTCAATAGTAAACTTCGCTGACCTTCCAGTCTCAATGTGCACCTCAGTCTTTTAAAGGCTTACGTCTAGTCTGATGAGTAGGTTTAGGCCCGATCTTGCAAAAGGTATGTCGATTGGGGTGGAGAACTCGACGTTGATGATCCGCGACACTCGAGCAGTTCGAGTACCCATGCAATCACTACACCACGGCTCCGTTGGTTATCAACCGTGCTGCACACGCTTGACCTCGCCAAGAAGGCTAATCCCTGCAAGTGCAACCGAGAACACGAGAAAAAACGTAGAAGACACGATCGGGAATCGCGAAGTTGGGGTCTCACAAACCGTAGAACGGCGATTTTATTGATCTAAGTAAAACCCACCGAATATGACCGGCGGCTGCAGTATTTATAGGCTAAGGTTCGACCAAAACACGATTAGACGCGTCTCTAATGGACTCTTACGGGATACAAGGCTCAAAGGCCCGATTCGGTGGCGCAGCACCGGACAGAAATCTAGACTCGACTTGTTTCGACGATTCCCAATGACTCCGGAGGAATTTTGAGGTGGGATCAGAACCATTGGAAAGTTTATCTTCTCCTCTTTCCGTGCATATATAGAACGTCGAAAACGGAGTCCGTATGCCTACTGGGCGTCTGTTTTAAGGTGGACTGCTCCTAGACTCCGAGTTGAACTCGAGTCCGAGTTGTAAACTGTTTTCATCTACTTGTGGACGTCCCAGGTGGTTCTCCACGCTCCCAAGGCCTCCTTCCTTCACTTGTTGATCTTCTCCATTATTCCTAATAACAATTAAATCATCACATAGCAATATATTCTCAAACTCACATGCAAAAAAAGTTAAGAACGAATTCACCTACTGATTTAATAAACGTGCCCGTGCTCTTGTGATTGGTCCTTGCAGTTCAATGCGCGTCTCCGCTGTTGTGATGTCCTCATCATCCTCCCACTCTTGAATTGGAGTCGTCCTCGACTCAAGTTCATCTTCTTCTCTCAAGTACGGTCGCAAATCTGAAATGTTAAATGTAGGACTAACCCCAAAATCGGGAGGCAATTCAAGCTTATATGCATTATCATTAATCTTTTCAACGATCTTAAAAGGACCAGCAGCTCGTGGCATAAGTTTAGATTTTCTCAAGTCGGGAAATCGCTCTTTTCTCAAATGTAACCACACCAAATAGCCCGGTTCAAGTTTTACTTCTTTTTTACCTTTACTACCTGCAATCCTATACTTCTCATTCATCATTTCAATATTTTTCTTTGTAGTTTCATGCATCTTAAGAATGAATTCAGATCGTTGTGTAGCATCCAAATTTATAGTTTCAGAAGGAGGCAAAGGTAGTAAATCAATAGGAGCACGGGGATTGAAACCATACACTACCTGGAATGGACTTACCTTTGTCGTGGAGTGAACGGATCTATTGTAAGCAAATTCTATATGTGGTAAACACTCCTCCCACAACTTCAAATTTGTTTTCAAGACAACCCGCAACATAGTGGATAAAGTACGATTAACTATCTCGATCTGTCCATCCGTTTGTGGGTGACATGTAGTTGAAAACAGCAACTTAGTTCCCAATTTATACCACAAAGTTCTCCAAAAAGGACTTAAAAATTTTGCATCACGATCAGAAACAATGGTATTTGGCACACCATGTAAACGAACAATTTCCGTCATAAATAAATCAGCAATGTGTGAGACATTATCATTCTTATGACAAGGTATAAAGTGTGCCATTTTGGAAAAACGATCAACAACTACAAAAATACTATCCCTCCCCCTCTTAGTCCTAGGCAATCCCAAAACAAAGTCCATAGAAATATCCTCCCAAGGTACACTAGGAACAGGAAGAGGCATATAAAGATCATGTGGGTTAAGGCGAGACTTAGCTTTGTTGCAAGTAGTGCATCGTGACACGTAGCGCTCGACATCACGCCTCATCTTTGGCCAAAAAAAGTGTGTGGACAACACGTCTTCAGTTTTCTTCACTCCAAAATGTCCCATCAAACCTCCTCCATGTGCTTCCTGCAAAAGCAATAGACGAACGGAGCTAGCTGGAACGCATAGCTTGTTAGCATGATAGAGGAGACCCTCTCGCAGCACATATTTATTCCAAGTTCTTCCTTCTCTACAATTTTCAAAAGCATCTTTGAAGTCTAAATCAGTAGGATATAATGTTTTAATTGTTTCCAAACCAAAGATTTTATGATCAAGTTGGGACAGCATGGTATAACGCCTAGATAATGCATCGGCAATGATATTTTCCTTCCCTTTCTTATGCTTAATGATGTATGGAAACGACTCTATGAACTCAATCCATTTAGCATGTCGTTTATTCAGATTGGTTTGACACTTAAGATACTTCAATGATTCATGATCGGAATATATGACAAACTCCTTAGACCAAAGATAATGTTGCCAAGTTTGTAATACACGTACTAAGGCATACAATTCCTTATCATAAGTGGAATAATTCAGAGAAGGACCATGAAGTTTTTCACTAAATAAAGCAACGGGTTTACCTCCTTGTATGAGAACGCCTCCAATACCAATGCCGCTTGCATCGCATTCTAGCTCAAAGGTCTTGTAAAAATCAGGAAGTTGTAGTAATGGTGCTTGTGTAAGCTTCGATTTGAGAGCATCAAAAGCTTGTTGCTGCTGTTCGCCCCATCGAAATGGAACTCCCTTCTTTGTTAGCTCATGTAGAGGTGCTGCAATGGTGCTGAAATCCCGCACAAAGCGCCGATAAAATCATGCAAGACCAAAAAAACTACGAACCTGTGTGACGATAGTTGGGGCTGGCCAGCTGGTGATTGCTTCAATTTTTGCCTCATCCATCTCAATTCCCTGCGAGGAAACGACATAGCCAAGAAACGAGACTCGATTGGTGCAAAAACACACTTTTCGAGGTTACCAAACAAATGTGCATCTCTCAAAACAGTAAAAACAGCACGTAAATGATCAAGATGTTCATCATATAACTTGCTGTAAATGAGGATATCATCGAAGTAAACCACCACAAATTGTCCAATGAAAGCACGTAAAACCTCGTTCATTAATCGCATAAAGGTGCTAGGTGCATTAGTTAAACCAAAATGCATGACTAACCACTCATAAAGTCCAAACTTGGTTTTAAATGCAGTTTTTCATTCATCTCCTAGTGCCATTCTAATTTGGTGGTAACCACTACGCAAGTCAATTTTTGTGAAGATGATAGCACCACTCAATTCATCAAGCATGTCATCTAATCGAGGAATAGAATAACGATATCGAATGGTGATGTTATTAATCACTCGACAATCAACACACATGCACCAACTACCATCTTTCTTAGGAACCAAAAGAACAGGAACGGAACAAGGGCTAAGGCTTTCATGAATGTACCCGTGGTCCAAAAGATCTTGACTTGTCGCTGAATTTCCTTGGTTTCTTGTGGATTCGCCCTGTATGCTGCACGATTTGGCAAACTTGCTCCTGGAATCAAATCAATCTTGTGTTCAATGCCTCTCATCGGTGGTAAACCAGGGGGTATCTCAGAGGAAAACACATCCTCAAACTCCTGCAAAAGGTTAGCAACAGCAAGGGGCAATGCAATAGACAATTCATAAAGTGAAAACATGGCTTCTTTGCAAACTAAAGCATAGCACATCCCCTTAGCATCGAATAAATCAGCAATTTCAGATTTAGTTGTGAGCAATGATGGTGATTTTAACTTAATAACTTGCTGTTTTTCAGATTCTAATTTAGTTGTTTTGCCCTCACAAATTTTACTCTTCTCAAAATGCACAATTTCAGCAGGAGTCATGGTGAGCAAAGTGATTTTCTTTCCCTTATGCATGAGAGTATATTTATTGATTCTACCATGATGAATAGCATCTGTATCAAATTCCTAAGGACGACCCAATAAAAGAGAACAAGCATACATAGGAACAACATCAAAATCAGCAAAATCATGGTATGAACCAATTGAAAAATGGATTCTCGCTTTGTGTTACCCAAACCTTACCGCTGTTGTTGAACCATTGAATGTAGTACGGATGAGGGTGTGCTCTTGTTGTCAAACCGAGTTTCTTGACGACGTCCGTGTTTACCAAGTTATTGCAGCTACCTCCATCAATTATAGTGTGTACACGGCAGTCCTTGACGACGAGAAACATGTGGAAGAGGTTGTGTCGTTGTAGCTTGTCGTCGGTCTCCACTTTGGAGCTCAAGGCACGCTGCACAATGATGCTCCTATAGTTCTCTGTCGCCGCTGTACCAAGTACCTCTTCTTTGGTGTGTTCGTCATTTGGATCTGTAAAGTCAGTAGCAAGAGAATATTCATCTTCAACATCCGAAGTACTATCATACCCGCCATCGTCGCGTGCTATGTATGCTCGTTTGCTCGGGCAATCTCTCATCATATGACCAAGTCCCTAGCAGCGGTGACACTTAATGTCGGAAGTACGACCCATAGAAGGAGTGGACGACGAAGGCTTGAATGATGTCGCCCTGCTGCCTTCCGGCACGCGAGAAGGTGGAGCAGCAGGTATAGTTCGTTGGCCGTCATTGGGTGGTGTAGTCGCTGCACGGGGGGCCGAAGATGGTGCTGTTTTGGATGGTGTAGTTGCTGCACGCGGCGTGAAGTTGCTCCTCGTGCGTTGTTGCTGTTGTTGTCGGCCCTGCAATTCTTTTTCTGCCAACATAGCAAGCTGAAACAATCTGTTAACAGTATCATATTCTTTGTAATCAACAATGTCCTGAATTTCACGCCTCAACCCCCCATAAAAACGAGCTATTTTATCATCCATGTCCTCTACTACCCCACAACGCAGCATACCCTTTTGTAACTCTTAATAATACTCCTCTACGGACATGTTACCTTGGTCTAAATGCTGCAATTTTTTGCGAAGGTCCCACTGAAAAGATGGAGGAACAAATCGAACACGCATAGCTTCCTTTAATCTATCCCATGTTGGAGGATCAATTCTAGTTTTAACAAGTTCATTCCACCATATGATAGCAAAGTCCTTAAACTCACTAGTGGCTTGACAAACTCTATGTTGTTCAGGAACAAGATGGGAATTAAATTTTTGCTCTACTGTCATCTCCCAATCAAGATAAGCCTCAGCATCATAAGCACCAGAAAAAGAGGGTATAATAAATTTCACTTTAGCAAAAGAATCATCAGGAGGGCGACTATAATTGTTATGATTATTACCTCTCATACATCGACGATAAAGTGGCAGTCTTGGCTGATTATTGTGATCTTCCAGTTCATCATAAGCATTGTCTTCTTGTCTTCCAGCGAGAGGCAACCGAGCCTCAAAAGTATTCATCCGAAGAGCAAGGTCATCCAGTTGGCGAGTCAAGTTCGCCAATGACTCCTCCGTTGCTGCGTTGTATTTGGCGAACATATCCGTCATGGTCTTCATCATATCACGTAACTCAGCATGTTGAACACATTCGTCATTATTTTCTTCTCCTGCCATTGTTAGTAGGAAACAAAAGACAACAAAGAAAATGTTATCCCTATCAACTACAGTAACAATGTGGAAGGTGGAAGAAAACAATCTCTCTCGCTCAAGCGTCTTACCACGCTCTTACAAGTGTTCTTACCGACACAACAGGTGGTGTGGACGGTGAGATGAACCAATGAAGCGTGGGATGATTACAAAGGTACCTGTTATGCTCAAGAGAAAGGTGGAGCTTGGATGGCACAATATGGTGGCTAATAAGCAGAAAATCGTTAACAGCTAAACAAAGTTGAATAAGTATTCAATGTAGGAAACTGTTGCTGGTCAACTGAGTGCCCTAGAGCCTAGCACAACACAAGGAAGTATCAAGGCAAAAGGAAGACAGAATGATATAACCAAACAAACAGCACCAAGTGGTATAGGCCAATTGCTTTAATATGTGTGCTCTTCACTATTTTTTTCTTTTTTTGTAATATTTTTTTGATATTTTTTCTTTACTCAATAGCACAAATATAGGAAGCACACAAATTTGCATCTCAATTGGATGTAATATGCGGCCTATAGAAAATCAAGAAGATTCTTTAAAATTCGTGCTGAAACTTCGGAGGCCGGATAGCCTATCTTCCGAGGGGAATTTGGGCAATCTAATTTCACCGCGGAAAATCAGATGCGAAATTTCGCGTAGATGAATTTGAAAAAAAATTCGCCCGATTTTGAGTTCGTATGCGAAAGTTATGGCCGTTTTAAGGTAGGCTATCCAAGTTACGATTTTTTAGATGTTGATTCCAACTCGGTTTGAGAACAGAACTCGCAATCGGATACGAAAACGATCGGGGAATTTGCACAACAACTAATGAGGTGGTGTGTGATGATTCAAGGATGAATGCCACAAAGATTTGTCACCTAATCTAGGGCTGGCGATGCGGGAGTTCACGCAAGGCGGCTAGCTAGGGCAAACCGATGAACGTGGCGGATCGGTTTGTTATTTAGGGATTGTGGAATAGGTGTCGAATAGCAAGAAAACAAGGACGAAACATAGGAGCCAAAAACACAAAGCTAAACCAGCAACAAGACTAAACCACACGAATGCAAACTCAACAATTCAAACTGAAAAACGAAACTGCAGGCACTATAGTCTGGGAAGCGGTAAAAACGATCTAATTTTTTTGTGGCTTTTCTGTGGACTCTAGGTACAAAAAAATCGATCTAATGGAAGGAAGGAAAACAAAGATACCTGACGGGCAACCTGGAAATCTGATACCAATTGATGAGTAGGTTTAGGCCCGATCTTGCGAAAGATATGTCGATTGGGGTGGAGAACTCGACGTTGATGATCCGCGGCACTCGAGCAGTTCGAGTACCCCTGCAATCACTACACCACGGCTCCATTGGTTATCAACCGTGCTGCACACGCTTGACCTCGCCAAGAAAGCTAATCCCTGCAAGTGCAACCGAGAACACGAGCAAGAACGTAGAAGACACGATCGGAAATTGCGAAGTTGGGGTCTCACAAACCGTAGAACGACGATTTTATTGATCTAAGCAAAACCCACCGAATATGACTGGCGGCTGCAGTATTTATAGGCTAGGGTTCGACCAAAACACGATTCGACGCGTCCCTAATGGACTCTTACGGGATACAAGGCCCAAAGGCCCGATTCGGTGGCACAGCACCGGACAGAAATCTGGACTCGACTTGTTTCGACGATTCCCAATGACTCCGGAGGAATTTTGAGGTGGGACCAGAACCATTGGAAAGTTTATCTTCTCCTCTTTCCGTGCATATGTAGAACGTCGAAAACGAAGTCCGTATGCCTCCTGGGCGTCTGTTTTAAGGTGGACCGCTCCTGGACTCCGAGTTGAACTCGAGTCCGAGTTGTAAACTGTTTCCATCTACTTGTGGACGTCCCAGGTGGTTCTCCACGCTCCCAAGGCCTCTTTACTTCACTTGTTGATCTTCTCCATTATTCCTAATAACAATTAAATCATCACATAGCAATCTATTCTCAAACTCACATGCAAAAGAAGTTAAGAACGAATTCACCTGCTGATTTAATAACCATGCTCGTGCTCTTGTGATTGGTCCTTGCAGTTCAATGCGCGTCTCCGCTGTTGTGATGTCCTCATCATAGTCGACCCGGCGTCCAGGAGGCTCGTCTCGTCTGACCGTCGTTGCTATCACCGCAATTGTCGCCGCCGCACACCACCTCGCACCGCCTACTGCCTTGGTGAGAGAAAAAATTGATTAGAGTTAAGGAGCGAGGGCAAGTTTATATATGTCTCGATCTAAAAAGTGAATTGTCCGATAATATCCGACGGTTCACATCAAATCAGGTCGAGTCTACAGTCGCCCAGCCCGATGCGCCCGACGCGACGACGCCTCCTCCACCTCGCGCCTCCACCTCCAGCGCCATCGGCCAGCCTACCTCCAGCACCCTCCGCCAGCCACGCCTCCAGCCTGCGGCCGCAACCGCATAGGTGTCCTGGCGTCCATTTAGAACCTGGCACTTCCAACACAGATAAGCATGTAGCACAAGAGGGAAGCAGCCAGCTGGTGATGCTTCTCTATTGCCAGTGTTGTGGTCCTGATGAACATTCCAAGTTATCATACTTCATTCATGACCAAGAAACATTTGGTAGGTCTCTTTAATTAAGAAAAATAGATGTTTCTGGCTTATCATCAATGCAAGATAATGGTACTTCATCAATGGTCTTGACCATCTGGACTAGACGTATGATTGCTCCCAAATGCAATTGATGGGAAGTCACTTGGAAACAAATTCAAGAGCAACCTAGAAATATCACAAAGGCATCATATAGGCACGAGTTAGGAGCCGCAGTAGCAACATTTTCTGATTAATACACTAGTTACTGAAAACACAAAAAACTCACAATCTTAACGATTTCTCATATCAGTAAGCGAGCAACGGTCAAAGCAGTTTGCACATATGTTGAAAGATCTTAAGGTTCAAGTTTTCTATTTGCATCTGGGAGCAAGAATACGGATGAGTTGATCACCTTAGAAGCTAATCTCACGTCTCTCAGCGAAGAACTTCCCATTTGTCGCTTGTTCCTGGGGCAATAGAGCGAGCCATACTCCTGTATCAGCACCTTCTTCGGCGGAAATATTCCCTTCCCAACCAGTCATGGCAGTCTTTACCCACCCAGGGCAGAAACAGTTGCTGTAGATCTTTTGACCTTCTGGTCGATCTGAGAGCCTCCTTGCCACGAGTCGTGTATAAGCATTAACAGCAAGCTTTGAGACCGAATAGTCTGTGTACATTTGAGGCCAGTGATTGGAGGACCAAGTACTTTGCGTGACTTGTTCCAGAAATTTTGTGATCATCTCATCAATCAACTCCTCTGATAAGCAATCATCATTCAATAGCCGATCTCTCAGGCTCACATCACCAATTCTCTGAGAGGATCGGAAACAACAAATCATAATCAGGTAATATCATTATGAATGCAACCACTTCGTAAATTTAGAAAGTCAGAGTAGATTGCATTCAGAAAATTGGGACCCTGTGGAGAAAACTTACATTCCGCCTACCATTGACTCTACCAAGCCTTGAACTCACATTCACTATCCGCCCACCATAAGGAGAAGGTTTCATGAGTGGTATCATGGCATCAATCATCCGCTTTGTGCCATAATAATTTGTCTCGATAACTTGCTCTGCAAACTCAACTGAATTATCTGCTCCTTTGTTGAAGTTTACACCTGCATTGTTAACCTGTAGCCATTCCATTAGTCTGTATACAAGGACAAGCAATGGAGCAGCTAGTTGTTGAACAGAAGTTTTTTTTTTTTTTTTTTACAGAACAGTGGAGGCATGGCAGTTATTCACTCCGAACGAGGTAAGCTAAGCAGTAAGCAGGTACGGGGATGGATGAGACATTGCTCACAAGGATATGGATGCCACCGTGGGTTTCCGCCGCCCAGGCCGCAAAGGCCTCCACCGACGCGCCGTCCGCCACGTCGAGCTGGCGCCACTCCACGCTGACGCCCGCCTCGTCCCCAGGCGCCTCCGTACGGATCCGCTCCGCCGCGGCCCGTCCCCGCCCGGGGTCGCGGGAGGCGACCACGACGTGAAGGCCGTGGAGCGCGAGCTGCCGGGCGGCCTCGAACCCGATCCCTCGGTTCGCCCCCGTTACCACCGCCACGGCTCGGGTGGGGCCCCTCTCCCACCACCGCTGTTGAGGTTCGTAGGGGACGGCGCGGAGGTGGGTGACCTCGCGGCGGCGCTGCTCTCGCCGCTCCCGCGCCGCCTCCTTCCCCTTCTTCCCCATCGCCCTCGCCCTCGCCCCGCTCCCGCGCCCGTGTGTGCTCGGGCTGATCCCGCCGAAACTGCCTCGCCAAGCCCAACTAGAGGGCTTCTTTCTTATGGGCCAAAATCATAAAACAAGCTCGGCCTATCTTGTATGGGCCTGGAATGGCTTCGCAAGATCACTCCTAAAAATACAAATTCAAAAATAAGTAAATAAAAAAACACCGTATATGCATCCAACACTCACGACTGTATTGTGCAACGAACAGATATCCAATTAATCATTACACACATCTGTGACTGTGACATAGTATCAATATTAAGAACAATGACTTGATTCGTAGGGCATTGGTGGGTATTCTTAGTTATTTCGTCTGAATGGCATGTCGTAACGAGCAGTAGTAGTAGCTAGTTGTATTAATCTGCCGGGGCTGTGTTATTGATCAGTTGGCGATATTGGTGGGGCAGTTGATGCCGCAGCTCGTGACTTGCGTGGTGCAGGCGAGGACGCAGAGGGGCGTCGCCACCGGGTTGCCCTTGCCCGTGGCCAGCGGCTCGAAGCACTTGACCATGCACGTCGTCACGTCCGCCCCGCAGCTGGTCGCGCACTGCGTCAGCTTTGCCAGGGGAGACTGACCATCCTCGTCGTCGTCGTTGCTGCTGTGGTGGCGGCGGCCGTGGTGGTGGGGAGTCCCGGCCGTCCTCGCCGTCGTCCACCACCTGGCACTGACAGCAGGGTGGTGACGATCGACGTCGTCGGGCGGACTCATGACAGTGGCGGCGGCGGCGGCGACCACCATCGCCAGCAGAAGCATCGCCACCGCGGCAGCCTTCATGGTGCCGGTCGCTGCCATTCTCGCGTGATCTCTGGCTAAGCTTGTGCGCTTGTCGATTCGGGGTGAACACTGTTTGTGTTGTGTTGTGTGTCTTTGTGGCTTGATGTTTATATCGTACGCGGCGGGACGAGCTCGGAGTTGCCGTCTGGGTGGACTCGATGCGCGCAGGAGATGTGCGTGACCAGAAACCGGTGCGCAGCAGACCCGTGCTCGCAAGCAATTCATGGCGGCAATGTATGTGTGAGAAACAGAAACAAGAGAACTGCCAGCAGCTGCCGTAGACTCCCTTCCAGTTTCTACAATAGACTACTGCCATAGATTTCCGGTTCCCAAACGCCGCGTACGTTCTCCATTGGTTTCGCTGGAACTGAACTCAGGTATGTAGTACTAAACTCCTGTCATGTCTTGAAAACATTCAGACAAAGAAATCGAACTGACCTATTACATGTAACGTCATCTAGAACTTTAAATATGACCAGATAACTTGTGTTTTATGCTTGTCCCTTGAAGACCCCCTTGTAAATGAGAAATTTGGAATTTTCCACTTCCAACGTTGGGCTTCGCCAAAATCCCACTCCTAACTGTCCTGTCGCCAAAAACTCATTATAATTGTATGAAATTTGCTATAGATTTTATTTCAGCCTTGATAGAATTTTTTAACTGTAAAAGAGACGCAAAAGGACAAAAATACCCCCTGTTTACACGTGTTCAAAAATTAAAAAGAACTTGCAAATTCAAGCAAATTTATTCAAAATTCCAAAAATTTATAAGAATTCTGGGAAAATATTTAAATTTTGTAAAAATTGGGGAAATTGGTAAATTTTGGATAAATTATATAAATTCCGAAAAAGGAAAAAATAGAGACCTCGAAAAAACCGGAAAATGTAGTAAAAATAGGGAAAAAAAGAGATTTTTTGGGATTTTTTTTGTAAATTTTAGGATTTTTTTGCAAGTTTCACAAAATTTTCCCAAACTTTTCCCCACCTTTTCCCTGTACTTTACTATATTTTTCCAATTTTTTTGTTATGGTTTCGCCTAGTTTTTTACTTTTTTGAAATTTAAATATTTTCCCCAAAATTCATATATATTTTTCAATTTTTTTCTGAATTTGTAAGTTTTTTCTAGTTTTTTGAACACGTATGTAAAACAGGGGTATTTTTATTATTTTACTTCTCTTTTACTGTCATAGAATCATATTAACAAGGCTGAAATAACATCGAAACGAGCAAGTTACATACAATTATAATGGGATTTTGGTGGCATGTGTTGGGAGTGGGATTATGACGAAACACAACATTGAGAGTGTGAAAATTTCAGATTTCTCCTTGTAAATAGTTGTAAAAGATTATAAATTGATACAATTTTGCAATACCATGCCCCCCTCCCATATAAGCGGAATTATTGAAGGTACTGGTATCAGTCTATTCCAACAAAAAAAAGAACTGCTGTAGTGGACCTTTCTCTAAATGTATCATGATTTTTTGTTCCTTATGAAATGAGAAACCGTATATCATGAATGTGAATACATTGGACTCATATTCTGTGCCATATCTTTGGGAAAATATTACTGAGCCGAGATTCGCTTCTGCTTGAGAAAAAAAATGAACGAGGCCCTTTGCGAGAGTACACCGCCACCAGTGCACCCATGGTTGCATTATACGTGTATTTTATTAAATATACTTTCCATCTTAAATTATTTGTAACTCTCTAGAGAGTAACAAGTATTTGGAAATGAAGTGTGAAGTCGTATTTTTTTAATAAAAAAATAAATCAAGAACTTTTAATTAGTTTGCAAGCCCTTAATATCATGGTTTGGAAACGGAATGCGGTGCAATCATATACTGTAATAGACTCGGGAGCGACATGATTTTAGTTATTTCATTTGCACGGGAGTGGCCTCGATCGCGCTTGGTATAGCTAGCTAGCTAGCCAGTTCAATCAGCCGATAGAGGTGGCGCAGCCGGTGACGCAGGTGGTGGCGTCGTTGCTGCAGCTGAGGAGGCAGTAAGGCAGCTCCACCGGGTCGCCCCTGACCATCGGCTCGTAGCATTTGAGCCAGCACGAAGTCATCTGCGTACCGCATACGCCCACGCAGTCCGGCAGCGTCGTCAGGGGAAGCCGGCCGTCGTCGTCGCCGCCGTTTCGGTGGCCGTGGTGGCGGGTGACGATCTTCTTTGTCGCCGTCCAGGCACCGGCGGACTGATCGCCGACCGCGTCGGACGGGCTCACGGCAGCGGCCGCGATCACCAGAGCTAGCAGAAGCATCGCCGCAGTGGCGGACTGCACGGTGCCAACCAACGCTGCCATTCTTGATCACTGATTAGTATACTTGTTTGGGTTGTTTATGGAGTTAATTTGCTAATGCGGTGGTTGTGGAGCTATGTAGATCTGCCATGCGTCGAGCTTGCTTGTTTAAATACGCGACGCTGAATCACTGATAGCAGGAAGGTGCCGGTTTCTTCGCCATGGGATAAGGAGCATGCATTAGATGTGCCTGAACAGTTCGAAACCAGTTTAATTAGACCCGTGTTCGCAAGTAATTCAAGCAAGGCAATGTATGTGTGAACAACAGAAACAACCGCTACATACATGCAGCAGCTTCCCCCCACCACTTACTTCCACCAAATAGGTAGTCATGCCTATAATGCAATCGCGGCCGTCAGGTCCCTCTCTACAAATCTCAAAGCTGCCCCGGAAGACAAAACAACAACGACATCCGGGCACGTTGCCATCCTCACCTGGGCTCCTCTGCGTGCTTTTCGACTTTTCGCAGGAACAAAACCATGACGGTACATCATGTTTTTGGCCATGCATTCCCGAAAGAGAGGAGACTATTACACCCAGAGTTACACATGATAGGAAGAAGTTCTCCTGGTACAGCGGCATATGCATGAGATTAAATTTGGAGTTTCAGTAAGATTTCCAAAAGAAAATTGAGCTGAAATTTTCTGGAATTCACCCATACAAGGGTGACCGAGGGGGTGCCAATTTTTCTTCTTGAAATTTGAAATTCAATGCCCTGAACAATTACGTTGGTCTCGTTGGAACCACACCAGCTAGGGATCCATTACAAAACCAACAATAGAATTCCCAATAACAAATTTTAACGCGACTTGTAAACTTCATGAGTGCGGTAGTAATTTTTGTTCATGTCAGTCGCGTATATTATAGCTCCACAGTATCGTCTTTGGTCAATCGTCATGCCTAAAAGAGAATTGGCCGTTCATGGGCTGTAGGCTTGTACTAGCACGTAGCCTCGTGGTAGCTAGGCACGCCCGCGCGTCGCTCCTGGGGCAACACATCCAGAGCGCGGGCGGACCTCTCCCCACCTCATCCTCTCCCTGCCGCTGCTGGAGCCATGTTGCCGGCCAAAACATGCACAATTATCAGGAGTCACGAACACTGTGTTGTGTGTAATCTTAAGTACGAAATCGAACTATGTACTCCCTCCGTCCCCATGAACTTGTCGCTTTGTAGTTCATTTTTGAACTACAAAGCGACAAGTTTATGGAGATGGAGGGAGTACGGTAGAACGATGAACAGATTTGACGATTTGCATTACATACACACATGACATATACTACATTGGAACAATTTAATAAATTTGCAGGCCATGGGTAGTGCCCGCACGCAGTACAGTCATAGGCGCGTGATCGAGTACAATATATTTCTTAGTTAATTTCCTTTTTTCATGGCATGGTGTGTAGAGTGCGGTGTCACTCAGTTAGCTATTAAACGATGTCAGAGGAGCAGTCGTTGGCGCAGATCATGGCGTTGTTGGTGCAGTTGAGGAGACAGATGGGCAGCGCCACCGGGTCGCCACGGACCAGCGGCTTGTAGCATTCGAGGAAGCACGAGGTCACCTGCGTCCCGCAGGTGGTCACGCACTGCGTCAGCCCCGTCAGGGGAAGGTGCTGGCCGTCGTCGACGCGGCTGCTGCGGCGGCCACTACTACTACCGCCCTTCGCCGTCCAGGTCCAGGTCCAGCCAGCAGAAGCAGCAGGCTGATGATCGGCCGCCTCGGTCGAGGTGCTCACGGCGGCAGCGGCGACCACCAGCGCCAGCAGAAGCGTCGCGGCCGTGGGAGCCTTGATCAGCGGTGCCATGCTTTTTTGAAGTGTGCAGGTTCGCTTTTGTGTTATACGACGATCCTTTCCTGCTCACTTGTCGTTTATATATATACGCGACGCGGACGAGACGAGCTCGGAGCTGCCGTTGCGCCGGGGGAAACGAGAGTAGTGCAATGCAGACCCGTGCTCGCAACCAATTCAGACAAGGCGATATATGTGTGAGCAACAACGAAACACGCACCTGCAGCAGCGTGTTCGAGATCACTTGCCAACAAACTATCTGTCCGCAGCTTGTTTTCCAACTAGTAAAAAAAACAAGAAATTTCCAGCAAGTGTTATAGTCCGGCCTCATGTGAGCGCCTCAGAAGCCCACCCATGTGCTTTCGTTGCTAGTATCTGTTTCAGTGTTTCACTTCTCTGGTTCTGTCGAGATTGAGGTCTGGCCATTACGACTCCCTGGAACTGCAACCACAACCTGCAATCTGCTCTGCATCTCAACAGCGTAGTCGTACAGACTGGTTTTCTGGGATATATAAGACTTGTGTAGAAACAGTGTTCAAATGGCAACAAGTTGAGATGGCCGAGTTGGTCTAAGGCGCCAGATTAAGGTTCTGGTCCGAAAGGGCGTGGGTTCAAATCCCACTCTCAACACAAAAAATATTTTTATTTTTTTAAAGAGAGCCTCATGCTGAATGAAGACAAAGAAACAGAGAGTTCAGCAGGCGTCGATGCTGCCAGTGTACTCGTTCGCGCACCCTCGGCTCTGTTGCTGGCTCCGCCGTGGCTCGCTCGTCGCAACAGGCGCGCACTGTAGCATCGAGATGCATGGGGGTATCCGAGAGTGAATGTTGGCAGCGGCGGCACAGGCACGGGAGGTTGTAGACGATGGTTATGCACCGTGTTCGGGAGGACGACGATGATCTATTCAGACGAATGGGGAGAAGAGAAGCGCGGCGCCGTGAATCCTCTCGCCTCGCTTGCTGCCGACTCGTGTCTCCTGATGAGATCTGGAACTTAGAAATCCAAAAGATAGATGGTGTCCGGTAGAACCAGGGGCGGACCTACAGGTACGGCAGTCAACGAAATTGAAGAAATAGCATTGTATGTCTATCTTACACCTATATTTTAGAATATTACATTTGAATTCTTTATATTGTAATTTATTTAATTTAAGATTTATCGTGTTATTTATCGGATTGATAAACATTTTACAAATTGATAAATATTTCTATCATATTGCAAGTACTCCGTCCCGATCAAAATAATTGACGTTCAACGTATCAGTTCTTTTTTAGTTTATTTGGTTATCTGAAATGTTATGAATCAACAGAGAGTAATTTTTTTTGACGGCATACCTTCACTAAAATCTTAGAAAATCCTAGGTCCGCTACTGATAGAACTACGGGCGCCAATCCGATCATGTGGATGTGTCCGGTAGAACTACTTCTGAGGCACAGAAGTACTCCCTCTGGATCGTTTTAATTGACGTCCAGACATGATTTCTTAGTTGTTTTTTAAGTTAAGTTTGCTGTCTGAAACGTCAATTAATAAAATCAGGAGGGAGTAGTAGTACTACGGAGTAGTAGTTGCAAGAATGCAACTCCAACGGCCTGCTCAGCCAGCACACTGGATGGCACCCAGATGAGACGCCAACGGACCAGTTGCGCGCTGGGTTCGGTTAGAAGCAGGCAAAAGCAATGATGCGATTGAACTGCTCGCCACATGGGCTCTGCTTAAGAAAACGGGAGGCCGCAGCACAACAGCCTTTAATTCGGATGGATGGGCCTCGTAGTACATACAGCACGGAACGGAGCCGCGCGGGCACGCCTCCATCCAACCACCACCGCCGCGACTCATCGAGGCCGTCGCGCGCCGATCCGACGGCTGTCGTGCAGTCCACGGTCCAGCCTGGCAGCGAACGGCAAGGCGTATTCATACGTCGGCGTAGACGATGAGGGAGGCTGCTGCCTCTGCCTGCCAAGGAAAGGACGGGCGTGGCCGCGTGGGTCAAGGGAGCTGGGGGGCGGGGGCATTATTGTCATTTGAGACGGATGCGGGAAAAAATCTGGGGGTGCCGGTGGTGCGAGGAGTACTACTAGGGGGGACAGGACGTGGTCGGTGCGTCGTGCGTGTCAGGACGACGAGATCTGGCTGGGCGTGAGATCCAAGGCGCCCGCCTGCCTGCCCGCCTGCCTCGGGAACAATGCTTGCCGTTTTAAATTCTCTCTGTATGTCTTCGGCCGCTTGATGTTCGTTGCTCCTCTACTACCTGTGTGGGTAACTCAAAGCTTCGGTGCTTTCAACAACAAATTAAACTAACCGTTCCTTATTGAAAACAATTTATCGCTACACAGCAGTATTGAAATGCCAGTTATTAATACGTGCGTGCGTGCGTGTACCTACGGTAACGCGTAACGGAGTCGTCGTCGTCGACGGAAACCATGATATTAAGTATTTTGCTCTCACACATATTAGTTTTTTTTTTAATAGAGAGGAAAAAAGATCATTCAGTGTGCGAAAGAATAAATAAATATAAAATGGGCAGGGACTAAAAAAAGAGGGAGGGGAGGCAAGGCAAGCAGGGGAGACGTGGTCCACCTGCCGAGCGGGCGCCAACTGGGTCCAGCCGGGGCGGTTGGTTGGTACTATATTTGTGGTGGTGGCCGAGCCGAGGAGGCGGTCAGCACCACCGCATTGCCGCTTCCGTCTCGCCAGCCTCCTTCAAGAAAAGCCCAAGCACACCACCGTCTCCTCTCTCTCATCCCCTCCTCCCCCGTTGCTTCAGTTCATCCGTTCCATTCCCAATCTAATCCTGGGGGCCGTCTAGAGAGAGAGAGGGAGGGAGGGAGGTGGAGGTACTAGTATATAGTTGGTAGACACACGAGAGGAGAACAGAGTCAGAGTCTCGAGGGCGTCTCTGAGCTCAAGGAAGGATTTTCTTTTTCTTTTTGGCCCTCGTACGGTAGTTAAGAAGCATGGCGGTGAGAGCCATGAGGACGTTCGTCGAGTCTTCCTCCTCCGGCAGCGGCTGCAGGGAAGCGGAGTCGGCGGCGGTGCTCTGCGCCCCTCGACCGCGCAGGGTCCAGGTCCACCCTTGCAGCGCCGACCTCATCCTTGGCCCGCCTCCCTTCCTCCTCAACATCACCAACACCACCAACAAGGTACAGTACTGCGTCGGATCTTTTCCTCCCCCCTAAATTCTTCTGCGTTTCTTGTCTCCCCTTCTTGGTCATGTTCGCTTACAAAGATATTCCTCTGTTTTTTTTTTCAGCACAAGGAAGGCAAGAACGAGGCGCCGGATGTAGAGATCGACGGCGACGACGAGCACGGTGGCTGGGCGCTGTTCGGCGGGTCGCCGCCGGCACGGGCGGACAACCCGCTGGTGAACGACCCCCACTTTCTGCGCAACCACCACCTCCCCGACCCGCCGTTGGAGCTCGGGATTTTTGACCACCTGAGCCGCAACACCAACTACAGCCACCGGCGCCCCACCACGTATACTACTACTACTAGCAGCAGCAGCAGCAGTAACAACAACGACAACAGTTTTGCCCCGTCGTTCGCGCCGGCCGTGAGGATCCAGGGGTTCGACGTCGCCGCCTGCCGGAGCTCCCACAGCAGCGGCGGCGGCCGCGTGCTGTCCGCCCGGGCGTGAGCGCGCGAGAGCATCCCAAAGGGAAGGAAGGACGAGGGCCTCAGATCTTGTACAGTTTTCACCGGCCGGCTGGCCATCCATCTAGCAGCATATATGCGGAGTACCGAGTACGTGTGTTTTTGTGGTATATACAGCGGTTTCTATTAACATCAGAATAGGGAGGTGAGATTTCAGACATCAGAGCAAAAGAAAAAAAATAGTAGGTTTGAGTATGATGATCACCGATCGATACACAGCAGCAGGGAGGATCAGGATCAATCAAAAGGAGATTCGAAGAGGATTTTTTCCTATAATTTTTTCTTTGTTTGCTCAACAAGCTTTTTGTTGGTCTTGTGTTGGTTGTAAACTACTACTAGCAGTAGCAGCAGCATCCCTTGTTCGTTCGGCTGAGTCGGGTGTTCTGTAGATATCTATCAGTCGGTGTGTGTGTGGGTGTTCTAGTTGAGGAGTCCCGTCCTGGATCTGGATGGTGAAGAAAAATTGAAGTCATCATCTTGCCACTACTACTACTACCATGCCATGTAACAAACCATGGTTTGTAACGTGTACATAAACATGATATGTATTCAAGTCCGCATCACATCCTCTCTTTATGAGATGTTCTTTCTGTTTCAATTTCTTTTCTATTCTCCAGCCCTATATGATTATCAACTTCTAGTGGGTGTGTTGTGAGATCCAGAGCCATGTTGAGCTGGTCCAGACGCACCCGCTGATACTTGGACGGGAATTACGGGATCTGGTTGGTTGTTGACGGAGCAAGCAAAGCAAGCCGTTTCGTCCTGGGCTGAACATGTTGAGCTGTTCTTGAGATTTGCCGTAATTAATGGTCAGTGGGAAATAAATCAGCGGCAACTCCACGCCGCTGGTGCCCGCTCGCACGCGCCATTGACCGCCGCGAGCGCGCGGGCACACAAGACGAGAAAAAGAAAGGGGGAGAGAGAGAAGCGTGACGGCCTCGGCTTCCATGGGATCCGTCCACTGCCGACCACATCTCGGCCGTGCGACGCGCACGCGCCCACGTAGCATCGCCGCTGTAGCCCGTCGTCGTCGTCACGCGCGCACACGGAGAAAGGAGAGGAGCGGGGAACCGCCTTTCCCCGCGCCATAATTCACCGCCGATCACGTGCCGCAACCCAGTGGGGAGGGGAGGGGTCACAGGTCGCTGTCCCTGCCGCGTTTCGCGCCCGGATTCGTCGCTTCGCGTGGCCCGGGAGCCGGCTGGATCCGCCCGCGGCAACCAGCCAACGAAGCTTCCTAGTAGAAGCGGAGCCGGCCGGGCGGCAAGGGTGGGGGCAGGGCGTGACGTGACGGCTTGCTAATGACGGGCTATTAAGCAAATCAGGATGAACGGAACGTACTTGCCTCGTTGTCTGTAGCTGGTCGCCTTGTTCATTCTTGTCGGTTTAGCAATTACTACTAGCATCATGTCTTTTGCGCCCTGTGGTTTGAGTTCACCTGGCAACTCTTGAGTTTCCAAAGTGCAAAGTCTCCTTTCGTTCAACTCCAACTTAGTATTGTTCTCCAAGTTCTGCAAAGGAAAAAAAGGTCCAACATCATACTACTACATATTCCCTCTGTTTCGTTTTATGTCATCGGTTAGTTCATTTTTGAACTAACCGATGACAAATAAAACGAAAAGAGTACTTTGCTATAGTCCAATTAGGGACACCTTGGATCTTCGGGGTGAACATGAATTCCTAGTGTACTAATTTCATTATCTGACAAGAAACTAACTGCTCAAGCAGTATTGAAATACTCAGTTTTTCAAAGGTTGAGTTGTCAACAGCTAGGATTATACCGATTAGTCTGACCAGACCACGAGGGATTGACTAGTTTTGTCGCTGCCGACTCAAAAGAAAAGGAGCGTTTGTGCTGGCGTGCACTCTTTGGGTGCTGTCCCACTACTTTCCTGAATGCGTTCCCCAGTTCCCTTGTCCCGGGTTCCTGTCGCCATCACCTCTCCATTTCTGATTTCACTTTCTTTTTCCCCTTCAATTAGGCAGGCGAGAAACGAGGAAATTCCAAGAAGATGGGTTATCCATCGCAATTAAGTGCGTTGTTGCCAGATAATTGATAAATGATTGATGCTATCCACCGGACCTAACACTGTACTACTTGGATCTCATCCATGATTTTCATTTTGTCACAAGGCAAGTTCACTTCACCCATATATGCAGTTACTACGTTCTTTTTTTCTAAGTAACATAAACTAAACAGGAAGCGCCAAAAAAATCAAGTTTAAAAATCTTAATATATTTAACAAAAGTAAAGCTACAAATTTGAAGCCCATAGAAGATTACCCGGGATTAGGAATTTGACAATTGACTGGTCGCTGGCGCTCTCAGACATATAGCTGCTCCGTCGTCGTCGATGTCAGCATTGAACTACTACCTGTATCTTATCAGCTAAGTATTTGGAAACAATATCATGTAAGCAATTAGTTGGAGGCCATGCGTTAGCAGTGCTGAAGAATATTATTTCTCTGTTACAGCATCACATATTATCTTTGTCAAATGTGACTTTGACCTGCTCATATACCACAATATAAATAAACATGGTAAAATTGCATTCAATCAGGTTTATCATCTCGAAAATGCAATCAACACTCTACTGCAATCGTGAAAAAAATCTCTTTTGAGCCATACAACTAACAATAGTGTTTACGCTGCATTTATATTATTAGATGAGAGAGAATAAATGTAAAAAATGCAATGACTGTTGGACGAAGATCGTGTGATTGAAAAGAGATTTTTGCATAATTGCACTAAAATGATGATTGCATTTTAGTCATTGCCCTCTCTAAAAAGCCTGCATGGGAATATAAGATACAAAATGTGAATAATGCCAGAGCACATCTGGCTATGGCAGGTGGAATTTCATGTGGGACTAGTCAAATGTAGTCAAGCACAGATCAGATGATCTGGTTGCCATCACCTTTAGCGTGCTTGGAATTGCCACGTGCAATCAAATGAAGAGCCATTCACATAAAGTGAAAATGAAATGGAATTGCTTTGCAGAGGAGGCAAGAACAAAGCAACAAACCAGCCCACTTGCAAAAGACAAGATACATCCTTTGGGATTCCACTACTAGTTGCAGCATAATTCCAGAGGCGCCACTATGAGTACTAGTAGTATATAAATTCCCTAGTGTTGTGAATGGTGATGTTGAAAACGACTTCCATAAATAACAAGGACGACATCAAAGAGAGGTCGATCATATCACTCCTCTCAAGGGAGGTCAGACATATATTTACGGAATCAGAATGTCCAAGTTCACATATTGGAAGGCAATATAACTATGTGGTAAAAAGGTGAAAACTGCCAGTTCATGTATAGGATCCAAATCGCCTATTTGCAAAAATCTGCTGGGAATTTATGCAGCGACTCCTGAAGGTTTTGTCCTAAATCATCTCTAGAATTTATAGGGGTTATAAAGCTTTGTCCTTGAACCAACGAGTTTTATACTGTGTGGTAAGGTGTCATGTGAGACATCAGAAAAGCAGTGTGATCATGCAAAACGAAAAATGGAATAAATTAGTACAGAAAAGGAAGGGCGTTGATCACCAGTCAGAGGAAAGTAGGAAGCAAAAGTTGAAGGCCCTAATATACTCTTCAGACGATGGGCTTTCTTAGCCCACTGGGCTCGCTAAATTTAACTTGATCATGCGGGCCGTTTATCGATCATCATTCAGGCAGAACGCACCTGCCACCTGCATGTATTCGGTAGGTGAGGCCCTCACGGAAAATAGGGACTGCCACAAACACACAAAACTAATAAGCGTCTTAACAGTCAAACAGCTGTTGGATTAATCTTTGAATCATGCATTCAAATCCTAGCATGAGCGAATATGATTAATTGGACCCCCAATATATTATAGGTCTTAACGACAAGATCAGATCTGACAAACCAACCTATTCTTTCACTAGTTAGACTATCTCTAACAGTCTACATAAAAGGAAGCCCAAACCTATTTTAAATATTAAAAAGGAAAAAAATGCTCTCCAACAGAAGAGCCCATACAGCAAGCCCATCTAAAGTTGCCCCCTCTACGTATCCCAAACATGGGCGCGAGGTAGAAGCTACCCATCCCAACCGCCACTGTATATTTTCTTGTTCCTGGACCCTCTCTCCCCTCCCGAGGACATCAAGGACCAGGACTCCCGCAGCCGCTCCGACGACTTGAGCGCGAGCCGGCGAGAGCGCCGCTCCGCCACCTCGCGCGCGCTGCCCCGTCGTGCGCCACTCCGCCGCCTCGTCGTGCGCCACTCCGCCGCCTTGTGCGCGCCGCCCCGCCGCCTTGCGCGCAGCGCCCTGTCGCGCGCTGCTCTGCCGCCTCGCGCGCCTTGATTCCAAACTCGTCCAAACTCATTTCACACAGCAAATTCATTTTCATCCTCACCCCCCGAAACCAAACCCCAATCTCGGCAAATCTCGGCGATGGACGGCGGCAGAGGCAAGGTGAAGAAGGCGGGGGCAGCGGGGCGGAAGCTGGGTAGGGGGGGGGGGGGGGGGGGAGGGGCGAAGCGGAAGCCGGTGTCGCGGTCGGTGAAGGCGGGGCTACAGTTCCCGGTGGGCCGCACTGGTCGGTACCTGAAGAACGGCCGGTACGCGGCGCGTGTGGGCAGCGGCATGCCTGTCAACCTCGCCGCCATGCTCGAGTACCTGGCCGCCTAGGTGCTGGAGCTGGCGGGCAACGCGGCGCGCGACAACAAGAGCAATCGCATCGTCCCGCGCCACCTCCTGCTCGCCGTCCGCAAGGACCAGGAGCTTGGCAGGCTGCTGGCCGGCATCACCATCACGCACGGCGGCGTCCTGCCTAACATCAATCGCCGCCTCGCGCGTGCCGCCCTACCGCCTTGAGCGCGCGCCGCCTTGCCCTCCCTCTTCGCGATGTGTCACGAAGGCTCAAGCGACGCGAGCAGTCGTTGCCAGTAGCCTAAATTAGATCATCTGTTGGAGATAGTAAAAAAATAGGTCATAATTTTCCAGGCTCAGGAATCCCAAATGATGAAATTGAAGTCCCATTTTGGGATTTGTTGTTGGAGATAGCCTTAAGTAATACAGATTATTGCTTTCCAAATCGAAATGAAAAAACTGAACCGTACGTACGTGATTGCGCCGTTGCTTATCAAAGGATCAAATGAGCCGAAGCGAAATGGGTCAACATTCAAAGAAGGATGGCTGCAGCCCGGTCGAGGTCTCGAGGAGGAGGCCAAATAACGGCTAGCGACGATGGCATCATACACACGACCAGCAAAGGAACATACAACCGTCAAAAGCAGGCGCTCAGCATTCCTGACCTACCGCTTCCTGATTTTTACCATCCAAAAGAAATGTCTGAATCACCAAGTACTTCCTTTTTTTTTTCATGCGCAAATTTATTCAAAAGAAGGATTGGAGAAATGGGGGGAAAGCCGCCAGGATACACTTTTCATCCATGTACCCCATCAAAAAGAAATTTCAAAAAAAGTACCGCACCAAAAAAGTACCGTTCTAATTTGTCATTCTAAATTTCAACATTTTCTTAAATAACTTATCATTCTCATTTTTCAATGCACTTTTTTCTCTTCATAATGCATATTTAACTCTATTTCTCTCATCCTTGTTTTCTATGCACCATATATTTTTACAGCTACTTAATTTCCATGTCTGGTGGCAAAACATGTAAATTGGAACAGGAGTATGTGCTTCTAATCCATGATAAAAATTCACTTATGACATTAGTAAGGCTGGACTGCATAAACGCACACGCGAAACTGGGCATGTTTGGTTGTATGCCTAAATTGCATAAGCCTAACTTTAGTCACTTGCCACACTTGTGGCACGTCTAAGCTACCTAATGTTAGCGGTTATTTGGTTTCTTACCGTAGCCTAAGCTTAGACGCACCTAAGAAAGTGTGGCATGCTTAGGCGGTCAATTCGAGCGCCTCAGTTGAGTCAATTTTTTGTTAGGCAATAGATGCAAAAGTTGCCTAACTTTTGTGGCGCGCCTAACTTTAGTCAACAACCAAACACCTGTCTAAAACAGTGTGGCATGCCTAACGTTAGGCTTAAGCAACTTAGGCGTAGAACCAAACAGGCCCAAAATGCGCAATAACATTTTGGCATTTATTGGTTTTGAAGCAACTGTCCATATCACACGTAATAAGAAAAGACTAATCTTGGAAAGTTCAAACAAGACTAGAGGAAGCAAAGTAAAGATGGGCCAAGACTTGCCTTCTGAACTGGCGCACATGATCAAAGATCTTGTCCCATCAGATTTCCAACTGATTTTGCACAAGAAAGTACGGTCTAGTCCACGATGCCAGTCAACACCTTGGCATCAAATAGCTAGCTCGACGGGGAAAGATAAGACTTCTTGAAAGAGGACCTAGCGTGGTGGGTGCTACAGCATGAAAGTGAGTTAAAACTACCTAGTTGCAAAAGAACACTTTCACTCATATTTGCCAGCAATATTGAAGATTTGAATGCGATACTACTGGTAGGCAGCCACTTTGGGCCAGTACACACTGTTCAAATTTCTCGTCTGCGTACTTGTTGATGACGAAATAGGCTAACCAGTTTCAAGTGAAAGAAGTAGCCAAGTTCAGAACAATTGAAAGGCAGCTATTTGACAGTTGGAAATTTGTTCTCATAGTCGTATTGATCTTTACTAAAAAATTATTGGATTTCATTTCTAGCCGACTCCAACTTGTTTGGGACAAAGACTTGGTTGTAGTTGTAGTCGTATTGATCTTTACACATCCAAATACAATTTCAGTTTTGAAATTCTAAGAAGGATTAGGTAAGATTTTCTTTAAAAAATTTAATTGTAATAATGCGATGCATGCTATAAGTATGGTGCTTATGTTGGGAACGATTAGAATGCAATCAGTTATATGGTGCAATCATGCAATAATCTTTCTTGAGCCATAGGATCTCCATCTAACAATCACTACATTTTTATATTTAAATTCTCTCACCTAATAATAGTGTTTATGTTGTCAGGTGGGAGGGTTTAAGTATAAAAATGCAATGTTCGTCGAATGAAGATCATGTGTCCCTAAAGAGATTTTTGCACGATTGCATCATATGACTGATTGCATTCTAGTCGTTCCCGCCTATGTTGTTACAACGCTGGGGACATCAATGGAGATAGCTTCTTTTCTTTTTCAATGAACATGGCGGAAGTGGAATTAAAATTCTACTATATTGCTATGTTGAAAGAAAATTTTATTGCAATTTGTCACTTATTTACAAGTGACAATGACTATCGCAAAGGAAAGTCACCATGCCAAACCCCATAGCCACAATCCTTGCTTATGTAAAGCAGATCAAAAGATTCACGCCTTCAGCATTTATTGAAGACTTCGGCAAGTGAAAAGCAAATGCTAACAGCACTTGACTTGAAAACATGCACTGAGAAAGCACTTTGGTGCACAAGAATCCTGTCTCTAGAAGTTCAAACTGGACTGGCAAGAAAGCGTTCATACTCTAGCATCACGAGTCAGACAACTACGGCTGCAAGATTACAACTGCCTAGCGTCATGCATAGGCCCACCCAGAATGCCTATAAAAGCCAAGTTATGCTGAAGCACAAGAGGCCGACGGGAGAAATAGTGCAAGACTCCATACCTTCAAGATGGCTGAAACTCAGCGCACAAGCAGCAATAGAGTTGCTCACAGAGATTCTGACCCTGCAGATGCATCAAAGGAGATGCCACCAAAGAAACTACAGAGATCTGATTCATTGCATATGGAGGCTGCAAAGATTCCTGGTGGCCAAACACATGCAGCCAAGGTCTGTTACCTCCCTTAATCTTCGTAAATCAGACAATGATCCTTATTTTTGCCAAAATCTGCATCACTGCATGGAATTTGTTTCAATTCACGTCAGTTTAAGCACATTAAAAATAACAAAAATTATCATGCGGTCATGTATATATGAAGTCAGCTACTTGATGATATAAGGATTATCAACTTCGTTTGAGGCATAATCTGATCAGAGTTTGCACGTTGATTCTGAAGGTTGGCTGGGCAACTACACTACATTTGGCATTCCAGAGTATAGGTGTGGTTTATGGGGACATGGGGACCTCTCCCCTCTATGTTTTCTCAAGCACCTTTACAAGTGGGATCAAGGACACAGATGACCTCCTTGGAGTTATGTCTCTAATTATCTACACTGTGATTCTCCTTCCATTGATAAAATATTGTTTCATTGTCCTGCAAGCTAATGATAATGGTGATGGTAAGTAAATATTCTCACATGTCAACAAAACATCTAGTATGACCGTAGTCGAGTGTTTTTAACAACTAGAAAAGGTGTTTTTTTAAATAAAAAACCGTACCTATCTTTACAAAAAAAAAGAAGGTAAAAACATATTTATTGCGTTCAGACTGCAGTATCCTTCCCCTGACCCAGCGCAAGCATGAGCTACGTGCACCGGGCTTTTTTTCCAGACTACAGTAGCTTTCAGAATATAGTTCAAAATATGAAAAATGTGATGGCTTTGAGCATTAAGCATGAGTTTCTAAAATAGATATAAAGACCACAGACGAACATTATTTGTTTCATGAAAGAGCTTGACATCAAACAATCTTGCAGGTGGAACATTTGCCCTTTATTCATTGATATCTCGGTATGCTAGGATTAGTTTGATACCCAATCATCAGGCTGAAGATGCAATGGTCTCCCACTACAGGTTAGAGTCTCCCACAAATCGTATCAAGAGGGCTCACTGGATCAAGAAGAGGATGGAAAACAGTCCAAAATTTAAGGTTATGCTTTTCCTAGTGACAATCCTGGCCACATCCATGGTGATTGGTGATGGTGTGCTAACTCCATGTATCTCAGGTAAGTCGTCAAGTTTCCTTGCTTTGGTCATCACACATAAGAAATATTGCATGCAAGGAATAATTGAAAGACAGGTGGATTCCTTGAATCCATAAATCAGAAAAAAGATTGTTTGTTTTACGAAGTTATTTAGGACACACTCATGCTAAAAATATCATAGGAGTTCAAATATGGAAGAGAACTGCCAGCAGAACTTATGAGAAAGCTCTTATTCTGCTAGGCGATATGCCCTGGCCACTAGAATATATTTGTAAGGATGATTGTTTTTCAAAGGACATCAAAGTTTTTTTGTTTTATTGCAGTCCTTAGTGCTATTGGAGGCATCAAGCAGTCAGCACCATCTCTGACTCAAGGTATACAAATCAATGTATCTCGTGTATACCCGAGAGTGTTATATCAGTTTAACTAACTTGAGTATTATTTTGTATGACAACTTAACCTAACCTTGACCCATCGACAGGACAAATGGCTGGCATTGCGATAGCCATTCTGATTGTCCTCTTTCTTGCTCAGCGATTTGGCACAGACAAAGTTGGTTACACATTTGCACCTATAATCTTGACATGGTTCATCTTGATCGCTGGTACTGGAGCTTATAATTTGTTCAAACATGATGCTGGTGTTCTGAAAGCATTCAATCCAAAATATATTGTGGATTATTTCAAAAGAAATGGGAAGAATGGATGGATTTCTCTTGGAGGTGTTATTTTATGCATTACAGGTAGATTTGCTACCATGAGTACATGATAGAATACGGAAATTTGCCTCATCTCTATAATTCACCTTTATATATTGCCGACAAATTACAGAACTTACGTATTGGCAGTGATATAAATAAAAATATATAAATTTGTACTTGTCCCTTTTTCTAATGTGTATTGTGCCATTTCTGAAACAGGGACAGAAGCAATGTTCGCTGACCTTGGTCACTTCAATGTGAGAGCCATTCAGGTAACAAAACACATCTCTCAATTCAGCCTTTCACTACCAGAGTGCACATAAAAACTACTGACCACATGAAGCATACAGATAAACAGATTCTGATAAGTTGTGCATATGGGAAAAACTCCTTTGAAATCCCTAAATAAAAAATTCCTAAAGTAGGAAAAAGATTCATCTGGGAACAAATAGTTTGAATTTTGAAATATTTATTTGTGCTATTTCTGTTGCTTTAGTTAGCACTTCACATAAAGTTATTCTGCACTACAGATTGGCTTTTCAGCAGTTCTCCTCCCTTCAGTATTGCTAGCATATATTGGACAAACCGCTTATCTTCGCATATATCCAGAAAATGTTGCAAATGCATTTTACAAATCAATTCCAGGTGAGAACCTATAAGTATCAACAAAGAAATGCCATGACTCAGGCATTCAAAGATTAACATTTAATGAGCTTGTGAATTTTATTGTCAGGACCGTTATATTGGCCAACATTTGTGGTGGCTGTAGCAGCTGCAATCATTGCAAGCCAAGCTATGATATCTGGTGCCTTTGCAATTATTGCTCAGTCCCAGGTTCTAGGTTGTTTTCCACGAGTTCGTGTGACCCACACTTCAAAAACATTTGAAGGGCAAGTATACATCCCGGAAATTAACTATGCATTGATGGTTTTATGTGTAGCTGTTACAGCTATTTTCCAAACCACAGATAAGATCGGCAATGCATATGGTAAGTTCTAGATTCTAGAAACAAGTATAACCCAAAATATATGATCTGCTAGCTTTACAGTAAATATTAGAAACCAACCAAGAAAGGTCCACAATCCAAACACATAATCTTATTCCATTCATGAAGTATCAATTGTATGATAGGATTCTTCTTCTTTTCCTTTTGGCCCAATACATGAAGGATACTGATATCATGATCACATTATACAGGTATTGCTGTTGTCTTTGTGATGTTTATAACGACTCTTCTAGTCACTCTAGTAATGGTTATGATATGGAAGACAAGCTTGCTATGGATTGCACTGTTTCCAGTCATATTTGGTGGTGCAGAGCTAATATATTTAACGTCAGCATTCTACAAGTTTACTCAAGGTGGCTACCTGCCACTAGTTTTTGCAGCAATTTTGATGTTTATAATGGCCACATGGCATTATGTCCATGTTCATCGGTACAACTATGAGGTACAGAACAAGGTATCAAGCAATTATGTGGCAGACTTAGCAGCAAGGAGAAATCTCGCCAGGTTGCCAGGAATAGGTTTTCTGTACTCTGAGCTTGTGGAAGGCATTCCACCCATACTTCCCCACTTGGTAGAAAAGGTACCTTCCATCCATTCAGTCCTTGTGATTGTCTCCATAAAGTACTTACCAATCAGCAAGATAGAAACAAATGAGCGTTTCATCTTCCGGTACGTGGAGCCAAGAGATTCCAGGGTATTCCGATGTGTGGTGCGCTATGGATACAATGATAAAGTAGATCCAAGAGAATTTGAAGGCTTACTTATGGGCCATCTGAAGCAATTTGTTTACCAAGAATCATTTTACGGCCAAGGAGATCATTCAGCAGAAGAAATAGGAGATGTGATGGAACCTTCTACAGCAAACCAGGAGACGCGACTGTCCAAAAGTTTTTCAGATGGGATCACCTCTGCCCTACCAAATGGATGCATCGGTGAGATACAATTACTTCAGAGTGGGATGGACGACGGTGTTGTACATATGCTAGGAGAAACTAATGTGGTTGCAGAAGCAAATGCGGATCTGTTTAAGAAGATAATAGTTGACTATGCCTACAATTTCTTGAGGAAGAATTTCAGGCAACCAGAGAAGATAACTTGTGTCCCTCATAACAGGCTCTTACGGGTAGGAATGACTTACGAGATCTAGAATGTTGTTGGACTCCGTACTATTACTACTATACAACAATTTGATGGAAGGACACAGAGGATAGTTGTTTGACAACAGAATTGGTGGCTTTATCAGTACCGAGTCAGCAAGGACAAAGGCAAAGGATCAGTAGGGGGAAATAACTAGCCTACCTGACATAACTGGACAGAGAAACATAAATTCTCCTAATGTGATTGATCAAATTATCTCATGTTGAAAAAGTGTAGGCATAATATATAAAAGAAAGTTTTAACGTATTGGTATTGCTAAAGAATGAAATGAAGAATAACTTTAGTTTTTTTCTTGTTCTGATCAGTTGGGCAATACTTTGAATAAAAAGTCCCTGAAGATTGCTGACTGTAAGTGGTGATCTATAGTTATTAACTCTTAGTACTTCAAACAATAAACCGTGGGAAAAGCCACTTCTGCGTTTGAACTCTAGCACCCATGAAATCCACGCACAGGACACCATCTGAACCAAACAAGCGCATTCAAGAGGCATTTCATCAAACAGATGAGGGGCAACAGGCCAGATAAGCTGGGACTGTAACCCTTCACGAGATCGTACCTTGCCGTGGCACCAGGATCGATTCACATGCTCGAGAGATCCATTGCCGCTACGATCGGTACCCGGTCCACCACCTCGTTCCTGCGATTCAACACAGTAACCAACGGATCGTGTGAGAGCTCAGAAAATGGAAGGGAAGGGAAGGGAAGCGATGGCGGTGAACTGATCACCGATTATCTGCGAGGGCGGTGGCACCGGTGATTCACCTGGAAAAAGGGAGTGATCGCCGTCGATCGCCTCGCCGCGGAAGAACTCCAATTCGCGCGCGTCAATAGCGGGTGCGGGGAAACGGGATGAGAAATCCCAAAACTCAACGATGTGGGCTTGCCCGGGGGCAGGTCGGCGTCTATGAGGCCCGTGAGAAAGAGGCCTGGGACAGTGGCAGACCCACCCAAGTATATGGGGGCCCAACAAAAAGCTCGGGCCTAGGGTCTCGTGAGTGAGGTAATCTGAGTGAAAACTTTATCTTGATCCGGCCTCCTCCTTAAAATTTCCTTTATTTTCATAAATGTAGTTCCGTTCCGTTTAGGCCACCCTATCGGTCTAGCGCTATGTTTGTTGTTGGGTCAGCGCTCGCTGCCCGGACTGTATGTAGGGCTATCAATAAAGGTTGATGATCGTAATTCACTCGTGTTCGATTCGTTTTAGAATCTTAAATTCTTAATGAGCCAAGCTTGAGCTTGCGTATAAGCTCGCAAGTTCGATGAGCTCGAGGTCGAGAAGCACCTCCTCAGGCAGCGAATCCAAAACTTGTATGCATACAAGAGACCAAGCTTGCTAATATTACACCCCAGACGTGCAGTGAGATTGTTGGCAGCAGCCTGAACGGCTTTGACTTCCTTCCAGCAGACGGCACTCGCGGTGGGATCTTAGTAGCATGGAGGAAAGACTACCTAGAGATGATTCAGTCGACCACGAACAGGTTCTCCATGTCCCTTCAGCTCAAATCACTCTGGCTCCATAGCACATTCCTCCTCACTGCGGTGTATGGCCCCAACGAAGAGTCTGCGAAACATATGTTTTTAGAGGAGATAGTTGCTCAGGAGCCAATGCCGACGATCCCCTGGGTATGTTTGGGTGATTTCAACTTGATCTGTGCTGTCAGAGACAAAAATAATCTAAACCTAAATCGCCGGATGATGGGAGCCTTCCGACGAGCTCTAGATCAAAGCCAACTACTAGAGATTTCTTTGCACGGTCGTAGATATACATGGAGCAATGCCAGAACAAATCCCACCCTTGTGCGCCTGGACCGTGTATTTTGCAATGAAGATTGGGAGTTGACATTCCCCGGAACATTGCTGCAATCCCTGTCATCATCAATCTCCGATCATTGTCCGCTACTCCTCAGTGAGCAGCCTACACCAAGACACGCACCCCACTTCAAGTTCGAAACTTTCTGGATACGCATTCCAGGGTTCATGGAGGCAGTCCAGCAAGGTTGGGATGCACCAGTCCCCAGCAGTTCGGCGCTAACCATCCTCAATCAGAAACTCATTAACACAGCAAAGTCACTTCGTCTCTGGAGCAAGAAAATCTTTGGGCAAGCACGGCTGCAGCTGCATATGGCAAACAAAGTGATCATGCGACTGGACATTGCTCAAGAGCATAGACTGCTATCAGAGGATGAACTACAACTGCATCGTGACCTGAAAAATCGTGTGCTCGGTCTAGCAGCGGTGGAACGTTGTCGGCGGCGCCAAGCCTCACGGATGACCTGGCTTAAGGATGGTGATGCTTCTACAAGATTTTTTTCACCTCAAGGCCAGTGCAAGAAAGCGCAAGCTTTACATCCCCAAGCTCAAAACCGCGGACGGCAGATACATATGGTCCCATGAGCAAAAGGAAGATGAGTTGTTTCATTACTATGAAAACCTTTTAGGTACTAAGGTACATCACACCGCCACATTTAATTGGGAAATGCTTGGATTAACTAGACTGCCTGCAAATCGGTTGGATGTGCAATTCACGGAGACAGAGATATGGCAAGCAGTTACAAAGTTGCCCAGTGAAAAAGCATCCGGCCCAGACGGGTTCACCAGCGAGTTCTATAGAGTTTGTTGGCACATCATCAAGACGGATGTTGTTGCAGCCTTCAAATGTCTGTACAATCAGACAACTGGGCCTTTGTACAAGCTAAACAGGGCACATATCATTCTTCTGCCAAAGCAAGTAACAACAGAATCGGCATCAGACTTTAGGCCAATTAGTCTAATACATTCATTTGCCAAGTTGATCTCAAAGGTGCTTGCAATAAGGTTGTCCTCACACATGGATGAGCTGGTCAGTTGTGCACAGAGCGCCTTCATCCAACAACGTTGTATTCAAGACAACTTTTTGTATGTGAGAAACTTAGTGAGAGTGCGCCACCAAAAACGCAAGCCCCTGCTGCTGCTGAAACTGGACATCACTAAGGCCTTCGATTCCATCTCCTGGGAATTTTTGCTTGAACTCCTCGAGGCTCGGGGATTCCCAGTACGTTGGCGTAACTGGTTGGCGCTGCTGCTATCCTCATCGGCTTCCTTCGTAGTGCTGCACGGCATCGCCGGGCTCGAGATTAAGCATCGTCGTGGGCTGCGGCAGAGAGACCCTCTTTCGCCATACCTTTTCATCCTCGCAATGGACACCATACATCGGGTTTTCCAGCTGGCAGAACAAAATGGTTTGTTGTCACCCATCGCAGAGCTTACGGCAAGAAATCGGCTCTCACTTTACGCTGACGATGCTGTCCTCTTTGTCAACCCGGTTCAGTCGGAGGTTGAACTGACAACGCGTATGATAGACAAATTTGGTGATGCGACAGGTTTGAGAATCAACCCAGTGAAAAGCTCAGTCTTCCCAATCCAATGTACAGATCAGATTCTACACAGCGTATTGCAGAATTTTGAGGGCAGCACTCAACACTTCCCAATCAATTACCTCAGTCTGCCATTAGTCCTGGGAAGATTGCGTATGAAACACCTGCAGCACATCATAGACAAGGCCATGAACCGACTAGCTGGCTGGCAAGGGAAGATGTTGACATTTGGAGGCCGCCGTGAACTTGTGCGATCGGTGCTCAGTTCCTTGCCAACATATACGCTGACAGCCCTCAAAACACCGAAGCGGTTCATCACAGAGATAGATAAAATTAGACGTCGCTTTCTTTGGGCCGGTTCTCAGGAGCTACAAGGAGGAAAGTGCAAAATTAATTGGGGAAGAGTTTGCCGGCCGACGGATGCAGGGGGCTTGGGTGTTGCTGATCTGACTCGGTTTAGTCGGGCATTACGACTACGATGGCGATGGTTGTGTCGGACAAGCCCAAACAGACCATGGGTAGGCTCGGAACTCCCCCTGGATCAATCAGACGAAGCACTCTTCTCTGCTATGACAACGATCACAGTGCACAATGGGAGGAAGACACATTTCTGGACGTCCAGATGGATCAATGGCTCCTCCCTGGCCTCACAGTTTCCAGCCTTGTACAGACATAGCAAGAAGAAAACACCCTACGTTGCAGAAGCAATGACAAACGGGAATTGGATAAGGGACGTCGCTCACAACCTCACCGTGCCTCTCTTGCATGAATATGTCTCCCTCTGGCACTTGTTGCAGGGGGTCACGTTCGATCCCTCAGATCACAGGTCCGATGAAATTACTTGGACTAGTGCAGGAGGAATCAAGTACTCTGCAAAGCATGCATACAGGTTTCAGTTTGTGGGCAGTCTATCTTCGTGGTACCTATCAAGAATTTGGCGACCATGGGCTCCTCCTCGATGCAAGACCTTCGTGTGGTTGTTGGTTCAAGACCGCGTTTGGAATGCCGCACGTCTTCTTAACAGAGGATGGGACAGCCAATACTTCTGTCCCATGTGCATCTGTAACCTCGAGACGTCGATCCATCTCTTTGCAGATTGTCCATTTGCACGCCACGTCTGGTCTCATATCGCTGGCTGGGCAGAGGCGTCCACGTTTCGACCATCCTCATGGCAGGTAGATCTCAACATCTCAAATTGGTTTTATAACCTGTCTATCGAGGTCGACACAGTGGAGACAAGGAGGGTCCGGAGCCTCGCCATTCTTGTCTGTTGGACTCTTTGGAAGGAACGAAATAGTCGTATATTTGAGGGACAGGAAAAAACAGAGTGTCGCATCATCAGGGAGATCAAAGAAGAAGCTCGCCTTTGGGAAATGGCTGGCGCAGAGCTCCTGACTCCAATGATGCAGCGTAGTTAGGCAGTACATCTGTCACCTTGAGTGCAGCAAGTACCTTGTAATTTCTATTTGTAAATACTGCTTTTCATCCTAATATAAATCACTCTTTGAGTTTTCAAAAAAAATAAGATGTATGATTAACTAAATTATATAATCTTATTAAAAATGTTTTCAGTGATATATTTTTGATATACACTCGCAACAAATGATGTGCAACGTCGTCCACTTCCATACTTTATTAGTTGTGAAGTTGAACTTGGTAGATTCTATTGTATGTACATGAGGCTTACAATTAAAGTATTGTTAATAAAACTGAGGATCGTAACTCGCTCGTGTTCAACTCGTTCTAGGCTCGATTCGAGCTCGGTTCAAATTCTAAACGAGACAAGCTTGAGTCTGGGTATATGATCAGATAAATTCTGGGCTCGACTCGAGATCGACTCGATTTTTTATCAAACTCAAGCTTACGGAGATAAGCTCGCTCGAGTTCGACTTGTTGACAACCCTAACTGTATGTGTCTTGTACCTTGGAGACCTGCCTCTCATGTGCACTTAAAAAAAAATAAGTTTGTCCACAAACCGTCTAGAGTAACAAATGAGCCGAAACTGGTCTAAGGAGATGACTTTTTTCTTGGTAATAATGAATATACACGTAATCTAAAAAAAGGCAAGTGAGCAGAAGTATTTTTAGATCTAGTAAGAACGCTGAGTTCAATAGCGTCCAGGTTGAGACGTTAACAGCAACGACGCCCAGAGGTGGACGCCATCTATTGCAGCGTACATCCACCGTCTGGTCCAAGGCTGGACGCCGGTGTTGTTAACGACCAAACCTGGACGCTATCCAATTCAGCATTCCTACTACATTTAAAAATACTTTCACTTATTTACCATCATGATAATTACGGGTGTTTCTTTACCAAGAAAAAAATCGGTAAAAGAAGCTCAAATAATGGCAAACGGGGATGGCATCATACTCACTTCATTGTCAAATACTTGTCTTATTATTTTTTTTTACTAGAAGACAAGTATCCGGGAACGTATGGAGTACAAACTACCATCAAAGGAACAATTCGTCAAAAACTGAGTGCTGAGAATTCCTGGCATACCGCTTCCTCATTATTACCATCAAAAGGAAATGTCTTAATCAGGAAGTACTGCATATTTTTCCATGAGTATTTCTTGGAGGACTGCGACAATGAGGAAAACCTGCCAGGACACTCTTTTCATCGCACCAAAGCGTCAAGCGAATAGTAGCATGTACACGTCATCACCAAATAGTCATCATGTGTTCGTTCTCAGATCTTCCTAGTACTGCCTTCTATTTCTATGCCATGATAAGTACATTTTTGACATTAACCAGGATGAACAGTATAATCAGGTTGCCATTAATCAGGAAAGTTCAACCAAGAGTAGAGGCATCTAAGACTTACCTTCTGAACTGTTTCACATGGTCAAATATCTTGTCCCATGAGTCAGACAGGCGGTCAATTCTTCGAGGAAATCTTGATTGTGGGGGGTATATTTCAAATGCCACCACCAAGAACACCTTTCTTCTTACGGATTCTGCACGAGAAAGAATGATCTAATACACTGTGCAGCATCGCACAAAAGGCAGCTAAAACTACGAAGCTGCAAAAGAACAATTTGCCTCCGGTAGTTGCCTACTATAGGTGCTCATTATAAGTGACACATACCTTCAAGATGGCAGCACTTCAGCGAACAATAAGCAATGGATATGCTCATGGTGACTCTGACCCTGCATATGCATCAAAGGAGATGCCTCCAAAGAAACTACAGAGATCTGATTCACTGCATATGGAAGCTGCAAAGGTTTCTGGTGGGCGAACACGTGCAGTCAAGGTATGCTCCCCTTGGCCCCTTACTATTCTTCAACCAGACAACAATCCATATTTTTGCTAAAATTCACATAGCTGTATGGGATTTTTTTTCCAATTCTCATCAGTTTTGAGCACATTAAAATTAATAAAGTTATCACATAAAGATCCCACCATGCACTAAACATTCCATGAAGTATATATTTTACTTTGTGAAGCACGGTTCTAATAGAACCTAAAGTAGCAATTGTAGGAGTACTATTATGCAGTCATGTGAGTAACTAAGCATATATTGCTGGTCATCTGAGGATTTTGCATGGCTAAACAACGAAACACTTTATCATCTTTCTTTGAGGAAAATGTAATCTGATCAAAGTATGCACTTTGATACTGAAGGTTGGGTGGGCGACTACACTACATTTGGCATTCCAGAGTATAGGTGTGGTTTATGGGGACTTGGGGACCTCTCCCCTCTATGTTTTCTCAAGCACCTTTACAAGTGGGATCAAGGACACAGATGATCTTCTTGGAGTTCTGTCTCTAATTATCTACACTGTGGTTCTCCTTCCATTGATAAAATATTGTTTCATTGTCCTGCGAGCTAATGATGATGGTGATGGTAAGTAAATATGCTCCATACATCCTCCCAGCACAAAATCTAGTATGGCTGTAGTTAAGCACTTAAGAACTAGAGAGAAGGCAGTAGTTTTTTAGTAGTAACCTGTCTTGACAAAAAAAAAGGTAAAAAAATTTATTTAGTTCAGACTGTAGATCTTTTTCTGAAGACGCAGAACCGTGTTTTATTTCACTAATAAGAGAAACAAAGTACAAGGAAGGGGGTCACTAGGATTCCTTCCCAAGAACAAACACACTTAAACTCACACCTACTCGATCTAGTTACAAACGTGCCACTAACAGAAATAACAAACGACCAGCACACTTCAACTGGACTAGGAGTCCATGCTAAGCATCCCTGAGAGGAACTCATGGAACGCATCTACTCCAGCTGCACACCAAAGAACTGCTTCAGTCGCCATAGTCTGGAGGAACCTAGTGACGTCAGGATTGGCGCCATTGAAAACACGATCAGTATGATGTTCCTGAACTTCCAGGCCACCAAAATAATTGACTGTAGCATAGTTTTTAAGGACCCCCTTTTTACCCTTTGAGTGAAAAGGCGTAAGGCGAGGTGACGTCTTAGTAATATGCAAAAAATAGAAAAATATAGGAATACGGTCCCAAATGGATAAGGGTAAAAGTAGCAAATATAAGTAGTTATTGGGTGTAAAACTTAAAAATACAGCAACATAGGTGTATTTCTACAGTGTCGGGCTGATCTTCCCAGTCCAGCTTCGTCCTCCTCTGCCTTAACCTCTCTGTGCCTCCACTAACCGCCCAGCCCAACCCAACACCTGTGGCCTGCCTCCTTCCATCACCTCCCGCAGCTGCTCCACCCCTACGGGATTTGCATACGCCGGAGCCACCCGTCCGCACCACGGAATCTACAATTCGTCCGGTTATTTGCAACTGCTCCACCCCGATGGGATTTGCACAGCCCAGCCCAACCCAACTCCCGCCGCCTTTCCCAGCTCCCTAGCCGTCAAGTCAACAAGGCCTCACTGCCCCGACGCCCTGGTGACACCCCAGAGATGCCCCGACGCCCTGTAGACGTCTTACTCAGGATTCCAACGTGGCTGCGATGCCTTGACCTCCCCGGGCGCCTCATCGTTTAAGTGATGCCTTAAATACTATGGAGTAGATCTTTCGGGCTATATTTCTAAGATATTAGAAATGCTACGGCCATGAGCATTAAGCATATGAGATGCTAAAAACAGATATACACAACAGATGAACATTATTTATTTCATGAAAGAACTTGACATCAAACAATCATGCAGGAGGAACATTTGCTCTTTATTCATTGATATCTCGGTATGCCAGGATTAGCTTGATACCCAATCAGCAGGCTGAAGATGCAATGGTTTCTTGCTATAAGTTAGAGTCCCCCACAAATCGTACCATGAGGGCTCACTGGATCAAGGAGAAGATGGAAAACAGTCCAAAATTTAAGGTCATGCTTTTCCTAATGACAATCCTGGCTACATCGATGGTGATTGGTGATGGTGTGCTAACTCCATGTATCTCAGGTAAGTTTGCTCATCTCACATTAGAAATGCCGCATGCAATGGATAGTTGAAACTTGAAAGTGGTGGATTCCTCGAACGTATAAATCAGAAATCAGGTCATTCTTTTACAGACTTATTCTGCGTAAAGCCGTAAACTCATGCTAAAAGTATGAAAAATATCATAGGATTTCAAATACGAAAGAGGAAACAGCTAGAAGAACTTAGGAGAAAGTTCTTAGCCTAATAGGCAATCAATATGTGCTGCACACTTGAATATATTTGCAAGGAAGTTCTGTTTTCCTAAAGAATTTATATAGTATTTTATTGTTTTGCAGTGCTAAGTGCTGTTGGAGGGATCAAGCAATCGGCGACATCTCTTACTCAAGGTATACTGATCTATGTATCTCATGGATACAAGAGAGTGGTATATCAGTTTAACTAACATGAGTATTATTTTGGATGACAATTTAAACCTTACCTTGACCCATCAACAGGACAAATTGCTGGCATTGCAATAGCCATTCTGATGGTCCTCTTTCTTGTTCAGCGATTTGGCACAAACAAAGTTGGTTACACATTTGCACCTATAATCTTGACATGGTTCGTCTTGATTGCTGGCATTGGAGTTTATGATTTGTTCAAACATGATGTTGGTGTTCTGAAAGCATTCAATCCGATATATATAGTGGACTATTTCAAAAGAAATGGGAAACGGGGCTGGATTTCTCTGGGTGGTGTTATTTTATGCATTACAGGTATATTTAACATGGCAATTTGCCATAATATCTATGAATCTCCTTAATATTTTGCCAAAAAATATAGAACAGACATATTGGTACTGACAGAAATAAACATATAGATTTTTATTTTTTCCCTTATTGTTAACGTGCAATATGTTATTTTTGTAACAGGAACGGAAGCAATGTTTGCTGACCTTGGTCACTTCAATGTGAGAGCAATTCAGGTAATAGAGTGCATCTCACAATATAGCCTTTCACTACCAGAGCACTACCAGAGCGCACACACAAAACTACAGGCTACATAAAGGAAAAAGATTCTGACAAATTATGCTTAAGGAGAAACTCCTTTCTAGTGTTTGAAGAAAATATTCCTTAAGAGTGGAAAAGAATCATCTACTGACAAATAATTTGAATTTTTAAAATATTTTTGCTATTTATGTTGCTTCATTGGCACTTTACATAAAGTTTTTCTGCACTACAGATTGGCTTTTCAGTATTTCTGCTCCCTTCAGTACTACTATCTTACATTGGACAAACTGCTTATCTTCGTATGTACCCAGAAAATGTTTCAAATGCATTCTACAAATCAATTCCAGGTGAGAACCTAAAAGAATCAACAAAGGAACGGCATGAATATGATATTGAGATATTAACATTATTTTGAGCTCGTAAATAATATTGTCAGGCCCATTATATTGGCCAACATTTGTGGTGGCTGTAGCAGCTGCCATAATTGCAAGTCAAGCTATGATATCTGGTGCCTTTGCAATTATTGCTCAGTCCCAAGTTCTGGGTTGCTTTCCAAGAGTTCGTGTGGCCCACACTTCAAAAAAGTTTGAAGGGCAAGTTTACATCCCGGAGATCAACTATATGTTGATGATTTTATGTGTAGCTGTTACGGCTATTTTCCAAACTACAGATAAGATCGGCAATGCATACGGTAAATTCTCAACTCTAGAAAGAAAGAAAAAAGTATCCCTTTATCATAACCTAAGTTATATGATCTACTAATTTATTCAGACAACAGTAAAACCAAACAAGAATGCTTCAGAATCCGAACACATGGCTTTCTTATTCGTTCATGAAGTATCAATTATATGACACAACAACAAAGCTTGTCCCCAGCACGTTGGGATAGACTAGATATGATCATATGAAACCCAATAGAAACGTATGGAAGTTAGAGAGAGAGAGAGAGGGAGGGAGAGAGAGAGAGGGAGGGAGGGAGGGAGGGAGGGAGGGAGAAAGAGAGAAGAGTAAACAAAGTACGAGTAAACTAAGAACTATCAGTTATATGATAGGATTCTTTTTTTCCTTTTGGCCCGGTATATGATAGGATATTGATACTGTGATAATATTATGCAGGTATTGCTGTTGTCTCAGTGATGTTTATGACGACGCTTCTACTCACTCTAGTAATGGCTATGATATGGAAGACAAGTCTGCTATGGATTGCACTATTTTCAGTCATATTTGGTGGTGCAGAGCTAATATATTTATCTTCAGCTTTCTACAAATTTACTCGAGGTGGCTACCTGCCACTAGCTTTTGCGGCAATTTTGATGTTTATGATGGCCACATGGCATTACGTCCATGTTCATCTGTATAACTATGAGCTTCAGAACAAGGTATCGAGCAATTATGTGGCAGAATTAGCAGCAAGGCGAAATATTGCAAGGTTGCCAGGAATAGGCTTTCTGTACTCTGAGCTTGTAGAAGGCATCCCACCTATACTTCCCCACTTGGTTGAAAAGGTACCTTCAATCCATTCAGTTCTTGTGATTGTCTCCATAAAGTACTTACCAATCAGCAAGATAGAAACAAATGAGCGTTTCATCTTCCGATATGTGGAGCCAAGAGATTTCAGGGTATTCCGATGTGTGGTGCGCTATGGATACAATGATAAAGTAGAAGATCCAAGAGAATTTGAAGGCTTACTTATTGGCCATCTGAAAAATTTTGTTTACCAAGAATCAATTTACAGCCAAGGAGATCGTTCATCAGAAGAGATAGGAAATGCAATGGAACCATCTACTGGAATTCAAGAGACACGACTGTCCAAAAGTTTTTCAGATGGAATCACCTCTGCTCTGCCCAATGGATGCATCGGTGAGATACAATTACTTCAAAGAGAGATGGATCATGGTGTTGTCCATATGCTAGGAGAAACTAATGTGGTAGCAGAAGCAAATGCAGGTCTCTTTAAGAAGATTATAGTTGACTACGCCTACAATTTCTTGAGGAAGAATTTCAGGCAACCAGAAAAGATAATGTGTGTCCCTCATAACAGATTGTTACGGGTGGGAATGACATACGAGATATAGAGTGTTGTTGGACTTCTTACCATGATTTGATCAAAAGATTCTGGGGGTTAGTCACTTAAAAAAATAATTGGTGCCTTTTTCATTATCCAAACAGGAAGGGCAAATGCAAGGAGTGTTAATGCGTTAGCAGCAAATAACCAGCCAACCTGACAGAACTGAATAGAGAAACTAGAGCACATATAGTGGGCGTAACAATTGAAGGTATAGTATATAAAATAAATGTTTTAACGTAATGATAAAGAAGGAAATGAAGAATAGCGCTGAGATTTATATTCTGATCAGTTGGCAATACTGTGTATAAAATGTGCCCTGAAGATTGCTCATTTAAAGTGGTGTGCTATGTTGTTATTAATTGCTAGTAGTACTTCAAACAACCGACCATGGCAAGATGGGAGAAAGACACTTCTGCATTTGAGCTGTTGTACCAGTGTCTTACTATTATGCATGCAAAATTGGGAATGACTAGTATGCAATTACATCTATAGTGCAAGCATGCAATCATCTATCATCAACTATTGGATGTCTATCTTAGGGTGGATACGTTTTTTCACTTAACCCCCTCCACCACATGAAGGGAGTTAAGTGAAAAAACACAACCACCCTAGGATGGACATCCAATGGTTGAGAGTGAATGATTGCATGCTTGCACCATAGATGAGATTGCATACTAGTCATTGCCTGCAAAATTAAAGAGCAGGCTGTAGAAAGATGGGTGCATCAAGTATCAATTAGGTTGCGAATCAGCAGCATCGAAAGGAACATACGCGAACATCAAATTCACGCCCAGTAGTAACCGCACCATCTCAATCGAACACGTTCACTATGATCTAAACGGTAACGCATCATCACACGGCGGATCGAAGAGGCATTTCATCAAACAAACGAGGGGCAACACGCCAGAGAATGTGAAACCGTGGCACTTAACTAGATCGTACCTTCAGGATCGATTCCCATGCTCCGGCGATCCGTTGCTACTACGATACCCGATCCTCCACCTAGTTTTTCTGCGACTCGACAGAGTTTCCGAAGGATAATGTCAGGTTACGGAAAGGAAAGGGAAGGAAACAGCAGCGGTGAGTGGGCCACCTGTCACCGGAGATGGCGGCGCCGCCTGGATGCACCGAGAGAACGGAGCGGTTGCCGTCGATTACCGCGGCTCCGCCGCGGAGGAATTCCAATTCGCGCGTGTCAAATGCAACCGCGCGGTGGAGTGGAACGGGTTGGGAAAAAAAATGTCACGAAACGCATTTGATGTGGGCTTGGCCCGGAGGCAGTACGGGCCCCCGAGAGAAATAGAAAAGCCATTTCGAATTTTGGTTTCCAGTTTTCACAAGGAAAAAAAATAGTGGCTTCAAAAAAATGAATAGCAATCCTCAATCAAAAGAAGAAGAAAGAAAAAAAAATGAACAGCGGAGCGCTGACGAGACGGGGAGTCAGATCAGAGCACCGACACCTTCTGAAGTAACGAGTCAGACACTCAGACTCCAGCTCTTGTTCCATTCCAATGTCCAGGAGACCAGGAAGCCACGTCGAGCAGACAAACCCCCGGATTCTCACAGCACCGTGCACACACATAGACGGACAGGCTTGGTGTTCCGGACTTCGGAATACTCAGCTGATCAGTATGATTGGGCAGCTCAGATGCCCTGGTTTGTTTAATACTTGTGTGATGATGATGATGACTCAAGACTTCTGTTCTGCTCGAGTGTGAATTAAGTAGTGCTGCTGTTGTGCAAACACATCATTAGCGAAGTTGCGTTAAGGCAGGCAGGCAGGCAGTAGCCACAGCTGTCCACAGTTTGTACGGTATATGCTAAAAATTTTAAGATAGACTAGCAGACCTGCTTATCCAGCCCGGTACCAAACGACACACTAGTGTGCTGTCAGGTACCAGTGTCCAGCCCGGTACTAGCACACATAATAGACTTATTCTGATATATATATACTCGCACCGACTCTGCTGATCGATTGGATAGAGTAACAAAATTCATCGCTACCCATCCACCAAACAGTGCCAACTAATCCGAGACAGAGGCACAGGGAATCAAACAGGGGTTTGTTTATCTACCAATTGACGCGGAGGTTTAGCTCCATTAGCCAAGTTGGTGATGCCTGATGATGCTTCCTCTGTACTGATCCTGCTCCCTCACAGGCAGCACCAGCCCTTTGCATCGCAGTGTTATCCACAATGCAAACTGTTTACTGAACAACAAATTGTTTATTAGGGACGAACGCACTCTGTTTTTTTGTGTTTATTCTTCCAGGAAGATAAGGGCAACGCACTTTTGACGACGCAGATGCAGGAGATATTTCATTTCATACAATACATTGTATCCTTTCAAACATCACAAAAACAAGAAAACGAAAAAAATATCATATGTTTTTTTTCGAAAAAAGAACATCATAAGAGTAATTACTGAAGAAATTGAACTAGTATGATGTGGATTAGTTACTGGAGCGATCCGTCTGCACGTATTACAAGGTTTGGAGACGAATTTCATGTATTTTAATTGAAGAGAGGAAAAGAAAGGACTCAAGATGATGTACATGTCTTCCTTCACAATACGTACAGACACGCGAAAACATACTACTGTATATAGGCACGTATTTGTACATACGTACATTATGCTGTGCGCATGCATGCGGGGCAAGCAATCCATCATCAAGTTCCGTGCCAGCCTCTCGGTGTTGGTGATCGCATCAGTTCGGACGATGGCCATCTGCTCCTGGTGACGATCAGGCGGCGGATTCTTGCAGGTAATAGGGGAGCATCGCGATCTGGTTCTGGCGGCGCAGCTGGTCGTAGAAGCGCCGGATGAACTCCTCCGCGTCGTGGTCGACGGCCGCGCTGCCGCCGGCCCCTTCGTCCTCCGACGAGTAGTTGGAGACGCGCACGGAGAAGGCGCCGCCCGGCGCGGGCGACGCGGAGTACTCCTGATCCCCCGGCGCGAGGTCCCGCATCAGGAGCCCCGGCGACGACGACGGCGCCGGGGAGGCCGCGTAGTACTCTATCCTGCAGGCGAGGGGCGGCGCGGGCTGCGAGGCGACGTCCTCCTCCTCCTCGGCCACGGCGCCGAGGCAGGGGAAGTAGGCGTGGCGGCGCCTACCGGAGAAGGAGAAGGATCCCGGGTCGGGGCTGTTGCTGCACGAGAACTCGTAGTCGCGGCGACGCAGCACGTTGCCGCCGTGGTGGTGATGATGGGATAGGAGGTTGGCGACGGTGCGCGCGACGGCCTTGTTCCGGCGCTTCATGAGGAGGTGCATGGTGATGAAGAGCTTGCGCTTGTTGGAGAGCACGCCGTTGCGCGCCATGAAGAACACCGCGCGCAGGTAGCTCCACGCCCGCTTCGCCGCCGCCGGGGCCGTGTGGACCTCCATTCCGCGGCTTTCCCCGACGAGGCGATTCTGGCGAAGCCTTTACGCGATGGGCAAGTACGTGGCAATCAAGGTGTCATGTACGAGCACGGAGCACCGCACGAGCTGTTCGGAGTTGGATGAGGAGGAGGTGGCCGTCTGATGGAACGGGACTCTTCAGTCTTGACGACAAGAAGACGATCGGGAGCGAGCAGGAGTAGATGAGACGATGTATGTGTGCGTGGTAGGGTCGTGGTCAGCTGCTGGCAATGCCTTTGGCGTGCTGGGTGGTGGAGGTATATATAAACACAGCAGCAAGCAAAGCACAGCAGATTTAGCAGGTACTCAGCGACAGGTAGAAGAAGAAGGTGAAAGCTGCTGCGCAGCTGCCTTAGCCTGGAAGGCAGGGTGATGAAGTGGTGGTGGTGGCCGGTCCGTCGGTGAGCGGACATATGGATCGGACGGATAATTCCATGGTTGGTAGGTGGCGCTTTCGTTTGAGTACCACTCCAAACTCCTCTCGTTTCGCCTGCCCTTTTTGGTCTCGCTGCCGCTTTGCGTGCGCCACCACCGGTTCCTCGTCGCCACCACCCGCCAACCGCGCGCCGCCCGTCGGTGCACGGCACGGGGGAAAGCCATGCTGCTAGCTAGCAGGGGACTGGGACGGATGGATATGGGAAGCTAGACACGGACGGGTTTGAATGTTTGAACAATAGGACGATGCTCCAGAGTCGCAGCAACGTTTCGTAGCTTGGCGGCAGCCACGTGTCGTTCACGCTCTGTTTCCTTAATCCGGTGACCTTTGACACTACTACCTGAATGGCGGCCACGAAGACGATAATTCCTTTTTCGGAAAACGGCATGGAAGGAAAACTGGAAAAGCAAGCGCGAAAAAAAAAAGTGTGAAAGCCACCAATCATGGGCTCCACGGTCGGCCGCAAACAAATTCACAAGAAGCTCACGCCTCCGACTTCGACTCGTGACGGATCACCTTAGACCCGGGGGTGAAGGTGAAGCGCTGTAAAGGCCGTTCGTGGTGGCCACCTGATGATCCATGCTCTGTGCAGCCGTTCTCCAACAATTTCCATCCTCTAATTTATGTTACGACTACTACCAAACCTCGTGAGGAATTTGAACATTGAAATCCAAGCTCGTTTTTTTATGTCCACTACGTACAGTACAGTGTTGGTGCAGTTTAGCTTTTAATCTGTCAATTGATCCAAGTAAGTAAGGTTCGGGCCGAGAATTTTCGTACTGCGCTAGCTGTCTATTCTGCCGTCCGGGCGCCAATCCATATCCAATCCACTAGCGCTACTCTTTTTAGGTTTTTTTCTGTCGCGCAAAGCAAAACGAAAAGGAAAATGGGGGTCAGAAAGTCCATGTCCAAAAGCCAGGGATAAACCACTGAAAATAATCCGATTTGGCAAACGTCTTTACCTCTCCATTCAGTTATTTAAACAGATCACAAACTCATTAGAAAATCAAGATCTATAGATAATCAAGTCACATAAAAACGAAACCAGACAGGATTGAGGCCAGACGCCTTTCCGCCGAGCTTTTGGCAAATCCGGCTCCCAAAACATGGTTTTCACTTTTTTTTCTTGTGAGCCCGAGAGCATCTAGCAGATCAGTAGTTCTTCTTCTTTTTTTTTTAAAAAAAAAAATCAACCGTTAGTAGGTTGTACTAGTAGTTGTTTGTGATAACGGCAGGCGCGGCCCATAACCCAGGCCCAAATCTGAACGGACGGGCACCAAGTGGCCCGAAATTAATCCACAACCATAGCAAGATTTTTTTCTAAAATAATATTATTTCAACCGAAAATCGCAAAAAAAAATTACCAAATCAAAAATGAGGTTCCTCGCACGCCAATAATATTCCATGAAATTGATATTAACCGCACTTTATTTTGATTGCCTAAAAATACGTGCTTCCTCAATCTGTTTTCAAATTGAGGAAGGAGGGGGCAACTATCACGCTGACCTTCTTCTACAGACCACCAACATGACCCACTAAGGTATTCTCCTTCGATTCTGAAATAAGAAGTAATCCCTCCGTTCCTATAAAATTATCGTACCAGGATCTCCTGAACGCGGTGCCACTGCCAGGCCGCAGGATCATCCTGTTGCTGTTGCACGGTAGTAGTCGTCGTCCAGATATCGACGCGTTCTGTGTGCACGCAAGCGACGGAAAGCCTGCCGTCTCGACCGGTGCACAAGAACATGGACGGCCGGTTCAAGTCTCTGATGGGGATGCCGACGACCTTGGTTAAGGAGACGCGCGTCGTGACCGCCTCCACACTAAGCATGTACACGCCCTTATTAGCCTGCTGTCCAGCAGGCTCGTCAACGCAGCCAGTTCGCCGCGCCTCGATGCACGACGGCGGTTCTCGCCCCCAACAAGTAGGCGGGGCCGGCGCTGGGCAGGATGGAATCGGCCGAGGTGAGGCTCCAGCTGCGAGTGGCGCTGGAGTAGGAGTGCACGTGCAAGCCGCGGCCATAGAAGCTGTCGCCGTTGACGAAAAGCAGCTGCGTAAACGATGAGTACCGTGTCGTCGCCGCCGTCGTGAGGCGGCTCTGGTCACGGGTGACGACGACGTCCGCGGCGGTGAGGATGGCGCAGGCGTTCATGCCCCGGATGAAGCAGGCGCAGTCCACCGGCGGTAAGACGGTGTGGGCGCCGGTGATGGGGTCGCACATGACGTTGACGAAGCGTCGTGTCCTACTCACGGTATGCGGTGACCGTTTGCTGAAGCGCAGGAGGGTGATGCCGCGGTGCGACGCTTGGGGATCCACGTGATCGTGGATGTCATGCTCGTCGGGGACGAAGGACCTCAGGACGCAGTCCCCGTAACAGATGGCCGACGACCCCGGACTCGGCACGAAGGGCAACGCGGATGAGTAGGTGGAGGAGGCGTGGCTCCTCTTCGTCTTCAGCTTCTGCCAGTACAAGAAGAAGCCGACAAGACGATCACGGTCCGCCGGCCACAGCTGCGGAGGAAGTCAGGGTCCGTGAATACGCTCAGCCACCGCCTGCAGGTCACGGCGCAGCGGAAGAGGTCTTTCATGTTGCCCACGCGGGAGAAGACCTCCAAGAGGGTGTCCTCCGGCAGGTTCGCCGCCATGATCGTACGTCGACCGTACGTGGCAATCCCAGCTGCTACGTACGTATATATGTAGGTGCCGCAGATGCAGCAACGCTTCTAGGGTTTGCATGGATCGATTGATGGATATGGATCTTCGAAAATCTTCGACTACTTTATCCTTTTCATTTATTTATAGAAGTCTACTGTACTAGCTAGGGATACTACACGTACGTACCACGAAGCAGAGCCGCGTACAGCCCAGCCCAACAAAGCGTACGCTACGCTGAATTTTTATACTCTCCCAACTGAATAAGTACACGATTGATGAAATTCAGGTGTGTGGGCTGAGCTCAACATGAGCCGGCCAGCATCCGCGTGGCCTGCCACGGATTTTGAATACGCGCACGTACGTTGCCGTCGCCGGCCGGATGGAGGACAAACAAGCACAGACGAAGGCATCTATGAATCCTGTGTTGGAGAATCCAATACATCAGTTGGGTTGCCCCTTTCCAGGTGCAATTCTTAATCCTTCACAGATGCGTATATATATTCTGACATTGCAGAAACAGTAGGATAGAAGGTTCTTCATCAGACTAGATAATAGTAAATCTCGCGCGATGGCGACAAGCGGCCAGAGCAGAGAGGAGCGGTGGAGCCTCGCCGGCAAGACGGCCCTCGTCACCGGAGGAAGCAAAGGAATCGGGTAAGTATCGACGTGCGCGCGCGGGGTTACTGTTGACGTTAACGTTGATGTCTGAATCGTGGCGGCGCGCGTAGGCGTGCGATCGTGGAGGAGCTCGCCGGGTTCGGGGTGCGGGTGCACACGTGCGCCCGCCACGACGCGGACCTGCAGGAGTGCCTGCGCCGTTGGCGCGCCGACGACCGGCTCGTCGCGCGCGTCACGGCGTCCGTCTGCGACGTCTCCGTGCGCGGCGACAGGGAGCGCCTCGTGGCCGCGGCCGGCGAGGAGTTCGGCGGCAGGCTCGACATCCTCGTCAACAACGCCGGCCGGATCCTGTTCAAGGCGGCCACGGATTCCACGGCGGGGGACTACGCCGGCCTCATGGCCACCAACCTCGAGTCCTGCTTCCACCTCGCCCAGCTCGCCCACCCACTCCTCCGTGATGCCGCGGCGGCACCGGGCGGAGCCAGCAGCGTGGTGAACATCTCCTCCATCGCCGGGTTCGTCGCCTACCCGGCGATGTCGGTGTACTCGGCGACCAAGGGCGCCATGAACCAGCTCACCCGCAGCCTCGCCGCCGAATGGGCGCAAGACAACGTGCGCGTCAACTGCGTCGCGCCTGGAGGCGTCTGGACCGACATCACCAGCAGCAGTGGCATAGAAATGGACCCGGTGGTGTCGCTGAAGATGGCGGAGGCGGAGGTGGCGCGAGTGCCCATGCACCGCCTCGGTCAGCCCGAGGAGATCGCGTCTCTGGTCGCGTTCCTCTGCATGCCGGCCGCGTCCTACATCACCGGACAGGTCGTCTGCGTCGACGGTGGCCGCACCATAGCCGCCTAGCCTAGACCTCGCTCTCGTCTCGATTGATGATGATGGCGCTTTGGTTGGCTTAATTAAACTTATTGTGTGCGCCAAAAAATAAACTTATTGTGTACTTTAATACTCCCTCCGTTCCATTCGAGTTTCATTTATAGAATTGATCAAAGTCAAACTGATATAAATTTGATCAGATTTAGAAAAAAATGATATCTATCATACCAGATAAGTATGTTATAAAAATATAATTTATAATAAATCTAATGGCACTACTAGTATGGTCTCACTAAAATCAATATTTTTTCTAAATCTAGTTCAATTTTGACTATTTCAGAAATAGAGTTTGAGTGAGAAGGAGAATACAAAATAAGGTGATCAAATGAATCTGTACAGACAGCTGTTTGGAAAAAATGAAGATAACATGTTTCAACTGGATAATAATATCTGGGATGTTGGAGAGGTTGTGACTGAGGAGGAAAATTCTCTTCTAGTCAGACCCTTTGATGAGCTTGAGATTAAAACTGCCTTGTTTAAGATGGAAAAAAATAAAGCCCCAGGACCTGATAACATGCCTATTGAATTTTTTCAACACTGTTGGGACATAGTTCGAGAAGACTGTGTTGAGCTTTTTCAGGATTTTTATAGTGGTTGCTTGAATGTATCTAGAATTAATTTCGGGTTGATAACTTTAATCCCTAAAATCAAGAATGCGGAAAACATTAAGCAGTACCGCCCCATTTGCCTCCTTAATTGTTTATACAAGTGGTTCACTAAAGTTCTTACACTTAGATTGGAACCAATTGCTCACAGAATGATAAGCAGAGCCCAATCGGCCTTTATTCCAAAACGAAACATTATGAATGGCATTTTAGCTCTACATGAAATACTTCATGAAACAAAAAGAAAAAAATTGAAGGGTGTGGTGCTTAAGCTAGATTTTGAGAAAGCCTATGATAAGGTTTTCTGAAGGAGGACATGAAGACGATGGTGAAGGCGGGGATCGACCTTCTGCTGAAATCGGCCATTGCGGTAATGAAGGAACAAGCCAAGAGTTGGGGGAGGAAAATTAAAAAGAAGAAGAAAGAAGACGGGGTCGTGGATGATGATGAATAGAGCTACATATATTTTACCTGGGGCAGCTGATCGCTGAAGATTAGCTGATATGGGAAGCTACTGTTATTCTATGTGGAACTATATTTTGCGTATTAAAGAAGTGTAATTCACCCTTGTAACGGTGTTTTTGCTCACTAGGCCCTGGTAGTGCTAGTGATAGATATTTGGTAGTATTCTGGTAAGATGGCGATGTTTGTTTCAGTAGAAGTTGGGGAGCGGAAACTGCTCCTGGGGTTGTAATGATAACACTTGATCTCTATTGCCTATGGAAATGGAGGTGGGGATGACCCCGGTTAAAAAAAAAAAATGAATCTGTACAAACTTGTACGCCATTATCATCGACGCAGCATGGACAGACGAGCCCACACGTCACACGTGAATTCGCAAGTTTTCTTCGAACAAAGGCCCACACATGGATATGCCGGCCCGGCCCAACATTTCCCTCCCTCGTTCAACTCCGATCAGCGATCAGACAAATTTGGCACGCAATCTCGAGGACGATCGTGGCGTCGTTTTGCCCAGATTCAGGAAATGAATCATATAAATCGATATTATGTTATTTATTGTAACACTAAAATACCATGCGAGATGGCATGGACAAACAACCAAATCGAAGCAGCAGGTCCTGACCCCGAAACCAGCAACGTGGTAGCCCAACCAGGTTACTGCGAAGAGGACGACACGATCTTGGCGACGGCCTGCGCGGAGATGGGCGGCAGGCTGAGTGAGCAGAGGCTCTCCCAGGACGCAGCCGCCGTGAGCCCGTCGTCCTCTTCACTCGCCGTCGCCGCGGCGTCCTTGGCGAAGGCGGCGTGGACCGAGCCCAGCACGCTCCGGGCGGCCTCCCTCGCCTCCGGCAGCCGGTCGTTCAGCAGATCGGCCGCCACTTTCAGGAGCGCCGACATCCCGAACTCCTTCATGGCCTCAATGTCCTGCGCAACCACAGAATAAATTAAGCAGGTAAAATTTGAAACTTTTGGGTTCCGGGATTTCTCGGATTAGACGAATCTTGTGTCTCGTGGCGTACCATACGGGAGGCGCAGTGAGCGATGGCGACGGCGGCCTTGGCCCTGACCCTGAGGTTGGCGTGGCGGACGTACGCCTTGAGCTTTTTGAGAAGGGGGAGAGAGGGCATCGACGCGGCCATCGCGCGCATCGCCTTCTCGGCCTCCTCGCACACGAACTTCTTATCCTGGGACGCCTTCAGCAGGAGCTGGAGCAGCTGCAGCAGAATCACGTTCATCTGTCAGCCTCGCGAAATCACCGGTTAGTGTACTCGGTCGTTCGGTGATGAGATCATCAGACACGGTACCAGCTTGTCGAAGGCCTCGTCAGAGGCGACGGAGAGGAGGTTGCCGAAGGAGTCGAAGATGTCTGTGCAGGCCATGATGGACGTCTTCAGCACCGCGCTGCGTGGACTCTTCATCGTCTTTACAATCGCCAGCATCACCTTCTCTCTGCTCAAAGTTTGACCACGGATCGAGTAAATACCTCATCATCATTTTCACTTGAAATGGGATAAAAGGTTAAAGAGTAGATCTGAGATTTAAACAGCTTACAGGATTGGATTCAGGAGGGCGGAATGGTGGATCGCCAGGCGGCGCGCGTCGTTGAGGGCGTCACAGACCTCGACCCAGTCCTTGGAGTCCAGCTTGGCGACCAGTCCCGCGGCTTTTGCCTTGGGGTTGGTCACCGCCTGTAGCTCCCCCGACGGGACGTACTCCACGGCCTGCTCCACCGCCGCGGCCGTGGCCTTGGGCGCCGAGTTCTCGTCGTTCTTCTTCTTCTTTTTCTCCTTTTTGCCGGTCCCGGGGTCGACGGTCGGGACGGCGGCGGCGAGGGCCACCTTGGCGACCTTCTTGGGCCGCTCCTCCACGGCGGCGGGCAGCGTGTTGTCAAGCGCACGGAGGGCCATGGATGCAGGTGGTCGAGCGGTCTCTGGCGTTCGCGGGTGGAGATTGATGCTTTGCGTAGCGTAGCCGATGGAGTTGGGCTTTGGGGAAATTTTAAACGCGGGCGTGGGGGAGGGCAGGGGCCAGGTGCGAATACACAACAGGGCGGCGTCTAACGGCTAGAAATTGTTCAAACTCGCGAATGAACGTTGGGTTGGCAGCTTGTGAAGCTGCCCTAACCGTTACCAAAAAGTCTCACGATTTGTGTTTTTTTTTTAAATACTTTTTTTTATTTGTCATCGGCTCGTTGTGACAAATAAAAAAGAACGATAAACAAAAAGCAAGGGAATTTCTCCACCACGCACCTTGAAAAAATGGATCAGTTGTTCTAACAGTCAAACAGACATATAGACTTTCATAACGTGGAATCCTATATTATATGAATAAGAAGTTCACATATATGGGCACTTATCTAGGTACAGAATGCAGTAGACGGCAACATTATACAAAGTGAACAAATTGAATAACTAATTCATGTAAAATTGAGGGGGGGGGGGGGGGTAATGGTACAATTTTAGACTACATGAGCACAATTTCGAATAGATATTGTCCAAATCAGATCAGAATCTGAAGTAACAGTTACTTCGTCCTCTTGCACGATGTTAGATGTGCTTATCAACGTGCCATAGCTCATACTGGTATTATCTGAAGGGAGAAATGCACCAAGGTTGTTAGGTGTTTTGTCAAACGCGCAAAGAATACTGCTCTACCAAGTTTTGAAGCTTCTACTACTCCGAATGGCAAAGTTTGATGCTATTTACCTAAATTCCAACGGAGCCCAGTGGTTGTGGTGCTAGTCGATGGTGCACCAATGGGGATCAAGCCACAGTGAGGACCCTCAACCAATGGCTCAATGTGAATCTTGTGAGTGTGTGTCTTCGGGAGAAGAAAGATTGAAGAGTCATCTGACAGGAGGATAATCCTGATTCCTGAGAAACAGTATAACACATTGATGTTACCCATCTCATGATCGAACCTTCCCCCAAGTGCACCAAGAACAAGAATGCACATCTGCAATTAAATAAATATCTGTAACATCTGAAATCTGGCGCTTCAAAGTTATAGCTGATGTTTTTGATCAATAGGAATGGATACATTAGAATTCTCTGGGCCAGGTAGATTTGTCATGATAAACGATATGCATTTATGCAAGTCAGTGGTGTCCTGATCATGTGATTCATCCACTATGTTTGCACCCTGCAATCAAGCAAAACAAGAGTATCGGTTGGTGAACCCGGAAACGTTTCAGACCAGTCAGCAAACAAACTCTAATAAATGCCATTGCTCGCTTACTTGATTTTCGTGGAAATAGAAACTCTAATAAGAGCAGCTCGATAACTGGAGCTTTCAAGTTATGATATACATGCTGCAAATAGCACCAGCCAAAGGAAAAATACTGACAAGTCCATGTGAAGCACAGATGCAAAGACATGGAAATTGTCCTTGACAGTTGTTGCATGCAGTACAACTAGCTCAATTGCTGACCCCTAGCATGTCATTTTGAGCGAGGAACTTTTAATAGAAATTTAAAGTGCTTACCAAATTAGAATAATATTCCATCACTTCTGGCCTAATTGAGTCCATATCCCCTTTAATTACATCTGGCTTGTACCTGCATTAAGGCAAGATAAATCAAGAAATGTCCAACTGCCATGAATACTTCCGAACTATCAAGTATCAACAAACAAAACTTATTTGAATGTCTTGCATGTAGTATCAGATTATCAGGCATGGCAAAGCAACAAACCCTGCTCGTTCTCCGAGTGGAATATTCCCAACAAATAACCTTCAGAGCCAACTAATCATGTTGAATAAATTTTCGAGTCCTGGAAGCATTTTTTTGTGAATGTGTCTGGGCACGTATTTAAGAGCGGTAGCAGAAACAGTACAAACATCACCGATCTAACGAGAGTTTGGCTCGCGATTAGAGACCCAAAGACTCAGTCCCAGAGGCAATACACATAGTTCTCCAAAACATATGGCAGACTAAAGCAGAAAACAAAGTGTTGTCAAAACATATGGCAAACTAAAGCAGAAAACAAAGTATTCTCAACCATGTCTCTTTGAAATATATTAGAATTTGAGGACTAGCATATGGGCTCATACACGACAACAACACATATATATATGCGTAGCTGAAGCATCCAAAACCAGATATTAATAAATGGGGGAAGCATCGAGATCTCAAAAAACAGTGGTTACTTGCTAGCTAATCACTGAACCTGTCACGTTTCCTCAAAAACGTGGTTAAGAAGAAAAAAAAAAAAGATAACCCGATGATGTTCAGGATACCATGAAAACATTTAAGAAGTACAACCTACCCCGATGGTCTTGAGAGCGACACATGTATTGGAGAAAGTAACACAACCTAACAGATGCAAACGTATCGAGAACCAAGACAGGCAGTAGAAGCCGGGTTGGACCAGGCATTCATCGGCGCCGTTGAAAAAGAAAAAGAAAAAAAAAAGAAGTACGTCACGATCGCCCTCAGCCCAATCAAGCAACTAGTAGAGCAGAGTTGATCGTTGCCGTCGAGCGCATTCAATCAAACAGACCACGAGCACTTGGTGAAACACGGCGGAGATACAAGTAAGCGATAAGGAATGAGACAGAAGGCGCGAAGTTGAGATTCGCGTAACCACCTCTCGCGGACCTCGGCCGGGTCCTCGCCGGGGAGCAGCTCCGGCATGCCGTCGAAGACGCGGTTGGCGCCCCCGTCCGCGCACAGGCGCAGCCGCGCTGTTTTCGAAGTAAGTGACAAACAAGCACGCGGCAGAGTCAGAGAAGCACGGGGAGCCGATCAAAGTGGTGCGTGAGGAGGAGGCGTCAGCGTCACCTCGTGCCCAGAGGAGCGGTGCGAAGCGGGGGAGGCGCTGGTTGAGGACGACGAGCGCGTAGGTCGTGGCCGCGGCGTGGGCGGGCGTGGAGGAGTCCGAGGGCAGGAGGAAGGCGGAGGAGTGGGTCATCGTCGGCAGCGCCATGTGAGGGAGGAGAGGAGAGGCGGGCCGGCGCGGCGTGCCGAGCAGGAGACGGTGGTGGTCGGCGGGGACGACGTCCGATTTGAAGAGGAGGGATGATGGGGGTGGGAAAAGTGTCCGCGTTCTATGACTTGATTTGAGCAGCGGAAAAGGTGGAGGCGAACCTCCATTTGTTCTGTGACAGCGAACGAGTTGGAAAGCGTCGCGAGATTACCGAGCCGACGTGTTGACGAAGCGGCGCGTGTGGAGTAGGTTGCGGACGCGTGGCCGGACGCTCGGGTCACGTTATGCTCGCCTGGGTTGGCGTTCTTCTTCGGGCATGTTATCGTGTCGTTCGTGAACAAATAAATTACTGCCTCTGGCCTCTGCTAGCTAGGGGCTCGGTCAATTTACAGCCATCTTATCACCTGAATTTTGCACCATCCAACGGTCCCCTTCTCTGCGTTTAAATTAGTGTTTCGATGATTTGCGGCGAATATATTTGCCGGCAGCAAGATCATTTAATTTGGTGTTTCGGTACTTGTCCATGCATCAGCAAGAACATGCTGCGTATCAACGGTAACGGAGATAGAGTGGAGGCAAATGCGTAGATAAATAGCCACGAGTTAGGTGGTCATCATCAATCGCCCCTGCGTAACACCCTTGTGCTCATATTTTAATCATCTAACAAAGTCAATGCTAGCTTTGTCATGAGCTTGCACCAGCCCATAAAATAGCCACCTTCATATAACTTAAACTAGGACAGCATACGGCCGAAGTGACAGTGCGAAAGTAATAACTTAAACTATACAGTGAAGGTAGGGCCATCGATGACAGTGCTGACCATAAACTGCAGGCCGGACCTCGATCATTTCCATCACAACGACAAAACAGTAAAGTTACAAACCTTTGAAATTTAGACTCTGTTTGGAACTTCTAAAGCTAAGTATTAGCTAAATTGAACCAGCTAATTATTAGTTAGAGGTTGTTTGGAATAACTAGAGCTAATTGTGTTTCTAGATACTATTAATTATTTTGCCTCTGATTTGGAATCGTCATGCCAAGAAAACAAATCCAACAGCAGCAGAAGGTGCGCAGGGTCCCAAACTCAGAGACGAATCGGATATGATGACGAGGCTACGCGACGGGTGGCACAACTTGCTGCCCGATGATGCAACTGGGCGCCAGCGCTAGCTGCCCGAGTCGTGCGTCGTTTTGGAGCGGTGAAGGGTACGGTTTGAGAGGAGATTGAGAGATAAGGTAGGAGTAAAATAACCTTTAAAAAATAGCTGAAATTAGAGCAGCTAATGAGATAATAGTTTGCTGAGAGGATAACTAATAATTAGCTGCTCTATTAGCTGAGGAGTTTGAAATCTCTAAAACTATTTTTTAACAGTTAACTATTAGCTCTAAATGTTCCAAACAGAGCATTACTCAGCCTTTTTATTGTTTTGGAAAAACCCGGCAAAGCCGGATTGTTTTCCCAAATCCAGGAAACAAACAGAACTCACGCTGGCACTTACCCCCTTTCCATTTTGTTTGTAAGCACTTGTAGCTGTTTTGGGTGATTTGTACCAAAACCCAAGTATTTATAGCTTTCGGGGACCCCCGTATTTACTCAGCTGCTCCCCTCACCTAACGTTATCATCTTCTCCCGATAATGTCCACTCCTTCCGTCCGGATCTGGCAAACAATGATGCCTCCACCGCAATCGATCCTCCTCGTCCGCCGGAACCCGTGTCCGCAAGGGTGGGAGCGACCGGCGAGGCCCGCGCGCAGGGCCGGAGATGAAGGAGACAAAGGCCCGCACGTGCGACGAGGGGACGAGGAAGAACTGAAGAAGACGGAACCTCCCTCTTCAGGTCCCTGGGCCGAAACCACTCCAGGCCACTTCTGCTCCTCTCCTGTCTCCCCGTCCCAGCCCCCCCCCCCCCCCCCCCTCCACTTTACCGGCCCACTTTTCCCAATCGTCGGCCCACTCTTAACTCTCCATTTCTTCATTGACATGTGGGGCTCACAAGTCATCACTCACGTCTGGTCTTCCCGCAACCGTTATGCCGCCCCAGTGCCCCCACGACCCCCGCGCCATGCCCCTCCTCTTCCGCAACTCCTCACTCTGTTTAAGCGCGCCCCTGAGCACATCGGAATAGTTCCCACCGCCTCGCACGCCCACATTTATCTGCCGCCACTTACCTCGCTGACGCCCGGCGTCGACTAGCCGCCCCGGAACTCGCTGTGGCATCGAACACCGTGCGGCCATTGCCGCTGAACACCAGCGACTTCATCCACACCATGTACGCATCCTGTTTCTACGTGTTTGGGTATGAACTTGCATGGTTACTTAATTATAGACCTTTTGTATAAAACTACTAAATCTTCACCGGCCGGGTAGCGGGGAATGCGGCTTCCCTTCTATCATTCGGTCCTCCCATGCGTCCTCCCGTTGACGTGTCAAAATATTATTAGTTCTTCATTAATACTCAGTTTAATTACCATATCTTCGCAACAAATAAGATGATGACACATCAGCAGGAGGACGCATGGAAGGACAAACGGGAGGAGGGAAGCGCTGTCCGGTTAGCGGGGTAGCGCCTGAACATGCATGTACAAAGTGACAGTGCGAAACTCATGCCACTATAAACGCGTGTAGGGCTTTCATGAACCACTTCATTTCTTTGGTCGATCGAGAGAAGGACCCGTTACTAGCTTGCTTATCTTAACCTTGAGACCAAGCTCATTTCCATCATCCATCAGAATATATAGCAAAGAGAGAAAAACAGCTTGGTTTATATACTCGCAAAGGATTTATTTTATTTGCGTTAAATACAACAGTCGCAAAGTCACAACACAATAGTTAAACCTTGAAATTCTTCCCCCCTAAAAAAACGTCTTCGTTTGGGTGGGAAAGTTCCAGAATTCAGATTGTTTCCCATAAATGAACCGCATGATGAGAACATTTTTGTTCTTGGGATGCATTGGAATTAATTCTCGCGCAATAATTCACGGTTAAAGGAAAGACAGACTCAGTTTGTTTTGCCTCTTCAACTGAAGCTATACATAGAGGATTCATGTCCATTAAAAACATCATAATTTTTGGGCCTCGATCAATATAAAATTTCTTGCTCGTTATAAACTTCTGATAATAACATAGTAAATGTAAAACAAATTCACAAACAAACAAAGCAATGCATGTAACAAAACAATATTGATTCACGTGTGACATAATCCTAAATCGACACACCTGTAGGATCAGGAAAAACCATCCACCAAAAAGGGAATGCCTCCTCAGATTGGTGGGAAAAATGATCCGAGCTGTCACCTAGGAAACAAACTCTCACTAGCAGCTAGCATGCTCAGGAGTATGATTATCTTCCTAAGAACAAAACTAGCTGGAAAAAGAAAACAGCACGAGAAGAACAATTTCCCTCTTGTGAATTGTGATCCTCCTGCCGGAGAATCTTCGAGCCGTTCCAATCACAAGCAACGGTTCATGAGGCCGCACACGACCACCAAGCCGAGAACGAGCAGATGGTCGGCCTCCGATCCCACTGTCAGCGTCAGGACATCCTCACCGAGAACGACCCCGGACGCCGTCTGCTTCCGCGCGATCGCCGCCACGGCCGCGCCGTCGTCGTCGGCGCCGCTGATTCTGTACTCCGATTTGCGCGGGCACCCGTCGATGCGGTAGGCACGCCCGCTGCCGCCGTGCATCGTCACGGCGGCGCCGTTCTTCTTCTGGACCTTCTTCTGAACTTTGAACCATGGCTTCTCTGCTACCTCCTCACCGTCGCCGTCATCAGCATACCGGAAGGCTTCCCATCTCTTGAACATGCCGAGGAAGCCCGTTCTTCGGATCGTGATGAGGGTGTTGCCGGCGCGGTCCATGAAGAAGACCTCGCGGCCGCCCTTGCAGCCGTAGTTATCGACGCGGTAGGCGACGCCGCCGTCCGCGCCGTACACCGTGCAGCCGTTGCCGTTGAACACCAGCGACTTCATCCACACCGTGTACACCGCCTGCTTCTGGAGCTTTGGGCTTATTTGGCACTCGTGCGCGGGCAAGGGCTGGATCTTGGCCATTGAAGGGCCGGGTCCGAGAGGAGCCGGCTGTCCCTGGAAACAGCTATAGCTTGCTGGTGGGAGATGAGGACGACGGGATGCCAGTGCCCGGCCGGTCTCCCACATTCATTTATACTAGGTGCTTAACTTTTTTTCCCGTTTCGAACACCTTATTAGAAAATTCGTTGAATGGTTTGTGCCACTCGTTCTTATGCGCGTCACGCGATATGATAGAGTAGTGTTTCTGAAAAGTTGTTTAATTATGCTCGTACGAGTCAGCAGTGAGCTACTGTACTTAGCAGCACGTTTACTTTGTGATCGAGCCTCCGGAGTACAGTATTGACGAATAGTTAATCTAAGCATGCTATAGTAGGCAACATAACCTTGATGAGGGATATATTACTAGTACAAGCAGGTAGGCGTGATACGAGTAGTACTTAGTGGGCATGTGAGTTCGTATCAAGCACCCCTAATGTTCTAGTTCAATTCAGTTATTCATTTCACACTAGCTAGGTGTGAATTTACTCAGCGATGAGCAGAGTTGACGGATTTGTGGATTATTCATGCATGCCTTGTGCAGTTTAAAAGAAATAACATCACTCGGAACAGAAGTGAAGTTGGAACACCAATATATATATTGTCAAAGACAGTTATATATATATGAACTTACTAGAGAAATTAATAACAAAATCATTATATTTAAATTGAGACCAATTATTTATAGGTAGTAAAAGTCTGTAAATTGCTGGGAGACTGAGAAGCAGATAAGATGGTACTATAATGTAGCCCTAACCCTTGCGCTCCCCCACCCAATGTCTGCATCTCATTCAGAAAGTTTCATTCTAATAACCTCATCGCAACGGAGAACATGTGCAATCAGATTTCAACATCTACACCGAAACTCCATTTTTTTCTACTTGGCGCTATAACGCTAGTACTACATACAAAGTGGCTCAGTTGCCAAGGATAAGCACATTGACACAGTTACACCTAATCAGTAGGCTTAAACTTGTGTCCTCTTCACTTCCTTGGAGACTTGGAGTGAGACAATGGAGAGGAGCTGATTTCTATTCTTCTTCCTTTCTCTGATGTCATCTGCCATGTCCATCACCACCTTGTTTTCTAAGTATATCGATCACTTATCTCTACATGACAATGTACCGTATAACTATAAATAAACTCTAATAATCTAAGCTTCCGAATCGCCAGGACAGGATGATCACAAAGCATGATTAAACAACGGCGCCGGAGCTTCCAGAAAATCGGGAGCCTTGTGCAGATTAGCAAGCTTTCTAATAATGCGCGTAAACAATTTGCGAGCACAGCTGTACCCGATGGACGTGATGCGAGGGCAGACTCCGAATTTTTCGTCTGAATTATTCTTCTCCTGCAGGGCGTGAAACCCATGGGTGAATTACAAATTATATCTGCACGCGACGAGACAGAAGGAATCTTCAGGATTAGCGGGAAGAATACGTAGTTGAGACCGAATAACAAGCAACGGAAATACTTTGTTGACTGAATGTAGCCCGTTTTTGTCAGAGATGTCTATGTCTCCATCCAAAACTTCCTCTTCGAATCATATGAATAACTCCTTTAATTTGTTTAAAGAACCATCCAGTCCACACACAAGCTTTTATTTAATATCCCTTCCGTTTCATAATAAATGTACAAATCCACTCAACTAAAAATGAATTGCAAATGGTTGTACTAACGATAACTATTTAGAATCAGAGGGAGTAACAACGCAGAGGGAGAGGGTAGTAAAAATCCCAAACAAAGAGTCACATTATGCATGTACGTTTAGCATGAGCTTGCGATCGGATGGACATGTGAAAAATAATTATGCATGGCAACAACGTGGACTGGCATCTGTTCAAAAGCAAGATATGCAATCTTGAACCAAAGTCTCGTTGAAATCACGCGCAAGCACGATTGAACGGAGAAAAAGGCTATGGAGACTAGGCCCTGAAGTATCGATGCTCTCCTCGTACAAAGCCGAATAGGAAAAAAAATTATGGACAACACCACTCACTTTTGAGCAGCGTTCGACTTACCATAAACGTGCATATTTTATTGAAGGGAACGAGAGGGTGAATACATACTTGGAAGACATGCATATGCGGCACCACCGTGCACACAAAGTGTATAATGTAGCATCGCATTCCAAAAGGGGCGAAACAAAAGCCCTCGTCTCAGAGTACAGTATCGGATCCTTCATGTCCACAGCTTACACAAATTTCTCTCGAATTAACCCTCGTGAAAATCGCATGCAGAACAGAGCCCACCAAAAATCTTAAAAAAAGTATACGCATATCTAGCCCGTGTGTTATAGTGTCTGAACTGCAGGAATGACGCCTACCGAACCTAGTAACCTACTACGTACATGTATAAATGCAGGAGGCCACTGCATGCATTGTTACTCATTTCTCATCAGGAGGAAACATGGCCATCACTAGGATCCAGCCGCTGACTGCTCACCTGCAGCAGCACCCATGCGCCACTCCAGCTGCTGAGCCGGAGGAGAAGCAGGTTTACACGGTGTGGATGAAATCGCTGGTGTTCAACGGCCACGGATGCACGATCTACGGCCAGGATGGTCGCGTGGCGTACCGTGTTGACAACTACGCTTGCAGCCGCAGCCGAGAGGTGTATGTCATGGACGGTGGTGGCAAGACGCTCATCAAACTCCTCAAGAAGGTAGTACTTCCTCATTATCTTTTTAATTGACGTTCAGACATAAATCCTAGTTCATTTTTAGTTTAAAACCTTGTCTGAAACGTCAAATAAAAGAATCAGGAAGGAATATATACACAGTACATGCATGAACAGTAAAACATCGATATGCACGTTCACGAGATTAAACTCCAGCACTGAACGCCCTTGGCTGTACGTGTGACCTTAATTCTCTGCAGAATTTTGGAGTGTTCAAGACATGGAAGGGCTATGCTTACTGCAATGGCGGCGCTGGTGGTGGTGGCTTGGACGAGGAGGAGGCTGCAAAGCCATGGTTCACTGTTAAGGAGAAGGCCCATCGCATTGTTCCGAACAACAATAAGAAGAAAGGGCAGTACAGCGACGCAGCCGTTGTAACTGTCTGTATCAGTGGAAAGGTGTACCAGATCGATGGCCTGCGGCACAAATGCGAGTACAGAATCAGTGATGCAGACGGCAAAGTTGTGGCCGAGATGAAGCGGAAACAGACGGCATCGGGCGTGGTACTGGGAGAAGACGTCCTTACACTGACAGTGGGGCTAGCTGAGGATCTTCTGCTTGTTGTTGGGCTTGTGGTCGTGTGTGGCCTCCTCAGCCGTAGCATCTGAGTTTTTCTTTTTCTTTTTTTGAAAAATGAGGGTGAGGTGCCAGGCATGTATTAGTATTAATACTCGTAGAAGGTAGTTAGTCGGTTGTTTTACAACACAGTATACTTTACAGACACTTTATCTTGAGATTCAAAGTGGTCGGAATCATATGGATATTCATACTGTTGTCGTCTACTTTTTGCGCTCCTAGCGGTGTTAAAACAAAGATAACGCTTTCTTTTTCTTTTTTCAAACTGAAGGATTTTTTTCAAAGGTGTTCTTTCTTTCTTTCCTTTTTTTCAATGCTTCGATTATGTACATGTTGACTGAATGTTTGTGAGTGGTTGTACTTTCAATATACAATGATACTAGTTACTCACTTCGTTTTTAAATATTTGACATCTTATTTCTTAAGTATTTAGAGATGAAGGAAGCACTATTGTCCGAGAAAAGAAGAAAAATGCTTAATTTTTTCTTTGTTTTTTCTAATCTCCAAAAAGTTCTTGTAGTACTTTTGCCATACTTTTCCTTACTGCTCCGTTCTTTGTTGATCTAAATTTTCATCTTTCGTCCACGTGCTTCCTCTTGGGTTTAGATGGTGAGTCAAATTCCAACCCCGGATGGTTGTTGAAAGAATAAAAAGATTTGCACATAGCTTTTCTACTGGTATTATATTGTAGAAAACAACAAATGTGGAGCAAACATTTTTTTTCAGGAACAGACTGTTCATTCAAACACATGTATCACAATTTCACAACGACGAGATGACGAAATCCAAATAACTTTGTACTCAAACTACGAGATAAAGAAATCCATGAATTGAATAAAAAAATTGTAATGAATTCCTGATTTAAGTTCAGTAGCTACGCCCCTCGCTATCTGAGCGGTTTGGTGTACTGAATACACATGCTACAGGCAAGAGCATTTTTTTTGTAATCTTCCTCAAATTTCATACAGCATCCCCACCTGCAAGGTCTTGGCATGATCAATCTTTAGCGTCGAGATGCTGGACCTGAAGTTCTTTTGCAGGAACCTGTATAGGTTATTGATGACGAACCGCTTCAGCAAGTTGTGGTCTTGGCCCACCTGCAGGATCGTCCTCCCGAACACGAACACGTAACCATCCCCGAGAGCCGAATCCATGAGCTCGGCCTCCTCGGCGCTGCCGGCGACCTCCCTGAGCGCGGCGATGGCGTACCCGACGAACCCGTCGCCGACCAGGTCGTGCTTGTCCGTGTACCCGTACTGCACGATGCAGCTGTACACCCCCGCGGGCTCCTGCCTGGCCACGAGGAACCGCTCCTCGGGCAACACCGACCGCACCGGCACGTCCCGCACGGTGACGAACACCGTCAGCTCCCGGAGGCACGCCGTGTGCTCGGCGTAGCGGCGCACGATCGGCGGGAAGCCGTTGATCAGGTCCGTGCAGAAGACGCAGATGCCGGGCGCGCGCGCGCTCTGAGCCACCAGCGCGTTGAGCTCCGCGGTGCTCACGGAGTGGCGCGCCTCGTACTCGCTCTTCAGCTTCCGGCCGTACGTCCAGGCCAGCGTGGGCACCAGGAGGAACACGGCGATGGCGAACGGCACCCAGCCGCCCTCCGCTACCTTGTTCATCAGCGCGCTCATGTACACGCCTTCAACGGCGACGAAGACGCAGAAGAACAACGAGGCCAGTGCTACGTGTGCTTTCCAGATGATGAGCATCACAACGGTCATAAGATGAGTCGTGATAAGCATGACAAAAATCACAGCGACACCTGAATTAATGTCAGTCAGATCAGATGGCTTGTAAATTTCACGAAGAATAAATCATCGAAACTAATAAAAACACGTAAATCTAGCAGAAAAAATTGCTTACCAAATGCACGGCCGATCTCCGGTCCACCCCTGAACCCGACGGTGACGAGGATACACACGACCATCAAGAAGTAGTTGATCTCCGGGCAGTACACCTGCCCTTCGTACTCCTCGGAGGTGTGATGTATGGTGACTCGAGGGAAGCAGCCGAGAGCGACGGATTGGCGGATGATGGAGAAGCTGGCAGATATCAGAGACTGGCTAGCAACAATGGCGGACAGAGTAGCGACCACGAACATCGGCCAGAACAGGGGCTCCGGGATGCTGCTGTAAAATGTTGTGCTCAGCTGGGAAGGGTGCTTGATCAGGTACGCTGCTTGGCCGGAGTAGGCCAGGAGCAACGAAGGGTAAACTACCGCCGAAAAGGCCATCTGTTTGTTGCATGGAAAGAAGCACACGATGATGAATACTGTATATTTGTTGTTGCCGTTCTTCCTTCTTCATTACTGAAAGTGGAAATTGTATTTACCTGGATTGATCTTTTATTAAAGTGACCCAAGTCGGCAAACATAGCTTCAGCACCTGGTTGCCATCACATGAATCAAACCAAAGCATATATATATGCAGACGTTCGTGCATGCACCAGATGAGTCAAATACGAATAGAGATAAAAAGAAAACTGATCGTTTTCTAACCTGTGATGCAGAGAATAACAGCTCCGAGTTGCTCCCAGCCGGCCCTTTTATCCTTTGCGAAGTAGAAGTATATGTAGTGGGGTGACACCGCTTTCAGAACAGGAGGGTGGTACTTGAAGATATTGTACACTCCAATCATGGCGATGGACCCGAACCATAGGAGCATGATGGGGGAGAAGGAGCAGCTCACTTTGCTCGTCCCGAATCGCTGGATAAGGAACAGGAGGACCAGGATCACCACGCTCAAGATGACAACATGCTCTGTAGTGAACAGGCAAAGTAATAATGTCAAATCTCTGACAGATTGAGACCGTGTTACTGTTTTAATACAAATAGAGCAGCTAAACAGTACCAATTATATTACCTTGTGTAATTTTAGGAGATCTGGATTCGATTCCTTGGACGGCCGAAAGAACTGAACGAACAGAGCACGGAACATTCAGGGAACCAAGCATGGATGAGAACAGACCTGCATTAATTAATGCACTTTGATATGAGGCATGCATGTGTAATGTGTTGTTGTTACCTGAGATGGCTGGGGTTAGGGCGCCATCTCCTATCATCATGCACGTCCCGAAGAGCACGAAGTAGGTTACTGCAGATTGCATCTTGGAGCTGCCCTCGAGCCACTGGTGCAGTTTCGACGGCAACGACCCTCCTCTCTTGTTGCTGCCGTGGAAGCTGAGGTTGACGTCGGACTCGAGCCGCGTGACGGGCACCGGCGTGTCGCGCTTGAAGTTGACGTGCTGGCGCAGGAGCGAGTAGAGCGCGAACGTGCCGCCCTCGCCGTGGTCGTCGGCGCGCAGGACGATGAGCACGTACTTGACGAGGCTCATCAAGGTGAGCGTCCAGAAGATGAGGCTGAGGACGCCGACGAAGTCCGTCTCGTCCGCGCCCGGCAGCACCAGGGACGAGAACACGTACAGCGGCGAGGTGCCCAGGTCGCCGTAGACGATGCCGAGGGACTGGTAAGCCAGCAGCACCGTCTGCCACGTCGTGAACACCTGCTCGATCGATGATGGCCGCCGCCGCCGCCGGGTCGCCGTGCGACGACGAGGAAACGATCCACCAGATCACGTCAGGGTATGATATAGTATATATATGCACGGTGGGCACGGTGCTCGATCGGTGCATGGTGGGTAATGAATTAGACGAGCTAGGGAGGATGGACCTACCATTGGCTCTCGGTGCTTCATCTTGTAAGCTTGGCTGAAGCCGAAGGTTCGACGCGCGCCGCCGCCTGTCCCGTCGTCACCGGCGACCGCCACGTTGTTTTCCTCGGCTCCGACCTCTAGGATGAGGTCGCCGTCGGCGGGCCGAGCCATGTTGGGAGCCCCCCTGCAATCCAGATTAATAATGAAGTAGGGCTTGCGGATCGATCTAGCCTTTGCTGCTTATTGAGGTTTTTGTAATCGCAAGCCTTAAGATGTGGTCGGTTCTGTTTAACGCGTTTCCGTTGCAAAATCAGGTAAGTTGCGGCCGTATGAACATCAAACAACTACTCCTATAAGGCGTGTGTTTGCAGCTTTCACGATTTGACGATATTTTTATGTGTCAAAAATAGAGCAGGATCTCTGCCAACTAGTATGAATTTATTTTTGACACGTAAAACTTGTCTTTGAATCCTTATAACTACACCACAGTTTCGTTACCGCTAGACATTCCTTAATTAACCTAGATTGAAACATGTTTGCAAACTGGATTCTCATTCAAGAAAAAAAAAGTAATTAATGAAACGTGGGCCGAGGGCGAAGTAGATAAACCCTACCTGATCAATGTAACTCCAAACCTTAGATCAATACGATCGACATTGCCCCGATCCGAGATTGAGATAGGCTGGATGTGTTCTTCTGCGTCGTATGGTGCTGCGTTCCCCCGAAATGCAGACGGCGATCGGAACGCGGAGCTGCGGACGCGGCGGCGGCGGCGGCAGCAGCCAAGTATTTTGATGCGGAACGAGCGATAGAGACGGCTGCGGCAGCCTGCTACGGCTTGGTGCTTCCTCAGTTTGGGCCGACGAGAATAGGAATTAGTTGTGCTATTCTTCTTTTCTACCGCGAATGCTTCAGCTGGGGCCCGTGTAGGGCTCAAGGATGGTGACCCGGCCCATTAATGAATCACAGATGCTTACCAGTCCATTTGAAAGTGGCGCAGGTCTACCCACTGGCCCACTTGGCCCGACAACTACAAATACGCGGCCCGCATGTTTGCTCGCGGCTTGAACTGGATCCTATCGCTTGACCCACTGGACATTGTGATAGCGCCGCACAGACCCGCAAAGACAGCAAACACCCGCTTGTCACTGCAGTCACTTTGCTGATTTTTTTTTAAATAATAAGTTTTATTTTAATCGAAAATTTATGAAAAGAAATTGTCCGGTTTAAACAATGCCTAGATTGCGGGAGTCTGCGACGCCCGCAAACGATAGGTCCACCAAGAAAGTGGACAAAAGCTATTGATAAAGCAGGACCCGCTGGGCCTGCTGATTAACAATAGTGGCAATGCGGTGGTGTGTGGGCTGCTCACAGCCCGCCCTACTTGCAACTTGACTTAGGAGTTGGTCCTCGTATCAATGCAGCTTCTTTGGTCCTAGATGAGTGCTCAGATTCATCTAAGACTCCAATATATCCTTGCCAAAAGGCAGTCGCTTCTTCACAAAAAAAAAAAATCTAGGAACATCAGACGCCTTCGTACCTTATCAGACGACCATTTTCTCTGTCAAGATACTTCTGTTGCTTACCGTAAGTAAGACTCGTTACGTCGACCAGGATTTCATGTTGTTCGTCTAGTTGCCGCAATCGCCCGCCGAGCATCTCGTCGATCGTGAGATCTTTGTTTGCTCGCGGTCGCAGATCAGTCCCCCGGCAACCACCCATGAGGGACAAGCCGTTTGAGATAAGATAATCCCACTGACGGGTTCTACGCTCCAGTGAACCGACCTTGTTATCCCGTGTATATTCGCCAAGGACCCGGTGACAGCAATACGTATCACTGACAGATGGTCCTACATGTTAGTGGACCCGCACGTCATGGGGTCACGTGAAGAAGGCGCTTCCAAGAAATATCCTCCTCCGATCTCTTTGCACTGTGCTATATAACGCGCGCGGGCAAGCCTGTGTGCCGTGTCAGCAAGCCATGGCGCAGAGGACGCTTGAGCTGACGCTGATCTCGGCGAACAATCTCAAGGAGGTGAACCTGTTCTCCCAGATGGTGGTCTACGCCCTCGTCTCGCTCTCCGGCGACCCCGGCTCGCAGCAGCGGATCCAGGCTGACCACACCGGCGGCCGCAACCCCACCTGGAACGCCACCCTCCGCTTCACTGTCCCGGCCTCCGGCGCCGGATCCCTCCACGTCCTCCTACGTACGGAGCGTGCTCGCGGCGACCGCGACGTCGGTGAGGTCAACATTCCCCTCTCCGAGCTTCTCTCCGGCGCCCCCGTACCCGCCAAGTTCGTTGCGTACCAGGTCCGTAAGATCAACTCCGTCAAGACACGGGGAGTCCTCAACTTCTCCTACAGGCTCCAAGAGGTTACCCAATCCACCGGCTATGCCCCCAACACCACGTACGCGCAGCCTCCAGCCTACCCGCCCACCTCCGCCTCCGCGTATCCGCCTCCTACTGGGCCGCCGACGACAGCTTACCCAGCCGCCGGCCCCAGCACCGCGACGCCGTCCGCCACTCCACCGCAGCAGCCGGCCGGGTACGGGTACCCGCCGCCGCAAGCTGGGTACGGCGGCTACCCGCAGCAGGCCGCGAGACCACCGTTGAAGAACAAGTTAGGGATGATGCTCGGTGCTGCCGGGCTGCTCGGAGACACCGTCGTCAGCGGGCTCCTGCTGCCGGACAGAATCTCGGGCGCATTTGACACCGGCTACGACGACGCGGGGTTCGACGGCGGCGGTGGGTTCGACGATAGCATGTGAGTTGCACGACGCGTACCGAATTCTGGAGTTCACTTCACTTCACTTGAATCGATGAATCGTTTGATTATTAATTGGAAGATGTCCTTAGCAAGTCGTTGCTTACGTGGATTCTGTGGTGCCTGTGTACTTAGCTTGTGTGTTGTTTCGTGTCGTGTTCGAGAGTTTGGTTGTACGTGAGGATGCACTGTAACAGCGACGTGCATCTGAGAGCAATGTTTATCCCAAGTTTTGAAGCGCTTTATATATATGTGCGAAATTTCAAGTTGCACGGCACGCATGAATGCGTGATGGCGCTGTTCAACCGTAACGGATAGTCAGCCAGTGCCATATATCTGCGTTACCTCTGCTCTTGTGCACAATATCAGCAGTGTCAGCCGTGACATACAGAATCATCCATAAACACGTACAATCACCAAAGAAGACAAGAAGGCGTCCATACCGCCTATGCATCCCGCCTGAAAAATTGAATCATTATGATGATGATGAGTACGACCTTTCACGTCGAGAATAGTCTTCAAGTATACGCTGTCTGTTCGCACCTTCGTCGAAACTGCAACATGCAACACCCAAACTGTTGTATTATGCAGTACCATCGCTACCATAATGGATTGATGTCGATACCCAATGACTAATGGCGACCGAACAAGAGTCAAGTCGTCGTCATCTTGGAACCACTGCTACAATAAGCCTTATCACAAACGGCTCCAAACCTATTATCACATACGGCTTTTAAAACCGCCTGAAACGAAGAGTCTGTGATAATCCGCAATTTCACAGGCGGAGAAGTGAAACCGCCTGTGAAGACAAATTATCATAGGCGGTTCTTCACTTAGGCTAGCCGTCTGTGAAGACAGATTATCATAGGCGGTTCTTTATTTAGGCTAGCCGCCTGTGAAAATACTTTAACATGGTGTGGTGTGTTCGAGAGTTTGGTTGTGCGTGGTGCACTGTAACAGCGACTTGCATCTGAGAGAGCAATGTTTATCCCAAGTTTTGAAGCGCTTTATTATATGGGAAATTTCAAGTTGCAGGGCGCGCATGAATGCATGATGGCGTTGTTCAACCGTACGAAACGGCTTATCAAGTCGATCAGCCGGTGCCATCTGCGTTACCTCTGCTCTTGTGCATGCACAATATCAGCAGTGTCAGCCGTGACATACAGAATCATCCATAAACACGTACAATCACCAAGAAGGCGTCGATACCGCTCACCCCGCCTGAAAAACTGAATCATCATGATGATGATGAGTTCTCGGCGACCTTTCACGTCAAGAATAGTCTTCAAGTATACGCTGTCTGTTCGCAGCTTCGTCGAAACTGCAACATGTAACGTCCAAACTGTTGTATTTATACAGTACCATCGTCGCTACAATAATGGATTGATGTCGAGATACCCAATGACTAATGGCGACCGAACAAGAGTCAAGTCGTCGTCACCTTGGAACGGCGACGTGCTTTCTAGCTAAACTTGGCCTAAGGTGGTAGTGAAGGGTCCTATAAAAAAATATTTATAAGTTTTTGTAGTAATATTTAAAAGATTATTAGTCTTACACATTCGTTCTCTGCATTCGATCACGTCTAAATCAGTTATTCATATATATCAACTACTCATTCCATTCTAAAATACTTGTCATTTTCAAAAAAAAAATAACGAAACGCCGGGGTGAAGTAGATAAACCTTACCTGCGGAGATTAACGACGTTACCACGATCCGAGGTTAAGATTGGCTGGGGCCTGGAGGTGTGCTCCTGGGTCGTTTATGGTGCCGTGTTCCCTAGAGATGCAGACGGCGATTGGAGCGGAGCCGCGGGGGCCGGGTGGGGGCAGGCGTCTTTTGCTCTCGACGAGGAAGAATTAAAGAAGAGGGGAAGCAGAACTGTGTGCGCCAGCCGTTGATGCGGAACGGGCGGTGGAGATTTATTAGAGACGGCTGCGGTGCGGCCTGCTTCGGCTCGGTGCTTCCTCACTTTGGGCCGAAAAAAAGTGGGCTATTCTTGTTTTCTTCTGCTAATACGTACTCCCTCCGTCCCGGAAAGTTTGTCGCTTTGTAGTTCAAAAATGAACTACAAAGCGACAACCTTTCCGGGACGGAGGGAGTAGTAGTACTACTATTATCTCATTTATTTAACGTAAGGAGAATTAAAATTAATTTTTTCAACATCAAATAAACGAGGATGGATTGAGTATTCTGCTTTGATATCAAGTGTGACTCTATATGTAATTTATCTTTTTAAAAACGATGGGATTTGCACATCGGTCAATTGAGCCCAAATTCATCGATTGGAAAAGGAAAAAGAACAGAAAAACAAACTACTCTTGGCGGCTCGGAAGGGCCGTTCTTCTTCTTATTTTTCCTGCGTCTGGGTACCATTTTTTGGCCGCTCGGAAGCGCAGGTTCTATTTTGTTTTCCTTGGACTCGTCTGAATGGTTTGGTTCTTTGTGCGTGCATTCAGGATTATAAGCTTTTATATAAGTCGGTTTTCACCCGTTGACCACAGCGTTCAACAAAAAAGTAGTCATTGGTAGACCTTAATCCGTGCCAAAAGCCAAAACATTAATTGTTTCAGTGTTCAATCAATGCTTGACTTTCCATGTCCATCCGTTTTGCTAAAATTGAATTTCGTAGTATTCAATGTTTAGATTATATCGAATGAAATTATATAGTATCCAACAGATATTGTTAAAAATTAAAAAGTATCCAATATGGTGGTCAATCCATGTGCAAGCTATGGAAGTCTCTATAAATAGGAGTCCACTACATTATAAGCGTTCAGGATTATAAGCTTTTATATAAGTCGGTTTCACTCGTTGACCGCAGCATTCAACAAAAAAGTAGTCATTGTAGAGCTTAATCCGTGCCAAAAGCCAAAACATTGATTGTTTCGGTGTTCAATCAATGCTTGACTTTCCATGTCCATCCGTTTTGCTAAAAATGAATTTCATAGTATTAAATGTTTAGATTATATCGAATGAAATTATATAGTATCCAATAGATATTGTTAAAAAAATTAAAAAGTATCCAATATGGAGTTCAATCCATGTGCAAGCTATGGAAGTCTCTATAAATAGGAATCCACTGCATTAGCCCACCCACTCGTGCTCTCCCCTTGCTTGCTTGCTGCACACACATTAGCCATGGCGTTCAACAGGCAAGTAGTTGTTGGAGCCTTCACACTGACCTTCCTCCTCGCAGCCTATTGTAAGTAAAATAATCTGACGATCGTGCAAATAATACTAAAAAGCATACTGTACTACAAAACGGATACTACTGCTTATGTTGTGACGATACCGTTCACCATGCATGAAATTCGTGTAACTAAATGAACTTTATTATGTTTTCACTAGGTGCTGCGGCGAGTGAGCCAAAGAGTCAGTGTTTCCTGTGCTTCTCCGAGTGTGAAAAACTGTGTCGCAAGCAGGGTGGGCGATACGCCAACAATCGCTGCTGCAAAGGCAAAGACGCAAATGCAACCGCGCCACCGGTCCCGATCATGAGCAGGAAGCTGGTGTCCAAGATGAATGGAATCAGAGTGAAACATCTGTAAACATGCATGCCATAAAAGACATTGCGTGCGAAATAATTTGAAATAAATGGCAGCATCGTATCCAGTTCAGATCCTTGTCTTTTACTCCCTCCGTTCTGAAATAATTGTCGTTTCAGACAACTAAATGAACTAGAAATGAACTAACGAAGGTTGTCCTAACGACAATTAAAACGAAAGAGTACTTTTTTTACAGCATGTTACAACAAGCGCTTGTTCCTCCTCTCTCACACGGATACTGTAGCGCCTCTGCTACAGTTCCTGAGTTTTGTTCTCCACTCCACTGCCGAGGACCCCGATTCTTTGAATTACTGTACCTACGAGGAGCACGGCCGCCGGCACGGTGTACGTGTACCGTCTCGTCCCGCTGCCGGGCGGCCCTGTGTATGTGTATGGGGTCAGAATCCAGAAATGCGTGCCTGCCCTTTTGTTTGGTGCTTCCTCACCGTGGGCCGAAAAGAAGTGGGCTATTCTTGTTTACTTCTGCTAATACGTACCTCGGCTGGCGGGCTGGGGTTCCGTGTTGGGCTTAACGATGCTGACACGGCCCATAAATTAATTACAGAACCTCACGATAGAGAAGATTACTGTAGCGACGGGTACAGTTCATAGGACCTGAATCCATGCCAGAAGCCAAACATTGATTGCTACGGTGTTCCAAATATTTTTTTGGGTTTCCGTGTCCATCTTTCATTGTAGGGAGGACTTGTCCAGCAGCCTACAATGGCGACCTCAACGATGCCGAGGTGAACTTGTAGTATTGAAGAAAATGCAAACACACGTGCGAATGTGGCTTTCCATTCCATGCGAGGATCGAGCTGTCGCCTGCCAATGGTAAGTCGGCATAACGATCCGCCGACGCCAAAATAAGAGGCCCATCTGTTGTGATGCAAAGTTATAATACACACATGCTCACATCTGTTAAAAGGACCGGCCCAGTCCATCCGTGGACGCATGAATGCACGCCGCGCGCGCCATGAGACCCAGCCCAGCTAGCCTCTGCACCGCGCCCGCGGCTGTCGGGGTGTCGGTGCACGAACTGATGCTTAATTGCAGACACACGTGAAAAGATTTGTGCCAGTAAATAACAGTCTCAGATCTAGGACCTCACTGGCTGGCTTGTTTGCTGTTCTGATTACGTCGAAATTTAAATCTCTCAGCCTTTTCCTTGCTCTCTAGTTTTCTTTAGAGCCGTGACTGATCATTCCTCGAGGAATGGATGAGGAATTCGTGCATGATACATATCCCCTACCAATGCCAATTACAAAAAAAAATATATATACGTATGTGAACAAGAAACTTGTTCCGTGTCAACCGATCAATCTGAAGCCAAACTGTAGACTCCCAAGAACCACCCGAATTTGGAAAGAAGAACAAAAGGAGAGAGGAAGAAAGGAGGAAAGAGATTTCCTTGTACAAGCTGCAAGCTAGTAGTAGTAGAACTGAACGAGTGGACCCTAGCTGGCTCGCTAGCTTCTGCATCGGGTGATGGCGGAGCAGCCTCGGGAGTAGGGGTTGGCCGGCGCGCCCGGCCGGCAGTTGTAGTAGGAGGCGCCGCGGACGTTGCACGGCACCCGCCCGCGGCTCATCGCGTCGTAGCTGATGTACGACCCGCCCCCGCCCAGCTCCCTCCTCTTGCTCCTGGTGGTGGTGGAGGTGGACGCCGCCACGCACTCCTCCACCGTGCCCGTGCAAGCCGCGCCGTGATCCGGCGCCCAGCTGTCATGATCCACCACCGTCATCTGGGCGGCGGCGCGCGGGGCGGCTACCAGGAGGAGGAGGAAAACAGCAGCGGCGGTGACCACGAGCACGGCGCGGCTCCGCGGCATTGCGCGCGTCCGGCCCGGGAGCCGGTCAACGTGCGTCCGCCTACCTCCTCCGCCTCTCTTCTGCTCCTGCTCGTGGGCTGTGAATTGAAATTGCTTCGTGTTTGATAGTATTTCGTGCCGCACTCGGCGGGAACGGCTAATGAATATGGTCATTCATGACGACCGCCTTGATCCACACCGACATGGCTCGCCTGCCGCGCGGCATTAGTATACGGACGGGGAGGCGCCTTGTCCGCGCCCGCGCCGCGGCACATGAGAGCGAGACGAGAGCTTCACCGGCTGCGCCTCCCTCCCTGCCTGCCTGCCTGCCACATCGGGGGCCGGGGAGCACGTGGCAACTTCCATTTCTTAACATATCTTTGCTTTGGATGCGTGTCCAGCTCGAGACATGGCGAACCTCGTTTTTGTGTCTGGCTCGAATCAGATCTACCGATAGAACTATAGGACTATAGGAGTAGATGCGTTCGAGGTTCAGTTTCCTTGCTCTCCTGACATTTGCATATGCTGCCGGCTGGATTCGAGTATTCAAATGGACGTGCCTGATCGGCCGTTGCGCACATAAATCTTGGCCTTTCTCCACTTCACAATCACTGTACAGAAAAAATGATTGAAAGCGCAGTAGTAGACGACACCACCAATTTTGGCCCAGCCCATCTATTTCACCATGGGCCTCATCATAAAGAAGAGCCCATCACGTTCTTTTTTCGAAAACTTTAGAGGCCATGACGTTCATTGTGTACTTTGACCTTGCAGTGTCCAATTACTGATGAGCTACTTTAACCTTGTAGTCACCGATTACTGACGAGCTTTGTACCGAATAACCATTTTTTTAGCAACGGAAGCTGTCGCTCTGATCGGTTGAGATTGATGTCGCAACTGGCTGCAGCTATTGCCTGCAACGGCAACTACAACCATCTGAAGCGGACAATCATGCGCTATTAACCTCAATTATTAGAGGCTTTAAAATATCTGCCTCTGTTGCCTTAACGGCAGACTGGGGCCGCAATTTCCATGCCAACCTTGCTTTGGGTTAGAGAAACAGTTAGGATCGCTTTCACTTTCATGGGGATTACGAAGCGCACAGCCATCGGTATCAGTTAACAACCCGCAATTTGGAGTCCATCATTGGTATCCCTCGGGCAAATCCAAAGCAGAGCCGTGCCGGTCCCAAACGCTTTCTAAGCTGTAGCCTGATGCTAACCTGTTACTAGCAGTCTGTGAAGTTCTGAATCCTGAATTACTTACCTCTGAATCAACGACCTGCTTTTGCTGGTCTCTCTGAACACAGACAAAGGTCCACGAACCAGCTGTTTCAGAGAGCCTGTACTGTACGCGATGTCTGTCTGCATTGTTGTCTTGAGTTCCGGATGCGGTTGCTGTTTTTTTTTTTTTGAATGGATGAATTTGCTGTGGAAGTCTCGTCAGGGTCAATGAATATCTGACCAAAACTGTTTTTCACCATGGCATTGCTGTCAGACCTCAAGCATGCAGCATAGTGGTTCGTCCAGCTCTCCCGAACGTTACTCATGAGTAGGTGAAAGCAATACGTACTGCTAGTAGCGGTAGTAGGTTTCAAAAGAAAGACACGGTAAAATCAAAAAGTTACCTCTGCGCCTCCCTTTCTTTTGAGCACTTCGAAGTAACTTTACATCGGAGTTAGCGCAATTATACATTCCCCAACGTACATGACCTCTTCTAAATAACCAATACTCCCATATATACCTCTTAAATATTTAGTGTTACTTAACCTGCTGATTTACATAGCACAATATCAGAAACAATACTGATAGTACCCTTTTTTGCAAACCCTGGTACATAATTAACTAGTTCTAGATGAAATTGAAGAGATTCATATCGCTAGTTTAACCATGTCAAATCATACAAAATTTCTCTGGATGAACGCCAGAGCTGTTCCATAAGCCGCTCACATTCCTCTTCTCATGCATCAAGCACTCAAGACCAGCTCATCTTATTCCAGCTCCATGGAGCCCGGCCGGATAGTGCTGATACATCGGTTACTCGTACTAAATCCTAAAATTTAATAACATACACTTGATCAAAGGAACAGTAAATAAACTTGCTAATACAGTAGCAATAATTAACCCGCTTCGTTCGTTGCTTCACATCACGGTGCACGAATTGGCGTTCTCGTCGTTGAACATGTCGCCGTACCCGTCCCGGGGCGGCGAGAAGGCGCTCCTCTGCGGCGGCGCGCTTGCGCTGTAGTAGTAGTTGTAGTCCTCCGTCGAAGCAGGCTGATGGTCGTAGCTGTACGGCGATGGCTGAGGAGGGTAGTAGTGAGGCTGCTCGTACGGCGGGGACCGGCCGTAGTAGGAAGGGGCGGCGTAGTGCTGCTCGTCGATGTACCCTTGCGACGACGGCCCCGGCCTCGCCATCGGTGGGGCTGCGTAGTAGGACGCGCTGGGGCTCGGCCGCGCCATGTTGTAGCTCATGGTGGGCTGTGGCGCCGGCACGCGGTTCATCATGTAGCTGTCGCCGCCGCGGTCGTACTCCACCGTCACCCTGGCGGCGACCGGCTGATGATGATGATGATGTTTGGCTTTCCCCTTCGCTTCGCTGGGTTGCTGCTGCCCTGCTGCTTCTGCGGCATCAACGCTGGCGCCGGCATCGGTGTTGGCGTTCGACGTCTCTTCGCTTTCTTGAGCTGGCTGCGGGGTCTCACCGGCGTTGCTCTGCTCGGGCTCCGGTGACGGCTGGGGGTTATTACTCGGCTCTGCCGCGCTGGCCTCGGCGTTGTCCGGACCGGGCTTCTCGTCACGTTTGCTCGGCTCGCTGTTTTCGTTCTTACCGGTCTCTCGGCTTTGGCTCGCAGCAGGTGGCTGCTGCGGCCACGGCTCAGCCTGCTTGCCGGACTTGCGCAGCTTCGCGACGAGGAAGTAGGGGTCGAGCTTCGTGGAGGCTGTGACCACGACCTTGTTGCTCCGGGCATCGATGTCGCATCGGAGGACGCCTACAGGACAAGCACGCACAGGGTCAATCAGTACAGGCAGCCGTGCCTCCTAGTGGACGATCAGTACGCACAATTTCTCGACATGGCCGAAGAATTCTGGAAGGGCTATGAAGCGGGAATAATAATTGCATTCTCAAACCTCGAAGATCTTTGTATAAGCAAGCGATTTGGAAAGCCAAATAAACGAGACATACCATGAACATTTTGGAGCACTTTCTTCACCTTCTTCTTGCATCCTTCACAGTGGATGGACACCCTCAGCACCAGAACCTAAGAGCAGCATCAGAAAAACGAAATAAGCATGGAACCTATGTAAAATGAAACAAGCGGATTCGAAACAAGATTCTGAAGATTCGTACCTGGCACTCGACAGGCTCTGAGGCCATGGGAGCAAGGGAAGGTGTTGTTGATACGAGAGCGAGGAGGAGGGGAAAGTGGCCGAGAACTGCGAGGAAGTTGAAATGGCAGCAGGTAGTAGTGTGACATAACACACCTGGCGCTTCTTTTTTTTTTTTTTTGCGTGGACGAGCACAAGAAAGCATCTATGCTAGCCTCGCCTTTTTTGACAATGCTTTGTTGTCAGCACAAGAGGGAGTTAATTACGTCTCGCTTTGAGCCATGATTAAGCGCGAAATGATGGTGCATGTCCAGATTTGCAAAAGCTAAACTCTGGATTGATCTGGAATTGGTATCTGTTTTTCCCACTGGCATCCGGGATTATTTTTTATCGGAAACGTGGAAGGAAGATTAAAAATACGACGAGTTTAAATGTTTGATGGCTGGCTTTTGAAAATAGATTATGTTCCTTTTGTACTGAATGTGCTGCAGCATATGTTGTCTACTGGCGGGTGGGCGTCCAGCTGATGAGCTGAATGTGTACAATACGAAGATCCGGCTCTGAAACCTGAAAGCGCGCGCGATAATGGTAACGGACGGTGACATCCAAAACCTTCCGAGTTTCTGCTCAAACGTCAAACCAAAAATACACGGTCCTCCTGCGCCGCTTCAACAGGAACCCAAAAATACACGGCCATCACTACCGATCCCCGTCCCTTTCTTTCGGCGAATTTCTTCCTCCCATCACCGCAGAACAAAGGCTCTCCATTCCCATTCCGCTTTGCTGTAAATACGAAGGCTACAGCAACGGCGGCGGCAGCTCAGATCGGTGCTCTGGCTCTGCGAAAGCCAAAGGAGCACGGTGGAGGAAAAGCGAGACGAAACGGCCTTCTGAATCTGAAGCGGCACTACTTTTTCGGAAGCGGTTTTTGCGTCGTCCTCGTAGTCGTCGTCTTTAGCTAGCGTCTGTCTCGGATGGAGGAGTGCGGAATATGGCTTTTTCGATTGTGCGGACGCGGTGTCGTCGGCGTTGAACTCGGATGGGCACGTGTACTCGCTACTCGGCGGCGATATCTTTCCGGTAAGCCGCCGGTAACTATAGTTTGCCAAATGGGCCGCCCGGTCCGAGCACGGCACGGCCCGGATGCGGCCCGACCCGAAGTGGTCCAGCACTGTAACATCCATAATTCTTGTACAAAAATTTGCTCAAACCTTGATCATTGTAGCATGCATTTTTATGTGAATTTTTGGTGTTCAAACGAGTAGCAAACGATTCAAATTGAATTTAAATTCAAATCAAAAGAAAAGAATGGAAAAAGAAAAAGAAAAAGAAATAAAAACCCTCCTGGGCCGATTTCCCTCCCCTGGCCCATTTCCTCTCCCCCTCCTGCGGCCCAGCTGAATCCACCCGCGCCCCCCCCCCCTCCCTTCTCTCTCTGCCAGGCGGACCCCACCTGTCATCCCCAACCCCCGGTAACCGCCACCCCTCTTCTTTCCCACGCCATGCCGCGCCCACGTCGAAACCCCCCCCCTCCAACTGCCTCGCCCACGCACGGATCATCCCCGGGAAAACCTCCCTCGCACGCGCCGACAACCACCGCGCCCCACCCCGCTATAAACTCCCCCTCTCCCCCTCTCTTTTCTCCTCCCCGCGCTCAAACCTAACCGCACGTCGCCAAGGTCCGTCGCACCTAATTCCGGCTAACCGACGGCCGCCTTGCCCTCCCCCACGCTCTGACCTCTTCACCGTGAACCCAGGAACTCGCCAGACAAGGTTGCGCAAGGAGATCGCCGGGAAATCACCAAGTCCGACGAGGTCCGACGCCAACCGCCGCCCTCCCTCGTCGCCGACTCATCTCCGGCCGATTTCACGCCCCAACACTCCCCTAGGTGAGTTCCCCTACTCCTCCTCTCTCGATCCATGTTCTCGGCGCATAGAATTAGCTTGGAAATCGCCGTTTGGGTGATCTCCGGCGAGATCACCGCCGGCAACCGTCGGGCGCCGCCGCGTCGCGCGCGCGCGCGCCGGTTAGGGGCGACGTGGCCCAATCTGGGCCATCGGTTGAACCCGTACGGTGGAGATTAGATCCCCGTAACGGTTCGGTTAATAAAATCTCGCGCGTCCATTTAGAATCCAACGGCTCACATTTGAATCTAGTTTCCCGCCTGCGCATTTGCACCGGAGCCCCTGGAATTTCACTAGCTACCCCCTGTGCTTCTCGGTAATTCGAATCTAGCCCCCAGAAATCACAGACTAGCCCCTGGAACCCTAAAAATTGGTTTTAATCATTTAATTAAGCATTCTAACCCCTGTAATTTTGTAGAATATTGTATTTGGACCCTGTACAGTGTAGAAAACAATTTATTTAGCCCCTGGACTTTTATTTAATTACTGAATAGGGTTTTTAATTGTATTTAAGGTGTAGAAATTAGATAAAAATGGTAAATAAGTGTAGGGATGTTATGAAAAATTGTTATAAACTATTTTATGCTGTGAATTAATTGTAGAGTTCATATAAAATATATTTGGTCCCTGGATTAATTATTATAAAGGTTTTAAAATACATTTTTGCTATAGAAAATTCAATAAAATTGGTTTTAGGCTATAATAAAATCCCAAAATTCTAGGAAAAATATAAATTGCATACTTTGGCCATGTTAAATGATAAATACCTCGTAGGGACGCATTAGTGTAGGATTTTGTGCTTATGTGTATGTGTGAATGTATTGTTTTGCGTGCCTTTACTTATTTAGCTTTATTCTATTCTTGCCATTGCTTGGGCATATATCTAGAGTCGTTCTACGACCCTAACCTCAACTTCCAAGACCAAGACTTCGTCAATTCTCAAGTCTCCAACGAATGCAAGTGCTCTTGACCATCTTGTACCTATTTTAGGAATTTAGCTAGTTGCATGCTAATTAAATTGATGTCCTACTTCATGTTTACATGCCCTGTTCCACATAATTCCTTGTTACCTGAAATGGGTTGGGAAGTAGATAGGTCTTATTTATGCTTAGCCATGCTTAGACATTGGGATTGGGATTTCATACTATTGTGCTATGTTGAACTTTATGGTAACTTGAACTTGTGCTGGTTACACAACTGTAGTGGATAGGAATCTGGTGGCAGGTTGGTATTGGTATGGTGCAGTGCACGAGACCCGGGATTGGGGTTTGTTACCACCGGATTCTAAGGACCGGTTTATGGAGGAAGCCACTAAGCTTTATAGTACCACCACGAGACTGAGATGGGGCAGCTTGGTCAATTAATTAGGTTTCTCCCGATAAACTGCTAGTGGTTGGATGGTGCGGGGAATGAGTCGGGTGATCCGCTCTTGGAACCGCAAGGCTCAAGAGGGGGCTCTGGGGCGGAGGGTTACTCCGAGAATCCCCAGTGGTGGAAACCTTAGAGGGCTAGCACTAGTCGGGAGTATCTTTGTAAAGACCATGTTGTGATCTCCTGGCCTCACACCAAAGGAAGTGTGTAATGTGGTTAGCTACCACGGGCAATCAGGGAGGTTCACTTAGTCCACCTGGCAACAGGGGATGAAATCACTGCTTGTGGGGAAAGGGTACACTCTCTGCAGAGATTTGGTAAAACTGTCATGACAGCCGTGCTCACGGACAAGAGCGACTTGGGGGCCAGTTCATAATTAGACTATGGTTGGGAAATGATGGTTCATTATGATTCAAGTACTTTCATTGTCATTAATCATGTGTTGATTATTTATTGAATTATGATATTGATAATTGAAAGCTAAGGATAGGTTCTAAGCATAGTGCTAAGCCATATTTGGCCTTTCCTTGCTCTAGCCAATCATGTCATTCTCTTCCCGCACTTGCTGAGTACTCTATGTACTCAAGCGTTTAATTCTCCCTTAGAGTATGAAGAAGAAGAAGCTGCACCGGAGGACTTCTACGTCAACCCGGAGGACTTGGTCTAGGCTGGCGACCTCACGCGCAACGACTGCCTGTGGAGACGAAGCCCGCTTACCTACCTTGCTTTCTGTAGTGATGAACTGTTTAGTGCTGTAAATATTTGTGGAGTGTATTTGTAGACCTTCGGGTCGTTCTGTAAGACTATTTATGTATTTCGAACATGGCAATGTAATGGTATTTCACTTTCGTCAACACATGTACGATTCAACTGATCCTGGCGTACATGTGGTTAGCGTCTGTTCATCTTTACGATGACCGGGCGTGACAAAGTGGTATCAGAGCCGTGTTGCCCGTAGGACGCAAGCCTAGTTAGAAATGGCCGAGAATTAAGGACTATACTATTTTCATATGAAATAGTATTTCCAAAACCTTGTGCTCTCCATCTCCACCCTTGTGCTTCTTACCTTGCTTTGCTTATTTGTTTTTATTCTAACTTGAGTTATTAGTTATTAATCTCACTCTCTTCTTTTCAAATGTTTGTAGATGGCGCGGACCAAGCAGACGGCCCGTAAGTCGACTGGGGGTCGTGTTCCTCAGCACGCCCTAGCCAGTCGCTCCGCACCTCACACACCCCGGAGGGAGACGACACTGCTCTCCAACGGGAGTGCTGCTTCGAGGATGCGCGTCCGTCTTCGTTCTCTTCTTCGAGCTGCGGGGTACCGTGAGTACCGTGTCCGCTTAGTCTACCACACCACTAGGGTCTTTGCACCCTATACTGGTGAGCTGGAGTGGACTTCTCAGCTGGCCGTCTACTACGACTCGGAGTTGCTGCACTCGCACTTCTCTCCGGCCTGGAGGAGCTCCCAGCGTGCAGCTGAGGAGGACGCCACGTGGGAGGCGACCACCTACTGGAGCCACGCCCACAGGTTCCTTCTTGGGTGCACGGAGCACGCGTACACCCCTCAGCGCCCTAGTGGCACAGCCGCCTTCACTGGACGTGACGTCGAGGGACGCTTGACTCACCCCCGGTGCGAGAGGCTGGTGGACGACGTTGTGGAGTTGTCTTCGCGACTCCAGCGTTGTCAGCAGGAGCTGCAGGACAGCAGGGACCTGGTCGACCGCTACGAGCGACTTCGCCGACGCTACACGAGGATCACTGGAGTTGATCCTAACTCTCCGCAGTACGCTTCAGACGTGGAGCCTTGGGACCCGAACTCTCCGGATCGCCGCATGAACTCCCCCGAGAACTCAAGAGAAGACTCAGAAGAAGAAGACCCGGAGATGGAGGTTGAGGAGGACTCCGACGAGTAGGAGTGGACTCGTTTCCCGCTGGACGACTCAAGACAGTTATCCTTAGTTTGTAGGAGCGTGTAGCTGCGCCCTCCCTAGTCTTGAGTTGTGTCTTTTATGTTGTTATGCTAGTAGTTTGCTTCATGTTGTGTGTGTTGGGTGCGACATGAGTTGTGGAATGCTTCGGCATCCTGTCCACATCCATGTCTTTAGTCTTGTTTATGTGTCGTGTGAGTGGTGGAATGCTTAGGCATCTTGTCCACCTCCACACTAGTTGATTAGTGAACTTGCTTTATGTCTATTACCCTTGATGCATGTAGTTGGGACTGTGTTACCCTAGTGTATCCTTTCTTATCTCATCTATTATTCTACGACCTCAATGAACTTCTCTATCACAGATGGCTGGACGAGGTAGAGGTAGAGGTCGTGGTCGTGGTAACCCACCTCTGGATGAAGAACTTGGAGGTGTCCCTGGATGGAATGCAAGGGGTGCTCGAGGAGCCCCAACCTCTCAACAAATGCAACAGATGATGGCTCTTCAGACCCAGTTGCTTAACAACCTCACCCAAATTGTCACCAACCTGCAACAAGCCCCACCCCCACCACCAAACTACAACCTTCCGCCACCACCACCTTTTCCACCTAGGTCCTTCCTTAGGGACTTCCTGAACACCCATCCACCCACTTTTGCCACCGTTACCGAACCCATGGACGCCGATGATTGGCTCCGTACCATTGATAGCAAGCTGAGGCTCATCCACTGTGAAGGAAGGGAGAAAGTGCTATTAGCCTCTCATCAACTTCAAGGACCAGCAGCTGACTGGTGGACCGCCTTCACCGAAGCCCACCGGGATCCGGAAAATATTACATGGGAAGAATTCCGAACCAACTTCCGCAATCACTTCATACCTGAAGGAGAGATACAAGCCAGGCGTGAAGAATTCCTGATGCTAAAGCAAGGCCGTATGACTGTGAGGGCCTACCTGAATGCCTTCACCCAGCTATCCCGCTATGCCCCAACAGACGTGGATACCGACGCCAAGAAGCAATTCCGCTTCAAGAATGGGCTGGACAAAGAGTTAAAGTTCGCCATGTCTTCCAGCGACTACGGCGACTTCCAGAAATTAGTTGACAAAGCTTTTGAAGTGGAGAGGACTAAGAAGGAACTGGATGATGATGAAAGAAAGAGGAAGTTGACTTTAGCAGCACATGCCTCTAGCAGCAATGTACGCCCCCGTCTCAACCCTCCACCTACAACTAACATGACTCGTCCCATGAACTACTCGGGACAGAGGTTTCCCAACTCCAGCTACAGGCCACCCACTCCCTACAACCAGCAGATGCGCCAGCAGCAGCAGCAGCCACCACGCCAGCCAACGCAACCCCCACGCCAGCAGATGCAGCCACCCCGCCCTTCAGCCCCCGCTAACCGTCCAAGTGGCCAACCCCCAAGAAACCAGTCAGGAGGCAACAAGGGTCCAAATAATGCTGCAGGAGTACAATGCTACAAGTGCGGAGAATGGGGACACTATGCCAGCAGTTGTCCAAAGAAGCAGCAAAACCCAACTGGCCGTGTCAACCATGTGACTCTGGAGCAAGCACAGGAAGCACCTGATGTGGTGATCGGTACGTTCTCTGTCAACTCCCACCCCGCCACCATATTGTTTGATTCGGGTGCTACACATTCATTCATATCCAAGGATTTCATAAAGAAGCGTGACATGGTAGTTACATTCTTGAATGGGCCATTATTGATAAACTCTCCTGGAGGAGAGATGGTGGCAAGGCATCTATGCCGAAAAGTGAGTATAAACATAAGGGGGGTAGTCTTTTGGGCCAACCTAATAGTGTTGGACTCACAAGGATTAGATATCATTCTGGGAATGGACTGGTTGACAAAGAATCAAGGAGTAATTCATTGTGCAACTAGAACAGTCTGCTTAACACACCCGAATGGCACCACAGTGGAATTCAAGCCAGATCAGACACAAGAAGTAGTAGTGCAAATCAACCATCTTGAGAGTACCAAAGACATCAGGGTTGTGAAAGAATTTCCGGATGTATTCCCAGATGACTTGCCAGGTATGCCCCCTGATCGAGAGATTGAATTTATCATTGAATTAGTACCTGGAACGGCCCCAATATATAAGAGGCCATATAGAATGGATGCTAAACAATTAGCTGAGCTAAAGGATCATATTGAGGAGTTATTGGCAAAAGGATATATTCGCCCTAGCTCATCGCCTTGGGGAGCACCGATCATATTTGTACCTAAGAAGGATGGAACTCAAAGGTTGTGTGTGGATTATCGTGCCTTAAATGAGGTAACAATCAAGAATAAATACCCACTACCCAGGATTGAAGATTTATTTGATCAGTTAAGAGGAGCATGTGTGTTTTCCAAGATTGATCTTCGTTCGGGCTACCATCAACTGAAGATTAGACCGTCGGATATTCCCAAAACGGCATTCGTCTCTCGGTATGGATTATATGAATATACCGTTATGTCGTTCGGATTGACCAATGCTCCGGCGTATTTTATGTATCTTATGAACAAGGTTTTCATGGAGTACTTGGACAAGTTCGTAGTGGTGTTCATCGATGACATACTTATCTACTCCAAGACGGAAGAAGAGCATGAGGAGCACCTCAGGATGGCCCTACAGAAGCTTCGCCAACACCAACTGTATGCCAAACTTAGCAAGTGTGAGTTTTGGCTAAAGGAGGTATCATTTTTGGGACATGTCATATCTGAAGGAGGTATAGCAGTGGATCCAGGCAAAGTGGCCGATGTCCTTAAGTGGGAAACACCTGAGAGTGTACATGATATAAGAAGATTCTTAGGTATGGCTGGTTATTACCGTCGATTCATCGAGGGATTTTCAAAGATCTCTCGACCACTAACCAAGTTGCTTGAGAAAGGAGTTGCTTTCAAGTGGACCCCCGAATGTGAAGTAAGCTTCGCCGAATTGAAGAAGAGGTTGACCAGTGCACCGGTGTTGGTGATGCCTGACATGCAGAAGGAGTTTGTGGTTTATTGTGATGCATCTGGTCATGGTTTAGGATGTGTCTTAATGCAAGGAGGACATGTTGTGGCTTATGCTTCAAGACAGCTTCGGAAACATGAGAGGAACTATCCAACACATGACTTAGAATTGGCAGCTGTTGTTCATGCTTTGAAGATATGGAGACATTACTTAATGGGAAAAAGGACGGAGATATATACAGATCACAAGAGCTTGAAGTACATATTTACACAGCCGGATCTTAATCTCAGGCAACGTCGCTGGTTGGAGTTAATCAATGACTTTGATGTGGGAATCAACTATCATCCAGGCAAGGCTAATGTGGTCGCTGATGCTCTAAGCAGGAAGGGACAAAGCAATAACTTGTCAGTACAAGCTCTTCAACCCCAGCTATGTGAAGAGTTTGCAAGGTTAAATCTATGTCTAGTGTCTAGCACTGAAGCAGTTGCTATGGAAGTGGACTCAACCCTTGAGCGTGATATACGAGAAGGGCAGAAGAATGATGAGAAGGTCAAGGAGATCAAACAGTTGATGAAGAAAGGGAAAGCCCCGAACTTTAGAGAGGATGAACAAGGAACCTTATGGCTTGGAAAGCGGATTTGTGTTCCAGATGTCAAGGAGATTAAAGAGTTGATATTAAGAGAAGCTCATGACTCATCATACTCCATTCACCCCGGAAGCACAAAGATGTATCAAGACCTTAAAGATCGATATTGGTGGCATGGAATGAAACGGGATGTGGCCGAATATGTGGCCATATGTGATACATGTCAATTGATTAAGGCGGAACATCAAAGACCAGCAGGATTATTGCAACCAATCAAAGTGCCAGAATGGAAGTGGGAAGAAATTAGTATGGACTTCATTGTGGGACTACCAAGAACACAGTCTGGATATGATTCTATATGGGTTATTGTGGACCGTCTAACTAAAGTGGCTCACTTTATTCCTGTGAAAGAGACCTACAACGGCCCCAAGTTGGCGGAACTATACTGTCGGTACCCTAAAAACCATACACCCCCTGAGGTTATGAAGATCTCAAGGGAAGGACATCAACTCAAATTGAAGACCCTCGGGGGCCCACTCGCCAGACGTGACGGGACCCACTTCTCCAACATGGTTAACCTCTAGGTTGCCACGTGTACTGTCAGCCCAGAGCTATTACCCGCAAAGGTGAAGCTTCGGGCCAAGTACTGAAACGGCACCTCCGGAGGTAGCCCCTGACCGAGAGAAGCTCCGGACCTGACACGTGGCAGGCCGCCCCGGAGCTTCCCGCCTCCCTCGAGCAAGCTCCGGAGGTGCCACGTGTCCATACGTCGGAGCTGGCCGCTTTAAACCCCCGGGAGACGTTGTAACGGCTCCGGATCTCCAAAGGACAGCCACGGACTTCAAGACCCGGTTAATTATCATTAATTCCACATTAATGATATTTAAACGGATGATATTAACTCCCGTAACGGCACTGTCGGAGCCGTTACAGGGTCATTAACAACAATTAATCTTGTGTATCAATGCCAATAACCGCCAGGGCCACATGTCGGGCCAGGCTGACTTGTAACGGTTTGTCCTTGTACTATAAAAGGACAAACCTCCGATACACGGGGAGAGGACTCTCGAACATACTCAAGCTCACAAGTAAATACAACTCACACACACACCCGTGGAGTAGGGTATTACGCTCAGGCGGCCCGAACCACGTAAACTACTGTGTCACTCGTGTCCAAATCACACTTCACTTTCTTAGATCTCCGCGCGCCCAAACCGAACCACAACTCCTTTAAACACTTTCATAGTGTCAGGGGATCTGCCGACTCCAACAGTCGACAGTTGGCGCGCCAGGTAGGGGGCGCCTGAGATCTTCAAGAATGGTGAATTCTGCAGCTGGATCATCCAACGGGCAACCTGCTGCTCAGGCTGTCGGAGACAATCCCTCCAACATGCAACCACCGGCAGGAGCCTCGGTTCCAGCGGGAGTCACACTCCCACCACCACCATCTTCTCCGGCAAGACATGCCGAACGGCATGATGGTGCACCGGCGTCACATTCTGCGCCGGCAAGTCGTGACAACCCAGAACACGCGCTCCATGCAGCGCGTGCTCTCCTTCAGCGACCACCACCTCCGGATGCATCTCAAGGTGCCATGGAACAATGGAGAGCTGATATTGAGCATTTGGTCGCAGCAGCGGCCGAACGCCTCAACAATCAGGGTCCACCTCCTTCAGGGCGGGCCCCGTCGCAGCGACGAACGTTGTCTGGAAGACTTGGTCCACATGTCTCCAACAACCGGAGAAGAGCTGCGTCACAGCAAGTGACGTCGTTGCCCTCTGGGGCACGACGTGCCCATACTGCATCTCGACTTTCGACACACGACCTCCGGGCGGAGCTTGATCGCCGATACCGCCAACAGGATGGCCGTGTCCACATCGAGCGAGCTCGAGAAAGACGAGATGCTCAAGACCTTTCTACTCTGGAAGGAGTAGGAGGAGGCTGTTCCGCCCTAGCCATGCATCTGCGCATGGTTAGATGGCCACAGAAGTTCCGGCCACACTTGCCGGAAAAATTCGACGGGACTGTCAATCCCGTAGAATTCCTACAGATATACTCCACTGCGATCTTAGCAGCTGGAGGAAACGAGGCCGTAATGGCCAATTACTTTCCAGTGGCTTTAACTGGGACCGCCAGGTCCTGGTTTATGAGCCTTCCACCCAACTCTATCGACAGTTGGGAGGAGCTATGCCGCCAGTTCACCGCCAATTTCGGGAGTTCATACACCCGTCCGGGCACCGAACTGGACCTTTTTGCGGTCGTGCAAAAAGGAGGAGAATCTTTGCGGTCATTCATCCAGAGATTCTCTCAGGTACGTAACACAATCCCTTCTATCTCAAGCGCTTCTGTCATTGTAGCATTCAGACAGGGGGTACGAGACAAGAAGATGTTGGAGAAGCTGGCGATCAAAGAGATCACCAGTGTCACGGAGCTCTTCAGCCTGGCTGACAAATGTGCCAGAGCTGCGGAGGGTCGTGAAATGCACTCCAAACCAGCCCTGGAGGATCATAAAAAATCCTCCAAAGAAGAAGCCGCTACCTCCGGGAGTGGCAAGAAGAAAAAGAAGACCAACGGCAAGAAGAAGCCGTCGGCCGGCACATCCAACGTTGCAGCCGCTGCAACTCCTGGTGGCCGGGGGCCACGCCCCGAGAAGCGACCTCGACCGTCTTCCGAAGACGGTGGCAAATCCAAGATGTGGTGCCCCATTCACAAAACGGGCAGCCACAGACTGGAGGACTGCCGGGAGGTCCAAAACCTTGCCGAGCGCTACCACAAGCGCCGGGAAGGGTCTCCCTTCCAACAGAGGGAGGGGAAACAAAAGGTCGATGAAGCTCCGGCTGAAGAGGAGTTGGGGTTTCAAGACCCCAAAAAGGTCTTGAAAGCCGTCTACACCTCTGTCGACGATGATTCTGACGTCTCCGACAACGAGCGTCGAAAAACCATGAACACCATCTTTGGTGGATCATGGGACATCACCTCTCATCGTGTCATCAAGACTATGCGACGGGATATGGCTGCTGTAGCTCCTACAGCTAGACCGGAGCCACATCGAAAGTGGATGGACACACCCATCACTTTTGATGCTTCAGACTGTCCTCAAAGCATGGTCGGAGCTGGCCAGCTGCCCTTGATGGTATCTCCCACCATCAAAAACATCCAGCTCCATCATGTCCTGGTGGACGGAGGTTCGGGGCTTAATCTCATCAGCTTCGAAGCTTTCACTAAGCTTCAGCTTCGACCTTCAGACCTCCAGCCCTCTCGACCTTTCTCCGGAGTAGGTCCGGGGGCCATAACCCCACTCGGAGCTATTACTCTCCCTGTTACCTTCGGGACCCGGGAGAAGTATCGCACCGAAAAGTTGGTCTTCGACGTCGCTCAGATCAACTTACCATTCAACGCCATTTTGGGTAGACCTGCCTTGTACAAATTCATGGCAGCTGCTCATTATGGATACCTGGTGTTGAAGATGCCGACACCAGTAGGCGTTCTCCGGATCCGTGGAGATCGCACTGCCGGAGTAACTGCTCTGGAGGAACTCCATGCACTCACCACAGCGCAAGAGGAGGACTCCAGACAGAAGCAAGCTCCACAACCTCCGAGCATTCGTCAACGAGGCTCGACCTCTGCACCCCGTGTGCAGCCAAGCGGCGACACTGACATTCCCGTCAAAGTCGTCCAAATTGGTTCCGATGTCACCCAAACTACCCGCATATCGGGTGGCTTGAACGACAAATAGGAACTCGCGCTCATCACTTTCCTCCGGGCTAACGTTGACGTGTTTGCCTGGCAACCGTCACAAATGCCTGGGATCCCTAGGGAAGTGATTGAGCACAATCTGAAGATTTTCCCCGACGCTCGGCCTGTACACCAGAAACCTCGGAAGCAATCTGAAGAGCGACAGAACTTCATCCGACAAGAAGTGAAGAAGTTGCTCGAAGCCGGATTCATCCGAGAAGTCTACCATCCAAAATGGTTGGCAAACCCAGTCGTTGTGCCTAAGGCCGGTGGGAAACTTCGGATGTGCATCGACTACACCACACTGAATAAGGCATGTCCAAAAGATCCATTCCCACTACCTAGAATAGACCAGATAGTGAATTCCACCTCCGGGTGTGAGTTACTGTGTTTCCTAGATGCATATTCAGGATATCATCAAATCCGTATGTCTAGGGAAGATGAAGAACATACTTCATTCATCACAGTGGATGGGTTATATTGTTACACAGCCATGCCTTTTGGTCTCAAAAATGCAGCTTCAACTTTTGTACGAGCAATGTACAAAACTTTCGAAGAACTCATCAGAGACATAGTGGAGGTGTACGTTGATGACATCGTGGTCAAAGTCAAAAACAAGGAGTCCCTCTTGGACACCTTGCAGGCTGTCTTTGACAAGCTGCGGGCCACCCGCACGAAGCTAAACCCAGACAAGTGCGTCTTCGGGGTTAGTTCCGGAAAGCTTCTTGGTTTCCTGGTAAGTCACCGGGGTATAGAGGCTAATCCGGCGAAGATAAAAGCCATTGAAGACATGCGGCCACCAACCCGCATCAAAGACGTCCAAAAATTAACTGGATGTCTAGCAGCCCTCAGTCGGTTCATTTCAAGACTGGCGGAAAGGGCACTCCCCTTCTTCAAGTTGCTAAGGAAGTCCGGACCATTCCAATGGTCTGAAGAAGCAGAGAAGGCATTCCAGGAGCTGAAACAGTTCCTCACCACCCTACCAGTTTTGGTAGCTCCAAACCCTGGTGAGCCTTTATTGCTTTACATTTCAGCAGCTGACGAAGTCGTCAGTATGGTTCTGGTTGCGGAGAGACCGGAACTACCCAATACTCAGGAATCTAGATCCCTTCGGGAGGATCCGGAGGTTCCTGAAAGCGGGTCTGGGTCCCAGCTCCCAGACTTGGGCCCACAAGAAGCCACTTCAGAGGATCTGGATCCTTCCGATAGGATTCAAGTCATTCCTGAAGAAGCTCCGGGTTCCTCCACCCAGAACCCGGAGGTCCCTGAAGATAATCTGGACCCCTCTGACAAGGTCCGGATCAATGAAGAGGAAGTTCCGGACCCCTCCGGGAAGGTCCGGACCATTCAACGCCCAGTATACTTCATCAGTGAAGTGTTACATGATGCCAAGACTCGATACCTAGAGGTGCATAAGCTGCTCTACGCGGTTCTTATTGCCTCAAGGAAGCTTCGACATTATTTCCAAGCTCACAAAGTCTCGGTGGTAACCTCATATCCACTTCGAGCGATTCTGCATAATCCCAATTCGACCGGGAATATAGCGAAGTGGGCAGCGGAACTGGCTGAATTCGACCTCGAATTCATTCCAAGGCAAGCAATCAAGAGTCAAGCGTTGGCAGATTTCGTGGCAGAATGGACTCCCTCTCCATTAAACCCTGGGGGCCCCAGCGAGCAGAAGAAGGAACCACAAGTTCCGGCCTTCACTAAGCCTCACTGGACCCTTTACTTCGACGGCTCCATGCAGAAGCAGGGAGCCGGAGCTGGAATCCTTCTCCTCGCACCAACCGGGGAGAAGGTAAAATACATGGTGCACCTTGACTTCAAGGCAACCAACAACATGGCGGAGTACGAAGCACTCATATATGGATTGAAAGTGGCACTATCCTATGGTGTCAAGCAGTTGCTGGTCAAAGGAGATTCACAACTTGTCATCAAACAGGTGAAGGGTGAATGCTCCTGCAATAATCTCCAGCTGGCTGCTTATCTCCTTGAAGTCCAGAGGCTTCAGAAGGACTTCGAAGTCCTAGATCTTCACCATGTTCAGCGTGCTCACAACGCTGAAGCTGACGAACTCTCGACCAAGGCGTCAACCGGAGCTCCGGCTCCAGACGGAACCTTTGTCCGGAGGTTGTCAAAACCCACAGTTCAGCCTGCCGAACTGAACGAAGGGGGCGAGATCAGCATCCCAAAGCTGACGGTCCCAATGGCCCTGTTACCATGGCAGCCATCAAGGGTCGTAGGTGCTGCCGGGAGCTCCGAGCAACCCTGCACGCAAGACTCAAATGCTCAAGTCAGTTCCGATGCATGGATCTCGGAGATCCGGAACTACTTGAAAGACAACATCCTTCCTGACGATGATGTATCCGCTGACCGGGTAGTCAGATTGGCTAAAAGATACACGTTGGTAGAAGGGGATCTCTACCGGCGCGGTGCCAACGGCATCCTAATGCGGTGCATCACAAGGGAAGAAGGCTGCGAGCTCCTCGCAGAAATCCATGGAGGTGAATGTGGGAACCACGTGTCTTCCCGCACGCTGGTCGGAAAAGCCTTTCGGCACGGCTTCTACTGGCCTACAGCGCTCCAGGATGCTACTGAGCTAGTGAAGAAATGCAAAGCATGCCAATTTCATGCAAAGCAAATTCATACACCTGCTCAGCCCTTACAAATGATACCTCCTACGTGGCCTTTCGCTGTGTGGGGGATGGACATCTTGGGACCCTTCCCAAGAGCCGTCGGAGGTTACAAGTTCCTGTATGTCGCCATCGACAAGTTCACCAAGTGGCCGGAAGCTACTCCTGTTGTGACGATCAACAAACAATCTGCAATCAATTTTCTACAATCTATCGTGAGCAGATTCGGAGTCCCAAACAAGATCATCACTGACAATGGGACTCAGTTCACAAGCTCCGCATTTCAAGGATATTGCGAAGACCTCGGCATACAAGTTTGCTACGCTTCCGTAGCTCATCCTGCCAGCAATGGGCAAGCCGAGAGAGCAAACGCAGAGATCCTTAAAGGATTAAAAACGCGCACTTATGAGCGTTTGAAAAAGCACGGAGCTAATTGGATCGAAGAGCTTCCGCCCACTCTATGGGCTAACAGGACTTCTCCAAGTCGGGCAACCGGAGAAACACCCTTCTTCCTGGTGTACGGAGCAGAAGCGATCCTTCCTCCGGAAATCACCCTGGGTTCTCTCCGAGTCCGGACCTTCGACGAAGCCGCGCAGGACCAGCTCCGGCGTGAAGACCTAGACCTCCTCGAGAAGGGAAGGTGCCAAGCAGCTGTTCGGAACGCCCGATATCGCCAAGCTCTACGGCGCTATCATCAGCGGCATGTACACAACCGACAGCTCGAGGAAGGCGATCTGGTGCTACGGAGAATACTATCCAGAGAAGGGCAAAACAAACTCTCCCCCGGCTGGGAAGGACCCTTCCGAGTGATCAAAGTATCCCGTCCCGGAAGCGTTCGCTTGGCTGCCGAGGATGGGACACCTCTCCCAAATCCTTGGAATATCGAGCACCTCCGTAAGTTCTACACTTAATTCCACGGAGGTGAGTCTTAAGTAACTTGAAGTGTATGTTATAGAGTCATTGTACAGAGTCGGGTAGATCCTCCGGGAGAGCAGCTGGACCTTTCCCGAAAGGTTTGGAAAGCTCATGCAACACTTGATACAGTCTCCGGACTAGAAGTGTAGCTAATTACCCTGGGTTAAACGAGAAACCGAACACGCTTAGCCTGGTTCCGTACCCTAAGAGTGTACTTGTTTCCCCTGTACCCCGGACCTATAATGAAAGACATCTTCATGTGAAATAGACTCCACGTGCATTCATTTTTGCATAAGGCTCGACATTTTTATTTTTCTCTTTCTTGTCTATAACAGAAACGTGCAATTCTTAAGAAGTTCTAGTTAAACCGGTTTATGTATAATTTGAGTTGAATTGTCAGATTTTTTAGATTTAAATATCATCTGTGGCCAACTCGCCTGAAAGCCGCCAAGCCATTCTAGGGCCGGAGTGTGCTATCGACTTAGCGTGGTCAAGCACCCTAAGTACGCCACTCTACCTACATCCCGGCAGGCCAAAGTAAGGTGGGTTCACGGACAATTGGATCTAAAAGAAAAGACAATTCATCCAATTGTACTAAAAATCGTGTTCAACTTGAAATTCTCTTAAGAACCGTAAGCCGCGACGAAGTTATAGATAAGGAACGAATTTTACTGTTTTTCTTGCCTTAAGTGTGCAGGAAAAATAAACCCAACATTGATGAAGAAAAATCGGAGTTAACCAAGCTCCGACTCCCACTGGCGTTAACTTAAAGATGGTGAGAAGACTCTATCACTAGAGTCTGTTGCCAGCAAGCCAAGCGTGGCAAAGGTCATTGCCGGAGCTACTAAGCTCCGACACCTTGAAGTATTAACTATCGACACTCAACGTGTTGGTAGAGGCTATTGCCGGAGCTACTAAGCTCCGACGATGGACAGTGCCGGAGCTTCTAAGCTCCGACGATTTCAAGGGACCTTCACTATCGAAAACTTCGGACCTAAACTATACGAGTTCGAAGCAAATTTGTCTTCAACAAAACTCAACATCCTTTTGGTACATGTCCACAATCAAATTGTGCACATCTACCAGGGGGCCAAGTGAAGACAAAGATGTTGAAGACAAGAAATGAAATTCACGAAAAATTGGGGATTTCATTTCATTTGAAGACCAGAGATTACATCTGGGGACAAAGGATTACAAAATTGAGGAAGAAGAGAAGATACAAATAAAGGCTAAGAAAGATAGTCCTAGACCCTATGGAAGAACTCAGCGACCTTCTGGGCGACCTCCGACACGCTGGCTCGGGTAGCTTCGCCTTCTCCTTCAACGGGGCCTTCAAGCACCGGGTCCAGAGGGAATCGAGGGTTCCGGCTAGTGTAACACGTCAACACATACTCTGTGACGTTTCTAGCCAGGGATTGCCCCTCGACCTCCAACTGGTCCGCGATGACGTCGCCCACCTTGGAGAGCTTGCTGCCCGCAGCGCCCAACGCTTGCAGCGCAAGGTCCGGCTCCGGCTCCGGATCATCCGGAAGCACGGGGCTGAAACCCATCGGCGCTAGCGCATCGTCGGCCTTGCTCAGGAACTCCCAAATTTGCAGGGAGTCCGTCTTCCTCAGGCCCTTCATCTCTTCCAAGGACCACCGGGCCGCCGCCAGCTCCGAGTTCTCGCGGGAGAGGCGCTCAACTTCTTTGGCGTTTTGCTGAATCTTCGCAGCAACCCGCTTTTCGAGTCTTCCGAGCTCCTCCTCCCGGAGGTGGATCTTGTTCCGGCGGTCGACCAGGTCTTTCTCCCTAGCCTCTATTTTCTTCTCCCGGGCGACGAGGGCACACTCATACTCGTAGAGTTCCTGCCCTCGCACCCAGGTCTTCTCCTCCTCCTCGAGGCAGCGCTCTTCCAATTTTTTAGCGCGCTCCTCGAGGCCCTTGTCCGCCAGAGCTGTCTTCTCGGCAAGCTCTTCTTCACGTCGCAAGACGTCGTCCCGTAGTTCCAGGAGTTTTTGCTCCTCATCCTCGAGCCGCTTTTCCCTTCCCTCAAGTGCCTCTCGGCGCTTGATGAGTGCGGTACTGATGGCTTCGAGTTGATCGAACCGAGCGTTGGCTGCATCATTGGCAGCCTTAGCTTGGTCATGGTACTCCCGGGATTGGGCGTCGAGGTTGTGAGTCATGCTCTCCCTCTCGTCCAGCATCTCACCCCAAAGCTCCAGGCGGATCTTCTCCCGCCTGATCCATTCCTTGTCCTCAGCAATCCTCGACTGCGCCAGCTTGGTCTCGAATTGGAGTCTATTACGCCACCTCCTAAGGGTTTGGCGCTCCTCTTCAAGAACCTTGCTGTCGTGGAAGAAGGCTAGTTGGACTTGGCGCAGACTGGAGCAAGCGTTGTCGATGGACATCGACAGCGAGATGGGCTCCAGACCTTCTGGGGTCTCCTCCGCTGGCTCCAGCGGGTCTTCATCTACAAAAATTGGGTCCCACTCTACGAGAGCGGAACCCCGAGCTTACAAGGCACTAGGGCCCTCCTCCGGGATGGCCTCAGTCGCCACCGAAGAAGGTCCCGCCACCAAATCTTCATTCGCCCCCTCAGGCTGGGGGCCGGCGACTTCGTTCAGGCACTCTGGCTCCGCCACGGGTACCATCGACATCGTCGCCTCCAATGGCTCCGGCCGTGACGCTCCTTCCGAGGGAGGCTCAAGCTCCCTCGCCTCTTCAACCACCGGCTCTACAGTCGGCGCCTCCACCACCACCGGCTCTGCAGCCGGCGCTCCAATAACCACCGGCTCTGCGACCGGAGCTTCAGAAGTAACCGGCTCAATTGCCGGAACCACTTCAACTTCCGGCTCGCATGCCGAGGCTTCAGCTACCTCCGGCTCAACCGCCGGGGCTTCAGCACTTTCCGGCTCTGAAGCCGGGACCGCTACTTCCTCCGGTTCGACAGCCGGAGCATCTACTTCTGCTGCACAGGGGCCCGGAGCTTCAACCTCCGGAGCGGGTGCCGCTGGCGCATCTTCAATTCCGTGGTCCGACGCTACCACGGGAACTTCTGGGGATGAGTCGAGGTCCATGACCACGACAGCCGGCGCCGGAGCTGTCGCAGCCTCCGCCTGGGGCGGCACCGGAGCTGGAGCAGAAGCCCTTGTAGCCTCAGACACTGTGGCTGAGGGCGGAGCTTCACTCCCCTTCTTGGGAACGCTGCAGATGAAGAATGAAGAAATTGAGCACACAGTTACTATAATTAAAGTTAATTGAGGTAAGCAAGAAAAATTACCTCGGAAGGCTCACGCACCAGCTTGCGCGGAACCTCTTTCCCGGACGTTCCGGGCTGGCCACGGTCGGCGTAGGAGCTCCGGGAGGACTCCCAGGACTTGCCGTAGCCACGGGCGTTTCCCGGGTCGGAGCTCTCCTTGACCGGGAGGAACTCCTAGACCTGGAGGCCCTCACCGCTTCTCGAACCGGAGTCGCCTGTCCGGAACTGGCACCTCCGGAGGGACCCATCACAGGGACAGCTGCACTCCGGGAGGATCCCACCGCCGGAACAGTAGCGCTTCGAAAAGACCCCACCACGGGGACAGACGCTACAGCGGCGGAGGATCTTCCTTCCTGAGGACGGGGAACTGGCGGGGAAGTAGCAAGCCCGACGGACCTTCCGTCAGCATGTCGCAGCTTCCTCTTCCGGCTCTCCAGCTCCTCCGCCAGCTCCTTGCCTTTGCCGGTGACTTCAGCTCTTGGCTGAGAGACAGGGGCGGAGCCGCCTTCCGACAACCCGGGGATCGCCAACCGGGCGGTCGATCTTCTCTCGACGACGCCAAGGTCGTCAAGCGCGGGCATCCTCCGCTGGAGCTCCCTGCTGAACTCAACTTCCACGTTCAGGGGGAGGAAAGCCGATGGCGGAGTCAGGTACTCTCCGTCTACATCGATGCCGTGCTGGAATTTCTTGAGGTGAAACTCCAAGGACTTCCCCACCATGCTGGACTTCAACCCGGTCTCGACCCGGTCTTCGTCCATCACGCTGTTGAGGGCCCAGGCGAGCTTCTCCCTCCTCTTCAGCGGTGCCCACCTGTTGGACAGGAAGTTGCAGAACACCGCCTGGGGAGTCAGTCCTCCCTCCACACATTGGCGGATCCTGGACAGGATGGGGTCGAAGGCTGCCGCCAGCACCGGAACTTCGCTCCACACCGACGTGTCAATGCCGGGCAGACCTTCTGGCAGCTCCAACCGCTCGTGCTCCTCCACCCGGATGACTACCCAATCTTTCTTCCAGTCATCCCACTTCCCGGAAGGGAACGACCGGAGGTACTTGAACGGGCACTTTTTGCGCTTCACAAAGTAGTAGAAGCCAAGGTACTCGTCACTTCGGCCGGTGGTTTGGACGGTGAAGAAAGTGCGGAAGAGCTCGATGCAGGGAGGGATGCCCACCCACATCTCACAGAAGTGGACAAAGATGGACACAAGGAGGAGAGAGTGAGGGCCAAGGTGGTATAGCTGCAGACCATAGAAGTCCAGCAGCATCAAAAAGAAGGAAGAAAATGGTGGGATCAGCCCCACCATGGCATACGATGAAAAGTATACCATTTCGCCGGAGTGCTCCTTTTTAAAGGGAAGCTCCCCGCCGGTGCGGATTGAACGGTTGAAGAAGTCCGACGACCACCCCATGAGGGCTCGGACCTTCTTCAGATCGCTCTCCGTCTTCAAACGACTCTCACGCAGACCCAACTCCATCGCAGCACAGCTAGGCGAGAGAAGAGAAGCAAAGCACGAGTTGGGAGTTTGAGCGCAAGAACAGATGGAAAGCGTAAAGAACTCCCGACGGTGCGCTTTCCTTCTTAAGTAATCCCTCGCAACGCTTGGATGGAAACTGCAGGAGAGTCAAGCATACTATTCAAGAATTCAACCCAGCCGATGACAAGAGGGCCCGGGACCACCCCGACGATCAAGTCGAGGCTCTTACCCAGGCGAACAGTTGTCATCACGGGGCGGGAAACCCAAAGGCGGCGGACTGACAAGGCGCGCGGAACCGATACGGTTTTCGTATCGGGAACCGACGACCTTCAATTGCGAGAGATCCGCACGTCAAAGATCTTATCTGCCGCCTGAGGTGCGCCACGCGTCAGGACTTAACCATAAAGCCCCGCAAAAGGCACCTCTGAAGACCCTTGAAGACCCAGTTCAAGAGTCGCAAGTGTGGACCCACCTCCGGCGGAATGACTTCATCCCGTTAGCCTTCCCCGGAGGTAGGTCCAGGGGCCACTGTCGGTACCCTAAAAACCATACACCCCCTGAGGTTACGAAGATCTCAAGGGAAGGACATCAACTCAAATTGAAGACCCTCGGGGGCCCACTCGCCAGACGTGACGGGACCCACTTCTCCAACATGGTTAACCTCTAGGTTGCCACGTGTACTGTCAGCCCAGAGCTATTACCTGCAAAGGTGAAGCTCCGGGCCAAGTACTGAAACGGCACCTCCGGAGGTAGCCCCTGACCGAGAGAAGCTCCGGACCTGACACGTGGCAGGCCGCCCCGGAGCTTCCCGCCTCCCTCGAGCAAGCTCCGGAGGTGCCACGTGTCCATACGTCGGAGCTGGCCGCTTTAAACCCCCGGGAGACGTTGTAACGGCTCCGGATCTCCAAAGGACAGCCACGGACTTCAAGACCCGGTTAATTATCATTAATTCCACATTAATGATATTTAAACGGATGATCTTAACTCCCGTAACGGCACTGTCGGAGCCGTTACAGGGTCATTAACAACAATTAATCTTGTGTATCAATGCCAATAACCGCCAGGGCCACATGTCGGGCCAGGCTGACTTGTAACGGTTTGTCCTTGTACTATAAAAGGACAAACCGCCGATACACGGGGAGAGGACTCTCGAACATACTCAAGCTCACAAGTAAATACAACTCACACACACACCCGTGGAGTAGGGTATTACGCTCAGGCGGCCCGAACCACGTAAACTACTGTGTCACTCGTGTCCAAATCACACTTCACTTTCTTAGATCTCCGCGCGCCCAAACCGAACCACAACTCCTTTAAACACTTTCATAGTGTCAGGGGATCTGCCGACTCCAACAGTCGACATATACATCTCCAGGATTGTATGCTTACATGGAGTTCCTAAGAAGATCATCTCAGACAGAGGCACTCAATTCACCTCAAGATTCTGGCAGAAGTTGCATGAATCAATGGATACCCGTCTAAATTTCAGTTCGGCGTATCTACCTCAAACTGATGGTCAGACAGAACGCACCAACCAGATATTAGAAGACATGTTGAGAGCGTGTGCTTTAAAGAATAGCAAAAGTTGGGACAAGAATCTGCCATATGCCGAATTTTCTTACAACAACAGTTATCAAGCCAGTTTGAAGATGTCTCCTTTTGAAGCATTGTATGGGCGAAAATGTAGGACACCGTTGTTTTGGAATCAAACTGGGGAAAGCCAAGTCTTTGGGCCTGACGTATTACAAGAGGCTGAAAGACAAGTACAAGAAATTCGGAAGAATCTAAAGGCAGCTCAAGCGAGACAGAAGAGTTATGCGGATACTCGAAGACGCGATCTCACATTTGAAGTTGGTGACTATGTATACTTGAAGGTGTCACCTATGAGAGGATTGCGAAGATTCAAAGTAAGAGGCAAGCTGTCACCCCGATACATTGGTCCGTTCAAGATACTCGAAAGACGAGGTGAAGTGGCATATCAGCTTGAGCTTCCGCCACACTTGTCAGATGTGCATAATGTGTTTCATGTATCGCAGCTTAAGAAGTGCTTAAGAGTGCCTGAAGAGCAATTGTCCATGGAAGCCATGGATGTACAGGAAGACTTGTCTTATGTAGAGCAGCCTGTCAAAATACTTGAGACACTAGAAAAAGTCACGAGGAACAAAGTCATTCGCATGTGTAAAGTGCAATGGAAGCATCACTCTGAGGCAGAAGCAACCTGGGAAAGAGAAGAAGCCCTCAAAGCGGATTTCCCTCATCTATTCTCTTAGAACGTCCGAATCTCGAGGGCGAGATTCCTTTTAAGGGGGGTAGAGTTGTAACATCCATAATTCTTGTACAAAAATTTGCTCAAACCTTGATCATTGTAGCATGCATTTTTATGTGAATTTTTGGTGTTCAAACGAGTAGCAAACGATTCAAATTGAATTTAAATTCAAATCAAAAGAAAAGAATGGAAAAAGAAAAAGAAAAAGAAATAAAAACCCTCCTGGGCCGATTTCCCTCCCCTGGCCCATTTCCTCTCCCCCTCCTGCGGCCCAGCTGAATCCACCCGCGCCCCCCCCCTCCCTTCTCTCTCTGCCAGGCGGACCCCACCTGTCATCCCCAACCCCCGGTAACCGCCACCCCTCTTCTTTCCCGCGCCATGCCGCGCCCACGTCGAAACCCCCCCTCCAACTGCCTCGCCCACGCACGGATCATCCCCGGGAAAACCTCCCTCGCACGCGCCGACAACCACCGCGCCCCACCCCGCTATAAACTCCCCCTCTCCCCCTCTCTTTTCTCCTCCCCGCGCTCAAACCTAACCGCACGTCGCCAAGGTCCGTCGCACCTAATTCCGGCTAACCGACGGCCGCCTTGCCCTCCCCCACGCTCTGACCTCTTCACCGTGAACCCAGGAACTCGCCGGACAAGGTTGCGCAAGGAGATCGCCGGGAAATCACCAAGTCCGACGAGGTCCGACGCCAACCGCCGCCCTCCCTCGTCGCCGACTCATCTCCGGCCGATTTCACGCCCCAACACTCCCCTAGGTGAGTTCCCCTACTCCTCCTCTCTCGATCCATGTTCTCGGCGCATAGAATTAGCTTGGAAATCGCCGTTTGGGTGATCTCTGGCGAGATCACCGCCGGCAACCGTCGGGCGCCGCCGCGTCGCGCGCGCGCGCCGGTTAGGGGCGACGTGGCCCAATCTGGGCCATCGGTTGAACCCGTACGGTGGAGATTAGATCCCCGTAACGGTTCGGTTAATAAAATCTCGCGCGTCCATTTAGAATCCAACGGCTCACATTTGAATCTAGTTTCCCGCCTGCGCATTTGCACCGGAGCCCCTGGAATTTCACTAGCTACCCCCTGTGCTTCTCGGTAATTCGAATCTAGCCCCCAGAAATCACAGACTAGCCCCTGGAACCCTAAAAATTGGTTTTAATCATTTAATTAAGCATTCTAACCCCTGTAATTTTGTAGAATATTGTATTTGGACCCTGTACAGTGTAGAAAACAATTTATTTAGCCCCTGGACTTTTATTTAATTACTGAATAGGGTTTTTAATTGTATTTAAGGTGTAGAAATTAGATAAAAATGGTAAATAAGTGTAGGGATGTTATGAAAAATTGTTATAAACTATTTTATGCTGTGAATTAATTGTAGAGTTCATATAAAATATATTTGGTCCCTGGATTAATTATTATAAAGGTTTTAAAATACATTTTTGCTATAGAAAATTCAATAAAATTGGTTTTAGGCTATAATAAAATCCCAAAATTCTAGGAAAAATATAAATTGCATACTTTGGCCATGTTAAATGATAAATACCTCGTAGGGACGCATTAGTGTAGGATTTTGTGCTTATGTGTATGTGTGAATGTATTGTTTTGCGTGCCTTTACTTATTTAGCTTTATTCTATTCTTGCCATTGCTTGGGCATATATCTAGAGTCGTTCTACGACCCTAACCTCAACTTCCAAGACCAAGACTTCGTCAATTCTCAAGTCTCCAACGAAGGCAAGTGCCCTTGACCATCTTGTACCTATTTTAGGAATTTAGCTAGTTGCATGCTAATTAAATTGATATCCTACTTCATGTTTACATGCCCTGTTCCACATAATTCCTTGTTACCTGAAATGGGTTGGGAAGTAGATAGGTCTTATTTATGCTTAGCCATGCTTAGACATTGGGATTGGGATTTCATACTATGGTGCTATGTTGAACTTTATGGTAACTTGAACTTGTGGTGGTTACACAACTGTAGTGGATAGGAATCTGGTGGCAGGTTGGTATTGGTATGGTGCAGTGCACGAGACCCGGGATTGGGGTTTGTTACCACCGGATTCTAAGGACCGGTTTATGGAGGAAGCCACTAAGCTTTATAGTACCACCACGAGACTGAGATGGGGCAGCTTGGTCAATTAATTAGGTTTCTCCCGATAAACTGCTAGTGGTTGGATGGTGCGGGGAATGAGTTGGGTGATCCGCTCTTGGAACCGCAAGGCTCAAGAGGGGGCTCTGGGGCGGAGGGTTACTCCGAGAATCCCCAGTGGTGGAAACCTTAGAGGGCTAGCACTAGTCGGGAGTACCTTTGTAAAGACCATGTTGTGATCTCCTGGCCTCACACCAAAGGAAGTGTGTAATGTGGTTAGCTACCACGGGCAATCAGGGAGGTTCACTTAGTCCACCTGGCAACAGGGGATGAAATCACTGCTTGTGGGGAAAGGGTACACTCTCTGCAGAGATTTGGTAAAACTGTCATGACAGCCGTGCTCACGGACAAGAGCGGCTTGGGGGCCAGTTCATAATTAGACTATGGTTGGGAAATGATGGTTCATTATGATTCAAGTACTTTCATTGTCATTAATCATGTGTTGATTATTTATTGAATTATGATATTGATAATTGAAAGCTAAGGATAGGTTCTAAGCATAGTGCTAAGCCATATTTGGCCTTTCCTTGCTCTAGCCAATCATGTCATTCTCTTCCCGCACTTGCTGAGTACTCTATGTACTCAAGCGTTTAATTCTCCCTTAGAGTATGAAGAATAAGAAGCTGCACCGGAGGACTTCTACGTCAACCCGGAGGACTTGGTCTAGGCTGGCGACCTCACGCGCAACGGCTGCCTGTGGAGACGAAGCCCGCTTACCTACCTTGCTTTCTGTAGTGATGAACTGTTTAGTGCTGTAAATATTTGTGGAGTGTATTTGTAGACCTTCGGGTCGTTCTGTAAGACTATTTGTGTATTTCGAACATGGCAATGTAATGGTATTTCACTTTCGTCAACACATGTATGATTCAACTGATCCTGGCGTACATGTGGTTAGCGTCTGTTCATCTTTACGATGACCGGGCGTGACAAGCACGAACGGGCCCGATGCTTTATCTGTGCCGTGCCAGGCCGTGCCGCCGGGCCGAAACAACGGCCCAGGCACGACACGGCGGGCGTTTTTTCGTGCCGGGCCGGCACGGCGGCCCGACGGGTTCCACCGCACGACGGCCCGACGGTAAACTCGGAGGCGGCCAGAGGCGGTAGCGGAACGAAGGCGGAAGGACGGCGTCGACTGCAGATCTGCGACGACGCGACCGACGGAAGCTGCGCGGTCGACGGGGCGGCTGTGGCGGCAGGCCGACGGGGGCGGCGTGCTCGAAGGAGCGGCGGTGGGCGGCGAGGTCGACGAGTGCGGCACTGGCGGCGCGGTCAACGGGGCAGCGGTGGGTGGCGAGGCCGATGGGGGTTGCGCGCTCGATAGGGCGGTGGTGGGCGGTGAAGCTGTCGACTGTTGGAGTCGGCAGATCCCCTGACACTACGAAAGTGTTGAAGGAGTTTGTGGTTCGGTTTGGGCGCGCGGAGACTCAATAAGATGAAACGCGATTGGACACGAGTGACACAGTAGTTTACGTGGTTCGGGCCGCCTGAGCGTAATACCCTACTCCACGGGTGTGTGTGTGTTGTATTAACTTGTCAGCTTTAGAGTGTTCGAGAGTTCTCTCCTCGTGTATCGTCGGTTTGTCCTTTTATAGCACAAGGACAAACCGTTACAAGTCAGCCTGGCCCGACATGTGGCCCTGGCGGTTACTAGTATTGATACACGAGATTAATTGTTGTTAATAACCTTGTAACGGCTCCGACAGTGCCGTTACAGGTGTTAAGATCGTCCTGATTAAGTATCATTAATGTGAAATTAATGATAATTAATCGGGTCTTGAAGTCCGCGGTTGTCTTTTGAAGATCCGGTGCCGTTACAACGTCTTTCGGAGGTTTGAAGTGGCCAGCTCCGACGTATGGACACGTGGCAGCTCCGGAGCTTGCTTGGGAGAAGCGGGAAGCTCCGGGGTGGCCTGGCACGTGTCAGGTCCGGAGCTTCTCTCGGTCAGGGGTTACCTCCGGAGGTGCCGTTTCAGTACCTAGCCCGGAGCTTCACCCTTGCGGGTAATAGCTCTGGTCTGACAGTACACGTGGCAACCTAGGGGCTAACCATGTTGGAGAAGCGGGTCCGGTTACCTCTGGCGAGTGGGCCCCCGAGGGTCTTCAATTTGAGTAGATGTCCTTCCCTTGAGATCTTTGTAACCTCAGGGGGTGTATGGTTTTTAGGGTACCGACAGTGGCCCCCTGGACCTACCTCTGGGGAAGGCCAACGGTATGAAGTCATTCCGCCGGAGGTGGGTCCACACTTGCGACTCTTGAACTGGGTCTTCAAGGGTCTTCGGAGGTGCCTTTGGCGGGGCTTTACGGTTAAGTGCCGACGCGTGGCGCACCTCAGGCGGCAGATAAGATCTTTGACGTGCGGATCTCTCGCAATTGAAGGTCGTCGGTTCCCGATACGAAAACCGTATCGGTTCCGCGCGCCTTGTCAGTCCGCCGCCTTTGGGTTTCCTGCCTCGTGATGACAACTGTTCGCCTGGGTAAGAACCTCGACTTGATCGTCAGGGTGGTCCCGGGCCCTCTTGTCATCGGCTGGGTTGAATTCTTGAGTAGTATCCTTGACTCCCCTGCAGTTTCCATCCAAGCGTTGCGAGGGCTTACTTAAGAAGGAAAGCGCACCGTCGGGAGTTCTTTACGCTTTCCATCTGTTCTTGCGCTCAAACTCCCAACTCGTGCTTTGCTCCTCTTCTCTTGCCTAGCTGTGCTGCGATGGAGTTGGGTTTGCGTGAGAGTCGTTTGAAGACGGAGAGCGATCTGAAGAAGGTCCGAGCCCTCATGGGGTGGTCGTCGGACTTCTTCAACCGTTCGGTTCGCGCCGGCGGAGAGCTTCCCTTTAAAAAGGAGCACTCCGGCGAGATGGTGTACTTTTCATCGTACGCCATGGTGGGGTTGATCCCACCGTTTTCTTCCTTCTTCTTGATGCTGCTGGACTTCTATGGTCTGCAGCTATACCACCTTGGCCCTCACTCCATCCTCCTTGTGTCCATCTTTGTCCACTTCTGCGAGATGTGGGTGGGCATCCCTCCCTGCATCGAGCTTTTCCGAACCTTCTTCACCGTCCAAACCACCGGCCGAAGCGACGAGTACCTTGGCTTCTACTACTTTGTGAAGCGCAAGAAGTGCCCGTTCAAGTACCTCCGGTCATTCCCTTCCGGGAAGTGGGATGACTGGAAGAAAGATTGGGTAGTCGTCCGGGTGGAGGAGCACGAGCAGTTGGAGTTGCCAGACGGTCTGCCCGGCATTGACACGTCGGTGTGGAGCGAAGTTCCGGTGCTGGCGGCAGCTTTCGACCCCGTCCTGTCCAGGATCCGCCAATGTGTGGAGGGAGGATTGACTCCCCAGGCGGTGTTCTGCAACTTCCTGTCCAACAGGTGGGCACCGCTGAAGAGGAGGGAGAAGCTCGCCTGGGCCCTCAACAGCGTGATGGACGAGGACCGGGTCGAGTCCGGGTTGAAGTCCAGCATGGTGGGGAAGTCCTTGGAGTTTCACCTCAAGAAATTCCAGCACGGCATCGATGTTGACGGAGAGTACTTGACTCCGCCGCCGGCTTTCCTCCCCCTGAACGTGGAAGTGGAGTTCAGTAGGGAGCTCCGGCGGAAGATGCCCGCGCTTGACGACCTTGGCATCGTCGAGAGAAGATCAACCGCCCGGTTGGCGATCCCCGGGTTGTCGGAAGGCGGCTCCGCCCCTGTCTCTCAGCCAAGAGCTGAGGTCACCGGCAAGGGCAAGGAGCTGGCGGAGGAGCCGGAGAGCCGGAAGAGGAAGCTGCGACATGCTGACGGAAGGTCCATCGGGCTTGCTACTTCCCCCCCCCCCAGTTCCCCATCCTCAGGAAGGAAGATCCTCCACCGCCGTGGCGGCTGTCCTCGTGGTGGGGTCTTTTCGGAGCGCTACTGTTCCGGCGGTGGGATCCTCCCGGAGTGCGGCTGTCCCCGTGGTGGGTCCCTCCGGAGGTGCCAGCTCCGGGCAGGCGACTCCGGTACGAGAAGCAGTGAGGGCCTCCAGGTCCAGGAGTTCCTCCCGATCAAGGAGAGCTCCGACCCGGGAGACGCCCGCGGCCACAGCAAGTCCTGGGAGTCCTCCCGGAGCTCCTACGCCGACCGTGGCCAGCCCGGAACGTCCGGGAAAGAGGTTCCGCGCAAGCTGGTGCGTGAGCCTCCCAAGGTAATTTTTCTTGCTTACCTCAATTAACTTTTAATTATAGCATCTGTTTGCTCAATTTCTTCGTTCTTTATCTGCAGCGTTCCCAAGAAGGGGAGTGAAGCTCCGCCCTCGGCCACAGTGTCTGAGGCTGCGGGGGCTTCTGCTCCAGCTCCGGTGCCGCCCCAAGCGGAGGCTGCGACAGCTCCGGCGCCGGCTGTCGTGGTCATGGACCTCGACTCGTCTCCAGAAGTTCCCGTGGTAGCGCCGGACCACGGGATTGAAGATGCGCCAGCGGCACCCGTTCCGGAGGTTGAAGCTCCGGGTCCTGGTGCTGCAGAAGTAGAAGCTCCGGCTGTTGAGTCGGAGGAAGTAGCGGTCCCGGCTTCAGAGCCGGAAAGTGCTGAAGCCCCGGCGGTTGAGCCGGAGGTAGCTGAAGCCCCGGCATGCGAGCCGGAAGTTGAAGTGGTTCCGGCAATTGAGCCGGTTACTTCCGAAGCTCCGGTCGCAGAGCCGGTAACTATTGGAGCACCGGCTGCAGTGCCGGTGATTGCTGGAGCGCCGGCCACAGAGCCGGTGTTCGAAGAGGCGAGGGAGCTCGAGCCTCCCTCAGAAGAAGTGTCCCGGCCGGAGCCATTGGAGGCGACGACGTCGATGGTACCCGTGGCGGAGCCAGAGTGCCTGAATGAAGTCGCCGGCCCCCAGCCTGAGGGGGCAAACGAAGACTTGGTGGCGGGACCTTCTTCGGTGGCGACTGAGGCCATCCCGGAGGAGTGCCCTAGTGCTTTGGAAGCTCGGGGTTCCACTCTTGTAGAGTGGGACCCAATTTTTGTAAGTGAAGACCCGCTGGAACCAGCGGAGAAGACCCCAGAAGGTCCGGAGCCCATCTCGCTGTCGATGTCCATCGACAACGCTTGCTCCAGTCTACGTCAAGTCTAACTAGCCTTCTTCCACGACAGCAAGGCTCTTGAAGAGGAGCGCCAAACCCTTAGGAGGTGGCGTAATCGACTCCAATTCGAGACCAAGCTGGCGCAGTCGAGGATTGCGGATGACAAGGAATGGATCAGGCGGGAGAAGGTCCGCCTGGAGCTCTGGGGTGAGCTGCTGGACGAGAGGGAGAGCATGACTCACGCCCTCGACGCTCAATCCCGGGAGTTCCATGACCAAGCTAAGGCTGCTAACGACGCGGCCAACGCTCGGTTTGATCAACTCGAGGCCATCAGCACCGCACTCATCAAGCGCCGAGAGGCACTTGAGGGAAGGGAAAAGCGGCTCGAGGATGAGGAGCAAAAACTCCTGGAGCTACGGGATGACGTCTTGCGACGGGAGGAAGAGCTCGCCGAGAAAACAGCTCTGGCGGACAAGGGCCTCGAGGAGCGTACTAAAAAATTGGAAGAGCGCTGCCTCGAGGAGGAGGAGAAGACCTGGGTGCGGGGGCAGGAACTCTACGAGTACGAGTGTGCCCTTGTTGCCCGGGAGAAGAAAATAGAGGCTAGGGAGAAAGACCTGGTCCACCGCCGGAACAAGATCCACCTCCGGGAGGAGGAGCTCGGAAGACTTGAGAAGCGAGTTGCTGCGAAGATTCAGCAAAACGCCAAAGAAGTTGAGCGTCTCTCCCGCGAGAATTCGGAGCTGGCGGCGGCCCGGAGATCCTTGGAAGAGATGAAGGGCCTGAGTAAGACGGACTCCCTGCAAATTTGGGAGTTCCTGAGCAAGGCCGACGATGCGCTGGCGCCGATGGGTTTCAGCCCCGTGCTCCCGGATGATCCGGCGCCGGAGCCGGACCTTGCGTTGCAAGCGTTGAGCGCTGCGGGCAGCAAGCTCTCCAAGGTGGGCGACGTCATCGCGGACCAGCTGGAGGTCGAGGGGCAATCCCTGGCTAGGAACGTCACAGAGTATGTGTTGACGTGCTACACTAGCCGGAACCCTCGATTCCCTCTGGACCCGGTGCTTGAAGGCCCCGTCGAAGGAGAAGGCGAAGCTACCCGAGCCAGTGTGTCGGAGGTCGCCCAGAAGGTCGCCGAATTCTTCCATAGGGTCTAGGACTGTCTTTCTTAGCCTTTACTTGTATCTTCTCTTCTTCCTCAATTTTGTAATCCCTTGTCTCCAGATGTAATCTCCGGTCTTCAAATGAAATGAAATCCTCACTTTTTTGCGAATTTCATTTTTTTTTCTTCGGCATCTTTGTCTTCACTTGGCCCCCTGGTAGATGTGCACAATTTGATTGTGGACATGTACCAAAAGGATGTTGAGTTTTGTTGAAGACAAATTTGCTTCGAACTCGTATAATTTAGGTCCGAAGTTTTCGATAGTGAAGGTCCCTTGAAGTCGTCGGAGCTTAGAAGCTCTGGCACTGTCCATCGTCGGAGCTTAGTAGCTCCGGCAATAGCCTCTACCAACACGTTGAGCGTCGATAGTTAATACTTCAAGGTGTCGGAGCTTAGTAGCTCCGGCAGTGACCCTTGCCACGCCTGGTTTGTTGGCAACAGACTCTAGTGGTAGGGTCTTCTCACCATCTTTAAGTCAACGCCGACGGTTGACACCCTGGTGGGAGTCGGAGCTTGGTTAGCTCCGGTTTTTCTCCCTCAACTTTGGGTTCATTTTTCCTGCACACTTAAGCCAAGAAAAACAGTAAAATTCGTTCCTTATCTATAACTTCGTCGCGGCTCACGGTTCTCAAGAGAATTTCAAGTTGAACACGATTTTTAGTACAATTGGATGAAATGTCTTTTCTTTTAGATCCAATTGTCCATGGACCCACCTTACTTTGGCCTGCCGGGATGTAGGTAGAGTGGCGTACTTAGGGTGCTTGACCAAGCTAAGTCGATAGCGCACTCCGGCCCTAGAATGGCTTGGCGGCTTTCAGGCGAGTTGGCCACAGACGACATTTAAATTTAAAAAATCCGACAATTCAACTCAAATCGTACATAAACCGGTTAAACTAGAACTTCTTAAGAATTGCACGTTTCTGTTATAGACAAGAAAGAGAAAAATAAAAATGTCGAGCCTTATGCAAAAATGAATGCACGTGGAGTCTATTTCACATGAAGATGTCTTTCATTATAGGTCCGGGGTACATGGGAAACGAGTACACTCTTAGGGTATGGAACCAGGCTAAGTGTGTTTGGTTTCTCGTTTGACCCTGGGTAGTTAGCCACACTTCTAGTCCGGAGACTGTATCAAGTGTTGCATGAGCTCTTCAAACCTTTCGGGAAAGGTCCGGCTGCTCTCCCGGAGGAACTACCCGACTCTGTACAATGACTCTATAACATACACTTCAAGTTACTTAAGACTCATCTCCGTGGAATTAAGTGTAGAACTTACGGAGGTGCTCGATGTTCCAAGGATTCGGGAGAGGTGTCCCATCCTCGGTAGCCAAGCGAACGCTTCCGGGACGGGATACTTTGATCACTCGGAAGGGCCCTTCCCAGCCGGGAGAAAGTTTGTTTTGCCCTTCTCTGGATAGTATTCTCCGTAGCACCATATCGCCTTCCTCGAGCTGTCGGTTGTGTACATGCCGCTGGTGATAACGCCGTAGAGCTTGGCGGTATCGGGCATTCCGAACAGCTGCTTGGCACCTTCCCTCCTCGAGGAGGTCTAGGTCTTCATGCCGGAGCTGGTCCTGCGCGGCTTCGTCGAAGGTCCGGACTCGGAGGGAACCCAAGGTGATTTCCGGAGGAAGGATCGCTTCAGCTCCGTACACCAGGAAGAAGGGTGTTTCTCCGGTTGCCCGACTTGGAGAAGTCCTGTTAGCCCATAGAGTGGGCGGAAGCTCTTCGATCCAATTAGCTCCGTGCTTTTTCAAACGCTCATAAGTGCGCGTTTTGAGTCCTTTAAGGATCTCTGCGTTTGCTCTCTCGGCTTGCCCATTGCTGGCAGGATGAGCTACGGAAGCGTAGCAAACTTGTATGCCGAGGTCTTCGCAATATCCTTGAAATGCGGAGCTTGTGAACTGAGTCCCATTATCAGTGATGATCTTATTTGGGACTCCGAATCTGCTCACGATAGATTGTAGAAAATTGATTGCAGATTGTTTGTTGATCGTCACAACAGGAGTAGCTTCCGGCCACTTGGTGAACTTGTCGATGGCGACGTACAGGAACTTGTAACCTCCGACGGCTCTTGGGAAGGGTCCCAAGATGTCCATCCCCCACACAGCGAAAGGCCATGTAGGAGGTATCATTTGTAAGGACTGAGCAGGTGTATGAATTTGCTTTGCATGAAATTGGCATGCTTTGCATTTCTTCACTAGCTCAGTAGCATCCTGGAGCGCTGTAGGCCAGTAGAAGCCGTGCCGAAAGGCTTTTCCGACCAGCGTGCGGGAAGATGCGTGGTTCCCACACTCACCTCCATGGATTTCTGCGAGGAGCTCGCAGCCTTCTTCCCTTGTGATGCACCGCATTAGGATGCCGTTGGCACCGCGCCGGTAGAGATCCCCTTCTACCAACGTGTATCTTTTAGCCAATCTGACTACTCGGTCAGCGGATACATCATCGTCAGGAAGGATGTTGTCTTTCAAGTAGTTCCGGATCTCCGAGATCCATGCATCGTAACTGACTTGAGCATTTGAGTCTTGCGTGCTGGGTTGCTCGGAGCTTCCGGCAGCACCTACGACCCTTGATGGCTGCCATGGTAACAGGGCCATCGGGACCGTCAGCTTCGGGATGCTGATCTCGCCCCCTTCGTTCAGTTCGGCAGGCTGAACTGTGGGTTTTGACAATCTCCGGACAAAGGTTCCGTCAGGAGCCGCAGCTCTGGTTGACGCCTTGGTCGAGAGTTCGTCAGCTTCAGCGTTGTGAGCACGCTGAACATGGTGAAGGTCCAGGACTTCGAAGTCCTTCTGAAGCCTCTGGACTTCAAGGAGATAAGCAGCCAGCTGGAGATTATTGCAGGTGCATTCACCCTTCACCTGTTTGATGACAAGTTGTGAATCTCCTTTGACCAGCAACTGCTTGACACCATATGATAGTGCCACCTTTAATCCATAGATGAGTGCTTCGTACTCCGCCATGTTGTTGGTTGCCTTGAAGTCAAGGTGCACCATGTATTTCACCTTCTCCCCGGTTGGTGCGAGGAGAAGGATTCCAGCTCCGGCTCCTTGCTTCTGCATGGAGCCGTCGAAGTAAAGGGTCCAGTGAGGCTTAGTGAAGGCTGGAACTTGTGGTTCCGTCTTCTGCTCGCTGGGGCCCCCAGGGTTTAATGGAGAGGGAGTCCATTCTGCCACGAAATCTGCCAACGCTTGACTCTTGATTGCTTGTCTTGGATTGAATTCAAGGTCAAATTCAGCCAGTTCCGCTGCCCACTTTGCAATATTCCCAGTTGAATTGGGATTATGCAGGATCGCTCGAAGTGGATATGAAGTCACCACTGAGACTTTGTGAGCTTGGAAATAATGTCGAAGCTTCCTTGAGGCAATAAGAACTGCATAGAGCAGTTTATGCACCTCTAGGTATCGAGTCTTGGCATCATGTAACACTTCACTGATGAAGTATACTGGGCGTTGAATGGTCCGGACCCTCCCGGAGGGGTCCGGAGCTTCCTCTTCATTGATCCGGACCCTGTCGGAGGGGTCCAGACTATCTTCGGGGACCTTTTCAAGGTCAAATTCAGCCAGTTCCGCTGCCCACTTTGCAATATTCCCAGTTGAATTGGGATTATGCAGGATCGCTCGAAGTGGATATGAAGTCACCACTGAGACTTTGTGAGCTTGGAAATAATGTCGAAGCTTCCTTGAGGCAATAAGAACTGCATAGAGCAGTTTATGTACCTCTAGGTATCGAGTCTTGGCATCATGTAACACTTCACTGATGAAGTATACTGGGCGTTGAATGGTCCGGACCCTCCCGGAGGGGTCCGGAGCTTCCTCTTCATTGATCCGGACCCTGTCGGAGGGGTCCAGACTATCTTCGGGGACCTCCGGGTTCTGGGTGGAGGAACCCGGAGCTTCTTCAGGAATGATCTGGATCCTCTCGGAAGGATCCGGGTCCTCTGAAGTGGCTTCTTGTGGGTTCAAGTCTGGGAGCTGGGACCCAGACCCGCTTTCAGGAACCTCCGGACCCTCCCGAAGGGATCTGGATTCCTGAGTATTGGGTAGTTCCGGTCTCTCCGCAACCAGAACCATACTGACGACTTCGTCAGCTGCTGAAATGTAAAGCAATAAAGGCTCACCAGGGTTCGAAGCTACCAAGACTGGTAGGGTGGTGAGGAACTGTTTCAGCTCCTGGAATGCCTTCTCTGCTTCTTCAGACCATTGGAATGGTCCGGACTTCCTCAGTAACTTGAAGAAGGGAAGTGACCTTTCCGCCAGTCTTGAAATGAACCGGCTGAGGGCTGCTAGACATCCAGTTAATTTTTGGACGTCTTTGATGCGGGTTGGTGGCCGCATGTCTTCAGTGGCTTTTATCTTCGCCGGATTAGCCTCTATGCCCCGGTGACTTACCAGGAAACCAAGAAGCTTTCCGGAACTAACCCCGAAGACGCACTTGTCTGGGTTTAGCTTCGTGCGGGTGGCCCGCAGCTTATCGAAGACAGCCTGCAAGGTGTCCAAGAGGGATTCCTTGTTTTTGACTTTAACCACGATGTCATCGACGTACACTTCCACTATGTCTCTGATGAGTTCTTCGAAAGTTTTGTACATAGCTCGTACAAAAGTTGAAGCTGCATTTTTAAGACCAAAAGGCATGGCTGTGTAACAATACAATCCATCCACTGTGATGAATGAAGTATGTTCTTCATCTTCCCTAGACATCCTGATTTGATGATATCCAGAATATGCGTCTAGAAAACACAGTAACTCACACCCGGAGGTGGAATCCACTATCTGGTCTATTCTAGGTAGTGGGAATGGATCTTTTGGACATGCCTTATTCAGTGTGGTGTAGTCGATGCACATCCGAAGTTTCCCGCCGGCCTTAGGCACAACGACTGGGTTTGCCAGCCATTTTGGATGGTAGACTTCTCGGATGAATCCGGCTTCGAGCAACTTCTTCACTTCTTGTCGGATGAAGTTCTGTCGCTCTACAGATTGCTTCCGAGGTTTCTGATGCACAGGCCGAGCGTCGGGGTAAATCTTCAGATTGTGCTCAATCACTTCCCTGGGGATCCCAGGCATTTGTGACGGTTGCCAAGCAAACACGTCAACGTTAGCCCGGAGGAAAGTGATGAGCGCGAGTTCCTATTTGTCGTTCAAGCCACCCGATATGCGGGTAGTTTGAGTGACATCGGAACCAATTTGGACGACTTTGACGGGAATGTCGGTGTCGCCGCTTGGCTGCACACAATGTGCAGAGGTCGAGCCTCGTTGACGAATGCTCGGAGGTTGTGGAGCTTGCTTCTGTCTGGAGTCCTCTTCTTGCGCTGTGGTGAGCGCGTGAAGTTCCTCCAGAGCAGTTACTCCGGCAGTGCGATCTCCGCGGATCCGGAGAACGCCTACTGGTGTTGGCATCTTCAACACCAGGTATCCATAATGAGCAGCTGCCATGAATTTGTACAAGGCAGGTCTACCCAAGATGGCGTTGAATGGTAAGTTGATCTGAGCGACGTCGAAGATCAACTTCTCGGTGCGATACTTCTCCCGGGTCCCGAAGGTAACGGGGAGAGTAATAACTCCGAGTGGAGTGATGGCCCTCGGACCTACTCCGGAGAAAGGTCGAGAGGGCTGGAGGTCCGAAGGTCGGAGCTGAAGCTTAGTGAAAGCTTCAAAGCTGATGAGGTTAAGCCCCGAACCTCCGTCTACCAGGACATGATGGAGCTGGATGTTGTTGATGGTGGGAGATACCATCAAGGGTAATTGGCCAGCTCCGACCATGCTTTGAGGACAGTCCGAAGCATCAAAAGTGATGGGTGTGTCCATCCACTTTCGATGTGGCTCCGGTCTAGCTGTAGGAGCTACAACAGCCATATCCCGTCGCATAGTCTTGATGACACGACGAGAAGTGATGTCCCATGATCCACCAAAGATGGTGTTCATGGTTTTTCGACGCTCGTTGTCGGAGACGTCGGAGTCATCGTCGACGGAGGTGTAGACGGCTTTCAGGACCTTTTTGGGGTCCTGAAACCCTAACTCCTCTTCAGCCGGAGCTTCATCGACCTTTTGTTTTCCCTCCCTCTGTCGGAAGGGAGACCCTTCCCGGCGCTTGTGGTAGCGCTCGGCAAGGTTTTGGACCTCCCGGCAGTCCTCCAGTCTGTGGCTGCTCGTTTTGTGAATGGGGCACCACATCTTGGATTTGCCACCGTCTTCAGAAGACGGTCGAGGTCGCTTCTCGGGGCGTGGCCCCCGGCCACCAGGAGTTGCAGTGGCTGCAACGTTGGATGTGCCGGCCGACGGCTTCTTCTTGCCGTTGGTCTTCTTTTTCTTCTTGCCACTCCCAGAGGTAGCGGCTTCTTCTTTGGAGGATTTTTTATGATCCTACAAGGTTGGTTTGGAGTGCATTTCACGGCCCTCCGCAGCTCTGGCACATTTGTCAGCCAGGCTGAAGAGCTCCGTGACGCTGGTGATCTCTTTGATCGCCAGCTTCTCCAACATCTTCTTGTCTCGTACACCCTGTCTGAATGCCACAATGACAGAAGCGCTTGAGATAGAAGGGATTGTGTTACGTACCTGAGAAAATCTCTGGATGAATGACCGCAAAGATTCTCCTCCTTTTTGCACGACCGCAAAAAGGTCCAGTTCAATGCCCGGACGGGTGTATGAACTCCCGAAATTGGCGGTGAACTGACGGCACAGCTCCTCCCAACTGTCGATAGAGTTGGGTGGAAGGCTCATAAACCAGGACCTGGCGGTCCCAGTTAAGGCCACTGGAAAGTAATTGGCCATTACGGCCTCGTTTCCTCCAGCTGCTAGAATCGCAGTGGAGTATATCTGCAGAAATTCTACGGGATTAACAGTCCCGTCGAATTTTTCCGGCAAGTGTGGTCGGAACTTCTGTGGCCATCTAACCATGCGCAGGTGCATGGCTAGGGCGGAACAGCCTCCTCCTACTCCTTCCAGAGTAGAAAGGTCTTGAGCATCTCGTCTTTCTCGAGCTCGCTCGATGTGGACACGGCCATCCTGTTGGCGGTATCGGCGATCAAGCTCCGCCCGGAGGTCGTGTGTCGAAAGCCGAGATGCAGTATGGGCACGTCGTGCCCCAGAGGGCAACGACGTCACTTGCTGTGACGCAGCTCTTCTCCGGTTGTTGGAGACATGTGGACCAAGTCTTCCAGACAACGTTCGTCGCTGCGACGGGGCCCGCCCTGAAGGAGGTGGACCCTGGTTGTTGAGGCGTTCGGCCGCTGCTGCGACCAAATGCTCAACATCAGCTCTCCATTGCTCCATGGCACCTTGAGATGCATCCGGAGGTGGTGGTCGCTGGAGGAGAGCACGCGCTGCATGGAGCGCGTGTTCTGGGTTGTCACGACTTGCCGGCGCAGAATGTGACGCCGGTGCACCATCATGTCGTCCGGCATGTCTTGCCGGAGAAGATGGTGGTGGTGGGAGTGTGACTCCTGCTGGAACTGAGGCACCTGCCGGTGGCTGCATGTTGGAGGGATTGCCTCCGACAGCCTGAACAGCAGGTTGCCCGTTGGATGATCCACCCGCAGAATTCACCATTCTTGAAGATCTCAGGCGCCCCTACCTGGCGCGCCAACTGTCGACTGTTGGAGTCGGCAGATCCCCTGACACTACGAAAGTGTTGAAGGAGTTTGTGGTTCGGTTTGGGCGCGCGGAGACTCAATAAGATGAAACGCGATTGGACACGAGTGACACAGTAGTTTACGTGGTTCGGGCCGCCTGAGCGTAATACCCTACTCCACGGGTGTGTGTGTGTTGTATTAACTTGTCAGCTTCAGAGTGTTCGAGAGTTCTCTCCTCGTGTATCGTCGGTTTGTCCTTTTATAGCACAAGGACAAACCGTTACAAGTCAGCCTGGCCCGCATGTGGCCCTGGCGGTTACTAGTATTGATACACGAGATTAATTGTTGTTAATAACCCTGTAACGGCTCCGACAGTGCCGTTACAGGTGTTAAGATCGTCCTGATTAAGTATCATTAATGTGGAATTAATGATAATTAATCGGGTCTTGAAGTCCGCGGTTGTCTTTTGAAGATCCGGTGCCGTTACAACGTCTTTCGGAGGTTTGAAGTGGCCAGCTCCGACGTATGGACACGTGGCAGCTCCGGAGCTTGCTTGGGAGAAGCGGGAAGCTCCGGGGTGGCCTGGCACGTGTCAGGTCCGGAGCTTCTCTCGGTCAGGGGTTACCTCCGGAGGTGCCGTTTCAGTACCTAGCCCGGAGCTTCACCCTTGCGGGTAATAGCTCTGGTCTGACAGTACACGTGGCAACCTAGGGGCTAACCATGTTGGAGAAGCGGGTCCGGTTACGTCTGGCGAGTGGGCCCCCGAGGGTCTTCAATTTGAGTAGATGTCCTTCCCTTGAGATCTTTGTAACCTCAGGGGGTGTATGGTTTTTAGGGTACCGACAGAAGCCTAGGGGGCGGCGCGGTCGACGGGGCGTCGGTGGGCGGCGAGGATGACAGGGGCGGCGCGGCCACGGGAGAGGAGATAGGCGGCCACGGGAGTGACGGGATAGGAGAGGGAGCACGCCAGCCGCCGGGAGGTAGGAGAGAGGAAGAGAGAAGATGATTAGGGTTCGGGTTTAGGAGAGAGCTTGGTCTTTTATATGATCTGCTAGGTTGGTGGGCCAATACCGGGCCTGCCTTTTAACCGGGCCGTGCTCGGGCTGGCACAACAGGCCGAGGCGACGGCCCAAGCACGGCCCGACCATCGTGCTCGGGCCGGCCCGGCACGGATTGTATTGGGCTGTACTCAGGCTTGGACCGTGCTTTTTCAGGTCGTGTTTCAGGCCGCCCGATGGGCTGAGCCCATTTGACAAACTATACCGGTAACGAATACGGTACGGCAAGGAGTATCTTTGAGCCGGCCTGATTATTAAATTCTAAACGGGCCACGCCCGACGAAAGTTTTAGGCCCACTAAGTCTCTTATAAATCAACATTTAAAATGGGCTGTAACAAGATTTCTGTTCAAACCAAGCCCATTATTTCCATACTCTTGTTCAAAGCCCATTATTTCCGTCATGAATTTCAGCCCAAATGATCGCCCTTTCCCCTCCAGTAATTTTTCCGAATTAATTGCTCATCTCCTCTTTTTCTCTTTCAAACTTCTGTACTAGTACTTCTTTTCTTGCTCTTCAGATGATGAAAGTTTCATCCTCTCCAGCTCTTTCTTTAGCTTGGACCGGTCATTCCTAGGGTTCTTTTGCCCGATGGTTGAGCCCAATCGATCGATGTGTGGATGATCGAGCAGAGGAGACCAGACTAGAGTAAGGGAGCAAGTCAACGACATCTATTCTCTCGTGTCCCCACCCCACGGGCTTAGCGTGCTGTACCCTGTGCTGTGCTGTGCTCCCATGGACGAGTGATCGCCAATTCGCCATCTATCGCGTCGACAAATTAAAATCGTGCCTTGGAGGAGACGTGTCTACTGTTGCAGTTTTTAGATATATAATTACGTCCCATAGAGAATAGAGTATTTTTTGTGCGTTTATCGAACCTCGATTGACAAGACCTGATGTTGGGCTGGGTGACAGTGAGATGTATTATTTCTTGGATCGTCACACGCTTATGTACTGGAACCGATTCATTCATTTTGGTTCCTGCTAGAAAGTCGTCGCAACGCAAACGATCAAACATGTGCACGCACAGACATCAGAACAGCTGAAGAGCAGTGACACGTACGAATCAAAATCGATAAATTTTACTTATTTTTTTGAGAAAAGGCGGTGAGGAATTAAGAAAATGACAACATCATGCAAACAAACTAATATTTCAAGGAACCCCGCATGCAAATAAAGCCGCGTAGTACATTACACCGCCACACGTACATAACATTTGGTTGGTACATACAGATCAATTCACACAAGATGGACAGAGATATACTAGATGCGTGCATGGCTCTACAGATGAAGGAGCAAGCAGATCGAGGCAGAGCAGATAGTTGATGACGGGCTGATCATGCATCGATCAGGCGTCGATGACGCGGAAGGCGTCGCGGTTCTTGACGACGATGTCGTACATGTGGACGGAGCCGAAGTGCGCGAAGTCCTTGGGCAGGGAGATGAGGTCCACCGACGAGCGCTTGTGGAACTGCAGCATCCCGTCTCCGCCGGCGCCGCCGTAGTAGCGCTCCCAGCCGAGCGCCGCCAGCTTGCGCTCCAGCGACGCGTACGAGGAGACCACCTCCCCCGAGGGCGTGTGCAGCAGCGCCTTGCGCTTCCCCGACGCCGCCGCCGCCGCGCCGGACGTCGGGTTCTCCACCAGCCGGACCACGCCGTTACGGAACACCCACACCCCAGACATGACGACGACGCTAGCTAGCTCCTTGCTGGATCGAGTTGCCGAAGACTACGACTCGTTTATTCCAAGCTGTCGATCGATCGGCTGGGGTTGGATGATGATGCGATCGATCGAGTGCGCCAGCGAGGGGGTATAAATAAGAGGCCTATACCCGTGGTCGTCGTAGTATTTGTGCGCGAAAATGCTCGCTGCGACACGTGGCCCTTGCCGAGAGAGCGTATCAAGAATGGACGGTGTGGACACGATCGATCCGTGTGCTCGCTCCGCGGTACGCTTCGCTGCCCCGGCTCGCAATCGGAATGGAACAGCGCAACAGACGTACTCTCGTCATCGTCTACCTACGCTACAGTACTACGACATGATCTTGCTACCTAGCAGCGCCGGACCCCGGGTAGGCTAGGCTCGCGTACACAGGAGGAACAATAATTATAGTACGTATTGTCGCAGCGTTCATTTTCGAGATGTAGTTTTTTTTTTGTGAAACACTGTACGTTTATATCAGAAGAGACTCGAGGTAGAATGAAGTTCATAGATCGAGAGTGGTGATAGCGGCATTATGCCATGCATGCACGCAGCGCAGCAAACAGTGCTATCAGTGGAATCCAATACTCGAACCACCACGAAGTTAGCCTTCCCGCCTGGACAAGCTAAGCCAGCGGACATGCATATATGTAAAGCTAGCATCGATTCGACCGTCGAGCGCGATCGGTGCGTCACGAGTGACTGCAAATCGTCGATGCCGATTCCCTGCTCCTACTCTCTTCAACTCGAGTAGAGTATTCCTTCCGCTCTAAAAAGTTTGTCGTTTTATAGTTCATTTTTAATTACAAAGCGATAAGCTTTTTGGGACGGAGAGAGTAGTTCTTAGCCGATTAGGCGCGCGGCCGATCGAGCTGATGAGAAAGATACACTGTCTAGCCTGATCGCGATCGCTCGATGTGTATACACGGACGTTGCATTCGTTATCTCATCTCCTTATCCCGGCCGCCACCACCTATAGGCTATAGCTAACTTATTCTTACTAAGAGTTAGTACTAGCTAGTAGTGAGAATATTGGTTTTATCTCCATCCATCCAGTCTTTAATTGGGCTGCGTAGCGTACGTGCGCTACAGAAGGCGACACACCCTTTCTCCCGTGTCCGGTGGCTGGTGCCTCTGCAGCTCAGCCTTTCTCGATTTGCGACAACCGTACGTACCGCTACAGAGGAGAGGACCACCGGCCTGGCCGGCCGTCGGCGTCAAGAATGGCCGTCGTACGCGACGCCGGCTGTAGCACTAGATAGGACGAGTTTGACCGCGGCCCACGAGCGGTCTCCGGCGTCGTACGTGGCGCCGGCGCAGTGCATGCGGCGTCCTCTGGCATCCCCGGCACTGCTCGACGACAGCTGCCACCGCCTCCGCCTCCGCCTGTACCTGCCGAAGCACGTTCAGTACCCCCGTGTTGTCGCGGTCGAATTAAGCGCGGCCGGGCACAGCGTTTCGTTACAGTGTAGTGGCAGCGACACTACAGGAAAAGCGATCATTTGCGACGGTCGAATTTATTTGCGACGGCCAGCCGTCGCAAATATCTTAAATTGCGACGGCCCGCTTCTGGCCGTCGCAAATAAGATGGCCGTCGCGAATAAGAGCTTATTTGCGACGGCTTTGGGACCGGCCGTCGCAAATAAGCGGTTATTTACGACGGCCAACCCTAAAGCCGTCGCAAATAAATGAGCCGTCGCAAATAAATCCTTATTTGCGACGGCCGGTCCCAAAGCCGTCGCAAACAGGCTTTAATTGCGACGGCCGCAAGTTGAGGCCGTCGCAATTAAAGAAGCCGTCGCAAATAAGGGCTTATATCGGGTCGCTCCGGCCCCGACTCTTCATTCACCTCAAAACAGCCTACCGCCGCCACGCAGCGCCCCCGCCGCCGCGCCCCCGCCGCCGCGCCCCCGCCGCCGCGCAGCGCCCCCGCCGCCGCGCCCCCCGCCGCCGCGCAGCGCCCCCGCCGCCGCGCCCCCGGCTCCGCCGCCCTCGGCCCCGCCTCCGCGCCCGCCGCCCTCGGCCCCCACCGGCGGCCCCCGCCGCCTGCGCCTCCGGTCCGCCGCCCTCGGCCCCCACCGGCGGCCCGCCTCCGTGCCCCAACCGCCGCCTGCGCCTCCGGCCCGCCGCGCCACCGGCGTCGCCGCCCCCGACCGGACCGCCCCCGCCCCCGGGACAGCAGGTGCTACTCCCCCTGTTTTAGTAGTTTTTTTCGGATTTAGTTAGCAATTTTGTTAAGAGTAGCAGCAATTAGCTATAGTAGTTTAGAATTGCTTGTATAGTAGCTTCGCCTCGCCTGGAGGAGGTCGTGTGCGGCGCTGGGAGCTTGGGAGGAGATCAGGCAGACGGTGGGAGGTTGGGAGAAGGTCGAGGACGCCGCTGGGAGGGTGGCAGAAGCTCGGGGTTGACGTTGGGAGCCGAAGGAGGTCGGTGGTGGCGACGGGAGTCCGAAGGACGTTGGGGGCGGCGGGCGGCGGAGGAGACGCGCACTGGAGAAAAGGCGGCGGCTGGGTTGGGAAAAAAGGGTAGGGTTTGAGGAGGAGACCCGTTTCTTTGCCCAATAAGGCGGCTGGGTGGCCAACATTGGCCAATAACTTGGCCCAGCCCAATAAGTCTGTCCGTGACCTTCCAACTCCCAGCTGATACGGAGCCACATGCGACTAGATCCTGGCGGTGCATCCACGATTCAGCGGCGCCCTCCACGATCCTGGCGTCGCACCACCGTTGGCGATTGTCCGGCGTCCCCCCCCCCCCCCCGCTCCCACCTTCCTCGACTCGCCGCCCCGCCTCCCCTCCTCTATCAGCCGTTGCACCGCCTCTTCAGCTCGCCGCCGTCCCTCCCACTCAACCGGCTGCCACCCCTCGCCTGGCTGGTCGCCTAGGCGGGCGCCTGGGCGTCTAGGCGCTCGGCCCGCGTTGACCCCGCTGCCACGAACGCAGCCGCTACTGTACCATAGTTCGTTATTAGGCTTTGCGACTCGGACGAGGAGAAGGAAACAACAATTAACACCGGCCTGCACTGCACGGCCAGAGTCCAAGCCGAACGCTACCTTTCCATTTTTCTCCTCTCTTCCTTTAATGTTTGCAATGACAGGCCATCGCTCGGGCGCAGGGTCTGGGAATCCAGCTACCGGTACTACCACCGGTCCTCCCAGGCGATCCTTCTTCAGCGGGTCAGGTAAGTCTCTATGTAATCCTTCTTCTCCAGCGTAATAAGATTGAGATAGATGAAAGAGAGAGATAGTTAGATAGAAGAAAATGATTGAGATAGAAGAAAGAAACAGATAGAAGAAAGGGAGACAGAAGAAAGAGTGAAAGATAGATAGAGTAGGATGGGAATGAAGAGAGAGTAAGATGTAGATGGAGATAGAGAGAGGGGAAGATAGAGGGAGGGAGATGTAGATGGAGATAGAGGGAGGAAGATAGAGGGAAAAGGATAGCAATAGAGAGATAGAGTGAGCAAGAAAGATAGAGTGAGAGACAAATAGAGAAATGAAAAGAGAGAGGAAGAGAGGGTGATCTAGATGAAGATAGAGGGAGAGGGAGGGAGAGAGATGTTGATGCATATATTCTAACTCTAAGTTTTATTAATTGCAGGGATCCGCGACGGCTGCACAAACGCCGTCGCCTTCGCTACCGCCGCCTGGATTGAGGCGCGACGACGACGACTTCGACTTCGGAGGTGGCTTCGGAGGTTAGATGGGCGAGTGAGCCCTTTTATTTACTTTGTTGATGACGATGTGAGATGTATCGGAATTTGAGTTTGTGATTGTGATGATCTTTGTGTATATATTGTGTATGCTGTGTATATTGTGTTGTGAATCTGGCCATCGAGCCGGTTAGAGTTTTCTGTTTTTAAAAAAAAATAAAAAACCTTATTTGCGACGGCTTTTTATACAGTACCGTCGCAAATAAGGTACCTAGCCGTCGCAATTAAGCCACTGCTATTTGCGACGGCCAGGCCGTCGCAAGTAAGCTTTAATTGCGACGGCCAGGCCGTCGCAAATAGAGTCGTGGGCCCGGAAGAGGACACGTGGGCCCTGCCCTCTAAACTTATTTGCGACGGCCTAGCCGTCGCAAATAGCAGATATTAATTGCGACGGCCTGGCCGTCGCAAATAAGCTTTAATTGCGACGGCACGGCCGTCGCAAATAAGGCCGCGGGTCCCACCAGCCCGCAGCAACAACTTGCGACGGCCTCCCCTAGCCGTCGCAAATAAGTTAATTTGCGACGGTGGCCGTCGCAAATAAGCTTATTTGCGACGACATATTTGCGACGGCCGGAGGCCGTCGCAAATAAAGAAAGCCGTCGCAAATAGCTTATTTGCGACGGCATCTGGCTTATTTGCGACGGCTTCGGCCGTCGCAAATCGTCGGGATTCCTGTAGTGCGACGCCACTGTACATGTTAGGGATTGGCCACGCGCGCGGCATGACCGGCGCTCGGCACATGCAGGAAGCAGGAATAGCTCATAGCTGTGACAAGGCAGACCGGTCGCATTGCGCACGTACGGGACGGGCCTATGAGTGCCACGGAGGAGCACGGCCGGGGACGCAAGACCGTAGGAGGAGGGGGAGGACAAGATCTGGATTTCGCTCATCGGACTGGTACGCCACACTGTTGCCTAGTACTGTATGTTACTGCTGCAACGATGGGACAGGCCGCTCCAGCTCCAGCATTCGTCTCTGTTCCTCGCTCACCAATAGCGCCATGAGGAATGTGGCAGCGTGTTCAAGCGATGCAAGTCGCAAACACACGCACATGGCTAGTGATCACGACTTTTTTTTGTTCCTTGCGAAGAGCTAGTGACGATTAACGAAAGAGACCATTGGAGTATCACGGGAATAAAAAAAGAGCTGGAAAACAAATCAAAGAAATTGCGATGTGTTGCACCAACAAATCCGAATAAGCTAGCTTCTAGTCGAGACAAATCTAAGAATAAATCTTCCATATGTTTACAATAAAAGAAAAGGAAGAAATACAATAATGCTCCATCCATACATCCATGGTATCGGGAACCGATTCGGCGGCAAAAAAGAGGAAAATCTCCATGCTCGAATCCGAAAATTTCCCATATCGGCCGCCAAAGGTGAATTCCATCTGATCGATCGATGGGGTTACGTTTCCTAAGGCGAAAAACTCACGGAAGAATCGTTATCGCTTAGTTATCATGAAGAAAATTCCCTTCCGGATTAGCTGCTAGGCACGGCCATGCCATGCATGCGGCGAGATGCTGCCGGGGGCACGACAGGGAGTCTATGTAGGTGGTGGCTTCGGCTACAATAATAATGCCCCTTCCTTTCCTTTGGATTGGAATATGCATCGGATGCTGACATGTGGTATGGGTCCGCATCATTGGTGGATGGATTCCTTGAGCAATGCGATGATGGATGTTGCAGTGAAATGAGCGCCAATAATGTGCATATTTTATTTTATTTTTTCTTTTTTCTTTTTTAAAATGATATACTTCCTTGAAAAGTTTGTCGCTTTGTAGTTCATTTTTGAACTACAAAGCGACAAGATTTTCGGGACGGAGTGAGTACAACGCTTTCCTCGATCGGAGGCTGATTGCGGACGCTGATAACGCAGGAGGATTAAATAAATTAATACCGCCTTGGTAGTCCTATGGAGAACTGCGCATATAAACAAAACGCCCGCGGATATGGTATCACCGGGCCTGGTAGCGCAGGCCTGTAACTCCAGCTTCGGAGGGCAGAGTTGTAAGGGGAGCTTCGGTTTGGGTTTGGGTGACACTAGGCTCAAGTTCCACGGCCCAAGGACTATGCGCTGCGATCTCTGTGGTAACGCTGCTGAGGCCGTCACTCCCCACGACGGGCCTACGAAGGCAAAGCTTGCTTTGTACGCCGTTCGGCACGTGTGCCGGGCTTTCCCGTGGCTCCCAAAGTTAGCCATGAACTTGGCAAGGACCGATGGGGAGCTGCCTGGCTTCCGTGGGCATGGAGCCGAGCAAGCTCAGTTGCTGTACCATCGTAAGCTATCCGCACCAACGTACTCTAAAACATACTCTATATACTATTTTCCTTCTACTTGTATATTTTACAGCGTGCCACCGCGAACAGTCTAATAATACATCCCTTAACTGTGAATAAAAAATGAACTACAAAAGTACAAGTTCATAGAGATAGGAGTACCTTACAAGAGCTTTGACAATCGCTTCACAAACTATATAGACCCCACAAACAATTTTACTCCATTAGCAGAATGAGCCAACCAATCAATTGATACGAAATACTTTTAAGCTATTATCCATAAACAACGGTGCATTAAATCATGTTCATCTGCACAAGGGTCTTTGAACCCTTACCAGCAGTTTTTTTTTTGAGAAAACATCAATATATATTTACAAATAATATTAGCTTTGCTAGCTCCCAAAAGAATGCGAGCGCGCAAAGATACTGTACAAGTACAACCCTGCTGGTACATCAGACACGGGTATGTAATGATTAGTATTAGGTTGCTACGGTTGATCTGACGGTTTCAAGAAATTGTAGCACTCCAGCTGCAACATTTCCCCTCCATTAACCGGGTCGAACTGGCATCTGTAGAAACTGTGAGATGAAATTTTTTTTGGCTATCAGTTAAAATCTGTATATGCAATAAAAAATAGCAGTAAAAGACTGAATGCTCACTAATGAACATACCTTCCATCCATACCAACAACTGCCACCGTATTCTTCTCATGTCCAAATGCAACAATATACTGCTCACCCTCATGAAGCCTGAACTGAGCTACTGACCACTCGGAGTGGAAATATTTAGGTAACACACCTGTCAGTGATAGAAAATACACAAGTTAATACCGGCCTAGTGATGAAACAGAAATTGGAAACAGCCCGACGATTCATCTTGAGATCCTTATCAGCTACTCATCCTAGGTATCTAAAATGTGCTTTGAATCACCAAAAAGTCAGGGCATGTCCAGGTATCACAATAAATCCATAAGTATAGGAGCTATTTACAGAGAACACTTCTAAAAAGGGCAATCCGAAAACAGACAACCCATACAACATTTGATTCCAAGCTCAGAGGAGCAAAAATTAATCTGAAACCACTTCACTTATTAGATAAGAGGTTGACGACAAGTAAGCTATTAATACCAACAGGCAGTCAAACAGGGCACAGATCTATCTGAAACCATCTCTACTTATCTTTATTCTAGTACAGATTAGTATTTAGCAAAAAAGAAAATGCATTAAGTTTATCCAATATGGAGTTTTTGATACACTGCAACAATTTCAGGTGATAGACTTGCATAGAAGGAGACTATGAAACAGAAATTTAAGCCCATTAATAATTGACTATAAAGCTAAATGATAACTTACAGACACCTTAATTCTGACATTTAAGGCATTTTAAAGAATAGATAGATAACTTACCTTTAATAAAAGAAAGAGGGGGGCTCATATGGGGAACTTCAGGATCTGGAGCTGGAAGAGGCTTATCATTTGCAGTTCCTCCCACATTTATCTTTAGATTAAATACATGTATTGTTCCTTTATCACTGGATACAGCCAAATACTGCAAATTGTTTGAGAAAGCCAAACTATAGATTTCTGCTCTATCAGCACCTCTCCTTACCTACAACAGAATAAAGCGGCAAAAATAATTACTACATCCCCTGTAAATGAAATAGACAAAAATCTTCACGGCAAAATTGACAAGAGCAATTAAGAAAAGATGCACAGGATCCATAATTAGGAAACATGATAAAATATCAGTAAAATTAGAAACACTTAGCAAGCATTCTTATATTTACCAGATCAAATAACAAATATATCATAAAACACCGTTGAATTGTACCTGTGGTTCAAGTTGTGACAGACAACGCTTCTAACAACATGGGAGCTAAGAAGCTAATGTTAACTAAAAGGCCAAATATATTTTGGACTTCTTGTGGTACACACACAATCAACTTGATGCTCCAAGGAATTGGCAACCTACCAAGGTTCAAGAAAGTGCTAGATCAAGCGAAGTCATTCACCATCTTTGTCTATGGGCACACAAGAACTTTGGAGTGCATGAGGCACTTTACAGGAGGGAAAGAAATCATAAGACCAGGTGTGACTAGATTTGCTTCAGCATTTCTTACTTTGAATAGCATTTTGGACAAGAAAGATGAGCTAAGAAAAATGGTGGTCGATAGTAAGTGGGACACCTTGAGAGATGTGAAGTCAAAAAAAGGAAAGGATGCAACCGCAACAATGATGAGTCCATCTTTTTGGAAAGATGTCAAGATGTGTTTGAGTGTTTTTGAGCCTTTAGTAAAGGTCCTTCGTTTGGTTGATGGGGATGTGAAGCTATCTATGGGTTTCCTATATGGAGAACTAGTCAAGGCAAAGGGAGAGATCAAGCGATGCTATGGTAATATGGAAGCTCGTTATAGAGATGTCATGACTATTGTTGAAAAGAAGATGACTGGGCTACTAAACTCTCCATTACACTTGACTGCATATTTGTTGAATCCGTACTATAGTTATAATGACATTTCAATGTTTGAGGACACTCCTGTAATAGAAGGGTTCATCAATTGTGTTGAGACCTTCTACTATGATGATGAGGATAAGCAAGATCAAGTTGTGAACAGTGAACTGAAATTGTTTCAAAACAGGGAAGGATCATTTGCAAAGAAGCTTGCTAGAACTTGACAAAACTTTGATTATAATCCAGGTAAATCTGCAATCTTTATTGTAATGTAAATCTGAATAATATAGACTTTGTGCTTCATTTTCATCTGGATGTAATTTCAGCTTCATGGTGGAGGTTATATGGAGGTGGGACACCCAATTTACAAAAGATGGCTGTTCGAATCCTCTCATTAACTTCAAGTTCATCTGGATGTGAAAGAAACTGGAGCATATTTGATATGGTTTGATATTTTGTTAATTTTTGACTTTGTCCTGTTAGCTGAATTTTTTCCTGTTATGTCCAGTAGCTGAATTTTCATATTGCATATGTTCTGTCCATGGCTGATTTTATCCATTGATTTATCATTTGTAGATACATACAAAGAGAAGGAATAGACTTACTACTGAACGCCTTAACTCTCTTGTTTTCATCCAATTCAATTCTAAACTAATGAGCAAAAGAGCAAACATCAAAGCCAAGAAGATTAATGATGTACTCCTATCTAGTGAAACAAGTGAAGCTCAAGGTTTCTTATTTGAAGGTGGTGATAATTGTGCACTAGCTGATTATAGAGATGAAGAACACATGCCTCGAACAAATATTCCTTGGTCTGTTATTGGAGAAGCAATGGGGGTTGATGAACAACTTGAGGTGCGTCGAAGTGGTAGAATGAGAGAGCTTTATGAACAAGAGGAATTTGACTCTGAAGAGGAGGAGTTTGATGCAGGAAATGAAGACATGGATGAGGATTGAAAAACTCAATAAATCTGTTATGCATCATGTGGTGTTTTATCATTTTGAGTCTGTAATGAACTCCTAAATGCAACTCTTATGTATCTTTTAATTATGAATTTTATTTATGAGTTTTCATGCACTTTGAGATCTGTGATAGTCTCCTACAATCATACCTCTTGTTTGTGATGTCCACTGTCTAGTGTCTACATTAGAATTGAGAAGATGCTATGGAGGACAACTACTAAGATGAGTATTAATTGTGTTTATTTTTAGTTTTTTACTGATTTGCACTTTTTGTAATGCTATGAGTTGTTCTAACAAGATTATTATGGTAATTGTAGGGGCTGGAATGGAGATAAAGTCATCACATTATTGTAGAGGCTGGTAACATGAAGATTTAAGGTACATTTCTTGCAATATTTATATATTGTACACATACTTATTTATTGTTCTATACATAACTGCACACACACACACACACACACACACACACACACACACACACACATATATATATATATATATATATATATATATATATATATTAAAAATAGTAAAAACGCCTAGGCAGCGCCTATAAACGCTTAGGCACGCCTAGGCTCTAGGCGGTAGGTCACCGCCCGCCTAGCACCTTTTGTAACCCTGTCAAATATATCATAAAACACCGTTGAATTGTACCTGTGGATTGAGAGTAAAAATCAGTGAATTTTGTATCTCCTGCTGGCAAGGAGCCATGAGGAGCCTACTGTCGAGCAAGACCATCGTCCAGTCTCACCAATACAATTGAAATGATCAGAAATGTGCCAGACATCTTTTACGTGATCCACCCTCCTCATGGTATATCACGAGGGGTACTCATGAACAGTGTGCATGGGTACTAGTTTAAGCACTAGTAATATTAATGGACGAACGCTAGTGAATGTGCTTGCGGATGGATAAATGTATCAATTGCTGTGTATCCCTAACTCTCAACTGTTCAGTTAGCACGTGATAGAAAAAGAAAACCCTCACCCAGCATCCAATGAACGGACGATCAACACCAGATACCGCCCTGCCACAAAGGCAGTATGAAAATTTTTAACCATCTAGGTCCATTACCTAACTGGGTATGTTCACATCAGAACATCAGTGTTCCCCAAAAAGGCACATGCTACGGCCCCCCAACCAGTGTTGACACCATTTTTAGAGTACCCTCACAGAAGTTAACACAATGCGACTTTATCTGTATATGATTTAAGCCATGCAACATCAATAGATATGTAAATTTAGTTTAGGTTAGGTGATGATCAGAAAAGGTTACCTGCTATTTCTACAAGGATGTTGTAAGCTAGATCAGAAGCCTGGACTAACATTTTAAACTGATTATGTCACAATAAGTTACATTACTCGAACATACCACAGAGCAATCCACGTGCATCGCAAAATAGCACTATTCTTACATCTCCTTCCAGTAGCTGATCAAAGATATGTTTTTTACCTTATGCAATCGATCTAGTTCAGTTGTGTCAACTCTAAGGCTTCCCTAGAAAAGAAAAAAACATGCACGTTTACCAATGTGTGTTGAGAAAGCTTACTTCCTGTAGGAGATTGCCTTCAGTAGCACTGAAGATTCTGACTAGCGTTCCCTTGGTGCTGGCAGTGGCGATCAGCCTGCCATCCTGCGATAACGCAAAGCAGGCAACTCGAGAAGCGTGTGCATTGATAAATTTGGTCTTCTTCGCACCGTAGTGCTCTACCCTGATCTGCCCCTTCTGTGCACCTGGGCAAACTAGCACGATGGACCCAGGCTGCTGGGACACCGCGCAGAGGCCCTTTGGATTAGGCGCCGTGTCAATCTGGTGCACAAGCTTCAAGTCCGCGAAGTTGTAGACAAAGATTTTGTTCTCAAGGACCACTATGATGCGGTCGCGGCGGAGGCGGACGCCGCGAACGGGGGAGCGGAAGGAGAGCTCCCCGATGCAGCGGCTCTGGTGGTCGTCCCAAATCATGACCTTGTAGGGCGGGTAGTGAGGGTTATCCCCGCCGCCGACGAGCGCGAGTATGTTGCAGCGGAAGAGCATCTCGACGACGCCGATGCCGCCTCCCCCGTCGCCGTCCCCCTCGGCGCCGAGGTCCCGGCGGAAGATCTCGCGGAACGGGTCGCAGTTGTAGATGCGGAAGCCCGACTTGGCGCCCGCCGCGAAGCAGCCGTAGTCCTGGTTGAAGGAGACGTGGAGGAGGTCCTTGGCCGCGGGGAACGGCCTCTCGGCTCTACCGCCGCCCGCCCCCGGGAAGGAGTCGGCGCGGGAGGAAGCCGACGAGACGGAGGACGAGTCATCGACGCTGTCCTCGTCCCCGGCGGGCGTGGGCTCGATCGATGTGGTGGGAGCAGGCGGCGGCGGCGTCTCCGGCGCCTCTTCCTCCTGCTGCTGCTGCTCCGGAGGCGGCGGCGGGTCGTCGGGGACGGGGTTAGGGTTTGGTGGGGCCGGCTCGGTGGCGGGCGTCGCCATGGATGATGAGGGGCAGAACGGGGAGGCAGGTGGGGTTGCGTGAGGAGTCGAGTCGGGGGTTGTGGGAGAGGCGGCCGGTGGTGGGAGTTTGTTTGTTGTGCTACGTTTCGGCGAGGAGCTGGGTTAACCGGGGCGAGAGCTGCGACGTATTTGCGGTTGTGCTATCGTTCCAGGTACGTTGTATCAGGTGCCTGGTCGTGTTTGGGAAGGTAACACATACCTTCCGTGGCGTACGCGTTGCCTGTGCGCCCACGTGGAGCTGTCAAAGCGGCGTACTTTACTCGGTCACGAACAGTTCCAGGTTTGCACGCCTATCTGCTTGGACGGAGTAACATAATGGAGAAAGATCCGTTCATGGATGGAGATTAGGTCGATGTTTGACGGGTAAAACAACCTTAAAATTTGGGCAAGTTTGGCTAGGAAGCACATCGCCCCGTTCCAACTTCTAAGATGACGACTTGGCACTTGCTTTATCGCCATTAGTCATTGGCCCATCGACATCAACCCATTATTGCCGCGATGATACTGCTTAAATACAACAATTTTGAGGTTGGATGTTGCGGTTTGCACGATGGCACGAATCAGCCACCGCAAACTTTTGCAGATTAAAGGCTCACGAACGCGTCGGATGTCAGCTACCGTTGACGTGAAAGGTCGTACGTACTCACCATCACCATGATTCAATTTTTCAGGCGGGCGGGGCGAGCAGTATCGACTTCTTCTGTTCGTGATCGTGTTTATTGATGATTCTGCATGTCACGGCAGACACTGAATTATCGACACGCTGGCAGCGTGCGCTTCTAGCCAGGACAGAAATCGCAAACAAAACAAGAGCAGCTAACGCGGATCGGATGGCACCGGCCGAGTTCATGAGCAGTTACGGATGCATTCATGAGCGCCGTGCAACTTGAAATTTCACATCCAAAACGCTTCAACTTGGAATAAAGATTGCTTTCGGACGCGGGTCGCCATTATAGTGCAGCGTTGTAGGACAACGATCCACATAAGCAACTTGCTATAGGCATCTTCCAATAATCAGACGATTAACCGATTCAAGTGATGCTGTGTATTTACATTACAATATCAGGTACTAGTACAGATTACAATGCATAATTTGGTCCTCACAACCAGTAGGCAGTAGAAAACGAAAACATTTCACAAAGCAAAACTAAAATGAAACTCTCCTCCATGGAAACGTGTCATCCTCATCAGAGCGCTCTAGAAATCGAATCCACCGTCGAAGCCACCTCCGTCGTCGAACCCGGCGTCGTAGCCGGCGTCATACGACGACGCGTCCGAGATCATGTCCCCCAGCAGGAGCCCGCCGACCGCGCCTCCGAGCAGCCCGGCACCCAGCCCCATCCCGAACTTGTTTTTCTTCGGTGGCTTCGCGGCCTGCTGCTGCGGGTAGCCATACCCGGCTTGCGGCGGCGGGTACCCGTACCCGGCCGGCTGCTGCGGTGGGTAGCCATACCCGGCCGGCTGCTGCTGCGGTGGGTAGCCGTACCCGTACTGTGGCGGCGGAGGGGCGTACGGCGCCGCTGTGCTGGGGCCGGCGGCTGGGTATGCCGTCACGGGTTCGCCTGCCTTCGCTGGCTTGCCCGCGGGCGGGTAGCCGGAAGGGGGCGGGTAAGCTGTCGCTGGCTCGTTGGTCTTTCCCGTGGGTGGGTAGGCGGCGGTGGGTGGCGGGTAGGCCGCGGTTGCTGCCTCGGCCTTGGCAGGCGGAGGGTATGCGGTGGGAGGCGGGTACGCGTCGGCCTTGACTGCCGGTGGGTACGCGGAAGGAGGCGGATACGCGGAGGTGGGCGGGTAGGCTGGAGGCTGCGCGTACGCGGCGGATGCGGAGTTGTTGGGGGCGTAGCCGCCTGTCGATTGGGTAACCTCGCCGAGCTTGTAGGAGAAGTTGAGGACTCCCTGGGGCTTGCCGGAGTTGATCTTACGGACCTGGTACGCGACGAACTTGGCGGGGACGGAGCCGTCGGGGGCGCCAGAGAGGAGCTCGGAGAGGGGGATGTGGACCTCACCGACGTCGCGGTCGCCGAGCGCGCGCTCCGCGCGGAGGAGGACGTGGAGGGATCCGGCGCCGGAAGCCGGGACGGTGAAGCGGAGGGTGGCGTTCCAGGTGGGGTTGCGGCCGCCGGTGCGGTCGGCCTGGACCCGCTGCCGCGAGCGGGGGTCGCCGGAGAGCGAGACGACGGCGTAGACCTCCATCTTGGAGAGCAGGTTCACCTCCTTGAGATCCTTCGCCGAGATGAGCGTCAGCTCAAGCGTCCTCTGCGCCATGGTGGGGAACTCGTAGATTTCTGTCGCTTGAATCCGCGGGGATGAGATTTGCTCTTCGGAATCGATCTGGTTTGGATGCTCCAGAAATTGCAAGACTTGGATAAATTTGGACTGCACAAAGTCTTGCCCACCTTATATAGCTCAACGGGATCGGAGGACGATATTTCTTGGAAACGTCTTCTTCATGTGGCCCCATGACGTGTGGATCCACTAATCATGTAGAACCATGTGTCAGTGAGATGTATCCCTGTAATTGGGTCCCTCTCGAATACTCCAGTACACGGGATATCACGGTCGGTTTACTGGAGGAGCCCACCTGCCAGTGGGATTATCTCATACAACGGCTTGTCCACGAATTACGCGCTTTCGGTGGGTGCTCTTCCCAATTCCCGAGTCTTGAGATGCTCTGCGGATTGATCAACAGCGTGTAGCGTCGCTCTCGATGAATTTCAGCCGCCGGGCGAAGAAGGTACGCGATTCTCTCGCAGGCTAAGGAAAAAAAAAAAGTCGCCGTGTAGGCCGGAAAGCTTCAACGCGTGGACCACGCTGCATCTCCGTCGCTGTGCCTTTCTTGGCACCGGATGGAAAATAAATTGTTCACGTACCACCGTTCTTTTTTATTCCATTTCTCTCGACCGCTCTTTCAACATCCTCTATTCGTTTTAAAAAAAAATTGTCATTATAATTTATTTAGTTCAAAAATAAACTACAAAAGTGACAATATTTCGAAACGGAAAAAGTACTCATTCTGTAGGCTAATAATTCTCTAATTCAAAATTAAACTATAGAATAATTTGAACTAGAGATTGATTATTATTTTGAAACGAAAAAAGTATCCTGAAAACAAATAGTCTGTTTCAAGTTTAAGAGTACAACAAAATGAGTCTAAATCAAATGAGTCTCCTATTGTCAAACTTGAAAAATCGTACCCTTTTTCCTTCCATTTTGTTTTTAATCTAACTAATTAATACTCCTTTCATGTCAAAATATTATCACCCTATAATTTATAGTATGAAATAAAAAGATATGGATGTAAAAAGGTGGTGTATTTATTAGACGTTATTCACCCCGTAACAAAAATAAAAGATGCTTCACCTAATACGATCCGCTACTTTAACGCCAGGAGGATATGCTTCCACGCTACTCCCTCCTTTCTCGAAAGTTTGTCGCTTTCTAGTTCAATTTTGAACTAGAAAGCGACAAACTTTCGAGAAAGGAGGGAGTATTATTCTGCTTTCACGCTAGGAGGATATGTTTTCTTTATAGCATTTCTAACAATTCTCGAAATTCAATCATTCGCGGAAACCTGAACCCGGATTTAATCAACACTCCCGACGGTTCAAAAATCATCTCCCAGTAGCCAGTATTTCCACGTTGGCAAAATCACTTCCGTGTCCGAAATTCCATCTTGCTTGCAGCGAGCTCGTCACCACCTTTTGATCATGATGAGAGCCCTACAGTCTTTGTGTGTGTCGGATCTTACGACAACGGAGTATCTGGCCACCAAAATTCAGAGGAAACTTTGTTAGCCTGTTTGTTTCTAACGGTCGCTGTACGAGTGAGCAACCACAGTTCTGATCCGCGCCTTTTGTTTCATGTGGCGTTCAACGTTCTAGAGAGGCCGGAGACTCAGCAGAGACGCCCCTAGCGACGTCACGTAACGGACAGCAGCGCCGTTTCAAATCTTTAAGTGCTATAATCTGATCAAAAATCGCAAAGTCAAAACGAGGGAAACGAGAAGAAAAGGCGACCCTGCACGAAGAACGGACGGAAGGGAAGGCGGCAGCTGCCCCGTGTCTTCGTTTCGAGAAAAGGGGGTGAACATAAACGGGGTCGGCGGCGCGCCTCCGTCCGTCCTTAAACCAAACAGACAGTTACACCGCCCCGACGCGATCACGCGAGCCACGCCCACAGCCGCACCAGCCGCCGCCACCACCACCACCACCACCACCAAGCGAGAAGCGACGCGGCGCGGCCCCAAGAGCCAAACCGCTTCAAGCGTTCCCAAAAAGCCAAACCCGCCCATCCTCCTCGCCCCGCCCCGCCGCCGCCGCCGCCGATGGCCTCCGAGGAGGAGCCGTCGCAGATGCGGAGGGCGCTTGTGGACTCGCTCGCGGGCGCCATCTCCGGCGGCATCTCCCGCACCGTCACCTCCCCCCTCGACGTCATCAAAATCCGCTTCCAGGTTCCGCCCCCCAACCTCCCGAATCCCTTTACCGTCGTTTCATTCGCCTGCCCCAGCTGTCGCGATATTACGCGCCGTTTGTTCTATTAAGAGCTAGAAATCATAAGATCGCTAGTCGCTTGGGACCATTTTTGAAGCTGTGGGCGTGTATAGCCGTGTGGGCGGGGAGGAAGTAGGTGTCAACGTGTGTGGTGCATGCTGTAAGCCGTTCGGCCCTCCCTATTCGCGCCTGCATTGCTCACCTGCAGGAAATTGAGTTTGTGTTTATTGGCGTGAACCTGTGGTTTGAGCGTGGGAGGGCTACCTGGTTCGATGAATTTGGAAGTAAAAGATACTAGGTAATACTTGAAGCAGTTAGCTATGCACAGCTTACTTTCACGTTTCAATGTCCACGACTTATTTTAATTTGACTTGTTGGAGGTTTTTTCATGGGTGACCTAAGCAGTTAGCACTGCGACCATGAGTTCCGGACTATTTCATCTATCTGTTTAGTTTACTTCCTGTTGTATTAGCTCATCTCAGCACCAATTATTTATCATTGCGGTGGTGCATTACTCATTTGATTGTAGTTAGATGCTGCCTTCACTTTTTGTGAGTTACTTCAACTAGAACCAGCAACCATATGTGTTCAGAGGCTTCTTCCATGTTTTCTTTGCAGGTTCAATTAGAACCCACAACCTCATGGGGTGTCCTACAAAGGAATGTGTATGGACCTTCAAAGTACACCGGCCTTTTGCAAGCAACTAAGGATATCCTCCGCGAGGAAGGTCTGCCGGTATGTTCCTTCCTTGACATAATTTTGTATTGAGAAATAAACTTGTGGAAATGCCAACACATGTTTCAACCAAGATCAATGGTGCTAATGCAGTGATGTACTACCATATTTATTTATTTATGATTCATGATACTGTATCTAATACAAACTCTAATAAGATGTTGCTATAGTTGCGTAACAAATTCATTTATCTTTTGTTTTATGTTTTTTTTTCGATTTTGTTATTTCCTATTTGATTCTATGATCTATCTTGAATAAACAATGCCATTCTTGATATTTATTCTTACTGTTCAAGATTTGCTTTCCTTCCAGGGATTTTGGAGAGGAAACGTACCAGCTCTGTTTATGTATATGCCGTATACAGCCATACAATTCACTGTTCTACACAAGCTAAAAACTTTTGCGTCTGGTTCGTCCAGAACAGGTATCTTTTTCTTGTAAGGTATCCTTAGGACTTGCTCCATTGCCCAACCTTGTGGTTTGGTCCGTTGCTCTATATCAAACTCTTAGTTGCAACTGTCGCTCCCAGGACGTTAAGTATTTTCAGTGGTTCGGTTTAGTGGCTATATTCCATTGTGGGGCTGCTCATATACTTAGCTGTAGGGAACCGGGAGTTACTTGACAGATTCTTTGCAAGGAATTCTTCTTAGATCATGTATACGCAAGGAATCTGAGGGTTTTACTTCCCCTTGCCACTGCTGGGATTGATCCTTCTGCTCTCTATGGTTGCCACATGCTCCTAAACTTGGACATTTTCGATGATTTCTGATAATAGTATCAGGGTCATGTGGGAGTTGTGTTTTGTTTGGTGGCACCTAGCCTGTTTTAACTCAAGTAGATGAAATTTTCAGGTCAGAAGCGTGCATAGTTAGTTGCTAAGATGGGTAACCTGAGTTTTGCCCAACTTGTTACTTTATTACTGTTGTTTTCTGAGTTCATTCAAAAAATTTATTCCTTTACCATTTCAATTACGCTAGACACATGGAGGAAAATTGAAGCATTATTACATGTTTTTAGTCACTGATCTTTTCCTCTTTTTTTTTGATCAGAGGATCATTTGCACTTGAGTCCTTACTTGTCCTATGTAAGCGGAGCTCTAGCAGGATGCGCAGCAACAGTAGGGTCATATCCATTCGACCTCCTGAGAACTATTCTTGCATCACAGGGTGAACCAAAGGTGAACCTGATGTTATTTTTGGCTTCTACTGATTCTTTTGTTTCTTTTAGTTTTAACACTTACACCTTTTCAAGCTGCATGTAGTCTATGTGGGTATTGGATTTCATGTATGATTAGTAGGTATGAACTTCCAGTGAAATTTGAATCCTAACCTTTATTGTCCTATTCCTACCATTTTAAATCCATGGAGCATTATAGTTGTATGGAAATCACAGTTTGAAGAGTGATGGAGGCATCTCAATCCTTCATTCCTTCTGCTAACATGTTTTGTTGATTCCCCATCTCCTTAAAGAAACTTGGTGTTGGGACTAGAAACCAATTTACAATCCCCAATCCTACCACAAAATCCCTCTTAGTTCCAATGTCGTTACTTTAATTTTGGAATTACACACTGAGTTGTAAGTTCCCAGCTATTTTTTATAGTTCGAAGTGGTATGATGAAGGGTGGGCCTGGCGCAGTGGTAAAGTCTCTCCTCTTGTGTCCTGAAGGTCCTGGGTTCAAATCAGCCTCCTTGCAGAATAAGCAAGGGTAAGACTGCATAGAAATCCCTTTACCTAGACCCCGTGATGTGTGGGAGCTTTCAACACTGGGTACACTTTTTTTTTCAAAGTGGTATGATGTTGTTGGCTTGTTGCACCCATCCTAACAAAATGGACAGGCTAAGTGCATTTTGGCAGAAGTTAATGCAAATATATGTTTTTTCTCTGTAAATTGTTTCTTGTTAAAATCTGCATTGTGACTTATTTGCAATATATATATGCATGGGCCACATAATTTGCTGATTCACAGGGACTTGTACTTTTGTCTGTAGGTTTATCCCAATATGAGGTCAGCATTTCTTGATATAATTAAACGCCGTGGCTTTCGAGGGCTTTATTCTGGTCTATCTCCAACCATTGTTGAAATCATACCATATGCTGGCTTGCAATTTGGTTCTTATGACACTTTCAAACGTTCTATGATGGTAAAAGCCTAATCTCATGTTTTGCATGTTCTTGATTTTATATACAACCTGAAGTTATGTAATTTGCTGATTATTCAATGCCACTCTTGCAATAAGATAAATTAGATGTTTTAATTGCTAACATCCATTGGTGTTACAAAACACTTTTTCTTCCATGTAAGAAAACTAATTGTCACTTGTTACTTGCTTTATAACTGGTGTGGGTATCTGCGACTACTTGTCTTAAGCTTCCTGATTGCATTTTCTTCCATGTAGGCTTGGAACAGATATAAATATTCACATCTTAACTTGGGTAGTGAGGATGACTCGGTGTCAAGCTTTCAGCTTTTTCTTTGTGGGTTTGCAGCTGGAACATTTTCAAAGGCTGCTTGTCATCCACTTGATGTTGTAAAGAAAAGATTCCAGGTAACTTTCATGCCTTGAGAACCACTGATTTCTCATCTGCTTCTTCCATGGCAGCTGGACATAAAGAAGTCCTTTAGAAAAAAGGTGATTAAGAATCACACCCAAATGCAACTTGATACTGCCTTTTTTCTCTCGAACACGGAGGAGCTGCATATGGTTATAGTTTTGTGAGGGAAAACGCTCCAATTACACAAAGCACCCCTAGAGGGAACTCACCCTGCTTTTTCAAATAGTGTGACTATAGTACAATAATACTCCCTCCGTCCCCATAAACCTGTCGCTTTGTAGTTTAAAAATGAACTACAAAGCGACAAGTTCATGGAGACGGAGGGAGTAGTTGATTGTTTTCCCTATTCTTGGTGTCACCAGTCTGTGGTGCTGTGGGTAACTAAATGCAGTCACCGGATGTGACTGTTCAAGTCAAAAGCAGCATGCATCACCCCTTTTAAATTAATTTATCAAAGGTATAAACAAATATCAAAAGGAAACATTCTTTGAAACAGCAGAAATTGTAGTGACCTCATGTATATGGACTATTTGGTCCGTTTTCAAGTTCTGCATGACAGTTAGTACCCTTTATTTGAATCTCTTGTGTGACACAGTATGGTTTACCAGTTTTATTGATATTGCCCTTCATTTCTTGGCCGCTTAAGTTATCTACATTTTATGTCTCATATCTTTAGAGTATAGAGCTATTCCCTTTTGTTCCATGGTCTTATGCTGGCTTGACGTGTAGACAATTGTTTCCAAACTGATCTTAGTTCGCCAGAATATGCTGCTGCATGACTTTATTAATAATACTGTTCCGTCTAGGTCATCTCTTGGGCAAACAGTCCATTTAAATTTGGTGATGGTCAATTTGAGTATGGGTTGTGAAGCATGACATACTGTCAAATACTCAAGCTATTATCTCATAGAGGATTGGAATTCCTGGGGCACTCATATTTTTCTTATGACACCACAGATTGAAGGATTAAAACGCCATCCAAGGTATGGTACTCCAGTTGACAGCAGCGCATACAAGGGCATGTTCCATGCCTTGAAAGAAATTGTGGCGAAGGAGGGACTCGGAGGCCTTTATAAAGGGCTCTTCCCCTCTTTGGTGAAATCGGCCCCTGCTGGCGCTGTGACATTTGTGGCATATGAATACATCTCAGACTGGTTAGAGTCAATACTGATGTGAAAAATCCGATGCAGTAAATTTTTCTTTTATCCTCATTTTGCCTATTTGTGTTCCCTCTGCATGCTTTTGTAAGTCTGTACTAGTATAATTGATTTATGCCATAGAAGATTTATGGAGCCTGCCAAAATCTGCTGGATGATTCATTGCTCGTAAGCTTCTCTCATGGGTTATGGAAAATCACTTAGACATTGCACAAAGAAAGCAGTCAAGTTGATCATGGACTGTTGACTGTTCTACGTTCCTAGATGTATGCTGGGCCTACAATTTTTTGTGCGTGTGCTTTATAGTGTGCCTTCAAGTCACTGAACCTGAAAATAATTTGCAGGATCTCGAGCAAGGCAGGAGTTGAGTGAGATTTTGTTGGTGGGTTGGATATGGCGTTACTGTCATGGAAACAGTTTTCATAACCGGGACACCTATGAGGATTGAGTTGGTTTTGGAACGCAAGGTCAATCAAGAAGTGCATACAATTCCTTGAGAGCTGTGGAATGGAGGTGGAGTAATCCTATAAAAAAAAATTCCTTGAGAGCTTACTTGTAAAGCCTAACATAGAAGTGAAGATCTATTTCGCCGTTTCCTATTTTCTGAACCCATTGCCGAATGTGGCGGTGTATTCATTAACCTGTAAGACAAAGGCTGAGTTACTAACATGTTACCCGTGAGTTGTGACACATGTCAACAGGAAGGGAAGCCGGCATTTTTGTTTAGATCTTGTCGCCGTTATTCGTTCTAGTGACGTCATTCTCATAATCTCACCAATCAAACTTGTATATCCGTCTCCCAAAAGGTTGTTGCTTGCGATAATTTTTTGAAGGATATAACTTTTTGAAGACGAAGGTAGTATATCCTATGCCATTGATATTGACTCGTGCTTGCCAATTGTTCCTCATGAAACCATTTGTAGTCTGATGTTTGACTATTGTTGCATTATGGATGCCGTAATTGGCAGCTGAAAGAGTTTTAAATATATTGGACGCTAAGCCTGGTGTTATTGTCTTTTTGTTCATTTTGTAGGCAAGAGTGCATTTAACTTATCTTTTGAATATGCACAGAGAAGAGCATATGCCAAATCCAGAATGCCTTTAGCGGTTGTGGCAGAATAGGTGTTGGGCTGCTCACCATGCTAATAAGTAGAAAGTGAACTGTTTCAAACAGGATTTAGGCTTTTGGGGGTCCAAATGATGTTGGACAAGCGGTACTCAGACGAATTGCAAGAACAAGACGAAGCCCGGACATCACATCAGCGCCACTCTCACAGACGCCGCCTCGAGGGAAGATGCATAAAACGTGAAATACAACAAGCTGATGTTCCAAGTCGAATTGAAAGCCCTTCGTTCGTTCCGACGACAATATGCGGCGTGCTGTGCGAGGAACGGCAAACTGTACAGCATGAATACCCAGGCATCAGAATCGGCATGGAAATCAGTACAGAAAGAGTTTGCTGCAATGGCGGATTGCTTCAGCCTAGTGGGTTGATGCGCGATGATATGATACATACTACACTAGACTCAGTTTTGTAACCCCCGAGTCTTTTCTTCAGTAGTTTGTCAAGCACGATATGCTTTCTTTGACCAAAGCACGAGATGCTTGTCAACTGTACTACTCTGCTACCTCCATGAGTAATTCGGAGAGCTCCCTCGGCTTCGAGAACATTGGCATATGATCGGCTCCCCGCAGCCCCCTCACCGCCGTGCCGGGGTTCCACGACGCCATCCGTCTCTGGAACTCGGCCGACCACGACGCGTCGTCCTCGGCGACGACGTAGACACGTCTCACCGCGCCGTACCGCTCCGCCGTCAGGACGTTCCCTTTCATCACCGCGTCGTTCAGGAACCGCCGTGACGGCCTCACCATCGCCCTTGCCAAGGTCAGGTCCTGCATATCGCGAAATCAGAGGAAGTGCTAAAGAAGATGATGAATGCGGCTTCCCTCCTCCCATTTGGTCCTCCCATGCGTCCTCCCGTTGACGTGTCAAAATATTATTGGTTCTTTATTAATACTCAGTTTAACTAGCATATCTTCACAACAAATAAGATGATGGCACATCAGCAGGAGACGCATGGAAGGACAAACGGGAGGAGGGAAGCCGTGTCAACCTAGTGGGAGTTGTTTCCAAGTAGTACCTCAGGAGGGCTCAGCTGATACAATCTCCGAGCCAAGTACTGCGGTCCGAGCAAAAATGTCGCCACCGGATTCTGGGGATCACCGCTGGCTCCGTGTGTGCAGTCCATGTAGAAATCTGACCCCGTTTCTTGCGAAAACTGTTCTAGTCCAGTCCAGGCAGTCATGGTTAGGGACACGGACAGACGCTCGTGGAGATCTTGCTGCTCTAATCTCAAATTTGTCGGAGCGGCTTACGAATGCGTACGGTGTAGTACCTGTTCCAAGACGAACGTCATGGGCTTCGCAGCGGCGGGCATGGCGGCCGACACGAAGACAGCGATGGCGACCATGTCCGGGTACATCTCCATGGCCAGCGCGAGGCTCTGCCCGCCGAAGCTGTGGCCGACGAGGACGGCCTTCTCTCCCGGCGGCAGCTCGGCCACGGCGTCCAGCAGCGGCCGGCTGTACTCCTCGAAGGACGCCACCTCCTCGGCGCGCCCGGGCCTTGCGCCGCAAGCGGCCATGTCGAGCGCCGTGACGCGGTGGCCCCGCGATGACAGGGCCGTGGCCACCCTGTACCAGCACCACGCGCCGTGGCAGACGCCGTGCACCAGGACGAAGTGGTGCCGCAGCTGCATCTTGGCGCCCTCCATCGATGATGAGCTCGTGCTCGTGTAGTGTGGACGACTGTGAGTAAGCCTGCCTGCCTGCGATGGTCCGAGCTACCGAAGGCGGACAGGGATCCCTGACTTTACTGCATGCGACATGGCTAACATGTAGGGCCAGGTCCACATGTCAGTGACCATGAATTAAGTCAGGGGATCCTCATCCCCGAAGGCGAAGTGGTAACAGCATCTGCATCTAGGTGTTGGACGTAAATTGTTGGCTTGTCATTTTCCTGTATATGCATATTTCTTTTATGAACGAGACGTAAAGTTGGTGGGAATTTCTCACGGAGCATGACGAGGACCAGCATCAAGCCGTCAAGGTTTCCTCACGGTTTCTCATAATCTCATCGAATTTCTCGTGGAAATCTGACCAGCATCTCGCTTGCCGAGAGGTTTCTGTTCCCCCCTTTCAGTTCATTTCAAAAAAAAAAAAACATGATTTCGCGTTCTATGATCAAAGACATTTTTCTTTGCATTTTACGCTCCCTGCATATCAATGAGACATAGTTCCACTTCATATAATTTCGCGTTTGATTTGTTTTCCTCCCTCTTCAAGTATCAGAACCTGATGTTGGGCTCTCCGTTTTGCTTAGAAAGTTTATTTAGGTCAAATCCAGGCCCGCTTGATCAAAGCCGGAAGGCATCACAGCGAGCAGACATGCAGACACTGTTCATCTCCGTACGCACTACCATGCTTCCTTCCTGTTAGAATTATCCAGAGCATCGGCTTATTGTGCACAGAACGCAGCCGTATTGCGATAACAAACGAATTTTTTTGCTGGGGCTTCAACCTCGCAAAATCTCATCCATTGTTCAAGGCATGTGCAGGAAAACGACCCAAACCAGAATAGATTCAATCGATACCAAATCAGAAGATGTTGGCAGGCTCAGAAGGATCCATTGGTTTGTCACAATCACGAGTCAGAAAATAGGTAGGTTTGTTTTGGTCATCACAGCCGCCAATGAGATCCAGGGACAAAAAGCAAACCAGGCTCAAAATCAAACAGGAATCGAAAACACAGGGAAAAGCGGACATTTTCATATCACCAATCAGCCATGCCATCGATTGATCGACAGTACTCGCTTATCCAAAGTACATTGATTGATTGTACTAGCTGATTGGTGATCTGAAAATCAGAAAGAAGTATTCCCTCCTTTTTCAAAAGATTGTCACCTTCTAGTTCATTTTTGTACTAGAAGGTGGCAATCTTTTAAGAAAGAAGGGAGTATCAATCAATGACAAAACCTTAGACGACGACGACTGCCGGCAAGTAAAACGATTGCATTCGGGGCATCACGGCGGCGTCTCATATATATAAGCGGCGCTTGATGGGTTAGGGTTTCCGGGGAGTCAGACAGAACTAGATTACCAAAATACCCCGTCCTGACTGGGCCGGTCCAGTTGCTGTAAATGCAATGACCCAGTAGTGGTACACTCGGCCTATGACCATAGGTCCACGTGAGACCCAAACGGCCTATGACCAAAGTTCTGGTTGTCGTCGACGCCCATGTAGTCCACCACGCGCTTGTCGTCCTCGGCCCGTCGGTTCTCCTCAATTACCGGCCCACCGTGCAACAGCGATCCGATGGGCCTTGTCATCGAGCCGCCGCTGTATAGCTGGCCTGGTAATGGCCCATCTACGTCCAAGCCGACCAGCTGTGTGTGGCCCGGCAACGGCGGTGGCCCGAATTGACTCGCGGCGGGCACTCGGTCCAGCCCACCTAACATGGACATGGGTCCAAAACCGCCAGTGCTGAGGCCTACCAGACCGTACACGCTGGTGGTCGCGCCCATTTCCGCGGCCTTTTGTAGCAGCGCGGTGGCGGACATGCTGGCGGAGCCGGCCGATGAGAAGCAGACCGGCGGTGATGCCACGCTTCTTCTCGCGTCGAGGCTGGAGAGCATGTATCCGGCCATGCCGAGTGGCGGCAGCAGGATCTGGTTGCTGGCTTCGTCGGAGACCGGGAGCAACCGGAGCTGCGGGGTCTTGGCGTCGTAGAGGTCGTCGTCGGCCTGCAGGGACGGCGGCAGCGAGAGGTGGTGTGCTGTCTGGCCTTGGAGCACGGACGCCACCGTGGCCATGTTCATCGGTTGCGCCAGCTTGTTGTTCTCCTGGACCAGGGCGTCGCAGAATGCCCTGTGCGTCACGAAGCTGTCTCGCCTGCAAACCAAAAGAGTTCCCGAAGATGCATTATGAATGAAATATGAAATGAAACTACGGTAGAAGCAAAATATGCAAGGATCAAGAAGGGATGCAGAATTGTAGTACCTGGAGAAGACGGCGCCGCAGTCGCACCTGTACTCGCGTGTGCCGCAGACCTTGGCGTGCGCCTTCCAGTCCGAGTGCACGGCGTAGCGCTTGGCGCACCGCTCGCACTTCCACTTCTTCTCGCCGTGCTTCCGGCAGTAGTGCTTCTTGATCCCCGTCAGGTCGCCCAGCGCGCGCGCCGGGTTGTGGTGCACGCACGACGCCTCCGGGCACACGTACACGCGCTTCCTCGGCGGCAGGCCGCCGCCGGCGTCCCCCGCCCCGCCGCCGCCGCTTCGCTGCCGCAGCTTCCACGGAAGGTTGTGCCCGCGCCGGTGCAGCTGCAGGTTCTGGTCGCGCTGGAAACCCTTGTGGCAGATCTCGCACACGAACCGGTTCGTCGCCATCAGCGTCGTGGGCGACAGCGCGATCACCTCCGCGCTCGGGTCTTCGTTATTTTTGTTGTCGCATGCAATGGCGTCAGGTCAGTTATTCAAGAACAAGCATGCACCGAATAACTGAAAATGTTATCTGCAACTTGCGTGTCAAATTGAAGCAACTGAAAAGGTTGCCATTAATTCGCACACACCTGGCGTTCCTGGAAGACTTCTCTTCTTCTTCACAGCCGGCGGAGCAGACAGCTCCGAGGTGCCAGTGATGCGCTGGAGATCACCGTCGTCGTCGTTGCTCATCTCCGGCGGCGGGCTACCCACAAATAACGGCTTGATGACACCGTACCGGCGCTGATGATGGTGCTGCAAGAACACTTCATCCACCTCCCTACTAGCTGTATTGCCCACAGATGAGAAGCTACGGCCAGTACAGTCCCTTGAAGCAGCTCCCGACATGGATGGCAAAAGGGGACAGACTTACGGTCTCAAGAATTTAGCTGTACAAACTAGTACAGGCACTTCATACATGTGTCTACAGTTTGTCTCTTGCCTGCAAGCCAAGCCAAGGGAGAATTAGTGTTCGCTTCCCTCTTGGTGACAGTTGAAGAAGAGAAGGAAGGTGTCGATCGGTCTTATATTTATCCAACCATTCCACACAGTGTTAGTTTTCACACCTCACCACATTCCATTTCACCTTTCGGATTAGTGTTACCTGTCTCTTTCTGTGTGCGTGTCAGTGCTGACTTGAGTGCACATGATATAGTAATGCATGGCGAATTATCTAGATCGAGCTGACGAGGTGCTCCATGCATGCATGTTTATTACTAGCCGTGAGAAGAGTCGAGTAGAGCGAGTGTTCTTCTAGCTTTAATTTTTTAAACACATGTACATAGTTTTTGAATCTACTGGCCTTTGTTGTTTCCTCCTTCCCTCGGGGTCATATCGGCCGGCTAAGGCCAATGATCAGTTTTTTTTCGCGGTGGTCGCTTGCCGTGACAGCAACCTGTGGTCAAGTTGATCTTGATCAGCTCCTTGTTGCCTTGTTTTCTTGCCTGCAGCTAGGGCGCTGCATGCCCTCGTTTTCAATTGAGCGGCAACAGAATTCCGATTTAAAAATGAGGTCGCCGATCCCCATGACCATTCTTCTCGCGCTAGCAACCTCAGTTTCCTGAACATACTGGAGCCTTCTCTTAATTTGGACCCAACCAATACTTTACAGTTTTTTTCCAAAACTATGTACGTAAATCTCAATTTTTTTAGATGATAGGTAAAGTTTTGATCTTCTCTTTTAAGGAGGTTATGATCAATTTATTACAAATGAGTAAAATGCAGACATCCACAACTTATTGTCTAGAAAAAGACGACAATATTTGAATGACTAAGCATACGATTGTTGACCATATTTCGTAGGCCAATATTACGACACATTCATCTGTTCACATTTTTCGTAAATGCATCTCATATCCAGCGCACATGACTTTCTCTTTAGAGTACCTGCATTTAGTACTACAAAATTCAGTCTGAAATTCGCCTCCACCGGGAATCAAACTCAGGACTTGAGTAATGCTACTCAGAGTACTTAACCACTTGGATAATCCCACTTTCACATCCCTACTAGTTACTCGCTCCGTCCTAAAAAGGTTGTCGCTTGAACTACTAAGTGATAAATTTTTTGGAATGGAAGGAGTACTTGGCAAAAGTGGTAATTATGGCTTTTTTTCATTTCGTTCCTATGAGATTTAATCGTACACATATGAATGAAATGATACTGAAACAGTTTGAAAACAACAGGAAGCTAGTAAGTCTTTGTTGATTTTCTGAAAGGAAAAGACAATTATAAACAAATAGTTTTACACCCTCTTGATTCTTGAATCCTAATTGGCATGTACTCATTCCATCTTTGAAAGTTTATCACTTTGTAGTTCATTTTTAAACTATAAAGCAATAAACTTTCAGAGACATAAGGAGTACAGTGCATCATTATGATTACAAAAAAATGCATGACTTCTTCAGGAACTGCAGATTGAGTGCAGTTGGTTGCGTATACCGCCAACAGCGACTCGGTGGCAAGCCATGGATGTTCGACAGCGTCGAGCTTGAAGTTGAGTAATGACGAGGGGAAGGAACCATAGCCTATTTATTTATAGAGAACAACTAAAATGCAATTAACACTCTTGTGCAATCATGCAAAAATTAAATCCCTGCACAACACAATCTTCATCTAATAGTTACTATATTTTTACATTTAAATCATCCCATCTGATAATATAAATGCAGTGTAAATTCCACATTTAGATGAAGGAGTTTAAGTCTAAAAATGTGAAAACTATTAGATGGAGATCGTGTGACTCAGATTTAATTTTTGCACGATTGCACCAAAATATTGATTGCATTATAGTAGTTCCCTTATTTATAAGCCCTTCAAAGTTCCTGTCACCAATGCTCTTGTTTCTGAGGTAGCTGAATGGCTAGTTGATTGTTCAGTAGAAGGCCCATCACTGTCTTCTCTTGCATTGATCAGGCTACCACCGAATCTAGTGATGACGACTAATGGGTTAGTGTTAGCTGTTTACTTTAGTTTCGTCCGTATGAGACTCTGGAATATAATGTGCATATTACCGTTGTTGTTGTCGTCGTCGTCGTGCATAGTCTCGTATTACCGGTGTTTTGTCAACTTCTCTTGTACAGTTTGTTTCCATCGCAGCAAATACACGTTCTTTTGGAGTTTCAGAAAATTAGAAGAAAAATGATGATGTGTGCCGACCTGTTCGCTGAATATGTGGCCGCGTTTGGTCTTCATCACTTAGTACAGTATATTCGTTGTCTCGTTCTTGTTGACGCGGAGGCTCGAGGCCACCATCTTTAACTAACTTGCCTGGCGGTGATAATTAATTAGCTCAAGTTGACGCTTGGAAGAACGAGGTCATAATCTTGTTCTTGACGCAGCACTAAGGTGAGGCCACCCTTTTGCTGGATTCGTGTTGATGCCCATCCGACGTACTCCCTCCGTCTCCATGAACTTGTCGCAGCGACAAGTTCTTGAGGATGGAGGGAGTACTATCTACTAATCCCTCCATCACACAATACTTTGTCATCTAGGATAAAAACTCTAGTTCAAAATGAATTAGAATTCTTTTCTTAAGTGACAGGTATTTTGGGATGGAGGAAGTATTTTGCAGGATAGATAGTTTTTTTGTTTTCGTTTTTGAATTTAGTTTTCATGGAGACAAAATATGACAAACTACATCATATAATCGTATGTTTCTGGAGGAACACAACACAATAAACTGTGTGTGGGAACCACAATAATCATGCCAGCACTCGATGATGCTCGCGGACAGTAAATAAATACAACAGGCAAGGTACGAACAAAAGAGAGTTAACAACTAACGTGAAGAAGCTAAGACCCTAAATTAAACGGTGAGCATCCAAAGAAAATAGAGTAGATGGAGTAACAAATCAAACAGCTAGTACTAAAATAGATGCTACTACATGCATGATGTATTTTTACACCCTAGAGGCATGCATTCTGCTATATATGGGTCAGCAGGATGGCAAATCATTGGTGGCTGGTATGGTTCATAAATGCGCGCGTCCTGAATCTTCGCCGCTTAATCGAACGCGTACGTCAACACCTAATCACGGCGTTCATTATTGGACACAGTAAACGGGACTAGTGAGATGCCTTGCTGTATCGTCCACATGAGAACGACAATGACTTGAAAATTCTTCAGAGCGACAATACCAAACCACCAACAATGTGAGTTCCTACTGCACTCTGCTATTTTTTTTAAGAAAATAGGTTATTTTAAAACTAGTTTAAAAAATGGGGTACCAAATCAAAAAATGACAAAATTGGGGTCTAGCTATTTTTTATAAAAAAAAAATTAGTCGATGCAATGGCCTGCGGGTCTGGGCCGAGGCGAGGCTCTCTTGTATGCTTTCCGTTCGTTGAACGAAGAACAGTAGATCGGCCCAGGAGCTGATGTAGCGGACCCATATGGGCCGAATGTGCATGGCTCGATGAGGCCCACCCGGCGAAAGTTGTTAAGCAGCCCAGCGATCGGACCTTGTCCACACCGCGCTTGATTGATCAGGGTGCGGCTTCGCTCGTGGCTTTGTTACGGCCACACGTTCAACTTCTGCCGCACAAGCCAACTTGCCGGAAAGCCCGCACGCCTCGGCTTCGTTCGGAAATGAGGCGTTGCTGCATGGATTTCCGGGTGAGTCCAAGCAGCGAGCAATGTAAATTTGCAGGCGCCAGATGCAGGTATCGTTGGGTCATAAGAAAGTTTGCAAACCTAAACACCCAGACTGATCATAAGAAAAGGTTGACAGTTTTTTTTTTAAATATGCAATTGTATCGTCTGGCTCCGTAAACTATTTTAAAAGTTCCTATAAAATTGAGCCTTCCACATGATATGGCCCAGAATAAAAGTGTTATTTGACTAGTTGCATGGCCCAATGACGTTCAACTTATTAAAATCTCACAATTATATTAGACTGGTTACAATATGTTTCGCAAAACAAGCGCCAACATGTGAACGACATCTATAAAGAGGGACCCTCCCGCATGCGGATTTTTCAGGTAGCGCTTTTCCACACCACTCACTTTGCAACTTGACACTTGTTGTCGAGCAACATTGTACTTCAAAAAAAAAGATATTTATGCAAAATAATGAATAAATTTGCCGCGCATGATGTGCAACACACAACGGCTTTTGAGGGAGCAATACTCACCTCGGCAGACTACTCCCTCTATTCGTATGTATTTGACACGGTCAACTATTTTTAGATAGATTTTATCATTGATCTTATTTATTTTTTAGTAAATATCGTATATTTCACTATAGTTTGTTTGTCTTATCATTAAAACTATTAGAAATATGACTTCTAGTTTTACGTATTTGAACATATTTTAAATAAGACAGATGATCAAATATAGTGTTGAAAGTCAATTACGTGAAATAAAAGTGCACCGAGGGAATACCTCTTTGAAACATGTTCTTCAAGGAGTGGTCCCATCAAACTTTACTGTGAATTGCGTACTTCTTTAAAACATTTCTTATTTGAGGAATGGTCCCAACGGACTTTATTGTGAATTGCAAATTAATCCTTACTTGGTGTGCTTTTTGCACTGTACAATCCAACTTTCTTGTGCCATTGGGGACACTTGAATTTTAATACGTGCAAGCATAGAACCGTGCACAGACACACCTTCACCTGAGCGGCAATCAAAAGACCCAATTGCCGGGGATGGGTTGGATTTGTTTAGCCGGAATGATGCAGCAGATAGAAGCCCTACGGGTTACCTTGCTTTATTCTATTTATTTTATCACCTCTAAATATTCACCAGGCTGCTGCTACTCCGTACAGAAATCTGGAGAACTAATTTGATGTGTTGCGAACGGGCCAGTGGCCCGATGGCTTGGAGCGCCGGGTTGCGCCCAACAGCCGACGGGGGTTCGAACGACCGCCTTGCACCATCCCCTCTGGTGCCGGAAGCAGCCGACCTCGGGGGAAGGGGCCTAGCGCCCGACTTAAAAGAAAGGAAAAATCATTTGAGAAACTCATACTTTGACAACTGTTCGACAAGGGTTCAACAGGAACATATATACATGTATATCCACTAGCTTAAAATGTATACAAAAATATATGTTGCATTTGTGTTTAAGAAAACAAACATTTAACCATATGATTGGTCCATCATTTACAATCCGTCGATGTACAAAGTGTTTCCTAATGGTAACATCACTGCCGAAACTCTCATACTTGTGGGGAAAGTACTCCCTCTGTTCTTAATTATTTGATGTTGGAACAAATTATTTAGTTTAAAATTGAACAAAGCAACTTGTGTTAATGTAAAATAAAAGAGAATGGAGGAGTAACAAATTACCCTTAAAGATCGAAATCTTTCCATGGAAGATTATAGTCTTGGTAAAGGAAACAGAAATAATGTAAATGATAATAAGTGGCCTTGTTGTAGTAACAATGATACTATACACCACTTAATTGCTTCTGGTTTTATTCGAAGACTATTAAAACTCACTTTGGTTGGATACCTTCTCTTAACGTGTTAATTTTTTTTGACATAGCTTGATGGTGTAGAGGATATATGCAAAAGAAACATATTTTGGTTTCACTATAGATATCTTCACCAAGCATGGGTAAGGTTTAGCAATTGGTTATGCATTTAAGATGAACGTTGTATATATCTTGCCATTTGTTTGGCTGCCTTTTGGTGCCTCTGCCATAGAAAAAATGTTGTAAAATTGGCATGCTAATCAAATACCTTATGGGACGTAGAGGTTTGAAGAATTAATTTTGCTTTGCTTGGAAACTGAACTTCCTTTTATCGGAAAATATAATATATCCATCACATATAACCCTGAACAAGTTATAAAATTATAAGATATTATTCCTTCCATTTCATTTTATTTGACATTGATTAGTTCAAAATTGAACTAATCAGTGTCAAAATGAAAAACCAAAGGAGTAGAAAATATTGCTCCAAGTACGCTAATACGAGCAAATAAGTTGTTTGTAGTTGATCCAATAATATGCTCGCTTATTAACTCCACTGAGACTAGTTTTTCATGCAGGGGAACCACAAACTAGATCTTACGAATCGTACTTCCTACGTTCCAAAAAGTCTGGTGCTTTATATTTCAAAAATAAACTACAAAGTCACAAACAATTTGAGGCTCAGGTTGAAAGTGGCGCGGGTTGCGGCTGACCGCCCTGCCGCCGCAGAAGTCGCGAACTCGATGCGGGTTGAGCGGCAACCCGCGTGCAATACCGCGATTTTTTTTGCGGCGCGATGCGGCGCCCGCTATGCCGCGTTCGGCTGCCCGTGTTCTCCTGCTTTCTATCGTGAATTCACTAAGCCGCCTCGCTCGCTCCGTCGCTAGCCAGTCCGCCTCGCTCGCTAGCCAGCCAGCCCAACTCAGTGTTCGGAGATTGAACTCAGTAGCCTCCGATGGCTCGGCCGTGCGGGCAGATCCAATGATGAGGAGCCGCTCGTGACAGCGGAAAGCATCAACAACGCCAGGAGCACGAAAGAAGTCGATGGATGCGTAATCTTCATATTATGCGATTTCCTTGTCGGTCACAAGCGTAGAGCGTGCCCAGAAATCACATCAGATGATCAGAATAGCACTCTATGCATTCGATTCCCATGTCATAAAAGAACAGAATCCTCAGATTTCATCAGAATTTTGTACTTCAATGGTACTGAGCTGCAGAAAAATAAACGAACGATGGATAAGAGGTGTCAGAAAAATTATGAAGAACATACCGTTTGATTGAGCAGAGGAACCGGAAGGAGCAGGAGAACTTACAGGATGGAGAAGACGACGTGAAGCTCGCTAGACGCCTGTAATCGCCGATGAACGATTGAACCGGGATGTGGCAAGAAGAGAGAGGGTAGGCCGAGAGGGTCCGAAGCGCACCTGTCTTCATCCATAACCGCGTACCTGCACCTCTTCAACGAGATGAGCTCGTCGTCCCTCCTTCGCTTCTGCTGTCATCATCATCATTATCTTTTTTGTAGCACCTGGGCCATGTAGGAGGTGATAAGCCTCGCGTTCTTGCCAAAGGCAAGGGAATGTTTCCCAAACTCGGCGAAGGCGATCCTCTGCACCAGCTTGGAGGCACAGAGGACCCAGAGGATGCCAGTCATGGCTTTCCTGCCGGTCGCTTGGAGGTTGGAGAAGACGAGACTCCCGAGCCAGAGGACACGCCCGGCGCGCTCGATGGTGCCCGAGTACCCCCGCATGTTGATCTCACCAACCTTCTTCCGGAGGAGCTCGACAAGGAGCATCCAGATGAGGATGAAGCGGGCTCTCTACGGGCGCTCGGCCTTGGAGCCCAGCTCACCATTGCTACTCTTGGCCTCGGAGAAGAGGTAGGACATGATGGGGAGGAAGAGCGAGAGCGCCGAGGTGAGGGCGACACAGACCTTGGGGTCGAGGCGGCGGCGGCGGCGCCTCCATCTCTCCGAGTCGGGCGAGGGGCGACTAGTTAACTCCTTGCGGAGAGATGCGGCGCTCGCGGGCGGATGCAGATAGGCGAAGCGGCGCCGCTTCAGTTACGCAGAAGTACGCGGGCCGTTTTTGCGGACGCGGTGCAGGCCGGCCCAGCGGGCTGCGCGGCACGACCGCGCCACTTTCATGTATATTTGAGGCGGACGAAGTACCATTTAAGTACCACCATCAAGAGGGGTCGGAACACAGGGAGGAGGAAAAGAAACATGGAGCTCCTTGCAGTTTGATGAAGGATCGTGCAAGAGAACAAAAGACTCGATTCATGCACGAATATGGTTAGTCTAATTTCTGTCTTGACGCTGTTCGTTGCCGCGGAAGATGGAGAGCTCATCCCTCACGTCAATCTGGATCTCCCTGCCGGTGCTGCTGTTGAGCGCCGCCGCGAGCTCTTCGCTTTCGCGGTACCTTTGTACATACCTGCGCATGGCGTTCGCATAGTGGTCGAGGCCGAAGCTCATCATGGCGTGGCAGATGTCGTCGCCGTTGATCGTCTTGCGTCGCTCCCGGCGGCACCGCTCCGAGGCCTCGCCAGTGACGAAGCCGACGAACTCCGTGGCGCACTCCTGGATGGTCTCCTTGGCGTGCTTCGATATCTTGGCCTGCGGCGGGAGCACCTCCTTCATAATCCGCCCCACGTTGGCGATCGGCAGAAGGTTCTCTTGGGCGCCATTCATGCTGCCGCCATCGCCTTCTGTTGTGGCTGAGCTTGATGCCCTAACAACATGGCTTTGAGGTTGGGAGCTCCCCAAACTAGTAAAATCAAAATTCCCACTCATCTCTAAGATGGATAAGGCCTGGCTATATGATCTTCTATTGCTTAGATCGGGCTATATACAGCCCCACGCATGCCCTGAAACGAACCGTGTAAACTCATCTCAAGAATGATAGTGTTTTCTTTGAAGTGCGATGATATTGTTTACTCCCTTCACTTTTGAAAATTTGTCGCTTTGTAGTTCAAACTTTTAAGGACGGAAGGATATGTTCATTGTATTGTTTATTCGATTTTCTCGATCTACTCAAAAAAGTATCCCATGTTATGTCCTGGCATACGCCGGCTAGAATTGTCTGCGACCCACCATGCGCGTTATGGTTGGGGTCCACTTATATAAAAATAAAACAAAAATGTGTGGCTCAACATTTCTTTGCTATCATTTTTAAATATATATCTCCAACAGCTTTATATATTTCTCTATTACATAACATATTTGCTGTCGTACACATGCAAGTTACATACTATCTCTATTAAAGGAATTATTGCATTGGTGTGCTGTTTTTTCTGTTCGTTTTCCGTTAGTTATTAGCTAATAATTGAAACTTGACAAGAAATCCAACTATTTTCAACGTTCTCCAACAAATATATTCGGCTCTTGCTTTATTAGTAATCTGACCATGACCAAATAAACTTGTAAGTGCAAACCAGAGATAGAGCCTTGGCAGAAATTAATCTGCTTACGGGCTTTCTTAAAATGAAATCTGCTTAGGATAAATATATGCGCATCTGGAAACACCCACCAACAGTAAGATCTAGTATGTGTTCCTAGATCGACAGATATACATTATTCAGAAATTACCGAGGGAGCCTGTTGTTACTTTATGCAGGGGACCAGTAGGAGAGTGTACTGTAGAAGAATAACCTTTTGGCCGGCCGCTGCTATGGCCTAGGACGCCGACGACGACCATGTATGGACACCTTTCAGGCATGGCCAATGAGGCGGCGTTCTTTTCGTCGGGGCGGCGACGGAGTGATGGCGGATGCCCTAGCTAGGCGCGCGACACCTGCCGACAAGCCGTGCGGCCCTCGCATGGCGGCGATGATGGAGTCCAGCGCCGCGGCACGTGGCCGTGGATCCAGCCGAATCAACGTCGTTGAGACCATCGCTCTGGTCCTCTCGCGAAGGGCACAGTACAAAAGGCATCAATAAGGATTAATAAGTCCTAACACAAGCCACTTGATCGTATAAAAGGCTACTGATTTGCAGCTTTCTCGCGCACCAAACTAAAAGGGGATAAGCAACGTTCTTCTACAGGAGCAAGAGGTGACCAATTGCTTAGTACTGCAGCTGCAGCTTGGAGGAGTTCGTCTTTTCATGCCGCTGCTGCTGCTAGCTGCCGTTAGTTAGGCTGTCTGCTCTCGTTTTCTTTAATTAAAACATACTATATATATACTATTTTTTCTACTTTTTTAATATATTCTTTAAATTTACACATATTCAATATCCTTTACAATACCACTGCAGATGGTCTTATAAGATTGATGTAGCCTAGTTTGCTTGCAAATTTTTTTGACTGATATATGTGCTCTCAGAGCATCTCCAACAATGCACCTAAAATAAATATCTATCCCAATAATTGTCGAAAAAGTTAAAAAAAATTGTTTCAATAGAAGACCAAAATGAATATCCTTTCTTAAAAATTTTAGGCTACCACCTAAATTTCTCTATCATGAACACACCAAATATACCAATGGATCTCCCAGCGACACAAAACTGAGCTCCAAGTAAAGTTACTTGTCTACGTCTACTATGCACTAAGTGTGTGTCATGTTAGGAAATACACGACACGCTATTTTAACAACACTACCGCATCATTCAGAAAACATACAAGTAAACATATCATGGATCATTACCACTAGATGTGCAGTGCAACAGATAGTAGACGCGTGTAGATATAGAAGAAGTAGACAATCACGTTCGTCTCCTCCTTGTACTCGTCATGGCAGCGACATCACATTGCCGTAGATCGTCTTCTACTCATCCTTGTCATAACAGTGTCGTCACGTCGCCGTGATCGATCAGCGCAACAGTAGCAGCAACGCCTTCACGTAGTTCACACGTACGGAGGCGGAACGTCGTACGCTGGTGCGCTAGTACCGCGCGCGCGACAAGAGTTTCGGTGTGAGGTCTGAGAGGGGTGGCGGCTAGAGCTGTCACGTGGTAGAGTAGTCCCCCATAACCCTACATCTCATATTTATAAGGCGCACTAATAGACTTTTAGATCGCATACCTTTTAGTATCCTAATTGTATATTTTGGATGAAATATCCATCAGATCTTTTAATTCCGAATTGTTATAATTGCCTTGAGCCTATCACTAACACATAATGTGTTTGTTATGAACTGTGATACAGCATGACAATGGAACAGACACATGACATACCTTTGTCATAATTTGCTGTTTTATGCATCTGCTAAATTATTGGATGCCCACAGTCCGTTAATCTCTGGGCTCTGGAGCCAATTCACAGATCACCCACGCCATTTATGGTGTCAGTGGTTAAAGAAGCATAAATTTCCGTGTCCTATGAACATTTAAGACTGCACCACACACAGACTGATGGAACCTCGTACTCTCTACGGAAACTAAACGTTTCAGTATTTTTCTCGGATAAAACAGTAAATTCTTCTAGCAAGCTATGACTAATAAACCGATACTCCCACAATTCCTTTCCTTTCTCGTTATAATGCTAATCCAAGTAAGCTATCTATGGATACAATCAGTGGAGCAATTCAGAAAACATACATTCTCCTATAACAAGGTTATAGTTACGAAACAGATCAAACAATCCAAACTACGTGGAGTAAGAAAAGTCTCATCCATTAATTAGATTTGAAATATTTGAATGAAGCTAGTAGCAAAGCCGTAATTAAGGGCAAAATCGACGTGTTAATTACGTCGGGATGGGGTGCCTGTTAGGGTGGGGTGGGGGGCGTCGGCGGCGAGGCTGGACGAGCAGGGAGGCGGTGCGGCGGCGGAGCGCGAGGAGAAGGGGCGGCACGACGTGGAGGAAGTGTTGCATCCACGGGGAGGAGGGGGTAGAGGCGACGTTACCTGACGGTGGACGACGAGGAGGGAGGCGGGGCACGGCTCGGGGGGGGGGGGGGGGCAACGCTCCGGCTCGGGGCGAGCATGGTGGGGCGGCACGATCGAGGGCTGCGTGCAGGCGGCGGGTTGAGGGCAGCGCGACACGGTGGCGGCGACGCGGTGGGCGGCGCGACGTGGGAGGAAGGTGTAGGGATCGAATGCCCAAGAGGGGGGGGGGTGAATTGGGCTACTTCAAATTTTAAGTCAATTTAAAGCTTAAGTGAAATCTAATTCTCTAAGCAAGCCAACAGTGCAACTAAGAGAATTAAGTGTGGAATTGAGAATTGCGTAATCGTAAAGGGAGTAGGGAGGAGGAATGCAAACGCTCGAAGACACGGGGACACGTCGATTTTTCCCGTGGTTCGGTGAGATCACTAGGATCCACCTACGTCCACGTTGTGGCACCCACCTAAGGGTATCGCCACTCCCAAGTCACCGAGACGAGGGAATCCACTAACTTCCTCCGTTCGCCATCCTTGGCAAGGTGGAGCTCAAGCCTTGTACAACTTCGATCCTCCGGGCTTCCACAATGGTCTCGGCAAGCTCCGGAGCGATCTCTTCACTCTCCTCTTGATACAAGGTGAGTGCAATCACCAAGAATGCACTTCCTCACGGCTCTCCCTACTCTAGAGTCTCCACTCACTCAGAGAGGACGCACACAAGCTTAACTCTAAGAGGAACTAGCCTATATCTTGAGGTGTGAAAGGATTACAAGAGTGTGAAAATGAGTATTCTAAGTCTTGGACACTTGGGGAATGTGTAGTGGTGCTCTTGTTGTCCAGCCACACCGAAATGACTGGTGGGAGGGGGTTAAATACTCAGCCCAACCGAATTAGCCGTTGGAAAAGTGGGCTGATTACTTTTTCTGTGTACGTCGGATGATCCGATGACCCCCTTTTATGAGCATCGGTCTAATTAGATTAGCTGACGTCATTCTGTCAGAAATGACCGTTGTTAGACCGATGCTTCACCTCCTTCATCATCGGAGGATCCGATGAATAGATCTTCAGTCTGGTTGAGCTGATAATTTGCTTCTGTTGTAATCGACCGATGTGCATCTGCCTTCAACATCGGATGATCCGGTGTTCAGTTCTTCAGAACACTTCAGAAAATTTGCTTACTGTTGTATTCATCCGATGTTCACTTGATACACATCGGATGATCCGGTGTGTACTTCATTCTGAGGTCTTCTTCTTCTGTTGAGTCCAAATCGACTGATGCAGTCATTCTTCAGATCACCGGATGATCCGGTGTGTACAATTTGTTTCCTTCGAGTTGAGTTGGACTGATCTTTTGGATTTTGGACTTGTGACCTCTTGAACACTTGTTTGTATGGCTCTTCTGATGGATATGAAGCTTCTTGTGTTGCCAATTTTGATAAGGTTGCGTCGTTGTACGAGTTCCTCATTTGTTTCCGATTAACCCCTTAGGTTAGTTCGTTGAGGGGTCTCCTTTTGCATCCAATGAGCAGTAGATGACATTTATGAGTGATTGATCGACGTTTGATTCATTGTACATGAAACCTCGCATCCACAAACTCATTAGTGGTAATTAACGGTTGTCATTAATCACTGAAACCGTACCTCGTGGGGGCCTAGATGCTTTCAATCTCCCCCTTTTTGGTGATTGATGACAACACAACGAGTAGAGCATAAAAGTAATGGAATTTGAAACGCAAACGCAATGCTCATAAAGAAATGTAATCGGAACAACATGCAACACAAGGAGCTCGAAGGCTCAAACAGTGATCAAATATAAATCATAAGAGTGAAGTAGCATACTGACTTACAAATAGTAGCAAATGATAACAATCAAGTCTCAAATAGAAGCAAATAACAAGTCTGAAAGCAAATAGATAACTAGCACTCCCCCTAAGCCCAAGACACTCCCCCTAACTCTAACTCTTCTCCCCCTTTGGCATCAAGACACTAAAAAGGGAAGAGGAGTACCTAGGACTCCGGAGCTCTCGAGGCGACGGTGAAGCGGTCGACGTCGGCGGTGTCTGAGCTGCTCGAGGTAGACGTCGCCGGAGCAGGTGCTGGAGCGGGAGGAGCCGGAGGTGCTGACGTGACTGGAGCTGGAGCTGCTGGAGGGTCCGCTGGAGCTGGAGCGGCTGGTGGAGAAGGCACGGCCGGGAGAGGCGAGAACTGGAACGGCACCGTCGAAGCCAGCAGTGGAGACATGCTGTAGCTCGGGATCGGCGACGCCGGTGCTGGAACTGAAGCTGGGGCCAGAGGAGGTGCTGCTGGAGGCTGACTGAGACCGGTGTGCTGTGGCGGAAGGGCTATCCCGGTCTGCTGGTAGAGGTTGGTGATCAACCCCAGGATACCCATCATCGCCTGCTGGGTCTGCTGCTGCTGGTCCAGTGTCCTCCGGTGCATCTGGTCCACCAGACTCGTGAACCGGTCCGTGTCCTCGCGCCTCTGGCGGGCCATCTCTAGCTGCATCTCTGTCTGCTGCCTCTGAAGCTCTGCGAGCCGCGCAGCCTGCTCTGCCCTGGCCTGCTCGGCTGCAAGCCGGTCCTGCCGCTGCTGCTCGACCATCTGCTGGAGCAGTGTGGTGAGCTCGGACGGCTGGGACACCTGAGCCTCTGACACTGGTGGAGGCGTCGGTGGTGCAGCAGTGGAAGCTCCCGCCTCCGCGTCCTGCTGCCTCGGAGAAGGAGGCGGAGGAGGGAAGTACTCCTCAACACTGTCGCTGGTGTCACTGTCTGACCACACGTGCTGCAAGTCTCTACCTTGAGCCTCGGCCTCAGCAAGTCTCTCGTCCTCCTTCTCGAGGTCAGACCAATCCTCCTCAGTCAAGCGGGCCCTGACCTGGCGCTCAACTGGACGGCCAAGACGGCGGTCTCCAGGAGCGGACGCACGGTAGTGGCCGAAGCGGGTCACGCTCTCGTCAGCAAGCCGGGCCTGTGCTGAATGTCCCTCTGGCACCACCATAGAGCAAATGAAGCTAATCCAGTGCCCGTAGACCATCTGCCTCATCATCCCAATCCCATCTGTAATGACGTCCTCCATCTCGCAGAGGAGTATGTCCACGATATCAAAATCCATCCCGTTCATTATGTAGAACAGGAGGGTCTGCTGGAGACTCGTGAACCCCTCCAAGTATCCTGACCTCGGCAGGAGCGTGCGGCGCAAGGCGAGGTGCACAATGCGCGCAGCTGGGGTCAAGAGCGCTGGGACTCTCGGCTGATCTGGAGAGAACGTGGGGCCAAACAAGGACCGGATCTCGTCCAGCTGTGGTGCTACCCCTCCAGTAAGTGGCCTCCTCGGTGGATCTGCCTGCCCATAGACCTTCTCATGTATGCTAGTGTTGTGCAGGTCCAAGCCAAGGATGTGCCCCAAAGTCTGCCTCGTGAGATGGTAGTGCTGACCATTGAACATGAAGGCAATGGATCTTCTGCCCTCTGAGATGTATAGGGTCGCGTAGAAGACACGGACCCACTCTTCCACATAGGCACTCCTCTCATAGTCCAGTAGCTCCACCAGGCCTCTGTATCGCTCAAAGAAGGGGCGGACATCAGTTTCCGCGGCCACTGCAAGCTGCCTCCAGTCCAGGTGGTTGTGCTGAAAGAGCTTGTGCCCCCGGCGCTTGTAGGTCTCATAGAGAGACGCCTGGGTGACAGTCCAGAAGCGACTGTCAACAAGCAGCTCTCGGGGCTGTGGGAACCACTCCTCAAGAAGAACACTCCATCTGAGCTTCCGGAGTTGCTTCGCCTTCATCTTCCGGTAGTCCACAAGGCGGACTCCTTCACTGACCCGGACGGCCGTGTCCACCTCATGGATGTCTCTCTCAGCCTCCCTGTCCTCACGACGGTCGGCAGCCGTCGGTCTCGGACGAGGAGCAGCCTCGACGTGACCTCCTCGAGTCCGGGCTGAGCGCCGGCGGACGAGAGGCGCAACTGGCTCCTCTTCGGCGTCGGAGTCGTCGACCACGGGAGGCGGCCTTGGACGGGCCTCGCGAATCCTCAACGAACCCCCATGGCCGCGCTCACGCTCCTCGGCGGCGCGAGCGGCCATCAAGGCCTTCTTCTCATCCTTCGAAAGTTTCCGCTTTTTCGCGGCGGGCTCCGCGATCGCTTTTCCCTTTCCTTTGCGATCACGACCCATCTTAGCGACGATGGAGCTCGGGAAAACCTAGCGACGGTGGCCGGAGAAGACGTGGAGATGCTTCGACGGAGGGAGAGGTGCGGTGGTGATGGTGCGTGGGCGCGGGTGGAGCACGGCGGCGGTGCCTACTGCTGCGGCGGCGGCGGCTGCTGCGGAAGTGGTGCGGTGAGCGGGCACGGGCGACGGCGGCGCGTGGGGAGGCAGCGGCGGCGGTGCTGCGGGTGGAGCACGGCGGCGACGGCGCGAGGGAAGGGCGGCGGCGCGCGGGAGAGGTGGCGGCGCGGTGAACGGTGGTCGGCGGCGGCGATCAGGGCGTGAGGCGGCGACGGCGAGAGAGAAATCGGGAGAGAAAACGACCGGCGGCGGCGCGCGGGTTTAAATAGTGGGGCCTAAACCCTAGCCGTTTTTTAAACACCGGATGGACCGATGATAGATGCAGTGAACATCGGTCAATTGCAACAGTAAGGATATTCAAGAATTGCTGTCGACATCGGATGAACCGATGATTAGGGTTTTGAACATCGGTCGAATAGCACAGTAAGGGTGTTCAACCGAGTGATATTGACACCGGATGATCCGACGTTAGAGGGAGGTAGACATCGGTTGAATGGATCACAGCTCCAGAAGAGTGAACATCGGATGGACCGATGTTTTCCAGGATGAACGCGTCGGATCATTTGAGGTTCTGACAGAGTTGGGCTTTGAGGATTGAACACCTATTTGACCGATGAGGGATTGACAGGGGCATCGGATAATCCGATGACAACAGAGCGAAAACATCCCATATATGTCCTTCGACCGAACAAACAATTTGAGGAGAAACACATGTCTTAGGACTTTTTGGGCAACTCCTTACCCCTCAAGAAGCTAATATGCCAATAGCTTGGCTAGACCTTAACACAAACGGAACACCAAGAAAAAATGGAGGAAAAAATATCCAAATAAAATGTAAGGCCCATGCTTTGTGAGGTAGAGTATGGAAACTTCTATCTCATTAAAGCATGTTCCTTTAGAATTTTGCTCTTTCCACATCATATGAGTTGAGATATTGCATTTCAAACAAGTCTCCTTCTCATGATGTGGGTTCCCCTTTGTGACAATCTACCGTATGCAATGTCAAACAAGATGATGCAAAATATTAGATGAATGCAAGTCTATATGACAGGAATCATGCAAGGCATAAAATAAATCTATCTTGCCAAGTTTAAACCTGCCAAAGGCTTACTCAGGGAAAACTATTTCTAGCTCGCCCCTATCCTTTGGGAGTTAGGCAAGACCTATATGACATGCAACCTTACATGAACATGGCAATTTACATGACGTTAGATGCATCTAGCACATTTAACTCACTTCTAAGCCTAGAAAAAGTTTTCTCATCAAGTGGTTTGGTGAAGATATCCGCCAATTGTTCTTCGGACCTAACACCTTGCAAAGAGATTTCTCCCTTAGCCTCATGGTCCCGCAAGAAGTGATGGCGAATATCAATGTGCTTAGTGCGGGAGTGTTGAACGGGGTTTCTAGCTATCTTAATCGCACTTTTATTGTCACAAAGGAGAGGCACACAACCAAACTTAATTCCAAAGTCCAAGAGGGTTTGCTTCATATATAGGATTTGGGCACAACATGCACCGGCCGCTATATACTCCGCCTCCGCGGTGGACAAAGCCACGGAATTTTGCTTCTTGCTCGACCAAGAAACTAGGGAACGCCCAAGTAAGTGGCAACCCCCGGAGGTACTCTTGCGGTCTACACGGCATCCGGCAAAGTCCGAATCCGAGTAACCTAAGAGATGAAAACTAGCGTTCTTGGGGTACCACAAACCTACACTTGGGGTATGCTTGAGATACCGAAGTATCCTAAAGACCGCCTTCTTGTGCGATTCTTTAGGTGCCGCTTGAAAGCGAGCACACAAGCACACACTAAACATAATATCGGGCCTAGATGCGGTAAGATATAGCAATGAACCAATCATGGAACGGTAATGAGATTGATCAATAGATTTACCGTCCATGTCCGCGTCAAGATGACAATTTGTCGCCATTGGAGTGCTTCTTGAGCTACAATCTCCCATCTCAAATTTCTTCAAGAGGTCCTTAGTGTACTTCTCTTGATGGATGAAGGTCCCCTCTTGAAGTTGCTTGATTTGAAATCCTAGGAAGAAGTTGAGCTCTCCAATCATTGACATCTCGAATTCCCTAGACATCATTTTGCCAAACTCATGGCTAAGAGCTTTGTTAGTTGAGCCAAAAATAATATCATCGACATAAATTTGACAAAGAAATAAGTCTCCGTCGATGTCCTTGGTGAAGAGTGTAGTGTCCACCCTCCCAATCTTGAAACCTTGCATGACGAGGAAGTCCCTTAAGCGCTCGTACCATGCCCTTGGAGCTTGCTTGAGTCCATAGAGTGCTTTGTTTAGCCTATAGACATGGTTAGGGTTTCTTGGGTCCTCAAACCCGGGAGGTTGCTCAACAAACACAAGTTCATTAATATAGCCATTGAGAAATGCACTCTTAACATCCATTTGATAAAGCATGATATTATGATGAGAAGCAAAAGCAAGGAGTATGCGGATAGCTTCTAACCGTGCTACCGGGGCGAATGTCTCCCCAAAATCCAAACCTTCAACTTGAGCAAATCCCTTCGCCACAAGCCTAGCTTTGTTGCGGACCACCACGCCATTCTCATCTTGCTTGTTGCGGTAGACCCACTTCGTTCCAATCACATTCTTGTCCTTGGGTCGCTCCTCCAACACCCAAACTTCATTGCGGGTGAAGTTGTTGAGTTCCTCTTGCATAGCCATCACCCAATTGGAGTCTTGGAGAGCTTCCTCAATGCTTTTGGGTTCTACACACGACACAAAAGAGTAGTGCTCACAAAAAGATGCAACATGACGTGAACGAGTACTTACTCCCCGTGAAGGACTTCCAATGATTTGATCCATTGGATGTGCCTTGGAGATGCGCCCATGTCTCATCAACGGTTGTGAGTCACTTGGTGGTGGTGAAGCATCTTGCTCGTCTTGTGGTTGGACTTCATCTTGGACTTCATCTTCTTCTTGGTGTTGTGTGGCTTGTTGGTCTTGCATAGGCAATGGATCATCTTTGTCTTCTTCTTCATCCACTTGAGGCGCCATGGAGGTGTTGATGTTCGGACTTGAAGCTCCCCCTTGATCATGGCTCTCCTCAACTTCGGGCTTGATGTCTCCTATGGTCATGTTCTTCATAGCTTCTCGTAGAGGCTCATCATCTATATCATCATGACCAAAACTCTCCTCTTGGGAGCCATTAGTCTCATCAAACTCAACGTCACAACTTTCTTCAACTAACCCGGAGGTTTGGTTGAATACTCGATATGCCCTTGAGTTTGACGCATAACCAAGGAAAATACCAACATCGCACCTTCTTTCAAACTTACCAAGTCTTTTCTTGCGGTAGATGTAGCACTTGCATCCGAAGACCCGGAAGTAGGAGATGTTGGGTTTTCTCCCAATGAGGAGCTCGTAGGGAGTCTTTTGGAGAAGTCGATGAAGGTAGACTCTATTTGCGGCATGGCATGCCGTGTTGATCGCTTCCGCCCAAAACTTCTCCGACGTCCCATAATCATCAAGCATGGCTCTCGCGAGGGTGATTAGTGTCTTGTTCTTTCTCTCAACAACACCGTTTTGTTGAGGGGTGTATGTAGCCGAAAATTCGTGCTTGACTCCTTCACGGTCACACCACTCCCCAATATTGTAGTTCTTGAACTCGATGCCGTTGTCACTCCGGACCTTGATGATGGGAAGTTGGAATTCCCGTTGAGCTCGTTTTGCAAAGGTCTTGAAGACTTCCGGGGTTTCACCCTTGTCACCTAAAAACAAAGTCCAAGCATAGCGAGAGTAATCATCAACAATAACGAGACAATAGAGATTACCGCCAAGGCTTTGGTAGGTGGACGGTCCGAAGAGGTCCATGTGAAGTAGTTCGAGCGGCTTGGAGGTAGACACCATTGTCTTCATCGGATGGTGCGAAGCCACTTGCTTCCCGGCTTGACATGCGCTACATAGCTTGTTCTTTTCAAACGTCACGTCCTTTACGCCGGTCACCATCCCTAGCTTGAAGGACTTCTTGAGCTTGCTCATTCCTATGTGAGCAATCCTCCGATGCCATAGCCACCCCAAACTTGTCTTGGTGAAAAGACAAGTGGTTAGGCTTGCGCTCTTGTTGGAGAAGTCCACCAAATATAGATGACCATGCCTAAAGCCCTTGAATATTAGCTCTTTGCTAGCTACACTAGACACCACAACACCATCTTTGTCAAATGTGCACGTTAGTCCAAGATCACAAAGTTGAGCAATAGAGAGCAAATTAAAGCTAAGAGACTTAACGTAAAGCACATTCGAAATGGACAAGTCATTAGAAATTGCAATTTTACCTAAACCAATTACCTTCCCCTTTGAGTTATCACCAAAGGTGACTTGTTCATGATTGCCGGGGTCTTCTATGGAGGTGAACATACCATCATTGTCGGTCATGTGTTGAGTGCACCCACTATCGAGTACCCAATGTTTTCCTCCGGCTTTGTAGTTCACCTACACACATGAAGTTAGTTTTTGAGTTTAGGAACCCAAGCCAACTTAGGTCCTTGTATGTGTGATACAAGTGATTTTGGGACCCAAAGTTGCTTGGGGAGCTTCCCCTTCATGCCCTTGATGTTTTTGCCAATGAACTTCGCCTTCACTTTTCCACCTACTTTGCTCAATAGATAGTGACAATCATTGAAAGTAGATGAATAGTTAGGAGGTAATTTTGGAGAAGGACGAGTGGGAAGAGGGCACTCCCTAGTGTGATGTCCGGTGACCTCACATTGTCCTAAGCTCCGGTGAGGGCACCTTCCATTTGTTGGGCGTAGGGAAGGTCCCAAGTCCCCTCTTGTTGAAGCCTTTAGCTTGTTGGAAGAGGATCTCCTTGTGCTTGTCCTCTCCCTTGGAAAGTCTAGCCACACTAATGCGGAGACTTTCGATCTCGTCCATTAGCTCCTTCTCCCTATTAGCTTTCAATGGCAAAGACTCATGCAAATTGTTAGTGGCATGTGAACTAGCGGGTGTTTTGCCATCAAGAGTTTCTTTCTTCAAGTTATTCAATTTTAGTTCCATTGCTTCATAGGAAAGACTAAGTGTCTCATGCTCTTGAACTAACTCGTTATGCTTAGCCAATAGTGCCGAGTTAGCTAAGTCAAGCTCATGGAACTCAAGCTTGATTTGAGCCTTCTCCTCCTCGATTTGCTTGACATGTGACTTGAGCGTTTCATGCTCATTAAGTATGGTGACATACTTGTCTTGCAAATCGAGGTTGGCACCCTCTAGCTTAGCGCGAGTTAGCTCAAGTGCCTTAACCTTAGCCTTTTCCCTTTTGATAATGGCATGATATTCATTAATCATAGATGCTAGTTCATCGGGAGAAAGTTCATCATCACTTGAGTCATCACATACCTTTGTGTTACCTTTCGCCATGAGGCACATAGGCGGTGGAGGAAGGGGTGAGTCATCCTTGTTGACGATAGCGAGGCTTGCCAAGTTTTCTTCCTCATCTTCACTATCATCACTTGTTTCTTCATCGGTGACCCACTCATTTGCTTCGCACATGAAGACCTTTTGAGGTCCTCTTCTCTTCTTTGGAAAGAGCTTGGTCTTCTTGCCTTTGTCAAGTTTCTTCTTTCCAAAGGTGCGCTTGGGCTTTGCATCTTCATCACCATCACTCTCTTCTAGCTTGCGATGCTTGCCCTTGTCCTTCCTCTTGTCCGGTCTTGGACAATCATATGATATGTGGCCTTGATCGCCACAATTGTAGCACGTCTTGTTTTCATCTCTCCTTGGCAAGAAGGCTTTCTTCTTGGGATCAAACGAGTATCCCTTCTTGGCAATCTTTGAGTTGAGACGTGAAAACTTCCTCATCATCAATGCAAGCTCATCATAATCATCATCTTCACTTGTAGCTTGTTCTTCCTCACTTGAGCTAGGCTCAACCACTTTCTTCTTCTTGGTATGTGTCTTCTTGGTTGAGGCCTTGAGAGCAATGGTCTTTGATGATGACGACTCCTCCATCATTCCAAGCACACTCATCTCATGAGCATGTATCTCTCCAATGAGCTCCGAAACCTCAATATTGTCAAGTGACTCCTTTTGGAGCATTGAGTTGATGATGTTGTACTTGGGCTTGGGAAGTAGCATGAGGATCTTGCGGTTGATGAGTCCCTTGCCAGGAGAAGCAATGTCAAGAGCATTAATTTCCTCAATGAGTACATTTAAGCGAGAAAACATTTGATTAACATTCTCATGAGGAAGCATTTTAAAATCATCATACTTGGATTTAAGCAAGTGATATTTGAGCTCTTTGACACGAGAGGAACCCTCATGGATCTCAATCAAGCAAGCCCAAATTTCACAAGCTTTCTCCTTACTAGCAATTCTAGCAAATACATCTTGACTAATGCACTCATAAATAGCATTCCTAGCCTTAGCATCCCATTTTAGTTGATCACCAATATATTCATGGTTGCCAAACCCCGCATGGGTCGCTTCCCACACTTCGGGAGAAATTGCCTCAAGGTAAGCGCGCATGCGTGCTTTCCAATAAGCAAAATTCTTGCCCTCGAAGGTAGGAACCGAACCCCCATTCTTGGCCATTTTTGCTCTCTAGCGGTGAAGCTAGAATGATCCAATGAGCAACCTTGCTCTGATACCAATTGTAGGGATCGAATGCCCAAGAGGGGGGGGGGGTGAATTGGGCTACTTCAAATTTTAAGTCAATTTAAAGCTTAAGTGAAATCTAATTCTCTAAGCAAGCCAACAGTGCAATTAAGAGAATTAAGTGCGGAATTGAGAATTGCGTAATCGTAAAGGGAGTAGGGAGGAGGAATGCAAACGCTCGAAGACACGGGGACACGTCGATTTTTCCCGTGGTTCGGTGAGATCACTAGGATCCACCTACGTCCACGTTGTGGCACCCACCTAAGGGTATCGCCACTCCCAAGTCACCGAGATGAGGGAATCCACTAACTTCCTCCGTTCGCCATCCTTGGCAAGGTGGAGCTCAAGCCTTGTACAACTTCGATCCTTCGGGCTTCCACAATGGTCTCGGCAAGCTCCGGAGCGATCTCTTCACTCTCCTCTTGATACAAGGTGAGTGCAATCACCAAGAATGCACTTCCTCACGGCTCTCCCTACTCTAGAGTCTCCACTCACTCAGAGAGGACGCACACAAGCTTAACTCTAAGAGGAACTAGCCTATATCTTGAGGTGTGAAAGGATTACAAGAGTGTGAAAATGAGTATTCTAAGTCTTGGACACTTGGGGAATGTGTAGTGGTGCTCTTGTTGTCCAGCCACACCGAAATGACTGGTGGGAGGGGGTTAAATACTCAGCCCAACCGAATTAGCCGTTGGAAAAGTGGGCTGATTACTTTTTCTGTGTACATCGGATGATCCGATGACCCCCTTTTATGAGCATCGGTCTAATTAGATTAGCTGACGTCATTCTGTCAGAAATGACCGTTATTAGACCGATGCTTCACCTCCTTCATCATCGGAGGATCCGATGAATAGATCTTCAGTCTGGTTGAGCTGATAATTTGCTTCTGTTGTAATCGACCGATGTGCATCTGCCTTCAACATCGGATGATCCGGTGTTCAGTTCTTCAGAACACTTCAGAAAATTTGCTTACTGTTGTATTCATCCGATGTTCACTTGATACACATCGGATGATCCGGTGTGTACTTCATTCTGAGGTCTTCTTCTTCTGTTGAGTCCAAATCGACTGATGCAGTCATTCTTCAGATCACCGGATGATCCGGTGTGTACAATTTGTTTCCTTCGAGTTGAGTTGGACTGATCTTTTGGATTTTGGACTTGTGACCTCTTGAACACTTGTTTGTATGGCTCTTCTGATGGATATGAAGCTTCTTGTGTTGCCAATTTTGATAAGGTTGCGTCGTTGTACGAGTTCCTCATTTGTTTCCGATTAACCCCTTAGGTTAGTTCGTTGAGGGGTCTCCTTTTGCATCCAATGAGCAGTAGATGACATTTATGAGTGATTGATCGACGTTTGATTCATTGTACATGAAACCTCGCATCCACAAACTCATTAGTGGTAATTAACGGTTGTCATTAATCACCGAAACCGTACCTCGTGGGGGCCTAGATGCTTTCAGAAGGGGTGGTGCAGCGTGGCGTGGAGGAAGGAGAAAATGTGCGTGCAACGTGAAATGGTGAAATGGGCTGCGTGCGCGGGTCGCGCAGGTAGGGTTAAGTCCTCTAGTTGCATCGGCCACTCTAACTTACGTCGGCCTAGATTTGGATCGACGTAATTAGCTAAGAACTTTCGTCGGCCATATAACTTACATCGGTCTGGGAGCTGAGCCGACGTGAGTGCGAGGTTAATGTCGTTGGCTCAGTTACTTACGTCGGTTGCGGGCTCTTGGCCGACGTAAGTTACTCGACTTACGTCGGCCGGTCTACGTAAGTTACTTTGACCGATGTATCTTTCAGGTTTTCTGTAGTGATGAAACCGTCACCGGAGAGATACAAGATATTATTACTACCTAATTGCTTATCAAGACTCAGAATTCTAGCTCAGCGTATATTATTACTACCGGAGTGTATAAGTGCACTGAGAAGCTTGACTTTCCCTTACGGTGCTGCCCATAACCATTCTGTGCCTAATTTTCAATTGAGATTTAGTTGATCCAAGTGATTTTCTTACAGCTAATTATTTTTCCTAGCCTAAGTACCAGTGCACTAGGGTACCACAACGTGGCTAGCTTCACCATTGTACAAGTGAATTATCTAGTCTTCTCATCAGCTTAAGTTTTTGGGATGTAACCGTCAGCGCATAGTAGCTTAAGTGCTTAACAATATGTCACATATAGCAATCTAGAGCTACAAGAATTTGATCTTGCTTAATTTAGGCTACAAATGAAGTCAATAATGAGCAGGAAATATATAACTGAGAGCTGTGAGCATCAGCAACTTCTTATTTCCGAGCTAGGATATTTTTCTTACGGCCGGGCTACAGAAAGAGTACTGAATTTGAACTGCATGCTTGGAAAAACAAACAATTATTTGGGCACCACATCATCAATCGACGATGGGTTTGTACACTCCGGTTCCATATCTAGTCTTCTCCTTCGCCGCCCTCTGTCTTCATTGATGCATGCTACCGTCTTAGTTCCTGGTGTTTCAAATATTTCTATGTTTTGTTAGCTCATCATCACATGGACAGTACGTCGCAATGGATGATCCGTTCGTCCTTGCCTTCCCACCAATACAATAGCTTATTACCTCGACTCTAGTCACCCCTCTCCGAAAAAATTTACTCATGAATAACAAACAAGAATTATTTAATTAAAACTGTCTCGCGGAGCTGTTGTTATCGCTCCTGTCCATGGCGCCGAACATGAAATGACCAGTACCGCTGGATCCGGCCCCGGAGGCGGGGTGGTGGTCGGCGGCGCCGCGCGAGGACGCGGCTGCTGCGGCACGGTCGCCCTCGACCTCGCGGTACTTGTGGAGGTACCTGCGCATGGGGTCGACGTAGTCGTCGAAGCCGAGCGCGGAGAAGGCCCAGCAGACGTCGTCGCCGTTGACGGTCTTGCGCTTCTCCTTGTGGCACTTGTCGGAGGCCTCGCCGGTGACGAAGCTGATGAACTCGGAGACGCACTCCTGCATGGTCTCCTTGGCCTCCTTGGAGATCTTGGCGTTGGGCGGCAGGATCTGCTTCATGATGCGGCCGACGTTGGCGATGGGCAGCAGGCGGTCCTGCTCCTTGATCTCCTCGGCCCGCCCGTCCGCCGGCTGGTCGGCCATGACCTGAACCTAGCTAGCTGAGCCCTCGCCCTCTTGCTCAGGCGGCCGGCTGTCTTCTCTATATATAGGCGGCTGGCTCGGCCGGCGACGATCTCTTTCTCGCTCGCTCGCTCTATGCTCCTCTAATTTCGTGTTGGCGTTGTTGGACCTTAGAAGTAGTATGTGCTACTAGTAGCTCTCGCCAGGCAGCAGGTGGCCATCAGTTCTCTTTAGCCGACGCTTGTACGCACTCATCGTCCGATCTATCTATCTATCGTATAGTATGCGCGCGCGGTGGTGGGAAGAGTGGGGGAGACGCGTGATGAGTGAATTAACTAATAATGGCACGCTTGTGTCTGCGGCTCGTGCCTCGTGGGGCCGTTGAAATGTCGTCTCGTCTCCGCGGCTGCTGAGCTTTTCCAGGCCTGTGGTGGCGCCCGCCTAATTTCTTTATATTTTAAGGGGCTGTTTAAATTTTAGGTGTCTAAAATTTAAGAAAATTGCAGGCACAAAGTAATTAGTAATTAATTATTATTAACTGCTAATTATTGTAATTATTCATTAACTCTTAATTTATATGTTAATCAATCACATATTTTTCATTTCATTATTTTACAACTGATATAATCCTACAAATTACGAACCGCAATTAACAAAACTAAAAAAATTATCTGGACCTGCTGCGGCGCGCGCAGCAGCAAAGACGTGCGCCCGCACGTCGCCTGAGTGGGTGACCGAAGTCAGGCACCCGTACCATAGTCTTTCTGTTATTTAAATAGTTCTAAATAATATATTTTAAAATGGCTAAAAATAAAATTTTCAAGATCTAGATGTTTTTATCATACTATAGTCTTTGACGTGAATGACATTTAGGGCATGAGGATGAGAGGATTTAGGGTTATAAACGTGAAATTACTCAATGTGCCAAATAGTCACGCCAACCACTTGTAGCGTGATCAAACAACATGTAGATTTCATAAATTTTGTTTAAAATTGTCTTAAATATAAAAAAGTGTTGGCGCGCGCCCATCGCCCCCGGGGATCGGATGCCATTGCAAAGATTCCATGCACGGATCGATCCAGCAATGACACGAGCCGGCAGCAGAGCTGAGCTCTCTAGATAGTGCCGTCCATAGATTGCTGCTCCCTAATCAACTCAACCACACAGGCATGTGGCTGGCCGGCACAGCCTTGGTCCCCTCCATCCCTACCTATTCCTTCATTGCAACTCCTGCCTCCCTCGGCTCTCCACCTTTCTTTACCTCCTCGTGTGTTGCTGCAGAGGCAGATGCTCGGTTAATTTTCTTCAAGTTATTTCAGGTTAAGTTGGTAACTGCTGTGCTAGCTTGGTATGGATCGATACATTTACATGCGTCAGTTCGATATCTTAATTTGCATAGTAGTACTAATACTTCCCCCGTTTCATTCTCTATATTTGACATTGGTTAAATTCTTTTAAGTCGTTACAAAGATATCATATGGCTATAGTGCAAGTTTAGCCTAAACTATGGTATCGTAACGACATCAAAAGGAACACGGACGTAGTAGGAAGGCTGGTGTGAGTACTTGTCCATAGCTAGAACAAATTATACAAGATGGATGAAGGCATGTCTCTCAAGATGACAGATCTTGATATATACTTAGTGTGTCGTGGAGTATATGTTATTGTATGCGTGTGCTTGTCCTGTTGGGTGTATTCTTTGAGTTCCAAGGGCCGAGGAACTGAGCACTTGCTTCCTCCGTGGGTTGCCTCAGTTCAAGCCAACAGAGGACACATTTATTTGTCTCAACGTTTGATCGTTTCTTACAAAGGATACATATATAATATATCAGTGCCGCCTTAAAACAATTATTAAATTTAGACGAATCTATCGCGTGTGTGTGCTGAGAGTCGTCTTCAGTGCGCGTGCGCGGGGGTTGAAAGATTGTGACATTAACCATAATGACTCCGGAATCAAGGGTGATTAGTATAAACAACCAAATGCTACCGTGATGTAAAATTAACACTACGCGTGATATAAAAAACGGATAAATGTCACATCTGATGTAAGATACCAATTTTTCTCTACGATGCTGTCAAGGTGCATGAAATGACTGCTAACTGGTGCGTAAACCAATCAAAAGATACTAGGCTTACTTGCACATAGCCACCAAAGTATTATATAAGCCGCAATTCAAGAACTGACTGAAAATGTAAAATAGAAATCAATCTTGCAGTTAAAATACTGTACTTAATTAATATGCTAGCTAGCGAAGAGCAAGATCGCCATATTGACTTTTTAGCTAGTTGACGTTACTAACAGGCTAGCAAATGAGTTTGCTCTGCCAAGTATGTCGAATTCAAGAAATCAAATTAAAGTGACATGGAGCCTAAAGTACAAACTCTTTTTGTATCATTTTGATGCTTTCGAATTTAATAAGTGTCATTATTTTTTTTTTTGACATGGAGCGCGGGTCTCTGCCAACATATATATAGGGTTTCGCAACACCGAGCCACCTATTAGATGGCTACATTTCCGTGGCGTGTCTATTTCTAGTTTTGCTTTAGAGCTGCTACCATCTTACTGCAGTTATAAGTTAACACACTTCGCATGTTTTTTAGATAATGATGACCAATTTTCATTTATCGTATGTGTTCCTTTTCCTTTGACGTGTAACGTTAAGTAAGCAGTAATTTGTTTCTATACATCTGTCGTTTCGGTTGGTCGCAGATAAACTTTGTACTACATGAATGAAACAGAGTAGTTGATCTGGCCTGAAGCTAGCAGCTATGCATGTATGGATATAAACTTTTGTGATAAGACATATACTTAAAATTTTAAAACCCTATAATCCCTGCTTTTCAAGATATGGAGAGGATTAGGACGCCAACTAAAGAAACCATAGCTAATTCAAACAAAGGTTTATTAGCTTTCTGGTCGATTTGTCGCCGAACTTTCTCTGAGTGGAACATGCGTCCATTTGCAGCAAGATAGTGAGGTAGCTCGCTTGTTCTGGTTAGCATCCATAACTCTTGAGAAGCTAGCTTAATTATTATAGTGAACCTTGTCAAAGCAAGAACCCATTATCCACTATGCTACCAGGTAACCGAGTAAACTTGTTCTTCTCTTGATGCAAAAGGATGTTTAATTTATGCCAGATGCTTGCTGATTCCCTTGCGTGCTAGCTTTCCGCCTAAGATTACACGATCATGAAAGACCACCGAACGTGTACCATCGCTAGTTGCTTACGTGTAAACAATAACTTTCTTCATCTTCAAAAGTTTGTCCCTTTTTAGTTCATTTTTGAATCAGAAAATGATAAACTTTTGAGAACGGTGAGAGTATTTCATCAGAAACACGGAGGGGGGGGGGGTGCATGGAGGGGACTGAAAAGATTGGATCTGTATTTTACATGTCTGCTAACCAGCTGCCGGTAATAGATATGCGCAGCAGTTACCATACATACGCAAACAGGTCTCCTCACACACTTGGACCTGCAAATCGCTTTAGGGCTTCACCCCTCTGATTACTTTGTAATCCTCCATTTCTCTGCCCTCGAGGTGCCAATAGAATAGAGCATGGAACCCGGGCGGGAAACCAGCAGCATCACGGATACGTGCGGTAAAAATATTATTGGTCGTACAGACAAACAGTGCACAGTCTTCTATGCATGCAGAACTAACCAATCGGAGAAGCAATTAATCGCAGGACAAGTGCACATGTGTCGGTGTTCTGTATGGTCCACCTGGACTTGGTTCCAGCCATACACTCTCCTCGATATCTCTCCTCTCTTTTTGTTTGCATCAACGTAACCCCGTTTCAACTTGGATGGGGTCACTACTACAAAAAGCATTTTTACAGGCGCCTCAATTTTTCAAACACAGGCGGTCCTTAAAAATATGCGACTGTGATGACGAATGATATAATAACCGTCTGTGATGAAAGAACAACACAGGCGGATTTTAAAGAACAACCGTCTGGGTAAATACATGATCTTCAGAATCGGTTCTTAATTAAGAACCGTCTGTAATGCAACGAACTTCACAGACGGATTTTAAGAAACAACCGTCTGGGTAAATACATGATCTTCACAGACGGTTATTAATTATTAACCGCCTGCAATGCCATGAACTTCACAGACGGATTTTAAGAAACAACCGTCTGGTTAAATACATGATCTTCGTTGGCGGTTCTTGATTAATAACCGTCTGTAATGCAATGAACTTCACAGATGGATTTTAAGGAACAACCGTCTGAGTAAATACATGATCTTCGTTGGCGGTTCTTAATTAATAACCGTCTGTAATGCAATGAACTTCATAGCCGGTTCTTGATTATATAACAACGGCCTAAGAAGATCATGTATTTTCAGTGGCGGTCATTGTTTAATTATCATAAGCGGTTTTCATTGAAATTACAGGGATGTAGTTGCAATTATATATCACAGCCGCATGTAGTCGTGCAGGCAAAATTGTATCAGGAAAAAAACACAGATGAGCTAGCGGATACTAGTAAAGTAATGCATTATAGGAAATGCTCGATCACCAGTGAGGCTGGCTTAATTGTGATAATACACCATTAGAGGCTTTACAATTGTTCAAAGATAATTTCTTTACACACTGAACAAAAATCATGCTACATTCATTGTAGATCGACGATGAAGCTCCCATCGATCAATCTAAATTGTACCGTCCTGCTTGCTCCCGAACACGTCTCTTATATTCCGCTGGATCCTGAAAATATTGACATTATTTAAATTAACAAATGTCGAAGGAGGAATGAATAACCTACATTGGTCACTAAGTCAAAGTGTCATCTAACCTTGATAAGTAGATTATAGCAATCATTTTCAACATCAGGCACATTTGGCTGATGCAGCAAACGCTGAACTTCAAGTAGTATAGTTTTGATTGTAAAAGCACTGCACCACCCCTACGAAATATAATTTAAGCAATATAAGAAACCAGTTCAAATAAGTTCGACAAAAATTATAAGTAATAATTACATGAACAAAATAGGTCTATCTTACAGTCTCTTGATCAAGAATCCCGATGCAGAGTGCTCCCGAACGATGGACATTTGGGTGGAAGAACCCAAATGGAAAGGAGCATCTTGGAGGCACCAAGGGATAGTCCTCAGAGAAGGAGATTGTCAGGGGGTAGTAACCATCTTCCCATTCAGTCTGCAAAAGAAATTTATTAATAGGAGGACGATAGTTAAACTCATATTGTGCTTGTTCTTCATGACTTACCCCTTCTTTACCGGGGACGATGCACTGCCACTTCAATAAATCTCCCGATTCAGGCTTCGCAGAGAAACCCTACGCGGAGAAATTGAAAATACCAAAAACAAACAACACGGAAAAACAAACTACAGTTAAGTTCATCAGTCCATTACAGATACATATGTATATACAACCATGTGACCGGTGTGCCATATGTACATACATGGGGATGGTTCTTGCGCCACGCCAAGCGCTCCTCCTTCAATCGGCTACACGCCCGAGACATCATTATCTGAAGAAAGACCAAGCTTCCAAACTTCCAAATCATTGAGTCCAAACGCATATGTACACAAATGCAAAAGGACACAATCCATATACCAACATTGTTCTAAGTTGATTTCAGAAGATACAAATATATACAATATATATCATCTCGCATTGCTATATACATTTTTTCCAGCATTGACATCTTCTCGCATATAGGGTTTCAAATTCTTTTTAATGCTTCTCTCTACGCGCTTGATGTTTTCTGGTTCGGTGAAAAGGTACATCTCTTCATACTGATTATATTCCTCTTCATTATCTCCCACATTGTCAACCCCAACAATATTTTGCTTTCCAGAAACAACTACGTGCAACTTCTCAGTTTCTGGATCTTGAACATAAAAAACTTGTGCAACATTATCGGCGAGAACCCACAGGTCATCTTTGTAACCCACTTTATTCAAGTCTACCAGTGTCAGTCCGTAATTGTCCACTTTCAAACCATCAGGATGTTTGACCCATTGGCACTTAAATACGGGCATTACCATTCTTTCGCCATAATCGAGTTCCCATATTTCCTCTATGAACCCGAAGTATGTGGTCTTCTGCCCTTGCGAATCATAAGCCTCAATACGAACACCACTATTTTGTGCAACACTCTTACCGTCTTTTTCTTTAGTGTAAAATGTGTAACCATTGATGTCATATGCTTGCCATGATGTTACCAAAGCAGATGGGCCACAAGCTAACTTTTTCATTGTTGCCTCTTCTATAGTGTTTCCGTATGATATATTTTTGTCCATTAACCATTCAGTGAAACATCTTCTGTGCTCTTTCATGATCCAGTCCTCTTTGCGGTCTTGGTTTTTATCACGAAGCTCAATTTGGTGTTCCTCGATGTACGGCTCAGCTATTGCGAGCTGTTGTAGTACACCAAAATGTGCACGGTGTACATTCTTGTAATCTTGAACAATAAAAGTTTTCTTACCCACTTTGCCTCTCCCACGTAGTCTACCCTCATGTACCGGTATAGGCACACCTATCGATTTTCCATCTTTGATGTAATCAGCGCAACCCTCAATCACTTCTTCAGTGGTGTATCCTTCCATAATTGAACCCTCTGGGTGAGCACGGTTCCGCACATAACCTTTTAATACTCCTAAATATCTCTCCAACGAAAACATATGATGTAAATATAGTGGCCCCAATGCTTTTATCTGATCAACAAGATGTATGATTAGGTGTACTTGCATATCAAAAAAGGATGGTGGGAAACACATCTCAAGCTTGCACATTGTCTCGACGATGTATGTTTTCAGATAGTCTAAATCTTCACGTGCTATCACCTTTTGCGATACTGCATTGAAGAAGTAACACAAACGTGTGATGACAACTTTTATATGCTCAGGTTTGATTACTCTTATTGCAATGGCAAGGAAAACTGTCATCATCATGTGACAGTCGTGAGAATTATAACCGAATAAAGACAAGTCTTTCATCGAGACTAGTTTGCGGATATTGGATGAGAAACTTGTGGGAACTTTGATCCCACGCAAGCATTCGCAAATTGCTTTTTTCTCTTCTAGCGTCAAGTTGTAGCTGGCTGGGGGAAGGTAATGCTTCCCGTTCGCCTTTTCTACTGGATGAAGCTCTGGTCTCAAATCAAGATTTACTAGGTCCATACGTGAATTTAATCCATCCTTTGTCTTCCTCGGCATGTCCAGCAAGGTCCCAATGATGCTGTCAAATACATTCTTTGTAACGTGCATCAAATCAATACTATGGCAACATTCCAGATTCTTCCAATACGGAAGATACTTGAAAAAAATTGATTGTTTCTTGAAAGCCATGTCAGTTGTATCATCCGAAGATGTACTTTTCTTTCTCTTAATTCCTTTACTCTTTTTTCCCTTACCGAAAGCAATATGAATGTTCTTGACCATTTCAAACACAAGTTTTCCACTGTAAGGTTTCGGTGCAGTATCTTTTTCGATTTTGTTATCAAATTGTTCTTTCATCTTCCTATACTTGTGTGTATCTGTCAAGAACCGTCGATGTCTCATGTACACCGTCTTTCTGGATGAAGTGAGGTATAGATATCCAGTTCTATCCACGCACCTAACGCAACCTTTCTTCCCTTTCATTTGTCCCGATAATGTAAACAGTCCGGGATAATCATGCACGGTAACGAATATCATTGCTCTTAGCGTGAAATACTCCCGCTTGTACTCATCCCATGTACGTACCCCTTCATTCCACAATTTCGCCATATCTTCCATTAAAGGTTCCAAGAACACATCAATTTCGATGCCGGGTTGTTTCGGACCTTGGATAAGAACAGATAATAAGATATATTTCCTTTTGTGACACAACCACGTCGGTAGGTTGTACATAGTTAAGACCACGGGCCATGTGCTGTGTATGCTCCTTTTTTCACCAAACGGATTCATTCCATCTGTACCCAAGGCAAACCTCACATTTCTGATTTCCTTCGCAAATTCTGGATACTGAATATCAAAATTTTTCCACTGCGTTGCATCACCAGGGTGTCGTATATGTTTTTCATTCTTCTTGCGTTCCTCGGAATGCCAACGCATAAGTTCAGCCTCCCTAGGGTTTGAGAACAAACGCTTCAAGCGATCAATTACCGGAAGGTACCACATCACCAATGCAGGAATTTTTCTCTTATTCTTTCCGTCTGCATCGCCAGAAGTATCGTCATCGTCACCTTCAGGACCAATAATAAACTTCTTATTCTTCTGAGTCTTTTTCATGTTGGTAACATACTGGTGATTGTAGTCCTTCTTATATCTACTGACACCACAAATGGGGCATCTAGTTGCGAGCTCATGCTCTTTGCGATACAGAATACAATGGTTCACACAAGCGTGTATTTTTGTCACACCTAGTGCCATCGGGCAAAGAAGTTTCTTCGCTTTATAAGTGCTTCTAGGCAGTTTATTTGGATTTGGAAGAATTTCTGCCAGAAGATTCAAAAGATCAGAGAAACTACAATCGGACCATCCGTGCGTAGCTTTCAACTTTAGTAGTTCTAAGACTGCACGCAATGTAGTAAACTCTTTATCACAACCGTTTGATTCATCATATAAAAGCTCTGTGGCCGCATTCTGCAATGTCTCCATTTTACTTAAGCCTTTGCTTGCTCCCATAGAAGTCAGTACATATGGTTCAATGTGACGCAACATCTCCTCACAATCGAACTCATCATCATCATCACCAGCTTGATTGTCACTACCATCATCGATATGAACATTATCATCATCTGAGCCTCTCTCATCATCTTTATCCACATCATGTGTATCTAACTCACCATGCTCTGTCCATATTGTGTAGTTATTTTTGAAACCTCTTTTCACCAAATGAGATTGGATTACTATAGTATCCGTCCAAGCAATCTTATTTTCGCAGTCGATACATGGACATAATATGTCATCTATCTTTTGCAACTTCGCATGTCTCTTGGATGCTTCAATAAAATTTGCAACATTACGAATGTACATAGGATCGGGTCTTGGCATGTTATACATCCACGCTCGACGGTCCATGCTTCAATAATAGAATTTTTTGTCAGATTTACAAAATTTGGCCACAAATATTCTCTAAAGGTCTTCTATAAAATGAATTTACAGAGACATAACAAGTATGATTAGGGCGACTAATGTAGGAGACGGGCGACGTCTTGAGGCGGACGGAGTCAAAGGGGGAAACAGGCCCAGCAGCATGGGCTAGGTCTGGGTGGGATCCAGTCCGTTATATCGGGAAACAAGGCCCAGATGCATCTTATATATATTACAATAGCATCTGTTAATTAAACATCATATTCATGTCACATAATAGGTACAAAAAGGAAACAATCCATATAGTCCATACATCAATATACCAGAACACAATCCATAGTCCTTACACATGCAAAAGGACAGAATCCATATACCAGAACACACAAAACTAACAGCTTATCAGCTAATGAAAATATACAAAGAAAAAGTAAGGAAACTACATTTACCTTGCAGAGGCGTCAGCACGGTGGGCCGGCTGGGTGGAGAAGTGGCGGTGCGGGGTTGAGCGGCGGCGCGGCAGTATGGGCTGGGCGGCGGAGCGGCGGCGCGGCGCAGGGGAAATTTCAACAGCCTGGCGGCGTCGATATAAATTCTCCAGGGTTGCGTTTTGACTGCGGTGAGGGGTCCTTATATAGACGTAGGTTTTTCACAGGCGGTTTTTAACTTTATCGCAGGCGGGTTTTACTTAGCAACCGCCTGAGATGATGTTTATTAATTAAGAAGTAAATATCTTCACAGGCTGTTGGTACTTAATAACCGCCAGGGAAGATTTTTATCTCAGGCGGGTATTACTTAACAACCGCCTGAGATAATGCCAACTGAACAAAATATTTTTAAAACTTGTATACATGTATGAATTTTTTTAATTTTTTTAAAAGCACTCCAACATGTCAAACTTCAAATTATCCACCATTCTAACTAAATGCTCATATACATATGAGCATTTAGAGCACATTCACTTCATTCTAACACACCAGTATTTATTGACTTCATGAACTAAAGAAATATGTACATTCACTTCATGAACACAAATATATTACAAAACACAAGAACTCCTAAAACTACAAAAGAAATATGTACAAGAACTAAAACTACACTACGGCCCCGCCTAATCCCTCATCTCCGCCAACTTCTCAAACCACGCCAAGCGGTCCTCCTCCGACTCGTCGTCGTCGTCGTCGTAGTCGTCACCATGGTGGTGGTCGCCGTCGTCGTCGTCGCCGTCGTCAGTGGACGACTCGTCGTCGCCGTCGTCGGTGGACGACTCGTCGTCGCCGTCGTCGGAGGACGACTCGTCGTCGCCGTCGTCGGAGGACGACTCGTCGTCGCCGTCGTCGGAGGACGACTCGTCGTCATCATCGTCATCATCGTCGTCGTCGTCGAAGTCGTCCTCCTCCTCCTCCTCCTCCTCCGGCGACGATGCAGCAGGAGAGAGGGTCGGCTTCTCCGGCTGAGCCGATTGCTCCGGCTGTACCGGTGGCTCCGGCTGCACCGGCGGTGGAACGCGCTGGTCGTCATTCACCCTCTCGGGGGAGGTGCAGCGTATCCGCTTGCATGGCTGACTCGGAGGGCTAGGTGGTGGAAGGCTGGCCATGGCTGTGGTGGTTAATCGGCGGCGGGCTAGGAGAAGAAGAAAGGAGTGGAGAAAAGTTTTGTGCTTGTCCATAACCGACGACGCGCCTTATATAGGTCTGTGCGGAGTAGACGAGGGAGCGGTTCGTTTCCCGCGCATTGAACTCTTTGCAGACCTCGTGCGGCGCACAATTAAACCACTGCGGAAGACGCGTCCCTGCACCACGGCTTCTCAACTTCTCCGCAGACCTCGTGCGGCGCGTCAGTTAATTAACACTTCTCAGGCCGTTAAATAACATATTGTAATTTCAAAAATGATTATCTCAGGCGGTTATTACTTATAAACCGCCTGCAAATATGTTTATCTAAGGCGGGTATAACTTAACAACCGCCTGGGATAATGCCCGATACTCTTCTGCAGTTTCCTTATCCCTTGCTTCTTTTTTATTTAGATTCCAATATAAATACTCAAACATGTTTACATTCTGCAAATTGTGTTCAAATTCGATGATTCTTTCTTCTACATTTGTATTAAATTAACATCTACCAACTGAACAAAATATTTAGTTCATTGCGCATTGAACTCTTTGCAGACCTCGTGCGGCGCACCATTAAACCACTGTGGAAGACGATCTTGAGAGATCCTTGCACGCGTCCCTGCACCACGGCTTCTCAACTTCTCCGCAGACCTCGTGCGGCGCGTCAGTTAATTAACACTTCTCAGGCCGTTAAATAACATATTGTAATTTCAAAAATGATTATCTCGGGCGGTTATTACTTATAAACCGCCTGAGAAAAAAGAAGTAAAGATCTTCACAGCGGTTGGTACTTAACAACCGTCTACAAATACGTTTATCTAAGGCGGGTATAACTTAACAACCGCCTGGGATAATGCCCGATACTGTTCTGCAGTTTCCTTATCCCTTGCTTCTTTTTTATTTAGATTCCAATATAAATACTCAAACATGTTTACATTCTGCAAATTGTGTTCAAATTCGCTGATTCTTTCTTCTACATTTGTATTAAATTAACATCTACCAACTGAACAAAATATTTTGTTCATTGCGCATTGAACTCTTTGCAGACCTCGTGCGGCGCACAATTAAACCACTGTGGAAGACGATCTTCAGAGATCCTTCCGTCGCACGCGTCCCCTGCACCACGGCTTCTTAACTTCTCCGCAGACCTCGTGCGGCGCGTCCCCTGCACCACGGCTTCTTAACATATATAGCATTTGTTGTATGTTTTTTATGTTCTGACCAATTTCAAAGGATTTATGAAGTGAAATTTAATGGTAACCTTTACTTATCAATAATATTACAAGAAGGTGGATTTTTGCCTTTTTAAAGGACCAAATTTAATCAAGAATATTAAATAAGAAGAAGTAAATATCTTCACAGGCGGTTATTGCTTAACAACCGCCTGAGATAATGCCCGATACTGTTCTTCAGTTTCCTTATCCCTTGCTTCTTTTTTATTTAGATTCCAATATAAATACTCAAACATGTTTACATTCTGCAAATTGTGTTCAAATTCGATGATTCTTTCTTCTACATTTGTATAAAATTAACATCTACCGACTGAACAAAATATTTTGTTCATTGCACATTGAACTCTTTGCAGCCCTCGTGCGGTGCACAATTAAACCACTGTGGAAGACGATCTTCAGAGATCCTTCCATCGCACGCATCCCTGCACCACGGCTTCTTAACTTCTCCACAGACCTCATGCGGCGCGTCAGTTAATTAACATCTTCTCAGGCGGTTGGTACTTACCAACCGCCTGAGAATATATTTATCTCGGGGACAGGTGTTACTTACTAATCGCCTAAGATAAGCCCATGGAGTTCCCCTTGCCGCACGATATTGCGGTCCTGATCGCGGGGTGGGTCGCCGCAACCTCCACCCAGCCCATGGACGACCTCTCCAGTCTGCGCGCCACCTGCAAGGCCATGCACGCAGCGTGCCGTGATCCCACCGTCGGCAGGCGCGTGGCGCTGGAGCGCGAGAGCAGCTGGGAGTGGTTCCAACGGCACGGGAACGGGAGCTACGACGCCCTCGTGGAGCGCCTGGCCAACGTGGGCAACCCTCATGCGTGCTATGTCACCGGGTTCGACCTCGTCTTCAACTACGGCCGCGCGCAGGCGCAGCAGGGCACCCAGTTCCTTGCCCGGGCGGCCGCGAACGGCCACAAGGTGGCGGCCTACGTCCTCGCCATGCTCTGCTACGACGCCGACCGCGGGGACCGCGATGCCCTCGAGTATATCCGGCAGGTCGAAGGCGAGGCCCACATCGGCGACAACACGGTCGGGTCCGTCGCGATGAAGAGGACCAACAATGAGTGTTGCCAGTGTCGGAATCAAGCCATGCAGAGGCTCGACATTTTCGTGAGCTGGAGGTTACTGCGTAGGCCTCCTCCCGGACCGCCGCCGGTGGCACTGCCCGACATTGACGATGGCGTTTGCCGCTGCCCAACAGGGGGGAACCAGGGGCCTGCCCGCTGCGGCAGGCGAGGGTGGTCCGAGACCGTCTTCTGTACTGAGAACTGTAGGATTGAGCGCGAGTATGACCTGTTCTCCCATAACGTGTTGTACTCTATGGGTTATATTAATTAAGAAATAAATATCTTCACAGGCGGTTGGTATTTAATAACCGTCAAAGAAAATATTTATCTCAGGCGGTTATTACTTAACAACCGCCTGAGATAATACCCGATACTGTTCTTCAGTTTCCTTATCCCTTGCTTCTTTTTTATTTAGATTCCAATATAAATACTCAAACATGTTTAGATTCTGCAAATTGTGTCCAAATTCGATGATTCTTTCTTCTACATTTGTATAAAATTAACATCTACCACCTGAACAAAATATTTTTAAAACTTGTATAGCTGACATTGTAATGTTTTGGTAAATATCAAATTAATTTCTACTCACATATTATTCACATTTGTGTATCTCATAAAAAAAAAGGTTCCTTCACTCAAAATTGTTGGTATGAACATATTTGTATAATTTATACATGTATGAATTCTTTTAATTTTTTTAAAAGCATTCCAACATGTCAAACTTCAAATTATCCACCATTCTAACTAAATGCTCATATTCATATGAGGCATTCATCAAATTATGAACACACATTGATTCCAAAAAATTTAAAAAAATATGAAAAAATTCCTAGATGTTGGTATGATGATTAAAAATGTCCACTGAAAAAATAAATGAAAAAAGCATTATATTCATCAAGATAGAAAAATGAAAAATAGCATTTGTTGTATGTTTTTTATGTTCTGACCAATTTCAAAGGATTTATGAAGTGAAATTTAATGGTAACCTTTACTTATCAATAATATTACAAGAAGGTGGATTTTTGCCTTTTTAAAGGACCAAATTTAATCAAGAATATTAAATAAGAAGAAGTAAATATCTTCACAGGCGGTTATTGCTTAACAACCGCCTGAGATAATGCCCGATACTGTTCTTCAGTTCCCTTATCCCTTGCTTCTTTTTTATTTAGATTCCAATATAAATACTCAAACATGTTTAGATTCTGCAAATTGTGTCCAAATTCGATGATTCTTTCTTCTACATTTGTACAAAATTAACATCTACCACATGAACAAAATATTTTTAAAACTTGTATAGCTGACATTGTAATGTTTTGGTAAATATCAAATTAATTTCTACTCACATATTATTCACATTTGTGTATCTCATAAAAAAAAAGGTTCCTTCACTCAAAATTGTTGGTATGAACATATTTGTATAATTTATACATGTATGAATTCTTTTAATTTTTTTAAAAGCATTCCAACATGTCAAACTTCAAATTATCCACCATTCTAACTAAATGCTCATATTCATATGAGGCATTCATCAAATTATGAACACACATTGATTCCAAAAAATTTAAAAAAATATGAAAAAATTCCTAGATGTTGGTATGATGATTAAAAATGTCCACTGAAAAAATAAATGAAAAAAGCATTATATTCATCAAGATAGAAAAATGAAAAATAGCATTTGTTGTATGTTTTTTATGTTCTGACCAATTTCAAAGGATTTATGAAGTGAAATTTAATGGTAACCTTTACTTATCAATAATATTACAAGAAGGTGGATTTTTGCCTTTTTAAAGGACCAAATTTAATCAAGAATATTAAATAAGAAGAAGTAAATATCTTCACAGGCGGTTATTGCTTAACAACCGCCTGAGATAATGCCCGATACTGTTCTTCAGTTCCCTTATCCCTTGCTTCTTTTTTATTTAGATTCCAATATAAATACTCAAACATGTTTAGATTCTGCAAATTGTGTCCAAATTCGATGATTCTTTCTTCTACATTTGTACAAAATTAACATCTACCACATGAACAAAATATTTTTAAAACTTGTATAGCTGACATTGTAATGTTTTGGTAAATATCAAATTAATTTCTACTCACATATTATTCACATTTGTGTATCTCATAAAAAAAAAGGTTCCTTCACTCAAAATTGTTGGTATGAACATATTTGTATAATTTATACATGTATGAATTCTTTTAATTTTTTTAAAAGCATTCCAACATGTCAAACTTCAAATTATCCACCATTCTAACTAAATGCTCATATTCATATGAGGCATTCATCAAATTATGAACACACATTGATTCCAAAAAATTTAAAAAAATATGAAAAAATTCCTAGATGTTGGTATGATGATTAAAAATGTCCACTGAAAAAATAAATGAAAAAAGCATTATATTCATCAAGATAGAAAAATGAAAAATAGCATTTGTTGTATGTTTTTTATGTTCTGACCAATTTCAAAGGATTTATGAAGTGAAATTTAATGGTAACCTTTACTTATCAATAATATTACAAGAAGGTGGATTTTTGCCTTTTTAAAGGACCAAATTTAATCAAGAATATTAAATAAGAAGAAGTAAATATCTTCACAGGCGGTTATTGCTTAACAACCGCCTGAGATAATGCCCGATACTGTTCTTCAGTTCCCTTATCCCTTGCTTCTTTTTTATTTAGATTCCAATATAAATACTCAAACATGTTTAGATTCTGCAAATTGTGTCCAAATTCGATGATTCTTTCTTCTACATTTGTATAAAATTAACATCTACCACATGAACAAAATATTTTTAAAACTTGTATAGCTGACATTGTAATGTTTTGGTAAATATCAAATTAATTTCTTCTCAGACGTGAAATTTTAATTAACGATGAACACACTACATCCATTAACAATATTCAATCATTCACACAGTTCAAGAACACACAAGATACTCATTCATTAACAATATGCACATCTCACAAAAGAACACACAAGATGCACAATATTTACACAAGAACACACAAGAACACAAAAGATACACAAGTAATATTCAATCACATAGATGAAAAAAGATAGATTTCATTCATTAACAATATTTACAAAACAGAAGCAACTAAAAACAACAAAAAGAAAAACTAATTAAATCCTACTCCTACTCCTCTTCCATCTCCTCCTCCTCGTCCTCCGGCGGCGACTCCGGCACCGGCTGCACCGGCTGCACCGGCTGCACCGGCTGCACCGGCTGCACCGGCTGCACCGGCGGTGCAACCCCGAGGTTGCTAGCCGTCGCCTCCACCAGCGTTCTACGGCCCTGGGGGCCAAGAACCTGGGCCATCGTCGCGAACAGAATGTCGAGACGATCAGCCACCCCCACGAGGGCGTAGAGGTAGTGGCCCAAGGTACCCATTCCAGTATACTCTGGAAGGGTACCCAGCCCCAAGGCACTCATGGCGCGAGACGTATTGTTGTACGCCTCTCGCGCCATGAGGAGGCGCTGCTCGGCGTTGATCTTCTCGGGGGAGCTGCAACATTGTTTCTTGCAAGGTGGCTCCCTCGGAGGGCTTGGCGGCGGAAGGTCGGCCATAGTGGTGTTGGGTCGTCGGAGCGGAGGAAGACGAAGAAAACAAGAGGATTCAAAGTGAGCGATGCGCTTGTGAGCCATAGTGGTGTTGGGTCTTTAAGGCCGCGCGGAGTGGAAAAGAAAGGTCGCACCTCGGGGAAAAGAAAGGTCGCGCACGCGTGACATGGTCACTGACGTGTGGGACCGGGTCCACATGTCAGTGACCGCTGATTAAGTCAGGGGATCCTCATCCCGGTTGGTGAGGGGTCTTTATGTAGGCGTTCATCAAATTAAGAAGTAAATATCTTCATGTTTAACTCAGGCGGGTGTTACTAACCAACCGCCTGAGATAATTGTATCTTCTCAGACGGGTGTTACTAACCAACCGCCTGAGATAATTGTATCTTCTCAGACGGTTGGTAAGTAAAATCCGACTGAGATAACATTCTTCCCTGACGGTCGGTACTTAAAATCCGCCTGAGAAAATGTGAGTCTATATATACCCCTCGGCAGCATTGGAAAAACCTAACCCGGGCGAAACACTTAGACGCCGTTAGGCTGCCAAAATTTCGTTTGCCGCCAAGTGTTCCCCCTCGTCACTTCCAGGTACGCCGCCGAGCTTCGCCGTCGCCGAGCTTCGCCGTCGTCGCCGAGCTTCGCCGTCGCCGCCGAGCTTCGCCCTCCTCACTTCCAGGTACGCCGAGCGAAGCCATTTCCGTCACCGCCGAGCTTCAAGGTAAACCCTAAACCCTTCGACCTTCCATCCTCCTTCGCCGTGCCGCCTCCCTCCCCGCCCTCGCTGCCGCCTTGCATATCCTTGGTTAGGGTTCGGGAATTAGATAATGGTAGGCATCCTTGGTTAGGGTTCGGTGGAATTCGAAAAACTGTCAAGTTCGGTGGCATCTTTGGTTAGGGTTCGGTGGGGCAAGATTTATGTGGATGGTTATATCACGATAAATTGGTAGTTGGTTCTGTGTGTCTGAAACTGTTCCGACACATTAGTGGTAAACATGATTCTAGACTCTAGTAACAGCAGTATATTCCCTATTTCTGTCATCGGCCTTGCATATGCCACATAATTCTCTATTAGGGGCAAGATTTAGCTATATTTGGTTAAGTTGACCAAATTTGGCTAATTTTGGCTAAGTTACATTAGATATAGTTATACTTGACTAATTTTGACTAAGTTATGCTATATTTAGCTATATTTGGCTACTTTTGCTTAGAGTTAGCTATGCTAGACTAAGTTTGGCTAAGTTTGCTTTTATTTCTCTAAGTTTCATTTGAGCAATTGTAGCTAATCTGTGCTACCAAAGATGTCTGCACTTGTGGCTCCATCAGCTTCATTTTAGCAATTGTACCTAATCTGAGCTACCAAAGTTATGCTATATTTAGCTCTGAAGCCAAACAAAAGTTGCTGGCCAACTCATTTGTGATGCCAGGAGCATCCTCACGCCCATATCTAGGTAACACTAGGTGTGGCGATGGAGTCTGAGCATATGATGACGATCTCTATGATACAAGAATTTAGTTAGACCTATATAACTTCAAAAATGTGTTTTGGCTAAATTTACTTAATTGAGCCAAAATTGAGAAAATTTGTTTTAAATATGACCAAATTTAGTTATGCCATTTATTAGATTTTTTGTCTTATTAGATCTAGCATGGAAAGCCCTAAGAAGACTGGTCCTGATTGTAACAACAAAGAAGACAATATGGAGTTTACTGACTCCAGCAGTTCAGGCTCCTATCACAGTCCTTCGGATCCTTTTCCGAATATAAAAATTAAAAAGACTTCAGTGGATCTAGACCCGGAATATGATCCTGCCGACGAGGTATGGATCACGAATCTTAACTTCAGCAGTTCAAGTTAATGTTGGTTGTCAAGTATACGAAGTCTTATAATTTTTTTCTACCTAGATTAATCTCGAAGACAATGAGGTGACATCGGCTCCTAAAACCGCAGAAGGTTCACCAATGGATGAATCCTCAGCTTCACTCAAGCGGAAACGAGGGCAACGAGGTCCCAATAAGGGTCTATTGGACCGCATCATGTACATAACAAGGGTCGGTCCAAGTGGGCTTCCCCAAGAACCACTGGATTCAGTTACCAAGTACCGTAATGCATGCGGTTTTCTTGTTAGGGAGGTTGTGCCGATCACAACCGAGAATTGGAGGAAATTACCCGAGCAGACCAAGAATGAGTTGTGGGAAAAGATAAAGAAACAATTCAAGTTCCCGAAAGGCACAGAAGAAGCTGTAAAGAAAGCAACATTGGTCTCTTGCGGCAAGAAGTTTCGATGCTGGAAGAGTGAAATGAATGCTTATGTTAAGGCCAATAAGGTCCCTAGCCCGAGGAAGATGGGAAAAATCACACAAGCTCAGTGGCAAGAGTTTGTTCGTCAAAAGAGCACACCTGATGCTAAAGCTCTAAGTGCAACTAGGTCAGAGCTTGCAAAAAAGAACAAATACCATCATCGCTTGGGGTCTGCCGGATATGGCCCCAAAGTCCAGAAATGGAATAAGATAATAGACGACATTCTTAGTAAGGGCAATCCTCACCCATTAGAAGGGTGCGATGAGCGAACTCAACGCTGGGTCTTTGCTCGGTCAGGTTTGACCAGCGAGGGCAAACTTGAAAAGCCCGACTCTCTGAATGAAGTAGAGGATAAAATGAAAGAAGTAATTGAAAAGCAACAGAAGGGTCTCTTCAAGCCGAAGAGGGAGAATGACCAACTTACCGCTATCTTGGGAAACCCTGAACACAGCGGACGGGTTCGAGCGGTCTCTTCTCAAATGTCTTGGCTATATGGTTTCCCTAAAGATAAAGACACATATAGAAGACGTGAGAAGTTTAAGAAAACACTTGATGAAACAATTGCTCAAAAGGTCAAAGAAAATATGCAAGAAATTATGGAACAACTTAGACAATCAGGACAATTAGTGGCACCGAGTACAATGATGGTTCCGGTGCAAAAGGAGCAATTAGTATCTCCAACTGCCTACCCTAGCAGCGTTGGTTCCGTGCCAGGCTCAGGGTCAGCCCATAAGTTCCCTGTCGATGATATTGCTAACGACAAATCTTGTCGTCTTCTTGTCCCGATAGGCAGAGCAGGGAACAAAACCAAACAGGTTGCCACTGCTATGGCAAAGCCTGATCGTGACTTCAACGGGAGTCCACTTCCGTTGTATTATTCTGTGGTGCAAGTTCTTCAGATCATTGATAATGATTATGAAGATTATGAAATAGACCACGTCACACCTGAGGGGATCGCGACTCTGAGGCAGGCTGTCAACCAATTAATCCTTTGGCACCGACGCGATATCGTGTTGGACGATGAGCCAATTTCTAGCCCCGTCGCATCTCCAAATACTGCAACCCCATCTTCTAAGGCGAAAGTGCATGAAGATCCACTCCCCCTATGTCTGAGCAAGGATGATGATATCCAAGAGCAACAAGTTGGACAACAACTTCAAGCAGTACCAGAGCAAGCTGTTGCTAGTAAAGAGCAACTAGTTGAGCAACAGCTTGAAGTAGTACTAGAGCCAGCTGCTGGGAGTAAAGAGCAATCAGTTGAACAACAGGTTCAACAACAAGCCAGTGTCCAACTTCCGACGACTACTCCTCGATCATCAGTGCCTGTCAAAGTTAGCTCATACGAAAATAAGAAACCTTCATCAGAAGTGACAAAGTATTTGGAAGCTATGAAGGATAATATTAGAAAATCGAGTGCATCTCGTTCTTCTCATGAGCCAGCATTAGAAGATATCGAGGAGTGGGAAGAAGACGGTGTCATGTATAATCGGCGGACGGCTTTAGTTAAACCAGGAGTTCCAATATACAAGCTTGAGGATGTTCCTCCTAAATTTGAGAATGGGAAGCCGTTAATGACATCCGTACAACTTAGCAAACAACCCGTCGCGCTCAGAAGAATGCATGAGTGGTACATCACTGCCAGCACAAAATATGGTCTTCAGTGCGTCACATTTCGTATTCCAAAAGAAGCATTCTGGAGCACTGGAGTAGATAAACGAGTCATTTTATTTGAAGAGCTGCTTTCCCTTTTCCATCGGGGCATGCTCGAAATCAACCTGCTGCTCGTCTGGTGCTTGTAAGTGCTCTAATATTTTGTATTTGCTTTTCTTACTACACGCATACGCATTTCATGAGATTATAACAATTCTGGACTTCTTCAATAGGATGCAATACATGGATAATGAAAAGTTGGCGCACAAGACAGGTATCCTTGACCCTACTAGGATTGCAAAGTCGCTATTCGACGTCCAGGCAAATCGAGAATCAAGCCAGTACAAACACATGAAAAAAAAAGATTTTGAAAGAGCAATTGCAAAACTTAAGAAGGATAGAAAGGCAGAAGTTGCAGCTTACATAGGACATGCGATGTTTAACTTTGTCAGAGACGGCCAGGACCTCGTAAAGGCTCCGTACCACTTCGAGTAAGTTCGACACATGGCATTGAAATAGCAATTATTGGTAATTGTTAACACGTGTGTTTGTATGTTTGCAGTAATCACTACATAATGATCTTCATCAAGCCAACGCAGGGAATGGCAACAGTCTTGGACTCGGCCGATTACCCACCAGATCGTTACAAAGATTTCCTTTCCATTTTGAAAAAGTACGTTTATTCAATAATTTTAATTTACGCACATTTAGAATGTGTTGACAAGTTTTATATGACATTTCTTGTATTACAGCGCTTGGCGGTTTTACGCGGAACGGCTTGGCGGTCAGAGACCTCCTAATACGAATGCATTGGACATTAAAACGTATTATGCTTGTCCGAAGCAGCCTGCTGGGAGTCTCTTATGCGGGTATTATGTATGCGAGCATCTTCGGACCGCCGCCGTATATAGAGTCAATCGTGAGGATGTAAGTTATCCTTAATGTCGATACCTTATTTTCTTACTTTTGTGTTTCATTTTCATTGTAACTAGCATAGTTTAATGCTTATATTCTCTGCTGTTCAATATTACCAGAAACATTATTTTCATATTTTGATTCCAACTTCAAAATTCAATTGCTCATAGTACAACTGCTCCAAAAATACCTACTAAATTCTTGTATACTCTCACTTTGATCTATACTTTGAGATTGTTGAAACCAACACATTCTAAACCTTGTTATGTGTTATATTGCAGCACAAGAAGAATCTGAACGAAGAATGGCCGGTTTGTAGAAGTATTCCTGATGGAGGAGCCGACAGGATTGCTTCTGAACTCTGTCAGTTCATTCGTCGCGAAATTTTGCACAAAACGGGGAAGTTCTTTGATAAGAGAGGTTCAGCAGCTGATGTGCCAGAACTTTGCGACTATACCAATCTAAACAGTTTTTAGTGAAAACTTGTAAACTTTGAGATGAAATTGTATCTGTAACTTGTACATATGTATATTGTTTTAGTGAAATTGACTTCTGTGATGATAATATTGTTGTCTTTTGTTCTGTGATGATTGTTGTTTTTTGTTCTGTGATTATATTGAATTGACCTGGAAATTAGAAATAACAGCAGTAGTACTGCATGACCTGGAAATTAGAAAAACAATTATCACAGGCGGCTAGATACAAGTAAAGAAACATCTGTGATAACCTAATTTTCACAGGCGGTGTCTGTTATGGTAGAAACCGGCTGCGTTAAAGGGTCTTCACAGACGGCTGATATAGGTAAACTCCGTCTGTGATAACTTCATTATCATAGACGGGTTAGTTATGCTTCAATAACCGTCTGTAAAGACACATTATCATTGGCGGTTAGTTATGCTTCAAAACCCGCCTGTGAAGACATATTATCATAGGCGGTTAGTTATGTTTCAAAATCCGCCTATGAATACAAATTATCATAGACGGTTAGTAATGCTTCAATACCCGTCTGTGAAGACTTCTTATCATAGACGGTTAGTTATTCTTCAATAACCGTCTGTGATAAGACCTTTATCACAGACGGTTATATATGCTGCACGACCCGTCTGTGATAAAGTGTTTTCACAGACGGCTAGCCTAAGTAAAGAACCGCCTATGATAATCGATCTTCACAGGCGGCTATCCTTAGTGAAGAACCGTCTATGATAATTACTCTTCACAGGCGGTTTCACTTCTCCGCCTGTGAAATTGCGGATTATCACAGACTCTTCGTTTCAGGCGGTTTTAAAAGCCGTCTGTGATAATAGGTTTGGAGCCGCCTGTGATGAGGCTTATTGTAGCAGTGGGTGCACCTAGGGCTACTGAATCTCGTGTACAGAAGAACATGTCTCCATGGATGAGGAGGGAGCTTTCTTGAGTTTTGGTAGTGTCATGCTTTATGCAGTTAGCTTTATGTGATGTGTTCAAGCCGGACATTTCATTGGTGTGACTAGTCCATTTAGGTTGATTGCTTTTGCTGCATGGACCTTAGAAATGGCAACAAGTGGCAAGACCACCGTGCTCATAAAAGAGTGACGAAAGAGCCACGGGGAAGAGAGAAGATAAGACCTAGCTTGAGAGCCAAAGAGGAAAGAGAAGGAATATACCTATAGCTTTCTTCCCCAACTTTTTATATCCTATGAATGAAGAAAGGAAAAAAATGAAGTGCAGCCCGCACGTAAAAACTTGATACTTCAGCAAGGACCAAAATATGAATATATGTGAGGCAGATCTATTATCGTACCCCCTCTGTTTTCTTTTATTTGTCATTCAGATATGATGATTAATACGGATTTGAGCTGAATTTTTTTGTCTGGGTGACTTATAATAAAACGGAGGGAGTAAATGCTTTTGTTTTCAGCGGTCCAATATTTCAACGCACCAGGGGTTGGGGGTGGCATACTTGAGTTCTTCCTTGGCATGTTATTCAACTCTCTCTGGTTCCAGAAACAAATATAACAAAACTTGAACCTTAGAGGAATCTCCAGCCTCTGGAGGAATCCATTAACATCTAAACCTTGAACATTATACTGTTCCCTTTGTTTTCTCTAAGGAGGCCTCTCTGATCCTAAGTACCAAAAGTTTGCAAGGCTTGGAGTAAAGTAACCTATGATTCCAGACGGCACATCTAATTAAAACCGAACAAACTCGTTCATAGTTGCGATATATATATATACAAACGACACGGCACATGCTTTCACTAGATGTCAGTAGCTAACCATGCGTGCATCAAAACTTCTGAGAATAAAGAGGAATAAACATATAGTGCAGAACAACAATAACACGATTATTGAAAAAAAAAAGTGCTATTGTTCAGTCGCCTGAAGCGTCAGGCGACCGCTCAGCACTTGCGGACATGCAACGAAGGAAGGAAGAAGATGATTAACTTTTTTATTTTTTAATTGTTAATATGTAATTTTTAAGGGTTATGTTAATCGTAAAATAATAAAAAAACATTTTGTGATTGAGTAACATATAAAATTAAGGATTAACGATTAACGATTAACGATTAATAACAAAGATTAGTGATTAATTATAGTAATTAGTAGCTAGCTGCTAATTGGTGCCTGAAATTTTCTCCAATTTCAGGCATCTGAAATCTAGACAGTCCCTTATTCAAATGTTTGTCCAAATACATGTGGGGACTAATTTCTTTCAGTTTTTTTTCTTATTCATTATTGATTCGTGAATGTCAAAATGAATCAAGGAAAGAACCCAGGTTCCAAAGTTGGCAAGAAAAGCTGTCTGGTGATAGAACTACACACGGGCTAGCACGTATGCCGTCGAAACTAGTGGTAAGTGCTAATGGATGATGTGGCTCCTGCGGCAGCCCTGCAATGGCGGACTCGAATCCTCTGCAGTACATGGCCCTATGCCCCCTGGCCTCACCAGTCACCTGCAGTAACTGCAGTGCAGTTACTGTAGGGGATTTCATTCCTGCAATGGCTTGTTGGAGGCCGTGCGAGACATGCATATGGGCATCTCGCGCTATTCCGGCGCAGTGGCAACACTGTGAGCTCTAGCTGCCGTTGCAGCGCGCGCCGGCTCGGGGATCGGAGCCTCGAAGGCAGGAGCAGCAAGCATCGGTCGAGAGAATCGCGGCAGCCTATGGTAACTTGTGGTAGGGTCACATCGCGGCGCCATAGACGAGCGAGATGCATGAGGGTGGTGTCGCATCGCAAATTGGCTAGCTGGGGCTGGGACTTGGGCTTGGAAGTGGTTAGCATCAATTATTTGTTCCTTAATTGTAGTCTTAATTTGGGGATCTGAACCTGCAAACTACTCCCTCCTGATTCTTTTATTTGACGTTTCAGACAAGGTTTTAAACTAAAAATGAACTAGAATTTGTGTCTGAACGTCAATTAAAAAGATAATGAGGGAGTACTACCTCAGGTACGCAATGTTTGACGTTTCAGGCATGGGAAGTAAACTAAAATGAACTGGAAAAACATGTCTGGACGACATTTAATTATAGACAGAGGGAGTACTTCACGCGGAATAACCGCAAGTTTGTACGTCGTTGCATTGCATCAGGGATGAGTTGAGATATGGCCTAGTAAAGTCACAGTCTATTTAGACAGGGTACTCACAATTATTCATCATCAGGGACAATTAATTTCATCATGGGAATGAGGTGGTCCATGTTAGACGAGGTAGTACATGCATATGGCGGGATGCGATGCGCCGTCGTGCATCTAATGGTGCTAGATCCAGAGCCGTCCTGTATATTCAGAGTTAGCTATATATCTGTCTAGAGACTTCATCAGACGATTAATTATCCATCATACCGGAAGCTGGCGAGGCCCTGAGATAGACAGGCATCACTCAGAATAGTAGTAATGCATCCACGTACAATATAATTATTGGCTGTCAGAATATTACTCCCTCTGGCTCCAAATAAATGTCGTTAGGATACATTTTTACAATTCATTTTAGTTCAGTTTTGCTGTCTGAAACGACAATTAAAAAGGACTGGAGGGAGTATATTAGTAGTACAAGTGCGAGCAAGAGAGACTTCGTCCCATGTATGCACGAAAATTAGGCCACAAGAGGAGGAGAGAGGACGACGACAACGTGTATGCATGGGCGTGATCGTCTAATTGGTGGTCACGTCCGTGTAATGGCATAGGAAGACGACTACGTGGTCGATGACCACATACTCCCTCCGTCCTCATGAACTTGTCGCTTTGTAGTTCAGTTTTGAACTACAAAACGACAAGTTCATGGGAACCGAGGGAGTACAAGGATTGGTGGTCACTCTCATCTCATGGCGTTTTTTGGGATTTCTGTCGCCCACGATTCGCTCGTCGTAGCCCGTAAGGTATAGGCCGGGGTAAATGCGAGCGCGCATGCATTTTCCGAAGACGACGACACACCCAGAGGAACGGCAGCACATGCTCCATGTGACGCTTGGTTCATGGCGTAAGCAGGTGACGAATTGACGGTGCAGAGTTGCTGCTGCTCCAGCTGGTCCTGCTAGCTGCATCATCTACTGCACTATCTCCCGCTTTCCTCTCCGGATTTCTGAAACACTTGAAGCCGAAGTAAGAATTCGTCGTCAGATGATGCAGGCAAAGGCAAAGGTAGAATTTAACTGACGACAAACACGTGAACCCAGATGCGCCCAACAGCGTCGAGACACCAGTACAGCTCCAAATCACTGAGCAGTTAGAGCGGTGATCTGAATAGAAAACGCCAAACGAGTCCTATATCGTCCATATATATGCATTACCGCGCCCGCGGTGTTCCGGAACGTCAGTTCAACACAGCCGTGCTGAAGCTCCTCGACAGGCGTATGCGGGTCGTAGAGCTTGCTGGCATGCAGAGAGTGCAGCAGGCTGCAGAATACTGAACTGGGGTTCAAAGGATATATGAGACTTTTATCATTTCTAGCGCTCAGTTGTCAGTACCAGTCACCAGAGAGTGCATTCCATTGATCGGTGTGTAACCCTGATACTACTACTAGCTGGATCTATCTCATCATTGGATCAGACGACTCTGCCTCTGCCAGCTGAGTGCTGTGATGCATTGCAGGCTTACCCCAGCTGCGAGTTGCGTGCAGGCCATGATGATGATCGCCTGGGTGAGTACTCTCGCGCCAGTCGCGCGCGCGCACGAGGAGATGAGGCCCACATGCAATTCAGCCCATCAAACTCGGGTAAGGATATGGGCCCGAAATCCTTTCCAATCTTTATATGGCCCTGCATGATTCCTTAGCTAAAATAGAAATATCCAATTTTCAGATATAGAAGATGAGATATTTTCAAGTTTTACTCTCAGTTTATTTTCAAACTAAGCAGCGCAAAAAGAAAAATAATTGAAGAGAGCACAGCATTATCAGCAAACAAATGCACAATTATCCAATTTCGCATTGGGATTTGTAACTATCGACAGGACAACATTCCATCCACTGACGCTTGTCCCACGCACGAATGAACCACGTGACCGCCCTCCCAGACTCGCGGGCCGCACCCTTTTCTGCCCCACGAGAGTCCGCAGTGGAAGGGAGAAGAGAAATCCCCTTAAAACCCATCTCCCAGTCGCCCGCACCGAGAGGAGAGAACCTACCGCCGGCAGCGGCGACGGCCAGCAGCGCGCCAGCGATCTCACCGACGCCTCTTTTTCAGAGGTACCTTCTTCCTCCACCCCCCGCGCTCCCAGCTGTTCTCTTCTTTTTTTCCCTTTTCCTCGCGGCTTCGATTTCCTCAATCCAGGAGCTCGTTTCGTTCAGGGCGGCCGATCGAACCCTAACCTGGGTTCCACCCCATACCGTTGTTGTATATCTGTCTGCTGCGTGGTGCCCTTCCGTCCATGGATAGACTATTTTTTTTTTCGGCGGTTGAAATCAATCTGTCCAAGGTGAGGGGCGCGGCGGTTTGTTCCCCTGAACAATCTGGGGTTGGAATCAACGATCCCCAACCCCACGTGCCTCTCGTAGTAGAACCCCGCCTCCTGGTTCTATTGTTTACTTGTGACCAATGCCCCGCTTTGATGTGGTCAGAAATTGTGCTCTGCGTTGATTATTTGTTCATTACCGGAGTAGTTACCTCAATGTGTCAAGCTTGATCCGATCTGTTGCAACGTTTTGATATGATGATGAATAAGTGAGTGCTAGTTACCTTGTGTTCTCTACCACTGATGGGTTCATCAGCATTCCCCATGCCCATTTTATTAGTCATACCTCATTTGTTCCTGAGAACTGGAGTCTAGTGAAACAAAATCAATTCGGTGGGACGATGCTAGAACTTTCTACTTCTCACGAATCCGTTGGTTATTACCTGTGATACATATGTGCATGTACTGTTTTCAATGATATTTTCTGCCAGTCCGTGTGAAGTTAGCACCCCAGTTTCATTCTAGCCTTGGCTTTGGTTTAAATATTACATGAAACTAATAATCTTGGCTGGACTAGTGCCTTAGTATTGATAACTTATCTTTGCGCTGTTCTCTTATGATATCTTCATAATGTATGCAAAGTTAAGTTTCACATCTGATAGCTACTTGATGTTAATCCTTACTGTACACATCGTGTATACAAGGGTGTAGTTTAAGCTGCTTGGTTCTGAAGGAAGTAGTTTTGAATGTTTTTTCGCACTGAAGTTATAATAGCATTTATATGTGTGGTTGTTATATCTTACAAGATAGCTGTAGAAGCAGTTGTTTGTTTTAGCCTACAGAGGGCCACACAAGAGCTTATGGCCATTGTATATCAATAAGAAGAAGGAATAATGTGCGTTATGCAGTTTAGCTGATTTTTCAAAAGAACAACTATACATTAACAACTCGAGCATTCTAAATGCTCTTTCACAAAAAAATTTGGTGATATCTTTCCTCTTGTTAGGAATGAAAAAAGGTATGATAATTTTTCGGATCATCCGACGCCGTTTTTGAAAATATCCGATCCGATTACCTTTTTTCGGGAATATTCGGAAATAAATAGGAAATCGGAAATTTCAATTCGGAAATGGAAACGAAAACTATTTGAGTCAATTTCCGACCGAATAGTCGGAATACCATATTTATTCGGAAATTATCTGAACAAAAATTCTGAATGCTTTCCGAAATCCGAATCAAGATAGCAGGCCCAACCTCCCAACTACCTTCAATGGTTGGCCCATTGTCGCTCGGCCCATCTAACACAAGCCGAGTGGCCCGACGACCAAAACAGCAAAACCCGAAGCGAAGCCCCGACCCAGCCAAACGTGGAACGCCAGATGCCCTCGCCGCCTTGCACTCCCGCGGTCGCGCCGATACCCTCCCGCGCCGCATGTGCCGCCACCGCCCACAAGCCACAGTCGTCGCCACTTGCCTGCAGCCGCTCCTGTCACAGCCTGTGGCTGTCGGTTCATCGGGATCAACGACGTGAGCAGGACAGTGATTGCGGCGAGAGAATGCGGGACGCGAAACGGCGAAGGCAACGGCGTGGTGCTCGGAGGCTCCAGGCGAGCTGCCTTCGGATTGCCGCGTGAGACGGGCGAGGGGCGGAGAACGGGGGCTGCGTGAGCGACTGGGAAGGGGCATCGATTGAAGAGAGAGTTACACAGACGTTCGTTTCTCGGGAGATGGATTGAAGAAAGTGATCCTGGATATATCGATGGGGTCAAGAAAAACAGTGAGAAGACTCTGGAATATCCAGGTGGAACTGGGAGAAGGAAAATAGAAGGGAAGATGGGGGAGAATGAAAATAGAAGGGAAGGAAAATGGGGAGAGAAAAAGGGAAAAAGGAAAAGGAATGGAAATAAAGATAGGGGAAAGAGAAAGAAAAAAAGGAATGAAAATAGAAAAAGGAAAGAAAATATAGGAGAGGGAAAAAGGAAAATAAATATAAGGTAATACACGACCTTGTAGTTTGTTCCCACAACAAGTTTTTACGAAGCATCAAGATTGATTGGCAAAATGTGCTTTCTCACATCATGTATGCTCCTGACTCATGAATTTTATATTGTCCATCTATCATGGCCGGTCATTCTGGATTGTCTTCTCTGGAGCGTTGTTTCCGAAAAGAAAGTTCATAACCATTCCGATATCAACATGTTTCCGTTCCGATATACCCGTTTCCGATGATTCTGTTTTCAATTCCATTTTCGAAAACTATATGTGAAAATGAAAATGATTTTGCTCTTTTTTTCTGTCCATTTTCGACCGTTTTCATCCCTACCTCTCGTTCTCTATATTCCATGTCAGTAGATCAGCTAGTGGCTCATCTATGCGTGAGGCATGCATCCTGTACGAGGCTTAGTCATTGTGGGTGCATCAAGCCCCTAGCTTCATAGTGTGTTGTATTCGAACTGATTGTAACACTACAGTTTGATGAATGAAGAAGCTTTGTGCCATATCAAGCAGCTCCTATTTTGTGCCATATCTTCTGCTATATTTGGATTTTAAAAAATAATTCCTGTTATACCTTATTTTTATTTTGCTACTGCAGTTCAGGCTAAAGCTGCAAAATGAACAGACACCTAAACTTCGCCGAAGGTTGGCAGGTCCTGGAACAGGGAATTGTAAAATGCTCAAAGATTTTGGAGTGCACTAGTACAAGGCCTACTGTGGCTGAGTACATGAATTGCTATGAGTATGTTTCTATAGTCACCTCATGATGTATTAATTATCTTTACTTTTATCAATGTGGCACTTAAGAATTGCAGCTGGTCATACATTCCTCTACTTTTTCAGTTGTGCGTACAGAATGGCCGTGCAGAAAAATCATTATTGTCGAGAAATGTATAATGGTTTCAAGACAACGCTTGCAGAATGTGTCCGTGCAATGGTATGGTACTTGTTTTAGTTTCTATTCTAGAGTTCTGTAGTTGAGGAAGTATGTCTAGATTCAGAAGCTTCTAACGTGGAAAAGAACAAGTGGATGACTGAAACATATATATCTCGAACAGTACAACTATTGTATTCTGTAGATGCACTTCATCTTACAAGTTCCTGCCATAGTGTATGGAGCCTTAATACTCCTTGTTTTCATATCTATTTCGTGGTAATTTCTCTGTTGTTAAAACCCTGTATAATAAATCTTTGAAAATATTACTTTAGGGTCCCACAGCAACTAAACCAGAGTATTGCTTTCCGTAGGAAACAATGCTCATGTCTACATTAGGATTACACCGGATATTTGTTACCTGCAATTTCTGGCTTTGAATATTTTGTTGCCTTCATTTGATGATTCGAGGCAAACTGTAAGCTGACAGCAGCCGAAATCGTTGCAGAAACTCTCATAATTCTTGCATTAGCTATACTTCCACAGAAGAACTATATACATCTGTGTTATGTTGATGTTGTGAAATACACACGCATACTTCTGGTGTATGTAAGTGAAGTACTCCCTCCGTCCCCATGAACTTGTCGCTTTGTAGTTCAAAAATGAACTACAAAGCGACAAGTTCATGGGGACGGAGGGAGTAGTTGACTGCTATTGCTTATGTCTGATCTAAGTATTGTGTATTTGTGTATACTTGTGCCCTCACATACGTAACATGCTGTTACTGTCATCTACTTTGCTTACTGCAGAACCTCCACAGTATCATTCTTATCAAAATACCCTGTTTGATGATCGCATAATTGTCCATGCATTTGCGTTCATAAAAAACTTGATGAGTCAACTTAGTTTAACAGCATATATGCGTTCTTTTCCTCATAACTGTTTTTCTTTGATTTTTATTAGGTTCTGCCCCATCTCACGCAAAAGAGAAGTGACCACTTTTTTAGCGAGCTTGTGAGAATGTGGTCAAACTATTGCACCATGATCAAAATTGTAATAGGCTTTTTCAGCTATTTGGACCGCTGCTATTTGGATCACTGCAAACTACCTTCACTTAATGACACTGCCACTACTTCTTTTTTTGGGACAGTGAGTATTATGCCATTTCCACATTTCATGCTGCATTTGAGAATTAGCTGCAGCTGCTTACCCACTTCTGTATTCCAAACTCTTAATGCCCTTTTTCTTTTGTTAGGTCTTTTCCTACTTTGGTGATGAAGCAAGAGATTCTCTACTGACTATGGTATTTCTCTTAGATAGGTGTGTCTTGTTATATTCTTAAATGCAGTCTTTCTGTACATAACAATTGAATTGTACCAGATTCGCCAAGAGCGTGATGGAAGTATGGTCAATATGGAGCTTCTGGATATTTTGCATGGCATAAGTCGTTCTGAAGTCAAAACATTAGTGGCAAACGCAGTTCTTCAGGATACATATGCGTACTACTCCAAGAGAAGCTCTGAGTGGATTATGCACTACTCTCTACCAGATTACCTTGCTAAGGTCAGTTTTCTTCCGGTTGTACTTTATGAGTCCATTACACTTCCTTTTTACAGTTTCTGAACCCCACCAACATGTGTTGTCTACAGGTCCAGGAAACCATGGAGAAGGAAACCAAGAGACTGGCTCGATATCTGTGCACTTCAGAGGAAAATAGCTTGCATCTATGTTCGCAGGTCATTTCTTTAGTCATGAAACGTTACTTGCTAATGTTCATGCTAGTGTAGGGCTAGGAAACACGATTTTGCTAGTGTTTCCTTGCTTTTCTGACTTGTGTGTGCCATGCCTCTTGTTATCTAGCAACTATTTCATCATCATTGCAAGCGTAGAGACACAAATATGGCCTATTTTTTCATGTTAATTAGCCAATTTTACATGCCCTCAGCACTTGGCTACCTGCAAAGTGTTACTTCCAAAATTTGCAAATGAGATATGCATCTGTCTTATGCTGCAGTGGAATCCTGATCATGGTACACAAGAAACAAATATAAAATTATGGCTGGCAAAAATTAGATGCTTGCATTCTTATTCATGCAAAAAAAAAGAGAATATTACCTTGATACTTCTACCTCTACGCATTGCAGGTTGTAAAAACTCCATTGATGCAAACTTATGACAGCTATGCAAGAGAGAAAAACATTGGTGGTGAGCTTTTGCTTGAAACATACAAGGTATACTCAACTGTACTCATTGATACCATATGATTATCAGTGTTTTTTTCTATCTTTCATCTAACCATTCATTTACTTAACTGCCAGGCCGTAGAGGGCGAACTGCTGGCCAGATGCAGTGGTTTGTCACTTGACGGCCGCTCAGAGTAGAAAGCAACAGTTCGTCAATGGAACGGAGTAGAAGGCAAATTTAGCTAACATCCATCTATAGTTTTTGAACTTTTGTGCAGCTCGTTTTGGATACAGTTCAAAATTGCTCAGTTCCCCATTGTAGAGCTTGTTGACTTGCTACTAATAGATTTAGCCGGCGGTCTGAATGGTGAGATTCGGTTGACTTGTCTGTCTTCGTTTACAGGATGTGAGCTCAGCTAAGAGCTGGGTATCATGAATGCTAGAATCAACATATTTGGAAATGTACATGGTGGTAGATTTTATTCTCATGACGCGAGAAGATATTGTGTATCGATGGCTCTCACCTAGCATATGCTAGCCGAGTGCACCCGGCATTTTTGCATATCCCTGCACACAACTTGGCTGAGATGTCAGTAGTCAGTACGATGAATAGTGAGTGCTTTATGGTTATGGTTGATAAATCAGTCTAGGTTGCCCTCAGCGTGAGTTGTGCAGATTTATTGCCTTTGATAGTTGTGGTTACTAGCGCAGTTGATCGTGTTCATTGGTAGCCTATACGCAGACTTTGAACCAACTACTATTGTTGCTCTCCTATTCTGAAGCCTGTTTCATGTCCAGGTATGTCTGATGGCGTATCTAGAAACCAGCCTCAGCTAATAGCGATGCAACAACATGGGTATCCTGTTCATTAGACTTTGCCTATGAATGTCATAGATGATTCAGCTTTTCTGTGGCCCTTTTTACTTAAGTGGAACGAATGATTTGGGAGATTGTTAGCACGAGCTTTTGCACAAAATGCTGGTTTTCCACATCCTACCACCTTTTGGTATTGTTTACATCATCTTGTGCACCACCCAAAAGATTTCTTTTTCAGTTATCTTCACGACCCGTCGTGATGGAATTGATCTTGGCGAATTCGAGCGTCTTCTTCCCCTCGAGCTTGCTCGTGACGTAATGGCGGCTGTACTCGCCGTGGTTGAACCTTCGGTACCTGGAAGGCGCGTCGTCGGTCACGAACTCCGGCAGCGGGCCGAGCTCGACGTCGTAGGCCGGCGCGTAGAACGTCACGATCGACAGCCGGTCCTGCCTGTCGCTCGTCACCGCTCTGTGTTCCACGCTCTTGTACCTGCCGTTAGTCAGAACCTGCACGAGTACGCGCTCGTCCCGCATCAGATTCGCTCGAACGCTGCTGTGGTTTCACTGAAGAAACTGATGGAAAACAGCAGGAGACTCTACTTGCCTCCAGCGTGTCGCCGAGGTTGATGACGAGGGCGTGCGGGATGGGGTGGACGGGCACCCACGCGCCGTCCTTGACGACCTGGAGGCCGGCGCAGGACATGTCCTGCTGGAGCACGGTGACCGCGCTCCCGTCGGAGTGCGCACTCAGCCCCAGCACCAGCTCCGGCCGCGGACACGGCGGGTAGAAGTTCATCCGCACGGCCTGCACCGCCTCGCCGAACATGTCGTTGAACCTGCCCGGCGCCAGCCCCAGCGTCTCGGCGACGTGCGCGAGCAGCCTCCGGCACAGGCCCCTGATCTCGGCGGAGTATTCCTCCAGCGTCTCCTTGAAGCTGGCCGGATTTGTCGGCCAGAGCTTGGGCTGCCTGATGAAAGCCGGGTCGACGCCGAGCGCCAGCATGTTGCTCCAGTCCAGCTTCTGGTCCTCGGAGAAGACGAAGGCGTGGCCGTAGCCCTGGATGCCTCCCGGCGCCATGGGGTACTTCTCCTTCTCCTCCAGCGGCAGCATGAAGAACCCCCTCGTCACCTTCTCCATCTCGTCCAGCAGCTCGTCCGCGATGCCATGGTTGACAACCTACATAAAAGCGCCATCTCATTCTCAGCATGAATCAATTCATCTCAAAAACAGAAGTGACACTATGTGTTCGTTCCATCAGATTAGATAAGAAAATTAAAAAGAATATGCCGTACCTGGAAGAACCCCCATTCATCGCAGGCGAGCCTGAGTTTGTTCAGCTCGCCGTCGTCACGTGGGAGCTCGCCGACGTCGATCACCGGGATTTGAGCATGGTCGCATACTTTAGCACCGTCCGGGCGATCGTCCCCGTCCCTGACGTACCGCTCAGGCACAGTGGCCAGGCACGCCCTTTGCAGCTCCTGGACGTCATCAACCTGACCTATGTTGATCTCAGCCGTAGCCATAGCATATGCTGAACACGATCTTCTTACAGACGAAAAAGACTGTCTTGGTGTGTTTATATCCCAGGCGGGCTATATGTACATGTGACCTTGGTTTGTCGTAGCCGTCCGTTTTTAATTGGCAAGCAGGATGATTTGTTTATCCTGTTTTGATCGTCAACTTGGCCGTGCTGAAAGCAGAGATAATGGTCGCTTTGGGGAGCGCTGGCCTACCAGATGCACTATGCAGGTGCCATCAGTGAGCCGTGACTGACAATGACAACTTCTTGCACTGTATCGTCTGCATGTTGTAGACAGTCACAGACAGTGGTTGCAGGCAGTAACAGCAATCCAATATACTGCTCCCAATTTTGTCCGTGACAAACACGAACATGATGCTTGTTCGGAAACATCAACAAAAGATTCAGAGACCTGTGGTTGGAGCACCATGCAAGGATCAGCAGCAGTTCATCAGGATCAAAGCCGGCCGGCAACCTTGACTTGCGCAGACAGCAGAGACATGAGGATTGCGCACTAAACTCCTGCAGGTGGTGCTCTTCACTTTCCAAGCGCTGGAAATTTCTCCGAAAGCAAAAAGGAGCATGTATCTGCGGGTGGTGGCAGTGCGCTTTAGCTCTGACGATTTGCTCGGCGGCCGCCGTTGTTGCGCCATGATCTGTGACTTTTTCTGAAGCAGCAGGATGATGATCAAGACAGGACTACTGGTGGACGACCGGACCCTTTTTCTTTTACGAATTATTCCAAGATCCGTATAGTTAAGGCTACTGGTGATCATTAGTGTTCATCTGCTTTCCGAAGAGATACGTTTGACCCAGATTTTCTTTTCTCCATGCGTTACTTTGAGCTGCTCTCCAGTCTGCTTTGCATATTGATGGTTTATCAATTAGAAGAATCTGATTGTAAAATACGGAGTACGCGCTTAGAGGACTAGCTGATTTTTTTCAGAAAACAAAATGATACAGAACACGAGATTCACTTGTAACAAGTTACTCCCTCAATCCCACAATATTTGTCACTTAAGAATTCTAGTTCAAATGAACTAGAATTCTTGTGCTAGATGACAAGTATTGGGATAGAAGGAGTATTAAATAAATTAAAAGAGAGAGAAAATAACGAAGAGATTAGATGAAAACAAATATATTTGCCATTATTTATTTGGGCCGGTCTTGCACTACCCAGTTGGGGCACACTTTCGAAGCCCATGATTGCTCTATTGGGCCAAATTCGCGATTAGAAGTCGTGGCGGTGGGCCGTGAGATATCATATCCGCGGGCCGCACAACTTGGCAGTTGGCACTTGATGTGATTTCATTTTTTCCTTCTTCTTCTTCTTTTTTCTTCCGACGTGCCAGACGCGGCTGCAACTGACGCGTCATGACGTCATCCGCTATCGACGGCTGACCACTTGCGCGCAACAGACCAAAACCAAAATCATCGACCTCTCTTTCGCCTCTATCATTTCATCAGATTTTTTTTACGGAAACGCCCCTGATAAATACTGTAATCTACATGACCGCGAACGAACTATGGGCCGGCCAGCAGTCTGATGCCATCCGGTTGTCCGCATTCCTCCCCCGTGTTCCACAGCTTGACGGAATCCTCCAGCTCCCCCCGGCCGCAGGACCGCCGCCGCCCCGATCGCATCCATGGACGCGGAGGCCGGCGTCGTTCGCGCTGACCCATTGCCGGTACGCGCGCGATCACCCCTGCGACATCTCTCTCTCTCTCTCTCTCTCTCTCTCTCTCTCTCTCTCTTCGACTCGTCTGTTGCATTGAGTGGGATGGACCGGAATTGAAGCTCCGCTGATGCCTACCTGAGGTTGCGGTGTACGTTCTGCACTTGCTGCGCTGGGACGATTTTGGGGTCAGATTTGGTGCGGGGTTCAACCGGGGATCAGGGGTTGCGCAGTCTCTAGGCGATTTTTGCTCATTTTGCTTTTTAATTTTCTCTGATGTATTCCTCAGTGGAGTTTGAATCTCAGGCTAGTATTCCACTCCTACTACATCCTGCTTACGCATGTAACGGTTTGGGCATGACATGTCGACTCTGTTGCTATTAATGTTCCAGATAAATGATAAATGAACAGATGTCAACTATTCTGCAGTCTGGAGTATCCATGATTTACCTTGAAGTGGGTTTTGTCCCCTCGGAGAAGGATAATTGTTCAGATTCTATATATGATGCCAATGATGTTACTAGACAAATTTGATTCTCACTTTTTGTTTTGCTTTTTGTTCAATCCTAGTGATTTGTGGGTTTAACGTGTGCCATTTTGTTACATTTATGTCATGCGAGCGTCCAACAATTTTTTAAAATAAAAGGGCATAGCATAGCATGTCACATATGTTACTGCAGACGAAGAAGTGCAAATAAACAAATCATTTTCTTGATGTCTGTTTTCTTGTATGATTTTTTTTTAAATATTAACCTTGCACAAATCCGTAAAAACCCAAAGATGCTTAAATACTTTCATTATTTTAGTAACTTATACATTTTTTTCTGAAAGGAAAACAGTATGGCAAACCCCTACAGTGAATAGATTAAATGGAATGAAAAGGTGTTACAAGAAAATTCAAACTTAACATAAGGTAACTAGGGATCCAGAGAGGAAATGATCGATAAAACAGATCTTCCTGAGATAGGAAGAAACAATTCTGAAGACCTGCGACCCACTCTAGCACCCTGTACTTATCTGTTGGTTTGAAACGACAACTTTGGAGATTGATGTTCAGAAGAAAACAGTCCTTCCAAGACTGAATGGAAGGGGATATTCCTCTGAAAATTCTAAGTTATACATGTTTGTCAGGATGACTTTTTAGTTTCAGACATATCATCATGTTGTATAGACGATTCTTATAGTTGCATATGTATGATATGTAATTGGTTTCTCTGTTAATTTTTAGTCACATGATTAACAAATATCGTGATACTTTTGGTCACTTATTCCAATATTATGGAACACTATTCAGTTCCACTGCAAAGTATTTTCTTCTAATGGTAGTTGTTCTGCCATGTATTTTCAGCGGAAGCAATACTACATGAATTTATTGCTTTTAGCATACCAGAGCTTTGGTGTTGTTTATGGGGACCTAAGCACCTCTCCTCTTTACGTTTTTAAAAGCACATTCTCAGGAAAGCTCCGTCGATACCAAGATGAAGAGACTGTGTTTGGCGTGCTTTCCCTGATATTTTGGACCTTCACTCTTATTCCTCTGCTGAAGTATGTTCTTATTGTACTGAGCGCTGATGATAATGGTGAAGGTACATGACAAACGCTTTCTAAGAAAACATCTTTTTATGCCTCAAAGTTTTTTTTTTCTCTAATTTAACAAATGCATGATTCGAATTGAGCTGCAATGTTACATAAGCAATGTTAAGGTTATATTCATAATCCTGATGAAATTTATGAAATATATTCTTTAATCTATCTTCTGAGACAATGCGGCCTGATTTTCAGTTTTATCTTTGGTCGTTTCAGGACTAATAAGCAGCTGTCTGTTCTTTCTGTAGGTGGGCCATTTGCTCTGTACTCTCTCCTTTGCAGGCATGCAAAACTTAGCTTGCTTCCAAATCAGCAAGCAGCCGATGAGGAACTCTCTTCATACTACAGAAATGGGTTTGCAGCTCATAATGGATCTTCACCTTGGCTGAGAAGATTCATGGAGAAGCACAAGAAAGTAAGAACAGTGCTTCTTCTCATAGTTCTCTGTGGTGCCAGCATGGTGATCGGTGATGGTGTCCTTACCCCAGCAATCTCAGGTAGAAACGACCACACTAATCTATTTATTTATCACTCATGTAGTGTTTTAACTGTTTCTGTAGGTTTGCCATGTTTTCTTATGCTTGTTCTTTCATTGCAGTTCTATCGTCTATGTCTGGATTACAAGTTCGAGCTACTGGTTTGCGGGATGGTAAGTACATATCATCTCGGTCAACTTAGAACCCAGAAATATTAAAAGACACATCTGGTTGTAGTGTTAGCATGCAGTTGCAAAGTCAAACAAATATGAAAATTAGCTCCTTAATTTTTTTCATGAATTTGTTTTTTTAAGATTGACTTCTTTTTATTGTTTCATACGTATTTAGATTATTTGTTATTTGTCTAAACAACAATTTACTTCAGAAGATGGCCCCATCATGTTTAGCACACAATTTACTTCCTGTCCAGGATCTGTCGTACTTCTTTCATGCATTGTATTGGCTGGTCTATTTGCCTTGCAACACCGAGGTACTCAGAAGGTAGCATTCCTGTTTGCACCAATTGTCATCATCTGGTTATTTTTCATTGGTGGAATTGGTTTGTACAACATACTTCATTGGAACCCGAAGATATATCAAGCACTCTCCCCATATTATATTGTTAAGTTCTTTAGGACGACTGGTAAAGATGGATGGATAGCTTTGGGAGGGATACTTCTTGCTATGACAGGTTGGTTAACCCCTACAGGGATGATGTTCCATGTTTGTCTTTTCTACTTATGTATTGTCGGATACTAGTGAGGAGTATGAATCTTCAGCTCCACTTTCCACTTTTCAGGTAGTGAAGCAATGTTTGCTGACCTTGGTCACTTTACCAGTAAATCTGTCAGGGTAAGTTGAACTATTCACGATCTACACTGGAAGATTCACGCTGTTCTAGATGCATCCTTTTTTGTCTGTAGTTCTATTCGATGTGTTCTGTTATATGGTAAAGCAAACTTGAAATATACTGAGGCATAGCCTGCTTTCATTGTAAAGTAGTAAATTTGATGTACAAATCAAGGCATATGTAAACATAATCTATTCAAAATGCTTTTGGAATACGTATAACCTTTTTATTTGAGCCTTATCAGAAATCCATGAGCCATCCTAGTTAATTCTTTGCTATAGACCAGAACTTTGCTTGCATCGTACTTTTCGTCACATCCCTTGTGCTGGCCTATTTGGTTCCTTCATATTCGAGTAGAAGTATATAATTGTCTTTCCTTGGTGCAGGTGGCTTTTGTTACTGTCATATATCCATGTCTTATATTACAATATATGGGTCAAGCTGCATTTCTATCAAAGAACATCTTTCACATGCGGACAAGTTTCTATGATTCTATCCCAGGTTTGAATTTCTTGCCAGAAGCTTTGAACCCCCCACCCCTCCTTTTTTTCTGCTGCACGGAAGTGTCACTCAAGTTTGTATTGCCATGCAGAACCTGTATTTTGGCCTGTATTTGTGGTGGCCACACTCGCTGCAGTTGTTGGTAGCCAAGCTGTCATTTCAGCAACATTCTCCATTGTGAAACAGTGCCATGCTTTGGGATGTTTCCCACGAGTGAAAGTTGTCCACACGTCAAGGTGGATCTATGGACAGATATATATTCCAGAAATAAATTGGATCCTTATGGTGCTTTGTGTAGCTGTCACAGTTGCATTCCGTGATACTACTCTTATCGGCAATGCCTATGGTAAGCTTTTAGCATTGAAACAGAAGTGATAGGGTCTTTCTTGTGCATGGCATTTTCTGTTTCCCCGACATTCTTTTTCACTGGGAGTCTAAGCACTGTGTTTTTCTGTGTTTCAGGTATTGCGTGCATGACTGTTATGTCTGTTACTACATTCTTGATGTCAATGGTCATCATCTTCGTTTGGCAAAAGAACATAATATTTGCCCTAGCTTTTCTGGCATTCTTTGGATCCATTGAAGCTGTATATCTTTCTTCTTCTCTCATGAAGGTTCCTCAGGGAGGATGGGTGCCTCTTGTGCTCGCTTTCATATTCATGTCAGTCATGTACATATGGCACTATGGGACGAGGAGGAAGTACCAATTTGACTTGCAGAACAAAGTGTCGATGAGATCGATACTCTCTCTGGGTCCAAGCCTTGGCATAGTTCGGGTTCCTGGTATTGGATTGATTTACACTGAACTGGCGACTGGTGTACCCTCTATCTTCTCACATTTTGTCACTAACCTCCCCGCATTCCACGAAGTCCTGGTCTTTCTTTGTGTGAAATCAGTGCATGTGCCTTTTGTTTCACCAGATGAGCGATACCTTGTGGGTAGGATTGGACCTAGAGAATATCGGATGTATCGTTGCATTGTTAGATATGGTTACAAAGATGTGCAGAAAGATGATGACAATTTTGAGAACTTGTTAGTTATGAACATTGCAAAGTTCATTATGATGGAAGCCGGGGATGCATCTTCTTCAGCAAGTTATGATATCGCCAATGAAGGAAGAATGGCGGTCATAACAGCCACAGATGATTCTGGCACTCCATTGGCCATGAGAGATTTTGATGGCCAAGCTGATTCAATGACTACAAGGAGCAGCAAATCAGAGAGCCTTCGAAATCTGCAGTCCTCTTACGAGCAAGAATCTCCAAGTGTAATCCGGCGACGTCGTGTTTGCTTTGAGCTGCCAGAGGATGATGGCATGGGTCAACAAGTGAAAGATGAGCTTATGGCACTAGTGGAAGCGAAGGACGCAGGGGTAGCATACATCATGGGCCATTCTTATATCAAAGCTAGGAGGAGCTCAAGTTTCCTCAAGAAGTTTGCTGTTGATGTTGGCTACTCTTTCCTCCGGAAGAACTGCAGAGGTCCATCTGTCACACTGCACATTCCACACATTAGTCTGATTGAAGTTGGCATGATCTACTACGTGTAGCCTAATGCCAGTTGTAAAGTTCACGTGTGGATACCAGGTTGCCCAAAAGCACGGTGAGTATGCTGCTCGTTGAACCCTATGTGCTTAAATGGATCCCAGGACATCCTATTTACTTCATCTTCCGTTTTATTTCAGTGCTGTCTACGACTTTTTAACTGGAGTTACAGGCTGCTTCCTGGGACGATTCTGCATCCTCGTGTGGTTCTGGTTTCAGATTGTAGAGATCACGGCACAATTTCCCTAATGTTAATATCGTTTTAGCCTAAATAAATCATTAGACTGGTACCTGTGTTCCTAGTTTTCTTCTCTTTTGGTATATTGAAATGCATGCTCTGCAATTTTTCTGAGAGCTATGTAATGAAAATGAGCATTCTCTTAACAGCTTTCCATTATACGCAGAAAAGAAATTACCATTACCACGAAATGCATGCTGTAGATGGGAGTCAAATGCATTTCCCATTTCTACAAGCTGCGTATTGCAGTGGCATGAAGTGGTCTGTCCTCAAAGCTGGTCCTTGGTGTGGCCAGTTGTCTCAGTTGTTTGTCTCCTTGGTAGTTGAAGACTAGTGTCTTCAGATGGTATACAATATCTACTGGCATCTTTTCACACCTAAAAATGTACTCGCTATCCTAAATACTCCCTCCGGTCTTAAAAAAATGTCGTTAGGACACATTTTTACAATTCATTTTAGTCCAGTTTTCTTGTCTGAGACGACAATTAAAAAGGACCGGAGGGAGTATTTATCACTGGTTAGTCCATTTATAATTGTATGATGGTGAAAACATACTGAAGTAACTAGGTACAAGCTATCCGAGTCGATTGCTCAATGAGGACAAGGCAAAGTTAAAAAAAAATTCAAAAGTATGATCTAGTTGATGGGACACAAAATGGATGGTGAAAACTTGTCCGTTTCTCCTTTGTTAAAATTCTCAAACCGTGCACTTCTGTTTCATAGAGCCACTGCTAATGCTGAACCATTCACCATGAGGTAGAGGTGGCTAAATGAGCCAGGCCAAACGGGTCAGTCCGAAGCACGACTAAAATGACCCAACACGAGCACGGCGCTGCCCGAAAAATTCGGGCTCGGGTCGGCTCAAAGCATGACACGGGCCGTGTTCGGGCCTTGATATCCGACCCGTCGGGCTTGCCGACACGACCCGTTTAGACCCTAATGGTGATTCTTTTTGCTGTTTTATTGTATTTTTTAACTAAAATGGGTCACAGGACGGGCCGGCACAGCCCCACACGCTTAAAATATATTCGGGCCGTGCCCAAACCTGGACCTCCGGCCTGCAGGCCGGCCTGGCACGACACAATTTTTTCCCGAGTCGTGCCGGGCCGAAGCTTTTAAGGCCCGAGCCCTGCCGGCTTGGGCCGGGTCAGCCCGTTGGCCACCTATACCATGAGTTAACAAGTTTTGTATAGAAGAACAAAAAAAAATTGTAATTACTTGGAAAGCCGGTGATAGTTGATATTGACCATTATGACAAAAACTCTTAACAAGGACCTGGCAGCAACTGGAATTGCACGGAGACCATTTCCTATTTTGAGGTGAATCATTAGATTTTACTTATGTCGTAAGGGATTTATAGCTCCGCGAGAGTCCGCAATGGCTGTGGCGGCGACGGTTGGAATTGGAATGTCGAAGAGGGAGGGAGAGCGATTGGAGGAAGAAGACGATTGCCCGAACTGGGCCTGCTTTGGTCATGGTCGGACTCAACAGGATTCGCGGCCCAAATACAGTCCGTCAAGGGCCTTTGGGTCCAAATAAGCCTTGCGTCGCAGCCCACGTAATCTAGATCTGGTCTGCTTTCCCCCCCAAAAGGCCGTCGCGTTACAACGCCACAGCCCACAGGGAACTCGAGATCTCGATAGCCCCGCCGAGCTAGTAGGAGTGAGGAACACGTGTCCAAACCCCAGTCCGCCACCTCCTCAGCTGCGTTGTCAGGAGAAGAGAAGAGAAGAGCGGCACCACTACTGCTACGCTACTACCTTGTCAGTCGGTGGGGGTGGGTGCGGGTGCTACATGGTCGTTTTTTGGCGCCGTGTTTCACGTGGCAGCTCTGCTGCCGTCTTCGCGGCGGAGGGCCAGCCTTCAATTTTGTGGTCTCGGTGCTTCTCTTCTTCTCTGGAAGAACAAGTCGTGCTCCACCTGTAACTCGAGCGAATTACGCAAGGACAGGTGACTCGTGCCAATTGTGCAAGGACAGGTGACTGTGCTTGAGCTCGTTTCACTGTCAGTTTTCACTGAATGATAGCACTAGCGGGCGTCAAACTTTACTCATCGCACCGGTCACCAAGTGAATGCGTTTTGATGAGTGCAGCAAATACTATTAAGAGGTGCTCCTCTTCTAGGTCTTGCCATTTAGTAAAAGCAGAGAGGCGGCAGGCAGCAGAGGAAAGTGGATGTGCCCCTCCCTTCTCTCTCCTCCCTCCAAACCGAGCCTGTGAGTCACTCTGCCCAGAGCTGACTTTTGCTCCTCCACCTTGCCCCCCAGCCTCATGTTCTCCTCCTCCTCCTTCGTGTAGCTTCCATCCCACCTCCTCTACCTCTAATCCCCCTCCCACTACCGCCCCTCCCCAATTGCCCCCCATCCCACACCCGCTTAAAAATCCGGTTTCGGGAAGGTCTCAGTCTGCAGATCGCGAGTAGGCGGCGCCCGCGACCCGTTCCTTGATTCATTCCGGGGGGTTCCTGGATGAGCTGCTTCGTGTGCTTCGGATCGGCCCAGGATGGGGGGGAGGCCAAGAAGCCCGGCGCTGGCGCCAAGGCCGACGCGCGGAAGGGCGCCCCGCCGGATCGCGTGGTGACCACGGTTGGATCAGGTGAGAAGCGTGCAACAACTGGATCTTGGAATTGTTTCTCGCCCTGCTGCCGTGGCTTAGAGCTGCCCGGTGGTGCGCGTGCTCTTGTTTTGGTTGCTAACTGTGGTCGAATCATGATTCTAGTGGGTGAAATGAAATTACGTGCAAAGCCACGATCACTTTAGTTAACTACTTAATGGTTTATAGATCCGTGGAAGCAAAGCTTTCTTACACAGTGAAAGAATGTCTGGAGTAGTTGGAGGAGAAGTTGGAAACGCATGCTACTATTAGACTCTCATTTATGGCTACGATAATTTATTTACTCTACCCAGAGAAAATTTTAGCGCTACTACACGCGTTACAGGAGAATGTCTGGAAGCGTGTTGGGCTGGATACAGCATAGTGCGTATTTTTTTCTTTGGAGTAGTGGGATTCACAGATTGAAGCACAACGTGGCTAGATGATCTCAACTGGTGGATAGAAATTGACAATCTGTTAAAAACAAAAGTTTGTGATTCACAATAGGTGGATTGCAAAGCCCTAACATTTGGACTTTTGACCGAGGTATCCACCCAGTAAAAGGCAAGCAGAGAAAAGTTTATGGTGCACAAACTGTCTGCTCTGTGAATTTTGTTGGGCTGGCTGCTTAAATAGCAGGTTCACCGCAGCCTAAGGAAAAGGAATGGATTAGGGCAAAACAAATGTTGTTATGATCCTCATCCACAAGTAAACTCTTTCATAAAGGGAATATATAGCTGCAGGACGTGCTAGGTACTCCTGTTGTCATGGACAAACTTTCATTTCTTTTAGAAAGGAAAAAAAAAATTGTGGTGCAAAATGTCTGCCTTGTAAATTTCATTGAGCCGTATGCTTACAGCAGTTCTTTGGCTGCTGAAGAAGAGGAATGCATTATTATAAAACAAATACTGTTATGAGCCTTGTTTACAAGTATTTGAGAATTGACCATATAGAGTTGCAGGGGACATGCTAGATGCTCATGTTCTCCGTGTTACTACTGTGTTACTCCTCTTGAGTTTACATGCCCACTGTATCCAGTTGCTAAGTCAGTTTGTAATTTTCTGCTTAGATAAATCAAGATCACAGGGTGGATCTGACTCTAAGAAGGATATAATCATCCACGGAGATGGAAGCAGTCAAAATATTGCAGCACAGACTTTCACTTTTCGTGAACTCGCTGCTGCCACCAGGAACTTCAGGCAGGACTGTCTGTTAGGAGAGGGAGGTTTTGGCCGTGTTTATAAAGGGCGGTTGGAGAATGGTCAGGTAAGTATATTTGAAACGATTTTGTTGCATTAGCATTTTGTCTAAATCCTTTTAGTTTTTAATTTTTTGGTTTTGGGTGATCTGGTTACAATAGTCAGCAAAATGTTGGTAGATTTGTTGCGTCTTTTGTTAGTCGTACATTTCCGTAGTCCTGGAAGCTAACAGAATGTTTCTACCTGTGCACGCCTGCATTAGTCCTGGATACTAACAGAATTATGCTTCCCAGGCCGTTGCTGTGAAGCAACTGGATCGTAACGGTCTTCAAGGAAATAGGGAATTCCTGGTTGAGGTTCTCATGCTCAGTCTCTTGCATCACACTAACCTCGTCAATCTAATTGGTTACTGTGCTGATGGTGACCAACGCCTTCTTGTTTATGAGTTTATGCCATTGGGGTCACTAGAAGACCATCTGCATGGTTTGTTTACCTTCTCTTGTCATCTAGTCCTATGAAGTTCTATGGGTGCCTGTGGCATTGTAAGGAAGCATCTGACTGTTAACCGTCTACTATTTTGTCTATAGCTCAATTTTTCCTGTGATGTGCACTTATTAAATCTATGGATCTTAATTCTTAGTTCAGCTTATAAGTTATAACCATTCACACATATTTCTGTACCACTATTAGTCTATTATATAAGTTTGTTTTGCTAAACTTTCACATATTTCAGCTGGGTGTCCAATTTTTTTGTGTACTACAGTGAATCTTTTGGTTTAGCCTAGGCTGATTGTGTGTATTTAGTTTGGCCTTTAGATGAAGCTTGTTGCCAAAAGAGTAGAACACACAACACAGTAAGATCGGAACTGCTGAAATGTAAAAGAAAGAAAAATAAAACACCAACACTACAGAAGGCTATCAACATGGACAGTTTTATCGGAAAAGAGTGAATATTCATGAAATTTATGTTTTTATTTCATTCTTCTAGTTCTTAGCTGTGGTACTAAGGGATCTTGTAACTGACGATATTCATTTTATGATAGATCTGCCACCTGACAAGGAACCTCTTGACTGGAACACACGGATGAAGATAGCTGCAGGTGCAGCTAAGGGCTTAGAATACCTTCACGACAAGGCAAGCCCTCCTGTTATTTATCGGGATTTCAAGTCATCAAACATTCTTCTTGGTGAAGGATTTCACCCGAAGCTGTCTGATTTTGGCCTTGCAAAACTTGGTCCGGTTGGTGACAAGACCCATGTTTCGACACGTGTGATGGGTACTTATGGCTACTGCGCCCCGGAATATGCAATGACCGGACAGCTCACAGTTAAATCTGATGTATACAGCTTTGGTGTTGTGTTTCTTGAACTGATTACGGGGCGTAAAGCAATTGACAACACCAAGCCCCAGGGGGAGCAAAATCTTGTAGCATGGGTATGTTTCTATCTTGATTTAGTTTTGCGTAATTATTTATTAAAAGGAAATGGTTTACCTTGGACGATTAATAAGCAACATCTAATTTGCAGGCCCGGCCACTGTTCAAGGACCGCAGAAAGTTCCCACAAATGGCTGATCCAATGCTTCAAGGTCGCTTCCCTATGAGGGGTCTATACCAGGCCCTAGCGGTGGCTGCCATGTGTCTGCAGGAGCAAGCTGCCACACGGCCACATATCGGAGATGTTGTCACTGCCCTCTCATATCTTGCTTCACAGACATATGACCCAAATGCTCCCGCTCAACGTAGTCGGAGCAGTTCATCTACTCCCAGGGCGAGGAACCCTCCTGCTGGGTGGAACGACGACCAGCGCAGTGCGCGCTCACCGAACCATCCTTCTCCGGACTTGCGGAGGAGGGAAGCTGCCAGGATATCGAAGTACGGAGCAGAGGTTCGAAGGACAAGCTCTGCTGGTGATTCTGGTCGGAGATCAGGACTGGGCGACATGGACACGACAGGGTCACAAGTGGGTAGTCCAGCTCAAAGTGGAAGAAGAAGAGAAGCTTCAAGGACGGCGGCGGACAGGCAGCGTGCTATCGCAGAGGCCAGAATGTGGGGCGAGTATTCAAGAGAGCGATCGAATGGCCGTGGTAGCTTTGATAGCACAAATGAGTGAACCTGGCAGGTCTGGTTTCAGGCATATTGCTTTAGCAGAGGGATCCGGTCGGTTTCGGTCCCAGCATCATCTGTGAATAAGGCTTGTCATGCTCTTGTATGCATTTCCTGGCCTCTATCCGTTCCTTGTGAATGTGGCCTTGTTATGCTTCTGTGGGGCTGAGGAACCTGTAGGATTCAGTTGTAGAGGTAGTAGGCATGTGAGGAGACGAGCGCAGAGTCACATTGACGAGTGCGTTTTTTTTTTTTTTTTTTTTTTTTTGCGGTTAAACTATGAGTATGGTCACCTGCGTCTGTGGCTTGTGAATGTGTATCTGTGTCGAGGTTCGGCTGCCTGAAGGGCCTTGAAGCTGCTGCTTATGAGAATTCAGGTTGGACACGTAGTACGTACAGGCTACCATATTGCGTACAGCTTTCTTCTGTCCTCATTTTTTTCAGAAACTCTTGCTTATCTTACTACAAACACTAACCTGTGAACGCGACTGCTGCGCACGTTGATCGAGCGCCGGGGCGGCGGCAGGACTGACTGCCGCTGGCACCAGAATCAACCGGGGGCGAAGGCGTCAAACTGAAGCCGGGTTGAGTGGGGAAAGCAAGAGATGGCAGGCGAGTTCAGAAGACGAACGTTTCGCTTTGATTCCGGGCACCGGTGGTCGAGAACGGCGGCACATTTCCGGCGCCAGCCACGGCTTCAACCTTGATTGAACCTGCCACAGCGGCTGACAGCCATCTGAACCAGTGGCTTCAACCTGCCGCCGCGGCTGACCGTCATCTGAACGAATGCTTCAACCTTCAACCTACCACAGCGACTGACCGCCATCTGAACCAATGTGAAGGAAACGACGCGGGGCATCGCCGGCAGTAATTATCTACACGACCATTGCGGCGAGCTCCGTAACCAGATGGCGGGGTCCACACGTCAGTGAAAGGGATAAGAGGCTGCTACTTTTAAGCTATCCACACCAGCGTACTGTAAAGTATACTTTATACATTATTCTCCTTCTACTTTTACAGCATGTACTCTGAATTATACTGTAATACAGTTTATACAGTATGCTTTACAGCCAACAGGTAAGATGAAAAGGCCCAAACTCCAAGTCCACCGCCGTCCTTCCGCCGCGCCCGCACCTCTCTTCCTCCTCGCCTCCTGCAGTCCTCCTCCACCCGCACTCTCTTCCTCCTCCTTTTGTTCGTTATTATCGGGATGCCCGGGCTTACCTTAACGGATTGCTTGTTTTGTGCCTTGCTGTCAGCGCGGGAACGCCAATCTCCCGTCCTATCCAAATCTTTATGGGACGAACGAGCTTTTATGGATGGATAAATGATGCGTAAGTACAATATATTCCTTTATAGGATTATTAGACCTGTCACTTGTCATTCACAAGGATCTGTTTAGGTTGCGAAAACATAAAGTTCATGCAATTCACCTCGTACGTCAATTCATTTAAAAGAATCTGAATATCTGTCGACCTGTTGCTTTGTGTGGACCATAAAATTGGCTGTATAGTTATAATGTACTCCCTCCTTTCTTAAAAGATTGTCACCTTCTAGTATAAAAATGAACTAGAAGGTGACAATCTTTTAAGAAATGAGAGAGTATAAAAGTTGTATATACTTCGTCTCACATGCTTACTTCCTCTGAGATGGTATTCTATTCAACCCTTGTGTCCATCAAACTATACATATCATACAATGCTTAACTGGGCACTGAATCCTCTGTCATTTGACAAACCAGGTTGCTTTAACAAGACGAGGTTACCTTTAAGGTCCATCTGATACTTCAATTTGCTATAGTCCATGACGATTCTGCAGGAGCTCCTGTCTTCTGCATGCATGCTGATGCCCAGATAGTTTATATGGTCTTCTACGCTGTTGCCACTCACAGACCTGTATGCCCAAGGATGTCAGACAAGTGCCAACTTAAAGCTGATAGGAGAAAATGAAGCAACAATTGTGCTCGTTTCATTGGAGAGGGAGAAGGGTGTGGAGGGAGGGACCTGCTGCATGTCGGATCTTCACCAGAATCATCACATATCTGTTCTACAGAGTAAATTAGGCTTCCTATTCCAATGTTATGGATCCATACCTGAATAAATGAAGAATAGTGAACAGGGCATATACTTTTGAAACTGATACAAAATGAAAGGTGGGCATACAAAGACACATGTATTTCAGCACAGAGGAGGCAAACAAAGTAGGAGAACAAAAGCAGCATAGAATAGTAATGTTGTATAGATGTACAGCATACCTCTCTTGGGAAGTGATGGTATGTCTTTTGTGGGAAGAAAGAGAAGTATGGTGGCAGATGGGGCACAATATCGTGGGCATTAGTAACTCGAATTGCATGAGGCAAGTACTTCTTGAAATAAGATGCGAAAGCAGCATTGCCGATACGAGGTTGCCCAAACGTCATCAGTTTCACACCATCTAGTCCATAGTTCACCTGAAAGGAGATATACATCATGCTCGAGTGTGGAAGCTAAACAAGCGAGAAGAAACTTATAGCAAGATGCATGAAACTCAAAAGGAGTTTTAGGTCGCCAAATAAAAGGCAGAAGAAAGATAATCTCTACAATACCTCATTGCTGCAAACATAGTTATGGGAAATAAGTTTCTGAAGAATTAAAAGGAAGAGAAGCTCAAAGCATACATATTCTTCAAGCCAGGTTCAGTACTCACAACAAGATCAAGTGCACAAAATGAAGCCATCGCTCCACCCATTGAGTGCCCCGTGATCATGATTGGAACATCTCCATATAGTTCTCGAGTCTTTTGAATACCACTGACAACTCCATCACGTAGTGTTGTGTTATGATAAGCTGAATAAAACCCTCGGTGTACCTACAACCAAGCAGAGTATTACCAGTATGAGCTTGATTTGCCACGAGTGCAAAATAATTATAAGCTTATAATGCTTCATATATATAAACTCACCATTGCTTCAGGCATTCCAGGGTAGTCAAGATCAAGTTGTTTCCACAACAAGTCCTCTATCCAGTTCTGGATGCTGAGAAATGAGATTGTCAGCAGACCAGGCTACTAAGTACATTTGACATGTTGCACACAGATATGCTGAGATATTGACTAAAGATCAAATACATTTTAACAGATAGCAGGCTAATGAAATTGGCAAAGTGCATAATTGATCTACATCATGTAACTTAAAAACGATGCTAATTTCTAAAGTAAAATTAAAATAGCGAATAACTAAAAATATTTGAAGAGATATAACGCTAATTACCTGTTCTCTTGGGTTCCTCTAAACACAACAATGACAGCATTAATATCACTAGCGAAACCGACATACGCCTGCTTGTTCATAAAAAAACGTTCAGCTAAAAACATAGTACTATAAGCCCGGGAGATAGAGGTATGGCAAATGCAGTTTTGGAATGACCTGCAAGCAGTTCTCGACATCAACAATAATTTCCATCATTTCAAACCCCTGTGTCATCCAATAAGATTCCATCATTCATTCCCGAAACCAGTGAAGCGGGAGAAACGGTTAACAAAATCATGAAGCAAACCAGCAGTAATGATGGTTCACCTCGATCATGTCATCGCATCTAGCACATGTCCAGGTAAACAATTGAGTCAAGTCAGCGGTGTATATCTGCAGTCACAAAAAAATAAAAAGTTTTCAAGTCCAAAAGTACAGGAAAAGAAGGCAGAAACTGGCAAGCAACGACATACGTACGCCTGTAGAAAAATTGGAAGAAGAAATAAAAAATGGATTGCCGAGTGACAACGACAACTCATAGAATGGAGACGAATGGACTTACTGCGGAAGCGTATTCCACAAGTATCTTGGCAAGAGTTGAATTGTATATGGTGGTGGAGGGGTGATCATTGATCATGAGTTCTATTCGACAAAAAAGTAACGAATCATGATCAAGTTGCATTAAGAAATTACTGGAGAAGAGCAGAGTTGGAACCAAGGAACACAATAAATGGGGCAAGCTGTGTGTGTATATACCTCTCCCAGTTCCAGAGCAGAGCGCGAGCAAGCACAGCAGAATCGCCGCCTTGAGCAGTCCGCGGCGCTCCATGCCCTGGAACGAGAGGCCAGGCCGACCTAAAATGACAGCGCGATACGATCTTGCCCGTGATTGGGCGACGAATCAACCCGGGAATCAGCTTACCGGAGGAGGGCCGATCCGAATCGGCGGGACCCCGGGCGAAATCGAATCTCGCCGCGGGATCGATCGGTGGCGCCGACTACTTGGGAAAAAGGAGGAGCGAATACCCAGAAGAGGAATCCAAACTTGCGCGAAACCTTGTTCTTCTGACCGACTGATACACGGACGGCAGCGTGGTGCGACGGGGAGGCGGAAGCGAATTAGGGCAGAAGAATTAAGCGAAGCGAGAGAGCTCCACACGGCAATTACTCGTGGTGGTCGTGGAGGGGAGAAGCTGATTGATTGATTGTTTCGGGGTCGGATCGGTGAGACGAGGGAGGGAAGCCCGTAGCGATCTGGGCCCAACTGGCAGAAGAGAAGACTACTGGGCCCAGCAACTCATTCCCATGATTCCACAGACGGAGGAGACAACTCAGTACAGTGGGTGGATAATTCAGAAAGGTCTCGAAACGCTTGTTGAACTGTATACTCACCCTGGTTCGTAATACTCTCTCCTTTTTTTTATCTATTATTTCAAAATTGAACTAATCGAGAACAAATAAAAAGAAACATAAGGAGTGTTTATCACTGGTTAGTTTTTTTTAACTAACCAATGATAAATACTCCATCCGTCCCTATGAACTTGTCGCTTTGTAGTTAAAAAATGAACTACAAAGCGACAAGTTTTTGCGGACGGAGGGAGTATTTCAAACTGGTGATAAATATTTCGAATCAGAAATAAAGTATTTAGAAACAGATGAAGTAGATCGTTAGCTTAATTAATCACTTGCAGGTCAGGTCACGTTAGATGGATATTGACTGCAATGCAACGAACAGTTAGAGCAGGCCCAAAGAAATTTCAGAATCGCATTTTTTTTGCTGTTTCTCATTCAGTTCATATGTATTTTTCTCCGTCTTAAAAAGTTTGTCAATTTATAATTTATATTTTAACTACAAAGTGATAATTTTTTTGAGACGGAGGCGAGAGTAAACTGTGCCTGCTCCTCCATTCCCAAATTAACACAATAACCTGGTACGTATATTCAAGAACATTTTTGCCAATTTGCAGAAATACATTAGTCGGGGAAAATTCTCTAAGCGCGTAACGAAGTTCTTCCTTCAGTTCTATTTTTCCCTTCTGATTTCACAAAAAAAAAAAAAACTCTTCTCCCGTTTTCAGTGCATCGCTGATTCACTTGGAGCGGCAGTCTTCTCGTCATCGTTCTTCTTCTTGGGGACAGCCAATTCTTCTTCCCTCTCAGTAGTTACGGCCTCCTTAAGATCAGTTGCCTCCTCCGCCTCCTCAACAACAGCGCTCTCCTCCTCATCGTCTTCAGAAGGTTTATTAGGTTGCTCTGCCCCTGCCACCACTTCTCCCTCCTCCTCCACTTCCGTTGCCCCATTGGCTTCGTTCACGACCACCTCCTCAACATTACTAACAGCTCCTGCAGGCTCTAGCAGCTCTGCTGCCTCGCTTCTCACTTCCTCGTTATCGTCGGAACAAGGCTCAGGTTGGTCTCCCACCTCTTCTTCCTTCACCAGCGGGGATGCCACGAAAATGGCACTGTCATCTTCGTCCTTGGTTGTAGGGGCAGCTGCTGCTGCCAAGGTGACACTGCCATCCTCCTCCTTGATCACGGAGGTGACAGTACTGCTATCCTCCGCTGTGACCGGGGCAGCCTCAACAAAGGTGACACCACCGCCATCCTCCTTAGTCACGGTCACGGAGCCCATGAGGGTGACACTAGTGTCATCCTCCTTGATTCCCGGATCGACTTCCTCGGTTGTAGAGGCAGCCTCATCAGAGGTGGCATCACTGACGTTGCCACCCTCCTCTGTCCTCGAGGCAGCACCCGGGAATCTGACACTGACATCCTCCTCCTCGGTCATCGGAGGAACCGCGAAGGTGACGCTCTCGTCCTCGCTCTCCTGCAGGACATCATCATCCTGATATTCTGATGCGGCCTCATCGTTTTCTGCAGGTGGTGGCATGTCTTCGTCGTGCCATTCTTCACTGTTCTCCTTCTTATTAACAGATGCCTCCGTCGAAATCCTGGCGACGTCGTCATGCTTGTTGGTATCTTTTCCTTTCTCTTCAACTGTGATAGTATTCGCGGTTACTGATGCCACGCCGCCGGCCTTCTGATCACCGGCGGCCACCTGCTTTTTGTCCATGACGACAGCCTCATATTCCTTGGCCACCTCCTGCTTCTTTTCAGCTGCCTTCTTGGTCGATGCATCGACTTTGCCCGTCACGACAGAGAGAACCTGTTTAGCATCCTTCTTGATCTCCTCAACCTGTCTCTTCTCCCTGATGCTGATGGCCTTATTCAATGTCGGTGTCGCCTTGTCCTCTTTCACAACCGCAAATGCTTCACTATTGACGACCTGATCAGCCCGCTTGTTGTTGCTGGTGTCCCTCTCCTCTCTGTCTTCCTGAATGATGGCCTTCTTCTCAGGCGATGGGATCGCCTTGCCCTTTCCCTCAGCGATGATCACCTCGTCGTTGGCCTTTGCAACGTCCGCCGCATTATTGACAGACTCAGACGGCCGAGGCGCGGGAGGCCGCTTCTGGGCGACGCTGGGTTTCCGCCGGAGGAGACGGTTGCTGCTGCCGGCGTCGGCGTTGTTCCCGGTGGCCACAGATTCTTTGGATTTGGAGCAACCGCAACCCATGGCGACTCAAGGGGAGGAAATGGAGAGGAGACAACGTAGGAGATGCAAATTGCAGAGAGGATGCATGGGGAATTAGTACGGGTGTAGGATTTGAGGCACGGACATGACAAATTTAGAGAAAACAATAAGAGGTTGTGACATGCGCGCTATTTGCCTAATTGCGGCTTATTGTCGTTGTAAGATCCGTTTTTTCTAAAGAATTTTTTTTGACAACCTTTGCAATTTGGCAGGTTGGGCTGGCCTGCAGGATAGAAATGCTAACTGGGTGCGTACAATACTTTTATATATACTCCCTCCTTCCCATATTATTTGTCGTTTAGGACAAGAATTCTAGTTTAAAATGAACTAAATTTCTTGTTTTAAACGACAAATAAAATGGGAAGGAGGGAGTATATAATTGAGACCACGATGGAGAATACCATGAAATATGAATTAATTTGTGCTAGAACGGACAGGACAGTAAACGTCTTATGGATGGTTCTATACAATGTAAAATAACTGTTCTATACATAGAGGCAACTAGTAGTTTGTAGCCCTGTTATCTGCAAAACCATCTGGACTAGCAACGCCAAGATTCGGGGCAACCTTGCCACAAAGTGAAGCATTCCAACTGCTGAATTTTGCATACGAGGAATTCATAGTCGCAGCAGATAACCTAGTGATGTACCAAGAAGGGCCACATACACCACAAATAGAAAGGGGAAACCTACTTGCTTCCTGGGAGTTCCCTTCCCTTTCAGAAATACCTGGCCAAATCAACCATTGTATTAGAAATAACAGATGTTTAATATGAGCAATATTTTATAATCCAGTCCAACAGGAACATCAAAGCAAAGTAAGGTTAGTTCAAGATGGGTACTATCTTGGCAAACACTGCTCAAAAGATACTCATAGTAATCAAGTATTTCAACAGAACTCCATCAGAGCAATTATATGGAAATGTAATTCTATGATACCCTTTTCCGATCATTGATGCTTTTTATTGGTGTTGCCACTGTTTTGTTTCAGATAAAGATAAATGTTTTAGTGTGAACCTACAAATTTCAGGCCAAATAGCAACTACCTGCATGGCGTTGTGGTTTGATTGCATTTTTAGGCCAGAAAATATGCTTCAATGTGCTATCTTTTAAGAAAAAGTATGTATAGGTCTTATAAATGTTCCAGATGATGATTTATTATGTATAATAAGATGTAATTCAAGACGCACCATTTCCTGTTCTAACTTATCACGCTCCTGGGTGGTAGTTCTGCTCTCTTCTCTTAGCTTTATTATCATCTTTTCAGCCTACAAAATCGGAACATAATAGAGAATTTTCATTATTTGATAAGAATTTAATCCTAATACTTGTTCAAGTAGTTGAAATATCCCATGGCGTTCAGCTTACCTCTTCCAATTTTGATTCAAGATTGTTGAGCTTTGACTTCATATTCTGAACATCTTCTGTTACCTGGTGAACACATGAATACAAAATCTTAATGAACAAAATTATCCAGAAGGTTGTACAACAACTAACAAAGCCCTTGCCTAGAGGGTAAAATGCAGACCCATCAAAGCTGGCCCCAGATAATTTTTTAAGTAGCTGTCACCGTCAAATTTTTGATAAATACTATTTCTTTTTAAAGTTTCAGTAGACATAGGTGTCTTTTCTGCCAAAACCTGGGCTATATGACTGGTTCTGCTTGGGGCCTATGCAAAGTTCCTGTTGAGCAATAGCTGGCTTCAGATTAGCACTATGCCAAAAAGAACACTACTAGTCTTTCTCTTAGATTAAGCTAAACATAGGAAATAAGAAAATAATGTACTGGATAACAGAAGCTTACATGAGATAATTGATGGTTCTGCACATCGAAAAGTCCTCGATCACTTAGAACAATAGCTTCTTTAAGCGGAGATTCCTTAACTGCTGCAGTGTTTTGTTTCAAAGGAGGAAAAAGATCAATTGTAGTAGGAGGGGTATGATCCATCGTAATAGAAGGGGCATGATCAATCGTGATTGCAGGTGCATGATCAATTGTAATAGCAGGGCCATCTTTTTTAGGGGAAGGAGATTCTGTCAGAATAGCTGGTGATCCATTGAGAGGCACATGAACTTCTCTCATGCCTGGAGTCTCTTCGACGGGCACAGAAGTTTCTCTCAGGTCTCGAGTCTCTTTGACAGGCGAAGGTATTTTGGTCACAACTGCCGGAGTTTGTTCTATATGATAGGGAACTTCTTTAGGGAAATCCGACACTTCGTTCTCAACATTCGACATCTCTTTTAGTACAGATACTTCAATAGCTGGTTCAGTGCTGTGAAATCCATTAACTGGTTGCTCCTCAAGAGGATCGGCTGCACTGACAAGGACAACTCTCAATTTACTTTCCTCGATGTACCTGCCAGTTTCTTTGGAGAACTGACAAAATAAGAGTAAGTGAGATTTACAATTAGGGTGAATGACGTGAAATGAACACAACACAATTTGCTGTTACAACTATGTTCTTACAAAAGCAGGAATCAGGTCCTCATCTGATGTACCATAAGGAACAACTGTGGTCTGCACCAAAAACTTGTCTTTCAATTGCATATCTGATGGAGCGGTACGCAGCGCTTGCATGGTAACTACATATAAGAGAAAAAATACGCACAAATAACGTAAGAGAAAAGAATCGAACTAACATAAGAAAGGATCTGGAAGGGAGAAAAACACAAAAAAACTGTATAATTATTGCTCGGCAACAATAACAGGCACATATAATTATTCAATGGGCAGTGAAAGTAAGGAATCCACTTACAATGAACATAAAAGTGTAAGAAACCATTACATTTGAAAAATGATTTAGAATTAAAATCGTTACTCCCTCTGGTCTGAATACTAGTCTCTTTAGCATCATATGCATACAGAACCAGGAGGAAGTACTTAGCTTTATTATCATGGTTTATCAATATGAGTGGTACATCCACCTCTCTAACTCCAATACCAATCTATAAGGTCATTTAATGGAAAATGTTGCCTTGAAAATCCAAATGGACTTTCTGACACAAAATGTATATTAAGAGTGGAGGGAATACCTCATACCAACATCAGGATCAATCTCATATATCACTGCCCTAACTTCTAGACGTTCATGAAATCACTATTATTATGTGGTGTGGATACAAACCTGTGAAATCACATGTCCTCCTAGGAAGGATAACTCCAGTATTTGGTCGAACACAATACCTTTTAGGAGATGTTGTTTTAACCTAGCCAATTTGAAAGAAAGAAAAAAGGACAGATCAGATTTTGCAGTTTTCAATATGCTCAAAACACATTCAATGTAATCATCACATCTAACTATAAAGCGCGAGCAGAACAACAAAACACATCTAGATCTAGCTCTAGCATTATCAGAAACGGCTCGAGATAGCAGGAAATTATTTACTACTCTAGATATCTCACTAAACATGCAGGGTTAGCATCCAAATACCCATTCAGTATCTAAGTAAGGAATTGAGAATTCATGGTTAAGAAGAGAACAATAAATATTTAGACACAATAGTATCAACCATTAGCATGACTGGAGAAAGACTCGAGACAAAAATAGGAAATAATTTGAGTTCATAATCAAAATTTCTGACAGACCTTGAAAGCAACATATTCGTTGGACTTGTTGACTAGATGGACAGTACACGAGCTTTGTTTCTTCACCACAACTGAAACACCACAGAACGGGAAAGGAAGTCAGATTTGCAGTAAAACGGAGGAAGAATAATGCATGGAGTCCTACTTGCAAATGAAATGACACAGCTACGGCCACAAATAAAAAGAAATAATATATTTAAAGAGCTTATCATATCAAAGATTATGAATGCAGAACAGTAAAAAGAATGCTGAATTCAGAGAGAGTCAATTTTTCCCATGAAAATCTTGAGGTCCATAATGGTAATCCACCTAAAAGACAAGTTTATTTCTTTCTTCTCCTTTAATGCGGGAATGATGACAAGTGTATTTCACGTGTTAATAGTGATGGGTAAATTCAGTTACACTTTATTTAGAACAATCAGTAACACTTCACAACGGATCCCCACCTCTCTTACTTTAGAACATTCATTAGCCCTTTTTTCGTTTTTTCCCAGAACTCTCATTTAATGATTCTCATCAGCCCGGGGAAGACATTTGCATTTTGTGGCTGACAACTTACCACGTCCTAGGGCCTTAAAACATGGGAGATAATGATATGTGGGGGGGGGGGGGGGGGGGGGCAATAGCTCATTTTTCAAATGTTAAGAAACTCATGAAGCAACTGTCGAGCACATCCCTCGCCCCACCAGACTCACACCAAAAAACCTACTCATGAGTACCTGCTTGTGACCAGACGAACAGAACGGAAGCAACCAACTAAAGTAATAGCCTTTGGAAAATCTAAAATAAAAACTAGAAAACAAGTTGTAACTCTGACATGATACACAATGTTACACACTACTGACAAAGTAAAGGGTAAACTACGATGTTCTCACTGCTTCGTCTGGTCCTCGGTAAGGTGGGTCTGAACTTTAAAGTTCGCAGAACCGTTAAAACTAGGAAAGGTAAAGGTAAAGAGCAAGCAAATTAAAAGCTCACCAAACCGTCGCCTCACCCAATTCACAAAAGTTGTGCAACTTGGCTATTACTCCGTCGAACGCATCTCGATTTCGCTACTCTATGATCGATCCGAATCAGAGATAAACGACGATTCGGCAAGGTTAATCTCCAATCAGCGGAACGAGCTCTGCTGCGGAAACAACCGTCCACGGAATCCGCCGCGGAAACCGGTCAGTTACAGCAGCAAAGCACTGAATCGTCGGGAGAAGACGAGGAGGGTAGGCAAACAAGCGTGGTCGCCGCATCATCTACTCGTGAAGCGGAAGCCCGGTGGCCGAGGCAGGTCAGGATTACCGCGGGGTCGGGTCGGGTCGGGTGGGGTGGAGGGACGGGGGGATGAACTTACAGGTGAACTGGAGCTCGCGCGGGTGGATCTCGACGAGGTCCTGCCCCATCGCCGCAGCAGAGCAGGATGACAGAACCGCAGGAGGAGGCTGCACACCACCACCACCACAAGTTCCGCGCCGATAGCCCGGTGGCCGCAAGTGGATTCGCGCGAGGCTCTGGTTCGTATGGATGAATCAATCCCCGTACCCGGGCCTCGGCGTCGCTCTCGACGGAGACGTGGCGCCCAATAGCAATAGCACCAGGGGAAGGAGGAGGAGACGACGAGGAAAGGATGAGTCGTTGAAGTGAAGACGACGGGAACGAGGAAATGGCCCCTGACTGCGGTTGTGACTGACGACTCGGGGGACGCGGAGCAGGAGGCGAGGTTTTCCAGGGGTGGGGTGGGGCCGCCTTTTCTCGATGCGGGGCCCAGTCGGCAGAGTCCGGCCCGTTTTATTGCCTCTCTCTTTGCAGATTCGTCCAAAGAGATTCCAACCTTTACTGACTGGTGCATCGACAATTCAGGCGTGGATTTCTGACGCGGAGGATGGCATTGGCATGTGGTGACGTGGCCGCCTCGGGCGCAACGAGCGCCACCGCTTCGTCGGTCGTGGGGCGCACATCACGGAATGAATGAATCGTCAAAGCTACGGCGGTGGGCAATCGGAGTGCGCCACTTGGATTGTTGTTGGTTTGGAGGTAGGTCACCGTCCGTCAGTTTCAACACCTGCTTCTCCATTCCATTCCAACCGAGGAAGTTGGATCCCGTTGGGCGCTGGCCCTCGAGTTCATCGGTGCTGCCAAGCAAACCCACCAAAAGCTCATACGCATCAGCTTGATCGCTGTTCCTCTCTTTCCTGACATCGCCAAATTAAGCATAGCATGTGTGTAAGCGTGATGACTACTGTAGTAATTATTCGGTCTTTTGGGCTCAGCTTTCTTTTTCTCTCGGACCGGTCGCGTAAAGTTCTGATCATGACGCGACAGGTGTGGGGGAGACGCTGATACGCTCGTACCACAGCGATCCTTACGTGGGCCCCGCCGCGGGTTTGTGCATATCAGGCTTTACGGATCATGGCCTCTTGTGGGGTTTGGAAACGGCCGAGGCCCGTTTTAGAAAGCCCAGTGAGCGCTTTCAACACAGTCAGTATCGCTATCATCAAACATAAACTTTATATGACCCCGGCCCACTGGAGGTCCACGTTGCGCGGCCCGCTTACGAAAGGATGAGGTTCTCCCAGAGGCGGCGGCAGGCCCATCCGAGCTTCAGTTCTTCGTTTTCTCACAATATCATACTAACTGGAATAAAAGTTTTAATGGCTTTCACGACAAGATCGGAGATCACACGCGGAATCTTATTATTATTGAAGCAAAGTGTTGCATCACTAGGATTGTGAATCAAAATGGAGAGGAGAGGGGTCGTGGCGTTGGTGCTTGAGGAGAAGGTCATGAGAACACTCGAGCTTTTTTTTTCTGGTACTCTGCGCACGCTAGTAGTAGTAATTTTCAAGAACTCCCCATGGTGAAGTTGAAGTTGTGGCACCCAGTGCGGATTCCGGCGAGCGGCCCGCTGAAGCCGAACGTTTCCTTCTCCAGGTCGAACAGCAGCAGGTGGTCCTCCAGCTGGAACCCACCAAACACGACCGCCGGCGAACCGGGCACCACCGCGGGCGTGGACGGCATCTCAAGGAACGCGAAACACACGGTCTGGTCGTCCACCTGCACCAGCGAGCCGCCGCCCGGCACCAACCAGGTGCGCCCGCCGTCGAGCGTCAGGTCGATGTTCGCCACGGCGAAGCCGAGCCGCGTCGAGCCCAGCGCGGAGGCCTGGTAGCACATCTCGAACGGCTTCACGGGCGGCACGCGCGGGATGCCGCTGGTGGCCGCGTCGAACGCCTTGAGCAGCGGGCGGTAGATGTCGGACCGCAGCGTGGTGTACGGCGTCACGCTGCTGAACATGACGCCGCCCGTGCCGCTGCGAGCGTCGAGGTCCAGGGCGCCGGGAGGTAACGCCACGGGCTCGTTGTTCACGGCGATGCCGGTGACGCGGAAGTAGTAGGCGCCGTTCTTGGGGTTCTTGAGGAAGGGGAGCTGGTTCTGCCGGAGACCTTCGGCGAGCTCGACGGGAGGCGCCGCCAGGAGCTGGAACGGGCCGCCGCCGAAGATGGCGGCGCCGGTTCCGCCGCTGCTGGGGAAACACAGGGCAAACTCCTTGCGCACCTTCAATATCGACGCCACCTGAGTCGGCAGCGACTGCGGCAGCCTTGACAGCCCCGCGACACCCCAGGAGCCCGCGGGGAGCGACGACGCGAACAGCTCTTCGGGCGCGCAGGACCCGGCCGCCATGAAGGTGACCGGGAACAGCGGGTTCTTGCCGTTGGTGCCGTCCGCGGAGAGGGTGAAGGTCGTGGCGTCGGCGTGAGCGCACTGGCCGGTGACCGGGTTGTAAGGGTGAGTCGTGCAGACGACGCAGTTATTAGGCCCCGTGGAGGAGGAGCCGGACTGCTGGCCGCCGCCGCAGTTGTTGGCTGGGAGGTTCTGGTTGACGGTTTTGCACGCGCTGCTGTGGCACGGGATGGTGCGGTGCGCGGGCGGGCACCTCGACCAGAGCAACGGCCCGGCGAGGTCGACGACGAGCGGCAGGCCGCCGTGCTTGATGGTGATGGTGTACAGGGATGTGGCGGGGTCCTTGCCCAGGCGGGCCAGTATAGGCAGGCTGGAACCACCGGCGGCGGCTGGTGTCGGTGACACGAGCAGTAGCCAGAGCAAGAGCGCCAGTGAGCCGCAATACAGCGACGACATGCCGGATGGTCCTACGATAAGCTAGCTACCTCAGATGGGTATGGCTTGAATAAATCAGTATGTTGTTATGCTTCTTATATACACCCAGCAGAGATCATCTAATAGGTCTCTCTCCTCTCGGGTAAATGTACTAGAAGGCTCCCAGGCAGCTCAGCTGGTCAACTTCAGGATGATCAGGTTGAAGACTGTACTATACTATGGGTATGGGTATGGCGAATTCCGACGGATCGCACGGAAACACGGGTTGCCATTACCAAGGCTACCCACGTAGTACTGGTAGTACGTGCAGAGCAGATGGGGCACGTGCAAGGTGCCTTGAGGCTTCACCCATACAGTAGTACTATACTCGAAGATCATCCTGGCTGACCTCGTGGTTTGCAGCCGACGCGAATCCGTGGTCTCGGATGAAGCGGTCACGGCAAAAACGAGGACCTCGACCTCGAGTCTGCGTGCATATCGGATCCTGCGCCTTTTATTTTGGGTATCCATGCTCCGTGCCTTTGGTCAAAGGATGGATTACTGCCCTCCACGCATGGTCATGGTGTCGAATCGAAGCTCCCTGACAGACGACGTGGGTTCCATAAAGTTCGTATTCCTTGTGGGCGTGGGCCGGGCCTGTGCTAACGACTTTTGCATGGCGCACACAGCTCCACAAAAACTCGAAGGCAACCCAGCGGCTGCATTGTCTCCAGGTCGAACTGGAGCAGTTCGTTCTCCATCTGGAACCCTCCGATCTCCGCCTTAATTCATCTCTCAACGAACGCGAAGCCCAAGCACGTCGCCCCGGGGGTCCTACATTTCCACCATGGACCCGAAGCTGCCATCCCCGACCATGAGCTCTACGTCCGGGACACGCGCGCGTACTCGACACAGTGTAAGAATTTCGTTTCCCAGCTGAAGTTCTACACATGTGCTCCCAAACAGACTATTATTCTCGTAGCAATATTGTCATTGACGCAAAAAAAAAAAACTGTTTTGCTCTAATATACGCCACAAAATATCACAGTTCATTTCAATGATCGAGCATTCCCCGCAAAAACAAATGATCGACGACGAGGAGGATTCCCCTTGACGCGTAGCTAAAATAGTAAAGCCTAGTACTGATTTCGGGTGAAATTGAAGTTACTGCAGGCCGTAAAGAACGGCAGCTTGGCAAAGCCGAGCTGCTTCTTCTCCAGGTCGAACTGCACCAGGTTGTTCTCCATCTGGAACCCTCCGATGAGCACCGCCGGCGCGTTATTACCGTCCCCGGCCTTCACACCCTTCATCTCCACCAACGCGAGGCACGCCGTGTCTTCGTTCACGTCCACCATCGAGTTGCTGCCGCCTATTGTCCAGTTCTTCCCGCCGTCGAGCATCAGGACGATGCTCGGCACGGCGTAGCCGAGCCGCGTGTTCCCTAGCATGGCCCACCTGTAGCAGAGCTCGAAGCCTGACACGGCCGGGACTCTGGCGTCGTTCTGTCGTCCCAGCTGGGCCTTGGCAAATGCGTCAACCACCGGGCGGTACACGTCGGGGCGGAGCAAGGTGTACGGCACCCTGGTGCAGATCCCGGCGCCGCCACCGATGGCGAGCGCGTCGTACCTGCTCGGGAGCTGGACCTGCGTTTGGTCCACGGCGATGCCCTTCACCGAGATGTAGTGCATGGGGTTGTCTTTCCTGGTCCGGAGCGGGGTGAACGAGAGCGTGGACGTGAGGTCGTTCATCTCGTTCCCCGTCCCAGGCGACGACGACTGCGGGAGGAGGAAGAGCGGTCCGCCACCGAAAATGGCCACGCCAACGCCGCCGCGTCTCGGAAGGCAGAGCATGAACTTGTTGGCCACGTTGTGGGAGGCGGCGATCTGCGCCGGGAGCGCCATGCCGGATCCCGCGAGGCCCGCGACGCCCGTGGCGTGCGACGGCAGCGACGCGAGCAGCTTCCTCGGGGCGCACGCCTTCACGGCCCGGATGGAGACCTGGCTCACCGGGTTCCTGCCGTCGGTGGTGTTGACGACGACCCTCGTGTGGGCAAGGTTCGCCGCCGCGCACCGCCCCGTGACCGGGTTGTACGGGTAGGCCACGCACCGGTCGTTGCACCGGCGGCGGACGACCCGGCGGCAGGTCGGCGCGCGGTAGGCGTTGGCGAGCTTGCACGCCGGGTCGTCGCACTTGAAAGACGCCGGCAGGTGGTCGTCTGAGCAGGTCGACCAGACCAGCGGGCCGGCCGTGTCGACCACGAGGTCGGCGCCGTCCCTGATGGGGATGGTGTAGAGGGAGGTGGCCGGGTCCTTCGTGACCGGCTTCAGCACCGGCTGCCCGCGAGGTTGGCGGCGTGATTGCCGCGGCCCCGCGCATGAAGCTGGCCACGGTAAGACGAGCAGTACTGCGAGTGAGATGGCTAAGAGGACGAGGGTTTTGGACCGTGTCGTCATCATCCTCGCTTAATCTCGGTGAATGGTCGATGGAGAGCAGTAGGGTTGTTTGCTTGTGGTTGACGTTCGAGATGCGTCTGTTCCTTATATAGTGCGTCCATGCGCGCACCGCATCAGAACAGACGGGTGGTGGAGTGAAGTGATCTCGGAAAATGGTGATCGAAATCGCCACTCAAAAGTTGACAATGGCTATCGCCGTCCAACGCAGAAGCTGTACTAGAAAATTGATCGCAGCCTGCTACCATGTCGGTCGCATCGCATCGCATCTTTGCGTGGCGTTACGAGGAAGCTGCGTGCGAGTCAACGGAAACACGCGAACAAGTCGCCCGAGAGTCGAACCCACTGGACTCATAGAGATGGACACGGCATGGATCACTGCTATATAAGGAGTAGATGTCTAGTTCGGTTCGTTCAAGCTGCAACAAATTTTATTAATTAGTAATGTTGTACTCCCCTGTTTTCTAAAATATATAACGATTAATCCTTAGGACAAGTAACTTAGTTTAAATTCAATTATATTTTTATATTAAACATTATATATTTAGAATTAGATGGAATATGTTTTCTGTTATTTTGAGATGTGATGTTGCATGGTTGAAAAATAAAATCTGACCGTTGGATATACACGAAGACGGGTACTTAAACATTGTGATCGATGAACCACGCATCTTGATGTAAAATCACTCCTCTTGAAGTACATAAATGCAACGTTACCCCACATCACCCGTCGACTCTGCTGCCACCCCCAAGTCACGTAACACACACCCACAAAATATCGCACATGATAAAAAAATGAGTGATTTGAGCACTAAAATGGATAAACTTTGCATTTTAAGTATCCTGTTGGCAGAAAGAATTATGCGCAGATTAATGTTGAAAAAACAATGTCACAATTTTAAGGTAAATGGTCGCGCACGTGTTTTTTTTTTAAAAAAAAAAGGCGTATGTCTCTCTTACGTGAAACACGTGGTGAATCTTTCACCGGGGAGTAATTGCTTTAATCGGATGAAAGTGTAGTATTCTAAGGTTACAGAATGTCACATTTTATTCTGAGAATTACATACTGTGTCACTTATTGCCACTGATACACACGATTATTTCAAAACAAAAGAAAATCTCAAATACTTGACAAATTAATAATATGACAGTCCATTACCGTAAACGAGGACGAGGAGTGTCCACTATCCTGCGATCACAAAAGTCTAGTGAGTCTTGGTGAAATTGAAGCTGCTGCACGCCGTAAAGAACGGCAGGTCTGCGAAGCCGAGCTGCCTCTTCTCCAGGTCGAACTGCAGCAGAGTGTTCTCCATCTGGAACCCTCCGATGACCATGGACGGCACCGTGATGTCCCCTGTAACACCCCAAATTTACCATGCAAGCAAATTAATTCATAATAATTTAAACATTTAAAATTTAAGTAGAAAAGAAATTAAATCAAGATATTGTTTGGAATTGTGGCATTGAATTCTTGTAAGTGCATGCATGTGTGTGTGCTTTGAATTAAAGTTTAATCTATAAAACTTGCTGCCATTTGGTTTAAATTTAAAATCTAAAATTTAACTAAGACAAAGAGCAAATCAAATAAAAGAAAAAAAAAACCAACCGTGGGCCTAAACCCAAAAACCCCCCATCGTGACCCAACCCCACCCCCCGGCCCAGCCCAGTGCGCATAGTCCCTCCTCCCTCCCTTGTCTTTTTCCTCCTGTCACTGACGCATGGGCCCCGCCTGTCGGCGCCATTCTTGTCTCTCTTCTGCCGGTCCACGCACGCGCCAAGCCTTGGATTCCCTTTTCCTTCCCCTGCTCCTCTGACCGTGGGGTCCGCCTGTCGGCTTTTTTCCCCTCCCCTGCGTCTCTCTCTCGCGGGATCACGCGATCCGCGGGAAGCTCGGCGCCGTGGCACGGACGCCAACCGGGCGCGGACGCCAAAAAAATCTGGCTCCTGCTTTGCCGCCCACGAAGCCCCGCCCTATAAAAGTCGCCCCCAACCCTAGCCTTCCCTTTTCCCCCGACTTCTAGCCTCGCGCCGCCGCCATCCCTCCTCGGGGAACAACGCCGCACCGCGCGATTCGCCATCGTTCACCGCTGCCCTGCCGCCCTCGCGTCGTGGTGCTTCGCAAGGTCACGCGCGAGTCTTCCCCGACCTTCCCCGACGCGAATCAATACCGATAGCCCGAGCCCCGGTGAGATCCGGTGAGATCCTGTCGCTCTCATCATCGTTCCCTCATTTCCTCTCGGTTAACCCTCGAGCTAACCTTCCCATCGCCTTCTCTGTGTGCCAGAACATCTCCCCGACAAGCGGATAGAGGAGGATCACCGCCGAGAAAACCATCCCGACAGTCGCCGACGGCCGTCCTCCGCCTCTCCTCATCGCGCCCCTCCTCCGCACCGTTCCACGTCCAGAGATGCCCCTAAGTAAGCTCCTCATGTTCTCCTCCGTCGATTAATGCTCTTAGGCGCACGATTTAGCTAGGTTTGCCGTCGTTTCGCGTGCTCCGACAACTCCTCCGCACTCAGCCGCCGCGAGCCCTCGGTGCTCCTTCCCGGACCGCGATACCACCGTGGATGAATTCCCCGTGGACTCCTCTGTCGGATTAGGTGGTAGGTGTGCCTAGATGATTTTCCCCTCGCCGTTTTCGTGTGCTACGGCGAGCCTTGGCCGCCGCACTTGGTGGCGCCACCGTGCAGCCGCACTGGAGAAGAAGCACAGTTCTTCTTAGGCGCCCAACCGTTGGATCTATTTTGTGCGGTCGTGATTAGAAGCTTGGATACCCCTTGGATGCATTAAATCTGGACCCTTCATTTTAAGTTGGATGGCTCACGTTAGATCTAAGGGAATCCCTTTGTACTTTTGCAAACTAGCCCCTGCGCTTTCTAATAAATTGATGTTTAGCCCTGATACTTACCCGCTAGCCCCTGTGTTCTTTGTAAATGTGGTTTAGCACTGTATAAAGCCCCTTAGACCCCCTATAAATAACTGGATTAGCATATAGACCATTGTAGCTTGCTGAATTCACACCTGTCACCCTGGTAGTTCCTGTTTTTGCATTTAAGCACCTCTAGTAAGTATTTAATTGTGTTGTTTAAGGCTGAATTGACATAAATTAATTATTTGAGTACATGGTAAAATAATCACGACTTGTGTTAATTAATTAATGTGTAGAAAATATTTGTTAATAAATGCTTAAAACACATAAAATAATGTATTCTTGCATATGGTAAATGATTCTTGGCATATAGGATAGATAAATGAAATGTATATATCATCGCATGTGATAATGATTTGTGAACTAGAAAAGTACTTGAGAATATATCCTTGCATTATAAATAATTTATAACCTATGTTTAACTTATTGCTGCATTTCATGATAAATATGTTCTTGCATACATAAATAATGTGTAATCTAGGTTTACTTTAATATTGCATGCATGATAATCTAGACCTAATATATTCCTGTCAAAACCAATGGATTGCCGTAGAAGTATGTTTTGTTAACTTAATCATCATTTAATTATGCTAGTTAAACTATAACCATAGGTACAACAAGATAAAATGTGCATAACCCCGTGTTAAGCCCTAATCGTGCGTAGGCTCCCGTTACACCGTAGGATAATCGTGTTGTACCCTTTATTTACTCGTTCTGCTTGTATGGTGAAATGTTATTGAATGTATTTCTGTATCTCTCTTTCGGTAGTATGTGCGTGTCCCCGTGATGATCGTGATGTGACGTGAAGACTTGGAAGATCAAGCATTCTACTCGTAAGACTGAGCAGCTACATGAGATAAAGAAAAGGCAAGTGTCCTTGACCACTTTGCACCGGTTAGGAATTATTAAGGACATAGATAGAATTAGCTGCATGCAAGTCTTAAATTGAATCCTATGTTAGGAATGTTTCCCTAGATTTCCATAATATTCCTTGTTGCTCTGTTGGGTAGATGTTAGGGTATTCTGTGGGTGGTTACAACTGCTTAGCCATGCTGTCTTAGTTGGGGAAATTAACTTTAATTACAATTGCTAATCTGTCTACTCTACTATTATCTGCATTACTGTGGTTCTGATGGTGGGTTGTAGTTGATAGGAATCTAGGCAGGCAGGTTTGAGTGGTGGGTGCAGTACGCACGAGACTCGGGTTCATTTGTGTTGGCGCCTGCCCTAGATTCTAAGGACCGGTTCTTGGTGACATTGCGACCAGGTATTACCGTGCCACCACATGACGTTATGGAACGGCTTAGCCAATTAATTAGGAGATCTTTCAATGAGTATGGGCAATGGATTGGTGCGGGGAACGAGTTCAGCGTTACCTGCTCTGGGATCCGCATGGCTCAAGAGGGGGCTGCCACGTCGGAGGGTGTACTCCAGTATGTCGTGGTAGGCGAAACCTTAGAGTGCTCGTACTTGTCGGGAGACCCTTTGTAAAGGCTCTGTTGTGACCTTCTGGCCACACACCTTAGGTAGTGTGTAGTGTGATTGGCTATCACCGGCAAAAAGGAGGTTCTTAGTCCACCTGGAGACAGGGGATGAAATCACAACATGTGGGTAAAGTGGTACAAACTCTGCAGAGTGTAAATCTATCTAGATAGCCGTGCTCACGGTCACGAGCGCGCCTGGTAGTACTGCCTTGATTAGTTGGGACTGGTTGGTTGGTTGGTAGCCGGGTGGTGTAACCCGGTGAGTTGGTGAGTCGGGTGGGTAACCCGACGAGTTTGGTCCCGGGTGGTGTAACCCGGTGAGTTGGCATCCAGGTGGGTAACCTGGATGGTGGTGAGTCAGGTGGGTGTAACCTGACAGTTTATACTATTATTATTATATATATGTCATTCACCTAGTAAATAGGATGCTAAGGTCAACATAGGAAATTAAGGATGCATAGAGGCATAACCCGTGTCAGCCTTTCCTCATTGAAAATAACCCGCATGTCATAATTTCCACACTTGCGGAGTACATTAGGTACTCATCCTTGCTTCTTCCCTTTTCTTTTTGTACATGTTATGCTGCTCAGGTAAAAGATGATTTCAAGCAAAGGTGGAGTCCAGAAGGTCGCGTTGCTGCCAGTCGATTTGCCTGTGGCGTGCCCTGCTTGTTTATCTCTTCCGCTGTTGTTCGTAATTGTTTTAAGGTAATAATTGTTGTTTTATTCGATATAGAACTGTTTACCATATTTTGTCGTGCATGTATGATCAAACTGATCCTGGCATACATGCAGGTTTGCCCTGTTTTACATTGTGTAAAATGGGGTGTGACAAAGGTGGTATCAGAGCTATATATCGACTCTAGGCACGTGACCTTAGTTAGAATGGACTTTTAAGTTTTCCCTTTTGACCCCGCTGATGAAGACGAAGATTCAGCTCGACCAACGATGTTCCAAGGTCTACTTGAGAAGATCACCGGAAGCGAGAAGACGGTCGCAAGAAGATTTGTTATATTCACTCGTTTAGTTCCTCTCTTTGTTTAGCGAGTAAAGTCTATACCTTGCAACAACGAAAATTAGACGTTGTATTGTAAAATTAATAATAAACGAACACATAAAATATAACTTTTTCTTGTTTAAGGGGGGTAGCCCATCATTAGTCCAACTTTAATTCTTGTAACACTGATATATTTTAATTCAAATAAAAATAAAATTTTGTATTCCGTATTTTATAATGCATTTCAGTAACACGATTCATTTCGAAGATCATACTAAAAATTTGGCCGCACTCAAAATCTTAAATAATAAAAGAAATGGATTAATGTTCTAATTAATGATTCTAAAATATGTGATGCTATTTGTAAATTAAAAGCAAATGAAATTTCATTTGTAATAATTTATATGAAACATGTAATTTCTAATTCATTTATAGTTAAAACTTGAGTAGCGATGAACTGCCTTATAAAAAGTTAATTTTAACATTTGACATGTTGCACTGCTGCATTTTTGTAACACTAGTATTTTTCCAAAAGATAATAAACTAAAACGTGTAGTCAATATTTTAAAATGCACTTGATTAATATGAATTATTTTAAACACCACACACTCAAATTTTACAAACTTAAAATTTAAATCAGTTAAGGATAGATAAAATTGCTATCATAATGCTGTGTAACGTGTGATTTATTTATAAATTAAAAACAACTAACATTTCATTTTTAGTGATTTTAATATAAAATATGTAATTTCTAATTAATTTTGATTAAAACATGTGTAGTGATAAAAAAAAAAAAAATTTACCCAAAAATTAATTTTTAACGCACGTCATGTTGTAATGTTGCATTTGTGTTGTCCTTTATATTGTTTCTGAATGCATTAAACATTTGATTGAATATTAAAATTTGAATTGTAATACTTATATTTTCAAAAAGTTAATAAAATAAAATGTGTACAAAAAAAATTAGTGTATTTGAGTAGCATACTTTATTTATGAATCCACACATAAATTTTTGGGTAAACTTGAAGTTTAAAACTTAGTAAGAAAGAGTAATATTCTGAACTTAATGTTATTTGATAGGAGATATTAATAATAAAAATATATATAATTAACATTTAATTTATAGTATCTTCATATTTGAAATGAAATCTCTAATTGTTATAAAGACAGTCTATGCTTTAATAAAATGTTTCCCTTAAAGTATCTTAGACCAACTTGCCATGTTGCATTGTTGTGAATGTGTGACCCTTTATGTTGTTTTAAGTGTTTTAAATATATGTTTGAATATTAAAAATTTGAATTATAACAAGAATTAAATTATTTAGAAAATAGCATAAAACCTAGCTCTCTTTTGTCCCAGCGCTTTTGAATCTCGGGGCGAGATTCCGTTTAAGGGGGGTAGATTTGTAACACCCCAAATTTACCATGCAAGCAAATTAATTCATAATAATTTAAACATTTAAAATTTAAGTAGAAAAGAAATTAAATCAAGATATTGTTTGGAATTGTGGCATTGAATTCTTGTAAGTGCATGCATGTGTGTGTGCTTTGAATTAAAGTTTAATCTATAAAACTTGCTGCCATTTGGTTTAAATTTAAAATCTAAAATTTAACTAAGACAAAGAGCAAATCAAATAAAAGAAAAAAAAAACCAACCGTGGGCCTAAACCCAAAAACCCCCCATCGTGACCCAACCCCACCCCCCGGCCCAGCCCAGTGCGCATAGTCCCTCCTCCCTCCCTTGTCTTTTTCCTCCTGTCACTGACGCATGGGCCCCGCCTGTCGGCGCCATTCTTGTCTCTCTTCTGCCGGTCCACGCACGCGCCAAGCCTTGGATTCCCTTTTCCTTCCCCTGCTCCTCTGACCGTGGGGTCCGCCTGTCGGCTTTTTTCCCCTCCCCTGCGTCTCTCTCTCGCGGGATCACGCGATCCGCGGGAAGCTCGGCGCCGTGGCACGGACGCCAACCGGGCGCGGACGCCAAAAAAATCTGGCTCCTGCTTTGCCGCCCACGAAGCCCCGCCCTATAAAAGTCGCCCCCAACCCTAGCCTTCCCTTTTCCCCCGACTTCTAGCCTCGCGCCGCCGCCATCCCTCCTCGGGGAACAACGCCGCACCGCGCGATTCGCCATCGTTCACCGCTGCCCTGCCGCCCTCGCGTCGTGGTGCTTCGCAAGGTCACGCGCGAGTCTTCCCCGACCTTCCCCGACGCGAATCAATACCGATAGCCCGAGCCCCGGTGAGATCCGGTGAGATCCTGTCGCTCTCATCATCGTTCCCTCATTTCCTCTCGGTTAACCCTCGAGCTAACCTTCCCATCGCCTTCTCTGTGTGCCAGAACATCTCCCCGACAAGCGGATAGAGGAGGATCACCGCCGAGAAAACCATCCCGACAGTCGCCGACGGCCGTCCTCCGCCTCTCCTCATCGCGCCCCTCCTCCGCACCGTTCCACGTCCAGAGATGCCCCTAAGTAAGCTCCTCATGTTCTCCTCCGTCGATTAATGCTCTTAGGCGCACGATTTAGCTAGGTTTGCCGTCGTTTCGCGTGCTCCGACAACTCCTCCGCACTCAGCCGCCGCGAGCCCTCGGTGCTCCTTCCCGGACCGCGATACCACCGTGGATGAATTCCCCGTGGACTCCTCTGTCGGATTAGGTGGTAGGTGTGCCTAGATGATTTTCCCCTCGCCGTTTTCGTGTGCTACGGCGAGCCTTGGCCGCCGCACTTGGTGGCGCCACCGTGCAGCCGCACTGGAGAAGAAGCACAGTTCTTCTTAGGCGCCCAACCGTTGGATCTATTTTGTGCGGTCGTGATTAGAAGCTTGGATACCCCTTGGATGCATTAAATCTGGACCCTTCATTTTAAGTTGGATGGCTCACGTTAGATCTAAGGGAATCCCTTTGTACTTTTGCAAACTAGCCCCTGCGCTTTCTAATAAATTGATGTTTAGCCCTGATACTTACCCGCTAGCCCCTGTGTTCTTTGTAAATGTGGTTTAGCACTGTATAAAGCCCCTTAGACCCCCTATAAATAACTGGATTAGCATATAGACCATTGTAGCTTGCTGAATTCACACCTGTCACCCTGGTAGTTCCTGTTTTTGCATTTAAGCACCTCTAGTAAGTATTTAATTGTGTTGTTTAAGGCTGAATTGACATAAATTAATTATTTGAGTACATGGTAAAATAATCACGACTTGTGTTAATTAATTAATGTGTAGAAAATATTTGTTAATAAATGCTTAAAACACATAAAATAATGTATTCTTGCATATGGTAAATGATTCTTGGCATATAGGATAGATAAATGAAATGTATATATCATCGCATGTGATAATGATTTGTGAACTAGAAAAGTACTTGAGAATATATCCTTGCATTATAAATAATTTATAACCTATGTTTAACTTATTGCTGCATTTCATGATAAATATGTTCTTGCATACATAAATAATGTGTAATCTAGGTTTACTTTAATATTGCATGCATGATAATCTAGACCTAATATATTCCTGTCAAAACCAATGGATTGCCGTAGAAGTATGTTTTGTTAACTTAATCATCATTTAATTATGCTAGTTAAACTATAACCATAGGTACAACAAGATAAAATGTGCATAACCCCGTGTTAAGCCCTAATCGTGCGTAGGCTCCCGTTACACCGTAGGATAATCGTGTTGTACCCTTTATTTACTCGTTCTGCTTGTATGGTGAAATGTTATTGAATGTATTTCTGTATCTCTCTTTCGGTAGTATGTGCGTGTCCCCGTGATGATCGTGATGTGACGTGAAGACTTGGAAGATCAAGCATTCTACTCGTAAGACTGAGCAGCTACATGAGATAAAGAAAAGGCAAGTGTCCTTGACCACTTTGCACCGGTTAGGAATTATTAAGGACATAGATAGAATTAGCTGCATGCAAGTCTTAAATTGAATCCTATGTTAGGAATGTTTCCCTAGATTTCCATAATATTCCTTGTTGCTCTGTTGGGTAGATGTTAGGGTATTCTGTGGGTGGTTACAACTGCTTAGCCATGCTGTCTTAGTTGGGGAAATTAACTTTAATTACAATTGCTAATCTGTCTACTCTACTATTATCTGCATTACTGTGGTTCTGATGGTGGGTTGTAGTTGATAGGAATCTAGGCAGGCAGGTTTGAGTGGTGGGTGCAGTACGCACGAGACTCGGGTTCATTTGTGTTGGCGCCTGCCCTAGATTCTAAGGACCGGTTCTTGGTGACATTGCGACCAGGTATTACCGTGCCACCACATGACGTTATGGAACGGCTTAGCCAATTAATTAGGAGATCTTTCAATGAGTATGGGCAATGGATTGGTGCGGGGAACGAGTTCAGCGTTACCTGCTCTGGGATCCGCATGGCTCAAGAGGGGGCTGCCACGTCGGAGGGTGTACTCCAGTATGTCGTGGTAGGCGAAACCTTAGAGTGCTCGTACTTGTCGGGAGACCCTTTGTAAAGGCTCTGTTGTGACCTTCTGGCCACACACCTTAGGTAGTGTGTAGTGTGATTGGCTATCACCGGCAAAAAGGAGGTTCTTAGTCCACCTGGAGACAGGGGATGAAATCACAACATGTGGGTAAAGTGGTACAAACTCTGCAGAGTGTAAATCTATCTAGATAGCCGTGCTCACGGTCACGAGCGCGCCTGGTAGTACTGCCTTGATTAGTTGGGACTGGTTGGTTGGTTGGTAGCCGGGTGGTGTAACCCGGTGAGTTGGTGAGTCGGGTGGGTAACCCGACGAGTTTGGTCCCGGGTGGTGTAACCCGGTGAGTTGGCATCCAGGTGGGTAACCTGGATGGTGGTGAGTCAGGTGGGTGTAACCTGACAGTTTATACTATTATTATTATATATATGTCATTCACCTAGTAAATAGGATGCTAAGGTCAACATAGGAAATTAAGGATGCATAGAGGCATAACCCGTGTCAGCCTTTCCTCATTGAAAATAACCCGCATGTCATAATTTCCACACTTGCGGAGTACATTAGGTACTCATCCTTGCTTCTTCCCTTTTCTTTTTGTACATGTTATGCTGCTCAGGTAAAAGATGATTTCAAGCAAAGGTGGAGTCCAGAAGGTCGCGTTGCTGCCAGTCGATTTGCCTGTGGCGTGCCCTGCTTGTTTATCTCTTCCGCTGTTGTTCGTAATTGTTTTAAGGTAATAATTGTTGTTTTATTCGATATAGAACTGTTTACCATATTTTGTCGTGCATGTATGATCAAACTGATCCTGGCATACATGCAGGTTTGCCCTGTTTTACATTGTGTAAAATGGGGTGTGACATCCCCCGGCTTGGCCCCCTTCATCTCGAGGAACGCGAGGCACGCCGTGTCGTCGTTCACGTCCACAAGGGTGTTGCTGCCGCCAAACGTCCAGCCGCTGCTGCTACCCCCGAGCCTGAGCTTTATGGCCGGATCGGCGTACCCATACCGCGTCCTCGGCACCATGCTGGACCTGTAGCACAGCTCGAACGGTGCCACCGCCGGCACCTTGGCGTGTTTCCATGCGAAAGCCCTGTGGTACGCGTTCACGAAGGGGCGGTACACGTCCGGGCGGAGCAAGGTGTAGGGCGCCCTGGTGGAGAGCACGACGCCGCCGGTGTCGAGCGCGTACGCGGGGAGCGGCACCTGCGCCCAGTCGACGTCGATGCCCTTCACCGCGAGGTAGTACATGGGGCTACCCTTCATGCTGCGGAGCGGGGTGTACGCCAGCATGGACGTGACCTCCATCTCCGACGACTCCTGGAGGAAGAACGGGCCACCGCCGAAGATGATCGCGCCCTCGCCGCGGTTGGGCTTGGGGAGGCAGAGCAGGAACTTGTTTGCGACGTGATGCGAGGCCGCGACCTGCGCCGGTAGCGCCAGGCCGGACCCGGCGAGCCCGGCGACGCCCGTGGCGCCCGACGGCAGCCGCGCCAGGAGCTTGCTCGGGGCGCACGCGCCTACGGCCCTGATGGAGGCCTGGCTCACCGGGTTCCTGCCGTCGGTGGTGTTGGCGATCAGCCTCGTGTGGATCAGGCTCGCCGCCGCGCACTGACCCGTGATCGGGTTGTGCGGGTACGCCTCGCACTGCTTCTTGCAGGGCTGGCCGGCCGCACGGCAGCCTGGGGCACGGTAGGCATTGGCGAGCTTGCACTCCCGGTCCTGGCACTTGAAGGACGCCGGCAAGTGGTCGGCGGCGCAGGTCGACCAGAGGAGCGGGCCGGCGAGGTCGATGACGTGGTTGTCGCCGTCTCTGACGGGGATGGTGTAGAGGGACGTGGCGGTGTCCCTGGCCACCGGGAAGAGAACCGGGTGGGAGCATGAGGCTGGCCACGCCAGCACGAGTAGCGAGATGGCCAGGAGGAGGGAGTTGGGTCGTGGCATCTTCATCATTCGACGAAGCTTGGTCTGGTGTCTTGTGATTGGGATCTGCTCGTTATATATATAGAGAGAGCGGATAAGATCATGGTAAGTATTCTGCTGGTGTCGGTCCCTGTTTCTGAATCGTGGGCGTTTCCTTTGTTTTCGTTAATAACGGTGTCTGAACTCTGAAGCAACAACACAGTTGCTGATCTTAACTTAAGGCAAGATAATCTACAGTTACCGACTGTTCTCTCTCCACGCGGCAGCAAGACTAATGGCGATCGCCGTTGGTTGCCGAAACTGGATTAGAAAATACTAGTTCTAGCCTGCTGCTACTACCATGTCGATCAGGTCGGAAGTTGCGGCGTCGAGTGAACGGAAGCATGAGCACGCGTCAGTCCAAAACCATTTCCCGTCGCCGCAAACAAGCAGGAGGCAGCCCACGTATCCAATCCGCGCAGGTGGTACCTGGAACGGTTTGCTTGTACCGGCACCGCGTGAACCCCGAGCGGGCTGCTGTTCGAGGTTCGAGCACACCTCGGACGGCGTCAAGCGAGGGATCAGCGCCGTGGGCCTCGTCCGCTACACGTTGCCTAACACACCCACGGCCCAAAGGCCGAGTGTTGGAGGCCCAAGAGCAGGTTGTGTAGCGTTGGCTGATGTGGCCCATCGTCTTTGACGAAACCCTGTCTGCCACCTTTCTAGTTCATCTTAAACTATAAAGGAACGAGTAATTTAGGATGAAAGAAGTATAACAAACATGTGTGGCACATACAGGCAAAAGCTAAGGTTTGTAACGTAGACTGGATATATGAGTTTGCAGGAACATCACGATCGTCATCTTAAACTGAAATTTGTGGGCTCTTGACGCGAAGAGTCCATAAGCTATTCCCATTTCCTGATCAGAGTTAGAATAATTGGGGTGGGACGGAGCAATGCCAATATGCCATATCCAAGCCGCCAACTCTGCTCCGACCAAACCCCAAAACCAACTCCACGCAACCCGACGTCCACTAGTGCACCACTCATCACGACTTCACTACACAGGCTGCAGTCTGCAACTGCAAAGCCGCGCACCAGTGCACACATCGCTAAACACTCCTCTCACCTCTCGCGCCCGCCGCCACCCGCACACCAACTCACGCGCCCGTCTGCGCAAGCGCGACGAAGAGGAACGAACCAATGGCGAGAACCCGTCTCCTCCTCTTCTGCCTCGCCGTCCTGGCGCTCCACCACGCGGCGTGTGCCGCCGCCGCCGCCGCGCTCCGGTCGTCGGCCATCTCTGCGGCGCCCGAGTACCCCAGGCAGCACTCCCGCTCCCATTCCGCGGTCCCGCCGGCGCCGGCTCCGGCGCCAGCGCTTTCGGTGTCGCTGTCTCCGGACATAATGCCGGTACTCCCCTCCCCCGCCGAGGACGGCTCCGCGGTCCCGCCGTCCGACGCCGCGCCCACCATCCCCTCCAGCCCGAGCCCGCCCAACCCGGACGCGCTCCTGCCCAACTCCGCGCTCGCGCCGTTCGGCTACGCGCCCGCCGTCGCGGCGCTGTCCCACGCGCCGGCTCCGTTGCGGGCGGCGAGCGTGGCGTGGGCGCTCCCCGTGGGCTTCCTGGCCACGTGGTTGGTGTACTGCTAGCGGGAAGTCACATGTTCCTCAACACCTCGTGGACGGGGCAACAACGGCTGAAGCATGTCGGAGAGCAGCCCTCAGGCGTGCAGAGGAAAACTTGGTCATTGGTTGGTTGGATTGGCTCTGCTTCTGAACAACTGCTACCACTTCATTTCGTCAGTTTTTGTTCTACCGGCCTGTAAATTCTAGCTTTTTTTTTTTCCTTCGTTCATATTTCCGCGAGGAGGGTTACATTATCTTACAGACTTCTGTTTTGTAACCTTTGATATATATTGAGAATATTGGGCCATTCCTGTAATAAAAAAGTTGGTTGGAGGGATCACTAGTTGATTGCTCAGCTTGATCGCTTTTAATTGTAAACTTCAAATTGGCTTCTTTTCTTGCAATCTTTTGCTCGTTTCATAAGTTATACCTGCCAGCCGATTCTTCCACTGCACAAACTCCTCCATGCACCTGTAATTATGTCCTTGGGCACTACACAGTAGATGCCTAGATGGTCCTAAACAGAAAACCATTAACTATCAACTAGTTCGGCTGCAAAGAGGCCCTGCTTATACGCAATCATAGCCGTGTGATTTTTCTGATGCTCATATTGTTCGCATCTGATTAGATCATTGATAGTATACATCAGCATAGCATAGGAAATATTTGCATTTCCCGGAAAAAGTGCATGATAGTTTACTTTCTGTCAGTGCCTTTTTGAATTAAGAAATCCTTGGAGCAAACATGATAATTCACCGAAAAGGCAAGTGTGCAACTGGACCTCCACACCAAAATTCTATATTCTTACACTTTTTCTGTCCCTTTACATTGGCAGCAGACTTGAGCTACATAATTACCTCATGATTATCGGCGTAAAGCCTCTGGGCTCTGGCTTTGCCAAGAAATTAGTAACTTTTACGAAATGACCAACTGCAGCCATGTGACGATCTCGTGGTTGAAGACATCCATGATTAATTAGAGTAGAGAAGCTCATGTGACCTCTGAACTCTGTCTGCGTGCCTACCCAGAAAGAAAGAACATTGACCGTTGTCTCTGCATGTGACGTGACCTAGAAGAAGATTCACGGAAAGCTGATATATGAAGGCAGACAAACTGCGCCTAATAGCTACCGGTTGGGGGCATCCAATCCAATGATAGGAAAAATACATGAGCAATGCTGGATGGAGCATGATCAAGATGGGATCGGCCCACAATGCACGTCGTCCGTCGTCAGGCTAATAACCCCTTCACCTCACATGCAGTGTCCCGTTTGCCTCCAAGCTCGATCCCGTTTGGCCGTAATTAAAATTACCAGTCACACACAAGTACAGTAAAAAATTCTTGGAAGCGGTTGGAGCGAGGCTACTAGTCGGAACTCGGAAGAATCCTTGACGCTACTCGTAACGGCGCGCGGAATGGAACTCCATCTCGTTGGTGGTATACGCCGTGTCGTTTTGCTGGCAGCTTCATATCATTGGAGACCGGGCGGGGCTACATGATTCCTGCAAGAAGAGACGAGGCGCCTAGGATTCCATGTGGGCCGTACACGTACGACGATAGAAGTTGGGCTGGGCCAAATTGTTTATTTTTCTCTTGCCAAGCGGAAAACGGGAGAACCCGTGGACGGTGGATCGTAGCCCGCCACCACAAGACCACGAGTTTAGTTTAACGCAGGAGCAGCAGCTTTCTTGTCGCTTTGGTTGACGCGCCGCGGCCGTGGATGCTACGCCGAGCCCCCGGCCTGCTCGCCGCAACACCAAACATCCTTCTTCTTCCTCTTCCCGCCACCAGAAGCAAGCTCCTCCGGACCTCGCCGCCTCCACCCACCTTCACCGCCTTTGCATCCTCCTTCCACCACCATGCTGCCGCTTCCGCTGCCCACCACCCGCTCGACGAAACGCCTCGCCGGAGAGCGGCCGCTATCGTGCGCGCCCTTATTACTGCTTCCTCCTCCTCCGGGGACACCAGCATCGTCGCGTCCCTCCACTGCGCGTCTCTCAAGTCCGGCGCCGTGCTGGACCCGCCCGTGCGCACGTCACTGCTCACCGCCTACGCCAGGGCGGCGCGCGGCGCCGCCGCGCTGGCGCTGTTCGACGAGGCCGTCTCCCCCGACGTCATCCTGTGGAACGCCGCCATCGGCGCGCTGACGCTGAACCTCCGTTACGGTGACGCCGTGGCCCGTTTCCGGCGGATGGCGCGCGAGATCGGGGACCGGCTGGATTCCACGACGCTGGTCGTCATGCTGTCGGGTGCGTCCCGCGCGGGTTATCTGCGGCACGGAATGGGACTCCATGCCGTGGCCGTGAAGAGATGCCTCCTCGAAGACGCCCATCACCAGCTGAGACTGTGGAATGCCCTCGTCGACATGTACGCTAAGTGCGGTGACTTCGGCTCCTCCGAGGCTGTTTTTCTGTTGATGCCGTATAGAGACACCGCATCCTGGAACTCTTTGATAACTGGAAGCATTTTTAACGGGCAAGCTGATGTCGCAGCATTCTACTTCAAGGAAATGACACGCTCCATCATCGTTCAGACAGATGAGGTCAGCCTGTCTTCGGCCCTTTCGGCCTTCTCTCGTCTTGGGGATTCTTTCAACTTCGGGGAGTCAGTGCATAGCCGAGCGATAAAACTCGGATACGAGGACACTGTATCTTGCTCGGTAGCGAATTCCTTGATGACATTCTATTCCAAGTTTGGGTTGCCAGAGGCTGCGGAGAAATTGTTTGCCTGGACTTCCAATAGGAATTTAGTATCGTGGAATTCTTTGATCAAGGGTCTGGTCGATAACGAAAGAGTCCGCGAGGCCCTTACCGTGTTCCAGGACATGAGATCAGAGAACCAGCCAGATGTTTCTACTTTGGTGACTGTAATCTCATCTTGTGGTGATGAAGCCCTACTTTTTGAAGGGAAAGCAGCCCACGGATACATAATCAGAAAAGGACTTCTTCATGAGGAGCCGTCGGTAGGAAATAGCTTACTTGATTTTTATTTGAAATGTGACGAGCCATCAACTGCAAGCTTGTTGTTTAGAACAATGCCAAGAAGAGACTTGGTATCATGGAACACGATGATTTCTGGCTTCTCGAGAAATGATTCGCTAAAAGAAGAAGCTCAGTCGATGTTCAAAGGATTACTTTCTGAGGAACTACACTGCAGCTTGACCACTATTCTAGCCATCATACCTTCATGCTCTGGTTCAGAGGAACTTAGCTTTGGCAAAGCACTTCACGCTTTCAGCCTGAAGTATGGATTCACGAGTGGAGTTTCAGCTGTTAATGCTTTGATGCACATGTATATAAGCTGCGGTGACTCATTGGCTGCCTTTGCGCTGATGGAAGGAATAATACCGGTGTCTGATATTGTTTCGTGGAATACAGTCATAGCTGGCTGCCTACAAAATGGGCACTACAGTGATGCATTGGAAGCATTTGGTTTCATGTGTTCCTCTTTGGCCATGAGCCCTGACCGTATTACAATAGTTAGTGTATTATCAGCATGTGGAAATCTTAATCAACAATCACTCGGGAAATCCATACACTGCATGGCATTGAAGAATTCGCTTGGATCTAATTTAAGGGTGGAAAATGCTTTGTTAGCCATGTACTTCCGCGTGGGAGATACTGTAAGTGCTGAGTTAACTTTCTATTACATGGGAGATAAAAATTTGTGTTCCTGGAATTGTATGATCTCTGGTTTTGCGCAGAACAACAAAAGCTGGAGAGCGTTGCAGTTCTATCAGAAGATGGAGGATTTCACTCCTCCTAATGAAATATCTATAGTCGGTATTATCTGTGCTTGCACACAGCTCGGCGATTATAGACATGGAAAAAGCATACATGGGCATGTGGTCCGGTCTGCTCCGCAAAATAATGTTTTTATTTCAGCGTCACTTATTGATATGTATTGCAAGAGTGGAAGACTGGATATTGCTATAAGTGTATTTGAAGTTTCTGAAAAATCAATTGCTGGGTGGAACTCGATGATCTCTGCTTTTGGGTTCCATGGACACGGGTTGAGATCCATAGAGCTTTTCTGGAAGATGAACGGTTCTGGAGTGAAGGCTACGAGAAGCACTTTCATTGCTCTCTTGTCAGCTTGCAGTCACTCAGGACTTATTGATGAAGGGTGGAAGTATTACTACCTCATGTCAGAAAAGTTTGGTATTATCCCAACCACAGAACACCATGTGTGCATTGTAGACATGCTTGGACGGGCTGGCCGGTTGCAGGAAGCACTTAAATTTGTGGAGAGTTTATCATCCCAACAAGCACATGGTGTGTGGGGAGCGCTGTTAAGTGCCTGCAGCAGCAAGACTGAACTTAAGATGGCTGAATCCATTGCCAACCATTTGCTCTCTTTGGACCCTGGAAATAGTGGCTATCATGTGACTCTTTCTAACCTTTATGCTTACCGAGGCATGTGGAGTGGTGCAGTCCAAGTTCGGAGCATTTTGCAAGATAAAGGATTCATGAAACCACGTGGTCATAGCATTGTTGGGTAGACTTGGATAAAAAACTATAAAAGCTACATGGTGCCAAGAATCACAAAAAATATTTGCTCACTTCACCGATTACTTCCAGTAGGCTCTCGCAAATGTGTCACAGGTATTTTGAAGCCTTTGTTACTCTGTTCCTCGATGAGAACTTGGTCAGTTCATTTTCATCTGCATCACATAATTTTCTATTGTGTTTTTATTCAAGGCTATAGTTGTTCGTTCGGTTGTTACTTTATGACTATTGTTGGATTAATTGTGCAAATATCTAACGGCAAATGTTAAAAATGGAATTAAAACTGTATTGTTTTTTTCTGGATCTATTTGAAAACTTTTTTAGGTCATTTTATGAAGTTTTGAATCCGGCATTTGTTCTGTTTGGACCGGCCCTGAAAACAGTGGCTTTTATGTGACTTTTTTCCAGACCTTTATGCATACCAGGACATGCGGAGTGGTGCAGTCAAAGTTAGGAGCATTTTGCAAGATAAAGAATTCATGAAGCCAATTGTTGGTTAAAAGGTGGATCAAAACCACAGCAAGCCACTAAGCTCCACCGTATCAAAAATCACCAACACAAGAAAAAACACTCAAGTACTTCCTGCAGGGTCTCTCAAATGTGACACTGGTATCTGATTCGAACACTCTGCTGTCCACTCTATGTTTTCCATTGACTACTTTCTGCACTAGGTTCGTAAGGTTTACCAGGAAGATAAAAATGACTTATCCAGTGCTGAAAGCTCCCTAACAATGTGGGGTTGGTAACGTTTTCTCGTCTAATATGTAAGGAGGCTGATTTGAACCTAGAACTCCAGGACACAATGTTTAGCAGGAAGATGATTAAAATTTTTAACTGATTCATGCTTCTGTTTTTATTTAAAGAAAGTCATTCAATTCCATTGTTGATTATTTATTGACCATTGTCCACTGGAACTTACAGTCTGTCACGCAAATAGAATTAAGTACATTTTGCCTGAACTGTTCGAGGACACCGGTTATTCAGTCGAAGAAACAAGGCGTTGAGATGGAGACATCGCCGAATATAGTGTCAGAGGAAGAGAGGAAGCGGGACATGTGACTGACTGGCGGCGACCACGGCGTCAGTCGTGCGTTTCACAGCCCGAAGCTGCTACAGTATCTGCCACGCAGGTTTCGGCTGCATGCTGCCGGCGGCGGCTGTGATCCCGGTGCGTGACTGCCTGCGCGGTCGATAGACGGTGGCTGGCTGTGTGCATGGTTAGTTATAGTCACTGCCACGCGAGGCCAACATATCAGGTTTAAGGGCGTATGAGAAAAATACTCGAAACTTGGGGGGATGGTAGGTGAGGCATTCATTAGAGGAGAGGACTACCTCACTACCGTCCGGTGGTATGATGAAATATGAATGGATGGCTGTGCGACACACCACCACCCAATCACCCCTTTCACTCTCTCCCCTCATCTGCACCACTCAAACCGGTTGCTGCTCTCCATTTCCCCCTTCCTCCTGGACACCAACCCCTGCTTCCCCATCCAGCTCCTCCCAGCACATCGGTATGATGAAGGCTCTTGCCGTGGCCTCACCGGTCTCGGCACGGGCACATCCCCGCAAGTGCACAACAGGTATTGTCCTCTTTGGAACTGCAATCCTGTTTCTATTTTCTTTTAGTGGTGCAGTGCAATCGTTTCCTGCGAGCCTGTGGCCAATGTATATGAAGATATATGTTGCACCGCATGTCAAAGTTGTCACTGTCTGTCTTACTGAGGTTGGGGTAAACATGACCTTAAGTTCGCGCCTTTGTGGTAATTTGCAATTCAGCCCGAATCAGTTTATCGTTCTCCGTTGGCCCGTCTAGTGTTGTGCGGTTCAGGGAGCCGCATCAGGAAAGTTCAGATGAACTGCTTTGATGTTGTAGTTTTAGAACAAAAGAAAGATATTCGGAGAAACTGGCTTTATAATGAATTAATAGTAGTCCTATGCAGAAAAAGGTGAGCAAACAAAAATATTTACTTCATATATTGTTCAGAATGTTCGGGAAATAAAAAGTATGATACTCCCTCCGTTTCGAATTGTTTGTCGTCCAGACAGCATTGCTCGGAAGGGGAGCCTTGGCGCAGCGGTAAAGCTGCTGCCTTGTGACCATAAGGTCACGAGTTCAAGTCCTGGAAACAGCCTCTTACAGCCTCTTCCCCGGATCCTGCGCAAGCGGGAGCTACATGCACCGGGCTGCCCAGACAGCATTGCTCAGTTCATTTTTAGATCTCCTAGTTGTCTGAAACGACAATCATTGGAGAACAGAGGGAGTACATCAAAAAATGTAACTGTGTTTAGGTGTAAATGGACTTGATCTCTCTGTTCTTATCTTAACACACATGACTGTCCATATGAAAATCTTAAATTTAAATGGAGGCATAACCGTATGAGAATGACGTTATCAGGCTTCTGCAGCCGAAATTTTTTCCAGGCTTGCTACTTTACACAAATCAGGGAGCATTTTCTTTTCCTCGCATTAACCTGTTTAAAAGAGATTGACCTTCTACATTGGACCTGAATGCCCAACATCTGACAAGATTAACTTGATCTACAGAGCAGCCAGAGCTTATATGTCTGAAAAAAAATATATACTAAAGCTTCTGAATGAGCTATATTGTACTCCTCTAAAAGTTTGTCACATTTTAGTTTAAAAATGGACTAAAAGGTAATAAACTTTTGAGGACGGAAGGAGTATCATATTGAAGGTATCCTTCATAAGTGAAGCAGAAAGCTCATGTATAGCTTACCATGTTTACCACTTACTTTTGAATGCCAAGGTGATTCTTTTACTTATCCATGGAATCAATCTTTCAGTAGCATGTGTAACTCTGTCTTAGGTCTGTTTACTTGATATGTGCGCTTTGAGGCCATTGTTGTTGTCTGGAAAGCCAGTTGTGTGGGGATACAATTTCTGCTCGTGGACTTGAAACCTGCCGTTTCCATTTGCCAATCTGACTGACATCTCACAACATGCAGGTTCAGTCAGGCAACAGAACATGTACTCCTCCTTCAACGGCGTGTCCCTGCAGTGCCGGCCAGCCTCCAGACCACGGCCAGTCTGCAGCTCCCGCTCGACGGTGCAGGTGGTGATGATGGCTAAGCCTTCGATCCAGTTCATCCAGGGCACGGACGAGCAGACGATCCCGGACGTGCGGCTGACCAAGTCCCGGGACGGCAGCAACGGCGTGGCCATCTTCACGTTCGAGCAGCCGTCGGTGTTCGACTCGTCGGCGGAGCTGGGGGACATCACGGGGTTCTACATGATCGACGAGGAGGGCGTGCTGCAGTCGGTGGACGTGAGCGCCAAGTTCGTGAACGGGAAGCCGGCGCGGATCGAGGCCAAGTACGTGATGCGCACGTCCCGGGACTGGGACAGGTTCATGCGCTTCATGGAGCGCTACTCCCAGGCCAACGGCCTCCAGTTCGTCAAGAACTAGCCATCGATCTATCACCAGTCCCGAGGCCATGGCCCTTCTTTTCCCTGACGCCGCCTCATTGAGCTTATGTTCAGTGTAACTTGGGTGTTGCTACTCCTGGGCTAGACAGCTTGGTACTAAGCTGTGTGCCCTGCGTTTTTTTTCTTTCCGTTCTGATATGATGTGAGTGAAAATTTTGTAGAAAACATGCTACAAAATGGGAGGTGTATTTGTTGCTTTCTGCACCTTCACGAGGTGCGCATCCTATTTGCACATTGGCTATCTTGAATCAATAAAGAACTCCATCAAATGTGCTTAATTTCGGTTGAAGATTTGCCAAGATAAATTAGTGTAATAATCTCAATTAGTAGCCGGTTACTGTTGTAGGTCACCGTGTGGAAAGACATGAGTAGATTGTGCTTGCTTATTAGCTGCGGCAAGCGCGATAAGAGTAACAAACACTTGATGCGGCCGTGGCGTATAGCGGCCACGGGCGGCTGTGTCAGTTTGCAGCCGACACGCAACATGTAGCCGCTCTGGAAGCCAGCCTGGAATATGGAGCAAACTGCCCTCCCCTGTCTCTCTACTGCAATTTGTTGACCCAAAGAAGGGAAGAAGAAGCTGTAAATTGCTGCTGTAAACTATTGTAAAAAGTCTTCCAACGGGAGCTTTGGGTCAGTACCTGTACTAGTGCCCCAAATCATTCAGACACATCTGCCCCTACTGTTCACGAGCCTGGCATCCGTACTAAATTCTACCATGTATGATCGATCTACCACTGCCGAACAGAAGAGCAACCATGTAAGTACGTAGTACAGTAAGTAATTCCGTAGCAGAAGAAGGAAGCACATTCCCTTCCAACCTCCTCCGCATTTACCGCCGTATCATCGTCAAGAAATGTCGCAAGCGAAGCTTATGAACACCATTTCTTCAGGTTGCAGACATGCCAGCTTCAGCTTTGTTGGGGAGGATTGGGTTCCGTTTGTCATGTGCGTCTCTCTTCACGTCCTTGTCCCGCCATTCCTTCCTTGGTCCACGACTCATGGCTGGCACCATCTGTCAGGCTAATGTGATTGACTATGTCAGCTTAGTTGTACTCTCTCTGTTTCCATAAACTTGTCACTTTATAGTTTATTTTTGAACTAAAAATTGACAAATTCATAGAGATGGAAGGAGTATTTTACAATATTCTTTTTATTCGAAATCGTCAGCAATAGCTTATTACGTGCAATCTTCACAGCTGTACCGCATCAGTTATTCCAAGTACTAGGTCAATACCCCCTCTGTTCTCTCTGTCCGGGCTCCAAGTAAGTAACTCCACCACCCGCAAACAAAAACAATTGCGCGTAACTGCAGCAGCAGCAGGCGACGAGCCGGAGTCGGAGGGACAGCCAGACAGGGAGGCAGCTCATCAACCGGGCGGCGAGAGGAGAAGGAACCCGGCAAGCTCTCCTCCGGGCGGAAACCCTAGCAGGCTGAGCGGCGCCCAATGGCGGAGGAGGGCGAGAAGGCCGCCGCACCTACGCCTGGCGCGCCGGCGGCGGCGGCTGCGGGAGGAGGAGGAGGAGGAGACGGGAAGGAGGAGTCGGAGAGCGTGAAGCTCTTCGTGGGCCAGGTGCCCAAGCACATGACCGAGCCGGAGCTGCTCGCCATGTTCCGCGAGGTGGCCGCCGTTGACGAGGTCACCGTCATCAAGGACAAGGCCACCAGGGTCTCCCGAGGTGCGGATCTGGGCTCGCCACCCTCTCTCTCGGCTCGATTCGGCGCAATGCTGAGCCGTTCCGTCGCCCAACAGGCTGTTTCTGGCGCTCTGCTGAGCTGTTTTTTTTTTATAATTATTTCACTAGTGGGGATCTAGTTGCTCCAATGCTAGGACGAGATCTAGCGTCGAATTCTCTGGGTGCTGCGGTTCGAGCACGAATTGGAGCTCTGAATTACGTTAGCTTGCTGGTATTTGCTTCAATGCCGGTAGCCTTTTGACTTTTCCGTGTTGACTCACCGTTTCTGCTTACAAGCTTGAGAAAACTTGTGCATTCGGTGTGCCTCAATGCAAGCTTAAAACTCGCTACAATTTCGTGGAATTTGTGCGACTTTTAGCTATTTTGTCAGGTTGCGGCAGTAAAACTTTTGTGCTCGGGGAAGTGTGTTAGATTTAGCTGGAATGGCCGTCTCTGCAAACTAGAAACATAGCTTCGTTTGCCTAGAAGTTGAGTGTGCCATATGACGTAGACAAGCCGTTATCTGTGCTACTCTAGTCCTCTCATTGTGTACACTTTGTTTTTTACTCATTTCCTTCTTCTGATCATAGTTGTTTACATGCTATGAACATAATGCAGGGTGCTGCTTCCTCATATGCCCCACAAGGGAGGAGGCTGATAAGGCCATAAGTGCCTACCACAACAAGCACACGCTCCCTGGGGTATGTGACCATTCAAACTTTTACTTCCTTGCCTTCTAGTATTAGCATGTTTTATATCGCCTCTGTGTTGGTGGAATTGTTACTGACTGAACTTACTGTAGCAACTTAGCTCTTTCTCTATTGCAACCTACCATTATATATCCCATATCTCCAGTTGGCAGGGGGCACACTGTCACCTAATCTGTCTCTTTATCTGTTTAGTCGGATCAAATGAACAAACTCTTTTACTTAAGAGTAGAATAAAGTGGAAACCCATCACAAATATGGATTATGAATGACATTCCGTGTTATCTTGTCCAGTCTTGTCAGATTGGCGCCTCGTAATCTTCATGTCGCATCATGGTATTTTACAAAGTTAGTCTTCTTAGCTTCATTCCTGGAAATGTAATCTTGATAATATCCAGTGTTGTGTAATGGGATTCGGTCACTCTCACGTCAGAAGGTAAAGGAGAAAGGGGATATTAGAATATTTTTCATGGTTTGTCGTGCCATGTGGATGTTCTGATTTTTAGACCCCCCCCCCCCCCCCACCCCCAACACACACACACGCACACGAAGCTATAATCTCGTTTAGAATCTCAAGAGAGACTAATCAAAACATGTGGGCTAACTGATATAGGGTATATTTGGCCAGAGGGCCTTAGCCATACTTGTGGAGTTGTTATCTGAGAGCAACAAAGTTGGGTCTATGAAAAATTGACTTCTGGTCACCAGTCACATAATGACCGAGGCTTGTCTCTGTGAGTGACAGCATCAGCGTGGCACAACACCTACCATATGTTGGACCGCCAATTTGGTTATCATGCTTTTGTATCCATCTTGTATGGAAAACAAACTTTTTGTAGTTTCAGTTTTGCTTTTTAGTGGAAAACAGTAAGGATGTGTTTGGTTTGGGGACAAAATAGGACGGGTTGGGTTCATCCCTATTTTTAGGGATAGAATGATCCCATTTTTTTGTTTGATTAGCGGGATGGAGTGAATCCTGTTTTTTGTTTGATTGAAGGGATCATTAGGGACGAGAATGGACGGCGTCAACTAGTCTGTTAGCTGATCCTAACTAAGACATTTCATCGAACATCATCCTCGTGTCTCCTACTTTCACAACAGCGGCTTCTGCGTCCCCTCCTGCATTGTTGAAATGCATGGTTCGATGAATGACCTGACAAGCAACACGAGAACCTTACCATCCGACACATGCAGGAGTGTACTACATGAGAAATCTCTTAAATTTTGTTGACTCTTTTTAAAGCAAGAATTTTGCTCGAAGTGTGCTCCTTGCACTGCATGCCTGAAGTTTTCTGAAGATAAGAATGGTGCCATAGCAAATTGCTGATCTCTGCAATCTCTGGACACGTTGTTGTGCTGATGGAACGGAGTGTCAGTCACCAAGCTGACTCCAGCAGCGAATAACAGCACCGGCCAGACCTTCTCCGCCCCACTAGCTGCAACCGTGGCGTCGTCAGCGTCGCCGTGTGGTACGCCTCCGGGGGCATTGACGCCATAGACAATGGAGACGTTGACCGCAACTTTCTCGAACACGCAGCCGCCCTGGAGGATGCAACTGATCCCACCAAAAGCCGTCACCAGGCACGCGTGGAGGTCATGGCCGACGTTGACGCCCTGGCCTCGTGAGTGAACGACTCCAATGCTTGGGGCCAGAGGCCCGCGCCGCGCGCGGCTGCTGCTGCGGAGGCGCCGTGGTCGCGAATACTAGAGCGAGAACGAGGTGGTTGAGGACGTCGGTGCTGGCCAGAGCAGCGTGGAGAGCGCCAGCCGGAGCTGCTCAACGACTCGACGCTGCCGCTGTGATTGGAGTCCACCCCGCTCGAAGGAGATGCGGTCGCGACGGAGGCGAGCTGCGCTGCGAGGGCGAAGGAGAAGCGCCAAGCGCCCAATGGTTGAGGCCGCGTCGGAGCAGAGTGCACACATGAGCGACGGAACTCAGCGAGGAAGCGGCCGAGCGGAATGATGGAAGCCTCACGGCGTTCGGGTGGGACGAATTCGTCCGGCCAGTTTTGGAGGGACGACGGTGTCCCGCATCTACGTCGAATATTCCATTTGGGATGGTTCCATCCCCTATCTGTCTCTGAAACAAACACTATAACAACTAGGATCGCCCCATCCTATCCCAGCATATCCCTCAAACCAAACGCACCCTAAGGGTAGCACTGCGTGTGCGTGCGTGCGTGCGTGCGTGCATGCGTGCGGGTGCGTGTGCGTGTGTGTGTTGTGTTGTGTTCTGTGTGTGTGTATTGCGTATGGTAGATAAAGTTACAAAATTAGAAGATATGGCATCCAAGATGTCATCTTCCAACTTTAGAAAGAAGTAGATATGGCACACCTAGTTGAGGCCCCAAACCAAAAAATGGACTCAGTATGGTAAGCCTAAAACTGACTGTTGTTAATTGGCCCCCCACTGTCCCATCGAACATGGGATGTTTTTTTTCCAGTTAGATGCAACAGTTGAGTATGAACAATACTTGATGAGGTTCTAAATTGCTGGAACATGCATACTTTTGTCTATGGACTATGGTACACCAATTGCAACCAAAAGTCCGCATGAATAAACATCATGATTGCACTACAACTTATACAGATATACAATGGATAGTTGTTTTAAATTGAATGCTTCCTTTCTTGAGTTGTCTTGAACAAAATAATTGCATCAAGAGAGTGACTACATATCTAACCCCACACCTGCTAAGTTGGGTTTTTGTTGAGTTGTGAAGTAACATCACATCATTTCAGGTACCTAAAAGAGGAAAAGTTCACCAAATAAGGATTGTGATATGAAAGATTCTATAAAACCTCGTTACTTGGACAAAATTTGTAGTGCTTTGTAGTTGGTTAAGACTGAATATGTTGAGCCGTTGAGTTAGATGCCGCCATTAATGTTTTTTTTTTTGAGGAAAGCCTGTCCTTAATGTTGATGCCTTGTTTGAATATGGTTATACGTATATCATGTTGTATAATATTTACAACAACAACAAAACCTTTGTCCCAAGCATGTTGGAGTAGGCTATGTTGTATGATATTTGCAAAATAAAAAAATTGTAGGTTAATCTGCTTTCTTTGACACTCATTGCACCCTTCCATTTTCTGTTTTTACCTCAGGCATCAAGTCCTTTGCAAGTGAAATACGCTGATGGCGAGTTGGAGAGGCTGGGTATGGCTACTCTTTAATAAAAAAATTCTTTTACTTCATTAAATATAAGATAATGATGGGCAGTTGTACTGAAATGTGTACTAAGATCTCATGTTTATTCTTTTCATGACTTCCAGAACACAAGCTTTTTATTGGAATGCTCCCAAAAAACGTCACAGATAGTGAATTGACTGATTTATTTTCTGAGTATGGAAATATCAAGGACTTGCAAATTTTGAGAGGTTCACAACAAACCAGCAAAGGTAAGAGCAGACAAGAGCAAATTTTGAGAGCTTGACTCTGATGCTTCATCATCTCAAATGTGTATCGTCAATTAAATTTTATTTTTGCAGCTGGCTGTGCCTTCCTCAAATATGAAACGAAGGAACAAGCACTGGCAGCTATTGAAGCTCTAAATGGGAAGCACAAAATAGAGGTTTGTCATCCCAAAGCAACAATTTGTTACTTTTGAAACTAGCCTGACATTTTTTTTCTTGACATATTTTGTGTTTCAGTTATGCAAATATGCTCATAACTCAGATTGTTCTTGGCTAACCTATCCAATCTCACCTGACTTTTGTTTAAAAGTGATGATTGCATTGCTTTTCTATCTGGGCACAGTACAAAATTTGAAATCGTGTACACTTGTGAAATTGTTTTTGCTGATAAAAATAAGCAGAGGCATTGAAAAGAAAATTCGCCTAAGTGATTGGTAAAATGTAGTGAAGCCAAACTAGTTGTTTCTTTTGGGGACGGAGGATTATTTAGTGTAAACATTTTCTGTTATTGTATTTCTTATAGCTAATTTTGACACCTTGTGGTTGCACTATATTATCTTTGTTGTATTGACAACTAGTGAAGCCAAACTAGTTGTTTCTTTTGGGGACGGAGGATTATTTAGTGTAAACATTCTGTTATTGTATTTGTCGGTACCCTAAAAACCATACACCCCCTGAGGTTGCAAAGATCTCAAGGGAAGGACGTCTACTCAAATTAAAGACCCTCGGAGGCCCACTTGTCAGACATAACCGGACCTGCTTCTCCAACATGGTTAACCCCTAGGTTGCCACGTGTACTGCCAGACCGGAGCTACTACCCACAAGGGTGAAGCTCCGGGCTAGGTACCGAAACGGCACCTCCGGACTTAACCCCTGACCGAGAGAAGCTCCGGACCTGGCACGTGCCAGGCCACCCCGGAGCTTCCCGCTTCCCACAAGCAAGCTCCGGAGCTGCCACGTGTCCAAACGTCGGAGCTGGCCGCCTCAAACCTCCGGAAGACGTTGTAACGACTCCGGATCGTCAAAGGATAGCCGCGGACTTCAAGACCCGATTAATTGTCATTAATTCCATGTTAATGACACTTAATTGGATAATCTTAACACCTGTAACGGCACTGTCGGGGCCCGTTACAGGGTTATTAACAACAATTAATCGTGTATCAATACTAGTAACCGCCGGGGCCACATGTCGGGCCAGGCTAACTTGTAACGGTTTGTCCTTGTACTATAAAAGGACAGACCGACGATACACAAGGCACGTGCTGACGTTCGAAGGCTCTCAGACACACAAGCTAATACAACATCACACACCCGTGGAGTAGGGTATTACGCTCAGGCGGCCCGAACCACGTAAACCACTGTGTCACTCGTGTCCAATCGTGATTCACCTTCTTGAGTCTCCGCGCGCCCACACCGAACTACAAACTCCTTCAACACTTTAGTAGTGTCAGGAGATCTGCCGACTCCAACAGTCGACAGTTGGCGCGCCAGGTAGGGGCGCCTGAGATTTTCAAGAATGGTGAATTCTGCGGCTGGATCATCCAACGGGCAACCTGCTGCTCAGGCCGTCGGAGGCAATCCCTCCAACATGCAGCCACCGGCAGGAGCCTCAGCACCAGCAGGAGTCACACTCCCACCACCACCATCTTCTCCGGCAAGACGTGCCGAGCAACATGATGGTGCACCGGCGTCACATACTGCGCCTGCAAGTCGTGAAAACCCAGAACACGCGCTTCATGCAGCGCGTGCTCTTCTCCAGCGACCACCACCTCCGGATGCATCTCAAGATGCTATGGAGCAATGGAGGGCTGATGTTGAGCATTTGGTCGCAGCAGCGGCCGAACGCCTCAACAACCAGGCTCCTCCTCCTTCAGGGCGAGCCCCGTCGCAGCGACGAACGTTGTCTGGAAGACTTGGTCCGCATGTCTCCAACAACCGAAGACGAGCTGCGTCACAGCAAGTGACATCGTTGCCCTCTGGGGCACGACGCACCCATACGGCATCTCGGCTTTCGACGCACGACCTCCGGGCGGAGCTTGATCGCCGATACCGCCAACAGGATGGCCGTGTCCATATCGAGCGAGCTCGAGAAAGACGGGATGCTCAAGACCTTTCTACTCTGGAAGGAGTAGGAGGAGGCTGTTCCGCCCTCGCCATGCACCTGCGCATGGTTAGATGGCCACAGAAGTTCCGGCCACACTTGCCGGAAAAATTCGACGGGACTGTCAACCCCGTAGAATTTCTGCAGATATACTCCACTGCAATCTTAGCAGCTGGAGGAAACGAGGCCGTAATGGCCAACTACTTTCCAGTGGCCTTAACTGGGACCGCCAGGTCCTGGTTTATGAGCCTTCCACCCAACTCTATTGACAGTTGGGAGGAGCTGTGCCGTCAGTTCACTGCCAACTTCGGGAGTTCATACACCCGACCGGGCACTAAACTGGACCTTTTTGCGGTCGTGCAAAAAGGGGGAGAATCTTTGCGGTCATTCATCCAGAGGTTCTCTCAGGTACGTAACACAATCCCTTCTATCTCAAGCGCTTCTGTCATTGTGGCATTCAGACAGGGTGTACGAGACAAGAAGATGTTGGAGAAGCTGGCGATCAAAGAGATCACCAGCGTCACGGAGCTCTTCAGCTTGGCAGACAAATGTGCCAGAGCTGCGGAGGGCCGTGAAATGCACTCCAAACCAGCCTTGGAGGATCACAAAAAATCCTCCAAAGAAGAAGCCGCTACCTCCGGGAGTGGCAAGAAGAAAAAGAAGACCAACGGCAAGAAGAAGCCGTCGGCCGGCACATCCAACGTTGCAGCCACTGCAACTCCTGGTGGCCGGGGGCCACGCCCTGAGAAGCGACCTCGACCGTCTTCCGAAGACGGCGGCAAATCCAAAATGTGGTGCCCCATTCACAAAACGGGCAGCCACAGGCTGGAAGACTGCCGGGAGGTCCAAAACCTTGTCGAGCGCTACAACAAGCGCCGGGAAGGGTCTCCTTTCCGACAGAGGGAGGGAAAACAGAAGGTTGACGAAGTTCCGGCTGAAGAGGAGTTAGGGTTTCAGGACCCCAAAAAGGTCCTGAAAGCCGTCTACACCTCCGTCGACGATGACTCCGACGTCTCCGACAACGAGCGTCGGAAAACCATGAACACCATCTTTGGTGGATCATGGGACATCACTTCTCGTCGTGTCATCAAGACTATGCGGCGGGATATGGCTGCTGTAGCTCCTACAGCTAGACCGGAGCCACATCGAAAGTGGATGGATACACCCATCACTTTTGATGCTTCGGACTGTCCTCAAAGCATGGTTGGAGCTGGCCAATTACCCTTGATGGTATCTCCCACCATCAACAACATCCAGCTCCATCATGTTATGGTGGACGGAGGTTCGGGGCTGAACCTTATAAGCTTTGAAGCTTTTACCAAACTTCAGCTTCGACCTTCGGATCTTCAGCCCTCTCGACCATTCTTCGGAGTAGGTCCGGGGGCCATTACCCCACTCGGAGCTATAATTCTCCCCGTTACCTTCGGGACACGGGAGAAGTACCGCACCGAGAAGTTGGTCTTCGACGTCGCTCAGATCAACTTACCATTCAACGCCATCTTGGGTAGACCTGCCCTATACAAATTTATGGCAGCTGCTCATTATGGATACTTGGTGTTGAAGATGCTAACACCAGTAGGCGTTCTCCGGATTCGTGGAGATCGCACCGCCGGAGTAACTGCTCTGGAGGAGCTCTATGCACTCACCACTGCGCAAGAGGAGGACTCCAGACAGGGGCAAGCTCCAAAACCTCCGAGCATTCGGCAACGAGGCTCAACCTCTGCTCCCCGTGTACAACCAAGCGGCGACACCGACATCCCCGTCAAAGTCGTCCAAATTGGTTCCGATGTCACTCAAACCACCCGCATATCGGGTGGGATGAATGACAAATAGGAACTCGCGCTCATCACTTTCCTCCGGGCTAACGTTGACGTATTTGCTTGGCAACCGTCACAAATGCCTGGGATCCCCAGGGAAGTGATTGAGCACAATCTGAAGATTTACCCCGACGCTCGGCCTGTGCATCAGAAACCTCGGAAGCAATCTGTAGAGCGACAGAACTTCATCCGACAAGAAGTGAAGAAGTTGCTCGAAGCTGGATTTATCCGAGAAGTCTACCATCCAAAATGGCTGGCAAACCCAGTCGTTGTGCCCAAGGCCGGCGGGAAACTTCGGATGTGCATCGACTACACCACACTGAATAAGGCATGTCCAAAAGATCCATTCCCACTACCTAGAATAGATCAGATAGTGGATTCCACCTCCGGGTGCGAGTTACTGTGTTTTCTAGACGCATATTCTGGATATCATCAAATCAGGATGTCTAGGGAGGATGAAGAGCATACTTCATTCATCACAGTGGATGGATTGTATTGTTACACAGCCATGTCGTTTGGTCTCAAGAATGCAGCCTCAACTTTTGTACGAGCTATGTACAAAACTTTCGATGAACTCATCAGAGACATAGTGGAAGTGTACGTTGATGACATCGTGGTCAAAGTCAAAAACAAGGAGTCCCTCTTAGACACCTTGCAGGCTGTCTTCGACAAGCTGCGGGCCACCCGCACGAAGCTAAACCCAGACAAGTGCGTCTTCGGGGTTAGTTCCGGAAAGCTTCTTGGTTTCCTGGTAAGTCACCGGGGCATAGAGGCTAATCCGGCGAAGATAAAAGCCATTGAAGACATGCGGCCACCAACCCGCATCAAAGACGTCCAAAAGTTAACTGGATGTCTAGCAGCCCTCAGCCGGTTCATTTCAAGACTGGCGGAAAGAGCACTTCCCTTCTTCAAGTTACTGAGGAAGTCCGGACCATTCCAATGGTCTGAAGAAGCAGAGAAGGCATTCCAGGAGCTGAAAGAGTTCCTCACCACCCTACCAGTCCTGGTAGCTCCGAACCCTGGTGAGCCTTTGTTGCTTTACATTTCAGCTACTGACGAAGTCGTCAGTATGGTTCTGGTTGCGGAGAGACCGGAACTACCCAATACTCAGGAATCCAGACCCTTTCGGGAGGGTCCGGAGGTTCCTGAAAGTGGGTCTGGGTCCCAGCTCCCAGACTCAAACCCACAAGAAGCCACTTCAGAGGACCCGGACCCCTCCGAGAGGGTCCAGGTCATTTCTGAAGAAGCTCCGGGTTCCTCCACTCAGAACCCGGAGGTCCCCGAAGAGAGTCTGGACCCCTCCGAGAGGGTCCGGATCAATGAAGAGGAAGCTCCGGACCCCTCCGGGAGGGTCCGGACCATTCAACGCCCGGTATACTTCATCAGTGAAGTGTTACATGATGCCAAGACTCGATACCTAGAGGTGCATAAACTGCTTTATGCAGTTCTTATTGCCTCAAGGAAGCTTCGACACTATTTCCAAGCTCACAAAGTCTCGGTGGTGACCTCATATCCACTTCGAGCGATCCTGCATAATCCCAATTCAACTGGGAATATTGCAAAGTGGGCAGCGGAATTGGCTGAATTCGATCTTGAATTCATTCCGAGACAAGCAATCAAGAGTCAAGCGTTGGCAGATTTCGTGGCAGAATGGACTCCCTCTCCATTAAACCTTGGGGGCCCCAGCGAGCAGAAGACGAAACCTCAAGTTCCAACCTTCACTAAGCCTCATTGGACCCTTTACTTCGACGGCTCCATGCAGAAGCAGGGAGCCGGAGCTGGAATCCTTCTCCTTGCACCAACTGGGGAGAAGGTGAAACACATGGTACACCTTGACTTCAAGGCAACCAACAACATGGCGGAGTACGAAGCACTCATCTATGGATTAAAGGTGGCACTATCATATGGTGTCAAGCAATTGCTGGTCAAAGGAGATTCACAACTCGTCATCAAGCAGGTGAAGGGTGAATGCTCCTGCAATAATCTCCAGCTGGCTGCTTACCTCCTTGAAGTCCAGAGGCTTCAGAAGGACTTCGAAGTCCTAGACCTTCACCATGTTCAGCGTGCTCACAACGCTGAAGCTGACGAACTCTCGACCAAGGCGTCAACTGGAGCTCCGGCTCCTGACGGAACCTTTGTCCGGAGGTTGTCAAAACCCACAGTTCAGCCTGCCGAACTGAACGAAGGGGGCGAGATCAGCATCCCGAAGCTGACGGTCCCGATGGCCCTGTTACCATGGCAGCCATCAAGGGTCGTAGGTGCTGCCGGAAGCTCCGAGCAACCCAACACGCAAGACTCAAATGCTCAAGTCAGTTCTGATGCATGGATCTCGGAGATCCGGAGCTACTTGAAAGACAATATCCTTCCTGACGATGATGTATCCGCTGATCGGGTAGTCAGATTGGCTAAAAGATACACGTTGGTAGAAGGGGATCTCTACCGGCGCGGTGCCAACGGCATCCTAATGCGGTGCATCACAAGGGAAGAAGGCTGCGAGCTCCTCGCAGAAATCCATGGAGGCGAGTGTGGGAACCACGCATCTTCCCGCACGCTGGTCGGAAAAGCCTTTCGGCACGGCTTCTACTGGCCTACAGCACTCCAGGATGCCACTGAGCTAGTGAAGAAATGCAAAGCATGCCAATTTCATGCAAAGCAAATTCATACACCTGCTCAGTCCTTACAAATGATACCTCCTACATGGCCTTTCGCTGTGTGGGGGATGGACATCTTGGGACCCTTCCCAAGAACCGTCGGAGGTTACAAGTTCCTGTACGTCGCCATCGACAAGTTCACCAAGTGGCCGGAAGCTACTCCTGTTGTGACGATCAACAAACAATCTGTAATCAATTTTCTACAATCCATCGTGAGCAGATACGGAGTCCCAAATAAGATCATCACTGATAATGGGACTCAATTCACGAGCTCCGCATTTCAAGAATATTGCGAAGACCTCGGCATACAAGTTTGCTACGCTTCCGTAGCTCATCCTGCCAGCAATGGACAAGCCGAGAGAGCAAATGCAGAGATCCTTAAAGGAATCGAAACACGCACTTATGAGCGCTTGAAAAAGCACGGAGCCAATTGGATCGAAGAGCTTCCGCCCACTCTATGGGCCAACAGGACTTCTCCAAGTCGGGCAACCGGAGAAACACCCTTCTTTCTGGTGTACGGAGCTGAAGCGATCCTTCCTCCGGAAATCACCTTGGGTTCCCTCCGAGTCCGGACCTTCGACGAAGCCGCGCAGGACTAGCTCTGGCGCGAAGACCTAGACCTCCTCGAGGAGGGAAGGTGCCAAGCAGCTGTTCGGAATGCCCGATACCCCCAAGCTCTACGGCGCTATCACCAGCGGCATGTACACAACCGACAGCTCGAGTAAGGCGATCTGGTGCTACGGAGAATACTATCCAGAGAAGGGCAAAACAAACTCTCCCCCAGCTGGGAAGGGCCCTTTCGAGTGATCAAAGTATCCCGTCCCGGAAGCGTTCGCTTGGCTACCGAGGATGGGACACCTCTCCCAAATCCTTGGAACATCGAGCACCTCCGTAAGTTCTACACTTAATTCCACGGAGGTGAGTCTGAAGTAACTTGAAATGTATGTTATAGAGTCATTGTACAGAGTCGGGTAGTTCCTCCGGGAGAGCAGCCGGACCTTTCCCGAAAGGTTTGAAAAGCTCATGCAACACTTGACACAGTCTCCGGACTAAAAGTGTGGCTAGCTACCCTGGGTCAAACGAGAAACCAAACACACTTAGCCTGGTTCCGTACCCTAAGAGTGTACTTGTTTCCCCTGTACCCCGGACCTATAATGAAAGACATCTTCATGTGAAATAGACTCCACGTGCATTCATCTTTGCATAGGCTCGACATTTTTATTTTTCTCTTTCTTGTCTATAACAGAAACGTGCAATTCTTAAGAAATTCTATTTTGACCGGTTTACATACGATTCGAGTTGAATTGTCAGATTTTTTGGATTTAAATATCGTCTGTGGCCAACTCGCCTGAAAGCCGCCAAGCCATTCTAGGGCCGGAGTGCGCTATCGACTTAGCCTGGTCAAGCACCCTAAGTACGCCACTCTACCTACACCCCGGCAGGCCGAAGTAAGGTGGGTCCATGGACAATTGGATCTAAAAGAAAAGACAATTCATCCAGTCGTATTAAAAATCGTGTTCAACTTAAAATTTTCTTAAGAACCGTAAGCTGCGACGAAGTTATAGACAAGGAACGAATTTTACTATTTTTCTTGGCTTAAGTGTGCAGGAAAAATGAACCCTACGTTGATGGGAAAAACCGGAGCTAACCAAGCTCCGACTCCCACCAGGGCGTCAACCGTCGGCGTAGACTAAAAGATGGTGAGAAGACCCCATCACTGGAGTCTGTTGCCAACAAACCAAGTGTGGCAAAGGTCATTGCCGGAGCTGCTAAGCTCCGACACCTTGGAGTATTAACTATCGACGCTCAACGTGTTGATAGAGGCTATTGCCGGAGCTACTAAGCTCCAGCGATGGACAGTGCCGGAGCTTCTAAGCTCCGACAACTTCATGGGACCTTCACTATCAAAAACTTCGGACCCAAATTCCACAAGTTCGAAGTAAATTCGTCTTCAACAAAACTCGACATCCTTTTGGTACATGTCCACAATCAAATTGTGCACATCTACCAGGGGGCCAAGTGAAGATAAAGATGTTGAAGACAAAAGAATGAAATTCGCAAAAAATTGGGGATTTCATTTCATCTGAAGACCGGAGATTACATCTGGAGACAAGGGATTACAAAATTGAGGAAGAAGAGAAGATACAAGTAAAGGCTAAAAGAGACGGTCCTAGACCCTATGGAAGAACTCGACGACTTTCTGGGCGACCTCCGACACGCGGGCTCGGGTAGCTTCGCTTTCTCCTTCGACGGGGCCTTCAAGCACCGGGTCCAGAAGAAATCGAGGGTTCCGGCTGGTGTAGCACGTCAACACATATTCTGTGACGTTCCTAGCCAGGGATTGCCCCTCGACCTCCAGCTGGTCCGCGATGACATCGCCCACCTTGGAGAGCTTGCTGCCTGCGGCGCTCAACGCTTGCAACGCGAGGTCAGGCTCCGGCTCCGGATCATCCGGGTGCACGGGGCTGAAACCCATCGGCGTCAGTGCGTCGTCGACCTTGCCCAGGAACTCCCAAATCTGCAGGGAGTCCGCCTTCCTCAAGTTCTTCATCTCTTCCAAGGATCTCCGGGCCGCCGTCAGCTCCGAATTCTCGCGGGCGAGGCGCTCAACTTCTTTGGCGTTTTGCTGGATCTTCGCAGCAACCCGCTTCTCAAGTCTTCCGAGCTCCTCCTCCCGGAGGTGGATCTTATTCCGGCGGTCGACCAGGTCCTTCTCCCTAGCCTCCACTTTCTTCTCCCGGGCGGTAAGGGCACACTCGTATTCGTAGAGTTCCTGCCCCCGCACCCAGGTCTTCTCCTCCTCCTCGAGGCAGCGCTCTTCCAATTTCTTAGTGCGCTCCTCGAGGCCCTTGTCCGCCAGAGCTGTTTTCTCAGCGAGCTCTTCTTCCCGTCGCAAGACGCCATCCCGTAGCTCTAGGAGTTTTTGCTCCTCATCCTCGAGCCGTCTTTCCCTCCCTTCAAGTGCCTCTCGGCGCTTGATGAGTGCGGTGATGATGGCCTCGAGCTGATCAAACGGAGCATTGGCCGCGTCGTTAGCAGCCTTAGCTTGGTCATGGAACTCCCGGGATTGAGCGTCGAGGGTGTGAGTCATGCTCTCCCTCTCATCCAGCAGCTCACCCCAGAGCTCCAGGCGGATCTTCTCCCGCCTGATCCATTCCTTGTCATCCGCAAGCCTCGACTGTGCCAGCTTAGTCTCGAATTGGAGCCGATTACGCCACCGCCTAAGGGTTTGGCGCTCCTCTTCAAGAGCCTTGCTGTCGTGGAAGAAGGCCAGTTGGACCTGACGTAGACTGGAGCAGGCGTTGTCGATGGACATCGACAGCGAGATGGGCTCCGGACCTGCTGGGATCTCTTCCGCTGGTTCCAGCGGGTCTTCACTTACAAAAATTGGGTCCCACTCTACGAGAGTGGAACCCCGAGCTTCCAAAGCGCTAGGGCCCTCCTCCTGGATGGCCTCAGTCGCCATCGAAGGAGGTCCCGCCGCCAAGTCTTCATTTGCCCCCTCAGGCTGGGGGCCAGCGACTTCGTTCAGGCACTCTGGCTCTGCCACAGGTACCATCGACGTCGTCGCCTCCAGTGGCTCCAGTCGGGACACTTCTTCTGAGGGAGGCTCAAGCTCCCTCGCCTCTTCAACCACCGGTTCTGCGGCCGGCGCTCCAACAATCACCGGCTCTGCGACCGGAGCTTCGGAAGTAACCGGCTCAACTACCGGAACTACTTCAACTCCCGGCTCGCATGCCGGGGCTTCAGCCACCTCCGGCTCAATCGCCGGGGCTTCAGCACTTCCCGGCTCCGAAGCTGGGACTGCTACTTCCCCCGACTCAACAGCCGGAGCTTCTACTTCTGCAGCACCAGGACCCGGAGCTTCCACTTCTAGGACGGGTGCCGCTAGCGCATCTTCATTCCCGTGGTCCGGCGCTACCACGGGAACTTCTGGAGACAAGTCGAGGTCCATGACCACGACAGCCGGCGCCGGAGCTGTCGCAGCCTCCGCTTGGGGCGGCACCGGGGCTGGAGCAGAAGCCCTCGCAGCCTCAGACACTGTGGCTGAGGGCGGAGCTTCACTCCCCTTCTTGGGAACGCTGCAGATGAAGAACGAAGAAATTGAGCAAACAGATGCTACAATTAAAACGTTAATCGAGGTAAAAAAGAAAAATTACCTTGGAAGGCTCACGCACCAGCTTGCGCGGAACCTCTTTCCCGGACGATCCGGGCTGGCCACGGTCGGCGTAGGAGCTCTGGGAGGACTCCCAGGACTTGCTACAGCCGCGGGCGTTTCCCGGGTCGGAGCTCTCCCTGATCGGGAGGAACTCCTGGACCTGGAGGCCCTCACCGCTCCAGATGCCGGAGTCGCACGCCCGGAGCTAGCACCACGGGAGGGATCCACCACGGGGACAGTCGCACTTCGGGAGGACCCCACCGCCGGAACAGTAACGTTCCGGATGGACCCCACCACGGGGATAGTCGCCACGGCGGCAGAGGATCTTCCTTCCTGAGGAGGGGGAACCGGGGGGAAGTGGCAGGCCCGACGGACCTTCCGTCAGCATGTCGCAGCTTTCTCTTCCGGCTCTCCGGCTCCTCCGCCAGCTCCTTGCCCTTGCCGATGACCTCAGCTCTTGGCTGTGGGACAGGGGCGGAGCCGTCTCCGGACAACCCGGGGATCGCCAACCAGGTGGTTGATCTTCTCTCGACGACACCAAGGTCGTCAAGCGCGGGCATCTTCCGCCGGAGCTCCCTGCTGAACTCAACTTCCACGTTCAGAGGGAGGAAAGCCGGCGGCGGAGTCAAGTAATCTCCGTCAACGTCGATGCCATGCTGGAATTTCTTGAGGTGAAACTCCAAGGTCTTCCCCACCATGCTGGACTTCAACCCGGTCTCAACCCGGTCCTCGTCCATCACGCTGTTGAGGGCCCAGGCGAGCTTCTCCCTCCTCTTCAGCGGCGCCCACCTGTTGGACAGGAAGTTGCAGAACACCGCCTGGGGAGTCAATCCTCCCTTCACACATTGGCGGATCCTGGTCAGGACAGGATCGAAAGCTTCCGCCAGCACCGGAACTTCACTCCATACCGACGTGTCAATGCCGGGCAGACCGTCTGGCAACTCCAACCGCTCATGCTCCTCCACCCGGACGACTACCCAATCTTTCTTCCAGTCATCCCACTTCCCGGAAGGGAATGACCGGAGGTACTTGAACGGGCACTTCTTGCGCTTCACGAAGTAGTAGAAGCCAAGATACTCATCGCTTCGGCCGGTGGTTTGGACGGTGAAGAAGGTTCGGAAGAGCTCGATGCAGGGAGGGATGCCCACCCACATCTCGCAGAAGTGGACAAAGATGGACACAAGGAGAATGGAGTGAGGGCCAAGGTGGTACAGCTGCAGACCATAGAAGTCCAGCAGCATCAAGAAGAAAGAAGAAAACGGTGGGATCAGCCCCACCATGGCGTACGAGGAAAAGTACACCATCTCGCCAGAGTGCTCCTTTTTAAAGGGAAGCTCTCCGCCGGCGCGGACCGAGCGGTTGAAGAAGTCCGAAGACCACCCCATGAGGGCCCGGACCTTCTTCAGATCGCTGTCCGTCTTCAAGCGACTCTCACGCAGACCCAACTCCATCGCAGCACAGCTAGGCAAGAGAAGAGGAGCAAAGTACAAGTCGGGAGTTTGAGCGCAAGAACAGATGGGAAGCGTAAAGAACTCCCGACGGTGCGCTTTCCTTCTTAAGTAAGCCCTCGCAACGCTTGGATGGAAACTGCAGGAGAGTCAAGGATACTACTCAAGAATTCAACCCTGCCGATGACAAGAGGGCCCGGGACCACCCTGACGATCAAGTCGAGGTTCTTACCCAGGCGAACAGTTGTCATCACGAGGCGGGAAACCCAAAGGCGGCGAACTGACAAGGCGCGCGGAACCGATACGGTTTTCGTATCGGGAACCGGCGACCTTCAATTGCGAGAGATCCGCACGTCAAAGATCTTATCTGCCGCCTGAGGTGCGCCACGCGTCGGGATTTAACCGTGAAGCCCCGCCAACGACACCTCCGAAGACCCTTGAAGACTCAGTTCAAGAGTCGCGAGTATGGACCCACCTCCGACGGAATAACTTCACCCCGGTGGCTTTCCCCGGAGGTAGGTCCAGGGGGCCACTGTCGGTACCCTAAAAACCATACACCCCCTGAGGTTGCAAAGATCTCAAGGGAAGGACGTCTACTCAAATTAAAGACCCTCGGAGGCTCACTTGTCAGACATAACCGGACCTGCTTCTCCAACATGGTTAACCCCTAGGTTGCCACGTGTACTGCCAGACCGGAGCTACTACCCACAAGGGTGAAGCTCCGGGCTAGGTACCGAAACGGCACCTCCGGACTTAACCCCTGACCGAGAGAAGCTCCGGACCTGACACGTGCCAGGCCACCCCGAAGCTTCCTGCTTCCCACAAGCAAGCTCCGGAGCTGCCACGTGTCCAAACGTCGGAGCTGGCCGCCTCAAACCTCCGGAAGACGTTGTAACGACTCCGGATCGTCAAAGGATAGCCGCGGACTTCAAGACCCGATTAATTGTCATTAATTCCATGTTAATGACACTTAATTGGATAATCTTAACACCTGTAACGGCACTGTCGGGGCCCGTTACAGGGTTATTAACAACAATTAATCGTGTATCAATACTAGTAACCGCCGGGGCCACATGTCGGGCCAGGCTAACTTGTAACGGTTTGTCCTTGTACTATAAAAGGACAGACCGACGATACACAAGGCACGTGCTGACGTTCGAAGGCTCTCAGGCACACAAGCTAATACAACATCACACACCCGTGGAGTAGGGTATTACGCTCAGGCGGCCCGAACCACGTAAACCACTGTGTCACTCGTGTCCAATCGTGATTCACCTTCTTGAGTCTCCGCGCGCCCACACCGAACTACAAACTCCTTCAACACTTTAGTAGTGTCAGGAGATCTGCCGACTCCAACAGTCGACAGTATTTCTTATAGCTCATTTTGACACCTTGTGGTTGCACTATATTATCTTTGTTGTATTGTTTCAAAAATTCTTGCTTAGTTTTATCCATATGTATTTTAACAAGTTTCAATATATTTCATAGGGTTCTAGTGTGCCTTTGGTTGTCAAATGGGCAGATACAGAGAAGGAAAGGCAGGCTCGGAAAGCACAAAGGGCTCAATTGCAGTTATCGAATATGTCCAATGCAGGTCCCGTACAACAATCATCATTATTTGGAGCTTTACAGATGGGATATATGCCTCAATATAATGGATTTGGTTATCAGGTAAGTTGTGCTATTCTTTTAACCTGCTTTACATTCTACATGCCACACAATTAAAAATGTTCTATATAATATCAGCAGTAAATTAGTCTTATTCCACTTTTAAGATATCGTTTTTTACAAATTCTTTACTGAAAGTGCTTATTCAGAATATATTTATGCTTTTCTTGGGGCTGGAAATTTGAATATGTTCGACTTGCATTCTTTTCATGAAATAGAAGAGCTACTTCTGGAGCTTCAGTGAACTGAACTTAGTGCTATAAACAATGAAAATAAACTTCAATAGATACTGATTTTGGTGTTCTGTACAGCCGCCAGGAACATACGGACTTATGCAGTACCCCCTATCTCCTCTGCAAAATCAAGCCACCTTCCAGAATATGGTCCAACCTGTGAATCAAGGAAACTCTGTAAGAGGAGTCAATCCTGAACTGTCACCCAGTTCAGTTCAGAGATCATTTAATTCAATGCAGTTGGGCAGCCCTTATCCTACTGTCCCTGGTATGCAATATCCTGGGTCATATCCTGGTGGCCTCATGAACAATCGGCCTTTTGGAAATCCTCAGAATTCAATGAAAGTTCCAAGTGCAAATGCCAATTCCACCATACTTTCCAGTCCCAGCAGTAATGTCGGTGGACAGATTGAAGGTTAGCCACATTCAATACCCTGTCCAGAGAGTAGATGTAGTTTTTAGCACACAAATTATGTCCCTGTTTATTTACATTGTCAGTATATTGTGTGCATTTTTGTCTACAAATCATGTAGACTGTCCATTATTGCTTACATCTCTGCATCAGAAAATGCAAATGTGCCCAGCACAAACTGGAGAATGATTGAGAGCACTTGGTTCGTAGGAGCTAAATCAATGTGCTAATATACTTAACTCTATAATCGTTTTAGCAGCTGATATTGTGATGCCCATTCCATTCTGAAGCCAAATAATGATTCTACAGGTCCTCCTGGGGCGAATCTATTTATATATCATATCCCACAAGATTATGGAGACCAAGAACTGTCCAGTGCGTTTCAGAGTTTCGGTCGAGTAGTGAGTGCTAAGGTGTTTGTAGACAAAGCAACGGGCGCCAGCAAATGCTTCGGTAAACCTCCTCTATCTGTATCTAGCTGTACCTGTGCACATATCCTGCTAATTGCATTAACCTGTTGTGTAACCGGTCCCGCAGGTTTTGTGAGCTACGACTCTCCTGCTTCAGCACAGGCAGCCATCAGTATGATGAACGGTTTCCAACTAGGCAGTAAAAAGCTCAAAGTACAACTCAAGAGAGAAAATAGCAAGCACAGTAAACCCTATTGACGGGAGCAGTTGTTGTGACCACGCGACCAGGTTGTGGGTACATATTTGTCAGATAATTTATTGTTACTACTCGACATCGTTTCCCCAAGCAGCAGCAGCAGCAACAGTCCGGCACCGCCATCTAAGTGGGAGCCCGCCCGTGTATCTTCTTTGTTCAGTTCACATTCTTGCAAAATTGTCACGTTTTTGTAATTCATTGCAGCATAGTCGTAGCATTTGTACCATTAGATCCCCTGGATTACACAAGACTATCAATTCATTCAATTGTCGCCTTTTCGCCTAACAAAAATCGTTGTCTTTTTGCACTGATTATTGTTTTGCCGGCCATCATGTCAAGTGATATCTGATCTTAGCCTGGGCGCAGCGGTGGCCGCTATGCGGCAGCTAAAGCGTTTTAGCGGGGCGCAGGTGCCGCAGCGGGGACCGCGATGTCCTCGGTAAAATGGCGCTGGCGCCTGCGCCCCGCCAACTGTGGCGTTCCCTGTAAAGCCGGTATGAGGAGAGAAAATGGAAGGGAAGAGGAATAAAAGAAGGAAAAAAAATAATGAAAAAGAGAAGAAAGGGATAAAATAAGTAAAAGTTGGTATAGAGGTGTGATATAGAGTTGAACGATCGTGGGGAACGAAACTGTAAAAAAAGGAATCTTTTAGAGATGAGATATAGAGATGGGATATAGAGGTCCACAAGTGTGGACAGTCTTATACTTTATATTCTTGTTTCACAATATGTCAATATATCTCCATCTTTATATCCTTCCCCTCTCACCTCTCATTGCAGTGGTTCTGAAGCAGTTTGTTGGACCGCATTCCCGCCAAAGGCTGGTAAGTGCACCCGTATCTATGATGGGCATTAACTTTTGTTTCCTCCATCTACACAAACAAAGTTCCTGGTCACGAGGATCATCGTCTCCAAACCAACCATTCACCTGCTAACCACATACCATTAATTACTTGTTGGCGCCGACACTGACAGTGCTTTTTATTCGAAAGTATGGCCGGGGGTGCGTGCGAACCAGCGGCGAAGGGCCCTCCACGAGACACGCCGCCAGGTACAGTCTGGACACCTAGACCGGTGGTTGCCGGCACGCCGGCAGAGACAGGCCGATGACGCTCGCTCTCCGTGCACCGGCGGCCGGCGCGGCCGAGCAGATGCGGTTGCGGCGTGTTGTCCGGTGCTGACTGCTGAGGCCCACGGTGGAGCCTCCGCCGGGTGGACCGCGCTTGCGCGCGCTTCGTCCTTGAAACCACCACCTCCCGGATCAACACTGTGGGTGCCGACATGCTAAACAATGTTAGTGATGCGGGTTCGTCGACATGCAATTTGGGTACTTGATGGTCCACTACTCGGATCACTAGTTAGACCATCCGCAGCATTTTCTCTAAAACTTACTCTATCCCTCTATACTTCCAGTATATCCTCTATACTTCCAACATTTCACTCTGGACACTTACTCTATACTTTCAGTAATCTACTCTATATTTTCAGTCTAATAAGTTTTACAATGAACCATTGCGGATGGTCTTAGTGTACCCATGCATGTACAACTAGACCGTGCGAGTTAAACGAACCAGACAAGTAGTGAACCCCCCCCCCCCCCCCCTAGCACAACACGCTGGCATGCCATTATTGTGCTTGTCCATTGCCATGGCCGGTGTGTGCTTGTCATGGGTCTCGCAAGTCATACGTCCTGTGGCCTGTGGACTACAACACTTGCACAATAATGTAGTAATCGCAAGGAGAAGGAGGTTCGATGAAGGACGCTAGCGAAGGAAATAAACTCAAACTGAGATTTTATTTACCCATAGTTCATAATAAGTTGCAGGCAAGATGAAGCGACAAGCCGCGCGCGATTAGCAATAACGAGGAGCTAGTATTATTATTGACACGATCGAGCTAATCAGATCCAGCTAGCTACGCCTTGTCCGCCGGCAGCCGCAGCAGGGTGCGACGACTGCTGCAGCGCTGATCCGGCGGCCACCGCAGCCGGTGGTGGCGACCTGCTCCTGACCTTGCCGTAGTAGTACTCCGTGAATGGCGCGAACTCCTTGTCGGCCATGGTGGGCGACGACGGCGCGACCTGCATGAACATGTAGTTCCCCGCGAAGAGGTCCCCGATGTAGGGGCGCCCTTCCATGAGCCGCGCCGCCACCTTGGTCACCGACGCCCGCACCCTGCCGCCCGCGGCCGCCGCCTTCCGCCGCAGCGCCCGCGCGAGGCTCGAGATCCTCAGCCGCCGCGGCCCCCTCCGCCGCCCCCACGCCCTGGTGGTCGCCCCCCTCCCCTGCCTCCTCCTCTTCCACGAAGCTCTCCTCCTCGCGACCGCGGCGCCCAGCGCGCGGTAGTAGGAGTGGTAGTAGTCCTGGATGGAGGCGGGCCGCGGCGGCGATTGTTGTTGGACGTCATGTTCCCGGTGAGAGGAGGAGGGGAGCTTCTTGAGCTTGCGGTAGGAGAAGCTGCTCGTCATCAGGTAGGAGCCGGCCGGCATGGCCGTGTCGTATACGTGTGGAGCTCGAGCTCTCTGTCTGAAGGATGGGAGCGAGAAGGCGGCCTTTGGTACGTAGCTAGAGCCTAGAGCAGTACTAGCTGTGGACGAGTTGTGCTAGTGAGTGTAATTATCTACTCCCTTCGTTCTGAAATAATTGTCGTTTCAGACAACTAAATAAACTAGAAATAAATTAAAAAAGGTTGTCCTAACGACAATTAAAACGAAACGGAGGGAGTACTAGCATGGAGCTCGTGCGATGACGAGTGGTTCATCTCATAATCTGGATCTATCAGGTCCGGGTCCGTGCAGGGCAAATTGGGGTGACGTGGACGCATGAGTGATGAGTAATCGAGGGCTTCAATGCGGTTGGCCGATGGGTAGGAGGCCGTTGAGCCGGCTGCAGAGCAGTGATCTCCTCCATTATGACTCGGAGCTAGCTTCACCTCCATTAATGACTCGGTCATGCAGGCGGGCGAGGGTCCTCTGACGTTACTGCACGGCTTGACGTGGTCGTCGACACGTGGGACTGGTTCCACATGTCAGTGACCACGCTCTACGTCAGATAATCCTCATCCCATGCAGGCATCGTCACTTACTACTACTAGTATTAGTCTCCGTTTGGTACGGTTCTATATTCACTTAGAATTCGAAAATGTTTTAGTTTTAATATAGAGACGGTTCGAGACTGTGGAATATAATCATTTTAGAAATCGTTTGGTTAATATTTCTCTTTCAGTTTTAGTTGAGAGGAGAGAAATATTAAATTGATCCATTTAACATTGGCTAGTTTATGATTGTTCTTCACTAAATTAGTCTAAGATCGTAATGTTGCTCTTAGTGGGAATGTTGTAACATAACATGGCTGTTATTTGGTTTCTGTACGTTTTTATTTTGTTTGTATTAACATGTTGATAAGTTCAGAAACGGGAAAAAAAGATAAAAGATTTTGGCCGCCGATCTAAGTTGGAGTGAGATTCAGCGAATAAGTTGTGGCTCGAGAGTCGGAAATTCCAAAGCGTTCTAAGGTGGTGGCAAATTTTTGTATTTTTTTCTAGAACTTGAACCTAAATTACGATTGACCGAAGTGTTCCAAGGTGTGGAACCTCCATAGTTCAAAAAAGTGAATCACTTCAAGGTGATTCTCTCTTAAAACATTTTTATTTTTACCGTTTGTATCAATTTCAAGTGATTCTAATCAGAATCAAAAACACTTCATTCATCCAAACGGTCCCTTAGTATCGTTGCCGCGTAGCGCACCGCACTGCAATAGGGAGGAGGGTTTCGTGGCAATGCATGTGTCAACCGCCTTGCTGCTGCTGGCCCAGCCGCCCCTGCGCCAGCACATCATCACCGACAGAAGGAAGAAGAACCAGGTAGTGCAGTAGGAGCTCCTCGTTGATTGGGCGGAAGTGGAAGCCGATGGGCAGCCCTCCTATTTCCCCTGCGTGTCGCAGACGTGCCTCAATCTGCTCGACCCGAACCAATGAAACGAAACGAAGGATGCAGGTGTTTGGGTCGCTCTACATTGTGTTATGTTGCTCGCGACTACATGAAAAATAGGATGGGCTTGGTGTCATCGGCGGCGTGAGCAGGGGACCGCGGGCGGCAGGCGTGGCGCAGGCAGAGGGGCTGCTCGGGTTTCTGAGGGGCGATGCAAGGAAGAAGATTGTGCGATGGGTGCCACTCTACTCTAGCGCTGGAACGGATAAGGATGAGTAGCAATCGAAAATGAGCCTTAGACTGTAAATCATAGTGGATATGTGAAAAATTAGAAGATGTACTGTAGGGATATAGGAATAGTTCTTATGATTCATGGTGCTTGAGCTACTACATATAAGTTAAAATAAGTTTGAGCTGCTTTTTGAACCACACGTTAGAGTCTTAAATAGTTAGTAGCAGTGACTTTGACCATCTAGTGATTTGATATTATGAACCGAATGTTTTTATCCTTTCTAGTGGATCCTATTTATTAATGTCCGAACGAAATCAATGATTTAGAAAATACTTTTCAAAAATAGCTTACGTACTAATTACAATCATTTTGAATGGAAAGTTGCAATGACACGCAATCACTTGTTACTCTATTATCGCACCCTTGTTAACAGCACGTCTTGCTTTCATATTCCTGCGACTCTAGCTCCTGATGCCTTCAATTCCCAAGCGATATGCTTGTCTTCGATTACCACCCGGTATGCATAATATGTCTAATGCTTTAAACTATCAACAAGATTCCTACCCAACAAAAAGAGGCAAACGTGCTATCTGGTCCTATATAAAGAAGAGTCACGCACTTGGTACCCTGCTAAATTACTTCTCCATTAACTACAAGATTCACATCATTAAATTACTTCTCCATTAACTACAAGATTCACATCATTTACAGGCTTCAATGGCGATCATATTGTGTCAGCTTCAGGGCTCAGGCTTCCACCTACGGTGGACATAAAAATCGGGACCGAAAAACTGAAACCGAAAAGATCGAAATATCGAGTATCAGGTACTTGTTCGGTAATGAATGTTAGTAATCGATAAATAAATTTTAGGTTCGGATACCACTCTCGAGTATCAGAAATACCGAATAGTCGATCTATCACATATCAAGTTAAATTATGGTATATAAACTATGAATAATTCATATTTTAATATTTTATTTGTGAGTTGTGATGTGTGAAGTCGTTAGATTTAACCTTTTATTTATGAACCGTCATTTGTAAACTTATAATTTGCTGACCCGTGAGATTAAATACATGAATGATATTAAATTTGTGTGAGCATGACATTAGTACTGTCGGTACCCTAAAAACCATACACCCCCTGAGGTTACAAAGATCTCAAGGGGAGGACATCCACTCAAATTGAAGACCCTCGGGGGCCCACTTGTCAGACATAACCGGACCGGTTTCTCCAACATGGTTAGCCCCTAGGTTGCCACGTGTACTGTCAGACCGGAGTTATTACCCGCAAGGGTGAAGCTCCGGGCTAGCTACTGAAACGGCACCTCCGGACTTAACCCCTGACCGAGAGAAGCTCCGGACCTGACACGTGCCAGGCCGTCCCGGAGCTTCCCGCTTCCCACAAGTAAGCTCCGGATCTACCACGTGTCCATACGTTGGAGCTAGCCGCTTCAAACCCCCGGGAGACGTTGTAACGGCTCCGGATCTTCAAAGGACAGCTGCAGACTTCAAGACCCGATTAATTATCATTAATTCCACATTAATGACACTTAATCGGACGATCTTAACACCTGTAACGGCACTGTCGGAGCCGTTACAGGGTTATTAGCAACAATTAATCTTATGTATCAATACTAGTAACCGCCAGGGCCACATGTCGGGCCAGGCTGACTTGTAACGGTTTGTCCTTGTGCTATAAAAGGACAAACCGACGATACACGAAGAGAGGACTCTCGAACATTCTGAAGCTCACAAGCTAATACAACACACACACACACCCGTGGAGTAGGGTATTACGCTCAGGCGGCCCGAACCACGTAAACCACTGTGTCACTCGTGTCCAATCGCGTTTCACCTTCTTGAGTCTCCGCGCGCTCAAACCGAACCACAAACTCCATCAACACTTTCGTAGTGTTAGGGGATCTGCCGACTCCAACAGTCGACAGTTGGCGCGCCAGGTAGGGGCGCCTGAGATCTTCAAGAATGGTGAATTCTGCGGCTGGATCATCCAACGGGCAACCTGCTGCTCAGGCTGTCGGAGGCAATCCCTCCAACATGCAGCCACCGGCAGGAGCCTCAGCACCAGTAGGAGTCACACTCCCACCACCACCATCTTCTCCGGCAAGACATGCCGGACAACATGGTGGTGCACCGGCGTCACATTCTGCGCCGGCAAGTCGTGACAACCCAGAACACGCGCTCCATGCAGCGCGTGCTCTCCTCCAGTGACCACCACCTCCGGATGCATCTCAGGGTGCCATGGAGCAATGGAGGGCTGATGTTGAGCATTTGGTCGCAGCAGCGGCCGAACGTCTCAACAACCAGGGTCCACCTCCTTCAGGGCGGGCCCCGTCGCAGCGACGAACGTTTTCTGGAAGACTTGGTCCACATGTCTCCAACAACCGGAGAAGAGCTGCGTCACAGCAAGTGACGTCGTTGCCCTCTGGGGCACGACGCGCCCATACCGCATCTCGGCTTTCGACACACGACCTCCGGGCGGAGCTTGATCGCCGATACCGCTAACAGGATGGCCGAGTCCACATCGAGCGAGCTCGAGAAAGACGAGAGGCTCAAGACCTTTCTACTCTGGAAGGAGTAGGAGGAGGCTGTTCTGCCCTAGCCATGCACCTGCGCATGGTTAGATGGCCACAGAAGTTCCGGCCACATTTGCCGGAAAAATTCGACGGGACTGTCAATCCCGTAGAATTTCTACAGATATACTCCACTGCGATTCTAGCAGCTGGAGGAAACGAGGCCGTAATGGCCAATTACTTTCCAGTGGCCTTAACTGGGACCGCCAGGTCCTGGTTTATGAGCCTTCCACCCAACTCTATCGACAGTTGGAAGGAGCTGTGCCGTCAGTTCACCGCCAATTTCGGGAGTTCATACACCCGTCCGGGCACTGAACTGGACCTTTTTGCGGTCGTGCAAAAAAGGAGGAGAATCTTTGCGATCATTCATCCAGAGGTTCTCTCAGGTACGTAACACAATCCCTTCTATCTCAAGCGCTTCTGTCATTGTGGCATTCAGACAGGGTGTACGAGACAAGAAGATGTTGGAGAAGCCGGCGATCAAAGAGATCACCAGCGTCACGGAGCTCTTTAGCCTGGCTGACAAATGTGCCAGAGCTGCAGAGGGCCGTGAAATGCACTCCAAACCAGCCCTGGAGGATCATAAAAAATCCTACAAAGAAGAAGCCGCTACCTCCGGGAGTGGCAAGAAGAAAAAGAAGACCAACGACAAGAAGAAGCCGTCGGCCGGCACATCCAACGTTGCAGCTACCGCAACTCCTGGTGGCCGGGGGCCACGCCCCGAGAAGCGACCTCGACCGTCTTCTGAAGACGGTGGTAAATCCAAGATGTGGTGCCCCATTCACAAAACGGGCAGCCACAGGCTGGAAGACTGCCGGGAGGTCCAAAACCTTGCCGAGCGCTACCACAAGCGCCGGGAAGGGTCTCCCTTTCGACAGAGGGAGGGAAAACAAAAGGTCGATGAAGCTCCGGCTGAAGAGGAGTTAGGGTTTCAGGACCCCAAAAAGGTCCTGAAAGCCGTCTACACCTCCGTCGACGACGACTCCGACGTCTCCGACAACGAGCGTCGAAAAACCATGAACACCATCTTTGGTGGATCATGGGACATCACTTCTCGTCGTGTCATCAAGACTATGCGACGGGATATGGCTGCTGTAGCTCCTACAGCTAGACCGGAGCCACATCGAAAGTGGATGGACACACCCATCACTTTTGATGCTTCGGACTGTCCTCAAAGCATGGTCGGAGCTGGCCAATTACCCTTGATGGTATCTCCCACCATCAACAACATCCAGCTCCATCATGTCCTGGTAGACGGAGGTCCGGGGCTTAACCTCATCAGCTTTGAAGCTTTCACTAAGCTTCAGCTCCGACCTTCGGACCTCCAGCCCTCTCGACCTTTCTCCGGAGTAGGTCCGGGGGCCATCACTCCACTCGGAGCTATTACTCTCCCCGTTACCTTCGGGACCCGGGAGAAGTATCGCACCGAGAAGTTGATCTTCGACGTCGCTCAGATCAACTTACCATTCAACGCCATCTTGGGTAGACCTGCCTTGTACAAATTCATGGCAGCTGCTCATTATGGATACCTGGTGTTGAAGATGCCAACACCAGTAGGCGTTCTCCGGATCCGCGGAGATCGCACTGCCGGAGTAACTGCTCTGGAGGAACTTCACGCGCTCACCACAGCGCAAGAAGAGGACTCCAGACAGAAGCAAGCTCCACAACCTCCGAGCATTCGTCAACGAGGCTCGACCTCTGCACCTCGTGTGCAGCCAAGCGGCGACACCGACATTCCCGTCAAAGTCGTCCAAATTGGTTCCGATGTCACTCAAACTACCCGCATATCGGGTGGCTTGAACGACAAATAGGAACTCACGCTCATCACTTTCCTCCGAGCTAACGTTGACGTGTTTGCTTGGCAACCATCACAAATGCCTGGGATCCCCAGGGAAGTGATTGAGCACAATCTGAAGATTTACCCTGACGCTCGGCCTGTGCATCAGAAACCTCGGAAGCAATCTGTAGAGCGACAGAACTTCATCCGACAAGAAGTGAAGAAGTTGCTCGAAGCCGGATTCATCCGAGAAGTCTACCATCCAAAATGGCTGGCAAACTCAGTCGTTGTGCCCAAGGCCGGAGGGAAACTTCGGATGTGCATCGACTACACCACACTGAATAAGGCATGTCCAAAAGATCCATTCCCACTACCTAGAATAGATCAGATAGTGGATTCCACCTCCGGGTGCGAGTTACTGTGTTTTCTAGACGCATATTCTGGATATTATCAAATCAGGATGTCTAGGGAAGATGAAGAACATACTTCATTCATCACAGTGGATGGATTGTATTGTTACACAGCCATGCCTTTTGGTCTCAAGAATGCAGCTTCAACTTTTGTACGAGCTATGTACAAAACTTTCGAAGAACTCATCAGAGACATAGTGGAAGTGTACGTCGATGACATCGTGGTCAAAGTCAAAAACAAGGAATCCCTCTTGGACACCTTGCAGGCTGTCTTCGATAAGTTGCGGGCCACCCGCACGAAGCTAAACCCAGACAAGTGCATCTTCGGGGTTAGTTCCGGAAAGCTTCTTGGTTTCTTGGTAAGTCACCGGGGCATAGAGGCTAATCCGACGAAGATAAAAGCCATTGAAGACATGCGGCCACCAACCCGCATCAAAGACGTCCAAAAATTAACTGGATGTCTAGCAGCCCTCAGCCGGTTCATTTCAAGACTGGCGGAAAGGGCACTTCCCTTCTTCAAGTTACTGAGGAAGTCCGGACCATTCCAATGGTCTGAAGAAGCAGAGAAGGCATTCCAGGAGCTGAAACACTTCCTCACCACCCTACCAGTCTTGGTAGCTCCGAACCCCGGTGAGCCTTTATTGCTTTACATTTCAGCTGCTGACGAAGTCGTCAGTATGGTTCTGGTTGCGGAGAGACCGGAACTACCCAATACTCAGGAATCCAGACCCCTTTGGGAGGGTCCGGAGGTTCCTGAAAGCGGGTCTGGGTCCCAGCTCCCAGACTTGAACCCACAAGAAGCCACTTCAGAGGACCCTGATTCCTCCGAGAGGATCCAGGTCATTCCTGAAGAAGCTCCGGGTTCTTCCAATCAGAACCCGGAGGTCCCTGAAGATAGTCTGGACCCCTCCGACAGGGTCCGGATCAATGAAGAGGAAGCTCCGGACCCCTCCGGGAGGGTCCGGACCATTCAACGCCCAGTATACTTCATCAGTGAAGTGTTACATGATGCCAAGACTCGATACCTAGAGGTGCATAAGCTGCTCTATGCAGTTCTTATTGCCTCAAGGAAGATTCGACATTATTTCCAAGCTCACAAAGTCTCAGTGGTGACTTCATATCCACTTCGAGCGATCCTGCATAATCCCAATTCAATTGGGAATATTGCAAAGTGGGCAGCGGAACTGGCTGAATATGACCTTGAATTCATTCCAAGACAAGCAATCAAGAGTCAAGCGTTGGCAGATTTCGTGGCAGAATGGACTCCCTCTCCATTAAACCCTGGGGGCCCCAGCAAGCAGAAGACGGAACCACAAGTTCCAGCCTTCACTAAGCCTCACTGGACCCTTTACTTCGACGGCTCCATGCAGAAGCAGGGAGCCGGAGCTGGAATCCTTCTCCTCGCACCAACCGGGGAGAAGGTGAAATACATGATGCACCTTGACTTCAAGGCAACCAACAACATGGCGGAGTACGAAGCACTCATCTATGGATTAAAGGTGACACTATCATATGGTGTCAAGCAGTTGCTGGTCAAAGGAGATTCACAACTTGTCATCAAACAGGTGAAGGGTGAATGCTCCTGCAATAATCTCCAGCTGGCTGCTTATCTCCTTGAAGTCCAGAGGCTTCAAAAGGACTTCGAAGTCCTAGACCTTCACCATGTTCAGCGTGCTCACAACGCTGAAGCTGACGAACTCTCGACCAAGGCGTCAACCGGAGCTCCGGCTCCTGACGGAACCTTTGTCCGGAGGTTGTCAAAACCCACAGTTCAGCCTGCCGAACTGAACGAAGGGGGCGAGATCAGCATCCCGAAGCTGACGGTCCCGATGGCCCTGTTACCATGGCAGCCATCAAGGGTCGTAGGTGCTGCCGGAAGCTCCGAGCAACCCAGCACGCAAGACTCAAATGCTCAAGTCAGTTCTGATGCATGGATCTCGGAGATCCGGAACTACTTGAAAGACAACATCCTTCCTGACGATGATGTATTCGCTGACCGGGTAGTCAGATTGGCTAAAAGATACACGTTGGTAGAAGGGGATCTCTACCGGCGCGGTGCCAACGGCATCCTAATGCGGTGCATCACAAGGGAAGAAGGTTGCGAGCTCCTCGCAGAAATCCATGGAGGTGAGTGTGGGAACCACGCATCTTCCCGCACGCTGGTCGGAAAAGCCTTTCGGCACGGCTTCTACTGGCCTACAGCGCTCCAGGATGCTACTGAGCTAGCGAAGAAATGCAAAGCATGCCAATTTCATGCAAAGCAAATTCATACACCTGCTCAGTCCTTACAAATGATACCTCCTACATGGCCTTTCGCTGTGTGGGGGATGGACATCTTGGGACCCTTCTCAAGAGCCGTCGGAGGGTACAAGTTCCTGTACGTCGCCATCGACAAGTTCACCAAGTGGCCGGAAGCTACTCCTGTTGTGACGATCAACAAACAATCTGCAATCAATTTTCTACAATCTATCGTGAGCAGATTCGGAGTCCCAAATAAGATCATCACTGATAATGGGACTCAGTTCACAAGCTCCGCATTTCAAGGATATTGCGAAGACCTCGGCATACAAGTTTGCTACGCTTCTGTAGCTCATCCTGCCAGCAATGGACAAGCCGAGAGAGCAAACGCAGAGATCCTTAAAGGACTCAAAACGCGCACTTATGAGCGTTTGAAAAAGCACGGAGCCAATTGGATCGAAGAGCTTCCGCCCACTCTATGGGCCAACAGGACTTCTCCAAGTCGGGCAACCGGAGAAACACCCTTCTTCCTGGTGTACGGAGCTGAAGCGATCCTTCCTCCGGAAATCACCTTGGGTTCCCTCCGAGTCCGGACCTTCGACGAAGCCGCGCAGGACCAGCTCCGGCGTGAAGACCTAGACCTCCTCGAGGAGGGAAGGTGCCAAGCAGCTGTTCGGAATGCCCGATACCGCCAAGCTCTACGGCGTTATCACCAGCGGCATGTACACAACCGACAGCTCGAGGAAGGCGATCTGGTGCTACGGAGAATACTATCCAGAGAAGGGCAAAACAAACTCTCCCCCGGCTGGGAAGGGCCCTTCCGAGTGATCAAAGTATCCCGTCCCGGAAGCGTTCGCTTGGCTACTGAGGATGGGACACCTCTCCCAAATCCTTGGAACATCGAGCACCTCCGTAAGTTCTACACTTAATTCCACGGAGGTGAGTCTTAAGTAACTTGAAATGTATGTTATAGAGTCATTGTACAGAGTCGGGTAGTTCCTCCGGGAGAGCAGCCGGACCTTTCCCGAAAGGTTTGAAGAGCTCATACAACACTTGATACAGTCTCCGGACTAGAAGTGTGGCTAACTACCCAGGGTCAAACGAGAAACCAAACACACTTAGCCTGGTTCCGTACCCTAAGAGTGTACATGTTTCCCCTGTACCCCGGACCTATAATGAAAGACATCTTCATGTGAAATAGACTCCACGTGCATTCATTTTTGCATAAGGCTCGACATTTTTATTTTTCTCTTTCTTGTCTATAACAGAAACGTGCAATTCTTAAGAAGTTCTAGTTTAACCGGTTTATGTACGATTTGAGTTGAATTGTCGGATTTTTTAGATTTAAATGTCGTCTGTGGCCAACTCGCCTGAAAGCCGCCAAGCCATTCTAGGGCCGGAGTGCGCTATCGACTTAGCCTGGTCAAGCACCCTAAGTACGCCACTCTACCTACATCCCGGCAGGCCAAAGTAAGGTGGGTCCATGGACAATTGGATCTAAAAGAAAAGACAATTCGTCCAATTGTACTAAAAATCGTGTTCAACTTGGAATTCTCTTGAGAACCGTAAGCCGCGACGAAGTTATAGATAAGGAACGAATTTTACTGTTTTTCTTGGCTTAAGTATGCAGGAAAAATGAACCCAAAGTTGAGGGAGAAAAACCGGAGCTAACCAAGCTCCGACTCCCACCAGGGCGTCAACCGTCGGAGTTGACTTAAAGATGGTGAGAAGACCCTACCACTAGAGTCTGTTGCCAACAAACCAGGCGTGGCAAGGGTCACTGCCGGAGCTACTAAGCTCCGACACCTTGAAGTATTAACTATCGACGCTCAACGTGTTGGTAGAGGCTATTGCCGGAGCTACTAAGCTCCGACGATGGACAGTGCCGGAGCTTCTAAGCTCCGACGACTTCAAGGGACCTTCACTATCGAAAACTTCGGACCTAAATTATACGAGTTCGAAGCAAATTTGTCTTCAACAAAACTCAACATCCTTTTGGTACATGTCCACAATCAAATTGTGCACATCTACCAGGGGGCCAAGTGAAGACAAAGATGCCGAAGACAAAAAAATGAAATTCGCAAAAAAGTGAGGATTTCATTTCATTTGAAGACCGGAGATTACATATGGAGACAAGGGATTACAAAATTGAGGAAGAAGAGAAGATACAAGTAAAGGCTAAGAAAGACAGTCCTAGACCCTATGGAAGAATTCGGCGACCTTCTGGGCGACCTCCAACACGCTGGCTCGGGTAGCTTCGCCTTCTCCTTTGACGGGGCCTTCAAGCACCGGGTCCAGAGGGAATCGAGGGTTCCGGCTAGTGTAGCACGTCAACACATACTCTGTGACGTTCCTAGCCAGGGATTGTCCCTCGACCTCTAGCTGGTCCGCGATGACGTCGCCCACCTTGGAGAGCTTGCTGCCCGCAGCACTCAACGCTTGCAACGCAAGGTCCGGCTCCGGCTCCGGATCATCCGGGAGCACGGGGCTGAAACCCATCGGCGCCAGCGCATCGTCGGCCTTGCTCAGGAACTCCCAAATTTGCAGGGAGTCCGTCTTCCTCAGGCCCTTCATCTCTTCCAAGGACCTCCGGGCCGCCGCCAGCTCCGAATTCTCGCGGGAGAGACGCTCAACTTCTTTGGCGTTTTGTTGAATCTTCGCAGCAACCCGTTTCTCAAGTCTTCCGAGCTCCTCCTCCCGGAGGTGGATCTTGTTCCGGCGGTCGACCAGGTCTTTCTCCCTAGCCTCTATTTTCTTCTCCCGGGCAACAAGGGCACACTCGTACTCGTAGAGTTCCTGCCCCCGCACCCAGGTCTTCCAATTTTTTAGTGCGCTCCTCGAGGCCCTTGTCCGCCAGAGCCGTTTTCTCGGCGAGCTCTTCCTCCCGTCGCAAGACGTCATCCCGTAGCTCCAGGAGTTTTTGCTCCTCATCCTTGAGCTGCTTTTCCCTTCCCTCAAGTGCCTCTCGGCGCTTGATGAGTGCGGTGCTGATGGCCTCGAGTTGATCGAACCGAGCGTTGGCCGCGTCGTTAGCGGCCTTAGCTTGGTCATGGAACTCCCGGGATTGAGCGTCGAGGGCGTGAGTCATGCTCTCCCTCTCGTCCAGCAGCTCACCCCAGAGCTCCAGGCGGACCTTCTCCCGCCTGATCCATTCCTTGTCATCCGCAATCCTCGACTGCGCCAGCTTGGTCTCGAATTGGAGTCGATTACGCCACCTCCTAAGGGTTTGGCGCTCCTCTTCAAGAGCCTTGCTGTCGTGGAAGAAGGCTAGTTGGACTTGACGTAGACTGGAGCAAGCATTGTCGATGGACATCGACAGAGAGATGGGCTCCGGACCTGCCGGGATCTCCTCCGCTGGTTCCAGCGGGTCTTCATTTACAAAAATTGGGTCCCACTCTACGAGAGTGGAACCCCGAGCTTCCAAAGAACTAGGGCACTCCTCCGGGATGGCCTCAGTCGCCACCGAAGAAGGTCCCGCCACCAAGTCTTCGTTTGCCCCTTCAGGCTGGGGGCCGGCGACTTCATTCAGGTACTCTGGCTCAGCCACGGGTACCATCGACGTCGTCGCCTCCAATGGCTCCGGCCGGGACACTTCTTCTGAGGGAGGCTCGAGCTCCCTTGCCTCTTCGACCACCGGCTCTATGGCCGGCGCTCCAGCAATTACCGGCCCTGCAGCCGGCGCTCCAATAACTACCGGCTCTGCGACCGGAGCTTCGGAAGTAACCGGCTCAATTGCCGGAACCACTTCAACTTCCGGCTCGCATGCCGGGGCTTCAGCTACCTCCGGCTCAACCGCCGGGGCTTCAGCATTTTCCGGCTCTGAAGCCGGGACCGCAACTTCCTCCGACTCAACAGCCGGAGCTTCTACTTCTGCAGCACCAGGACCCGTAGCTTCAACCTCCGGAACGGGTGCCGCTGGCGCATCTTCAATCCCGTGGTCCGGCGCTACCACGGGAACTTCTGGAGACGAGTCGAGGTCCATGACCACGACAGCCGGCGCCGGAGCTGTCGCAGCCTCCGCTTGGGGCGGCACCGGAGCTGGAGCAGAAGCCCCCGCAGCCTCAGACACTGTGGCCGAGGGCGGAGCTTCACTCCCCTTCTTGGGAACGCTGCAGATAAAGAACGATGAAATTGAGCAAACAGATGCTATAATTAAAAGTTAATTGAGGTAAGCAAGAAAAATTACCTTGGGAGGCTCACGCACCAGCTTGCGCAGAACCTCTTTCCCGGACGTTCCGGGCTGGCCACGGTCGGCGTAGGAGCTCCGGGAGGACTCCCAGGACTTGCCGTGGCCGCGGGCGTTTCCCGGGTCGGAGCTCTCCTTGATCGGGAGGAACTCCTGGACCTGGAGGCCCTCACCGCTTCTCGTACCGGAGTCGCCTGCCCGGAGCTGGCACCTCCGGAGGGACCCACCACGGGGACAGCCGCACTCCGGGAGGATCCCACCGCCGGAACAGTAGCGCTCCGAAAAGACCCCACCACGGGGACAGCCGCCACGGCGGCGGAGGATCTTCCTTCCTGAGGACGGGGAACGGGGGGGGGGGGGGGGAGTAGCAAGCCCGACGGACCTTCCGTCAGCATGTCGCAGCTTCCTCTTCCGGCTCTCCGGCTCCTCCGCCAGCTCCTTGCCCTTGCCGGTGACTTCAGCTCTTGGCTGAGAGACAGGGGCGGAGCCGCCTTCCGACAACCCGGGGATCGCTAACCGGGCGGTTGATCTTCTCTCGACGACGCTAAGGTCGTCAAGCGCGGGCATCTTCCGCCGGAGCTCCCTGCTGAACTCAACTTCCACGTTCAGGGGGAGGAAAGCCGGCGGCGGAGTCAAGTACTCTCCGTCAACATCGATGCCGTGCTGGAATTTCTTGAGGTGAAACTCCAAGGACTTCCCCACCATGCTGGACTTCAACCCGGTCTCAACCCGGTCCTCGTCCATCACGCTGTTGAGGGCCCAGGCGAGCTTCTCCCTCCTCTTCAGCGGCGCCCACCTGTTGGACAGGAAGTTGCAGAACACCGCCTGGGGAGTCAATCCTCCCTCCACACATTGGCGGATCCTGGACAGGACGGGGTCGAAAGCTGCCGCCAGCACCGGAACTTCGCTCCACACCGACGTGTCAATGCCGGGCAGACCGTCTGGCAACTCCAACCGCTCGTACTCCTCCACCCGGACGACTACCCAATCTTTCTTCCAGTCATCCCACTTCCCGGAAGGGAATGACCGGAGGTACTTGAACGGGCACTTCTTGCGCTTTACAAAGTAGTAGAAGCCAAGGTACTCGTCGCTTCGGCCGGTGGTTTGGACGGTGAAGAAGGTTCGGAAAAGCTCGATGCAGGGAGGGATGCCCACCCACATCTCGCAGAAGTGGACAAAGATGGACACAAGGAGGATGGAGTGAGGGCCAAGGTGGTATAGCTGCAGACCATAGAAGTCCAGCAGCATCAAGAAGAAGGAAGAAAACGGTGGGATCAGCCCCACCATGGTGTACGATGAAAAGTACACCATCTCGCCGGAGTGCTCCTTTTTAAAGGGAAGCTCTCCGCCGGCGCGGACCGAACGGTTGAAGAAGTCCGACGACCACCCCATGAGGGCTCGGACCTTCTTCAGATCGCTCTCCGTCTTCAAACGACTCTCACGCAGACCCAACTCCATCGCAGCACAGCTAGGCAAGAGAAGAGGAGCAAAACACGAGTTGGGAGTTTGAGCGCAAGAACAGATGGAAAGCGTAAAGAACTCCCGACGGTGCGCTTTCCTTCTTAAGTAAGCCCTCGCAACGCTTGGATGGAAACTGCAGGGGAGTCAAGGATACTACTCAAGAATTCAACCCAGCCGATGACAAGAGGGCCCGGGACCACCCTGACGATCAAGTCGAGGTTCTTACCCAGGCGAACAGTTGTCATCACGAGGCGGGAAACCCAAAGGCGGCGGACTGACAAGGCGCGCGGAACCGATACGGTTTTCGTATCGGGAACCGGCGACCTTCAATTGCAAGAGATCCGCACGTCAAAGATCTTATCCGCCGCCTGAGGTGCGCCACGCGTCGGGACTTAACCGTAAAGCCCTGCCAAAGGCACCTCCGAAGACCCTTGAAGACCCAGTTCAAGAGTCGCAAGTGTGGACCCACCTCCGGCGGAATGACTTCATCCCGTTGGCCTTCCCCGGAGGTAGGTCCAGGGGGCCACTGTCGGTACCCTAAAAACCATACACCCCCTGAGGTTACAAAGATCTCAAGGGGAGGACATCCACTCAAATTGAAGACCCTCGGGGGCCCACTTGTCAGACATAACCGGACCGGTTTCTCCAACATGGTTAGCCCCTAGGTTGCCACGTGTACTGTCAGACCGGAGTTATTACCCGCAAGGGTGAAGCTCCGGGCTAGCTACTGAAACGGCACCTCCGGACTTAACCCCTGACCGAGAGAAGCTCCGGACCTGACACGTGCCAGGCCGTCCCGGAGCTTCCCGCTTCCCACAAGTAAGCTCCGGATCTACCACGTGTCCATACGTCGGAGCTAGCCGCTTCAAACCCCCGGGAGACGTTGTAACGGCTCCGGATCTTCAAAGGACAGCTGCAGACTTCAAGACCCGATTAATTATCATTAATTCCACATTAATGACACTTAATCGGACGATCTTAACACCTGTAACGGCACTGTCGGAGCCGTTACAGGGTTATTAGCAACAATTAATCTCATGTATCAATACTAGTAACCGCCAGGGCCACATGTCGGGCCAGGCTGACTTGTAACGGTTTGTCCTTGTGCTATAAAAGGACAAACCGACGATACACGAAGAGAGGACTCTCGAACATTCTGAAGCTCACAAGCTAATACAACACACACACACACACCCGTGGAGTAGGGTATTACGCTCAGGCGGCCCGAACCACGTAAACCACTGTGTCACTCGTGTCCAATCGCGTTTCACCTTCTTGAGTCTCCGCGCGCCCAAACCGAACCACAAACTCCATCAACACTTTCGTAGTGTTAGGGGATCTGCCGACTCCAACAGTCGACAAGTACAATGTACATATCGAGTATTTTGGGTAAGGTTGAAGACCGAATCAAAATTTTGATACTCAAAATTTTCGAGTACCTAATATTGTTGCTACATTTGAAAAAACAAATTTTCAATAATCGAACCAAAATCACCCCTACTTGCACCGGTGTTCTCTCTCCTCTCTCGGTGCTAGATCTAGCGGCCCGGCACCTAGGGGTGGGCATTCGGTTAACCGATGTAATTCAGTTCGGTTTTTCGGTTTTTTTGAAAATTCGGTTTTTAAAAAATGAGAACCGAAATATACAAAACAAAAAGAGAAACCGGCTCAACGGTTACCCGAGTATTTCGGTTCGGTTTTCGGTTAACCGGAAAAAAACCGACTTCATCCCTAACCTCACGATTTCTCTCTCATCGGGGGCAGGGGCCAAGGTGCTCGACTATCCGAGCGTGTGCTGGCTGTCGAGGATGGCCGTGAGGCGCGGACTTCGGGGGCTAGGAGGGCGTGAGGGACAGGAGACCTTAGGGACTCCGGGCGGCGCGACGCAGCGGATCACGGAGCAGCGACCGGCGGCGGTGGCGCAAAGAGTGACCGAGCGCGCGGCGGCTGTGCGAAGAGCAATGGAAGGCAGAGCAGAGACCGAGGGCGTCAGCAGCGCGAAGAGCAACAGTGCGTCGGACGAAGATCGACGGCGGTGGGAAGACCGAAGGAACGCGGGGGCGAGGCTCGACGGTCGCGCCTCGGCTGGGAAGGAAGGTGGCGTGGAATCGGGAAGAAGAGGTTGGATGGGCCGGGCTCTACTGGTTAGGGTTAAGTTAAAGGGGTTGGGCTGGTTACAATTTGCAATTGGGCCAGATTCCGGTTAATCAGTTAACCGGGAACAAAAACCGAAACAAAAAAAAAGTTCGGTTTTTGCATACTTAGAACCGAAATTTGTTCCGGTTTGGTCCGGTTCGGTTAATTCGGTTTCGGTTTCCGTTTATTCGGTTACGGTTTTCGGTTATTTTGCCCACCCCTACCGGCACCCGCGCCCCTCACCCGGAGAAGGCAACCATCCCCCCACCTGACACAAAAGCTACGCCAACGCGCTACTTGCAGGCTGGCAAAGCCTGAGACCGCCATAGCTAGAGGCTGCCAAGAGAGGCGATACGACGACGGCGGCACCGACAGAACACTGTAACACACTGACAATTTCTTAATTATATGCATGTAAATATACTTCCTCCATTTCGAAATAATTGTCACCGGTTAGCTCAAAAATGAACTAGCCGGTGACAATTATTTTGAAAGTGAGGGAGTACATTGTAACACATCTGGATACAAGAAACAAGGTACCTACGTATGGTTGTATCAGCATACAACCGTATACTCCAAAATACTCTCTCCGTCCCGGAAGGCTTGTCGCATTGTAGTTCAAAAATGAACTACAAAGCGACAAGCTTTCCGGGACGGAGGGAGTATATAGCTCCTCGCCGTGACAGACATGGACAGTGAAATGTTATCAGCATACAGCCATATACTTCTAAAGATATTCCTAGGTATAAAGCACTTATATAGTAATACTCTAATTACCGTGTGCCGCGTTCAAACAAAAATATCTCAACAGTCACGTGCCCCAACCAATTATCTTTGTGCTGTGCTTGTATCTAGAACGAGCATAGAAGAGAGACAATGTAATTCACATCGTCATTGCAACTTCTGTAGTAAAAGTGTGGAGTATCGTATAGAGAGACGATGCATGCAGTTTTACGAGGACTATTACAATGCAAAAATAATGACCAGTAGGAGCACGCGCTTGACCATGTCTAGATTTCCTGAGCCCGGCACGGTCCGGAAGGACAGTCAGGCCGTGCCGGCACGTCGAGCCGACACGTAGGCCCAGTCATGGCCCGAGCCACCTTCGACCGTGCCGGGCCCGAAATGGGTTGTTTGTGTCGTGCTAGCCCGAAAAGCCCGGCGCAACCGTGCAGCTCTCAGCCCCGAGGTCGTCGACAGGGAGCTTATCTGCTCTTCAACTTCGCGAATCTGGAGCCCCCGAGGCCGTCGGCAGGGAAAACGACCTCTGCGCTTTGCGGATCTGGAGGCAGAGAGCTCGGGCAGTGGCTAGCGACATGGGGCGGCGGGCGAGATCAGGGTGCAGGAGACGGGGACGGGGCGCGGGAGGAGGATCCGTCAGGGAGCTGGGGAGAGGGGCGAAGTCGGGCGTCGTCGTCGGAGAACCCGAGCAGCGGAACCGAGAGGCGGTGGGAGACGGAGAGAGAAGGATCGAGTCGTCGCTCATCGGGAGCGGCAGGACCCAGACGGAGATCGCGTTGGAGGCGGGGTGGCAGCTTGGGGTGGCCAGCGGGAGTAGATTAGGGTTTGAGTGAGTTTTATATATCCGTCGTGTCTATAACAGGCACGGCCCAGATTTAAGGTTGTGATTCTCGCTGCTCGAGGGAGGATGTGATTCCTGCTGCATCCTATTCTCGATGTCGTTACGTGTATGTTAAGTCCAGGCTCTCCCATCTCAGGACCAAACACACCCTAAGCCCGATTTAAGGTTGCCACGCGCGAGCCGCACAGGTTGTTCGGTGGTGCACAACGAACTCTGCGAGCTGGTTTCGCGGCCCTGCGCGCTGCCGTGGTCTTGTCTGAGCGACGGACTCCAACTCCTGTCTGTAATAAGCTCTCAGCCTACGAGCTTGGTAGGCTGTCTCCCCTCTGCTGAAGAGCAAGTACTGTACATTATAGTAATAAGGCTGATAGACTGGACACCCTTGTCCTTGCTCTGAGCGACATGGATGATTTTCACGTACGGAAGCAAATCCTCGGCATTAACCGCACCGCATTGAAGTTACTGTCACTAACACATGCACCCAAGGACCATCAAGTTCATGTATCAGTGACCGAAGCTACACTACTGCAGAAGATTGCAGTCCGACCTTCACACCTCCTCTATTAATATGGTCAGTCGCATACGGTTCCTGAAGCTTCTCGAGAAGGAATTGGAGGCAACCAATACGAGCATGACGCCATCAATGGAAACCACAATTGCGCTTGTGCGGGCATATTACAGTACAGTACTACGAGGGATAAACATTGAACCACAGGATCACAGTAAACTCTGAAAAAAAAATACGTAATTGAGAGAGCGAGGATGTAAAACCGCCCCCTGAACTGGAGGCGAAAGCCGTACTCTTACTCCCAAGTAAGAAAACAAAAAGGTCTTACACTTGAAGATCAGATCAATCCTCTTGTGACTGAACAGCAGCAGCAGCAGTACAATAGCAAACCTTGGGCAAGCGCGCGTGTGCGACACAAGGGAAGGGCCTGCCACCGATGTGGCTTTGACCACGACGCACAGCCGCCGCCCGTTCGCCTTATACCCCATTCCACCACCCATATTTACAACAAGTATAACAGCACGCCGGTCGCCTGAGGCAGGGTGAGCTAACTTGCGCTTTTGGCCACCCCAGCCGCCCGGGAGCTCATCGGCTGGCTATAACCAGATACATAAACCACCGGTGGAGCTGAGGCTTCCCTCTTCCGGACATCCACCTCTAATTTACATCTGGTTAGCCAAGGGTTTCTCGTTCATCAGAGTAAGCTCATTACGATACATATTGTTATGACAAAAACGACCAAGTGACAGGAAGGATTCCTTGTTCCAGTAGCATAAGCTGCAATAGCAAAACATATAGTCAGCAAAACGTCTAATAGCAGCATTTTGCTAGGAATATGAGGTGAACCTGCTAACTTATTGAAAACAGTAAACATGAAAATGGTGCGTTAGGACGGATTATCAAAGCCATTTCTTTTCTGCTAGCTGATCAGTGACATAAACTTCCGTTCATCATGACCGAAAAGAAACAGACCAGTTCATGATCAAGTAATTGAACAACTAACATGACAACAATAGAGTTTTGAAACTAGTACCAGTTTCCAGAACCTTTGTCCACTGCATATTTTACATTACCTTATGCAATAGAGCATAGAGAAAGCTAAACTTCTCTTGCCAACTATTGATCATCGATGAACACAAGTATTTACATAAAATGGCTTGGCAGTTTAACCTCAACAGCCTGAAATACTACTGACTAGGCATTAAGACCAAATGTGTGACCAGACAAAACAGATATGTTGTGTTATCTCATTAGCAGAAAATGTTACCAAAAAGAAAAGGACCAACTTCTAAAATCACCTTCAGGATAAATAGTGGTGACCTAGTTATCTTTTCATAATAATTTACTTCCTTTGTGCACAATCTACAACATTTATATAGTTCTGCCTTAGACAGAAAGGAAACTCACATGAATGAGGTGCAGGGGCCACTTGTGACATCACAGCAGGACCTGCTCTTGTTGCATGTGCACTCGGAGCAGGGCTTGTCTTCCTTGTTCTAGGCTCACTTGGAGGATGTGCATGAGCAGAAGAAACAGAGGGCAATGGTGGTTGTAGTGGAGCTGGAGGGGATGGAACAGGGGAACCACCACGCATACTAGGATCATGTGGAGAATGACTAGCAGGAGATGGTGACCATGGATGTGATGGTGAAGCAGCAGAAGCAGAATGATGACTGTTAGGTGCAGGCTCAGCAGCTGGAGTTATATGGCCTCTTTTCTTTGGTTTATTTGTGTTGTATGGACATCCAGATGGAGGTGGAGCATGTTGGGGTTGCGGGGCAGGTAACTGTATTGGCGGAGGGGCTGGAGTCTGAGACCCACTGTTGTCATGATCATGGTGATGGTGATGATGCCGGTGATGAGGGTGATGGTGCGTGGGTGCTGGACTAGGTGCATCAGAATCGCCCCCACTATGTAAAGAATGCTTAAGGTAGGACGAAAGACTAATCTGCTTTACTTTGCCAAACACAGTATGATTCAGACCCAGGTTCCCTGAGGATGAAGATGAATTAGTAATTGTCCGTGCCAACTGCTTCATCCTTGGTACAGAGGGCTGATGATTTCCAACTTCAAGGAAAATGTAGGTCTCAACAACCGTAGGAGGAAGAATTGTTGAACCATTGTAATTCGTCAATTTGATATACAGATTCTGAAATGCACAACATCAAAAGTTCAATCAAAGAGGGAAAAGATGTTACATTCCAAAAACAACATGTCATTTTTGTCTTCCTGAGTTGCTATCTTGGCTTAGTTTGGAACCACAGGTTGACAATGCTAAAAAGGAAGAAAATATACGTTCATTCTTTTAAACAATGTTATTCTTACAAAAACCTTAGATAATTTAATCTTTCAAATCACTGTAGTGTGCCTGTGTGATTTATCAGAAGTATTTGCATTTGCACATGAGCCCTTGCAGAAGCAACTGCAAAAATATTATGCGGCAAATTGCAGTATATCTACAAGACATCATGTGCACCATTTGCATCAATTTTTTATAACCACACATAGATATAAAGTGCCAGAACTGACAGATGTTTTAAAGCTTGACATAATGAAGGTCACTACTCACTAGAAGAGGAAACAAACAAAAACATCTTATTCCGAAATATGCATAGTTATTAAGGCGGTAAGGCGACATAAGGCGACGGACCCCCTTTTTACCTTTTAAGCGGTAAGGCGTAAGGCGAGGCGACGCCTTAATATTATGTAGAAATAGGCAAATATAAATAGTTATTAGCTGTAAAAATTAAAAATACAGCAGTATAATTGCATTTTAGCCCATTTTGATTTATCTCTAGCTTAGCCCAGTAAGTTTTTCAGCCCAGCCCACTCATCCAGCAGTCAAAAAGACTACTAATCGTTGGATCAACCATCAACGGTTGATGTTGATAGAAAACCCTAGCAGCCGCCTCAACCCTCCCCTCCCCTGTGCCTCAGATCACGCACCCCGCAGACGCCCTCGGCGCCGCACCACCCCGTCCCCTTCACTCCTGCCCCCTCCTTCCCTCTGCTCCGCCGCTGCCGGCAGCTTCCCCTGCTCCCGCCGGTGGCATCCCCTTCGTCCGACCACGACGGCGATGGTGTTAGCCGCCGCCTGGATCTCGCCCTCAAACTCCCCGCTGTCTGGATCTGCGCGCTGCTCCCCCCTCCCGCTCGTTTCTGCGCCCCGTCGAGTCGAGGTACGCCTGTTCCGCCTGTTCCGCCGGCTTCCCTGCTTCTGCCGCCGTGTAAGTCGCCTTACATTCCAAGGCGACGGGACGCCTTATGACCAAGGAGCGCCTTACCGCTTAAGCGACGCCTTAATAACTATGGAAATATGTACCCTCAATTGAAGTAATGAAGACAGACAAATGGAAATTAGGCCAAAAAAACACCAACCTCGTATGTATTGAGCAGTAGTCCTGCCTTCATTTGATCCTTCAACTCTTCGGCTCTGTCTTGTATTTTGTAGATCGGATAGTTCAGAGTGAAATTGAAAGTTGCATGGGGCTTCTGAACAAGAAAAGCAGTTTGTGGAGGGATAATTGATATTCCTCCCGGGAATTTAAGTACCTCAAAGGAGGATGAATTCCCGAATAGAGACTCAGTCAAGTAGAGTGTTGACTGTCGTATCACCAAAGACATAAAAGATGATCTAAGAATGCTCAGCCATGTCGCTGATATGGTCAATTCCTCTGGGTAAGGGACAATGCTGAAGATGACATTTGTCCAATTCGATCCAACTAACGGATGCAGTAATTTCACAACAACCTGTATAGAAACTGATGCGTCAGTTTAGGGCACAATGACACAAGAATCATGATATCTGTATAGAAGCTGGAGCATCAGTTTGGAGGGAGGGCGTACAGTGGAGTTTGGAATGCCAACTTCCGCGTAGATATCCAGTTCGAGCCTAGATTTATTTCCAATCAGCTCAGGAACCGTCTTGCGCAGCCAAAAGCTTGCCATTATATCATCTGTGAAGTATAGGCTCATTAGTTAAACATCCTGCTAATAAATATGGATTCATTACATGATTAAATCACGCAAGCTATGGGACCCACAAATGACAGTTAATTTGAAGAACTCCCACACAGTTTGGGAATAGACCACAACACGAATTGCTATCCAGAAATCTATCAGAGCTCACTTGGGAAGTGACTGGAATCCCTTCTTCCAGCTTGCATAAACTAATATGGATATAAATAACAGCGTGCAACTCGCTACACATTCAGAATAACGGAATGACACAATTTTAGTCTACCGCACGGAGTCATTAGACCTGACATAATCCAATTTGATGGAGTGCTCAAACGGGCAACTGACAAAATATAGCTGGGTCACCCTTCAGGAAAATTAGCTAGTATTTCTGAGTGCGACCCAACCTTTATCAAACAACCAGGGCAGTATAGTCCAGTTTTGGCAGCAAAGTTTTTCCTCATCTTTTGAAACTAGACTTTCTCGAAATAGCACGAATCCATTAATACACATGACAACAGCGGTTCCTTCCTTGCAGTCGACTCAAATATCCATTCAAACCCTCACTCCCGTATCTGCCTCCTAAAAGGCCGCGCCACCATGGTGGCGTATTTCTAAAACAAAATGGGCACCGACACATGCCTACTACTAAGCAGCACAGCACGGATCAAATTCAAGCAAAACGGATCACCAGAAACGAGGTACGTGTCTGTCGCTAAATTGCAGGCTAGCATGACTAGGGTACTGCAGGGTAGCTTGTAGCGGATCCAGGCCGCGCTGGGAACGAAACGTAAGTTACGGCATCTTGACCACCCACCAGGTTCCTCGCAATTGAATACTCAGTTCGTGAACCCAGATCCAGAACAGAGAGCATTCACGAACGAACACCCAGGGCAAAGTGGGGAGCACAGATCTAGCAAACAAGAGATTCGAAAGGAAACCGAGATCTCGCAATGCGGACACACTCACCTCCCAAGTCGTCGCCCGGATCCGGGCCCTCCGCGCCTCCGCTTCGGCCAGCGAAGGGCGGGAGCCAGAAGACCGCCGACAGCAGCACCGCGAGCCCAAGCACGAGCGCCGCCACGCATTTCAGCCGCGCGGGCCTTCCTCCTGGGACCCCGCAGCAGCAGCGGGTCCCGCTGCTACCACCCCTTCCTCCTCCACCGCTTCCGCCCGCGCCGCTTCCGCCCGCCCCGTCCGGATGCCGCTGGTGCTGCGCCTCGCCGGCGTCCTTCCCCATTCGGCGCGATCTCACGCATCCCGGGCGGCCGCCGCCGACAGCGAAGGGAGGAGACGCATTGCCGGCGAGCTGAGAGCAGGAGTTGGGTCGGTTGGTGGGTGGTGGTGGCGCTAGGGTTAGGGGGGCGTTGCTTAAGGAGAGGGGCGATGGAGGGAGGTGGGCGAGGAAGGTGAGAGAAAGGGAGAGGTAAACCGAAGCGAGGTGAGGAGGAGTGAAATGCCAAACGGAGCACGCACGAGGCTTGTTGGGGAGGAGAGAGATTACTGTCACTGATGAGCTAGTAGTGGTGAGTACTAATAAAGCTCCCTTGGATTGGATAGCTTATTAAACTCGTTGATCAAAGTTTTGTTGCCTTCGTGTGGACTACTACTATGTATTTACTTTTCTTCGAACCTTTTTATTTTATTTTATGTTCATGTAGTTGTTTCTTTTTGGTTTTTTTTTTGTTGGGGATGGTTTGAAGAATTTGAATCTGCACGGGGTAAAGGACCGTAAGGATCTTCTACTGAGGTTTCACCTAAACTCCATTTAGAGAGAAATGTCGAAACATGAAGAAGTTTCTATTAAGTTGGCTAAAACTAACCATACCTAAAATGACGCAACATGCGGTGTGGGTAATAAGATCGAAAATAAAAGACGGAAGTCATCAGATGATCCACCCGACCCGAGGTGGCGGCGGCGTTGGGTGCAGATGGATATGGATTTTATTAGGTGAGCCACCCGGTGGACTCCCGTCCCGTGTTGGGTGTATCCTCTCACATGCACCCGCGTCACGTGTGGGCATCGTTGTTTACTTATTGCGCGAGTTATCACCATGTGGATGACTCAATTACTACTCGCACCATTTCGAAAAGTTTATTAATTTATTTTTTAAAAAATTCAAAGGTGATAAACTTTAAAGAAATGTTTTAGTGCACTGGATCTACGGCGATGTGGTAATGCGTTTCTACTATTGTATTATTTGCTTCCGTTTCATTCATTCCAGAGTGTCGGTCGGTCGGTACACTTCCGAGTCATTTTCGCGCACTTTTTCTTCTTCTTTCCCTTTAAATTTAATACAGCATATTAGTTCCAGCGATTAGTACGTACAGTACATTCGTTGCTTTATTGAACTCAAGGATGGGTCGATGGGATGGGAATGGGAGGTGGTTCAGCGCTCCTTCTCATCGTTGTAGTTGCAGGACACGTAAAAGTAGAAGTCCACTTGATATTGATTTTTCCCATTAGATGTTGCAAACATTTATTTGCACGCCCTTCATGATCTGTTTCTAAAATCTTGTAGACTTTTACTCCCTGCCTTGTGCAGTTCTGCTGCTGGCTAGGCTAGTCGGACTGGGCCAGGGCCTCCCTCCCACAGCTCCTTGAACGAAGCCCAATGGCCAATTTCACGTTGAAGATGGCATTTTTTTGTGACAGAATCACGCATAGGCAGACCAAATTACCACCGATTGTCTCAGGCCGTGGAGTGGCATGGATCCGGACATGCGTTTCTCGAGAAAAAGAGTTGCTGGGCTCGACGGCGTTCATCGCGTTGGGCATCAGCATCACATTATTGTTCTTGTTCGTAGGTTTCTTTTACGCTGCCGCTGTGCACAAACTGCTTCCACCGTATGAAAACGGGCTTCTGGCTACCCACATCCAAAATGATCGGTCAGGAACCTCGAGCCCGGCCCGGCAGATGATTTACTGATTCTGTTTCTGTCCCCGTGACAGTGAGGAGGTTCATGTAACAGCGTTGTAGTGTGATTTATATGCACCATTAACTGACTGTTTTGCTGCCTAATTTTCACAGGTATTACTGCATGCTTACTCGTGCCACTTCCTTTGATAATAGTGTCAGTCTATCTTCACTGGCTCAACGTGAAGATGTTCAAGCATGCATGAAGTAAGAACTGCATGAAACATATGACTCAAAAGAAGGGAAAAAACTTCATGAAACATACGGAACGAATTTGTTGGTCTATTTTTCAGAAGCTCGGAATCACGGTGATGATCGAGCGAGGTAGTATAGCTCAGAATTTGGTAATGCTGTCTAGATTTTTTTTATATAAAAAAATTGTATCGCTAGGTGAATGAGTTTAAATAAAAAATACAGTAATATTGGAATGAAGATCGCGTTATCTAGAAAAGTTGTATGCAGGATTGCACCAAATACTCCATCCGGTGTACAAAAAATTGTCGTTCTACACTAGAGCCAAGAGTGCACAAAAAATTGTCGTTTTACACTGCATGCCATGGAAAATGATGTAAAAAATGGGGTAGCGTGTACCTAGGAATCGAACCTGCATCAGATTGGCTGGAAAAATGTGAAGAAGATCACTCAGACCACTAAGGAGAGTTGTATTGTAAAAGAAAGAAATGTATTTAATGCTTCCTTGATATGCGAGAATATGTCCAAAACGACAATTTTTTGTAAACTAGAGGGAGTATTTGTTTACGGGTTGCTATATTTATCCTGAATGCACGGGCGGGACGGGGGATTGGAAGAGATCCAATCGGGAGGCTGTTACCCTTCCTGATCCCTGTTCCCCGGGACTCCGCGGCAACCACGTCCTGCCGCGCGCAACCCGCACTCTATCCAAGCAAATATCCCAAGACGACCCATGTCTTCTTCACTTCCAACGACGATCCAAAACGAGGGAGATCGATCTCATCGAGGCGCGTACGCCCGCTACTGACCACCGGGATCGCGCGAGGGCGAGAACGAGAGCCAGCAGCCGGCAATGCTTGACGACAGGCCGGCGGTGACGACGGTGATCGATCTCATCAGAGGAGTTAATTGAGTTCGTCGATCTCATCAGCCGTCGTCTCATCGATCATTCATGGCGTACCTCCGGAACAAGTCGATGGAGTTCCTCAAGAGGTTCGAGGTGCCGCCCAAGAACCCGTCAGAGGACGCGCAGCGCCGGTGGCGGGACGCCGTCGGCACGCTCGTCAAGAACCGCCGCCGCCGCTTCCGCATGGTCCCTGACCTCGACAAGCGATCGCAGGTCGAGACCCAGCGCCGTCAGATCCAGGTCCGTCACCACGCCTTGCAACTTTCGCATGCATCCATATGCGTACACCACCATGCAAACGCATGGTGTCGCCGATGCTAACCTTCTTATATTATCAATTGGAAAGTCAATTGCTATTTTAGACTACAAATCGAGGAGCTTCGAAGAAATATCACTTATATCAATGAAGTATAATTTCTTCATGATTAATTATATAATGTTACTTCAAAAAATATTGGTCATAACCAGACATTAAATTAAGACCGTATAAAGGCTAAAATGTCTACGAAAGACTACATTAATGAAGAATCAAGAATATACGCTCGAATGACCTCTTAATTTGCTTCTGCCTAAACACACTTAGTCCTAACTACTCTCCCTCCTTAAAAGTTTGTCGTCTTTTTATTCTTTTTTGTACTAGCAGATGACAAACTTTGGACAACGGTGGGAGTATTTCTGAAATTCGAGTTGTGTTAGAGACTTAGAAGAGCGGATCAATTCTCTGCTCAACAAGTTATAAATTTAGAAGTTAGAGGAACAGCTGGCTGCCTTTTTAAAGATGCAATAGTATTGCATTGTGTAAATCAGTTACCTCTGTACGTAACCTACAGGGCAGCATTAGGCTGGCTTAATTGTGAGGCCTTCAAGCCTGAAGACCAACTAATAACACTGTGTCTGCTGTGATTTTTCATGCATGGTCAGAATCTACATATCGAAATCTACATGGTTCACTCAATCAAGTAAAAAAAATCTTACCAACATCCTGATGATTTTCAAATTCAGTAAAATTCCTTGTTATTATTATTATCATCTTCATTTTAGTTACTCCTTCCTGATCTTTTTATTGTCATCAGTTAGATTAAAAATGAACTATCGGTGATAAATAAAAAGATCCGGAAAGAATAATATCTATACGTGGAAATAACACAAGATGTCCCTCGCTCTTTCACAGGAGAAGCTTCGTGTTGCACTCTACGTTCAGAAGGCTGCATTGCAGTTCATCGACGGTATATAGTACAGTAGCACGTTCTATCTATTAAACACTGCGTTCAATTTGGATTGGGCCAATTACTAATCTGTTCGTTACTCTGAAGTAACTTACGTCCTAACGATGGCGACGCTCCAATTCTTTGCAGCCGGCCGCAAGAAGGAGCACCCGCTACCGGAGATTGCGCGGCAATGCGGTTTCTCCATCAGCGCCGAGGAGCTGGCCTCCGTGGTGCGCGGCCACGATGCCAAGAGCCTGAGGCACCACAAGGGCGTGGATGGCATTGCGCGGAAGGTCAACGTCTCCCTCGCCGACGGGATCAAGTCCGACGACACCGGCGTCCGCGCCGAGGTCTACGGTGCCAACCAGTACGCCGAGAAGCCACCTAGGACGTTCTGGATGTTCCTTTGGGACGCCAGTCAGGACATGACGCTCATGCTCCTCGCTTTCTGTGCCGTCATCTCCGTCGCCATCGGCCTCGCCACTGAAGGGTGGCCGGGCGGCATGTACGACGGCGTCGGCATCATGCTCACCATCTTCCTCGTGGTCATGATCACCGCCGCCAGCGACTACAAGCAGTCACTGCAGTTCCGGGACCTCGACAAGGAGAAGAAGAAGATCGACATGCACGTCACCCGCGATGGCTACCGGCAGAAGGTGTCCATTTACGACATCGTCGTCGGCGACATCGTCCACCTCTCCATCGGCGACCAGGTGCCGGCCGACGGCTTGTACATCGACGGATACTCTTTCTTGGTGGACGAGTCGAGCCTGTCCGGCGAGAGCGAGCCGGTGCACGTGTCGACTGCGAACCCGTTCTTGCTCGGAGGGACCAAGGTGCAGGATGGCTCTGCTCGTATGCTGGTGACAGCGGTGGGCATGCGCACAGAGTGGGGGAACCTGATGGAGACGCTGAGCCAGGGTGGCGAGGACGAGACGCCGCTGCAGGTCAAGCTCAACGGCGTGGCTACCATCATCGGCAAGATCGGACTGGCGTTCGCTGTGCTCACCTTCACCGTGCTCATAGCGCGGTTCCTGGTGGGCAAGGCGCAGGCGCCCGGCGGACTTCTTCGGTGGAGCGTCGCGGACGCGCTCTCGGTGCTCAACTTCTTCGCCGTGGCGGTCACCATTATCGTCGTCGCCGTGCCCGAGGGTCTGCCGCTCGCCGTCACGCTCAGCCTGGCGTTCGCCATGAAGAAGCTCATGCAGGAGCGCGCGCTGGTGCGGCACCTCTCGGCATGCGAGACGATGGGCTCGGCGAGCTGCATCTGCACTGACAAGACCGGGACGCTCACCACGAACCACATGGTCGTGGAGAAGGTCTGGGCGGCGGGGGCGACGCAGACGGTGAGCACCGCCAAAGGCTTCGACGAACTCAAGTCATCGGCGTCAGAGAGCTTCTCCAAGGTGCTGCTAGAGGGCGTCTTCCATTGCTCCGGCTCAGAGGTCGTTCGGGACAAGGACGGCAAGACCACCATCATGGGTACGCCCACCGAGACTGCCATACTTGAGTTCGGGCTCCAGGTGGAGAAGCACACTAACCTCGAGCACGCCGACGCCAAGAAGCTCAAGGTGGAGCCGTTCAACTCGGTGAAGAAGACCATGGCCGTGGTCGTCGCGTCCCCGAATTCCGACGGCCGCCCGCGTGCGTTCCTGAAGGGCGCGTCCGAGATCGTCCTGCAGCGGTGCAGCTGCATCATCGACGGCACCGGGAGCGTCGAGAAACTCACGGAGGCGAAGGCGAAGCGGGTGGCCAGCGCCATCGACTCGTTCGCGTGCGAGGCGCTGCGCACGCTCTGCTTGGCGTACCAGGACGTCGGCGCTGCTGGCAGTGACATCATCCCAAGCGACGGGTTCACGCTCATCGCAGTTTTCGGCATCAAGGACCCGCTTCGTCCGGGCGTGAGGGAGGCAGTGAAGACGTGCCATGCCGCGGGTATCAATGTCCGCATGGTCACCGGCGACAACATCAACACGGCCAAGGCCATTGCAAGGGAGTGCGGCATACTTACCGACGACGGCATTGCCATCGAGGGGCCTGAGTTTCGGGTGAAGAGCCCCAACGAAATGAGGGAAATCATACCCAGAATTCAGGTACGTACTGTATATACCTTCATCCTCTTCTTCGATCTCTTCTGTAAAAAAGAGTGTTGTATCACTGACGCAAACTAATTTTTCTTTGTTCGTGCAGGTGATGGCCCGGTCGTTGCCGTTAGACAAGCACACTCTGGTGACCAACCTGAGGGGCATTTTCAACGAGGTCGTGGCGGTGACGGGTGATGGCACGAACGACGCGCCGGCGCTGCACGAGGCTGACATTGGCCTCGCCATGGGCATTGCTGGAACAGAGGTTTGTACATACTCCCTCCGTCCCGGAAAGGTTGTCGCTTTGTAGTTCAAAAATGAACTACAAAGCGACAATCTTTCCGGGACGGAGGGAGTACGTGTTTATACATTAATTATTAAGACTTTGATTCGATAATGTTTCGGACTGGTGTTTCACATTCGCAATGACTCAGGTTGCCAAGGAAAATGCTGACGTGATCATCATGGACGATAATTTCTCAACCATCATCAACGTTGCTAAATGGGGTCGTTCAGTCTACATCAACATCCAGAAATTCGTGCAGTTCCAGCTCACGGTGAACATCGTCGCCCTGATGGTGAACTTCGTCTCTGCATCTTTCACAGGTGCCAACAATTCCTCGCTCACTCGCTATTTGTTCTTATCATTTCGGCATCACACCCAATAATGACATCTCATGAACATACAACAAATTTCTTCAGGAAGCGCTCCACTGACCATTGTGCAACTGTTGTGGGTGAACTTGATCATGGACACCCTGGGTGCCCTGGCGCTAGCGACGGAGCCCCCTAACGATGCAATGATGCAGAGGCCACCGGTCGGACCAGGCGACAACTTCATCACAAAGGTTATGTGGAGGAACATCATCGGCCAGAGCATCTACCAGCTGATCGTGCTAGGCATTCTCCTCTTCAAAGGGAAAATCCTATTGCAATTGAACGATGCTCGATCTGACGCCCAGCTCAACACCTTCATATTCAACACTTTTGTGTTCTGCCAGGTACTCACAACTTCATACAGTACTAGTCATAACTTATATCGTTTCTATTACTAATATTGGTGCCTCGATCTTGGTTCACCAATCAGGTTTTCAACGAGGTGAACAGCAGGGAGATGGAGAAGATAAATGTCTTCGCCGGCATTTTCAATAGTTGGATCTTCTCGGCAGTAGCCGGTGCCACAGCCGCGTTCCAGGTGATTATCGTGGAGCTCCTGGGGGCATTTGCGAGCACGGTGCACCTGAATGCAAGGCTATGGCTCATCAGCGTACTGATCGGGTCATTTAGTCTCGTGATTGGTGCCATTTTGAAGTCCATCCCCGTCGACTCCACCAACGACTCGTCTGATAGCCATGATGGATACCAGCCCATCCCCACCGGGCCCAACGCCGTGTGATTTTGAAGAAGTTTTATTATATTATAGTTTTTTCGTTTCTTTTTTATTTGTCACCGGCTAGTTCATTTTTGAAAAAAAAACAGGAATACTCTATTTTAAAAACAACAGAATTGAGTCTAGATCATTTCTGCAATATTTTAGATAGGAGCAGTGGCTATCACCATTCTAGCAATTTAATCTTATAGTGTTTTCCGCGTTCTAGAAGATATTGTTTCTTAATGTTTATAATACAATAAATGTTTTTAGCGAATAATTGTAGCATGTATGCAAAATACTCCTTTTATTTATCGTTTCGGACAAAGGTTTGAATTAGAAATGAACTGGGATGTGTTGTCTTAATGACAATTAAAAAGATAAGGAGGGAGTATCATAATTAAGACATGCTAATTCATTGCATAATCGTATTATCTTTCAAGCAAACATTAGTAAAACTATTTTCAAATAATGCTCGGAGCAAAGCGAGCGACAATCAGCTTTAACACTACGTACAAAAGTGTTTTGTTCGCTTGCATGGCACCTTACGTATCCAGATGTTGCTCACACGGTTTTTTCATGGAAAAAGGCGATACCTGCAACAAGGAAAAGTAAAGTATTCCGGAGTTAAAGTCACGGCAGATTTCATAGATACTGCAAATCAAAATGTTCATGAAACAACGTGATGGTAGAATGCCAAAAGAGAGTATGCCGCATGTACATGTACCTTTCAAAGTCTAGCTTCTGGGTGATTATACCATTCAGTAAAAGTTCCGAGTCAAAAACTTCAAAACCTGCAAGGATAATACAAAATTTGTTCCCTGAGAATACGAGAAATAAGGAAGCGATAGGAAATGAACTTTGGGAGAAAATCTAAGTGCACGACCAACCATTCTTAATAAATGGCAAACAGACAATATGGTCTTGTTCACAAGAGATTATAAAGGTTCCATCAAAATTCTCGTTCTTCATCATAGATGATGTGATCCTCTCCAAAGGCTGACGAATAAACAAATTTACTCAGTAACAGAGCAAATTAAGTAATGAAAATTATGTATGCAATCATGAATGGAGTAACATGTTCAAAGGCTGTAACATTTTCCTCATAACATCAAACTACAATCTAAAACTGAAACAAAAATCTACTGGTACTTCCGTGCTCATATTATGCCTTGTGGCTATATGGTAGATGTAGTAACAGAAAACAGATAGATTTCCAGGAGGTCGGTTGCCATCAAGGCATCAACAGAGAGCATGCACTTGTATGGACAGGTGTTGCGTACCTGACCACGAGCCGCCACTACTAAGCTTTTCAGAACCTCCTTGCTAGGCTTTGCATGTGGTGTGATGAGTACTTTTCTACCCTAAAACATTAAGCAAAGCTCAGTAAACACTAAGGTAATACAACTATTACAAAAAAATCCATCAAAATGTACTATAAATGTCAAAATATCTATAAATAATGGAACACGATAACAACCTTATGCTCTATTTGTTTTCACCGATTTGATTGGAACATTCACTGCTAAGAAATTAGTGGCAAACCTCGAGCAATGGTTTTTTGCAGGCCCGGCTTAGTGAGACAGGCATGTTGAAGCCTAGCTCCTTTTCCTTCTTTATATCCCTCATGATGTATTTCTTTTCATCAATGAAGCACCTTGCTTGACCACAGCATTCAAGCCATGATGGCGTGACTACAGGAATCCCCATAGCTATTGCTTCTAGCATGTTTCTAGTTCGAGCAAACTTCTCAGCAACAAAGTGGGTAGCATCTGAAATCGATGTGGCCACCGGTAGTCCAAAGTATATCAATATCTGCCAATGTCCAAAAAAATAGAATGTGGGAATTGCAGAAACAATATTGTTTTTAGTTTCTACAACTATGTATTGAACACTACCTTTGTTTGCAGTTTGACGGTTTCTTTATCCATGCTTTGGCTGAACAGAACATGGATTTCGGACATATTTCTTCTTCGTCTGCTTGACGGTAAAACCGGAGATACTCCATTTCTGTAAAGACCAGCAAGTTCCCTGGAACCTGGTGATTTCAGAAGGGCTCCCTTCAGTACCTTTTCTGATATCTGTGCCCTAGATTGGGGTGTGCTATTTAGCACTCTCAGTGGTACTCTGCTTGTCAAACTCGAGTTATCATATTTTTGTAGAGTTTTGGGTTGTTCTTTCAGTCCAGTGAGCTGGTTGAAATGAGGGTCAGATATGCCTACTGTTTCTGCTGGTGGTGACTCTGCTACTTCTGTTATTTTGGTTGCAACTGTAGTTGACCTGTTTGCTTCGTTGAATTGAATTTTCGAGTTTCCTGATATAAACATGTATGTCCTCCTCCTCTTAGGATGGATCACAGCATCTGAACCTAGAATATTTGTGTTATCTGTACCAGATCCCATACTTCCTTCTGACGCCTCATGATTTATGGTTCCTTTCATCATTCCACCGTCCATGCTTCTTTTAGCTTTCCTTGACATTAGTTTTGGATTGTTTCTGTTTTCAGACTTGCTGGGTTCCATGCATTTTTTAGCTTTCCTTGACATTAATTTTGGATTGTTTCTGTTTTCAGACTTGCTGGGTTGCTTTATTGAACTTCCACCAATTCGGTTTTCAACGGGTGATTCAACTGAGAATATCTTATCTGTTTTCCTTTCTTGATCCAGACTTCTGATAACAGAGCTATCCAAATGTTCGTTATTCCTGACACAACGATTGACAATTGATGCATTGGACAATGCTTCCATGGCCTCAGCTGCCATTTGAGTACATGGCCCAATATCATATGTTTCATATACGTCATCAGAAGAAGCAACTGGCTCTGGCATCTTAATGGAATTCACTCCGAAGTCATCATCCATATATTCTGGTACAAAGCCAGTCCTGGTACCTGATCCACCAACACCATAGCTTTGAGAGGACAAATGTTTAGCTTGAGTTTTAGCATGAATCCTTTGTTTCTTCCTGGAGATGACACTGGATGTGCATTCATCAGTAGCATTGACCCAGTCGAAACCTGACTTTTGGAACGGGCTGCTGCATTCAGCCCTTTTAGCCAGGCACTGAGCTACTTTTGTGCCTATCATAGAAGCTGACTTGCTCCTACTAATCTGGTTGGTGCCCACTTCCGGAAAACTGTCTATATCATCTTCAACTAGCAGCTTTTCCACCACACCAATAGCAGTGGCCTGTGATTCATCACCAGGTTCCTGTGAATTAAGGTAATCCAGCCTCCTCCCCAGAACTTTTGAAGTATTCATTGAGCCCATGTTGTGATGGCTTACTTAGATAGGCAAGCACCTATCCGAAACTTATAAAGCTGAAGCTGTGAGTCTTACACATCCAGATAAATCATGATCTGACTGCTGAATAGTTAAGATCACCAAAACATTATTTTTTTGTGAAAAAAAAAATCACCAAAGCATTCAACTGCAGGTATACACAAAAATGTATGAAGATAAATAACTTGCGCTGAGTTAAGAACTATCACTATGCGGCCAACAGCAACCAGAGTTTTTCTTTTTCTTTTTCAAAATAAATAGAATATAGGTCTATCTGAAGAGATAAACTGATGCAAAACATTTAAGGCTAATTCGTGGATAGTAGCCACTTCCAGTAGCCAGGGGTTAAAATGTTGATATTAGATAATGCTCACTTGCTCGGATAAAATACTGAAATGGGCTACAAACTTGCCTAGAGTGTGAAAATAGCGATATGGCAATCAGTTGCTGCCAGGAAAGGAGACTATGCATTACGAGCAGAATGATTAAATAACAAATTAAACATCTAGTGTTAATCATAACAGAGAGCTATGCAAACATGACAACTTCCCAGCAAATCAGTAATGCTGCAGAAATTCTTAACAAACACCAACCACAATTACACAGGGCCTGCCCCCGCTTGAACAACTGAATTACAGACGACAGATGATTTCGGATGAGCGAGATAAATTTGAACAGGATGCATATTCTAACATCCATGATATGATGACTGGACTAGAACCAACACGCCGCAGACAACACTGGGTGATAACGGATCGTGCGATTATCGCTGCCTGAACCATCTAAATTTTCAAGCGGGGGAATAGGGGTTTATTCCTCACCGAAGAGGCTCGATCCGGCCTCAAATACATGGTAAAGGCACATCCGCATAGGCATTCAATCCGGAGGCAGGCTCAAAGTTACGCCCCGTGCGAGGGCGCTAGAGAGGGGCAGGAGACCACGATTCCGACGCAATCATGATCAGATTACAAGGAGGGAGGTGGAAATCAGCGACGCGATGAGGAGAAACTGCGGGGATCGTACCTCCGGTTTCCGAAGGAGGAAGGCTAGAAGCTTCGAGGGTTGGTGTCTTCGACTAGGCTCTAATCCGCCATTGATCGAAACGACAAAGGGTTCGTGCGATTCCGGCGAGAGGTTTTGGGTTTAGCCGCGAATGGTTTGGGGAAAAATAGGGGAGAGGAAGCCCCGTGTCGTGGAGAGGAAGAGGAGGGGTGTGAGGGGGAGGCAAACGCGGGCATCGAGGGAAACGCCACGCGATTGAAAGCGTACTCGAGAAGCCGAACCGCCTCAGCCCTCAAGCGCATCGTTTTGGAGGGAAGGGATAAATTTGCTGAGAAAGTGGGGGCCAGATTTTTGGATGAGAGCGCCAAAATAATTCCGGTAACGTTGGAAATGCAATGCTCCTAGTAGTATTTCTCCCGTTTCAAATTATCAATACGCCATCATGGAAAGTTGCGAACTTCTACGTGAAAACTAAAAAAGCGCATAAAATAAAACGCTAAAAAGTTCCCACACGGTGTGGGGTCTCGAGGAGAGAATTTTCAGCCTGATCGAATTGTGCAAATGAATAATGGGAGATTACTAAGCGGCATTTCTAGTGCTCAAATTGCCAAAACAGAACCCAAAATTTTTACGTATTGAAAGGTACAGGCAGACCATGCGTTCAAGTATGCAAAATTCTTTCAGAAGCAGTCACTTGATATTCAAAGAAAAGATTATGAATTCAGCGACCTTCAAACTTCAAACAAGGGCACAGTGAAAGATGTAAAGCAATGTTCTTTTCAAACAACGCTTAACAGGCACCGGGATAGACATGATTGTCAAAAGGTAAACGGAGAGGTATCTAATCCTAACTCTTAACAGAACCGCAGCATCTAGTTGCCCTAACAGAGTACGTACATCAGTCATGTTGCATTTTGTGCAGAGCAACCACTACGTGAGCACTGAAACAGTAGGCACCAAATGGTAACACCCCACTTTTGTCTATGAATCTAGGTTACAGTAACATAACATCCGTTTCAAGGACTCTCGGTGACATCCTTCAATCACGCCCCTAACATCCATGGGAATACATATGACTGTCAGCTAGTACATGTGCCGATGAAATCCAAATACAGGTCCAGGTTTGCAAAGTGTTACATGCTACTCTCTGTGTCTAGCCACAAACAGTTTGCTCATATCTTCAGTAACGACATTGCTCCTGCGAAGCAGTAACCAAAAGGATAAACATTATTCAGAGATAGAACATACACGATATGAATAGCTGGCAAATACATTCTTGGATTGGATGTGCAACTTTGCTAGTTAAAAGCATTTGACTGGGGGGGGGGGGGGGGGGAATGAATAAAACAACTACAAATAGAATTGGTTCAATGCCATAACAACAAAGTGACCGGAAAAAGAATAGGACTAACCTTCCACGAAGCTGTGGTGGAACTAGAGAGTTCCCTGCAACACTCCTTGCACCACGGGGTTGTGATTGTGTCCTTGGAAATTTACTTTGTGAGTCCTGAAAAAGAGACCCGTTGGACTCTCTTTTCCTTGATGCATTATCTCTAGAGGAACTGTCAGTAGCTCTTGACTGCAGGGATGGAAGAGGAGGAGAAAAGAGATCTGCGACATCTGGGAGGTCTAGCGACGGTGTGGGCAGGGAGACATTACTTGAACCAGCAGCCACTACATTCCTGATACAAAATCACAAACCCATGGAGTTAGAACTCTGAGACGTCATCAAAACCTAGAAAGCAACGGTAGGGAAGTTGGCAGTACTATGTTTGCACTCAGCATGTATGACAAGTATGCACCTAGATTGACGCTTCAATCCATGCATGTACAACCGAAATAAAATAAAAAAGTCCGGGAACAAACAGAAAAAGGGACATACACTAAAAACGAAGTGGACCAATGAAATATAGTAAGAACATAAATCCATATGCAATGCAATACTATAAGACGATGAGATACAGAAGGGAAGTGTCTGCTTTAGATAACCAACATTACTTTCTATGTTTTTTTCCAACACACCGACATGGTACAGGGCATCCAGTATCCAATCCGCCCAGTTAGGAACCCATTTGTTTCATTCTTACAAAATATCATGCACAAGGTAAACCATAGCTTTTAGTTCTTGTTGGAGTCTGTGAGAGGATCCTCAATTTGTGCAGACAATTTGCTGAACTATGGTCGGAGAAACATTCCAAGAACAAAAGGATTGTGTGGACATGGCAGCAGGCAACATTTTCCTGGACCAATGTTATCATTGCAGTTACCATGCTTAGTTGATTAACTCTGACGCTCTGTCGAAATGGACTGGAGCGAGCTTGATAGTGGTGATGTTTAGTGCAGAAGTAGCTACCGTTTCAGAACTCTCAATCACACCGGCCTCATTTGCATAGACCATTCTTCAGGAATTCGAATTAACATAAATTATACACAGTCAACACTAGCAAAAAGAGAACAAAACGTTATGAATGACAATTAATATTTCGAACGGAACCTTCACTGACATAGGCGATGACCAAATATGAACTAGTATTTGGGAAACCATGACTTGAACTAGGATTTGCTAGCACGGTGACTCGATTCCCAGTAGCTTCAGCTCTACAGTAACTACACACAATCAGCCACTACGGCCACAGCAAAGTTCTACTATGGGGTGAGCTAGTCAGGATCAAGCAACCCCTGTGTCTACACGCGGAACCCTAGAGACGAGGCAGCAAAGGGCTTACTGTCTGGGGGCAGGAGGCGGAGGGGTAGGCTGAGGAGCGGCGGCCACCGACGTGGAAGGCGACGGAGGTCGCGGTTGAGGCCCGATTGAGGAGGCGAGGGGTGGCGAAGGAGAGGGCGCCTCGGCGGCGTCTTCCTCGTCGGAGGAGGCGTCGTAGGCGACCAGCGACATCGGGTTCGGGTCGACCGGTCGGTGGATGCGGTGCGATGGTCGATTCCCTCCTGCTGGGGTGAAGTGAAGTGGGTTTTCCCGTGGGCCGTAATAAAATGGGCCTCGGTTCAGGCCTTAGCCGACTCAGTCCCGAATGGATTGAACTGCGACGATACTCATCTCGGAATCATCAAGGCCTCACGCCTCAGTCCTCGTAAACGTCGTCTGCAACCAAGAAAGAAGCGCGCTAGCTAGCCTAGCCTACGTGAATGTGAGTTGAGAAAGGGACATCGACGTGCGTCGCCGTTGTGCTGCCGATGCATCCCCCCATCCCATGCCACTGTCAGTGCCAGCGATCCACCGCCCAACAACCAGAAAGGGTACGATCGCACAGCAGCATAATTCTTCATCTGTTCGAAAATCCGATCTCCATCGTTGTCGCTGGCACGTCACTAAGACCATCCCCAGTGGTACGTTGTAAAGCATACTGGATACATTGTTTCACAGTGTAATTTAGAGTATGTACTGTAAAAGCTGAAGGAGAATAGTATATAGAGTATGCTTTACAGTATGCTGGTGCGGATGGTCTAACATCGTACAGTCACACTTCAATTCACACACTGCGACTGCGGCTGCGGTTGCAGCGACGTACGCCCATACGAGTATCGAGGTAGTAAAATTTACGAATACGCACAGTTACAAACGTGTGCCCGAAAATACGTTTGCGTTCTGCTGGTAGCTAAGGTTTTATAGATGTTTCTGTATGTGAATGACTCCACTTCAATTATCAGGTCAGTAACTCACTCTCAACCGTCTTGATCTTCGTAAAGGCGAAAGCAAGCATGGCCGCGCCCAGCTCCGAAAGCAGGAACATGTCCTCCTCGACTCCGCTCCAATCACTACTCGCTCTAACTCATTAATGGCGGGGCGGCCGTAGCACGGTTGGTGCCCTCCGTGCGCATTAATGCCTCCACCCACCTTGGGGCCGCGTCGCCCCCCACTCTACATTTACCAAGCCGGTTGAGCGCTTGCTCCCGATCCAGTATCCGGCAGCTGCGGCCTGCATCCATCCGCCAGCCACCCCCACAACAAGCCGTTCTTCACACCCGCAATGCCGGCTGCCGGCCAGCTCCGCCCCCGGGTTCCTTGAGCTGGAGGTGGGTGGCGACGTAAAGCCGGCCACTTGCTTTACCTGCCTCAGTCCGTATAGTACTTATCCCCGCGTCGGTGGTGCTGTTCTTGTATCGCGCTTGACTCTGTCGTTGCCGCTTTGTGGTCGTAGGTGGCGGTGGATAACAAATTCTTGGATATATATATTTTTTTTAAGATAAAGATTCAGGTTGCTGTGTTAGGTTCTTAGTTGGTGAGCGACGTTTGAAGCGGTTTCGCGCGTGGCGGAGTCGTTGGGTGATGCAGGAATTGGGCTCTAGCGAGTGGGAAAGCCTCGCGCTCAGGGTGTTCGATTAATTGCAGAAGAGAGCACACGCCCGTGAGCCGAACCGTTCGTGGTGTCTGGATTCGGATCCGTTTCAAAAGAGATGGTTGGGAGCGTGCACGTGAATGGATCGGCTCACGGTGCCAATGGCAGTGAGGAGCGGCTGGATGAGCTGCGCCGGCTGCTCGGCAAGTCTGACGACGACTTGCTCAAGATCGTCAGCATTGGTGCCGGCGCGTGGGGCAGTGTCTTTGCTGCTCTCCTGCAGGACGCCTATGGCCATTACCGGGAGAAGGTGCAGATAAGGATCTGGCGTCGCCCGGGGCGCACGCTGGATCGGTCCACCGCCGAGCATCTGTTCGAGGTCATCAACTCAAGGGAGGACGTGCTGAGGCGCCTGATCCGCCGGTGCGCCTACCTGAAGTATGTCGAAGCGCGGCTTGGAGACAGGGCGTTGTATGCAGATGAGATATTGAAGGATGGATTCTGTCTGAACATGATTGAAACACCACTCTGCCCTTTGAAGGTCGTCACCAACCTGCAGGAAGCTGTCTGGGACGCTGACATTGTGGTGAATGGGTTACCATCCACGGAGACAAGGGAAGTGTTTGAGGAGATCAGCAAGTATTGGAAGGAGAGGATCAGTGTTCCAGTAATAATCTCCCTTGCAAAGGGGATAGAAGCCTCATTGGATCCGATTCCTCGTATCATTACACCTACGCAAATGATTAGTTCTGCAAGTAAGTACCTCTTTTCTCTCGTCTTGTCTCCGCCTGTTCTACACCAAAAGATTCAATGAATAGTTTTCCTAAATGAATATGATTTAAACTGATTGCGGGAAAGGATCCAAGACTTTTATCACACATAATAAAATATTGATCATAGTGTTTTCAGTACTTCACTGTTTTCTGGCGTAATGGTTAAATGACAGTGGCACCATGTTTGTTGTGTGCAAAACCTATAATCTAAAAAACTATATGTAACATTTGAGGTACTTGCCTGACATTATAGTCCAAGCTAATAATTTCAGTATGCTACCATCGATATCAACGTTTTTCTTATATATTTCTACTCCATAGCCTATGTTATTTTCTACTCACGAACATTTCACTTCACTCAAAACAACATCAATGTATCTGTTTCATTTGAAGACCACACTGAATTCTGGTTTATATGATTGCCTGCCTATTTCATTTCTTTATATAGCCTCGTGATGTGTACATGAGGCGAATATGCTAAGCTTGCAAATTTATGGTATGGATGCATTGATGATGACATGGTACGAATCTTCAGTACCTCGCGGGAAGAATTGCCTTGATTTTGAAGCAAATAACTTGTTTTTGTCACTTTGCTTATAACACAGCTGGAGTTCCAACTGAGAATATACTCTATCTCGGGGGACCAAACATTGCTTCAGAAATTTATAACAAAGAATATGCAAATGCTCGAATCTGTGGATCTAACAAGTGGAGGAAACCTCTCGCTAAGTTTCTGAGACAGCCACATTTCATTGTCTGGGATAACAGTGACCTTGTCACTCACGAGGTGATGGGAGGCCTGAAGAATGTCTATGCTATTGGCGCTGGTAACTCTATCATCCTACTTGCCAAACACTGGTTTTTGTTTGCCTTGTTGTTTTGTAAACATTTCTATGAAGTTAAAGAAAGACAACAAATGTTGATGCGGTTTATGGCTTTATGCTTAATCTGTTAAGCATTTACCAGTCACCTTGACCTCTTGCCTTAAAGAATGCATGGAGAAGGAGAACTATGCCAAAATCAGACTGGTTTCTTGAACTTTCAGAAATAGACCATCTTACTGAAAACTCAATTGGATAAATATTTGTTTCTTACCTTTCAATATGCTCCATTCTTAGTCAAACCATTATATTTTTCATGTGGTGATGCTCGCAAATAGGGATAGTGAATGCTAATTTGGTTCACTACATTTTCTGATATCTTGTATGCTGTGGACTGGGCCCATACGTGGCGGGGTCCACATATGGCCGCAGTCCACAGCCTAGCTTCTAGAAGATTTCAAAAAAGATAGAATGTATCTTTAGAGATAGAAATAGAGGATTTGGATCTATTATAGATAGAATTAGTAGATGGAATCTGTTATAAAGGAAATAATAGATAGAAATAATGTAATATAGGAAATAAAGGATTCAGGTGGTTGGGGAGGATCCCAACCACCTGGGCGCAGCAGCAGCCCCAGGGTGCGCGGCAGGAGTCCTAGACCCTATATAAGCCACCCCCTACCCCCCTGTAATCAGCATCGAAGAATAAATGAATTCCCCCCATTGGGCTGTTCCTACCTTTGGTCACCGGGCGCCTAGCCCCGGTGCACTACCCCACCACGATTCACAGCAATGTATTAATATATTTTTTCTCTGTTTCAGGAATGGTGGCAGCTTTGACAAACGAGAGTGCAACGAGCAAATCTGTATATTTTGCTCATTGCACATCAGAGATGATATTCATTACTCATTTACTGACAGAACAACCTGAGAAACTTGCTGGTCCTCTGTTGGCTGATACATATGTAACTCTCCTGAAAGGTCGTAATGCATGGTATGGGCAAATGCTTGCCAAGGGAGAACTCAGTCCTGATATGGGTGATAGTATCAAGGGAAAGGGGATGATTCAGGTAACCATGTTATTTTTATTATTCTGGGAAGTGAGAATTTCTTTGAAGAACTTTGAAAGGAGGAATTTGCAAATACTGTCAAAGCTTCTTGTATATTTATTTACAACGTGACATTTTCTACAGTCCCTTTCTCTTTTGTACTTCGTGTGTTTCACCGTTGTTTGACTCATGCCCTGCACTGGCAATGATCGTTTAATATCCATTGGACAGGGTATCTCTGCTGTTGGTGCATTTTTTGAGTTACTTAGTCAACTGAGCTTAAGTGTGCAACACCCAGAAGAAAACAAGCAGGTTGCTCCTGCAGAACTATGCCCAATTCTGAAGAGGCTTTATAGGATACTGATAAAAAGGTGTGTGTCCCTGGATCACCAGTGTTCTCTGCATAACTGGTCTGGTACTTGAGTGAAAAATTCAACCGTTCTCAGTCAGACATTTCTGGCATATAACACTTGCTGAAATCTGCAGGGAGCTCCCAGTAAGAGACATTCTCCAAGCCCTGAGAGATGAAACAATGAACGATCCCCGTGAAAGGATTGAGATGGCACAAAGCCATGCATTTTACCGCCCGTCGCTTCTCGGAAAACCATGACCTTGTTAATCCTGTATATGAATGTAGAATGTAGTCGGGTGTGATTGAATTCGCCATGCTACCCATAGCTTGGAGCAGGTATCTAAGCAGTGTGATGCTGGCCTGTGTTTGAACTCAAGATTCTGTATTAGTTGTATTTCTCCCTTTCTTTTACTGCCTTGTTGTAAAACAGATGACTGCATCAGTATACGTTATATGTAATTGAGAGTACTTTTTCTAGCTGAAATTGAGCATTTTGCAATGTATCAGGTCGTAATTGCTGATTAAATTCTGGATGAATGGTGGCGAATGTGTCTGAACTCGGTGGCTTAGTTGAGGAATTTTTTACTGAAACAAAAGATGTTAATATGACATTTCAGGTAAAAGTGTGCGAGCAAAACACTTGCTGGTTTTTAAGGAAACAGAAAATTTACTTGCTGGGTGGGGAAAGCATAGCACTTACCAGTGTGCCAGTGCCAGGCAGGCCAAGCGAAACAGTGATCGGCGGAAACGTCTCCACGTGGGCCTTGTTGGGCTGGCATGTTTTTAGCCCACGAGGAGAGCGAGGTTGGTCGACCCAGCATCTGCGGTTTCTCTGGAATCTTCGCTCTCCACCTCCACTGATCCACTTCCCAACCCCAGCAACTCCCATTCTCCAGTCTCCCACCGCACCGGAAGGCGAATCGCGGCGATGGCCACGACCCCTCCCCCACCCGCGGCGTCGGCGGCGGCGCTGGAGAAGCTGAGCAGCACCAAGATGTTCGGCGGGCACAACCTCCGGTTCCGCCACGAGAGCCCCACCCTCGGCTGCGCCATGACCTTCTCCATCTACCTTCCCCCGTCCCCGGCCTCCAACCTCCCCGTGCGGTCTACGCCCTTGCTCACCGCTATGTACAGGTGCTCACCGGGTGGAATCTGATGGCCTGTGTGGTGTTGTTGCAGGTGCTGTACTGGCTCTCGGGCCTTACCTGCACCGACGAGAACTTCATCATCAAGTCCGGCGCCCAGCGCGCCGCCGCTGCCCACGGCATCGCTCTAGTGGCTCCCGACACCTCCCCGCGTATGTTTGATTTAAATCCCTGCTGTTGCTGCGTTCTATTTCTAGGGATTGTGGCTGCCCGCCTCTGAGTGTCAGACGGTGTGGGGGCTGTTAGGAGTAGGAGTCTTAACCTTTTTTTAGGAAAGTTATCCGTGGTTTGCCTTTGCTCTGATAATCGCAGGGTCTCCCGTACCGTAAGGAGATCTCAGTATGCTTGTTTCTGTAGATATAACACGTATTGTTTGCCTGATTGCATCCATGGTTTGGCTGTTGCCCTGTCGTCACTCAGAAAAGCTGTGAAAGGCATCCGAAGATTATAATGATCAACCACGGCCTCATTTTATTTTGTGTTACAATCAGATTTTTCACTTTGGTCCATTGATAGTTTTGGGCTTTTGGCGCAAGGGCTAGAACCTAGAATGATAGTTAGAAATGTATTGGTAGCCACATTGTGGAAGTCAGAGTCAGTGAACCTGATTGCCAGTGAATGTCTTGAAGTTTATCATGTACTAGGCACTAGGCACAGACTTTTATTCTCTTGTTTTGATGCCCATGATGATGAAAAGTGCACGGTTCCTCAAAATGGTAGGCTTAACCGCCTTGTTTTGAATACGTCATGCAAGGTCGAAAACCAGTAAGCGATATTTGTTCAGTCACGCACCTACTAGTCATATGGGATCACTAGCTTAGTTGTGAAACTAACTAGCGGTTATATGGTAACATTTCAGGGCAATGACCCTAATATGCAGCCTCATAGTCCAAATTTTGAAACATTCGGTTTCATGTTCCTTGATGTACAGTAGCTTGTAGATTGTCATTATCTTCTATGATTATCAGATTATACTAAATTTTTTAATGATAATTAAATAAAAATTTATTCTATGATTATCATTGGACCAGCAAATATGTTCCTTTAACTGGCAAATAATCATGGGAATGTCCAATAAGGCTTCATGTGTGTTACATTTTCTCCCTTTTAATTTTGTTTAGAATATACTTTGATTACTTTGATGCTTTATTTGAGTTATTTTTTATTATCTATATTTTCCTCTTGTATCATGTAGGTGGGTTAAACATAGAAGGAGAGGCAGACAGCTATGATTTTGGTGTCGGTAAGGATCCTAAGATAGTCTTGTTACAAATATTCCATTTTCTACAAATGTATTGTGTATGGAATTATGCAAAGTAGGCTCTAGATTTTTTTATCTGGATAAGAATGCTGCTTATTTTCTGTGACTGCTAGCTAATATTTTTTTAGTTCTGTGTAGACAATTTTGTTGTGCCTCTTACAATTTATTGCAATCTGGTAACACGGTCACCAGTGGCGGATGTAGGCCTGACAATGGGCCAAGGCCCGATCCGAATCCAATCCAGCCCTATGTTTTTTCGTAATGGACCCTATCCTAATCCGGCCCGATTATTATCTAGTAAATCCAATCCAACCCAGCCTTTACAGAAAACAAATCCAATCCTATCCTGGCCCTTTTTAAGAATTCGGGCCGGCCCTAGCTAATGAATATAAATTCGGCCCATGGACTCTTTATTTTGTTGTAACTTCAGCCCGTGTTCAAAACTAGCTCACCGAGCTGCGGCCTCTCTGTACAAATCCCATCGTCGGTTTACTTCATGCAATACTTGGCTCTGGTTAAGAAACAAATCCCAAAAAGAAAAATAAGCGTCAAAATATGAAATTGATAAATTTTTAAAAACCCATATTCTGACCAACACCAAATAACTAATATAGAAAAGTAATTCAAAAAATCTAAAAAACAGATTACAGAAAAAATCTAGAAAACTAATCTATGTCTAGCTTGTTACTGGTATTAAAACAAAAAAAACTGTTAACCATCTGTACAAATAAACAAAAGAGTCGCACACCCAAATTATCCAGCCGTTGCATACGGAACATGCAACTCCAAAATCATGGGCAAAATTTATAAGCATTTGGTTCTTTCTAAACATTCATACAAATCCAACCTTCCGATGAACTTAATTAACTAGTGTTCTAAAAAGAGAGGTTCTTCTTGGTGACCACGTTCTGAAGAACAACATAAAGTCCATGCCTTGCAGGAACTGCAATGATGTAAATATGTGAAATAAACAAAATTCCTAACATAGCAGCAAAACTTGGCAACTAGTCACCATCTGAATTGCTCATATACCAGGACAACATTAATGAATGATATCTCACAATTTAATTAAAGAAGTTACAATCTGACACACTGCAACAAAAATGTACAACAAACCAACAACAGAAGCATCACAACATCAAAGAATACGAGTGAACAGATGCATCTTGGCAGCAGAAGCATCTTCACAATATTAAAAACTCTCAACATGGTATCTGCAATGGACTATTGCCATAGCATCTGCAAATGGACTATTGTCATAGTATCTGCAACTGCAAATGGACAATTGTCATAGTATTACCATCATCGCACGTTCTCCGGCCACGTGCGGTCGTCATCGCAAGCTTCCGGCAGCAACTGTGGATGCTAATGCCACATCTTTTTAATCGACGAAGCGCAGTAGCATCACACGGATAACCTTCGGAAGGGAAGCGGAGCAACATGGATAGGGAGAGGCGCCGCCGGCCGCCGCCGGACGGCTCGCTCGTATAAGATCAAGTAGTGTTGGTGAGGGCGGAAACCCTAGCTTCTTCCTCATTCCGCCACGACACAGAAGAAGGCTTCGGACTTACCGGTTCACGCTGCCGCCGCCGCCGTAAAAGGATATCGCGTAGCGCCGCGTAGGAGAAGTGCGATGCACCGCCGCCGTCGTGAGCCTGCTCATGGCCCGTCGCCGTAGTGGTGCGCCGCCGCGGCGCCGCCGATTGTGCGCGACAGTGCGTGACTGTTGCACTGCAGAGTCCTGAGTAAGTGCGTATGGGCTGCATAGAGTTAGGATCCAGCGTAACTCAAACGGGCCGGGATCCACGGGCTCAACCCTTTATAACTAAACGGGCCGTATATACAATCCAATCCTTTTTAGATAAGGTCCAATCCAATCCGGCCCTTTTCATTTTACAGCCCATATGAATCCGTATACAATGAGCCCAACCAGTAGGAGGCCCTTTCGGCCCACGGATTTATAAGGCCCGTTTGCAGGCCTAGGCGGATGTGGATCCAGACACAACACACAGTAGGGGCCAATTAAACCCAGCTGCCAAGTCAACAAGTAATTAAGTGCTAGAGTAATAAACCTAAGCCACAAAAATGTTTGGTTATGGGGAGAGGAGGGATCATTTTTCTTGCTGTTTGGATACTCCTAAATTCGTTTGTGCAATGCCATATCTCTCTCCATTCAATAGCCCAAAACACAACAAATTGTGCATGCCCCGTGCTCTTACTTTTGATGTTTCAGTTCACTCAACTGAAGCCTTGACAATAATGTTTAATCAACTGAATCGACAAAGCAAGTACAGAAGGTTGCTCTTTCTCCACAGTTGATTCATCTCTTTTTCTTTTGAAAAATGAAGCAAAGAAACTTGATTGGAAAACCACCTCAGAGCTGATGGCAACAGAGCTAGGGAAGGCTGTCCTCGTCATGCCAGCTGTACAAGCTAATCAATAGACCAGAGGCCCTACTCTGCCGAGCAACTGCACCCTAAACACAAATCGATTTGGCCTATTGTGGTTTTTTTCTTGCTCCTCTGTCCCAATTGTGCGAGAGAAGCTGCTGCTGAGATCGCCAGCCTAATGAACTTGACTCCTGACGTGCTACTTTTTTTTTATTTACAATGGGCTGCAGTGCAGATCTGACTCCGCCAGGTCTTAAATTTTTTTGTCAACCGAGGGGGCCCTGTCTAGGTTGACGGTCACCATGTGTTAACCTGTTAATTCAAGCATTAGCTACTGCATGGCAATGTGGACTTGACATATTTAACAAAAGAATATGCAGCCATTATTTCTTTGTTTTGCACTTGTGCGTGATCAGCCAATCATGGTGATATGTTTTATGGGCCTTACGTCTTATGAGAAGACAAAGAATGACATTGTTTCATAGCAAGTAGGTGACAATTGATGACTGATTTGCTCAGTAGTAAGGGGAGGTTCTTTATGTTATGTCACAGTAAAGAAATATCACATGAAGTTTGTATGTACTAGTAAGGTGAATGCATATTATTTATGTGCATATATCTGAATGTGCTTAACTATTTTATTTTCATTGTTTTTGTTAGGTGCCGGGTTTTATTTGAATGCCACAAATGAAAAGTGGAAAAACTGGCGCATGTATGACTATGTTGTCAAGGAACTGCCAAAAGTTTTAAGTGAAAACTTTGAACAGCTTGACACTTCTCGGGCATCAGTTTTTGGGCATTCAATGGGAGGCCATGGTGCGCTGACAATTTACTTGAAAAATACTGATAAATACAAGGTATTATTTCACATGTTTTGTTTCACAGTAACAAAGCCTTTTGCATGTTTGTTTTGTTTAAGCCTAAAAAAATTCATGTCTGAAAAGATTTTATAAATTAAGCAAATGACATGAAGGTGCTCCACTCCACTGCAATTGGGTTATCTCATTATAAATTAAGCAAATGACATGAAGGTGCTCCACTCCACTGCAATTGGGTTGTCTCATTTGTAGAGACTAGAGACATTTCAAGCTGACATTTGTAACATACTGTATCGATTCTCACTGACCATTTTGGGTTATCTCAAATTTCAGTCGGTATCGGCTTTTGCACCAATCGCAAATCCAATAAACTGCCCTTGGGGTCAGAAAGCATTCTCAAATTACCTGGGCTCAACCAAGGCAGATTGGGAGGTATTATTCTCTTTAGACATCATTGATCCTTCTGTGATGTGTCAATTACTTAATAGTGCTTGCTACAGGAATATGATGCCACCTGCTTGATTAGAAAGAGCAAGGAAGTTTCAACTCCTATCCTAATCGACCAGGTTTGTGGCAGTGGACTCACCCGTGCCCTGTTTCTGCCATCTCGCTATAGCTACCCTGTCTTGTTATTTTACGTTCTTATTGTTCAGAACATGGATTGAAACACTGGCTGTTCAAATAATTAAAAACCTTTTTTAAGTTCAAGTTTTGTGTTATATATACAAGTAAACAAAATCAACTGTCAATACACCTATTTGTCTTACAAATTTATTAGTCATTAATGCATATAGATTATGCCTAATTATTCTCTTGACCACCAAGCTCATATATGAGCAAATTCCATAGTGATAGGTGTCGCAAAATGCATTGAAAGATCTATTTAGCACTATAACCGGAAAAACTTCTTGAAACTACCACTGAGCCTGACCCAAATGCCTTTAGTCAGCAGCTTGTGGCAACCTGATGGTACTGGATAAATGGATGAGTAACAAGTGGGTGGGGTCTGCTATACTGTGGATTTGATTAGCAAATCAGACAATGAGTCCTCTACTGTTAAACATGGCTTATGTAGGACTCCAAACATGCTCAGTAATAGTCTATCAGGGTCACTGAACAGTATTGGTATCTTGGACACCCGCTGATTGGATTGATTTGACTTAAGATCACGTGTTTTGATTGAACATCCTGGACATCTAGGCTGGTGAATATTAGAGTACTCATGATTCCTGATATATTTCGGAGCTGGTAATTATCATGCATCGCCTGTAGTGTATCCCTGTTCTCAAAATAATGCCTATTGAGTCTTAATGGTAGTTCATTCCAGTTTCTTTGCTTATGTGACATTATAGAGTAAAAGGGTTTTATTTTTATGAGAAAACTTATGTGCTATGTTCTTATTGACAAATTCATCAGGGGGAGGATGACAAGTTCCTGGCTGAGCAGTTGCTATCTCACAACTTTGAGGAGGGTTGCAGGGCTGTGGGTGCTCCTCTGATCTTGCGCATGCAGCCTGGTTATGATCATTCATACTTTTTCATTGCTACATTCATCGATGATCACATTGCACACCATGCTCAAATTCTCAAGAGCACCTGACTGCAATGTATCTTTTAACTTAAGCAATCAGTAAAGAGAATCGGGGAGGCAGCTCTGTGGTTTTGAGGTGTCTGCATGTGATATGTGTTACTATGCCCCAGTGCTGACAGACTTTGCTGTTCTTTTCTTGAGGTGGACAGTATACCCAGTTGCAGAATAAGATGAAACGTTTGTCTCTGTTGTCTGCTCTAGCGGGAATAGGATAATGTCACGCCCGAGCGTGGTTTCCTGTCTTCCCTTCTATGCAATAATCGGCCTTCATGTAGCAATTTCTGACTCCTCCCTTTCTGCAGGGGGGAGATCATATGATCACACCACCCGCCTGGTTTATATCATTGTAGGTCTTGGTCAGTGACTTGTATTGTTGCTCTTTCGTAGTGCCTATAGTTGGCAGACTAGCATTTCAACCTACAGTGTGTTATCTCGGTATAAGGTTGATGTAGTATACTCTCTTGGTCCTAAAAACTTGTCGTTTTGTAGTTCATTTTTGAACTACAAAACGATAAGTTTTTAAGGACGGGGGAGTATGTTTGTTTTTGGTAGGCTGGACCACAAGGGCTAGGTCATCCGGTTTAGCCTCTCTTCGGTCATTGGCTGGGGGGTGGAAGCCAAAGAGGTACTCCCTCTGTCTTCATAAACTTGTCGCTTTGTAGTTCAAAAATGAACTACAAAGCGACAAGTTCATGGGAACAGAGGGAGTATATATGAAATACTGACAGGATTCGTGGAATCCTGGCCTTCTACTTTTGCACTGCGGTGTTTGTAGTCTTATATGGCACATGAATTTACAATATGCTTTCATCGAGGCTGGCAGATGGATCGTTTAATCTACTACGCATGGATAAGGTTTGAACTGTTTCTTGTTAGGTTTGGACTTCTTGGAGCAAAGATTGTGACCAGGAAAATTGTTGTTTGCCCGGCCATCATTCTCAGAAGCGGTAAAGCTTCCGGTGCTCTGCGGTCCATCTGCCCTCCTGTACATTGTCGTCCGTTCAAGCCCATGTCGACGCCTAGCATGACAGACATTGGACAGTATCTTGGGCTAGACGAGCGGATTGCGTTGGACCGTCGGGACCGAGCTAGCTCCGGCCCTTCTGCTGACGCTCATGGCGCCTCTGGACCCCGCCCAGTCCTCGCAGGGACCGGGACACGAGCACAGTAGAATTTTCCCAGTTATGAGCAGAGCAAAATTTTGTAGACTTATGCTCAAGTCGTTGAACGTAGTACACATAAAATCATTAGATTTTGGGAATTTACTATTCTTTAAATCATGGCCAGTGTAATTTCCAATAATTTTCCGCATCATCCCTATTCCGGGGTGGCCTAGACGTGAATGCCAGGTCTTAAATGTATCAACATTCTGGAAAATCACCTTGTATGCAACATGAGGTACGGGTTTTATGTACGTGAAGTACAGTCCAGATGGAGTAGAAGGAATTCTTTCTAGAACTTCTTGGCCATATTCGGAAGATTTGGAAATAAGAAGAAATTCTTCTTTATTCTCTTCATGGGTATGTATATGTAACCCATTTTTCCGAATATCTCTAAAACTTATGAGAGTGCGTGTAGAATCGGGATACAATAAAGCATCCTCAATCATCACTTGTGTCCCATTAGGGAGAGTAATAGTGGCTTGTCCAGAGCCAACTATTGTCGCATCGCGTCCTGCGATGGTCAAAACATTTCCCGACCTTCTAGTTAGGGTCTGAAAATATTTTGTATCCCTAAGTATAGAGTTTGTGGTGCAACTATCCACAAGGCACATTTCTTCTTCCATCTTAAGTTTCCCGTAAAATCTATCAAATAAGAATAATAATAAGTTGCATTGAAATATAAATATATATATATATATATACAATATTAGAGTACTGAATAACCCTAATATAATGACATTACAACACACTTAAATTTACATAGACTTAAACATATGTAAATTTCTATGGTAGAAGATCTATAAAAGATCATCGAATACATCGTTCGAATTGTATTCCACCATAGCATTGTCCAAATCCATGTGGTCATCATCATTCAATGTTGAATCGTTGTTTCCAGGATCTTCAATATCCTTGCTTGAACAACCGACTTCAAATGTTGGCTTTGTTTGAATACTTAAATGAGTTTCATACTCATTTTCAGGTCCTTGAGCTTTCTTATCTTTTCCCAGTGATTTCTGGTATAAAGCCACAAGGTGTTTAGGCGTGCGACATTTATCAGCAGTATGCTTATAAGTTCCACATGCCTTACACTGCACTATTTTCCCTTTGAAGGGAACACCATCCTTTCTCATTTTCTTTGAGAATTTCTTATTCTTTTGCCTATTACGGCGGCGTCTAGCAGATCTACCATTTTTCTTAGAATATACATTCTTAGAAGCATTTGCTTTCTTCTCATTATGATGAATTTCAGGTAGAGGAGCAGCCCCAACACGACGTTGGTGATGATTCTTAATAGTAAGTTCATCATGTTTCTCTGCTTGAAGTAAATCTCTAATGAGGTCAGCATAATGTTGGTAGTTGCGAGCCCGGTATTGATGTTGTAAGACCCTATCAGAAGGGAGCATAGTTTGAAGAGTCTTCTCTATTTTGTCCTCTTCTGATGGTTCTTTCTCACAAAACCTTAATTTAGCACATACCTTATGAATAGCATGATTATATTCTTCTATAGACTTAAAGTCTTGAAGCCGAAGTTGAGTCCATTCATGATTGGCCTCAGGCAATAGAATTGCCTTTTGCTGTTCATAACGGCTTTTTAATGCCATCCAAAGGGTATGTGGTTCTTCTTCCATCACATATTCTGATTTCAAGTCAGGATGGAGATGATTACGGATGATGTATAGTGCCTGGTACTTAAATGTATCCAGAAATGCTGCAGGTCTTTCTTCAGGAGGAGTAAGAGCAGCCATGAGTCCTCTGAAAGCCAAACTTATCTTGATGTCAAGAGCCCATGTGGGGTAATTATGACCATCAAGTGCAAGTTCTTCAAACTCGCGAGACATTGATTCCTACATATAGGAAACCAGAGATTTTATTAATAAAATCATCATGGTGGTGTTGTAATGTGTGTTAATCATAATGAAAAACACATTAAATTTATTCTTTCTTATCTAGCCAAATGTTGAAAAATGGCTTGGTAAGAAGAACAAATGTATGTATATTTCATATTAATATGGCCAATGTGTAAAAAGAGGCCAAATATTAAAATGAGTTATACATATTTCATATGTTAGGGTGTGGTTCTTATTGTATTAAGCCAAATTATAGCAAAATGGCTTAATCAAATCTAACATTATATTTATTATTATATGTGTAATTTCCTCCATCATAAGCCAAAAATTTGTATTTTAGCTTGAAATGATGAAAATTTGTAATATTTGTGAATGTAATCAACAAAATTCAAGATTGAGGCCAAATTCTCAAAAATGACCTAAATTTGAATTTTGGACAATGTAAAATTTAATTTTATCAATATGGCCAAAATTTGAAAATTAGCCAAATATTGAATTTATTGCAAATAAATAAAATTTAAATGCAATATATACATTGTCATACCATATATTTACATACACACAAATATTTACAATATGTACATATACACACTTGCAGGAAATTTAAAGTACTCTAGAACTTTAAATTTAAACTGTAATTGAAAACAGTAAAATAATTAAAATATTTGGGCTTAAAAAGGGGCCCAACCGTGGGCATGCGGCCCGGGCAAACGCGCAGCTCAGCGGCACGCGGCCCATCGGCGCGCAGCCCAGCCAGGTGCAGCCCAGCAACGCGCGCAGCCCAGGGCGGTGCGGCCCACGGCGGCGCAGCCCACAGCGGCGGAGAATAAAGGAAAGAGGAGGGGAGCCGAGAAGGTTCGGGGCGCAGCCGACCGTGACTCCTCGGGTCCCTCCTGCCGCTTTGGTTCCACCGCCCGCTGCCTCGCTGCTTCGGTTCCTCCGCTCGCCGCTTTGGTACCTCCGCTCGCCGCCGCTGTGCACCTTCCTTCTTCCTCCTCCGGCGCCTTCCTCCTCCTTTCCCTTCTTTCTCCGGCGCCGCTCCCCCTCAACCCCTCCTCCCCCACCCCCCACTGCCTCCGCTCAGTTGAGACTGGCGGTAGAGGCCCAAGCACCGGGCCTTCGGGCTGGTCGGGTCGGGGCGGCGAGGTGAGCGAACCGACGAAGAACTCGGTTTCCGCTCGGGCTTGTGAGGGCTAACCGGGAAACGGGGTTTGAAGGTTCACCTTCACTATGAGGAGTCGCCGGTGCCGGTTCGTCGTCGGTTGGAGTCGCCGGATCTGGAGAAGAGGATGTTGTCCTCGGGGCTAGTGGTCCTCGGGGAAGTCCCCTTGGACCAACCCTGATCCTCGCCGTTCTTCGTATTGCCGGCCTTAGTGGTGGCGGCATGGCGGCATCGGCAACCGCTGTTGCCATGGATCCGGTGGCCGCTCTAATGTTCGGTATGCCATCTGTTCCTTCTCCTCCCCCCTCCCCCTGTCCGTCCGATGACGAAGATCCTTGAACCGGCGCAACCCGGTTGGGGATCTCCCCACCGTGGATGGCGTTCGGTTCCTCTTGACGACCCATTTGTTGGTCGTCTGGATCCGAGGCACGACGGGGAAAAGGTGTCGGAGACCGATCCGCAACGCGGCGATGAGGTCGGTCTGGATTCAGTGATGGTGCCACTGGTCGACGACGACGGCGGCGGAGGCCTCCACGGCGACCATGGCGTTGAACATCTTGATGGCCACGACGGTGAACTTGGCGGTGGCGTAGGTGGCCCTCATCTTCATCCCCGACGAAGAACACAATTATTACAGAATCGGTAAGTCCATTATTAGGCATCTTACCGTTGTTCTTGATTCTCTCTTTTGCTCTTAGAGACAAAGTGCTTGATAACGTGTTAGAATAAAATTAGAGAGACAATGAACACTTGTGAATGATTCTAACTGCTTCTTTATTCATTCTTTCAATTGCTTTTATACATGTTGAATGGACGGGCATGTCCTATGGCGAGAGGATGCAAGGAGGAATGGCCACGACCGTTGGGAGGGGACGTGACCGTCGGCATGTTCGGTTGAACATTCGGTTCTCAACAAAACTGACAGTTGGAGCAGGCAATTTAAGTCCAGCGCATGTAGTCCAGTATCAGTCGCTCGCTGTGTACACATTCCACAAACCCTGACGCCTCCAGCAAACGAGCTTGCTCATGCTCTGCCTGTGGCCGTTAATTGTTGTTATTGTTGCTTTCTTTTCGGATTCGATTCTGGAAGATAATTGTAGGATCAATCATCTAAGTCTGTTGTGACGTACTCCCTCCGTTCCTAAAAACTTGTCGCTTTGTAGTTTAAAAATGAACTACAAAGTGACAAGTTCATGGAGACGGAGTACGTATATCATCTAGTGAAAGGCTAGCTAGGCATCTGAAGCAGATCACAAGAACTGCATCGCGTAAAGAGGGATATCGCATTCCTGCAGCAGATCAGCATGGGACTTCCTTGTTGCATAAGGCTTGCGATTTTTCCTCCTCCCCGAGACACGATGTGAAACAAATCACTTCTCAAAAGAGGGATCCACTGCTGCTGATCCACGCATCCATTAATCCAAAGTAAGTTAAAAGGAGGAATAAGCACTGCTGCTGCGTGCAAGTGACGGTGACGAGGATCTCCAGGCGGCAGCAGCAGCAGCAGCTTGTCCGGTTGCGTCGGGTGACAGGGGCTTGCCGGCAGCTCGACAGGGGGGCAGGATTGGATGTGGAATGTAGCGAGCTGGAGAGACATGGCTGCCCGCAGTAGAGATGGCCCTGGCCTAAGCCCTAGCCGCTCACCTCTGCTCTGCCCCGGTTTCTCTCTTGTCTCTGCTTCTCCCGTTTGCCCAGTTGCCCCTACCTAGTTCTTGCACCTGTCCACCCCTAGGCAAGCACTAAGGATGCAAAGGCAGCTTCTAGTCACAACTGCCATCATGCTCTTGTCTCATGGCAACTCATGCTGATAAGATTGGTGATGCGGCTCTGGGCCAGATGCCTCAAGAACTAGTAGTGACCAATATCATGGAAATACTGAAGTTTTTTTTTTCAAAATTCAGTGGAGTTAAACTATTTTCTGGTGACAAAAACTTGAATTTATGCTGAAAAGTTGTGGGGTTTTCTTCATACTATATAGCTTCTGAGACTACTACTACAATAACAACAACCAAGCTTTTGTCCTAAACAAGTTGGAGTCGTCTAGAAATGAAACCCGACAATTTTTGAAGAAAAATAAGAAAATAAGATGTATAGTCATTTATTCAAATGAAATAGGTACAAAGGATCATAACATAGTAGTACAAACGTTGCTCCTTTTGGTTTCAAGTAGTACAACTATTTGGACAGAAATCGAGTACATTATTGTCTCATTGAGCTGCAAAAAGGAAGAGTGCTTGTCTAGGCATCTGCTGGCCCTTTTCATCCCTCCATGGCTGCAGACTGTAGCAATGATATGGCTTCAGATGTCAAAATTCAGAATTGGTCTGTCACCCTTTCATCCAACTTGCTCTTGGCCCCTACTTTTCTAACTCGTGGGCTTGGACTTTACTTGCATCCATAGGAGATTATGCTGTATAGAGATGCCCCTTTTGCAGGAAAGTTTTCATCACACACTGCTCTGTGAATAAAATATCGCAAAGAGCGATGTTGTCCACAGGAAGAAAGGATTAAATGAATGGCTAGGAGAAGAATAATCTGGCACACCTACACCTACGGGAAAATTTATGCATGCTAGCTTTCGTTTAATGGTAATGCCACATCTATTCAGATCTTGCGATGATATTGCTTTTCATTGTTGTCATGCTTTCTTTTCTCGACCATTTTTGTTTCTAGTTAATTCTATTAAAATTACGCTTTGCACAGAAATATTTTCGTGATGTGTCGTATATTAAAATGAGAGCATGTATTACACTATTTATGTTTTCTTTTTTGCATTTATAATAAAAATATTTGTGTGTTTCTGCTACTACTCCATCTTTATCGATATAATTAATGCTCCCGACAATGATTTGACTTACAAATGAATAGAAAAATTTGTCTCAACGACAAATATAACGACAAGGAGAGAGTATTAGATAAAAAAGGTCCTCGTATTGGAGCATGAAGAAATGCATGGCACACCTCTCCAGCATGCACATTAGATTGCGTTTACATTATAAAACTGAGGACGTGATTAAAGAAAACAGGGTTGAAAAGGACAGTATAAGCAACATGCACTAAAGAATGCTAATCTTTGTAAAGTACAATATTTCATACATGTCCGTACAAAGGCAAACATACTCCCGGATCGAACATGGTACCAACCACGTTTTCAGATCAGAATTCTCAAGAAAGCATCAAGTATTCATGCATTTTAAAAAAAAAGGTGGGGTAGAAGCAAATCGTAATGGATTCATACTATATACCTTTATAAACATTTGAAATCATAATGGGTTCATACTATATACCTTTATAAAATATTTGAAATCATTTATCTTACAGTAATTAATTTGACTACTTGAATTACTTTCATACATATTAGTGTGACCGCATTGATTCTCTTCTTACCTAGATCGACCTGCTTCTAGCAACAACAACAGAAAGTGAAAACATGAACGAAGGGAATAACTTTTATACTAAAGCATCAGAGTAGCATAATTCGAAAATTACACCAAATGAACACGTTTCATCCATGGGGATCTAAAACGATATCTGTTTGTCCCTGAAAGAAGTCTATTACGCATTTTCCACTGATATTCTTTTGTCGACACTCAACGAGGCGTTAGTTGCACATATTAGTTGTTGCAGGAACAATCGACACGTCATAGAGCATATGCAAAATGCATGATGTTTGTTTTGAGACACCATCGTGCAACGGGTCTAAACAAAGAATTAATAGCATAAAATCTTAGTGACTCTGACCTTCCTAGTTCCTAGCTAGGGGTAATAATATATAGAAGAATTGTTCCATTTTGCTTGCAAGGAGATCAGAACATATACGGATGTCACTAAGATATGGAATATTGTTTTTAGTTTGTTTTTGCCTCTTGAGCATATATGGATGTCACTAAGTTCGATACTATTTCTCAACGGAGAACAATTTGTTGTTTCAGACATCTGTCGCACATTCGATTTGCTAATCAGTACTCCTTCCGATCCAAAAAACTTGTCGCTTTGTAATTCATTTTTGAACTACAAAGCGACAAACTTTTTGGGACGATGAGAGTACCTCCTATCAAAATTATAGAATGGTTGTACACACTAGTAGTAGTAGCATATACTACTATCCAGCAACTATAAGTATGGGTTCACTGCTAAATCATCAGTATGAGTCCATACACAACTAGTATAAGAGAGGGACCAATATATACTCATGATCATGAGAGACAAGATCTACTCAAGATGCCAGAACGAGTTAATGATGTGTCTTGTTGTCGGTTTTCAAAAGAAATTTTGTCTCAAAATTATAATAAAATATAACTCCATAGTGGGGCTCTCGGGCTAGCTGGGCCTTTAGGCGACATGTTGCCGGGCATAACACGGTCAGAATTCGGTTCTAATAAATCGGGCACCCAGCACGAACCAGACCAACCAAATCTCATAAAAAGGTCGCAAGGAGTTCAACGTCGCTGCACTGATTAATTTGACTTTGCAGATGGGAAACCGGCTGCCTGCAGTGTACTTGTAGCTGTAGACACAAAAGATTGCCTGTTCATCGACCGGAAGATCTTCAGATATTGTGCGTGCATGTGCTGTTGCTAGGTTTGCGGATGCATGGTTGGCTATAGCAATCGATGTAATCTAGTGCTGTGTATTTTTGATGACTTTCTCATATGTTGTAGCGCTCCTTATCTGGAGAAAAATATGTAGTGCAAATCTTTAACTAGGTGGGAACATGCAAGTTTTACCAAAAAAATCTGAACTCTAGTTGCTAATTCGACGTAACTAGCCTTACTTTTTCGTCGATGGAAACAAGGTGTAACTAGCTTTACTAGAAGCTATGAACTCTGCATATATTAATTTATATGCTAAGTAAGATATGGTGTTTCTTGTCAAACATTCACTGATTCATACTCAATCAGCAAAAGATGAGATCAAATATAACATGACATGGAAGCTATATGATTATATTATTATAATCTACTACTAGTTAGGCTTGCAACCTGGCATAAGCTTACAGCTACATAGTTAGGTTTAAGAGGCCAGTTTACTTTTTTTTATAAACCGTCTGAAACCACGATAAATAATTAGTAGAAAGAGGCCACTTTACTTGGTTAAACATGCTTGCATATCTGGCAATCATTCTAGAATATATGAGAAATCTAACATCAGGCAAGGAAGATAAACTTGTACGACGTATTGCTGTTGGCAGCATGCATATATATATAGACGATGTCAAAGCTAAAGATCTCTAGAAGCTTAAAAAGTTTGGCTTTTCGGTACTTGTTTGATCGGCTAGGTGTTGAACATTATATCTCTACACGGCAAATGCGGCTTCTATGGATGCATGAAAGCAACATTTGGCAGAGTTGCATTGGCAGATAGAATAGACGGTGCAAACTCCGTCTTCTAATCCATGCATATATTATATATGATGATGGACAGATTAGTCTAACTATTTGTTACATGTACATGTGTATTTTATTCAACTTAGCACGTGATGTGTATATATATAATTTGTTTCAAAAATATTTGGCCTTGATTTCAGCCGTTGATGTCACATCCGGTTTATTTCACGTTATATTTCCCGTATCTACTAAAGCTTATTCCCTTCCCGCACACGACAACAATTGACGACGTATGTTACGTGAGACAGGTTGGAGCACAGCGACCACTTGCAAGTTGCATGATGCGGTGATTTCAAGTGCTACGACGACTAGCAGTTACACTATATCTACAGCAGCTAGCTAGGCATGCACTTTCTGGCAGATTCAGTTGTAAGCATCAACTTCTACTCGATGCACATGTAATTTTGATGTGTTCTTCCCATGGCGACGAGACGATTAGTCATTCTCATGTCGAAAAAATCAGAACAGCACACAAGATCCCAGAACTAAACAGATATTGCATATTGCGAATTATATCAGGCTCGTACACGGCTGACGAAAGCTACCGCGGCGGAACAATTTCGTGGTGGTCACGTGGGCTGCGGGCCCCGTAAGTCCACTTCCGCGCGATCTCAAGGCCGGGCCGCACCGGCGATCGCTCTCCGGCCTCCGTCAAGCTACATAAGTCTCCCACATGCCATGCCCATGCATATGCTCTCTCATCGTGACACTGTTTTCCCGCTCACACAACATCAGTCAGTGTGTGTTACACGTCAGAACAGAACACGAACACCTGTGCAGAATGGCATCTATAATTGGTACCACAAGCATCTCGGTTGACTCGTATCTGACTCGACAAACCAACCATCGGAACAGAAGTTCGATGTATTACCTCACATGAGTTCAAATAGTACTTCCTCCATCCCTAAAAAATTGTTATTTTTTAATTCATCTTTGAATCAGAAAGCGAAAAAAATTTAAAGACGAAGGAATTACTTTGCAAGAACTTGATGACAAACTTTTTTTCCCTTTTGATTGATCACGAATGGCACTGACGAAACTGATCATCGATCCAACTAGTTATAAAACTTCCGATTTATTTGACCAAGTAATTGTGCGTTTATTTTCCACATGCTCAAAATTAATTAGTAATTGACATATTTAGCTTTTTCCAGCTTGCATAAAATTCATGTGACTGTTGGCGAGGAAAACTGTATGGACGACATCGACCCAAGTGTGCTTTGTCAACAGATTGCTGGGTTCCGTCAAGGTCAATGTGCTAAAAGGTAAAGTAGCCATTTGGCAACACGGTCGATCGATGATGGTGCCATCTATCCATGATAAAATCCACCATTATTCCTGGTGTAGTGGCGGCGGTGTTCTGGAAGGGTTGAGCCCAAACCTGTGGGTGAGAGAGTCGTGAGACAACCCGCGACATGTATCTTTGCTTTGCACAAGTGAACTGCAGTTACTTCCTTTTTATTTGATGCAAAGTAAATCAACCAACGTCAAATAAAAGAAACAGAAGAAGCATATATTTCGACTATTACTAGTAGCAAAATTTAATCATTTATTACTCCGCTATGCTACATGTTCATCATATGTAGAAAAACAAACCTAGTGCTACTAACAAAGATGGTAGTTCAAGTGGTTTCAATTCACACAGATTATTATTATTATTATTATTATTTTGTTATCAACATTACATTCCGCTTTTGGATTTTTAATTTGCCACGTGAGAAGGACAGAGAGAGAGATGAAAAGGAAAAATCTCAGTTATTGTGGTGGAGTCTGCCTACCTCGCATGGAGCCGGAGAGGATGATGCACGAGGAGGAGAGGAGATGGCGCGTCAAAGTGCCGCGCCCCGGCGGCGACGCGTGGGGCTCCCTGCCTTTGATTCATGCTCCATCGACCAGACAGGCCGAACCACTTGGTCGCGTCCCGATGCGTTACCGTGTGCCGGTGTCCATCGTGTCGGTCTCACCTCCGCGCTTTAATTCCTGACACCAACAGCAGCTCGTTCTTGCAAGTCACAAGTGGTTGTTGCATGATCATCAGATGCTCTGCTAGCTTTCGTTGATTTGATCTTCTGCGTTTGGTCCGGGTACTTATCCGTGGATCCATCACAGAATCGTTTGTGTTCCGGCCGGCTTGCTGTGCCGCGCACGCATCGCACATGCGTACGTAGTCGAGCTGGGCATCCTCCACATATATACGCGCACGCGATGAGGAGGTGCAGCTAAAGCGGTTCCGCGTGTGCGCCAGTCCAAGTCGTGTACCAGAAAAGTGGTTGGTTCCGCATGTGTTGCCATCACCAGGATGCTCTTGGATGCCAGAAACTAACTTCACCCCGACTCTCCAATCTGTCTGTCTCGAACTCAATTCCCAGATGACAACGAGCTCAAACTCAAGTGGGACAAGTGGCCTCCAGGATTAGGAGAAGATGATCCATCTCCATACGATTCAACTATCTCCAATATCTACGCCGTCTTCGTCTTAACAAAGATTCATCAACTCCTTCACAAAAACGGAGGCAGCTCCACTCCAATAGTCCAATTCAACAGCATCCAAGGCCTCAAAAGAAAATCCCAACACCACCCGAAATAAACGGATGTCCTGTGTGCGGGTCTGGGTAGGGACAGATGCATGCAACCCATGTGACTATCCGTGAGACCAAGGCAAGGCTTTCCTTCCGCGATGGATGATAGGCTGAATCCACTGCTGAAGGAACAGAGAATCCGCCTGAGTTTTTTTTTTTATGAGATTGATTTCTCACCTCTGTCTCCATTAGCTTATTGGGAGAAGGCAAGAAACACCATGCTCTATAAAAAGAAACTTTTGCAATGCTCCACTAGGACACGTCTGCATCCATATTTGCTACAGTACTAGCAAGCAGGCAGCCGGTCGTCATACGGTTTTTACCAAACAGCTACCGCCCGGGACCAGTTGACCGCACCACTTACTCACCCAGCTGCAAGCCCCTATATAGTGAGCAAGAGACCCCCTCCCTCCTCTGCATGGACAGACACCACCGCCATCAAACCTCCCTCCCTCTCTCTGCTCTTGTTGCACCTCAAGAACTCACTCCTCTTTCAAGCTTCCTAACTGCCCCTCACCACCGGCCTGCCAAACTCCATCCTTTCGGTTGACCTCTTCACTGCTTATAAGAAGCTCTGGCAGCATGAAGCCATCACTGGTTCACTGCTTCATCAAGCTGCTTCTGCTACTGGCGCTCGGCGGAGTGACCATGCATGTGCCAGACGCAGACGTGCTCTCGTCCCTCCAGGCGCTCAGCCTCGACGGCCACTTCAGCTTCCATGACCTCTCCGCCATGGCGCGCGATTTTGGCAACCGGTGCAGCTTGCTGCCGGCCGCCGTGCTCCACCCCGGCTCCGTCTCAGATATTGCCGCGACCGTGAGGCATGTGTTCTTGCTGGGCGAGCGCTCCCCGCTCACTGTTGCGGCGCGCGGACACGGACACTCGCTCATGGGTCAATCCCAGGCTGCCGGCGGGATCATCGTTAGGATGGAATCACTCCAGGGTCAGAGGATGCAGGTGCATGACGACCCCACTTCACCTTTTGTCGATGCCTCTGGAGGAGAGCTATGGATCAACGTTTTGCGTGAGACGCTCAGGCACGGCCTGGCGCCCAAGTCGTGGACCGACTATCTCCATCTCACCGTCGGTGGGACCTTGTCAAATGCAGGAGTCAGCGGGCAAGCGTTCCGGCACGGACCGCAGGTCAACAATGTCCATCAACTGGAGATTGTAACAGGTCTCAAACATACCTCTAAAAGTATTGAACTAGGTGCACGTAATGAAACTGCATGCAGTAGTTGATCACTTACCTTGTCATATAACAATCAAATGTAGGAAGAGGAGATGTTCTTACGTGCTCGCCAGAAGATAATTCTGATCTCTTCTACGCTGCACTCGGCGGTCTCGGTCAGTTCGGGATCATCACCAGAGCAAAGATTGCCCTTGAACCTGCTCCAAAGATGGTAAGCGCTTCAGCTGAATAAGATTTGATTTGTTTCAACGTATACATGGAACATGCAGCCATGTGATAAATGGATATGATGGCAGGTTCGGTGGATACGAGTTCTTTACTCGGACTTCGCAAGCTTCACCGAGGACCAGGAGATGCTGATTATGGCAGAGAACACCTTTGACTACATTGAAGGCTTTGTCATCATAAACAGGACAGGTATCTTGAACAACTGGAGGACGTCCTTCAGGCCACATGACCCAGTCCAAGCAAGCCATTTTCAGTCCGATGGGAGAGTTCTGTACTGCCTCGAGCTAACCAAGAACTTCAACACTGACGAGGCTGATATCATGGAACAGGTGAGCCAATTGTTTCTCAATAAAAGGGCCTACCCAGTGACTCGAACACAATCAACTGTGACTTAACTGGTAATAACTGGAATGTTTACAGGAAGTTAGTGCACTGCTATCCCGGCTTCGATACGTACGGTCTACTTTATTCCACACGGATGTCACATATGTGGAGTTCTTGGATCGGGTGCACACCTCCGAGGTGAAGCTGAGAGCACAAGGCCTCTGGGAGGTGCCACACCCTTGGTTGAATCTTCTAATTCCAAGGAGCACAATACATAAATTTGCAAAGGAAGTCTTTGGAAAGATCCTGAAAGATAGCAACAATGGTCCGATACTGCTGTACCCAGTGAACAGATCAAAGTAACTTCACTAGCAAAATTACGTTCTCAAATAATTTATGTCCATTTGCAACTTTTCATTCTAAACATGTCAATTCTTTTGATGCAGGTGGGACAACAGAACGTCAGTAGTCATACCAGAAGAGGAAATATTTTACTTGGTGGGGTTCCTATCTTCGGCACCATCTCTCTCAGGCCATGGCAGCGTGGAAAATGCAATGAACCTGAACAACCGAATATTAGAGTTCTGTGAAGAGGCCAATATTGGGATGAAACAGTATCTAGCGCCCTACACTACACAGCAGCAGTGGAAAGCCCACTTTGGAGCAAGGTGGGAGACATTTGAACGGAGGAAACACATGTATGATCCCCTAGCCATCCTAGCACCTGGGCAGAAAATATTCCCCAAAGCGTCATCGGTGTTGTCCTTGTGACAGTTTCTGCTATTTATGTGCTTCTGATTGTAGAGTACATGTTGTACAAAGTGTAGGTAAAAGTATCACTGTAATGACAAGATCGGATGGTAGCATAGAGAATTTGTAGTGGCTGCTGAAGATACCTCAATATAGTAGTACACTAGTACTTCAAAGTAGAGCAGCATCACCTGTACTCTGAGTGGTGGAAGCAACTTTGTAGACAACCACTTGAGGATTGCAGTGGTCCAAGTAACAGAGACCCAGCTGTCATTACAGCATTGAGATGAGCTGCTCTGATCGATTGATCGCTAACCAGTGCCCAGCATAACTCATGTTCAGCTGTCTACACTCAGGTAAAGATAGTGTGAAGTAGAATGAAGGTAGATCATGATTAGTAAATAACACATCCTGTTTATCAACCATGATGTTCGAAACAGAAAAATAAAATCTGAATTTTATTGATTTGTGCACTCAAAAGTAATACTAACAGTCTATTCAGTGAATTTTATGGCGAAATGTTTGTCTCCAATCAAGCACAGTTATGACTTAATGTATAACAACTGGTGTTGCAGTACTTGTATCATAATATCATATACTCCTTTTGTCCCTTAATACTTGTCTTCTTATTCAATTTTGTACTAGAAGACGACAACCGACAAGTATTTAGAGACGGAGGGAGTACTGACTAGTAAACTATTATATGATGTGACCATCTCCTATAATTACCATAAGTATACAACAAATAAACGCGAGACAATTTCAGTATGGATTTAGACTGACAAAGGAAAGTAAATACAATGTTGTTTATTGACAGTCATACATTGTCCTTCCAAGACCTCTGTTTATGTATAATCATCCTACAGACTGTTTGAGACTGCAAGGTTTTGCAAACATTCATGCATCCTTGTTTAGTTCGAAGTCAGACGAGGATTTTTTCATGAAACAATTCCAGTGGCAAGTTCACCACAAAGCAACCATCCAAATGAATCCAGGCCTAAAAAGGGCCTAGTTGTTAATTCAATCAGCTAGGAGCTGTTCAGTACTGTTTCAGATTAGAAAATGCTAGTTAAATATTTAGGCAGCTGTTTTGTGGTATGACAAGGGACTTAAGTCTATCTTCATTTGATTTGACGTAATTAAATGCACTTGCGTGGTATGCTATGTGACATATATCATCAGTGCAATCAGTTGTAAGTGTTTATTTTATCGCATTATATGTGGATGTCAGCTCAACATCACTATTTCAGATTACAAAAGGCTTCAAATCGTATAGTACTACTGGAAACAATCAATCTATTTGAATAAATGTTACTCCTCCAGTAAATGCCAGCTTCCAGACTAATTATTGTTGCAGTCTGAGAGTCCTCCCCCAACCCTTCAGACTGCAGTTGTCCATGTTATTTGTCGTCGGCAAACAATTGAAACAAACACTATGGCATACCCTCTCTCCCTAGTCGACAGCATACCGATATATGAATCCGTGTCAAAACAACAAGTCTATGACCCCCTAGAAAAGCTTTAAACTCTACGGACTGATCTCATTTCCACTGCCTGCGAGTCTACTATCCACCGTACGAGAGGTCACATCAAACATCGGGAGGATTCGACAAAGAGCGACGTCAATAATGCAGCCCAAATTGTACATACGCACATAGAAATACTCTTCTCCGCTATACTAAAGGCGAATGGATGGTCTGAAAACTTGCACGAATTGGTAGGTTCGGAGATCAAAACCATACAAAAGCAGCAGTTCAGCCGTGATAAAGGGGAAAAGCACTTCACCTTGTGAATATAGCGAAAATATGCGGCACGATCCGTTCAATCCATGCTCCGTTTGCGAAATTACATGGATATGCAGCGCGTCAATAGAGCAGCGGAGTCGATTTGGATAAGCCCTATCGCACACGAAAGCAACACATCCATCAGCGGAAGAAGGCCACGGATGGATCAGAACAGTGAAGGGGGGCGGGAATTGTACAGAGGATACAGAGGAGGTGGTCGATGGGGGAACTCACTTCATCCAGCGGCAGCGGCGGCGGCGGAACGGCGACGAGAGAGAGAGAGGACGACGTGTGGATTTCGGTGTTCCCGGAAGAAGAAGAAACCGTCCCTGTTTTTCGAATGGGGCAAGCGCCCATTCCATTTCCCATGGGCTCCGATATTGGGCCTTCCAGCCCATAGTTGAGCCTGTTGGGCTTATCCGGTTTCTTGTCACGTTTGGAAAATGGAATCAAACGTTTCATTGTATGCCAGTGGTGGAAAACGATGATGAATGGTGGCAGCTACTGCATGGACCATATTATTACTTCTTTCCTGGTACAGCAACTGAAGAAGGTCAGTCTCATGTTGAAATGCCAAATCTCAAGTGCTTGATCTCCTGTCCATCGGTTGATGAATTTCTAAATTTCAGGATGAATATGATTGCCAGAACTGCATCCTCAAGAAAAATACACTATTGTGATTGTGTAATCTGGCCTGTCCCAGTTGTTCATGAGAAATAGCTGCCTGCAGTGCAAAGTCAGCACTCCATCAGCACCTCAGAAATGCTGCTAGTTATTTTTTCCTTCTATATGAACTTCTCCAGCCTCAGATATTCGAATAGGCCAATAGACTCATGATACAAGCTGAGCAAATGCTTACATACAAGAAGACAGGCAAAGAAACCATAGACCTGAGACAGAGGCAAAGGGATTTCTCTGCACAAGACCAGATTATATATATATGAATATAGATATCAAACAATGTTCCTTTTTACATTTGCACAGGGGGACTAGCTCCTGTATCATGTTTCACTATATGGAACCTTGTCTATTCGACGAATATACGGCGGCGAGAAGAGCTGCTCCGGTCCCCGACCCATCCTCTGTCACCCTCAGCGTCACCGTCTGTGCCACCTCCTCTCCCAAGATCTCTACCAGGGCTTCGTCGAGGTACTCCCTAAACACTGGATAGCCCTGATACAGACCTCCCTCGATCGCAACGACCGTCCGCCTTGGCTGGCTTCGTGTTCTTCCACTTGAAGCCACACCACTCCCATCCCGACCAAGCTTCTTCAATATCCCAACTATGCCAGCAGCAGCTAGACGTGCGGCTCTTCTAGTGACAATGTCGCAAACTTTCACAACGAGCCTGAGAGTTTTCAGAGGTGTGTCCGGTATCTACAAAAACATCTGAAACTTCAGCACAGGTTTGTGCAAATTTATTTGCGCACACATAATTTAAGGAGGTAGAGAAAGCTGACCCTCAGATGTTCTTGCAGTACCCTTCTGACCTCGCTCAGATCTGGTGAATCGTCCTCGCGAATTGCAGCCAGAAGTGGTGTGCTGGACAACAATGGGGACAAATAAAATGCATTACAATTAGCTTTTGTAAAAAAGCTTTTTAAGGTACTGATATTCAGATCAACAAACTCAGCCAACTAAGATTTTCATTTTAAAGCTTTGCGGCACAAGATTTGAACATGTTCAGATAAAGAAGTACATGGAGCAGAAAGGTTTGATGTACTCCGTTAACCAAATGAGCACAAGTGTTTAATACAAAGAAGAGCAGCAGGGAATCTCTTCCCTTCTGCCTTACACGATAATTTGAAATAAGAGAAATAGCAGGCTCTAAGATACCTCAATGTAAAGGGGGCAGACAGACTATCAGCAGCATTGCCGAAAACATCTGATTCAAGAGCCATTCGATGGAACACTAGCCTTGCAATCTCCCCAAGGTAAATCCCGGAGATCATTTTCTCAAAGCCCTGTAGCAATGACAAATCAAAATGTTCAGCCAAGTGAACCAAGGATCTAATATTCCATAAGATACTTACACAAAGTATCACCTGATCATTGCGATTTTGTGTCTCGTCATCCAGAGAGATGTCATAAGGAGTTCTTGGCAAATGCGATGACCAAAAATTGCCCCATTCCATGTTCACTACCTGATGAACTCATTGTTGGAACATAAGATATAAGGACCATATTTTCTTCTTTTCACAAAGGGCCATTTGATAAGATGCATATTTTGACTACAGTCAAAAAGAAGAAAAGAATATACCATGCCACCGGAGTTTGTAAGAAGACCCTGACATTTAATAATTGCATCAGTGCGTTCAATGTAGCAAGCATTAGTGCCTGCCCCGATGATCACAGCAGCCACTGTATCTTCATCATGACAATGACCTAGAGCTAATGTTCCCACAGTATCATTAACCTAAGTAAAAAATATATAAAAACATCAGTATCAAAAATGGTACTACAGTGTGAAAATGGTAGCAAAAAATATAAGCATAGCAGGACATGTGCAAAATGCTTGGAGAAAAAGCAGAAGTCCATGTGGCATCACCAGGAAACCAAATTTCATAACTTTGGCCCAACAGCCTTAATCTTAGCATCATTTCAGTCAACAATTTAGAAGTTACCCAAATTTTATAGTTCACAGGCATTACATTGATTCAAATTAGCACAAATGTGTCAAGTGCAGTCGCAACAAAAGAAGACACAACCTACCAGTGCAGTGACTCGCACATTTAGTTCACTCCTAGCAAGTGCTTCATTTAAACACTGAGCAATATCCTTACCAGCCTGAAAATTAATGGCTCAAGTCAGAAAATGGTGTATTAAAATCATAACTTAAAGCAAAAACTATCATATGCCCACATAAAGCAAAGTGTGGTTCTTTAATATAAAATAAGCATGCAAAGTTCAGATATAAAGTTCAACATATGGCATTCACATCAAACGGATACTCGTCTTGTCGTGGAAAGACAGTGGATATTTATGTTGATGTATCTAGTTAGTATTGGAAAGACTATGTTAGCAAGGCTTCAGACATTTACGGGCACAATAACTCATGACCAATTAATCAAACGGAAAGAAAAACTGAGCCATCACTAGTAGCAGATCGCCGATCTAGAAAAGGTCCCTTACCGCATCTTCAATAGCAAACCCTTTAGTCCACCTAATTAATGAACCCGAGGACACTGAAGTTTGTCTAACAGGAAAAGAAAATGTAAAACCAAGTGCCCTTTTCTCATCTTTTCCATCTTCTCTTTCTATAAAATTCTTCAGTGCCAAGGCAACAAAGTCGAATAGCTCCTGCAGTTGACTTCAAAATTAGTGAAACAAATTAAAAACATACTGTATATCCAAGAATCAAGAATTTTATGACCCAACAAGCACCTCAAGTGTACCCTTGGTCAGTTCCTCAGGTATGGGTTGATGTTCAACCTTCCGACTGATGACCACAGACGCAGCCCCAACTTCTACCCTCAGCACCCGGAAGTTTGTTCCTCCAAGATCAATAGCATAATATATGCCTTCTTCATTTCTGTTGCAGATACACAATTTAAAGTAAGTATGGTTACTATTGGGGAAATTTAAAAAATAAATGCTTCCCGTAATTCCATGATATACTTGTTAACCAATGTACCACAGCATTATATGATTTTGGAAATGACAACTAGTCCGCTGGCTAGAACGATATGATTTTGCACCTGAACTCCTACGAGCAGGTTTTTATACAAAATTCTCAAAGGACAATCCTTAAAAGAAATGACACTATTGCTGGCAAATGTAAGTTGAAACATATAGATTAAAACATTTACACTTACAACAATCAAGAAACTTCCACACAGTAACTAACCCGCACAAGTAAAAAAGGGCAGCCCAGTGCACGTATCTCCCGCTTGTGCAGGGTCTAGGAAAGGGTCCAACCCACTTTGGATCTTTTGTACGCATTATTTCCCTGCATTTTGCAAGAGGTTGTTTCCAGGACTTGAACTTGTGACCTCATGGTCACAAGGCAACAGCCTTACCACCATTCCAGGGTTCCCCTTCTAACTGACCAGCACTAGTGACCCGACAAAAACAAGATTCAATCATGCAATACAAGCAACTGAAGTAAGACGACAAAAGCCGTTCGATAGAGCTGTGAGCAAACGTTTATGCATGCAATGACAAGCAACTAGTGTAAGACGACAAAAGCCGTTTGTGAGCAACTAATGTAAGACGACAAAAGCCGTCTGTGAGAGCTGTGAACAGCCGTTTATGCATGCAATGACAAGCAACCTAAGGAAACAGTAGCTGCTACATGCCTGAAGTTGCACACCAGAATACCGTGAACAACTGCTTCACGAGAAAACACACAGAGACACCTCTAAGCCAGCTCAAAACCATCATCAAGGATCCATCCTCCTTGTGTGTGCTTAACGGTTAGTTCAAATCATGTTTTTTGCCACGCATGTGTGAGTTGGCAATCTGCCATCCTGCGCCTCAGAAGCCACCGCACCAAGGACAGCAAGATAGAGCATATAATAGTGGGATTGCAATTTGGGGGCGGTCGTAAATGCAGTGTAATCAAAGGTTGGTTTCTAATGTTCCAATTGAAATAGATGGTTCATATTGTAATCTAATAATGGAAAAGCACAGTGGAAAGACTTTGTTATGATCAAATGTTGCACAAACAAATATCCAACATGTAAATTACATATATCATTCTATTTCCAAGTAAACACTACAGGCTTAAATGGAAAATGTTGATGCAATAGACATGAAAAAATTGGTGCTGCTAGGCGCATCAAACTGAGCAACATCTACTAACTTGGATGGTCTGGTTCCATGCTACTGATCACGATGTCAGTCACAACATGCAACAACAAGCACAATGATATACTAACCCAGGCAAAACCATACCATTCCCTTCACGAGTGCAGACAAGGTATAACAAATTCTCACAAGAACCCACGCTGGGAGTGAAGCAGAAACACCGTAGAACTAAAATCCAAACATGTGACAGAAGCTAAAAACAAAAGGCCAACCAAATTGACGTGTATCCATCTGTCCGGCAGATGTTCTACCAGCACACAGCTGTTGCACGAACACTGATGTAATGCAAAACCTTGAATCTAGACAGCTAACGCAAACCTCGTGAGAACCAAGCACCTCAAAACATTAGCCTTCATCTCCAATTGTCCAGATTGAATCAGATGAACACATGTAACAGCCCCAAGCGTACGCCTTGATTCAGCAGATCTGAGGTCCCGATCCAGTAGAACACAAACACATTTGCGCATTACGGCTAGCCATCATCATCAGGTATTCTTGGTCAGCAAAAAGTGTGGCCTCCCGAAGCAACGATTCCAATCTAACAGATAACGTCCTAGGCCGCATCGCCATTGTGGAGCACAACCTGGCGCCTGTGAACCCAATGACGGCCACATAAAGGCGTAGGCACATTCATGTCCGAAGATGCCGCACTCCAGGGCCGCTTTATGGCGGTCCGGGCACCAAACCCCGCCATGAATGCAAGCGTCGACCCAACAGTGCTTGCCTCAGGCGGCATAGGGCACATGAAAAAATTCTTGGTATCTGGCGAGATTAATTATCTCAGCTCCGGAACTGCTCCGGCACAACGGCGTACCACTGCAATGCAGGCAGCACCGACTATTCAAAAGGCATCGAAGAATGGCGATTTAACGCAAGGCTGTTGCCTGTAAACTTCCGCGGAGACGAAGCATGAAATGGGAATCATTCTGTCCCGTTCTATGACGTCGTGCGAGAATTATTTGAGGAAAATCGATGAGATTTGCCCGGCATTATAAGGAATCGAATAAAGATGACGGCTTGACGAACACTTAATGAAAATATCAGAAAAAGTACCGGTCCCAGTTCGTTTACTGTTGTTGGATGAACAACATCAGGAAAGTAATTTGGTCACTAGTGCAGGACAAGGCTGAACAAAAGGCGAAGCCAGCAGGGGTGAAATTGGACTGTCAAACTATCCCCAACTTGGCGGCGACACGACTAGGTAGTGCGGAGGATGGCAAGTTCAATGCAAACTACATTGGAGCAGAAAGGGGCGAGAAATGCGCTACGATAGAAGAGGCTAATCGAATCAAAAGGAAGCTCTCTGAAGCAGGGCGCAGGAAAACCACGAGAAAATCCGTACTCGTAGCATTTCGCAGCGGCACTCAAAAGGAAAGCGAGAAACGCGCATCCCTCCACGTCACTGGGAAGGCAAGGAAGCAGGAACAAAAAAAATTCGCATTCGCTTACACGCCCTATAGCAACCGAGCAAGATGGGGAGATGCAAGGGTATGATCCAACTACCAACATGTCAGTTGAGAGAAGCGAAAAGAAAAAAAAAACTTTATTTTAAGTGTTGCAGCCCCAAGAACAAGAAGCATGCCTTAGAAAAGTAAGTGAACGAAAGAAACGAGCGCATCAAATCAAAGAAGCGCGAGGCAACCAAGCAGGAAGGGAGGCAGGAAGGGAAGGGAAGGGGAGCCGTACCCGGTGGGGAGCGCGTCGACGAAGGTAAGCAGCATCTTGAGCTTGCTGCCGCCGTCGGAGGCCAGGCCGGCGTGCATCTCGACGACCATGGCGTCGACGACCTGGCGCAGCCGCGCGGTGGGCGTGGCGCAGCCGTCCTCGAACTCGCGCAGCAGCGCCACGGCCCGGCGCCAGCGCGCGCGCGCCGACGCCCTGCGCGCCACGAGCGCGGCGGCGATCGCGCACGTGAGCGCGGCGCACCCGGCGGCCACCCCGAGCCCCAGCTTCCCCATCCCCCGGCCCCCGCGCGCGGATGGGCCGATCACGACATCACCGCGAGCGGGCTCCTCCTCGAACCGCGCGAATCGCAAGCGGGCCCCGCGACGCGGCGTCCAGACGGCGGGGCGCGGTCGCAGGGTGGCGGATGGAATGGCGAATGGGATGGAACAGAGAGAGCGGCGCGAGGGGATGGATGAAGGGAGGGGGCTAGTAGTGGGGAAAGAGAAGCGAAGGGAAGGGGGCAGAAGGGGCAGGGGAGAAATAGAAATAGCGAGGTGGAGCGAGAGAAGGCAGGAAAGATCAAGTATTTTTTTTTCTCAATGTGCGGGGAGGGATTTCTTTCCCTTTCACCTCTTTGCTTCCTCCTATTTCCGCTTCGCTTCCCTCGGGGATCAAATGTTCTTTTTCTTCTCGCCTTTGACCTGGATAGATTCGAGTGTCCCATCGAAAAAAAAGAAGGATAGACTCGAGAGTGTTGAAGCGGCCCGTGCATTGCGTTTGCATCCAGAGACGTTGGAAATAAAGTCGCACTTGCCGTTTTGTTCTACTCGTACAGCACGGCTGATTTCTGCGCACGAAATATGTACAGTAAATATGTTTCAATTTCACTGTTCAAAAATTACTCTCGTCATTTCAAATTAAATGACGCTGGTTATTTTAACATCGAGTAGTACAATTTAAATTCGAGAATGCTGGTGCGATCTCGCAGACGGAAAGGTACGGCTTTAAATTCGAGAATGCTGGTGGATGGAAAAGGTACGGCAAAAACGGTTTTGGGTTTTATGAATTTTCTCCGCCACCAGATACAACAGGAATTGACAAGGACAAATGATACGGCGATCCCGGGCGGTGGCGAGTGACGCGACAAAAGCAAGCGATCCCCGGCCGCGCCCGCGCCCGCGCCCGCTCCAAGTAGACGGAGTACTGTAGTAGTCAATCACCAAACCGTTGGTCGCCGCGCCCTCTCCTTTTCCTCTGCGAGCAAGCACTACCAAATTTCAAATCCAAAAATCGTTGGATGATGTTCACCTCACCCTCTGCTTAAACTTGCTGATGCAGCGGAACAAAAGAGTGGGCGGTCAAGGCGGCTAGCTAGGGCGGTGCAGCGGCCATCGGCATGGGTGGGTTTTGACCTGTGTCGGGCGAGATGGACAGCGACCCGGTGACCGAGAGAGGCCAGCTGAGCTCCGTTCCGTTCCGTTGGGTTTGGGATGGGTTCGCATCGGCGCACCGGAAGTTGGAGCTTATTAACGGTCCGGTCCTTCCTGCTGGCGCTTTGACCGGGCGGGGGACCAGCCTACCGCGGGTCGTACGGGAGTGAGTAGATGCAGCCTGCGTCTCTGCTCTGCATCGGCGTGAGAAATACCAGTACTCTGCAGTGTTGTCCATGTGCCTACTAATCCATGTGAGTAGTAGGCACATGGACAACACTGCAGCAGGCAGTCGTGCTGCTGCTGCTACTCGAAAGAAAAGGAACGACCTTGACGTCGTCGGAGCTCCGTCCGGCTCGGCTCCCGACGACCGCCGCAGCCTCGCCAAAGTGCTGCATCGATTCAGTCGGAACGTTCCCTCCCGTCCCGTCCCGTCCCGTCTCGTCCCGTGACGCGGCGCGGCGCGGCGCGCGACCAGACCAGGTCATCCATGATCACGAGCAAGTGGCCGGCACGCGACCCCCTGCGCATCACTGCACTGCACCACGCAAGCCAGCCAGCCAGCCAGCACGTGATCTCGCTCCCTCGACAAGTGTCTCTCGGAAGCCGCCGTGCTGGCATCACAAAGCGCGCGACATGATCGCAGCTAATCACGCCCTCCTCCCCATCGAAACCGAAACGAGAACACACGCGCGCACGTACCGCAAGCAAGCTACGACCACGCGCGCGGCTTAACTGCTCATTACACCGAGGTGTAAGCGTGATTAAAGGGATAACGAAAACTAAGACGTATCCGGCGACTGAGGTGCATGCTGTGCCGACGACAAAGAACGCATCAGCGGAAATAGATATACCCGTGGATTACCGTTACCGCCGGGCCGCAGCACATGCGCATCAGTGGATGGGAATGGAATCACGTGTCCGTGCCGTGCTTGAAACGGAGGCGGCATCATTTAGTTAGTGCAGCTGAAGCTGCTGCTGCCGCCGCCCTAATCAAAAAGACCGGTCAAAAGAACACTACTCCTCTCGCTAGTGCTAGTAGGTAGCTGCTGGGAGGAGACTGACCACGACGAAGACGAAGAAGAAGAATACCGTTAAAGAAGGTCCACGAGGGTTAACGAACTTTGCCACCACCACGCGGCGCCTTTTGCGATACTTGATGGAGGTTTTTCTCCTGGCTCGCACCTTCGCCTACCGTGCTGCTTTAATTTGGCCAAAAAGGAATTCCACCTCAGAAGTCTGAGTGGCTTCCCAAACATCTTTGTCGATAATACTTACTCCCTCCAATACTGGTCCTTCACCTGCCCTCAGAGAAAATACTGGTCCTTCAATTCATAAAATCGAAAAAAACACACGCTGACAGCTGATAGTAATGGTACTCCTACCATCTAGGGGCATTTATCATGAAGCATTTTGCCAGTCCGTGGACCGTTTTACTGTACCGTAACCGTCTACAGCTGCAGTTTAGTCAAATAGAACGTGCATTTTGTTGCCAATAAAGAAGTTTTGAAATGATTTTACTAAAATTTTGTTGGGGAGTAAATTCTTCTGTAAACGGATGGTGGTGTTCAACCAACAGTGGTACATATACGTATCATTTCGGGCGAAAAGTCATAAATCCTACAAAAGGAACCAGGGCACTGGATGTGTCCCTTGAGCCTGAGCACGACACGGTAGGGGCACTAGTCGTGTCGCGACCTACACAGATACTGTACTACTGATCGTGAGCTGCATCTGTCAAGGCACTAGTACATCCACAGGATAGCAGAACCAAAAAAAAAAAAGAGGCGAATCGAAGCCGTTGGGTGTCTGTTGACTTTTCTCGCCTCCGCAAAATCCATGGACCCGGCGCAGCGAACGGCGACGGGAGCTGCGTCTCTCGGCTGTCTCCCGCTCGATACCAGCTCATCAGCTCGACCTCCCTTTTCTCTGCCCCGCGCCCTTTTGATTTTATTTTTACTTTTTTGTTTCCAGCGCTCGCGGTCGCAAACGCGCCCCGAAATCTGAGCACCCACGAGACGCGCTCCTCGAGATGCCGCTTCCGCCCTGCCTGCCACATCAGCGGGGACCCCCCTCCCGCTTGCTTGCCACACTCCTCAACCACCCAAAATCATGCGCGCACCCACCCCACACCGCACAAACACACGCCTACATATTCCTCTAGTACCTCAAAGAAGAACCACCTCCCCTCCCCTGCATAGCATTTTCAAGGAATGGGTTAGGTGTCACATTTGCTTTCAAATACTCCCTCCTTTCTTAAAAGATTGTCACCTTCTAGTTCATTTTTATACTAGAAGGTGACAATCTTTTGAGAAAGGAGGGAGTACTCAATTTAGCATGTCATTCCTAGCATATTATAAGCAAAGCAACCGACAATCATGCAAGCGGAATAATGATACAACCTGACGCCGCCGTGTCAGTTTACTTTATCGGGCGAGTTTTTTTGCTTAGAGAGGAAACGAATACTCGTTGCTTGCTGAATTGTGCTTTCCTTTTTCTGAATTTGATACATATATAAAAGTTACGTAAAATGCATGATCAAACTTTTTTAGAGAGGACGGAAATTTGATTTGCAGAAGGAAGAGGAGGAAGGAAAAGACGGGAAGATGAAGATGGAAGCAGCGAAAGGAATGGAGGTAGGAGCAGATGTTAGGTGGTCAACATCAGAAGCGAGGAAAAAGGCAAGGTTTAAGGAAGGGGTGCAGGGCGTGCACGGAAAGAGGAAGCCTTTTTTTGTGCATGGGGACTGGGACTGGGACAGGTCCCCGGGTGGACGGAACGGAGCCTCTCCCACCGTCGTGAATGATTGATCGCTTCGAAGCCCACGGGCCCGGGGCTCGAGTGACCGCTCGCTCTGTATCGTGGGTCCCACCCTCTTGCTCTTGCTCTGTACTGGGGTCCCAGCCTCGCTTACGCTCTGTCTCGTGGGCCCGCCTCGTTCCCCGTACCACCGCCGCTCCTGTGTTGCCGCTGGATCGACATCGGACGGTAAGAGGCGGGCGCTTGGGGGCGGGGAGGTGAGCTGGCGCACGTGATAGAGGGAGGAGCCCAAGAAGCGCTTGGTTCGTGTCCTTGACGCATGTGACGATTTTTTTAGTAATAAAAAAGAAGGGCGGCGGGCGGCTGCTGCTTTGCTGTAGCTCTGCGCTGCTGCCACCCCTCCGTCCTCGCAGCCTGTTCTTCTGCGTTTTTGGTGCCCCCGTCCCCGATTCCGCGTTGCAGGCTGGTTGGCGCATCGAGAGAAGCTGGGCCAGAATCGGGCCGTTCCGGGGCGCCTGGAAGATGCTCCAAAGGGGGGGGGGGGGGGGGGGTGTTCAAACCGTCTTCAGAAATTAACCGGCTGGGGCTGGCCAGCTGTATCGCACTGGCAAATTCGAGCTCGAGAGAGCCTCGAAGCACTCACTCGAGGTGGATCCGCACCGCACGCACTCAATCCGAGCTGTTGCTGTTGCCGGTGAAACCGAGCTGGAGACTGACCAGTCCTCGCTGGAGCCAGCAGCGGACGAGCTGGTCGGTCAGATCGATCACCACCTCCTCCTACTACTCCCTCAGTCATATCGATCCGAGCAAAGGTAAAAAAGCAGCCAGCCGGCGGAGCGTGAAATTCGGCAGCATGTAGTACGACAGCGGAGTAGTGTATTCAAGCACCTTACAAAAAGGCACGTCGTTCGAGCGAGCCACTCCTCTCATGTATACCAAGTGTCCAAGTGTGCTGCGCCGTTTGATTGCACAACCGATGCAGCAGCAGGAGCGGGCGGAAACGGTGACCGCGAAATTAGACTGTGGTGGTAGTAGTAAAAAAGTGAAAGAAGCACCACCGCAGCATGAGCTGTCTCTGCATGCTGCTGCTGCCGCCGGTGACAGGCAGAGGCAGGGTTAAAACGAAAATGGATGGACGGGGTTCAGTCCAGCAAAGTACAGCTGTACGGGGCAGCTCTTTGTCCTCTGGCCAACGAGTGGCTTTGTCGGCTTTACAGCGGCGCCCTATTCCAGCCCCCGTTCCCGTTGGGCTGCGTCGGGTCGGATCGGGTCGGGTTCGTGAACCAAATCTTCACGCCCACGCCCGCTCTCCTTCAACTGAAGTTGCAATTCAGATGATCGCTCGCGACGCGCCAGAGCTACTACGTGCATGTACGTGCAATGCAAGCAGAGCGGAGTGAGCAGTACTGGAGCCGTTGTTTGCGTCGACGGTCAATTTATGGTGGGCGACGCAAATCTCCTCTCGCGAGAACGAGACCCATTTAATAGGGCGGCCTGCTGCCGTACGTACGGGCCACGCGCGCCCGCTGTGCTGCTGCTCCTCGCGAACTGTGCTTCGCTCGATCAGTAGTTAAGGCCCTCAGATCTGATGGAGTCAGACGTTTCGTTTGTGCCCTGCCTGCCGGCCTTGCACACTGCCATCGATCGATCGGAACGCGTCGTGAGCAGTTTTGATGGATCGAATGTTACCTGGCGCTCCAGCTCCGATCAACTAAGGCAAGGACCGTCCATCGTCCCGACAACAATTACCCGACGAAGGATCACATCCCGTACCGTATATATCCCGCCGCATGCATGCAAAGCCATCCGGACGAGCGAGCGTACCCCGGGCGTTCACGTACCACGGGCGTCGTCGTCCCGCGCTCCGTACCGTACGCGCCCGCGAGAGCTGTACGTACGTACGACGTGCCCATCTGCGTGTTTGTTCATCGATCGATCTCGTTTTAACCAGATCTAGACCGGACAGGCGACAGGGTAGCTCAACGACCTGCACATACTGTGCGCAATAATCGAGCGTGTGTACGGCTGACGCCGCCCGAAATGTTGTTGTTCGTTCGAGCTCATCACGATCAATGAATGACAATATTCCCACCGAATCCGAACAGAATATTACATGCACATACTGTTGGTGATGTGCCCAAGAGGCAATCATAACAATTCGGCTCAGGCCTATTGAATATTTGATCCATAAGCAATTAGGGTACTAATGGGCCTGCGACCTAAAAGCCCATTAGTACGCCTATAAATATGAGAGGTAGGGTTAGGGGCTAATCATCTCACCACGTGACAGCCCTAACCGCCACCCCTCGCAGGCCTCACGCCGAGACCCTTACCGCGCACGCGGTGCTAGCACACCGGTGCACGGCGTTCCTCTCCGTACGTGTGGACTCCGTGGAGGCGTTGCTGCTACTGCTGCGCTGATCGGCTACGACGATCGTGATCGTCTACCTGCTGCTGTGACGAGGACGAGGAGAAGACGAACGAGATCGTCTACTTCCCTTACACCGACGCGCATCAACATTCCGCTGCGCTGCGCATCTAGTGGTAACGATCCATGACCGCTGTACTCGCATGTTTCCTGGGTGATGCGGTAGAGTTGCTAGAGTAGCTTTCCGCTGATTTCCTAACAGTGGCATCAGAGCCGACTTGCATAGTTTTTGGTCTGGATCTACTGCAGACATGTTCATACGATGAATTTTTCACACGGTTTTTGGGGTTTGGAATTGGTTAGAGTAGATTGCGATCGTATATGACTAAAGGGTCAGTTCGTGCTCCTTCTCTACTGTGTGCGCAACCTGTCCCTACCGGCTGGAATCACCATCGGGACTAATCGCGTACATAGCTAACAGATTGAGCCAACAGACCACGGTCATGAGTCGCGATCTACTCATGAATAACCGATCACATTGAAAATTTGAGACATTCTGAATGTCTCGGATTCGGGGTGATTTGATCAATCCGATGAGATTTTCATAGTGATTTCATAGATGTGATCTATGTAATTCCGTTTGGTGTTCAGGGCGCTGCCCTGAAACCCGCGGGGGGCGGCTCCCCCCTCGACCCCCCGCCCGCTAACCGGCTAGCGGGACCGCCGTTTTGCTGTCTGCTATAGCGATTACATAATATCGTTTTGCGCTAGAAACCGTTCTACGCTTAACTCGTTTTTGCAGGGAATGATGTGAATGGTATGGCCTAATGTGATGTGATAATCTGTGTGTAATATTCGTGCGGCCTGCGTGCTGCAAAATTAACACAACCGGGTTGAGGTTGTCACATAATTGTCTAACGACCTGCGTGTCAACCTGTGATGATTGATCTCTCTTGTAATTTATTTGGTAGCTATTAATTGTATTAGCTTCTTTTATTATCATGGAGATGTCCTCAAGCATGGTGGAGATGGAGATCACCACAAGAAGGGAAGCATGGCAGCTCAGATCTTAATGGAACCATGGCGATGGAGACCATTATGATTCTAAAGGCCATACTATTCACAATGTGATATTATCATATGCCTGTGATGCTTATTACTTTCTTTTCATGCTCTTCATATGGTGGATGTTTTGTCATGATAGAATAGCTTCCCTCACAAAAGTTGAGCATTTGATGCCATTTACCAATAGCTGCACCTATGTTATTTTGATCGTTGTGTGGTAGGTTTGCCAAAGCAAAGTACCATCATCTATCATAATTCATAGGGTGAATGTTGGACATTCACATGCATAGTGTTGGTTTACTCAACAAAGCTATCAAAACGGTTTTGGGCTTTATGGCATAGAGTTGGGAGCCGGGGCATTGGATGTCACCCAACAAACAAGAGTCATATAGGGATATGATTAACAATTGTTGTTTACCTATGTCACTATTTTCCTAGCTGTGAAGCCAAAGCTCACTAGGAATTAGTGAATATGGATCTTGAACCACTATCTATCGTTAGAGGGAAGACGATGATAATATAGTGGTAATATCTTTTATTAAACTGTTAATAGAAGATTGGTACATAACATAGTGCTAAACCTTGCATATTTATTTTCTATTGTAGATCATGTCTGCTAGTAACAATTCCGGTTTCAATTTGCGATCTGTGCTTGAAAAGGAAAAGCTCAATGGAGCTAACTTTATCGATTGGTACCGCAACCTGAGAATCGTTCTCAGGCAAGAGAAAACCGAGTACGTTCTTCTGCAGCCTTACCCTGATGACCTCCCAGCTGATGCAACTAATGCAGCACGTAGAGCTTATACGAAGCACTGCGATGATGCGCTTAATGTAAGCTGCCTCATGCTTGCCACTATGTCCCCTGATCTACAAAAACAGTATGAGCATACAGATGCTTATTCTATGATTGAGGGACTGCGTGGAATGTTTGAGAATCAAGCAAGAGCTGAAAGATACTGTCGACTGTTGGAGTCGGCAGATCCCCTAACACTATGAAAAGTGTTTGAAGGAGTTTGTGGTTCGGTCTGGGCGCGCGGAGATCTAAGAAAGTGAAATGCGATTTGGACACGAGTGACACGGTGGTTTACGTGGTTCGGGCCGCCTGAGCGTAATACCCTACTCCACGGGGGTGTGTATGTGTGTTGTATTAACTTGTGAGCCTCAGAGTGTTCTAGAGTTCTCTCCCCCGTGTATCGTCGGTTTGTCCTTTTATAGCACAAGGACAAACCGTTACAAGTCAGCCTGGCCCGACATGTGGCCCTGGCGGTTACTAGTATTGATACGCGAGATTAATTGTTGCTAATAACCCTGTAACGGCTCCGACAGTGCCGTTACAGGTGTTAATATCATCCGATTAAGTGTCATTAATGTGGAATTAATGATAATTAATCGGGTCTTGAAGTCTGCAGCTGTCCTTTGGAGATCCGGAGCCGTTACAACGTCTCCCGGGGATTTGAAGCGGTTTAGCTCCGACGTATGGACACGTGGCAGCTCCGGAGCTTGCTTGGGAGAAGCGGGAAGCTCCGAGGTGACCTGGCACGTGTCATGTCCGGAGCTTCTCTCGGTCGGGGGCTACCTCCGGAGGTGCCGTTTCAGTACTTGGCCCGGAGCTTCACCCTTGCGGGTAATAGCTCTGGGCTGACAGTACACGTGGCAACCTAGAGGTTAACCATGTTGGAGAAGCGGGTCCGGTCACGTCTGGCGAGTGGGCCCCCAAGGGTCTTCAATTTGAGTTGATGTCCTTCCCTTGAGATCTTTGTAACCTCAGGGGGTGTATGGTTTTTAGGGTACCGACAGTGGCCCCCTGGACCTACCTCCGGGGAAGGCCAACGGGATGGAGTCGTTCCGCCGGAGGTGGGTCCATACTTGTGACTCTTGAACTGGGTCTTCAAGAGTCTTCGGAGGTGCCTTTGGCGGGGCTTTATGGTTGAGTCCCGACGCGTGGCGCACCTCAGGCGGCAGATAAGATCTTTGACGTGCGGATCTCTCGCAATTGAAGGTCGTCGGTTCCCGATACGGAAACCGTATCGGTTCCGCGCGCCTTGTCAGTCCGCCGCCTTTGGGTTTCCCGCCTCGTGATGACAACTGTTCGCCTGGGTAAGAGCCTCGACTTGATCGTCAGGGTGGTCCCGGGCCCTCTTGTCATCGGCTGGGTCGAATTCTTGAGTAGTATGCTTAACTCCCCTGCAGTTTCCATCCAAGCGTTGCGAGGGCTTACTTAAGAAGGAAAGCGCACCGTCGGGAGTTCTTTACGCTTTCCATCTGTTCTTGCGCTCAAACTCCCAACTCGTGCTTTGCTTTTCTTCTCTCGCCTAGCTGTGCTGCGATGGAGTTGGGTCTGCGTGAGAGTCGTTTGAAGACGGAGAGCGATCTGAAGAAGGTCCGAACCCTCATGGGGTGGTCGTCGGACTTCTTCAACCGTTCAATCCGCACCGGAGGAGAGCTTCCCTTTAAAAAGGAGCACTCCGGCGAAATGGTATACTTTTCATCGTATGCCATGGTGGGGTTGATCCCACCATTTTCTTCCTTCTTTTTGATGCTGCTGGACTTCTACGGTCTACAGCTATACCACCTTGGCCCTCACTCCCTTCTCCTTGTGTCCATCTTTGTCCACTTCTGCGAGATGTGGGTGGGCATTCCTCCCTGCATCGAGCTCTTCCGCACTTTCTTCACCGTCCAAACCACCGGCCGAAGTGACGAGTACCTTGGCTTCTACTACTTTGTGAAGCGCAAGAAGTGCCCGTTCAAGTACCTCCGGTCGTTCCCTTCCGGGAAGTGGGATGACTGGAAGAAAGATTGGGTAGTTGTCCGGGTGGAGGAGCACGAGCGGTTGGAGCTGCCAGAAGGTCTGCCTGGCATTGACACGTCAGTGTGGAGCGAAGTTCCGGTGCTGGCGGCAGCCTTCGATCCCGTCCTATCAAGGATCCGCCAATGTGTGGAGGGAGGATTGACTCCCCAGGCGGTGTTCTGCAACTTCCTGTTCAACAGGTGGGCACCGCTGAAGAGGAGGGAGAAGCTCGCCTGGGCCCTCAACAGCGTGATGGACGAAGACCGGGTTGAAACCGGGTTGAAGTCCAGCATGGTGGGGAAGTCCTTGGAGTTTCACCTCAAGAAATTCCAGCACGGCATCGATGTAGACGGAGCGTACTTGACTCCGCCACCGGCTTTCCTCCCCCTGAACGAGGAAGTTGAGTTCTGCAGGGAGCTCCGGCGGAAGATGCCCGCGCTTGACGACCTTGGCGTCGTTGAGAGAAGACCGACCGCCTCGTTGGCGATCCCCGGGTTGTCGGAAGGCGGCTCCGCCCCTGTCTCTCAGCCAAGAGCTGAGGTCACCGGCAAGGGCAAGGAGCTGGCGGAGGAGCCAGAGAGCCGGAAGAGGAAGTTGCGTCATGCTGACGGGAGGTCCGTCGGGCTTGCTACTTCCCCGCCAGTTCCCCGTCCTCAGGAAGGAGGGTCCTCCGCTGCTGTAGCGTCTGTCCCCGTGGTGGGGTCTTTTCGGAGCGCTACTGTTCCGGCGGTGGGATCCTCCCGGAGTACGGCTGTCCCCGTGATGGGTCCCTCCGGAGGTGCCAGCTCCGGACAGGCGACTCCGGTTCGAGAAGCGGTGAGGGCCTCCAGGTCTAGGAGTTCCTCCCGGTCAAGGAGAGCTCCGACCCGGGAAACGCCCGCGGCTACGGCAAGTCCTGGGAGTCCTCCCGGAGCTCCTACGCCGACCGTGGCCAGCCCGGAACGTCCGGGAAAGAGGTTTCGCGCAAGCTGGTGCGTGAACCTCCCAAGGTAATTTTTCTTGCTTACCTCAATTAACTTTTAATTATAGCATCTGTTTGCTCAATTTCTTCATTCTTCATCTGCAGCGTTCCCAAGAAGGGGAGTGAAGCTCCGCCCTCAGCCACAGTGTCTGAGGCTGCGAGGGCTTCTGCTCCAGCCCCGGTGCCGCCTCAGGCGGAGGCTGCGACAGCTCCGGCGCCGGCTGTCGTGGTCATGGACCTCGAGTCGTCTCCAGAAGTTCCCATGGTAGCGCCGGACCACAGGATTGAAGATGCGCCAGCGGCACCCGCTCCGGAGGTTGAAGCTCCGGGCCCTGGTGCTGCAGAAGTAGATGCTCCGGCTGTCGAGCCGGAGGAAGTAGCGGTCCCGGCTTCAGAGCCGGAAAATGCTGGAGCTTCGGCGGTCGAGCCGGAGGCAGCTGAAGCCCCGGCGTGCGAGCCGGAAGTTGAAGTGGTTCCGGCAATTGAGCCGGTTACTTCTGAAGCTCCGGTCGCAAGGCCGGTAGTTATTGGAGCGCCGGCTGCAGAGCCGGTGGTGGTGGAGGCAGGGGAGCTTGAGCTCCCCTCAGAAGAAGCGTCCCGGCCGGAGCCATTGGAGGCGACGACGTCGATGGTACCCGTGGCGGAGCCAGAGTGCCTGAACGAAGTCGCCGGCCCCCAGCCTGAGGGGGCGAATGAAGATTTGGTGGCGGGACCTTCTTCAGTGGCGACTGAGGCCATCCCGGAGGAGGGCCCTAGTGCCTTGGAAGCTCGGGGTTCCGCTCTCGCAGAGTGGGACCCAATTTTTGTAAATGAAGACCCGCTGGAACCAGCGGAGGAGACCCCAGAAGGTCCGGAGCCCATCTCGCTGTCGATGTCCATCGACAACGCTTGCTCCAGTCTGCGCCAAGTCCAACTAGCCTTCTTCCACGACAGCAAGGTTCTTGAAGAGGAGCGCCAAACCCTGAGGAGGTGGCGTAATAGACTCCAATTCGAGACCAAGCTGGCGCAGTCGAGGATTGCTGCGGACAAGGAATGGATCAAGCGGGAGAAGGTCCGCTTGGAGCTCTGGGGTGAGATGCTGGACGAGAGGGAGAGCATGACTCACAACCTCGACGCCCAATCCCGGGAGTACCACGACCAAGCTAAAGCTGCCAATGATGCGGCCAACGCCCGGTACGATCAACTCGAAGCCATCAGTACCGCACTCATCAAGCGCCGAGAAGCGCTTGAGGGAAGGGAAAAGCGGCTCGAGGATGAGGAGCAAAAACTCCTGGAGCTACGGGATGACGTCTTGCGACGTGAAGAAGAGCTCGCCGAGAAGACAGCTCTGGCGGACAAGGGCCTCGAGGAGCGCGCTAAAAAATTGGAAGAGCGCTGCCTCGAAGAGGAGGAGAAGACCTGGGTGCGAGGGCAGGAACTCTACGAGTATGAGTGTGCCCTCATCGCCCGGGAGAAGAAAATAGAGGCTAGGGAGAAAGACCTGGTCGACCGCCGGAACAAGATCCACCTCCGGGAGGAGGAGCTCGGAAGACTCGAAAAGCGGGTTGCTGCGAAGATTCAGCAAAACGCCAAAGAAGTTGAGCGCCTCTCCCGCGAGAATTCGGAGCTGGCGGCGGCCCGGAGGTCCTTGGAAGAGATGAAGGGCCTGAGGAAGACGGACTCCCTGCAAATTTGGGAGTTCCTGAGCAAGGCCGACGACGCGCTAGCGCCGATGGGTTTCAGCCCCGTGCTTCCGGATGATCCGGAGCCGGAGCCGGACCTTGCGCTGCAAGCGTTGGGCGCTGCGGGCAGCAAGCTCTCCAAGGTGGGCGACGTCATCGCGGACCAGTTGGAGGTCGAGGGGCAATCCCTGGCTAGGAACGTCACAGAATATGTGTTGACGTGCTACACTAGCCGGAACCCCCGATTCCCTCTGGACCCGGTGCTTGAAGGCCCAGTTGAAGGAGAAGGCGAAGCTACCCGAGCCAGCGTGTCGGAGGTCGCCCAGAAGGTCGCTGAGTTCTTCCATAGGGTCTAGGACTATCTTTCTTAGCCTTTATTTGTATCTTCTCTTCTTCCTCAATTTTGTAATCCTTTGTCTCCAGATGTAATCTCCGGTCTTCTGATGAAATGAAATCCCCAATTTTTCGTGAATTTCATTTTTTTTGTCTTCAACATCTTTGTCTTCACTTGGCCCCCTGGTAGATGTGCACAATTTGATTGTGGACATGTACCAAAAGGATGTTGATTTTTGTTGAAGACAGATTTGCTTCGAACTCGTATAGTTTAGGTCCGAAGTTTTCGATAGTGAAGGTCCCTTGAAGTCGTCGGAGCTTAGAAGCTCCGGCGTTGCCCATTGTCGGAGCTTAGTAGCTCCGGCAATAGCCTCTACCAACACGTTGAGTGTCGATAGTTAATACTTCAAGGTGTCGGAGCTTAGTAGCTCCGGCAATGACCCTTGCCACGCCTGGCTTGCTGGCAACAGACTCTAGTGATAGAGTCTTCTCACCATCTTCAAGTTAACGCCGGTGGGAGTCGGAGCTTGGTTAACTCCGATTTTTCTCCATCAATGTTGGGTTTATTCTTCCTGCACACTTAGGCCAAGAAAAACAGTAAAATTCGTTCCTTATCTATAACTTCGTTGCGGCTTACGGTTCTCAAGAGAATTTCAAGTTGAACACGATTTTTAGTATGATTGGGTGAATTGTCTTTTCTTTTAGATCTAATTGTCCATGGACCCACCTTACTTTGGCCTGCCGGGGTGTAGGTAGAGTGGCGTACTTAGGGTGCTTGACCAGGCTAAGTCGATAGCGCACTCCGGCCCTAGAATGGCTTGGCGGCTTTCAGGCGAGTTGGCCACAGACGACATTTAAATCTAAAAAATCCGACAATTCAACTCAAATCGTACATAAATCGGTTAAACTAGAACTTCTTAAGAATTGCACGTTTCTGTTATAGACAAGAAAGAGAAAAATAAAAATGTCGAGCCTATGCAAAAATGAATGCACGTGGAGTCTATTTCACATGAAGATGTCTTTCATTATAGGTCCGGGGTACATGGGAAACGAGTACACTCTTAGGGTACGGAACCAGGCTAAGTGTGTTTGGTTTCTCGTTTAACCCAGGGTAATTAGCTACACTTCTAGTCCGGAGACTGTATCAAGTGTTGCATGAGCTTTTCAAACCTTTCAGGAAAGGTCCGGCTGCTCTCCCGGAGGAATTACCCGACTCTGTACAATGACTCTATAACATACACTTCAAGTTACTTAAGACTCACCTCCGTGGAATTAAGTGTAGAACTTACGGAGGTGCTCGATGTTCCAAGGATTTGGGAGAGGTGTCCCATCCTCGGTAGCCAAGCGAACGCTTCCGGGACGGGATACTTTGATCACTCGGAAGGGTCCTTCCCAGCCGGGGGAGAGTTTGTTTTGCCCTTCTCTGGATAGTATTCTCCGTAGCACCAGATCGCCTTCCTCGAGCTGTCGGTTATGTACATGCCGCTGATGATAGCGCCGTAGAGCTTGGCGGTATCGGGCATTCCGAACAGCTGCTTGGCACCTTCCCTCCTCGAGGAGGTCTAGGTCTTCACGCCGGAGCTGGTCCTGCGCGGCTTCGTCGAAGGTCCGGACTCGGAGGGAACCCAGGGTGATCTCCGGAGGAAGGATCGCTTCTGCTCCGTACACCAGGAAGAAGGGTGTTTCTCCGGTTGCCCGACTTGGAGAAGTCCTGTTAGCCCATAGAGTGGGCGGAAGCTCCTCGATCCAATTAGCTCCGTGCTTTTTCAAACGCTCATAAGTGCGCGTTTTTAGTCCTTTAAGGATTTCTGCGTTTGCTCTCTCGGCTTGCCCATTGCTGGCAGGATGAGCTACGGAGGCGTAGCAAACTTGTATGCCGAGGTCTTCGCAATATCCTTGAAATGAGGAGCTTGTGAACTGAGTCCCATTATCAGTGATGATCTTATTTGGGACTCCGAATCTGCTCACGATAGATTGTAGAAAATTGATTGCAGATTGTTTGTTGATCGTCACAACAGGAGTAGCTTCCGGCCACTTGGTGAACTTGTCGATGGCGACATACAGGAACTTGTAACCTCCGACGGCTCTTGGGAAGGGTCCCAAGATGTCCATCCCCCACACGGCGAAAGGCCACGTAGGAGGTATCATTTGTAAGGGCTGAGCAGGTGTATGAATTTGCTTTGCATGAAATTGGCATGCTTTGCATTTCTTCACTAGCTCAGTAGCATCCTGGAGCGCTGTTGGCCAGTAGAAGCCGTGCCGAAAGGCTTTTCCGACCAGCGTGCGGGAAGACGCGTGGTTCCCACACTCGCCTCCATGGATTTCTGCGAGGAGCTCGCAACCTTCTTCCCTTGTGATGCACCGCATTAGGATGTCGTTGGCACCGCGCCGGTAGAGATCCCCTTCTACCAACGTGTATCTTTTAGCCAATCTGACTACCCGGTCAGCGGATACATCATCGTCAGGAAGGATGTTGTCTTTCAAGTAGTTCCGGATCTCCGAGATCCATGCATCGGAACTGACTTGAGCATTTGAGTCTTGCGTGCTGGGTTGCTCGGAGCTTCCGGCAGCACCTACGACCCTTGATGGCTGCCATGGTAACAGGGCCATCGGGACCGTCAGCTTCGGGATGCTGATCTCGCCCCCTTCGTTCAGCTCGGCAGGCTGAACTGTGGGTTTTGACATCCTCCGGACAAAGGTTCCGTCAGGAGCCGGAGCTCCGGTTGACGCCTTGGTCGAGAGTTCGTCAGCTTCAGCGTTGTGAGCACGCTGAACATGGTGAAGGTCTAGGACTTCGAAGTCCTTCTGAAGCCTCTGGACTTCAAGGAGATAAGCAGCCAGCTGGAGATTATTGCAGGAGCATTCACCCTTCACCTGTTTGATAACAAGTTGTGAATCTCCTTTGACCAGCAACTGCTTGACACCAAAGGATAGTGCCACCTTTAATCCATATATGAGTGCTTCGTACTCCGCCATGTTGTTGGTTGCCTTGAAATCAAGGTGCACCATGTATCTTACCTTCTCCCCGGTTGGTGTGAGGAGAAGGACTCCAGCTCCGGCTCCCTGCTTTTGCATGGAGCCGTCGAAGTAAAGGGTCCAGTGAGGCTTAGTGAAGGCCGGAACTTGTGGTTCCTTCTTCTGCTCGCTGGGGCCCCCAGAGTTTGATGGAGAGGGAGTCCATTCTGCCACGAAATCTGCCAACGCTTGACTCTCGATTGCTTGTCTTGGAATGAATTCGAGGTCGAATTCAGCCAGTTCCGCTGCCCACTTTGCAATATTCCCAGTTGAATTGGGATTATGCAGAATCGCTCGAAGTGGATATGAGGTTACCACCGAGACTTTGTGAGCTTGGAAATAGTGTCGAAGCTTCCTTGAGGCAATAAGAACTGCGTAGAGCATCTTATGTACCTCTAGGTATCGAGTCTTGGCATCATGTAACACTTCACTGATGAAGTATACTGGGCGTTGAACGGTCCGGACCCTCCCGGAGGGGTCCGGAGCTTCCTCTCCATTGATCCGGACCCTGTCGGAGGGGTCCAAACTATATTCGAGGACCTCCGGGTTCTGGGTGGAGGAACTCGGAGCTTCTTCAGGAATGACCTGGATCCTATCGGAAGGATCTGGGTCCTCTGAAGTGACTTCTTGAGGATTCAAGTCTGGGAGCTGGGACCCAGACCTGCTTTCGGGAACCTCCGGATCCTCCCGAAGGGATCTGGATTCCTGAGTATTGGGCAGTTCCGGTCTCTCCGCAACCAGAACCATACTGACGACTTCGTCAGCTGCTGAAATATAAAGCAATAAAGGCTCACCAGGGTTCGGAGCTACCAAGACTGGTAGAGTGGTGAGGAACTGTTTCAGCTCCTGGAATGCCTTCTCTGCCTCTTCAGACCATTGGAATGGTCCGGACTTCCTCAGTAACTTGAAGAAGGGAAGTGCCCTTTCCGCCAGTCTTGAAATGAATCGACTGAGGGCTGCTAGACATCCAGTTAATTTTTGGACGTCTTTGATGCGGGTTGGTGGCCGCATGTCTTCGATGGCTTTTATCTTCGCCGGATTAGCCTCTATACCCCGGTGACTTACCAGGAAACCAAGAAGCTTTCCGGAACTAACCCCGAAGACGCACTTGTCTGGGTTTAGCTTCGTGCGGGTGGCCCGCAGCTTGTCGAAGACAGCCTGCAAGGTATCCAAGAGGGACTCCTTGTTTTTGACTTTGACCACAATGTCATCAACGTACACCTCCACTATGTCTCTGATGAGTTCTTCGAAAGTTTTGTACATTGCTCGTACAAAAGTTGAAGCTGCATTCTTGAGACCAAAAGGCATGGCTGTGTAACAATACAATCCATCCACTGTGATGAATGAAGTATGTTCTTCATCTTCCCTAGACATCCGGATTTGATGATATCCCGAATATGCGTCTAGAAAACACAGCAACTCACACCCAGAGGTGGAATCCACTATCTGGTCTATTCTAGGTAGTGGGAATGGATCTTTTGGACATGCCTTATTCAGTGTGGTGTAGTCGATGCACATCCGAAGTTTCCCGCCGGCCTTAGGCACAACGACTGGGTTTGCCAGCCATTTTGGATGGTAGACTTCTCGGATGAATCCGGCTTCGAGCAACTTCTTCACTTCTTGTCGGATGAAGTTCTGTCGCTCTACAGATTGCTTCCGAGGTTTCTGGTGTACAGGCCGAGCGTCGGGGTAAATCTTCAGATTGTGCTCAATCACTTCCCTGGGGATCCCAGGCATTTGTGACGGTTGCCAGGCAAACACGTCAACATTAGCCCGGAGGAAAGTGATGAGCGCGAGTTCCTATTTGTCGTTCAAGCCACCCGATATGCGGGTAGTTTGAGTGACATCGGAACCAATTTGGACGACTTTGACGGGAATGTCGGTGTCGCCGCTTGGCTGCACACGGGGTGCAGAGGTCGAGCCTCGTTGACGAATGCTCGGAGGTTGTGGGGCTTGCTTCTGTCTGGAATCCTCCTCTTGCGCTGTGGTGAGTGCATGGAGTTCTTCCAGAGCAGTTACTCCGGCAGTGCGATCTCCACGGATCCGGAGAACGCCTACTGGTGTCGGCATCTTCAACACCAGGTATCCATAATGAGCAGCTGCCATGAATTTGTACAAGGCAGGTCTACCCAAAATGGCGTTGAATGGTAAGTTGATCTGAGCAACGTTGAAGACCAACTTTTCGGTGCGATACTTCTCCCGGGTCCCGAAGGTAACAGGGAGAGTGATAGCTCCGAGTGGGGTTATGGCCCCCGGACCTACTCCGGAGAAAGGTCGAGAGGGCTGGAGGTCTGAAGGTCGAAGCTGAAGCTTAGTGAAAGCTTCGAAGCTGATGAGATTAAGCCCCGAACCTCCATCTACCAGGACATGATGGAGCTGGATGTTGTTGATGGTGGGGGATACCATCAAGGGCAGCTGGCCAGCTCCGACCATGCTTTGAGGACAATCCGAAGCATCGAAAGTGATGGGTGTGTCCATCCACTTTCGATGTGGCTCCGGTCTAGCTGTAGGAGCTACAGCAGCCATATCCCGTCGCATGGTCTTAATGACGCGACGAGAAGTGATGTCCCATGATCCACCAAAGATGGTGTTCATGGTTTTCCGACGTTCGTTGTCGGAGACGTCGGAATCATCGTCGACGGAGGTGTAGACGGCTTTCAAGACCTTTTTGGGGTCTTGAAACCCTAACTCCTCTTCAGCCGGAGCTTCATCGACCTTTTGTTTTCCCTCCCTCTGACGGAAGGGAGACCCTTCCCGGCGCTTGTGGTAGCGCTCGGCAAGGTTTTGGACCTCCCGGCAATCCTCCAGTCTGTGGCTGCCCGTTTTGTGAATGGGGCACCACATCTTGGATTTGCCACCGTCTTCGGAAGACGGTCGAGGTCGCTTCTCGGGGCGTGGCCCCCGGCCACCAGGAGTTGCAGTGGCTGCAACGTTGGATGTGCCGGCCGACGGCTTCTTCTTGCCGTTGGTCTTCTTTTTCTTCTTGCCACTCCCGGAGGTAGCGACTTCTTCTTTGGAGGATTTTTTATGATCCTCCAAGGCTGGTTTGGAGTGCATTTCACGGCCCTCCGCAGCTCTGGCACATTTGTCAGCCAGGCTGAAGAGCTCCGTGACACTGGTGATCTCTTTGATCGCCAGTTTCTCCAACATCTTCTTGTCTCGTACACCCTGTCTGAATGCTACAATGACAGAAGCGCTTGAGATAGAAGGGATTGTGTTACGTACCTGAGAGAATCTCTGGATGAATGACCGCAAAGATTCTCCTCCTTTTTGCACGACCGCAAAAAGGTCCAGTTCGGTGCCCGGACGGGTGTATGAACTCCCGAAATTGGCGGTGAACTGGCGGCATAGCTCCTCCCAACTGTCGATAGAGTTGGGCGGAAGGCTCATAAACCAGGACCTAGCGGTCCCAGTTAAGGCCACTGGAAAGTAATTGGCCATTACAGCCTCATTTCCTCCAGCTGCTAGGATCGCAGTGGAGTATATCTGTAGAAATTCTACGGGATTGACAGTCCCGTCGAATTTTTCCGGCAAGTGTGGCCGGAACTTCTGTGGCCATCTAACCATACGCAGGTGCATGGCTAGGGCGGAACAGCCTCCTCCTACTCCTTCCAGAGTAGAAAGATCTTGAGCATCTCGTCTTTCTCGAGCTCGCTCGATGTGGACACGGCCATCCTGTTGGCGGTATCGGCGATCAAGCTCCGCTCGGAGGTCGTGTGTCGAAAGCCGAGATGCAGTATGGGCACATCGTGCCCCAGAGGGCAACGACGTCACTTGCTGTGACGCAGCTCTTCTTCGGTTGTTGGAGACATGTGGACCAAGTCTTCCAGACAACGTTCGTCGCTGCGACGGGGCCCGCCCTGAAGGAGGTGGACCCTGATTGTTGAGGCGTTCGGCCGCTGCTGCGACCAAATGCTCAATATCAGCTCTCCATTGCTCCATGGCACCTTGAGATGCATCCGGAGGTGGTGGTCGCTGAAGGAGAGCACGCGCTGCATGGAGCGCGTGTTCTGGGTTGTCACGACTTGCCGGCGCAGAATGTGACGCCGGTGCACCATCATGTCGTTCGGCATGTCTTGCCGGAGAAGATGGTGGTGGTGGGAGTGTGACTCCCGCTGGAACTGAGGCTCCTGCCGGTGGTTGCATGTTGGAGGGATTGCCTCCGACAGTCTGAGCAGCAGGTTGCCCGTTGGATGATCCAGCTGCTGAATTCACCATTCTTGAAGATCTCAGGCGCCCCTTCCTGGCGCGCCAACTGTCGACTGTTGGAGTCGGCAGATCCCCTAACACTATGAAAAGTGTTTGAAGGAGTTTGTGGTTCGGTCTGGGCGCGCGGAGATCTAAGAAAGTGAAATGCGATTTGGACACGAGTGACACGGTGGTTTACGTGGTTCGGGCCGCCTGAGCGTAATACCCTACTCCACGGGGGTGTGTATGTGTGTTGTATTAACTTGTGAGCCTCAGAGTGTTCTAGAGTTCTCTCCCCCGTGTATCGTCGGTTTGTCCTTTTATAGCACAAGGACAAACCGTTACAAGTCAGCCTGGCCCGACATGTGGCCCTGGCGGTTACTAGTATTGATACGCGAGATTAATTGTTGCTAATAACCCTGTAACGGCTCCGACAGTGCCGTTACAGGTGTTAATATCATCCGATTAAGTGTCATTAATGTGGAATTAATGATAATTAATCGGGTCTTGAAGTCTGCAGCTGTCCTTTGGAGATCCGGAGCCGTTACAACGTCTCCCGGGGATTTGAAGCGGTTTAGCTCCGACGTATGGACACGTGGCAGCTCCGGAGCTTGCTTGGGAGAAGCGGGAAGCTCCGAGGTGACCTGGCACGTGTCATGTCCGGAGCTTCTCTCGGTCGGGGGCTACCTCCGGAGGTGCCGTTTCAGTACTTGGCCCGGAGCTTCACCCTTGCGGGTAATAGCTCTGGGCTGACAGTACACGTGGCAACCTAGAGGTTAACCATGTTGGAGAAGCGGGTCCGGTCACGTCTGGCGAGTGGGCCCCCAAGGGTCTTCAATTTGAGTTGATGTCCTTCCCTTGAGATCTTTGTAACCTCAGGGGGTGTATGGTTTTTAGGGTACCGACAGATACAATATCTCAAAGTCCTTGTTCTCATGCAAGCTGGCGGAGGGTAGCCCGGTCAGCCCTCATGTAATCAAGATGATTGGTTACATTGAAACTTTGGGCAAACTTGGTTCTGAACTCAAGGATGATCTGGCTATTGACGTTGTTCTCCAGTCGCTCCCACCGAGCTACGAGCCATTCATATTGAATTTTCAAATGAATGGCATGGAGAAAACTTTGGCTGAATTGCATGGGATGCTTAAAACAGCCGAAGAAAGCATTAAGAAAAATGCCAATCATGTGATGATGGTACAAAAGGAGAATAAAAAGAGGAAGCGTGTGACGCATCCTAAAGGCAAAGGCAAGGGAAATGTTCCCGATGAGCCCTCAAGCTCAAAGTCTAAGCCAAAGGGCAAATCTGGCCCTTCTCCTGATGATGAATGCTTTCACTGTCATGGTAAGGGACACTGGTCTAGGAACTGCAAGAAGTACTTGGAGGATATGAAGAAGAAGAAGGGAAGTGAGACTTCCGCTTCAGGTATAAATGTTTTAGAAATTAACATTGCATTATCTTCTAGTGAATCATGGGTATTTGATACCGGATCGATGATTCACACTTGCAAATCATTGCAGGGTCTAAGTGAGACTAGAAGATTTGCAAAAGGCGAGCTGGATGTTCGTGTTGGCAATGGAGCAAAGGTTGCGGTCATAGCTGTCGGAACTTACCACTTGTCATTACCCTCAGGATTAGTTTTGGAATTGAATAATTGTTATTGCATTCCTACTTTGAGCAAGAATATTATCTCTTCTTCGTGTTTAGAAGAAGTTGATGGTTATGAGATTGTAATAAAGAACAAATGTTGTTCTATTTATTACAATAATATTTTCTATGCTCAATGTCCATTGGTGAATGGATTATATGTTCTTGATCTTGAGGATAAAACTGTTTGTAACATTAATACCAAAAGGGCTCGTCATAATGATCTAAGTCCCACTTTTATTTGGCATTGTCGCTTAGGTCATATAAATGAGAAACGCATTGAAAAACTCCATAAAGATGGTTTACTAAGCTCATTTGATTTTGAATCACTTGACACATGCGAATCTTGTTTGTTTGGGAAGATGACCAAAGCACCCTTCACTGGTCAAAGTGAGAGGGCGACTGACTTGTTGGGACTTATACACACAGATGTATGTGGACCAATGAGTTCAATTGCCAGAGGTGGTTTTCAGTACTTCATCACATTTACCGATGACTTTAGTAGATATGGTTATGTCTACCTAATGAGGCACAAGTCTGAATCCTTTGAAAAAGTTCAAAGAATTTCAGAATGAAGTACAAAATCAATTGGGCAAGACAATCAAATTTCTACGATCTGATCGTGGGGGTGAATATTTGAGCCATGAATTTTATGATCATTTGAAACAATGTGGAATTGTTCCACAATTGACTCCACCTGGAACGCCTCAATGGAATGGGGTGTCCGAGCGGAGGAACCGAACCTTGTTGGACATGGTTAGGTCGATGATGAGCCAAGCAGATCTTCCACTATCCTTTTGGGGTTATGCTCTTGAAACTGCTGCGTTTACACTAAACAGAGTCCCAACTAAGTCTGTTGAGAAGACACCATATGAGATGTGGACCGGGAAACGTCCCGGATTGTCTTTCCTCAAAGTTTGGGGATGTGATGTTTATGTCAAACGTTTGACGTCAGACAAACTCACTCCAAAATAAGACAAATGCTTCTTTGTGGGATATCCTAGGGAAACCAAAGGGTATTATTTTTATAATAAAGCAGAGGGTAAAGTGTTTACCGCTCGCAATGGTGTCTTCTTGGAGAAAGAGTTTCTCTCAAAAGGAGTTAGTGGGAGCAAGGTGCATCTTGAAGAAATTCAAGAAATACCTGAAAATGTTTCAACACCCACCGATCCTATACAGGATGTACAAGATGTTGTGCAACCAGTTGATGAAACACCAGCCCCACGAAGGTCTACGAGGGTACGTCGTGCGACTGAAAAGTTAACGCTTCTAACCACGGAGCAGCATGACATGGTATTGTTAGACAATAATGAGCCCACGACCTATACTGAAGCAATGATGGGACCCGACTCTGAGAAGTGGCTTGGAGCCATGAAATCTGAAATTGAATCCATGCATGAAAATCAAGTTTGGAACTTGGTTGATCCAATCGAAGGTGTGAGACCTATCGATTGTAGATGGATTTTCAAGAAAAAGACTGATATGGATGGAAATGTTCACATCTATAAAGCGCGATTGGTAGCGAAAGGTTTCAAACAAATTCAAGGTGTTGATTATGATGAAACTTTCTCACCCGTTGCAATGCTTAAGTCTGTTCGGATTCTTCTAGCAATTGCTGCATATTTTGATTATGAAATATGGCAAATGGATGTCAAAACAGCCTTTCTTAATGGAAGTCTGACTGAGGATGTGTACATGACACAACCTGAGGGTTTTGTCGATCCTAAAAATGCTAGTAAAATATGCAAGCTTCAAAAGTCCATCTATGGACTGAAGCAAGCATCTCGGAGTTGGAATCTGCGTTTTGATGAAGTAATCAAAGGGTTTGGTTTCATCAAGAACGTAGAAGAACCTTGTATTTACAAGAAGTTTAGTGGGAGCACACATGTATTTCTGGTCCTATATGTAGATGACATATTATTGATCGGAAATGACATTTCAATGCTTGATGATGTTAAATCCTCATTAAGAAAAAGTTTCTCAATGAAGGATTTAGGAGAGGCAACGTATATTTTGGGCATAAAGATCTATAGAGATAGATCTAAAAGGCTAATTGGATTAAGTCAAGATACATATATTGACAAGATATTGAATCGGTTCAATATGCAAGATTCCAAGAAAGGTTTCTTGCCAATGTCACATGGCATTACTCTAAGCAAGAGTCAGTGTCCTTCGACACCTGATGAGCAAAAGAGGATGAGAGCGATTCCTTATGCTTCGGCTATTGGATCCATCATGTATGCCATGCTATGTACACGCCCAGATGTATCTTATGCTCTAAGTATCACGAGTAGATATCAATCAGATTTTGGTGAGGCTCATTGGACCGTTGTCAAAAACATCCTTAAGTACTTAAGAAGAACTAAGGATGCATTCTTAGTGTTTGGAGGTGAAGAAGAGCTGGTTGTAAAAGGTTACACTGATGCCAGCTTCCAAACTGATAAGGATGATTCTAGATCGCAATCCGGTTTTGTATTCTGCCTCAATGGAGGGGCAGTGAGCTGGAAAAGTTCCAAGCAAGATACAGTAGCAGATTCAACCACAGAGGCGGAGTATATTGCAGCTTCTGAAGCTGCAAAGGAGGCTGTTTGGATCAGAAAATTTGTTTCTGAGTTGGGTGTTGTTCCTAGCGCGTCCAGTCCTGTGGATCTCTACTGTGACAATAGTGGAGCCATCGCACAGGCAAAGGAGCCTAGATCACACAAACGATCCAAACACATACTACGACGCTATCACCTCATTCGAGAGATCATCGACCGAGGTGATGTGAAGATATGCAAGGTGCACACGGATTTGAATATTGCAGATCCGTTGACAAAGCCTCTTCCACAATCAAAGCATGAGGCACACACGAGATCTATGGGTATTAGATACTTACATCAGTGATCATAATGTGTAGTGGGAGACTTGTGTCATAGCTATGTTTATGTACTATTAAATAAATTGTTATATGAGTAATCATTATCTACATTGATCATCAAGTATGTGACTTGTTCGTGAAACTCTTTGTTAAAAGTAATGTTACTCTAGATGATCCCTAGTCTATATCATTATATGAGATAATGATTGCATACAGACTAGCACATGTATTAATTGATGATCACGTTTCACGGATCATAGATATAGAGATATCAAATTAATAATGTGAACACATGTTAGTGAACATGGTGTTGGATTGACCCACTCCAAGACACTGCTGGGATTGTTATTTCCATATGTGCCATCAGTTGGTCTTGAGTGATACACCTGCTAGATCCTTAGACCTGAGATCGCCATTGTTTCTCACTATGCGTAGTTGTGTACTTTGAGACTACCAAACGCTACTCCGTAACTGGGTAGTCATAAAAGTAGTCTTCGGGTATATAATGAAACATAGAATGTGATGTGCGCGGATCAAGATGGGATTTGCCCCTCCTAAATAACAGGAGAGATATCTATGGGCCCCTCGAGATAGTTGGATTTGAAAGTGCATGGCCATGCCAAGGTGATTAAAGGTTAATCACAGTGACTAAAAGTTAGTCACGGAATGAATCCACTATTTGATCGAGTGAATGGTCGAGCTATCACAAGGATGGCACGCATCTCGCCTTGAGCTTGACTGGTATCGTGAGGCAAAGGGATTAGCATGTTGAATGTATCTAGGTTCGGCCGATATGATCTTTATGTACAGTCGGGAGTCAGTATGTCCTGCTAGGTACCTCTACTGACTTGTGGTTGGAAATGGTTTCCATTCACAACCGACTGCTCATGAACCTAACGGGTCACACACTTAAGGAGTTGGAATATCGAAAATCTTGGCTAGATGATTGTCTCTAGTGCAAGTGGGAGATTGTTGGTGATGTGCCCAAGAGGCAATCATAACAATTCGGGTTCAGGCCTATTGGATATTTGATCCATAAGCAATTAGGGTACTAATGGGCCTGCGACCTAAAAGCCCATTAGTACGCCTATAAATATGAGAGGTAGGGTTAGGGGCTAATCATCCCACCACGTGACAGCCCTAGCCGCCACCCCTCGCAGGCCTCACGCCGAGACCCTTACCGCGCACGCGGTGCTAGCACACCGGTGCACGGCGTCCTCTCCGTACGTGTGGACTCCGTGGAGGCGTTGCTGCTACTGCTGCGCTGATCGGCTACGACGATCGTGATCGTCTACCTGCTGCTGTGACGAGGACGAGGAGAAGACGAACGGGATCGTCTACTTCCCTTACACCGACGCGCATCAACATTCCGCTGCGCTGCGCATCTAGTGGTAACGATCCATGACCGCTGTACTCGCATGTTTCCTGGGTGATGCGGTAGAGTTGCTAGAGTAGCTTTCCGCTGATTTCCTAACACATACATATACTACATATTACCTATTCGTGTTTAATTATATATCGTCGTCATATGGCAGCGAATTTAATCGACTCGACACGGACCACGGGCTACTCTTTTGATTGCCATGCATGTCCGTGAGTCCGTCCTCTTCGTTCTGACAATATAATAACTGATGATGATCCTAGCCACTACGATACCTTGCGTTCCAACAGCTAGCTAGGTGCGTACATACTGTGGCTTGCGAGATAGTGGTACATCGATGCTAGTATTTCTGGGTAGTACGAGTACATGTATTTTTCCACAAGAGTACTCCCTCATTTCTCAAAAGATTGTCACTTTCTAGTACATTTTTGTACTAGAGGGTGACAATCTTTTGAGAAAGGAGGGAGTACTACAGTATATCACCAGGTCCATACACACAATACAGTACTCTGTACTAGTAGCTTCGTTCTGATCAATGATCATGCAAGGACGCAATTCTGGATGTCTACCGGACGCCGTTGGCTGCTGATCAATTCGCGATCGAGGTGCCTCATCAGCCTGGCCCTAGCTACCGGGCATCGATGCAGGAACGTAATCAGGAGTTAAGGACCGCGGCGGAGGGAATACGTAGCAAGGATTGATTATTTCTCTTATAGCTTGAGCTTCGGGCCGGCTAATGTCAGAGAATCAGAGCTACATGTCCAGTAACATAAAACCTAGTAATAAGAGACTAGAAGAGATCGCTGATCCATCTTATTAAGGAGTTCATGATTGTGTGCTTGGGTTGATTGCATCGTGAGGGCCATGCCGGCTACTGTACTAATAATAAGTTTGGTTCATCAGTGCTGCACGGAGTTATGGAGAGACTGCCGCCATCATCTGAGAAAAGATCCGAACAATGCTGCAAACGTTGTATGACTAATCTGCCTTTTAATACTATAGCTTGGATATCCCATCATGCATAGACACGACAGTGAGAGAAAAATTCATGCATGCATGCCTGCATCAATCAACCATGCATACCGCCCAATATAACGCCCATGCTCTGTGAATCTATAGGCCAGTGTCCCCAAGCTGAGCTAAACAACAAGCTTGTAGCTAAGGTGTAGGCCGGTGTCTCAGTAGGTGTGTCACTTTCTTCTAGATATATGTCGTGCGCGGAAGCATGGGCCTTGCATTGTCTACAAATTACTCTACTACAACAGGTAGGAAAAATAAAATGGTTTTATGCGCCACTTGCGTCGGGCGGTGTATGTGGGCTTGATGGTGGGACACGGGTCGATGGTACTAGTTTCACTCCGTGTGCCGCCGCTTGGAATTATTGGAGCCTTCCACCACTACAGAAAACGCCGATGCTTACGTCGACCAATTAACTTACATCGGCTGTAGGAACCAAACGTAAGTAAGTTAACCTATGTCGGCTGCCGACGTAAGTAAATAGCCCAACAACAGTAAATGATCACTTACGTCGGCCTGGACAACAGACCGACGTAAATAAGTAGGCCGACGTAAATAAGCCTTAACTTTCGTCGGCTAATAGGATGGCCGTCGTAAGTTAAATCGGCCGATGTAAGTTTATTATTTAGCCGACATAAGTTACGTATTTTAACCTACCCCGCGCGCGGCTTCTATTTTCTTCCTTACCCACCGCTTTTTCTCCTCCCCGCCACCCGCGCCCGACGCTGCCGCTCCCCGCCGCCGCGCCACCGCCGTCCGCCGCCGCCAGGTATTCTCCCCTCCCCTCCCCGACCGCCGGCCCGGCTCCCGCGACCACATCTAGATCATCGTCCGTCACTGCTCGAACTGCGACGATGGAAACAAGGCCTATCACCGGTTACTTCTTATATCTCAAATTACTAGTTACTTTTTAATTCATTTTTAAACTAGAGAGAGACAAGTAATTTGAAATGGAGAATACTTGACTGACATGCTGGATGCCTCGACCGCGTACAGACATAGGTCAAAGTACAGCGACGTGTCAATCTTGTACGTATATACAAGTGGATTCACATATTAGATATGGAGGAGCGCCTACTACTATATCGCTGTGTCGCATCCTCTGTTCTCTCCTGTCTTTAGTTTGGTAGCTTGCGACGATCAATGTGCGTGTCCTCCTGCATGCTGCTGCTGCTGGTGGATGGGCCCAATGCAATGCATATGGACGGACGCGGGCAGAGGTTAGTGGTGATGTGGTAGCTATCCTAGCTCATACAGTATGCGTTTGTATTCTTGCCGTGCGGGAGCAAACATCCATGGAAGGATCCAGCTCGTACGTACTCCCTCCGTTTTGAAATAATTGTCGTTTCAGACAACCAAATGAACTAGAAATAAACTAACGAAGATTGTCCTAACGACAATTAAAACGAAACGGATATGGTGTGCCGGATTGCAGGTCGAGCAGTGGCAGCATCCAGCACACATACAGCTGATGCGCGCGCGCACAGCGTTGTTTCTCGGAGAGATCCTTGACATGGATGTGCGCCCGCTCTCTTGCCTAGTCGTATGCCATCGTCATCGTAGCGAAGCTAGAAAGAACGTCCTCCCTCCGTCCCTATGAACTTGTCGCTTTGTAGTTTAAAAATGAACTACAAAACGACAAGTTCATAGGGACGGAGGTAGTACGTATTGTATTGTGCGTGTGTGTATGTTTTTTCCTCTCGGATGCGCATGCCGATGCGTGCCGTTCACGTGCACCACGTAGATATACAATACAAGCTGCCCCACACACCCGGTACTAGTGGATCATACTACTACTGTATTATAAGTACTTTCTCCTATTTTTTATTGATTGCCGATCAGTTTATTTTCAAATTAATCGGTGATAAATAAAAAGAAACAGAAGAATTAATTTATTTTGTACTGAACAAATACCGATGGGCACATATTGGTGGATCAAATTTATAGGATGCGTCGGTCAAATATAGATTTGACTAAACTTAAAAATAAATTTATTTAATTGTTTTAGGCCCAATCTAGTACAGTAACTTAGGTATACCTATTGACCAAATTTACTGGAGTATAAGAATCGCGCGGTCCTCGAATTAATTCGGCCGCAAGAAACGATTTTGATCAGCAGTGTGGCCAACGCGAATGAGGAATCAATTTGCAGTACGATCTCCCGACAGGCGCCATTCATCGAGTACGACGTGCGTGGTGACGCGGGCAGAGGTTACACCATGCGTGGCTGGCGACCGGTGACGTAGGTACGTGACGAACGGTGGAGAATTGTGTAGTATGGAGGTAGTCGTAGTACTCCATCGAAACGAAAGCGGCGGCGATGAAAGCAACCTGTAGAGATCGTGAGAGGGTGCCTGATCCTGACCGGCCAGCCTAGGGCGAGGTGGAAGAAGCATCAGCAGCGTGAGCCAATTGTAAGCACCGAATCGAATCTGCCTGTGATCACGACGGCAAGGCAAGGCAAGGCAGGGCAGGGGAGTCATGGGCTGTCACTTTGCACCCCACACGTGTTGCAGATAGCGATTTTTTATTTATTTCCGAGGTGCTGCAGATAATGAATTTGAGCTTCTACTAGCTGCCGGCGCGCAGAAAGAGGAACGGTGAAACGAATTGGACTCGGCCCATCGATATCGATGATGCTAAGAGACTAAATGGGCTGCCGCATGATGGGCCTCGGAGGTCGTCGTCGTCGATTGCTCGGGTAGACGGGTAGTACGGAGTAACAGTCACAGCGTGGATCTTCGAATGCTGGTGGGCCTCGAAAGTAAGAAGGAGAAGCAGCGTCCTCTTGGGCCGGACCAGAGTTAGGCAGGCTCCCTTTCCACCGATGGCGACTGTCATTTCCATTTCCAAACCTGCTTGCCTCTCCTCCACGGCACTGGCAGGGAGGATGGATGGAAGCCAGCTCCAGCTCGAGCAGGAGTGGAGCACCGAGAAGGCGAGAACGAACAGCTCAAGCGACAAGGCACCGCGGCCTTCCTGTTCCTGTTCCTGTTCCGTCAAAACGGAGACCAGGTCACTGTCACCGCGTCCAGGAATTCCACGAGCACGTACAAGGCACGTACACTAATCGTCCGAGCGACGTGCCGCGATCGCCGGCGTATACGATACGGCCGTGTGTTAGGCGTGGCCTGATCGCGACCCACGGTCAGATGCCGTGCCTGCCCCGTGAGCCAACAGTGTCGATCGTCAGTCAGGTCAGTCAGCAGCTGCTGCTAGTGGTGGTGGAAATTTGGAAGAACGGATCGTCGGAGGTGATGGGCTTCGCGTCGTCGTGTGTGGCCTGCCGAACCGGACTGTCTATGTGCATTGCTGCTGGCTACGACCAACTCGGCCTATAAATTGGGATGGATGCCGAGGTAAAATTCATGCAAAAGCGCACAGCTGCATCGTCTCCAATAACCTCAGAAAAGCTACCTAGCTAGCTGCAGCAGTACTTTGCAGCTGCAAGCACACACGCGGTCAAAGATGGCAAAGAATATGAATGCTGCTTCCATGCTTGCAGGGGCATTGCTCGTTGCAGCATTCGCAGCCATTCCTACAGGTATACTCCCTCCGGTATCGAATTAATTGTCGTTGGGACAGCTCTGGCCAGTGCATTTTTAAGTCTTTTGGTTGTCAGAAGCGACAACTAATATGAAACCGGAGGGAGTACTATATGTTTGTCGTCGTGCCTAGTTAAGATATTGTCTCTGCGCGTCAGTACTCTATAGTAGTGACAGGGTGTGAACGCACGTACTACTCCGTACATGCTTCACACATACCGATCAGTAATCATGCTAGCTAATAAGTAACCATTTGATAAACTGACGACGATCGACAGGCGTGCAATCCATCGGCGTGTGCTACGGCGTGATCGGCGACAACCTCCCGCCCGCGTCCGACGTGGTGCAGCTCTACACGTCCAACGGCATCGACTCCATGCGCATCTACTTCGCCGACACCAACGCGCTGCGGGCCCTCAGCGGCACCAGCATCGCCCTCATCATGGACATCGGCAACGAGAACCTCGCGTCCTTCGCCTCCGACCCCAGCGCCGCCGCCACCTGGGTCCAGAATAACGTCAAGGCCTTCCCGGGCGTCAACTTCCGCTACATCGCCGTCGGCAACGAGGTCGCCGGCAGCGACACGCGGAACATCCTCCCCGCCATGCGGAACGTCGACAGCGCGCTCGCCGCCGCCGGACTCGGCAGCGTCAAGGCGTCCACGGCGGTGCACAGCGGCATCACCGCCGGGTTCCCCCCGTCCCAGGGCACCTTCAACTCCGACGCGTCCTCCTACATGACGCCCGTCGCGAGTTACCTCGCCAGCACCGGCGCGCCGCTCCTCGCCAACGTGTACCCTTACTTCTCCTACACCGGGAACACGGCGCAGATCGACATCAACTACGCGCTCTTCACCTCGCCCGGCACGGTGGTGCAGGACGGCAACAACAACTACCAGAACCTCTTCGACGCGCTCGTCGACACCTTCTACTCCGCGCTGGAGAACGCCGGAGCCGCAAACGTCAAGATCGTCGTGTCCGAGAGCGGCTGGCCGTCGGCCGGCGGTGTCGCGGCCACCACGGACAACGCGCGGACGTACAACCAGAACCTCATCAAACATGTTGGGCAGGGCACGCCTAAGCGCCCCGGTGGCATGGAGGCCTACATTTTCGCCATGTTCAACGAGAACAAGAAGGGTGGACTCGAGACGGAGAGGCATTTCGGCCTCTTCAATCCGGACAAGTCGCCGGCGTACCACATTAATTTCTGATAATAAGTCAGATATACGTCTATACATACATACACGCATACCTACTACCCTTCATTTGAATAAGCTGCCTGTAAACAGCTGCAAGACGCATGCATGTAAAGGCAAGCACCTGCTGAATTACTTCCGAAATATCAATAAGAGACACTTCCACACAATGGGAGTTTTGTTTAAAGAAATGTTCCGAGAATTCTTCAGTCGATGACTGGCTTCCTGTGGACATTTTTTTTCTGGAAGTCCTACATGGTGAACTGAAAATAGGGCCGAAGAAAATCTTGGTAACAAATTGGTGGACCGATGTACTACTCTCTCCATCTCACAATACTTATCACTTATAACAAGAATTCTAGTTTATTTGAACTAAAATTCTTGTACTAAATGATAAGTATCGTGGGATGAATAGAGTAGTATAACTGAAACTGTAACCACAACAAATGTGACCTTTTTAACAAGAAAATAAAAAAAACCTGTATCATTTTACATAAAAACCCCAGAGCCAATTCTAAGCCATCTACAGCACCAGCAGATAGTCCCTCGGTTCTCCTTTGTATTTTTTCATGATCAAGTTTTCATTTGTAAAGTACTCCCTCCTTTCTCAAAAGATTGTCACCTTCTAGTTCAAAAATGAACTAGAAGGTGACAATCTTTTAAGAAAGGAGGGAGTACATATTAGAATCCTTTTTTACGTCGTCTGACTCTGTCGCAGCCTCGCAGGTTGGATGCATAGAATATCTAAGTGGTATGATTCTGTCAATCGCTGCGTAGACTTGAGCATTACGGATTGCAGCTTGAGCGATGTGCTTGAAACGCAGGCAAAAGTTCGGTTTATGCATGCAGAACCAAGCACCATTTATGCTTGAAACAAAGACAAAAGTTTCAGGAACTTAGTGTAACATCGCTATGCTTCGTCCCGTTCTCCATTCGTATCCAGGAAACTATCGAGAACGGCTTCTCAACTATCTCAATGACCCTTGCTCCTTTGGCCCAGCTGCCGTAGCCCCCATATCCGGTGTGTCGTGCAAAACATAGCCACAGTTTCTCGTACGGGCAGCACCAGTCCAGCCCGTGGTTGTGCCCAACAAAGACTGCCTGTCAAGAGAAATTGGTGGTACCTTACCATTTGCCGAGACATAATATACTCTTCTGTTTCTTTTTATTTGTCACCGGTTAGTTTAAAAATGAACTAAATAGTGACAAATAAAGGAGGGAGTATTCCAATCAAAACACCTCACATTGTCGAGAACTGCTCGGATGAGTTGCTGAACTTCAAACGTCTGAAGTTCTGAATCAATGACATACCTTAACTGAAGGCCTCTTGGCAAGTGCATTCATGATACCCCATTCAGCTTCCTGTGGCGCTACATCTTCCTTGTTGATAGAGCCAACACATGGTTTTCTAATTTCAGATTTGGCCTTTGGAGCTACCTTAACATATGATGTGCTTGGTATATGCCAAAATATCAGCTCAGGGATCCTGCAGGGGACGAGGAGAAATGATTATGAAAAAGGTAAGTATAGTGGTACAGATATGCTGAACAACAAGTAGGTGTACTCCAAAACTGTGAATTGTTGCTAACCTTCCATTGGGATTAAGGAACTGAGACTGGGTTTGAAACCAGTTGACCTGAGCACTAGATATGATTTCCGGGTATGACCCACCACCAGAGTCAAGAAAGTACAGGAGCAGAGCAGGATCATCTTGGGTACGTGACAGCACTTGCAGGACGTAGTTGGACACACCAGGCCACAGATTCTTGGGGGCGTTTGATGAGCAGGATAATCTGTTGTTGCCGATTTCTGTTGTGATAAGGTCAATCCGTGACATTCCTCGAAAGCTGCATCCTGCTTGATCCTCACCTTAAACCGTTCAGAATCAAGTTCAGTCAAAAAGAGAAATAGAGGAATTAAAAAATCAAGTTCAATCAAAGGAGAAATAGTAGAGGAATTAAAAAATCAAGTTCAATCAGAGGAAAAATAGATAGGAATTAAATAATCAAGTTCAGCGAAAAGGACAAATTGAGGGATTAAGAGGTCGGTTACTGAACTGATGCAGCGTATATAACGTTCTGCTTCATTGTACTGTACCTGAGGCTGACGCGCAGTGCACCGGCGGAACACCTGCAGGGGAAAACCACTCGGGAGGCCACTCGAACGCCATGTCGTCGTGGTTGCCGAACACCGTCGCCCATGGGATCCCTCTGCTTCTGGTCGGCGAAATTGCCCTGTCCCAGTACAAGCTCGCGTTGGGAATCGGGAGGTTGTTCGCCGTCACAAGATCCCCGAGGTACACCACGAAGTCTGGAAAAATCCCGCAGGTGAAGGAGAGTTTCAGCAGCAGAAGAAAAGATGCAAGTTTGCAGATGCTCGTGGAGGGGAAGGTGGAGAGCGAGGGGAGAGTAAGGGAGGCAAGGCGATGCACCGGACCAGGCTTCTCGGCGTCAAGCACGGCTGCCATGACGCGGTCGGAGGCGGCGTCCTGCGCGGGGCCCCAGTCCGTCCACGCGTTCTCGCCGTAATGCAGGTCCGCGAAGATCGCCACCTTGAACGACCCGTCCGTCGCGAACCGCAGCGGCGGCGGTCGGCTGGTGTAGGCCGATCTCTCCCCGTACTGCTCCGTCGGTGACCGCAGCCCCGCCGCAGAGCACAGCGCCAGGACGGCGAGCAGGGTCCCGGCGGCCCCGAGGCTGTTCCACCACCATTGCATCACGGCGCGTGGTCCTGATGAGAGTTTGTTGCGTTGTTGATGGAGGTGGAGCACTTTCTTGAGCTGTGAGAGTGCGACGTGACGCCTGGTAGTTGTAGTACAGTACCGTGTCAGCTGCTGCACGGATTTATAAAGCCCAGTTGCTCCGTGGCTTTGCCGATGCTGCAATCAAGAAGGAAAAATTAAAATCAAGAAAAGAACGTCGCAGCTGCTGTACTGCTGCGTGCAGACGTGGCAGTGTGCACCACCTCATGTCAGGCTGCCTCTGACCACGAGACATCGTACGTACATTGTAGTACTACCATGGACGACGAAGATGTTTTTTGAAATAGAGAGACGAGGAAGATGTAAAGAAAAACAGAGGCCTTTTCGTTTTCTCCGGCAGGGCCCCACCACGAGGAACCCGTACATGACGCCCGGGTGGGCCTCGATGTTTTGGCGGACCCACTCTGCCCCGGCGGACTGGCTGGAGACCAGGCTCTCCACGACGTCGTTCGGCGCGGCTACACCTACATTTTCAGCACAAGTAATTAAGCACATCCTGACGACCGGTATCGGCTTCTCTTTGATGTCAATCAACGCAGGATTAAAGATCAAAGCCTGCTGTGATTCTGTGCAGATATTCCCTCTGGCTCAAATTAATTAATTATCGTTCTGACAAAGAATTTTAATTCAAAATGAACAACATGATTTACAAATTACTGAGAGGATCGCATGTTATACGTACAGTAGCTATGTTCAGATAATTAAACATTTGAAAATGTAATAACAATATTAAGTAATGAAATAGAGAAAATATAGCAAATAAGGCACCAGGCCAATAATAAACCTGAATAGGATTTCTCTTATTCAGTCATGCGTGCAGGTTACACCTTTTCATGGATACTGCTCGTATGCAGCGCTTATGTATTACTATATGCTAATTATAGTGAAATATGATCTTCACTATCGTCCTGTGTCTATATTGAGTTGTCGCTCTTAGGCGAAGCGGATGTCGTATGCCGGCGACATGTTGGGGTTGAAGAGCCCGAAGTGTTTCTCGGTGGGTTCCCCGGTCTTCTGGTCCTCGTTGAACATGGCGAAGACGTACGTCTCCAGCGCCTCGTGTTTCTTGGGCGTGCCCTGACCGACGTGATCGATCAACCCTTGGTTGTAGCTCTGCGCGTTCTCCACGCTGGCGCCGAACCCGCCGTCGGACGGCCAGCCGCTCTCGGAGATGACGACACTGACGTTGGGTGCGCCGGCCTTCTCCAGCGCGGCGTAGATGGCGTCCACCATGGCATCGAAGAGGTTCGTGTAGGTCAGCCCGTTGTTGTTGTCCGTCACTGTGGGCCCCTGCCGGAACGTCGCGTAGTTGAGGTTGATGTCGTTGGGGTTGCCCTTGTAGGCGAAGTAGGGGTACACGTTGGCGAGCAGCGGCGCGCCGGTGCTGTCCAGGTACTTCGCGATGTACCCGACGTACTCTTGCCCGAACGCGCCGGCGGACGGCGGATACGAGTTGGTGACGACGTCAAACCTCACCGACGTGGACACCTTGATGTCGCCAAGGCCGGCGGCGGCCAGGGCGGCGTTTAGGTTGCGCATCGCCGGGAGGATGCTCTGCGTCACGTCACCCTGGACCTCATTGCCCACGGCGATGTACTTGATGCTCACGGCGGGGTAGTAGGGCTTCACGTTCTTCTGGACCCACGACGCCGCGCTCGAGGGGTCGGACGCCAACTGGCCGATAACGCCATTGCCGGTGTCGAGGATGAGGCCGATGCCGGAGTTGCGCAGGGCGTTGAGGATTGCCGGGTTGGGGTCGTCGTAAAGGCGCATTCCCTTGATGCCCTTGGAATTGTAGAGCTGCACCACTTGGCTCGGGGACGGGAGGTTGTCGCCCAACGTGCCATAGCAGACGCCGATGGATTGCACCCCTGCATGGTATTTTTTTTTTCAGATGATGAGACACGAAATGGATGAGGTCTGAGTGCTTAATTTAGCTGTTAATTACTGCTTACAAGGGGACATGCATCTTAATTTTTTTTCCTTTCAAAATTAGAATATATCTAACAATTTCCGCCTGCTGTCCATTCGAAATTAACAACAAAAAAGAAGAACCAGCTGTTCATACGTGCATGCATACAGAACACCGAGAGGGAATAACACAGTGAACCATGAGTACCTATGGGAACAGAAGCAAATGCTCCAATGATCACAGCAACTGCAAGCATGGAAGCAACTCGTCGACTCGCCATGGTTCACTTCTCCCAGCGAAGATCTAAGTGTTGTTGTCGAATGCTATGTACAGATGATGTCTCTGAGTACGCAAGAGCATGCACCCCTTTTTATACAAGTTGTTTAATTCAGCGGCGGCACTGTTACTAAGTTGGATCTGTCTAGATTCCAAGTGTCTCAAATTAGACAAATTTTCACCTGATCTTAATTGACCAGATAATCTCTATCATTAATAATTAAATCCTTATTATTAATCATTAATCCATATAATTAAAAATTATTTCTGTGATATATACATTAATGAAGTCATTTTTTATTATTTATAAATAACACAATCCTTAAAGAGTGATAGCTTCGGACGTAGATTTAGTCATCATATGTTTGTAAACGATAGAACTACCGCAAATGCTAATCTGAAAAGGACATAGTGGAATGATATTGGAATTCAGACTTTTGCGGCGCACGCAGACAGTATAGCAACCTTCTACCTAAATCAGCACAAATTATTATACAGAAGCACTGCTCATTGCACCACTAAATTTTTACTTCCTCTATTTCAAAATACTTGACACTAGTTAGTTTAATTTTGAACTAACCAACACGTCAAATAATTCAGAACGGACGGGATACATATATATTCTTCCAAGTTGAGAAGTAATGCATCTGCTGGAAGTTATGCAATAGAAACATTATTTCTAACAGGATAATCTAAACTTCAGTCAAAAAAAAACCGCAACCACGTACCTGCAACAATGGTGGCAAAAACTCCAATGACTAGTGCCCATGCAAGCACAGGAGAAACGCCTTGCGCAAATGCCATCTTACTACTGCTTTCTAAGATCTAAGAGGCTAAGGTGGTATGACTTGTATTGCAATATGCAAACAAGGCACCAACACCCCTTGATTTATATACTCGTGTTGTGGTGCTGCCCTCATTGGTAGGTGGCCGTGACTCGTGATTAGTTGTTAAAATTAACTAATGTAGCTAGACAAGGCATGTATCCTTGTTCAAAACCAACCTGTATGTTTTACTGGACGTGCATAAATTACAATAGGATATGCAAATTTTTAAGGCAGTACATTTATTTTTACAGCGTCTACTTCCTTTTTTATGCTCTGGATTTAAATGCACATGGATAATCCAACATCTGCCACTAAGATCCCAAACTGCCAACTACGGGGCTTTGATGTATTCCACCTCGATATTTGCCGAAACTAAATGTGCCATTAAGAATATGAATAGGATCAAAGTCTGGCAATTGTGAGATTTTGACATATATATATATATATATATATATATATATATATATATATATATATATATATATATATACACACACACACATATATGCCACCTCAACTTGCCATTCCCAAAATAAAATATTGGAATTTGTATAGTTGGTGATTATTAAGTTACAGTGTATACATGTGCATGTGCTACCTCAAAGTTGTCATTTCAAGATATATCAGGGGTATAGAGTTGGACATTGTGAAGTTTTGATAAGTACCACCTCATCACTTAATTACAGTAGAGGTTCTATCACATCTAGAAACAAAAGAACGACGCAAAGTTTCCTATAAAATTAATTGGGCTCACTATCATCTTATCTGGATTGAACAACCCAAACTTCACCGTGAATGACCATGTATGCCTATTTCAAAGCTCGTGCTGGATTACCTGTTGTGGGCTTACACCGCGAGTTGGATTCATGTGTTGCCATCTGGGCCCATGGTCGATCTCGAACTTGTGGGCTGGTAAGCGCCAAACTTGCAAAATGGGTACTCCGTATTTCAAAACGTGCATGTCGGCCCATTAATCCGTGACTCGTGCATAGAATTATCAAATCAAATCGACCTCAAATCAAAGGGGAAAATCCCAACGCTCGAGAGCACAAATGAAGGAAATCGAAATATGGAGTATATTAAAAAAAAGTTCCATATCTTGAGAGTACACATTTTGGTTGCAGATAAACGCAAGTAAAGATGCGCATTTTTGATAACTAACGAATCGGAGGTCATACAAGACCACTCTACCGTCTGCTACGCTTGGTCAACATTTGTGATAAGCAATTTGAACCAAAACCAGGCATTGAGCACCTAGGTGCTAATGTTGAGAAGCAGCACCCAACCGGCAGCGAGAACAACATGATGACGAGGGCCACTGTCGACTGTCGGAGTCGGCAGATCTCCTGACACTACTAAAGTGTTGAAGGAGTTTGTAGTTCGGTGTGGGCGCGCGGAGACTCAAGAAGGTGAATCACGATTGGACACGAGAGACTCAGTGGTTTACGTGGTTCGGGCCGCCTGAGCGTAATACCCTACTCCACGGGTGTGTGTGTGTTGTATTAGCTTGTGTGCCTAGAATGTTCGAGAGCTCTTCGTGTATCGTCGGTTTGTCCTTTTATAGTACAAGGACAAACCGTTACAAGTTAGCCTGGACCGACATGTGGCCCCGGCGGTTACTAGTATTGATACACGATTAATTGCTGTTAATAACCCTGTAACGGGCCCCGACAGTGCCATTACAGGTGTTAAGATTATCCATGGAATTAATGTCAATTAATCGGGTCTTGAAGTCCGCGGCTATCCTTTGACGATCCGGAGTCGTTACAACGTCTTCCGGAGGTTTGAGGCGGCCAGCTCCGACGTTTGGACACGTGGCAGCTCCGGAGCTTGCTTGTGGGAAGCGGGAAGCTCCGGGGTGGCCTGGCACGTGTCAAGTCCGGAGCTTCTCTCGGTCTGGGGTTAAGTCCGGAGGCGCCGTTTCGGTACTTAGCCCGGAGCTTCACCCTTGTGGGTAGTAGCTCCGGTCTGGTAGTACACGTGGCAACCTAGGGGTTAACCATGTTGGAGAAGCAGGTCCGGTTATGTCTGACAAGTGGGCCTCTGAGGGTCTTCAATTTGAGTAGACGTCCTTCCCTTGAGATCTTCGTAACCTCAGGGGGTGTATGGTTTTTAGGGTACCGACAGTGGCCCCCTGGACCTACCTCCGGGGAAAGCCACCGGGGTGAAGTCATTCCGTCGGAGGTGGGTCCATACTCACGACTCTTGAACTGGGTCTTCAAGGGTCTTCGGAGGTGCCGTTGGCGGGGCTTTACGGTTAAATCACGACGCGTGGCGCACCTCAGGCGTCAGATAAGATCTTTGACGTGTGGATCTCTCGCAATTGAAGGTCGCCGGTTCCCGATACGAAAACCGTATCGGTTCCGCGCGCCTTGTCAGTTCGCCGCCTTTGGGTTTCCCGCCTCGTGATGACAACTGTTCGCCTGGGTAAGAACCTCGACTTGATTGTCAGGGTGGTCCCGGGCCCTCTTGTCATCGGCAGGGTTGAATTCTTGAGTAGTATCCTTGACTCTCCTGCAGTTTCCATCCAAGCGTTGCGAGGGCTTACTTAAGAAGGAAAGCGCACCGTCGGGAGTTCTTTACGCTTCCCATCTGTTCTTGCGCTCAAACTCCCGACTTGTACTTTGCTCCTCTTCTCTTGCCTAGCTGTGCTGCGATGGAGTTAGGTCTGCGTGAGAGTCACTTGAGGATGGACAGCGATCTGAAGAAGGTTCGGGCCCTCATGGGGTGGTCTTCGGACTTCTTCAACCACTCGGTCCGCGCCGGCGGAGAGCTCCCCTTTAAAAAGGAGCACTCTGGCGAGATGGTGTACTTTTCCTCATACGCCATGGTGGGGCTGATCCCACCGTTTTCTTCTTTCTTCTTGATGCTGCTGGACTTCTATGGTCTGCAACTGTACCACCTTGGCCCTCACTCCATTCTCCTTGTGTCCATCTTTGTCCACTTCTGCGAGATGTGGGTGGGCATCCCTCCCTGCATCGAGCTCTTCCGAACCTTCTTCACCGTCCAAACCACCGGCCGAAGCGATGAGTATCTTGGCTTCTACTACTTCATGAAGCGCAAGAAGTGCCCATTCAAGTACCTCCGGTCATTCCCTTCCGGGAAGTGGGATGACTGGAAGAAAGATTGGGTAGTCGTCCGGGTGGAGGAGCATGAGCGGTTGGAGTTGCCAGACGGTCTGCCCGGCATTGACACGTCGGTATGGAGCGAAGTTCCGGTGCTGGCGGAAGCTTTCGACCCTGTCCTGACCAGGATCCGCCAATGTGTGGAGGGAGGATTGACTCCCCAGACGGTGTTCTGCAACTTCCTGTCCAACAGGTGGGCGCCGCTGAAGAGGAGGGAGAAGCTCGCCTGGGCCCTCAACAGCGTGATGGACGAGGACCGGGTTGAGACCGGGTTGAAGTCCAGCATGGTGGGGAAGACCTTGGAGTTTCATCTCAAGAAATTCCAGCACGGCATCGACGTTGACGGAGATTACTTGACTCCGCCACCGGCTTTCCTCCCTCTGAACGTGGAAGTTGAGTTCAGCAGGGAGCTCCGGCGGAAGATGCCCGCGCTTGACGACCTTGGTGTCGTCGAGAGAAGATCAACCACCAGGTTGACGATCCCCGGGTTGTCCGGAGACGGCTCCGCCCCTGTCCCACAGCCAAGAGCTGAGGTCATCGGCAAGGGCAAGGAGCTGGCGGAGGAGCCGGAGAGCCGGAAGAGAAAGCTGCGACATGCTGACGGAAGGTCCGTCGGGCCTGCCACTTCCACCCCAGTTTCCCCTCCTCAGGAAGGAAGATCCTCCGCCGCCGTGGCGAATGTCCCCGTGGTGGGGTCCTCCCGGAACGTTACTGTTCCGGCGGTGGGGTCCTCCCGGAGTGCGACTGTCCCCGTGGTGGATCCCTCCCGTGGTGCTAGCTCCGGGCGTGCGACTCCGGCATCTGGAGCAGTGAGGGCCTCCAGGTCCAGGAGTTCCTCCCGATCAGGGAGAGCTCCGACCCGGGAAACGCCCGCGGCTGTGGCAAGTCCTGGGAGTCCTCCCAGAGCTCCTACGCTGACCGTGGCCAGCCCGGATCGTTCGGGAAAGAGGTTCCGCGCAAGCTGGTGCGTGAGCCTCCCAAGGTAATTTTTCTTTTTTACCTCGATTAACTTTTTAATTGTAGCATCTGTTTGCTCAATTTCTTCGTTCTTCATCTGCAGCGTTCCTAAGAAGGGGAGTGAAGCTCCACCCCCAGCCACAGGGTCCGAGGCTGCGAGGGCTTCTGCTCCAGCCCCGGTGCCGCCCCAAGCGGAGGCTGCGACAGCTCCGGCGCCGGCTGTCGTGGTCATGGACCTCGACTCGTCTCCGGAAGTTCCCGTGGTAGCGCCGGACCACGGGAATGAAGATGCGCCAGCGGCACCCGTCTCGGAAGTGGAAGCTCCGGGTCCTGGTGCTGCAGTAGTAGAAACTCCGATTGTTGAGTCGGAGGAAGTAGCAGTCCCGGCTTCAGAGCCGGAAAATGCTGAAGCCCCGGCGATTGAGCCGGAGGTGGCTGAAGCCCCGGCATGTGGGCCGGAAGTTGAAGTAGTTCCGGCAGTTGAGCCGGTTACTTCTGAAGCTCCGGTCGCAGAGCCGGTGATTGTTGGAGCGCCAGCCGCAGAGCCGGCGGCTGAAGAGGCGAGGGAGCTTGAGCCTCCCTCAGAAGAAGTGTCCCGGCCGGAGCCAGTGGAGGCGACGACGTCGATGGTACCTGTGGCAGAGCCAGAGTGCCTGAACGAAGTCGCCGGCCCCCAGCCTGAGGGGGCAAATGAAGACTTGGTGGCGGGACCTCCTTCGATGGCGACTGAGGCCATCCCGGAGGAGGGCCCTAGCGCTTTGGAAGCTCGGGGTTCCACTCTCGTAGAGTGGTACCCAATTTTTGTAAGTGAAGACCCGCTGGAACCAGCGGAAGAGATCCCAGCAGGTCCGGAGCCCATCCCGCTGTCGATGTCCATCGACAACGCCTGCTCCAGTATACGTCAGGTCCAACTGGCCTTCTTCCACGACAGCAAGGCTCTTGAAGAGGAGCGCCAAACCCTTAGGCGGTGGCGTAATCGGCTCCACTTCGAGACTAAGCTGGCACAGTCGAGGCTTGCGGATGACAAGGAATGGATCAGGCGGGAGAAGATCCGCCTGGAGCTCTGGGGTGAACTGCTGGACGAGAGGGAGAGCATGACTCACGCCCTCGACGCTCAATCCCGGGAGTTCCATGACCAAGCCAAGGCTGCTAACGACGCGGCCAATGCTCGGTTTGATCAGCTCGAGGCCATCAGCACCACACTCATCAAGCGCTGAGAGGCACTTGAAGGGAGGGAAAGACGGCTCGAGGATGAGGAGCAAAAACTCCTAGAGCTACGGGATGACGTCTTGCGACGGGAAGAAGAGCTCGCGAAGAAAACAGCTCTGGCGGACAAGGGCCTCGAGGAGCGCGCTAAGAAATTGGAAGAGCGCTGCCTCGAGGAGGAGGAGAAGACCTGGGTGCGGGGGCAGGAACTCTACGAATACGAGTGTGCCCTTGTCGCCCGGGAGAAGAAAGTGGAGGCTAGGGAGAAGGACCTGGTCGACCGCCGGAACAAGATCCACCTCCGGGAGGAGGAGCTCGGAAGACTTGAGAAGCGGGTTGCTGCGAAGATCCAGCAAAACGCCAAAGAAGTTGAGCGCCTCGCCCGCGAGAATTCGGAGCTGACGGCGGCCCGAAGATCCCTGGAAGAGATGAAGAACTTGAGGAAGGCGGACTCCCTGCAGATTTGGGAGTTCCTGGGCAAGGCCGACGACGCGCTGACGCCGATGGGTTTCAGCCCCGTGCACCCGGATGATCCGGAGCCGGAGCCGGACCTCGCGTTGCAAGCGTTGAGCGCCGCAGGAAGCAAGCTCTCCAAGGTGGGCGACGTTATCGCGACCAGCTGGAGGTCGAGGGGCAATCCCTGGCTAGGAACGTCGCAGAATATGTGTTTACATGCTACACCAGCCGGAACCCTCGATTTCCTCTGGACCCGGTGCTTGAAGGCCCCGTCGAAGGAGAAGGCGAAGCTACCCGAGCCCGCGTGTCGGAGGTCGCCCAGAAAGTCGCCGAGTTCTTCCATAGGGTCTAGGACCATCTCTTTTAGCCTTTACTTGTATCTTCTCTTCTTCCTCAATTTTGTAATCTCTTGTCTCCAGATGTAATCTCCGGTCTTCAGATGAAATGAAATCCCCAATTTTTTGCGAATTTCATTTTTTGTCTTTTGTCTTCAACATCTTTATCTTCACTTGGCCCCCTGGTAGATGTGCACAATTTGATTGTGGACATGTACCAAAAGGATGTTGAGTTTTGTTGAAGACGAATTTGCTTCGAACTTGTGGAATTTAGGTCCGAAGTTTTTGATAGTGAAGGTCCCCTGAAGTTGTCGGAGCTTAGAAGCTCCGGCACTGTCCATCGCTGGAGCTTAGTAGCTCCGGCAATAGCCTCTATCAACACGTTGAGCGTCGATGGTTAATACTCCAAGGTGTCGGAGCTTAGCAGCTCCGGCAATGACCTTTGCCACACTTGGTTTGTTGGCAACAGACTCCAGTGACGGGGTCTTCTCACCATCTTTTAGTCAACGCCGACGCTTGACGCCCTGGTGGGAGTCGGAACTTGTTTAGCTCCGTTTTTTCTCCATCAACGCAAGGTTCATTTTTCCTGCACACTTAAGCCAAGAAAAATAGTAAAATTCGTTCCTTGTCTATAACTTCGTCGCGACTTACGGTTCTTAAGAAAATTTTAAGTTTAACACGATTTTTAATACGACTGGATGAATTGTCTTTTCTTTTAGATCCAATTGTCCATGGACCCACCTTACTTCGGCCTGCCGAGATGTAGGTAGAGTGGCGTACTTAGGGTGCTTGACCAGGCTAAGTCGATAGCGCACTCCGGCCCTAGAATGGCTTGGTGGCTTTCAGGCGAGTTGGCCACAGACGATATTTAAATCCAAAAAATCTGACAATTCAACTCGAATCGTATGTAAACCGGTCAAACTAGAACTTCTTAAGAATTGCACGTTTCTGTTATAGACAAGAAAGAGAAAAATAAAAATGTCGAGCCTATGCAAAGATGAATGCACGTGGAGTCTATTTCACATGAAGATGTCTTTCATTATAGGTCCTGGGTACAGGGGAAACAAGTACACTCTTAGGGTACGGAACCAGGCTAAGTGTGTTTGGTTTCTCGTTTGACCCAGGGTAGTTAGCCACACTTTTAGTCCGGAGACTGTGTCAAGTGTTGCATGAGCTTTTCAAACCTTTCGGGAAAGGTCCGGCTGCTCTCCCGGAGGAACTACCCGACTCTGTACAATGACTCTATAACATACATTTCAAGTTGCTTAAGACTCACCTCCGTGAAATTAAGTGTAGAACTTACGGAGGTGCTCGATGTTCCAAGGATTTGGGAGAGGTGTCCCATCCTCGGTAGCCAAGCGAACGCTTCCGGGACGGGATACTTTGATCACTCGAAAGGGCCCTTCCCAGCCGGGGGATAGTTTGTTTTGCCCTTCTCTGGATAGTATTCTCCGTAGCACCAGATCGCCTTCCTCGAGCTGTCGGTTGTGTACATGCCGCTGGTGATAGCGCCGTAGAGCTTGGCGGTATCGGGCATTCCGAACAGCTGCTTGGCACCTTCCCTCCTCGAGGAGGTCTAGGTCTTCGCGCCGGAGCTGGTCCTGCGCGGCTTCGTCGAAGGTCCGGACTCGGAGGGAACCCAAGGTGATTTCCGGAGGAAGGATCGCTTCAGCTCCGTACACCAGGAAGAAGGGTGTTTCTCCGGTTGCCCGACTTGGAGAAGTCCTGTTGGCCCATAGAGTGGGCGGAAGCTCTTCGATCCAATTGGCTCCGTGCTTTTTCAAGCGCTCATAAGTGCGTGTTTTGAGTCCTTTAAGGATCTCTGCGTTTGCTCTCTCGGCTTGTCCATTGCTGGCAGGATGAGCTACGGAAGCGTAGCAAACTTGTATGCCGAGGTCTTCGCAATATCCTTGAAATGCGGAGCTTGTGAATTGAGTCCCATTATCAGTGATGATTTTATTTGGGACTCCGAATCTGCTCATGATGGATTGTAGAAAATTGATTGCAGATTGTTTGTTGATCGTCACAACGGGAGTAGCTTCCGGCCACTTGGTGAACTTGTCGATGGCGACGTACAGGAACTTGTAACCTCCAACGGCTCTTGGGAAGGGTCCCAAGATGTCCATCCCCCACACAGCGAAAGGCCATGTAGGAGGTATCATTTGTAAGGACTGAGCGGGTGTATGAATTTGCTTTGCATGAAATTGGCATGCTTTGCATTTCTTCACCAGCTCAGTGGCATCCTGGAGCGCTGTAGGCCAGTAGAAGCTGTGCCGAAAGGCTTTTCCGACCAGCGTGCGGGAAGATGCGTGGTTCCCACACTCGCCTCCATGGATTTCTGCGAGAAGCTCGCAGCCTTCTTCCCTTGTGATGCACCGCATTAGGATGTCGTTGGCACCGCGCCGGTAGAGATCCCCTTCTTTCAACGTGTATCTTTTAGCCAATCTGACTACCCGGTCAGCGGATACATCATCGTCAGGAAGGATGTTGTCTTTCAAGTAGTTTCGGATCTCTGAGATCCATGCATCGGAACTGACTTGAGCATTTGAGTCTTGCGTGCTGGGTTGCTCGGAGCTTCCGGCAGCACCTACGACCCTTGATGGCTGCCATGGTAACAGGGCCATCGGGACCGTCAGCTTCGGGATGCTGATCTCGCCCCCTTCGTTCAGTTCGGCAGGCTGAACTGTGGGTTTTGACAACCTCCGGACAAAGGTTCCGTCAGGAGACGGAGCTCCAGTTGACGCCTTGGTCGAGAGTTTATCAGCTTCAGCGTTGTGAGCACGCTGAACATGGCGAAGATCAAGGACTTCGAAGTCCTTCTGAAGCCTCTGGGCTTCAAGGAGGTAAGCAGCTAGCTGGAGATTATTGCAGGAGCATTCACCCTTCACCTGCTTGATGACAAGTTGTGAATCTCCTTTGACCAGCAATTGCTTGACACCGTATGATAGTGCCACCTTTAATCCATAGATGAGTGCTTCGTACTCCGCCATGTTGTTGGTTGCCTTGAAGTCAAGGTGTACCATGTATTTCACCTTCTCCCCAGTTGGTGCAAGGAGAAGGATTCCAGCTCCGGCTCTCTGCTTCTGCATGGAGCCGTTGAAATAAAGGGTCCAGTGAGGCTTAGTGAAGGTTGGAACTTGAGGTTCCGTCTTCTGCTCGCTGGGGCCCCCAGGGTTTAATGGAGAGGGAGTCCATTCTGCCACGAAATCTGCCAACGCTTGACTCTTGATTGCTTGTCTCGGAATGAATTCAAGATCGAATTCAGCCAATTCCGCTGCCCACTTTGCAATATTCCCAGTTGAATTGGGATTATGCAAGATCGCTCGAAGTGGATATGAGGTCACCACCGAGACTTTGTGAGCTTGGAAATAGTGTCGAAGCTTCCTTGAGGCAATAAGAACTGCATAAAGCAGTTTATGCACCTCTAGGTATCGAGTCTTGACATCATGTAACACTTCACTGATGAAGTATACTGGGCGTTGAATGGTCCGGACCCTCCCGGAGGGGTCCGGAGCTTCCTCTTCATTGATCCGGACCCTCTCGGAGGGGTCCAGACTCTCTTCGGGGACCTCCGGGTTCTGGGTGGAGGAACCCGGAGCTTCTTCAGAAATGACCTGGACCCTCTTAGAGGGGTCCGGGTCCTCTGAAGTGGCTTCTTGTGGGTTTGAGTCTGGGAGCTGGGACCCAAACTCGCTTTCAGGAACCTCCGGACCCTCCCGAAGGGGTCTGGATTCCTGAGTATTAAGTAGTTCCGGTCTCTCCGCAACCAGAACCATACTAACGACTTCGTCAGTAGCTGAAATGTAAAGCAACAAAGGCTCACCAGGGTTCGGAGCTACCAGGACTGGTAGGGTGGTGAGGAACTCTTTCAGCTCCTGGAATGCCTTCTCTGCTTCTTCAGACCACTGGAATGGTCCAGACTTCCTCAGTAACTTGAAGAAGGGAAGTGCCCTTTCCGCCAGTCTTGAAATGAACCGGCTGAGGGCTGCTAGACATCCAGTTAATTTTTGGACGTCTTTGATGCGGGTTGGTGGCCGCATGTCTTCAATGGCTTTTATCTTCGCCGGATTAGCCTCTATGCCCCGGTGACTTACCAGGAAACCAAGAAGCTTTCCGGAACTAACCCCGAAGACGCACTTGTCTGGGTTTAGCTTCGTGCGGGTGGCCCGCAGCTTGTCGAAGACAGCCTGCAAGGTGTCCAAGAGGGACTCCTTGTTTTTGACTTTGACCACGATGTCATCGACGTACACTTCCACTATGTCTCTGATGAGTTCTTCGAAAGTTTTGTACATAGCTCGTACAAAAGTTGAAGCTGCATTCTTGAGACCAAACGGCATGGCTGTGTAACAATACAATCCATCCACTGTGATGAATGAAGTATGCTCTTCATCCTCCCTAGACATCCTGATTTGATGATATCCAGAATATGCGTCTAGAAAACACAGTAACTCGCACCCGGAGGTGGAATCCACTATCTGATCTATTCTAGGTAGTGGGAATGGATCTTTTGGACATGCCTTATTCAGTGTGGTGTAGTCGATGCACATCCGAAGTTTCCCGCCGGCCTTGGGCACAACGACTGGGTTTGCCAGCCATTTTGGATGGTAGACTTCTCGGATAAATCCAGCTTCGAGCAACTTCTTCACTTCTTGTCGGATGAAGTTTTGTCGCTCTACAGATTGTTTCTGAGGTTTCTGATGCACAGGCCGAGCGTCGGGGTAAATCTTCAGATTGTGCTCAATCACTTCCCTGGGGATCCCAGGCATTTGTGACGGTTGCCAAGCAAATACGTCAACGTTAGCCCAGAGGAAAGTGATGAGCGCGAGTTCCTATTTGTCATTCAACCCACCCGATATGCGGGTGGTTTGAGTGACATCGGAACCAATTTGGACGACTTTGACGGGGATGTCGGTGTCGCCGCTTGGCTGCACACGGGGAGCAGAGGTTGAGCCTCATTGCCGAATGCTCGGGGGTTTTGGAGCTTGTCCCTGTCTGGAGTCCTCCTCTTGCGCAGTGGTGAGTGCATGGAGCTCCTCCAGAGCAGTTACTCCGACGGTGCGATCTCCACGAATCCGGAGAACGCCTGCTGGTGTTGGCATCTTCAACACCAAGTATCCATAATGAGCAGCTGCCATAAATTTGTATAGGGCAGGTCTACCCAAGATGGCGTTGAATGGTAAGTTGATCTGAGCGACGTCGAAGACCAACTTCTCGGTGCGGTACTTCTCCCGTGTCCCGAAGGTAACGGGGAGAATTATAGCTCCGAGTGGGGTAATGGCCCCCGGACCTACTCCGGAGAATGGTCGTGAGGGCTGAAGATCCGAAGGTCGAAGCTGAAGTTTGGTAAAAGCTTCAAAGCTTATAAGGTTCAGCCCCGAACCTCCATCCACCATAACATGATGGAGCTGGATGTTGTTGGTGGTGGGAGATACCATCAAGGGTAATTGGCCAGCTCCGACCATGCTTTGAGGACAGTCCGAAGCATCAAAAGTGATGGGTGTGTCCATCCACTTTCGATGTGGCTCCGGTCTAGCTGTAGGAGCTACAGCAGCCATATCCCGTCGCATAGTCTTGATAACACGATGAGAAGTGATGTCCCATGATCCACCAAAGATGGTGTTCATGGTTTTCCGACGCTCGTTGTCGGAGACGTCGGAGTCATCGTCGACGGAGGTGTAGACAGCTTTCAGGACCTTTTTGGGGTCCTAAAACCCTAATTCCTCTTCAGCCGGAGCTTCGTCAACCTTCTGTTTTCCCTCCCTCTGTCGGAAAGGAGACCCTTCCCGGCGCTTGTTGTAGCGCTCGGCAAGGTTTTGGACCTCCCGGCAGTCTTCCAGCCTGTGGCTGCCCGTTTTGTGAATGGGGCACCACATTTTGGATTTGCCGCCGTCTTCGGAAGACGGTCGAGGTCGCTTCTCGGGACGTGGCCCCAGGCCACCCGGAGTTGCAGTGGCTGCAACGTTGGATGTGCCGGCCGACGGCTTCTTCTTGCCGTTGGTCTTCTTTTTCTTCTTGCCACTCCCGGAGGTAGCGGCTTCTTCTTTGGAGGATTTTTTATGATCCTCCAAGGCTGGTTTGGAGTGCATTTCACGGCCCTCCGCAGCTCTAGCACATTTGTCAGCCAAGCTGAAGAGCTCCGTGACGCTGGTGATCTCTTTGATCGCCAACTTCTCCAACATCTTCTTGTCTCGTACACCCTGTCTGAATGCCACAATGACAGAAGCGATTGAGATAGAAGGGATTGTGTTACGTACCTGAGAGAACCTCTGGATGAATGACCGCAAAGATTCTCCCCCTTTTTGCACGACCGCAAAAAGGTCCAGTTCAGTGCCCGGTCGGGTGTATGAACTCCCGAAGTTGGTAGTGAACTGACGGCACAACTCCTCCCAACTGTCAATAGAGTTGGGTGGAAGGCTCATAAACCAGGACCTAGCGGTCCCAATTAAGGCCACTGGAAAGTAGTTGGCCATTACGGCCTCGTTTCCTCCAGCTGCTAAGATTGCAGTGGAGTATATCTGCAGAAATTCTACGGGGTTGACAGTCCCGTCGAATTTTTCCGGCAAGTGTGGCCGGAACTTCTGTGGCCATCTAACCATGCGCAGGTGCATGGCTAGGGCGGAACAGTCTCCTCCTACTCCTTCCAGAGTAGAAAGGTCTTGAGCATCCCGTCTTTCTTGAGCTCGCTCGATATGGACACGGCCATCCTGTTGGCGGTATCGGCGATCAAGCTCCGCCCGGAGGTCGTGTGTCGAAAGCCGAGATGCCGTATGGGTGCGTCGTCTTCGGTTGTTGGAGACATGTGGACCAAGTCTTCCTGACAACGTCCGTCGCTGCGACGGGGCTTGCCCTGAAGGAGGAGGACCCTGGTTGTTGAGTCGTTCGGCCGCTGCTGCGACCAAATGCTCAACATCAACCCTCCATTGCTCCATAGCATCTTGAGATGCATCCGGAGGTGGTGGTCGCTGGAGAAGAGCACGCGCTGCATGGAGCGCGTGTTCTGGGTCGTCACGACTTGCCGACGCAGTATGTGACGCCGGCGCACCATCATGTTGTCCGGCACGTCTTGCCGGAGAAGATGGTGGTGGTGGGAGTGTGACTCCTGCTGGTGCTGAGGCTCCTGCTGGTGGCTGCATGTTGGAGGGATTGCCTCCGATAGCCTGAGCAGCAGGTTGCCCGTTGGATGATCCAGCCGCAGAATTCACCATTCTTGAAAATCTCAGGCGCCCCTTCCTGGCGCGCCAACTGTCGACTGTCGGAGTCGGCAGATCTCCTGACACTACTAAAGTGTTGAAGGAGTTTGTAGTTCGGTGTGGGCGCGCGGAGACTCAAGAAGGTGAATCACGATTGGACACGAGAGACTCAGTGGTTTACGTGGTTCGGGCCGCCTGAGCGTAATACCCTACTCCACGGGTGTGTGTGTGTTGTATTAGCTTGTGTGCCTGAGAATGTTCGAGAGCTCTTCATGTATCGTCGGTTTGTCCTTTTATAGTACAAGGACAAACCGTTACAAGTTAGCCTGGCCCGACATGTGGCCCCGGCGGTTACTAGTATTGATACACGATTAATTGCTGTTAATAACCCTATAACGGGCCCCGACAGTGCCGTTACAAGTGTTAAGATTATCCATGGAATTAATGACAATTAATCGGGTCTTGAAGTCCGCGGCTATCCTTTGACGATCCGGAGTCGTTACAACGTCTTCCGGAGGTTTGAGGCGGCCAGCTCCGACGTTTGGACACGTGGCAGCTCCGGAGCTTGCTTGTGGGAAGCGGGAAGCTCCGGGGTGGCCTGGCACGTGTCAAGTCCGGAGCTTCTCTCGGTCTGGGGTTAAGTTCGGAGGCGCCGTTTCGGTACTTAGCCCGGAGCTTCACCCTTGTGGGTAGTAGCTCCGGTCTGGCAGTACACGTGGCAACCTAGGGGTTAACCATGTTGGAGAAGCAGGTCCGGTTATGTCTGACAAGTGGGCCTCCGAGGGTCTTCAATTTGAGTAGACGTCCTTCCCTTGAGATCTTCGTAACCTCAGGGGGTGTATGGTTTTTAGGGTACCGACAGCCACCTAGAACGTAGCGACCAAGCCTATGGCGATTCTATATCTTCCGAGGTGAAACGGCCCCGGATGAAGGATTTGCAGGCCGTCGTTACACAGAAGAAGTTTTGTAATGTGTAGGCGATGTACAAGTCTAGCATTGTGATGGACACCATTGCTTGGAACACCACTTGTGGCTCCCAGTGACTGTCATCAACAACATACTTATATAATTAAGATTGAAAACTTCAATATCAAAGAAAAAAAGAAGAGGGAATTACAATCTGGAGATGAAAAATCAGGCACTGTGAGGGCCATGACGAACGCCACTAACACAGAGAGCCAAACGACGTTCAGGAGCACCTCCTGCTTTTTCACACAGAGCCAAACATGCGAGAACGGCATCGCCCCATTCCTGGAGAATGCATAACTGTAACACCCTGGAATTCAAAAACTTGTAATCAAGATTTCCAATCATATTAACGTATGATCTTGCATTTTGGTGTGAAAATTTGAATTCAAAACGAGTAGAATTCATTGTAATTTGAAATTGAAATCAAAACAAAAGAAAAATAAAATAAAAATGAAAAACCGCCTAGGCTGAAATCCCGCCGTAGCCCACCTCTCTACGCGAGCCCAGCCCGCGCTGAGCTTACCGTCTGGGATGGGAAGGTCCGGTGTTGTTGTACACGTGTCAGTACCGGAGCTTCCCTCTGTCGGGGGTTAGGTACAGGGGTGCCGCATAGGTATTTAGCCTGGAGCTATCCCATGTGTGGGATGTAGCTCTGGTTATAGGATACACGTGGCAGCACTGGGACTAACCATAGAAGGGAGGCAGGTCCGGTTCTGTATGACACGTGGGGTCTTCGAAGGTCTTCAACTCAGACAGGTGAAGTTCCTTTGCTCTTTTTGCAGTCTCAAAGGGTATTCGGTACGCAGGGTATCGACAGTGGCCCCCTGGCGCCACTTCTGGGAGAGACCTTTTGGATGAAGTCGTTCTGTCGGAGGTGGGTCCATCCTTCGGTTTTTGAGCCGTGTCTTCAAGGGTCTCTGGATGTGCCGTTGGCGGTAGTTCGTAGTTAAACCATCGCCGCGTGGCATATCCAGGATGCGGCAGGTGGTATCTGAGCGTGCGGATCTCACGCAATTGAAGGTCACTGGTTCCCGATACGAAAACCAGATCAGTTCTGTGCGCCCTGTCAGGACGCCGCCCTCGGGCTTCCCGCCTCTCATGATGACAACTGTTCGCTTGGGGTAAGGACCTCGACTTGATCATCGGGGTGGCCTCGGTCCCGCTTGTCATTGGCAGGGTGAAGTTTTTGAACTGTATCGTCGGCTCGTCTGCAGTTTCCATCCAAGCGTTGCGGGAGCTTACTTAAAAAGAAAAGTGCGCACCGTTTAGGAATTCTTTACGCCTTCACTTGAACTTGCGCTCGAATCCTACAAACTTTTGCTTGCTTTTCATCTCTCGCCCCACTGTACTGCGATGAAGTTGGGACTCCCCAAGAGCCGCATTGGGAGCAAGAAGGAGTTGTCTAGGGTCTGGACCTACATGGGTTGGTCCAGTGACTCCTTCAACAAAGACATTTGCCGTGGCAAGCTTCCCTTCGAGAAGGAGCGAGCCGGAGATATGGTGTACTTCCTTGGGTATGCCATGGCGGGTTTGATCTCGCCTTTCTCCACTTTCTTTCTGATGCTGCTTGATTTCTATGGTCTGCAGCTCCACCATCTCGGCCCCCACTCAATCTTGCTGGTGGCGACTTTCGTCCACTTTTGCGAGATGTGGGTGGGAGTTCCCCCTTGTGTGGAGTTGTTCCGGACTTTCTTCACTGTCCACCCCACCAGGAAGAGTGATGAGTTCATCAGTTTCTACTACTTCGTGAAGCGGAAAAACTCCCCCCTCAAGTACTTGAGGTCCTTTCCTTCCGGCAAGTGGGACGACTTGAAGAAAGACTGGGTGGTCATCACCATCGAGGGACACGAGAGGCTAGAACTGCGCGAAGGCCTCCCCCACGTCGACACCAACATTTGGAGTGACATGCCGGAGCTATCGAGGGAGTACATTCCCATTCTGGATAGAATCTAGGAGTGTGTCGACGGCGGGGTGACCCCTCAGATGGTCTTCGGCAACTTCTTGACAAACAGGTGGGCCCCGCTGAAGGCTAGGGGGCAACCTGCCTGGGCTTTCAACAGTGAGATGGATACCAACCGCATCGAGGTTGGTTCGAGCACCAACTTGACCGGTGAAGCCTTGAAGACCCATCTCAAGAAGTTCCATCCTGGAAACATTGGCCCTGGCGATGTGTCTCCATCGGCGGCCTTCCTTCCTCTGAATATGATACCTGAGGAGTGCAGAGAGCTTCGGTGGAAGATGCCGCTGTTGGACGACTTGGGCCTGATGGAGAGGCGATCAACCTCTAGGGTGGCAATCCCCGGAGCTTCTGAAGGTGGCTCCGCTCCCGCCCCAAAGCCAAGAGATGAAGTCATAGGCAAGGGCAAGGAGTTGGCCGAGCCCTCGAGCCGCAAGAGGAAGTTGAAGCATTCCGACGGCAGGTCCGTCAGACCTACTCCTTCCACTGCAACTGCTTCTCCCCAGCGGAGGAGGTCAATGGAGGCGGCAACCACTCCAGCATCGGCATCTCCTCGAGACGCTAGCTCCAGCCATGTGGCTCCAGTACCAGGGCCACCTGAGGGCTCTAGGTCCGAAGGTCTTTCTCAGTCGAGGGGGCCTCAACTAAGACGACGCCGACGGAGGCAGCAAGCTCCGGGGAGCCTTCCGGAGCTACTACACCAGTGGCGACAGGGTCCGGTCTTGAGCGTCCGATGAAGAGGTTCCGTGCTAGCTAGAGCGAAAGCCTTCCAAGGTAAATTTGATTTTTTTTACCTCAGTTGATTTTTTTGTTGTAATCATATTTTGAGTTTATTCATTCTTCATCCACAGGGTACCCAAGAAAGGGGCTGAAGCTTCAGTTCCTGCAGCAGCAACCGATGTTGTGCAGACGGAGGCTCTGACTCCAGTTCCAGCACCGCTCCAAGAGGTGGCTGAGGCCGCGGCATCTCCGGTGCCAGCTGTCGTGGTCCTTGACCTTGAGTCATCCCCTGAAGCTCCCGTGGTAGCGTCAGACCACGGGAATGAAGATGTACCAATGGCACCAGCCCCGAAGGTTGAAGCTCCGTGTTTGGATGCTGAGATGATGGACGCTCCAACCTCAGAGCCGAAGGTAGCTGCAGTTTCGGCCCTAGAGCCAGATGTTGTTGAAGCCCCGGCGACGGAGCTGGTGGTTCATGAAGTTTCGGTGCCCGAGCCGGTTGTCGTGGAAGTGCCAGCACCCGAGCCAATGGCGGTCGAAGCACCGGCGCCTGAACCGGCGGTGGAGGAGGCGCCAGCGTTGGAGCTGGAAGTGGCTTCAGCTTCGGCCGAACCTTCAACGCCTGCCCCGAAGGTGGTGGTTCCGGAGCTACCCCCACCTGAGCCAGGGTGCCAAGATGAAGCTGTCGGTCCCCCGCCTGAGGGACCAGTTGCTGATGACCTGGCAGCGGGACCTTCGGAACCGACTCCAGAGGTAGAAACTTCTGCTGCAGGACCTTCCTCGGCGGCGGCTGAGGCTATCCCGGAGGGCGGCCCTAGTGTCATGGAAGATCAAAGGACCACTCTTGTAGAGTGGGACCCAATTTTTGTTATGGAGAACCTGCAGGAGCCAGCGGAGAGGACCCCGACAGGTCCGGAGCCAATCCTTTTGTCATTATCCATCGACAATGCCTACTCCAGCCTTCGTCAAGTCCAGCGAGAAAGAGGAGAAGAAGGCCTGGCAGCGAGGACAGGAGTTCAACAAGAGGGAGAATGAAATTGCTGCTAGGGAGAAGAAAGTGTGGGGCCGGGAGAAGGACCTGGTTGACCGTCGGAACAAGATCCACCTCCGGGAGGAGGAGCTTGGTAAACTCGAAAGGCAGGTTACTGAAAAGATTCAGCAAAACGCCAAAGAGGTGGAGCGCCTTGCCTTGGAGCTTACGGCGACCAAGAGATCCTTGGAAGAGGTGTGAGGCTCAAGGGCTGCGGAGTCCCAACAAGTTTGGGACTTCTTGGGCAAAGCCAATGACGCGCTGACGCCGATGGGTTTTAGTACCGTGCGTCCGGATGATCCGGAGCCAGAGATGGACCAGGCGTTGCAGGCGTTGAGCTCGGCAGACAACAAGCTCACCAAGATGGGCGATGTCATCGCAGACCAGTTGGAAACCTAAGGACAATCTCTAGCGAAGAACGTCGTAGAGTACATGTTGACGTGCTACACAAGTCGGGACCCTCACTTCCCACTGGACCCGATGCTTGAAGGTCCCATCGACGGAGAGGGAGATGCCGCCAAGGCCAACGTCTCGGAGGTTGCCCAGAAGGTCGCCTCATTCTTCCATAGGGTTCAAGACTTTCTCTTTGCAGCTCCCGCTTGTATCTTCTCTTCTTTTTCTCCAATTTTGTAATATCTTGTCTCCAGATTAATGAAATCCAAGAATTTATGAATTTCATTTTTTGTCTTCAACACCTTTGTCCCACTTGCCCCCCTGGTAGATGTACACAATTTGATTGTGAACATGTACCAAGAGGATGTAACATTTTGTTGAAGACTTGCGTACTTCGAATTTGTAGTTTGTAGGTCCGAAGTCGCCGATAGTAGGGGCCCTCTGAGGTTTTCTGAGCTTAGTAACTCCGAGAGTGACCCTTGTCAACACGTAGAGCGTTGACAGTTAGTCCTCTGGGGTTGTCGGAGCTTGGTATCTCCGGCAGTGACCACTGTCAACATGCGGTGCATCGACAGATCTTCCCACCATCTTTTCTTCACGTTGACGGCTTGCCCCTGGATTTGACGGAACTTGGTAGTTCCGGCGACGCCTACTATCAATGTTTGAAATATTGATAGCGGGCCACCTTAGGGGCTGTCAGAGCTTTGATAGCTCCGTCTTCATCCACCATCATCATGAGATCTTTATTTTTCCTGCACACTGAAGTCAAGAAAAATCGTAAAATCCATTTCTTATCTATAACTCGTTTGCGGCTTACTATTCCCGAAAGAAATTTTTAGATCGAACGCAATTCTACATACAATCAAGTGCACTGTCTTGTTTTCTCCAGGTCCGATCGTTTCTGGACTCGCCTTACTTCGGCCTGTCGGGGTGTAGGTAGAGTGGCGTACTTAGGGCGCAGGACTAGGCTAAGTCGATAGCACACTCCGGACCTAGATTGGCTTGGCGGCATTCAGACGGGTAGACCATTAACAATGTTTAGACCCGGAAGAATTGACAATGCAACTTGAATTATATATGAATTGATCGAGCTAAAGTTTCTTGAGAATTGCACAACTTTGTTATAGACAAGAAAGAGAAAAATAAAAAATATTGAGCCTGTACAAAATAAATGCACGTGGAGTCTGTTTTCACACAATGATGTCTTTCATTATAGGTCCGGGGTACAGGGGAAACAAGTACACTCTTAGGGTACGGAACCAGACTAAGTGTGTTGCGTTTCTCGTTTGACCCAAGGTAGCTAGCAACACTTTTAGTTCTGAGACTATGATAAGTGTTGTCTGAACTTTGCGGACCTTCCGGGAAAGGTCCGGATGTTCTCCCGGAGGAGCTACATGACTCTGTACAATGACTCCATAACATACATTACATGTAACTACAGACTCACCTCTGTGATATTAAGCGTATAACTTACGGAGGTGCTCAATGTTCCAAGGATTAGTGAGAGGTGTCCCATCCTCGATTGCCAAGTGAACGCATCCGAGACAGGATACTTTGATCACTCGGAAGGGTCCTTCCCAGCTGGGGGAGAGTTTGTTTAACCCTTCTCGAGTTTGTATTCTCCGTAGCACAAAATCGCCTTCCTCGAGCTGTCGGCTGTGAACATGCCTTTGGTGATAGCGCCTGTCGGTATCCTAGAAACCGTACACCCCTCGAGGCTATAAAAATCTCAAAGGAAAATCATCTACTTGGTTTGAAGACTCTCGAAGGCCCACATGTCAGACATAACCGGACCCGCTTCTCCAACATGGTTAATCCCTGGGTCGCCACGTGTACTACCAAACCGGAGCTACCGCCCATAAGGGGAAAGCTCCAGGCCATGTACCGAAACGGCACCTCCGGACTTAACCCCAGACCGAGAGAAGCTCTGGACCTGACACGTGTCTGGTAGCCCCAAAGCTACCTGTTTCCCACAGCAAGCTCTGGAGCTGCCACGTGTCCAATCGTCGGATCTTCAGCTTCTAACCTCCGGAAGACCCCGCAACGGCTCCAGATCTTCAAAGGAGAGCTAAGGACTTCAAGACCCGATTAAGTGTCATTAATGCTATATTAACGACACTTAACAGACGATCTTAACACCAGTAACGGTGCTATCAAAGCCCGTTACAGGGTCATTAAGAGCAATTAAACGTGTATCAATACTAGTAACCGCCGGGGCCACATGTCGGGCCAGGCTAACCTGTAACGGCCTGCCCTTGTACTATAAAAGGACAGGTCGACACATACACACAGAGAGGCCAGAGACACACGCGCCTCATACGCTCATCACAAGCTCATACTGCTAATACAACACCAACACACCCGTGGAGTAGGGTATTACGCTCAGGCGGCCCGAACCACGTAAATTCTTGTGTCTCCTGTGTCAATTCTTATTCACCTTCTTGGATATCCGCGCGCCCACACCGAACATCAAACTCCCCTATCAATTTAGCAGTGTAGGGAGATCTGCCGGTTCCAAACCACCGACAGTTGGCGCGCCAGGTAGGGGCGCCTGAGATTTCGAGAATGGTGAACTCTACTGCTAGATCATCCAACGGCCAACCTGCTGCTCAGGGTGTTGGAGGCAATCCCTCCAATAGGCAGCCACCAGCAGGAGCCTCAGCACCAGCAGGAGTCACACTCCCACCACCACCGTCTCGTCCAACAAATCGTGTTGGGCAGCGTGATGGTGCGCCGGCGTCAATCACTGCGTCGGCAAATCATGACAATCCGGAACACACGCTTCATGCAGCGCGTGCTCTTCTCCAACGCCCACCACCTCCGGATGCATCCCGGGATGCACTGGAGCAGTGGAGGGCCGATGTGGAGCATTTGGTTGCAGCAGCGGCCGAACGCCTCAGCAACCAGGGTCCTCCTCCTTCAGGACGAGCCCCGTCGCAGTGGCGGACTTTGTCTGGAAGACTTGGTCCGCATGTTTCCAATAGCAGGAGACGTGTTGCGTCACAACAAGTGACGTCATTGCCCTCCGGGGCACGACGCACTCATACGGTATCCAGGCTTTCGACTCACGACCTTCGGGCGGAGCTTGATCGCCGCTACCGTCGGCAGGACGGCCGAGTCCATATTGAGCGTGCCCGTGAAAGACGAGAAGCTCAGGACCTTTCTACTCCTGAAGGAGTAGGAGGAGGCTGTTCAGCCTTGGCCATGCATCTGCGCATGGTTAGATGGCCACAGAAGTTTTGGCCTCACCTGCCGGAAAAATTCGACGGGACTGTTAATCCCGCCGAATTTCTTCAAATCTACTCCACTGCAATCCTAGCAGCCGGAGGAAACGAGGCCGTGATGGCCAATTACTTTCCAGTGGCCTTAACTAGGACTGCCAGGTCCTGGTTTATGAGCCTTCCACCCAACTCTATCAACAGTTGGGAGGAGTTGTGCCATCAGTTCACTGCCAACTTCGGGAGTTCATACACTCGACCAGGCATTGAACTGGACCTTTTTGCAGTCGTGCAAAAAGGGGGAGAATCCTTGCGGTCATTCATCCAGAGGTTCTCTCAGGTACGAAACACTATCCCTTCTATCTCTAGTGCCTCTGTCATTGTGGCATTTAGACAGGGTGTACGAGACAAGAAGATGTTGGAGAAACTGGCGATCAAGGAGATCACCAGTGTCACGGAACTCTTCAGCTTGGCTGACAAATGTGCCAGAGCTGCGGAGGTCCGTGAGATGAACTCCAAACCAACTTCGGAGGGTAACAAGAAATCCTCCAAAGAAGAAGCCGCTACCTCCGGAGGTGGCAAGAAGAAAAAGAAGACCAACGGCAAGAAGAAGCCGTCGGCCGGCACATCCAACGTTGCAGCTGCTGCAGCTCCGGGTGGCTGGGGGCCACGCCCTGAGAAGCGACCTCGACCGTCTTCTGAAGACGGTGGCAAACCCAAAGTGTGGTGTCCCATTCACAAAACGGGCAGCTACAGTTTGGAAGACTGCCGGGAGGTCCAAAACCTTGTCGAGCGCTACAACAAGCGCCGGGAAGAATCTCCTTTCCGACAGAGGCAAGGAAAGCAAAAAGTCGACGAAGCTCCGACAGAAGAGGAGTTGGGGTTCCAGGATCCCAAAAAGGTCCTGAATGCCGTTTACACCTCCGTCGACAATGATTCTGACGTCTATGACAACGAGCGTCAGAAGACCATGAACACCATTTTTGGTGGATCATGGGATATCACCTCTGAAAGCATCTAGGCCCCATGAGGTACGGTTTCGGTGATTAATGACAACCATTCGATATTACTAATGAATTTGTGAATGCAAGGTCTCAATAACAGTCAATCAAACGAAATCAAAATTACATTGGAGACCCATATAAAATCAATGAATGAGATCAAATCAAATCGTATGAAGACAAGAAGTGAAAGCTCTAACTTGATATCACTCAATGCTTGAAGACAATCAAAACAACATTTCAAACAAGTGTCAAAGAGGTCACAAGTTCAAATTCCAAAAGAACAACTCAAAACAACTCGAAGTCAACAAGTTGAACACACCGGATCATCCGATGATCCTTGAGTTGACACACATCGGTCGAGTTGGTTCAACAGAAGAAGAGGACCTCAGACAAATGCACTCACCGGATCATCCGATGTGAGTGGCTCAGTGACATCGGTCCATCATCACAGATTGCAACACCATTGGACCAAGTGAAGCACCGGATCATCCGATGTACAGACTTACATACATCGGTCGATCACTCCAGTGAGCCTCAAGATCAAGCAAAATTCTGGAGGAAGAGCCACCGAATCATCCGATGAGAAGACAGATCAACATCGGTCTAACAACGGTCATATGTGACACAGTGACATCAGCTAATTTGGCTTTGACCGATGATAACTGAAGGGGAGACATCGGATCATCCGGTGTTCGCAGAGAAGTGATGTCAGTCTACTTTTCCAACGGCTATCTCGTGGAGGCTGGCTATTTATACCCCTTCAACCTGTCAAATCGACAAGACTTGAAGCCCAGACATACTCTACACATCCTAGAGCATTCAAGCAATAGAGCTACCACTTTCACATCATTTGATCATCATTTGTACACCAAGAGATAGGCTAGAACTAGCTAGAGATAGTGCTTGGGTGCCTCCATTCTTGGTGATTGGAGTCTCTAGTGTAGTGAGAGCCATAAGGGAGTGTCCCTTGGTGTGTGCAACTTCCGGAGCTTGCCAAGAAGATTGTGGAAGCCCGGTGGATCCCAAAGTGTACAAGGCTTGAGCTCCACCTTGCCGAAGTTGGCGAACGGAGAAGAATAGTGAAGAAGCCCCTTGTCTCGGTGACTTGGGAGTGGCAAAACCCTTCGGTGGGTGTCACAATGTGGATGTAGGGAGATCCTTGTGATCTTACCGAATCACGGGATAAACTCCGTGTCCCTTGAGCGTTTGCATCCCTCTTCCTTTTACTCTTATGCAATCTTCATTCCGCAACTTTAATTTACATTGATTGCATAGTTTAATTGCATAGGGAATTGGGCTTTAAGTTGTTAGTGTTTAATTGTCTTAAAATTTGAGAGAAAGCCCAATTCACCCCCCCTCTTGGGCGTTTCGATCCTTACAATTGGTATCAGAGCCTTTGTTGCTCATTGGATCATTCTAGCTTCACCGCTAGAGAGCTTAAATGGCCAAGAATGGGGGTTCGGTTCCTATCTTCGAGGGCAAGAACTTTGCCTATTGGAAAGCACGCATGCGTGCCTACCTAGAGGCTATTGCTCCCGAAGTCTGGGAAGCGACCCATGCGGGATTCGGAGATCTCAATTATATTGGTGATCAAATTAAATGGGATGCTAGAGCTAGAAATGCCATTTATGAATGCATTAGTCAAGATGTATTTGCAAGAATAGCTAGTAAAGAAAAAGCTTGTGAAATTTGGGCATGCTTAATTGAAATTCATGAGGGTTCCTCTCGTGTTAAAGAACTTAAATATCACATGCTTAAATCAAAATATGATGAATTTAAAATGCTTCCTCATGAAAATGTTAATGAAATGTTTTCACGCTTAAATGTTCTTATTGAGGAGATTAATGCTCTTGACATTGCGTCTCTTGGCAAGGGACTTATCAACCGAAAGATCCTCATGCTCCTTCCCAAGCCTAAGTACAACATCATCAACTCCATGCTCCAAAAGGAATCACTTGACAACATTGAAGTTTCGGAGCTCATTGGAGAAATACACGCTCATGAGATGAGTGTACTTGGGATGATGGAGAGTTCATCCTCTACAAGGACTATTGCTCTCAAGGCTTTCAAGAAAACGAAGAAAATGATCAAGCCTAGTTCAAGCAAAGAAGAGCAAACATCAAGTGAAGATGATGATGATGAGCTTGCATCAATGATGAGAAAATTCTCCCGTTTGAACTCCAAGATTGCCAAGAAGGGATACACTTTTGATCCCAACAAAAGAGCCTTCCTCCCCAAGAAAGAAAGTAGCAAAACTTGCTATAATTGTGGTGAACAAGGCCACATCTCCTACGATTGTCCAAAACCGGACAAGAGAAGGGAGAACCACAAGAGCAAGTATCACAAGCTTGAAGATAGCGAGGATGAAGAAGAAGAGGTCAAGCCCAAGGCAAGAACTTTTGGAAAGAAGAAATTTGACAAAGGCAAAAAGTCAAAATTCTTTCCAAAGAAGAGACAAGGACCTCAAAAGGTGTTCATGTGTGAGGGGAATGAATGGATCACTGACGAAGAGTCAAGTGAAGAAGAGAGTGAAGAAGAAGAGGAGAAAGCTTGGCCGGAATTGCCATTGCCAACAAAGATGATTCACCTCTTCCTCCACCTCCCATGTGCCTCATGGCAAAAGGTAACATTGAGGTATGTGACGACTCTAGTGATGATGAGTTTTCCCCCGATGAATTAACTTCATTGATAAATGAATATCACACCATCATTAAAAGGGAAAAGAACAAAGTCAAGGCGCTAGAACAAGCTCATGCTAAACTTGAAAATGCTAACCTTGATTTGCTTGGCAAGTATGAAAGCATACTTAAAGAGCATGACACGCTCAAAACCTATGTCAAGCAAATTGAAGAAGATAAGGCTAAAATTGAGCTAGACAATCATAAGCTTGGCTTAGTTCATCAAACGCTCTCGGATAAGCACAATGAGTTAGTTCAAGAGCATCATGCACTTAATCTCTCTTATGAAGCCATTGAACTAAAATTAAAAAATAAGGAGAAAGAAACTAGTGATGGCAAGGTACCCATTATTTCAAATGCTACTAATGCTTTTCATGAGTCTTTGCTTTTGAAAGAAAATGCAAGGGAGAAGGAGTTGATGGAGGAGATTGAAAGTCTCCGCACAAGCTTAGCAAGACTATCTAAGGGAGAAGATAAACATAAAGAAATCCTCTTCCATCAAGCAAAGGGCTTCAACAAGAGAGGACTTGGATCCTTCCCGGTGCCCAACAAAGGAAAGGTGTCCTCACCGGAGCTCAAAACAAGCTTCATCAAGGAAGTTGGCTCCTATTGCCAACATTGCAAGGTCACCGGTCACCATACAAGGGAGTGCCCTCTACCTAACCGACCTTCTCCAAAATTGCCGACCAACTATACATCTACCTTTGAGAATCACTATTATTTGTTGAGCAAAGTAGGTGCTAAGGTGAAGGCAAAGTTCATTGGCATGAACGTAAAGGGGATAAAAGGGAAGCTCCCCAAGCAACTTTGGGTCCCAAAAGCACTTGTATCACATATACAAGGACCAAAACTAGCTTAGGTGCCTAAAGTCAAGAACACGTGACCGTCCACGAGGAGACTTCAAGAGGGGACCTCCACCATCAAAGAAAATCTACCAAGGACCTCTTGAAGAAAGTTGAGAATGGGAGCCCAACGCGGATATGGACGGTAACCCTATTGTCAAATCAAACTACCATTCCATAAATAGTCTATTGCTATATCTTTCCGCATCTAGGCCCCATGTCATGTTAAATGAATGCTTGTTTGGTTGTGTGCCTCTCCTTTGTGACAATGAAAGTGCGGTTAAGATAGCTAGAAACCCCGTTCAACACTCCCGCACTAAGCACATCGATATTCACCATCACTTCTTGCGTGATCATGAGGCTAAAGGAGACATCTCTTTGCAAGGTGTTAGATCCGAAGAACAATTGGCGGATATCTTCACAAAACCACTTGATGAGAAAACCTTTTCTAGACTTAGAAGTGAATTAAATGTGCTAGATGCATCTAACGTCATGTAAGTTGCCATGTTCATGTAAGGATGCATATCATATAGGTCTTGTCTAACTCCCAAAGGATAGGGGCAAGCTAAAAGTAGTTTTCCCTGAGGAAGCCTTTGGAAGGTTCAAACTTGGCAAGATAGATTTATTTTATGCCTTGCATGATCCCTGCCATATAAACTTGCACTCATTTAATCTCTTGCACTATAATTTGTTTGGCATTGCATACGGTAGATTGTCACAAAGGGGAACCCACCTCATGAGAAGGAGACTTGTTTGAAATGCAATATCTCAACTCATATAAGGTGGAAAGAACAAAATGTTAGGTACGTTAATGCCTAGAGGATCATGCTTCAAAGAGATAGAAGTCTTCATACTCTACCTCACAAAGCATGGGCCTTACATTTTATTTGGATATTTTCCTCCATTTTTCTTGGTGTTCCATTTGAGTTAAGGTCTAGCCAAGCTATTGGCATATTAGCCTCTTGAGGGGTAAAGGGTTGCCCAAAAAGTCCTAAGACATGTGTTTCTCCTCGATTGTTTGTTTGGTCAAAGGACATATATGGGATGTTTTCGTTCTGTTGTCATCGGATTATCCGATGCCTATGTCAATCCCTCATCGGTCAAATAGGTGTTCAATCCTCAAAGCCCAACTCTGTCAGAACTTCAAATGATCCGACGCGTTCATCCTGGAAAACATCGGTCCATCCGATGTTCACTCTTCTGGAGCTGTGATCTATTCAACCGATGTCTACCTCCCTCTAACGTCGGATCATCCGGTGTCAACATCACTCGGTTGAACACTCTTACTGTGATATTCGACCGATGTTCAAAACCCTAAACGTCGGTCCATCCGATGTCAAAAGCATTTCTTGAATATCCTTTCTGTGGCAATTGACCGATGCTCACTTCGCATATCATCGGTCCATCCGGTGTTTAAATAACGGCTAGGGTTTGGGTCCCACTATTTAAACACCCGCGCCGCCGCCTCCTTCTCTCTCCCCGACGCCTCGCTCCCCCGTTCCCATCGCCGCCGCCGACCACCGTCCACCGCGCCGCCGCCTCTCCCGCGCACCGCGCCACCTCCGCCGGCAGCCGCCGCCGCCGCCCTAGGCGCCGCCGCCGCCGTGCTCCTCCCGCGCACCGCGCCACAGCCGCCGCCGCCGCCGCCGCCGCCCTAGGCGCCGCCGCCGCCGTGCTCCACCCGCGCCCAAGCACCACCACCGCCTCCACGCACCTCTCCACCGCATCCAAGCATCGCCATCGCTCCTCCCTCCGTCGAAGCACCTCCACCCGAGAAACGCCGTCTTCTCCGGCCCCCGTCGCTAAGTTTTCCCGAGCTCCATCGTCGCTAAGGTGAGCTCCGTGCCGTGCGACGTCTCTCGTTGCTTCTCTCGCCGTTCTCTTTCATCGTCGCTAACCCTACCTCTCCCTTCCATCTAGATGGGTCGTGATCGCAAAGGAAAGGGCAAGGCGATCGCGGAGCCCGCCGCGAAAAAGCGCAAACTTTCGAAGGATGAGAAGAAGGCCTTGATGGCCGCTCGCGCCGCCGAGGAGCGTGAGCGCGGCCGTGGGGGTTCGTTGAGGATTCGCGAGGCCCGTCCAAGGCCGCCTCCCGTGGTCGACGACTCCGACGCCGAAGAGGAGCCAGTTGAGCCCCTCGTCCGCCGACGCTCAGCCCGGACGCGTGGGGGTCACACCGAGGCTGCTCCTCGTCCGAGACCGACGGGTGCCGACCGTCGTGAGGACAGGGAGGCTGAGAGGGACATCCATGAGATGGACACGGCCGTCCGGGTCGGTGAAGGAGTCCGTCTTGTGGACTACCGAAAGATGAAGGCTAAGAAACTCCGGAAGCTCAGATGGAGTGTTCTGCTTGAGGAGTGGTTCCCACAGCCCCGAGAGCTTCTTGTGGACAGTCGCTTCTGGACTGTCACCCAGGCGTCTCTCTATGAGACCTACAAGCACCGGGGGCACAAGCTCTTTCAGCACAACCACTTGGACTGGAGGCAGCTTGCAGTGGCAGCGGAGACCGAGGTCCGCCCTTTCTTTGAGAGATACAGAGGCTTGGTGGAGCTGCTGGATTATGAGAGAAGTGCGTATGTGGAAGAATGGGTCCGTGTCTTCTACGCGACCCTGTACATCTCAGAGGGCAGGAGGTCCATAGCCTTCATGTTCAATGGTCAGCACTACCACCTCTCGAGGCAGACTTTGGGGCATATTCTTGGTTTGGAGCTGCACGACACCAGCATACACGAGAAGGTCTATGGGCAGGCAGATCCACCAAGGAGGCCACTTACTGGAGGGGTAGCACCTCAGCTGGACGAGATCCGCTCTTTGTTTGGCCCCTCGTTCTCTCCAGATCAGCCGAGAGTCCCAACTCTCCTGACCCCAGCTGCGCGCATTGTGCACCTCGCCTTGCGCCGCACGCTCCTGCCGAGGTCAGGATACTTGGAGGGGTTCACGAGTCTCCAGCAGACCCTCCTGTTCTACATAATGAACGGGATGGATTTCGATATCGTGGACATACTTCTCTGCGAGATGGAGGACGTAATCACGGATGTAATCGGCATGATGAGGCAGATGGTCTATGGGCACTGGATCGGTTTCATTTGCTCTATGGTGGTGCCTGAGGGACATTCAGCACAAGCCCGGCTAGCTGACGAGAGTGTGACTCGCTTCAGTCACTATCGTGCCTCTGCTCCTGGAGACCGTCGCCTTGGTCGTCCAGTTGAGCGCCAGGTCCGGGCCCGTCTGTCAGAGGAAGACTGGTCCGACCTAGAGCGGGAGGACGAGAGACTTGCTGAGGCCGAGGCTCAGGGGGAGGACTTGCAGCACGTCTGGTCCGAGAGCGACACAGACGAGAGTGTCGAGGAGTACTTCCCTCCGCCTCCACCCTCACCGAGGCAGCACGACGCCGAGGCAGGAGGATCAGCTGCTCCGCCACCGACACCACCTCCTGTGTCCGAGGCGCAGGTGTCACAGCCGTCAGAGCTGTCGGCACTTCTCCAGCAGATGATCGAGCAGTAGCGCCAGGACAGGCTCGCAGCTGAGCAGGCCAGGGCGGAGCAGGCTGCTCACCTGGCACAGCTGCAGCGGCAGCAGCAGGAGCTCCAGCTGGAGATCGCCCGTCAGAGGCGAGAGGATACGGACCGGTTCACCAACCTGGTCGATCAGATGCACCGCCGTACCCTCGACCAGCAGCAGCAGACCCAGCAGGCCATGATGGGGATCCTAGGGTTGATCACCAACCTTTACACTCAGACCGGGATCGCCCTTCCTCCACAGCAGCCTGGACTGGGACTGGCTCCAGGTGTTGCTCAGACACCGGCGTCCGTGGTGAGCGCTCCACTTCCTCCAGCTCCACCGGCACCTGCTTCCTCTCCTCCAGCACCGGCAGCGGACCCTCCAGCTCCCGCCGCCCCGGCAGCTCCTACGTCCGGCGACTCCAGCTCCGATGACGGCGACGGTGCCCAGTTCGTCCTCGCGCCCAGCTCTCAGGGTCTGTAGGCGTTTCTGATCCCTTTTTGGTGTCTTGATGCCAAAGGGGGAGAAGATGTAGAAGAGTCAGGGGGAGTGGTAGTCTCAGGGGGAGTGTAGGGAGGGAGTGTGTGTGCTTATCCTTTGTATTCGTGCTTGAGTACTCTTTTGTAATTTTAATTAAGCACTCTTTCGCTTATCTCATTTGTTTATGATTTTAATCTATTGAGCTTTTCGCACCACAAATTTCTTTTGCGTTCTACAAGCTTAATGTGTCCTATGTTGTATTTATTGCATATATACTTGAGTATTATCATCAAATTCATTATTATTGCGCTTTAAAATATTGTGTTGTCATCAATCACCAAAAAGGGGGAGATTGAAAGCATCTAGGCCCCATGAGGTACGGTTTCGGTGATTAATGACAACCATTCGATATTACTAATGAATTTGTGAATGCAAGGTCTCAATAACAGTCAATCAAACGAAATCAAAATTACATTGGAGACCCATATAAAATCAATGAATGAGATCAAATCAAATCGTATGAAGACAAGAAGTGAAAGCTCTAACTTGATATCACTCAATGCTTGAAGACAATCAAAACAACATTTCAAACAAGTGTCAAAGAGGTCACAAGTTCAAATTCCAAAAGAACAACTCAAAACAACTCGAAGTCAACAAGTTGAACACAGCGGATCATCCGATGATCCTTGAGTTGACACACATCGGTCGAGTTGGTTCAACAGAAGAAGAAGACCTCAGACAAATGCACTCACCGGATCATCCGATGTGAGTGGCTCAGTGACATCGGTCCATCATCACAGATTGCAACACCATTGGACCAAGTGAAGCACCGGATCATCCGATGTACAGACTTACATACATCGGTCGATCACTCCAGTGAGCCTCAAGATCAAGCAAAATTCTGGAGGAAGAGCCACCGGATCATCCGATGAGAAGACAGATCAACATCGGTCTAACAACGGTCATATCTGACACAGTGACATCAGCTAATTTGGCTTTGACCGATGATAACTGAAGGGGAGACATCGGATCATCCGGTGTTCGCAGAGAAGTGATGTCAGCCTACTTTTCCAACGGCTATCTCGTGGAGGCTGGCTATTTATACCCCTTCAACCTGTCAAATCGACAAGACTTGAAGCCCAGACATACTCTACACATCCTAGAGCATTCAAGCAATAGAGCTACCACTTTCACATCATTTGATCATCATTTGTACACCAAGAGATAGGCTAGAACTAGCTAGAGATAGTGCTTGGGTGCCTCCATTCTTGGTGATTGGAGTCTCTAGTGTAGTGAGAGCCATAAGGGAGTGTCCCTTGGTGTGTGCAACTTCCGGAGCTTGCCAAGAAGATTGTGGAAGCCCGGTGGATCCCAAAGTGTACAAGGCTTGAGCTCCACCTTGCCGAGGTTGGCGAACGGAGAAGAATAGTGAAGAAGCCCCTTGTCTCGGTGACTTGGGAGTGGCAAAACCCTTTGGTGGGTGTCACAACGTGGATGTAGGAAGATCCTTGTGATCTTACCGAACCACGGGATAAACTCCGTGTCCCTTGAGCGTTTGCATCCCTCTTCCTTTTACTCTTATGCAATCTTCATTCCGCAACTTTAATTTACATTGATTGCATAGTTTAATTGCATAGGGAATTGGGCTTTAAGTTGTTAGTGTTTAATTGTCTTAAAATTTGAAAGAAAGCCCAATTCACCCCCCCTCTTGGGCGTTTCGATCCTTACAACCTCCCGTCGCATCATCAAGACTATGCGTCGGGATATGGCCGCTGTAGCCCCTACAGTCAGGCCGGAACCTCACCGAAAGTGGATGGACACATCCATCACTTTTGATGCTTCGGATTGTCCCCGGAGCATGGTTGGAGCAGGACAGTTACCCCAGATGGTATCTCCTACCATCAACAACATCCAGCTCCACCACGTCATGGTAGATGGAGGTTCGGGGCTTAACCTCATCAGCTTCGAAGCTTTCACTAAGCTTCAGCTCCGACCTTCGGATCTCCACCCCTCTCGACCATTCTCCAGAGTAGGTCCGGGGGCCATCACCCCACTCGGAGATATTACTCTCCCTGTTACCTTTGGGACACGGGAGAAGTACCGCACCGAGAAGTTGGTCTTCGACGTCGCGCAGATCAACTTACCCTTCAATGCCATCTTGGGTAGACCTGCCCTGTACAAATTCATGGCGACTGCTCATTATGGCTATCTGGTGTTGAAGATGCCAACGCCAGTAGGCGTTCTCCGGATCTGCGGAGATCGCACTGCCGGAGTAACTGCACTGGAAGAGCTCCATGCGCTCACCACGGCGCAAGAGGAGGACTCCAGGCAGGAGCAAGCTCCAAAACCCCCGAGCATTCGTCAACGAGACTCGACTTTTGCACCTCGAGTGCAGCCAAGCGGCGACACCGACATTCTCATTAAAGTCGTCCAAATTGGTTCCGATGCCGCTCAAACCACCCGTATATCGGGAGGATTGAACGACAAATAGGAACTCGCGCTCATCACTTTCCTCCAAGCTAATGTCGACGTGTTTGCTTGGCAACCGTCACAAATGCCTGGAATCCCCAGGGAAGTGATTGAGCACAATCTGAAGATCTACCCCGATGCTCGGTCTGTGCATCAGAAGCCTTGGAAGCAATCCGTAGAGCGACAGAACTTCATCCGACAAGAAATAAAGAAGTTGCTCGAAGCCGGATTCATCCGAGAAGTCTTCCATCCAAAATGGCTGGCGAACCCAGTCGTTGTGCCTAAGGCCGACGGGAAGCTTCGGATGTGCATCGACTACACCACACTAAATAAGGCATGTCCAAAAGATCCATTCCCACTACCTAGAATAGATCAGATAGTGGATTCCACCTCCGGGTGTGAATTACTGTGTTTCCTAGATGCATATTCTGGATATCACCAAATCAGGATGTCTAGGGAAGATGAAGAACATACTTCATTCATCACAGTAGATGGATTGTATTGTTACACAGCCATGCCCTTTGGTCTCAAGAATGCAGCTTCAACTTTTGTACGAGCTATGTACAAAACTTTTGAAGAACTCATTAGAGACATAGTGAAAGTGTACGTCGATGACATCATGGTCAAGGTCAGGAACAAGGAGTCACTCCTTGACACCTTGCAGGCTGTCTTCGACAAGCTGCGGGCCACCCGCACGAAGCTAAACCCAGACAAGTGTGTCTTCGGGGTTAGCTCCGGAAAACTTCTTGGTTTCCTGGTAAGTCACCGGGGCATAGAAGCTAATCCGGCAAAGATTAAGGCCATTGAAGACATGCGGCCACCAACCCGCATCAAGGACGTCCAAAAATTAACCGGATGTCTAGCAGCCCTTAGTCGGTTCATCTCAAGACTGGCGGAACGTGCACTCCCCTTCTTCAAGTTATTGAGGAAGTCCGGACCATTCTAATGGTCCAAAGAAGCAGAAAAGGCATTCCAGGAGCTGAAACAGTTCCTCACCACCCTACCGATTCTGGTAGCTCCGAACCCTGGTGAGCCTTTATTGCTTTATATCTCAGCTATTGACGAAGTCGTTAGTATGGTTCTGGTTGCGGAGAGACCAGAACTACCTCATACTCAGGAATCCAGACCCCTTTGGGAGGGTCCGGAGGTTCCTGAAAGCGAGTCTGGGTCCCAGCTCCCGGATTCGAATCCACAAGAAGTCGCTTCAAAAGACCTAGACCCCTCCAGGAGAGTCCATGTCACTTCTGAAGAAGCTCCGGGTTCCTCCAACCAGAACCCGGAGGTCCTCGAAGAAAATCCGGACCCTTCCGAGAGGGTCCGGGTCAGTGAAGAGGAAGCTCCGGACCCCTCCGGGAAGGTCCAGACCATTCAACGCCCGGTGTACTTCATTAGTGAAGTACTACATGATGCCAAGACTCGGTACCTAGAGGTGCATAAGCTGCTCTATGCAGTTCTTATTGCCTCCAGTAAGCTTTGCCATTACTTCCAAGCTCACAAAGTCTCAGTGGTGACTTACCCACTTCAAGCAATTTTGCATAATCCCAATTCAACTGGGAATATTGCAAAATGGGCAGCGGAATTGGCTGAATTTGATCTTGAATTTATCTCAAGACAAGCAGTCAAGAGTCAAGCATTGGCAGATTTTGTGGCAGAATGGACTCCCTCTACATCAAACCCTGGGGGCCACAGTGAGCAGAAGACAGAGCATCAAGCCCCAACCTTCACCGAGCCTCACTGGACCCTCTACTTCGACGGCTCCATGCAGAAGCAGGGGACCGGAGCTGGAATCCTTCTCCTCGCACCGACTGGGGAGAAGGTGAAATACATGGTACACCTTGACTTCAAGGCAACCAATAACATGGCAGAGTATGAAGCACTCATCTACGGACTAAATGTGGCACTGTCATATGGTGTCAAGCAATTGCTGGTCAAGGGAGATTCACAGCTCATCATTAAGCAGGTGAAGGGTGAATGCTCCTGCAATAATCTCCAGCTAGCTGCTTACCTCCTCGAAGTCCAGAGGCTTCAGAAGGACTTTGAAGTCCTAGATCTCCACCATGTTCAGCGTACCCACAACGTTGAAGCCGACGAACTCTCGACAAAAGCGTCAACCGGAGCTCCAGCTCCTTACGGAACTTTTGTCCGGAGATTGTCGAAACCCACAGCTCAGCCTGCCGAACTGAGCGAAGGGGGCGAGATTAGCATCCCGAAGCTGACGGTCCCGATGGCCCTGTTACCATGGCAGCCATCAAGGGTCGTAGGTGCTACCGGAAGCTCCGAGCAACCCAGCACGCAAGACTCAAATGCTCAAGTTGGTTCCGATGCATGGATCTCGGAGATCCGGAACTACTTGAAAGACAACATCCTTCCTGACAACGATGTATCCGCTGACCGGGTAGTCAGATTGGCTAAAAGATACACGCTGGTAGAAGGGGATCTCTACCGGCGCGGTGCCAACGGCATCCTAATGCGGTGCATCACAAGGGAAGAAGGCTGCGAGCTCCTCGCAGAAATCCATGGAGGCGAGTGTGGGAACCACGCGTCTTCCCGCAAGTTGGTTGGTAAAGCCTTTCGGCATGGCTTCTACTGGCCTACAGCACTCCAGGATGCAACTGAGCTGGTGAAAGAAAATGCAAAGCATGTCAATTTCATGCAAAGCAAATTCACACTCCGGCTCAACCCTTACAAATGATACCTCCTACATGGCCCTTCGCTGTGTGGGGGATGGACATCTTGGGACCTTTCTCAAGAGCCGTCGGAGGTTACAAGTTCTTGTACGTCGCCATTGACAAGTTCACCAAGTGGCCGGAAGCAACTCCAGTTGTGACAATCAACAAGCAATCTGCTATCAACTTTCTGCAGTCCATTGTATGCAGATTTGGAGTCCCAAACAAAATTATCACTGATAATGGGACCCAATTCACAAGCTCCGCATTCCAAGGATATTGCGAAGAGCTCAGCATACAAGTTTGTTACGCCTCCGTAGCTCACCCAGCCAGCAATGGCCAAGCCGAGAGAGCAAATGCTGAAATCCTTAAAGGACTTAAAACGCGCACTTATGAGCGCTTGAAAAAACATGGAGCCAACTGGATCGAAGAGCTTCCGCCCACTCTATGGGCCAACAGGACATCTCCAAACCAGTCAACCGGAGAAACACCCTTCTTTCTGGTGTACGGAGCTGAAGCAATCCTTCCTCCGGAAATCACCTTGGGTTCACTCCAGGTCCGGACCTTCGATGAAGCCGCGCAGGACCAGCTCCGGCGTGAAGACCTAGACCTCCTTGAGGAGGGAAGGTGCCAAGCAGCTGTTTGGAATGCCCGATATCGCCAAGCTCTACGGCTTTATCACCAGCGGCATGTACACAACCGACAGCTCGAGGAAGGCGATCTGGTGCTACGGAGAATACAATCCAGAGAAGGGTTAAACAAACTCTCCCCCGGCTGGGAGGGACCCTTCCGAGTGATTAAAGTATCCCGTCCCGGAAGCGTTCGCTTGGCTACCGAGGATGGAACACCTCTCCCAAATCCTTGGAACATCGAGCACCTCCGTAAGTTCTACACTTAATACCACGGAGGTGAGTCTTGAGTAACTTGAGATGTATGTTGTAGAGTCATTGTACAGAGTCGGGTAGTTCCTCCGGGAGAGCAGCCGAACCTTTCCCGAAAGGTCCGCAAAGCTCATGCAACGCTTGTCACAGTCTCAGGACTAAAAGTGTGGCTAACTACCTTGGGTCAAACGAGAAATGAAACACCCTTAGCCTGGTTCCGTACCCTAAGAGTGTACTTGTTTCTCCTGTACCCCGGACCTATAATGAAAGACATTTTTATGTGAAATAGACTCCACGTGCATTTATTTTGTACAGGCTCAATATTTTTTTCTCTTTCTTGTCTATAACAAAGACGTGCAATTCTTAAGAAATTTTAGTTCGACCGGTTTATATACGATTCGAGTTGTATTGTCAATTCTTTTGTATTCAAATATTGTTCATGGCCAACTCGCCTAGAAGCCGCCAAGCCAATCTAGGGCTGGAGCGTGCTATCGACTTAGCCTGGTCAAGCACCCTAAGTACGCCACTCTACCTACACCCCGGCAGGCCGAAGTAAGACGGGTCCGTGTACAGTTGGATCTAGAAGAAAATATAACACATTCGGTTGTATTTAGAATCGCGTTTGACTTAAAATCTTCTTGAGAATCATAAGCCGCGACGAAGTTATAGACAAGAAATAAATTTTACTATTTTTCTTGGCTTAAGTGTGCAGGAAAAATAAAATCTACGTTGATGGAGAAAAGCCGGAGCTAACTAAGCTCCGACTCCCCTAAGGGGGCCGGCCGTCGAAGCCGAATAAAAGATGGTGAGAAGACTCCGTAAATGGAGTCTGCTGCCAACAAACTGAGTGTTGGCAAAGGTCCCTGCCGGAGCTGCTAAGCTCCGACACCCCAGAGGATTAACTATCGATGCTCTACGCGTTAATAGAGACTATTGCCGGAGCTACTAAGCTCCAGCGATAGACAATGCCGGAGCTTCTAAGCTCCGACAACCTCAGGGGGCCTTCACTATCGAAGACTTTGAACCTAAATTCTACAAGTTTGAAGCAAAAGAGTCTTCAACAATGCACAATATCCTCTTAGTATATGTTCACAATCAAATTGTGTACATCTACCAGGGGGCCAAGTGAAGATAAAAGTGTTGAAGACAAAAAGTGAAATTCGCAAAATTTGAGGATTTCATTTATCTGGAGACAAGAGATTACATCTGGAGACAAGGGATTACAAAATTGAGGAAGAAGAAGAGAAAATACAAGTGAGAATTACAGAGATGGTCCTAGACCCTATGGAAGAATTGGACGACCTTCTGGGCAACCTCCGATACGCTGGCTTGGGTAGCTTCGCCTTCTCCTTCGACAGGGCCTTCAAGCACCGGGTCCAGGGGAAATTGGGAGTTCCGACTGGTGTAGCACGTCAGCACATACTCTGCGACGTTCTTTGCCAGGGATTGCCCCTCAACCTCCAGTTGGTCCGCGATGACATCGCCCACCTTGGAGAGCTTACTACCTGCTGCGCTCAACGCCTGCAGCGCAAGGTCCGGTTCCGGCTCCAGATCATCCGGGCGCACGGGGCTGAAACCCATCGGTGTCAGCACGTCGTTGGCCTTGCCCAGGAACTCCCAAATCTGTAGGGAGTCCGCAGTCCTCAAGCCCTTCATTTCTTCCAGGGATCTCCTGGCCGCCGCCAGTTTGGAATTCTCACGGGCGAGGCGCTCAACTTCTTTGGCGTTTTGCTGAATCTTTTCAGCAACCCGCCTTTCGAGTTTTTCGAGCTCCTCCTCCCGGAGGTGGATCTTGTTCCGGCGGTCAACCAGGTCCTTCTCCCTACCCCTCACTTTCTTCTCCCGGGCAGCAAGGGCACACTCTTGTTCGTAGAGTTCCTGCCCCCGCACCAAGGTCTTCTCCTCTTCCTCTTGGCAGCGCTCTTCCAATTTCTTGGCGCGCTCCTCGAGGCCCTTGTCAGCCAGAGCTATTTTCTCGGCGAGCTCCTCTTCCCTCCTCAGGACGTCATCCCGCAGCTCTAGGAGTTTCTGCTCTTCATCCTCGAGCCGTTTCTCCCTCACTTCAAGTGCCTCTCGGCGCTTGATGAGTGCAGTGTTGATGGCCTCAAGCTGTTCATGGCGTGCATCAGCCGCATTATTGGCTGCTTTGGCCTGATCATAGATCTCCCGGGATTGAGCGTCGAGGGCATGAGTCATACTCTCCCTGTCATCCAGCAACTTGCCCCAGTACTCCAGGCGGACCTTCTCCCGCTTGATCCACTCCTTGTCGTCCGCTAGCCTCGACTACGCCAGCTTAGTGTCGAAGTAGAACCGATTACGCCACTGCCTAAGGGTTTGGCGCTCCTCTTCAAGAGCCTTGCTGTTGTGGAAGAAGGCCAGTTGGACTTGACGCAGACTGGAACATGCGTTGTCAATAGAAAGTGACGACGGGATGGGTTCCGGACCTGCTGGGGTCTCCTCCGCTGGTTCCAGCGGGTCTTCAGATACAAAAATTGGGTCCCACTCCACGAGAGTATACCCCTGAGCTTCCAAGGCACTAGGGCCGTCCTCCGGGATGGCCTCAGTCGCCATCGAAGAAGGTCCTGTCGCCAAGTCTTCGTTCACCCCCTCAGGCAGGGAGCCAGCGACTTCGCTTGGGCACTCCGGCTCGGCCGCAGGTACCTCCAACATCGTCGCTTCCGGAGCAGGAGCCGCTACTAGCTCCAGTCTGGGTACCTCTTCCGAGGGAGGCTCGACCTCTGTCACCTCTTCAACAACCGGCATAGGAGCCGGAAGATCTTCAACTTCGACCGACCCTGTGACCGGAGCTCCAATAATGACCGGCTCAGCAGCCGGTGCTTCGGAGGTAGCCGGCCCAACTGCCGGAACTACCTCGGTTTCCGGCTCGCATGCTGGGGCTTCAGCCACCTCCGGCTCAACCACCGGGGCTTCGACACTTTCCGGCTCAGAGGCCGGGATTATTACTTCCTCCGGCTCAACAGCTGGAGCCTCCATCATTGCAGCACCAGGACCCGGAGCTTCAACCTCCGAGACAGGTGCCGCTGGCGCATCTTCACTTCCGTGGTCTGGCGCTACCACGGGAATGTCTGGGGATGAGTCGAGGTCCATGACCACGACAGCCAGCGCCGGAGCTGTCGCAGCTTCAGCCACAACTTGGGGCGGCACCGGAACAGGAGCAGAAGCTCCCCCCTCACGGCCTCCGACACTGTGGCTGGGGGTGGAGCCTCACCCCCCTTCTTGGGGACGCTGCAGATGATGAACGAAGAAAATTAACAAACAGTTGCTACAATTAAAATAATTGTCCAAGGTAGAGATTAGCAATTACCTTGGGAGGCTTTCGCACCAGCTTGCGCGGAACCTTTTTCCCGGGCGTTCTGGACTGGCCATAGTCGGCGTAGAAGCTCCGGAAGGCCCCCCAGAACTTGTCGCGGCCACGGTCGTTTCCCGGGTCGAGGCTCTCCTCGATCGGGAGGAACCCCCGGACCTGGAGGCCTCCACCGGCCCAGGTGCCGGAGTTGCGCGCCCGGAGCTAACACCCCGAGAGGATCCCACTGCGGGAACAGACGCGCTCCGGGAGGACCCCACTGCAGGAACGGTCTCGTTCCGGGAATACCCCATTACGGGGACAACCGCCACAGTGGTAGAAGACCTTCCCCTCCGGGGAGAAGGAACCGAGGCGGACGTAGCGGGCCTGACGGACCTTCCGTCGGCGTGTTGCAACTTCCTCTTCCGGCTCTCTGGTTCATCAGCCAGCTCCTTGCCCTTGCCGACAACCTCGACCCTTGGCTTTGGGGCAGGGACGGAGCCATCTTCGGGCATTCCGGGGATCGCCACCCAGGTGGTTGATCTTCTCTCGACGACACCAAGGTCGTCAAGTACGGGCATCTTTCGCCGGAGCTCCCTGCTGAACTCCACTTCCACGTTCAGAGGGAGGAAGGCCGACGGGGGAGTCAAGTCATCATCGTCGACGTCGATGCCGTGCTGGAATTTCTTGAGGTGGAACTCCAAGGTTTTCCCCACCATGTTGGACTTCAACCCGGTCTCAACCCGGTCGTCGTCCATCACGCTGTTGAGGGCCCAAGCGAGCTTCTCTCTCCTCTTCAGCGGCGCCCACCTGTTGACCAGGAAATTGCAAAATACCGTCTGAGGAGTCAATCCTCCCTCCACGCATTAGCGGATCCTGGTCAAAGTAGGGGTGAAAGCCTCCGCCAGCACCGGAGTTTCACTCCAGATCGTCGTGTCGATGCCGGGCAGACTATCAGGCAGCTCCAGCCTCTCGTGCTCCTCCACCCTGACGACTATCCAGTCTTTCTTCCAGTCATCTCACTTTCCAGAAGGAAACGACCGAAGGTACTTGAATGAGAACTTCTTGCGCTTCACGAAGTAGTAGAGGCCAAGGTACTCATTGCTCCGGACGGTGGTGTGGACGATGAAGAAGGTCCGGAAGAGTTCAATACAGGGGGGATGCCCACCCACATCTCACAGAAGTGGACGAAGATAGACACGAGGAGAATGGAGTGAGGGCCAAGGTGGTATAACTGCAGACCATAGAAGTCTAGCAGCATCAAGAAAAAGGAAGAAAAAGGCGGGATCAATCCAACCATGGCGTACGAGGAAAAGTACACCATTTCGCCGGCGTACTCCTTCTCGAAGGGGAGCTCTCCGCCAGCACAAACTGAGCGGTTGAAGAAGTCCGAGGACCACCCCATGAGGGCCCGGACCTTCTTCAAATCGCCGTCGGTCTTCAAGCGACTCTCGCGGAGACCCAACTCCATCGCGGCATGGCTAGGCAAGAGAAGAAGAGCGAAGCACGAGCTGGGAGTTTGAGCGCAAGATCATATGAGAGGCGTAAAGAACTCCTCACGGTGCGCGCTTTCCTTATTAAGTAAGCCCTCACAACGCTTGGATGGAAACCGCAAGGAAGTCGAAGATACCATTCAAAAATTCCACCCAGCCGATGACAAGAGGGCTCGGGACCACCCCGACGATCAAGTCGAGGCTCTTACCCAGGCGAACGGTTGTCATCACGAGGCGGGAAACCCAAAGGCGGTGGCCTGACAAGGCGCGCGGAACCGATACAGTTTTCGTATCGGGAACCAGCAACCTTCAATTGCGTGAGATCCGCACGCCAAAGATCTCATCTGCCGCATGCGGGATACGCCACGCGGCGAGGATTCAATTCCAAGTCCTTGCCAACGGCACCCTCAAAGACCCTTGAAGACTCAGTTCAAAGGTCGCGAGGATGGACCCACCTCTAGCGGAAAGACTTCCCCGGAGGTAGGTCCAGGGGGCCACTGTCGGTATCCTAGAAACCGTACACCCCTCGAGGCTATAAAAATCTCAAAGGAAAATCATCTACTTGGTTTGAAGACCCTTGAAGGCCCACATGTCAGACATAACCGGACCCGATTCTCCAACATGGTTAATCCCTGGGTCGCCACGTGTACTACCAAACCGGAGCTACCGCCCATAAAGGGGAAGCTCCGGGCCATGTACCGAAATGGCACCTCCGGACTTAACCCCAGACCGAGAGAAGCTCCGGACCTGACACGTGTCTGATAGCCCCGGAGCTACCTGTTTCCCACAACAAGCTCCGGAGCTGTCACGTGTCCAATCGTCGGATCTTCAGCTTCTAACCTCGGGAAGACCCTGCAACGGCTCCGGATCTTCAAAGGAGAGCCAAGGACTTCAAGACCCGATTAAGTGTCATTAATGCCATATTAATGACACTTAACGGACGATCTTAACACCAGTAACGGTGCTATCAAAGCCCGTTACAGGGTCATTAAGAGCAATTAAACGTGTATCAATACTAGTAACCGCCGGGGCCACATGTCGGGCCAGGCTAACCTGTAACGGCCTGCCCTTGTACTATAAAAGGACAGGTCGACGCATACACACAGAGAGGCCAGAGACACACGCGCCTCATACGCTCATCACAAGCCCATACTGCTAATACAACACCAACACACCCGTGGAGTAGGGTATTACGCTCAGGCGGCCCAAACCACGTAAATTCTTGTGTCTCCTGTGTCAATTCTTATTCACCTTCTTGAATCTTCGCGCGCCCACACCGAACATCAAACTCCCCTATCACTTTAGCAGTGTAGGGAGATCTGCCGGTTCCAAACCACTGACAGCGCCGAAGAGCTTGGCGGTACTGGGCATTCTGAATAGCTGCTCGACACCTTCCCTCTTCAACGAGGTCAAGGTTTTCACGCCGGATCTGGTCTTGCGTGGCATCATCGAAGGTCTAGACCCGGAGCGACCCCAAGGTGATTTTCGGAGGAAGGACTGCTTCAGCTCCGTACACCAGGAAGAAGGGTGTCTCTCCAGTTGACCGATTTGGAGTTGTCCTGTTTGCCCATAAGGTGGGCGGAAGCTCTTCGATCCAGTTGGCTCCATGTTTTTTCAGGCGCTCATATGTGTGCGTCCTGAGTCCTTTTAGGATTTCTACATTTGCTCTCTCAGCTTGGCCATTGCTTGCCAGGTGAGCTACTGAGGCGTAGCTGACTTGAATGTTGAGGTCTTCGCAATATCCTTGGAATGCAGAGCTTGTGAATTAGGTCCCATTATCAGTTATGATCTTGTTTGAGACTCCAAATCTGCATACGATGGACTGCAAGAAATTTATAGCTGATTGCTTGTTTATTGTCACAACTGGAGTTGCTTCTGACCATTTGGTGAACTTGTCGATGGCAACATACAGGAACTTGTAACCTCTGACGGCTCTTGGGAAAGGTCCCAAGATATCCATCCCCCACACAGCGAATGTCCATGTAGGAGGTATCATTTGTAGAGGTTGAGCTAGTGTGTGAATTTGCTTTGCATGGAATTGGCATGCTTCACATTTCTTCACTAGCTCAGTTGCATCCTGGAGTGTTGTAGGCCAGTAAAAACCATGTTGGAAGGCTTTACTGACCAGCGTGCGGGAAGACGCGTGGTTCCCACACTCGCCTCCATGAATTTCTGCGAGGAGCTCGCAACCTTCTTCCCTTGTAATGCACCGCATTAGCACGCCGTTGGCACCACGCAGGTAGAGATCCCCTTCTACCACTGTGTATCTTTTAGCCAATCTGACTATCTGGTCAGCGGATACATTATCTTCAGGAAGAAAATTGTCTTTCAAGTAGCTCCGGATCTTCGAGATCCATGCATCGGAGCTAACTTGAGCCTTTGAGTCTTGCGTGCTGGGTTGCTCGGAGCTTCCTGCAGCACCTACGACCCTTGATGGACGCCATGGTAATAGGGCCATCGGGACTGCCAGCTTCGAGGTGCTGGTCTCGCCCCCTTCGCTCAGTTCGGCAGGCTGAGCTGTTGGTCTTGACAATCTCCGGACGAAGGTTCTGTCGGGTGTCGGAGATCCGGTTGAAGCTTTCATCGAGAGTTTGTTGGCTTCAGCATTGTTGAGACACTGGACATGGCAAAGATCCAGGATGTCGAAGTCCTTTTGAAGCTTCTGGACTTCAAGTAGGTATGCAGCTAGTTGAGGGTTGTTGCAGCAGCATTCACCTTTGACTTGTTTTATGACGAGTTGCGAATCACCCTTTATCAACAGCTGCTTGACACCATATGATAGTGCCACCTTGAGCCCATAGATAAGTGCTTCATACTCCGCCATATTGTTGGTCGCCTTGAAGTCAAGGTGAACCATGTATTTGACCTTCTCCCCGATCGGAGCGAGGAGAAGGACTCCAGCTCTGGCCCCCTGCTTCTGCACGGAGCCGTCAAAGTATAGAGTCCAGTGAGACTCAGTGAAAATCGGAACCTTGGGTTTTAGCTTCTGCTCACTGGGGCCCCCAGGATTTGATGGAGAGGGGTCCATTCTACCACGAAGTCCGCCAGTGTTTGACTCTTGATCGCTTGTATTGTGACGAATTCAAGGTCGAACTTGGCCAATTCCGCTGCCCACTTTGCAAAGCGGTGGTGGCATGACTCCTGCTGGAGCCACAACACCTGCTGGCGGCTGCATGTTGGAGGGATTGCCTCCAGCAGGTTGCGCAGGAGGGTTGTCGTTGGATGATCCAACAGTAGATTTCACCATCCTTGAATCTCGAGCGCCCCCTACCTGGCGCGCCAACTGTTAGAGTTTGGTTCCGACAATTCTCCTGGTACTACTGTTGGCAGACCGGGGAGTTTGTAGTCCGGTTGTGGGCGCGCAGAGATTCAGAACACGATGGCAAGTTGACACGGTGATTTACGTGGTTCGGGCCGCCTAAGCGTAATACCCTACTCCACGGGGTATGTAGTTGTTGTATTGAGCGTCTGAGAGCTTGTTGGCTTGTGTCAGAGCAGAGTCTGGAAGAGTCTCCATTGTGTATCATTTGGCCAGTCCTTTTATAGTACAAGGACTGGTCGTTACATCATTAGCCTGGCCTGACATGTGGCCCTGGCGGTTACTGATGCTTAATACACAATTAATAAGCTTAATTACCCTTAATAGTGTGGTAACGCGCCTTGACAGTACCGGTACTGGTATTAAGGGTCCTCCGATCGTGTGTCATTAAGATGGTATTAATGACACTTAATCGGGTATTGAAGTATTTGATTGTCCCTTGAAGGTCCGAGCTGTTGGGGGTCCACCAGTCTGATTGTTGAAGTTGAAGGTCTGGGTGTTGGACGTGTGGCCGCTCCGGAGCTTACCGTCTGGGACGGGTAGGTCCGGTGCTTTTGTACACATGTCAGTACCGGAGCTTCCCTCTGTCAGGGGTTAGGTCCGGGGGTGCTGCACAGGTATTTAGCCTGGAGCTATCCCATGTGTGGGATGTAGCTCCGGTTACAGGATACACGTGGCAGCACTGGGACTAACCATAGAAGGGAGGCAGATCCAGTTCCGTATGACACGTGGGGTCTTTGGAGGTCTTCAACTCAGACAGGTGAAGTTCCTTTGCTCTTTTTACAGTCTCAAAGGGTATTCGATACGTAGGGTATCGACATCCGTGCTCACGGACAAGAGCGGCTTTGTGTCGAATTCATAATTAGTACATGGTTGGGATGATGATTGGAATTTATAGATTGGGATTACATATGTTGTATTACTTTCTTATTCATTATTTTACTATATTTTGATTGGAGGTATTCACCTAGTTATAAGTTGCTTAATGAAAGCTAAGGTATAGGTAATGCATAGTGCTTAAAGCCATTATGAGCCTTCCTTGATGTAGCCTCCATGTCATTTCTTTTTCCACACTTGCTAAGTACACTGTGTACTTAAAGCAATTCTATCTCCCTCCCTCTAGACTACGAAGAAGAAGTAGCGAATGAACAGTTCTACGCCAACCCGGAGGAGATGTTCTAGGTGGGCGTTCCCTCGTGCAACTGCGTGTGGATTGGAGCGATCGTCACGCTGCTGCTACCTATCTACTTATCTATGTATTTGCTTTGCTGTAGTTTTATTTGAGACCTATGGGTCATTGATGTAAGATCTATTTGTAATTTGAACATGGCTTATATTATGACACTGTTTACTTTTTGACTACACATGTATGAAAGAACTGATCCTGGAATACATGTAGAATGCATCTGGTTAGCTCCCTCGTGCAACTGCCTGTGAACTGGAGCGATCGTCACGCTGCTGTTACCTATCTACTTATCTATGTATTTGCTTTGCTGTAGTTTTATTTGAGACATACGGGTCGTTGATGTAAGATCATTGTAATTCGAACATGGCTTATATTATGATATCGTTTACTTTTTGTCTACACGTGTATGAAAGAACTGATCCTGGTATACATGTGGAATGCATCTGGTTAGCTTATTTGGACCAGGTGTGACAATAATCCATCCTGCAAGTAGCTTAACATTCAATAGCTAGAATTTTAGATATCCCCTATTCAAATTACGACAACAAAATGGAATGGCAGTATAGTACCTTCAGTTGCTAGTTAGGCTTGCGGTGCCGCAAAAATGGCGACTGTGATGATGCCCAAGCTGATGATTCCCCCAACACCGCTGCCATACCTCCTCTCAAACGTAGGCCTCCACCTTTCACGTCACGCACCAAGTTCTCGTTGTACGTCATCGGGTTATCCACCAATGCCGCCATGCCGCTGGCGGTCAGCCACCGGCCCGGTCTTCGACACCACGAACCACGACCTGCATGTTCTCCATGGCCGGGAAGGGGAGCTCGTTCCCCACCATGAGGAACCGGAACATGAACCCCCCGTGTGGGCCTCAACATTCTGGCGAACCCACTCGGTCGCGACGAACTGACAGGAGGCCATGCTCCGCATGACGTCGATCGGCACGACGAAGATGACCCGACGCCGACCCTGACGAGGGCACTGAGCGCGGCTGGGTCCCACCCGTAGAGTCGCACGATGGTGAAGCCTTTCTCGCGGAGCTTGACCACCACAGTGCTAGGAGGCGGCAGATCGTCGCCGCTTGTTTCACAAGAATTTTTTTATTAATGAATTAATAAAAATAACCATCAATTTTCAAAATTTGTAAAACTAACCCACATTTTGTATGTGCTCACGCCACGTCTGAATTTTGTTCACGACATCCGCTGACGTGGCTGCTGATATGGCTGCTGACTAGGTATTTTTTAACCTGGAAAAATGAGTGAGATGAATGGGAACTGAACTATTAAAATCACAACATCCAGGTTGAGAGCGTTGTGCTCTAACAACTAGGCTGAATAACTTATGTGACAATAACATAATTACTTTATCTTTTATTATTTAAGTGCCCTAGACCGCGTTCAATTCAAATCATAAGTTACAAATCAATGAAAAGATACATGCCGTAGCACAATCAGGCGAAGGCTGCACCTGCATTTTCAGCATTGAGCGCCATTGGTTCAAACACCTAATTAAGCACAACCTGATGACCGATATTGGTTTCTCTTTTGTGTTGGTCAACACAAGATTAAAGAGAGAACTGGCCTCTGGCCAGATGGCTAGCACCTCCAGGTGAGAGGACTTCCCACTTAGGTTCGATTCCTCCCAGATACAGGTATCTCACTTTCTACTTAACATATCCGGATGAGCTACTCCGTGTGTTAAAAAAACAAGATTAAAGATCAAAGCCTGTTGTTTATCGTGGGATTTCCTGTAGTGGTTGTTATGTGCAGATAGATCACTACCTACTCTGATCCATTCATACTGATTATCAAGAAGCAAATGTATGTACTTGCTAATCAGAGAATGTTAGTGCAAGGATGGATGAGTGAATTAGCAATGATGTTAAGGACATGAGCGAACTGAAGGAAGAATGAATCCATCTTGTGTACATGGGCATATGCGTGGAAGGATGGATCCATTTGGTTGTTTAAATGTTCCTTGTCGCCAAGACTTACTCGCTCTGTCTTCAAAAGCTTCTCGTTTTGTAGTTCATTTTTTAACTACAAAACGACGAGTTTTTGGAGACAGAGAGAGTATTTTGTATGATGTTCTAAGGACGCGCACTGCTGCTCGCTTTTAAACTCAAAGTTACAGAACGTTCAGAGTTGTAACTAAAACATGTAGATGCATTCCTGCATGTTCCAACTTGCATATATATATATATATCCGTTTATTCAGTCATGCGTGCAGGTTACACCTTTTCATGGATACTGCTCGTATGCAGCGCTTATGTATTACTATAGGCTAATTATAGTGAAAGATGATCTTCACCATCGTCCTGTGTATACATGCATGTGTCTATATTGAGTTGTCGCTCTTAGGCGAAGCGGATGTCGTATGCCGGCGACATGTTGGGGTTGAAGAGCCCGAAGTGTTTCTCGGTGGGTTCCCCGGTCTTCTGGTCCTCGTTGAACATGGCGAAGACGTACGTCTCCAGCGCCTCGTGTTTCTTGGGCGTGCCCTGACCGACGTGATCGATCAACCCTTGGTTGTAGCTCTGCGCGTTCTCCACGCTGGCGCCGAACCCGCCGTCGGACGGCCAGCCGCTCTCGGAGATGACGACACTGACGTTGGGTGCGCCGGCCTTCTCCAGCGCGGCGTAGATGGCGTCCACCATGGCATCGAAGAGGTTCGTGTAGGTCAGCCCGTTGTTGTTGTCCGTCACTGTGGGCCCCTGCCGGAACGTCGCGTAGTTGAGGTTGATGTCGTTGGGGTTGCCCTTGTAGGCGAAGTAGGGGTACACGTTGGCGAGCAGCGGCGCGCCGGTGCTGTCCAGGTACTTCGCGATGTACCCGACGTACTCTTGCCCGAACGCGCCGGCGGACGGCGGATACGAGTTGGTGACGACGTCAAACCTCACCGACGTGGACACCTTGATGTCGCCAAGGCCGGCGGCGGCCAGGGCGGCGTTTAGGTTGCGCATCGCCGGGAGGATGCTCTGCGTCACGTCACCCTGGACCTCATTGCCCACGGCGATGTACTTGATGCTCACGGCGGGGTAGTAGGGCTTCACGTTCTTCTGGACCCACGACGCCGCGCTCGAGGGGTCGGACGCCAACTGGCCGATAACGCCATTGCCGGTGTCGAGGATGAGGCCGATGCCGGAGTTGCGCAGGGCGTTGAGGATTGCCGGGTTGGGGTCGTCGTAAAGGCGCATTCCCTTGATGCCCTTGGAATTGTAGAGCTGCACCACTTGGCTCGGGGACGGGAGGTTGTCGCCCAACGTGCCATAGCAGACGCCGATGGATTGCACCCCTGCATGGTATTTTTTTTTTTCAGATGATGAGACACGAAATGGATGAGGTCTGAGTGCTTAATTTAGCTGTTAATTACTGCTTATAACAAGGGGACATGCATCTTAATTTTTTTCCTTTCAAAATTATAATATATCTAACAATTTCCGCCTGCTGTCCATTCGAAATTAACAACAAAAAAGAAGAACCAGCTGTTCATACGTGCATGCATACAGAACACCGAGAGGGAATAACACAGTGAACCATGAGTACCTATGGGAACAGAAGCAAATGCTCCAATGATCACAGCAACTGCAAGCATGGAAGCAACTCGTCGCCTCGCCATGGTTCACTTCTCCCAGCAAAGATCTAAGTGTTGTTGTCGAATGCTATGTACAGATGATGTCTCTGAGTACGCAAGAGCATGCACCCCTTTTTATACAAGTTGTTTAATTCAGCGGCGGCACTGTTACTAAGTTGGATCTGTCTAGATTCCAAGTGTCTCAAATTAGACAAATTTTCACCTGATCTTAATTGACCAGATAATCTCTACCATTAATAATTAAATCCTTATTATTAATCATTAATCCATATAATTAACAATTATTTCTATGATCTATACATTAATGAAGTCATTTTTTATTATTTATAAATAACACAATTCTTAAAGAGTGATAGCTTCGGACGTAGATTTAGTCATCATATGTTTGTAAACGATAGAACTACCGCAAATGCTAATCTGAAAAGGACATAGTGGAATGATATTGGAATTCAGACTTTTGCGGCGCACGCAGACAATATAGCAACCTTCTACCTAAATCAGCACAAATTATTATACAGAAGCACTGCTCATTGCACCACTAAATTTTTTACTTCCTCTATTTCAAAATACTTGACACTAGTTAGTTTAATTTTGAACTAACCAACACGTCAAATAATTCAGAACGGACGGGATACATATATATTCTTCCAAGTTGAGAAGTAATGCATCTGCTGGAAGTTATGCAATAGAAACATTATTTCCAACAGGATAATCTAAACTTCAGTCAAAAAAACCGCAACCACGTACCTGCAACAATGGTGGCAAAAACTCCAATGACTAGTGCCCATGCAAGCACAGGAGAAACGCCTTGCGCAAATGCCATCTTACTACTGCTTTCTAAGATCTAAGAGGCTAAGGTGGTATGACTTGTATTGCAATATGCAAACAAGGCACCAACACCCCTTGATTTATATACTCGTGTTGTGGTGCTGCCCTCATTGGTAGGTGGCCGTGACTCGTGATTAGTTGTTAAAATTAACTAATGTAGCTAGACAAGGCATGTATCCTTGTTCAAAACCAACCTGTATGTTTTACTGGACGTGCATAAATTACAATAGGATATGCAAATTTTTAAGGCAGTACATTTATTTTTACAGCGTCTACTTCCTTTTTTATACTCTGGATTTAAATGCACATGGATAATCCAACATCTGCCACTAAGATCCCAAACTGCCAACTACGGGGCTTTGATGTATTCCACCTCGATATTTGCCGAAACTAAATGTGCCATTAAGAATATGAATAGGATCAAAGTCTGGCAATTGTGAGATTTTGACATATATATATGCCACCTCAACTTGTCATTCCCAAAATAAAATATTGGAATTCGTATAGTTGGTGATTATTAAGTTACAGTGTATGTGCATGTGCTACCTCAAAGTTGTCATTTCAAGATATACCAGGGGTATAGAGTTGGACATTGTGAAGTTTTGATAAGTACCACCTCATCACTTAATTACAGTAGAGGTTCTATCACGTCTAGAAACAAAAGAACGACGCAAAGTTTCCTATAAAATTAATTGGGCTCACTATCATCTTATCTGGATTGAACAACCCAAACTTCACCGTGAATGACCATGTATGCCTATTTCAAAGCTCGTGCTGGATTACCTGTTGTGGGCTTACACCGCGAGTTGGATTCATGTGTTGCCATCTGGGCCCATGGTCGATCTCGAACTTGTGGGCTGGTAAGCGCCAAACTTGCAAAATGGGTACTCCGTATTTCAAAACGTGCATGTCGGCCCATTAATCCGTGACTCGTGCATAGAATTATCAAATCAAATCGACCTCAAATCAAAGGGGAAAATCCCAACGCTCGAGAGCACAAATGAAGGAAATCGAAATGTGGAGTATATTAAAAAAAGTTCCATATCTTGAGAGTACACATTTTGGTTGCAGATAAACGCAAGTAAAGATGCGCATTTTTGATAACTAACGAATCGGAGGTCATACAAGACCACTCTACCGTCTGCTACGCTTGGTCAACATTTGTGATAAGCAATTTGAACCAAAACCGGGCATTGAGCACCTAGTTGCTAACGTTGAGAACCAGCACCCAACCGGCAGCGAGAACAACACGATGACGAGGGCCACCTAGAACGTAGCGACCAAGCCTATGGCGATTCTATATCTTCCGAGGTGAAACGGCCCCGGGATGAAGGATTTGCAGGCCGTCGTTACACAGAAGAAGTTTTGTAATGCGTAGGCGATGTACAGGTCTAGCATTGTGATGGACACCATTGCTTGGAACACCACTTGTGGCTCCCAGTGACTGTCATCAACAACATACTTATATAATTAAGATTGAAAACTTCAACATCAAAGAAAAAAAGAAGAGGGAATTACAATCTGGAGATGAAAAATCAGGCACTGTGAGGGCCATGACGAACGCCACTGACACAGAGAGCCAAACGACGTTCAGGAGCACCTCCTGCTTTTTCACACAGAGCCAAACATGCGAGAACGGCATCACCCCATTCCTCGAGAATGCATAACTGTAACACCCTAGAATTCAAAAACTTGTAATCAAGATTTCCAATCATATTAACGTATGATCTTGCATTTTGGTGTGAAAATTTGAATTCAAAACGAGTAGAATTCGTTGTAATTTGAAATTGAAATCAAAACAAAAGAAAAATAAAATAAAAATGAAAAACCGCCTAGGCCGAAATCCCGCCGTAGCCCACCTCTCTACGCGAGCCCAGCCCGCGCTGAGCTTACCGTCTGGGATGGGTAGGTCCGGTGTTGTTGTACACGTGTCAGTACCGGAGCTTCCCCCTGTCGGGGGTTAGGTACAGGGGTGCCGCACAGGTATTTAGCCTGGAGCTATCCCATGTGTGGAATGTAGCTCTGGTTATAGGATACACGTGGCAGCACTGGGACTAACCATAGAAGGGAGGCAGGTCCGGTTTCCATATGACACGTGGGGCCTTCGAAGGTCTTCAACTCAGACAGGTGAAGTTCCTTTGCTCTTTTTGCAGTCTCAAAGGGTATTCAGTACGCAGGGTATTGACAGTGGCCCCCTGGCGCCACTTCTGGTAGAGACCTTTTGGATGAAGTCGTTCTGTCGGAGGTGGGTCCATCCTTCGGTTTTTGAGCCGTGTCTTCAAGGGTCTCTGGATGTGCCGTTGGCGGTAGTTCGCATTTAAACCATCGCCGCGTGGCATATCCAGGATGCGGCAGGTGATATCTGAGTGTGCGGATCTCACGCAATTGAAGGTCACTGGTTCCCGATACGAAAACCAGATCGGTTCTGTGCGCCCTGTCAGGACGCCGCCCTCGGGCTTCCCGCCTCTCATGATGACAACTGTTCGCTTGGGGTAAGGACCTCGACTTGATCATCGGGGTGGCCTCGGTCCCGCTTGTCATTGGCAGGGTGAAGTTTTTGAACTGTATCGTCGGCTCGTCTGCAGTTTCCATCCAAGCGTTGCGGGGGCTTACTTAAAAAGGAAAGTGCGCACCGTTTAGGAATTCTTTACGCCTTCACTTGAACTTGCGCTCGAATCCTACAAACTTTTGCTTGCTTTTCATCTCTCGCCCCACTGTGCTGCGATGAAGTTGGGACTCCCCAAGAGCCGCATTGGGAGCAAGAAGGAGTTTTCTAGGGTCTGGACCTACATGGGTTGGTCCAGTGACTCCTTCAACAACGACATTTGCCGTGGCAAGCTTCCCTTCGAGAAGGAGCGAGCCGGAGATATGGTGTACTTCCTTGGGTATGCCATGGCGGGTTTGATCTCGCCTTTCTCCACTTTCTTTCTGATGCTGCTTGATTTCTATGGTCTGCAGCTCCACCATCTCGGCCCCCACTCAATCTTGCTGGTGGCGACTTTCGTCCACTTTTGCGAGATGTGGGTGGGAGTTCCCCCTAGTGTGGAGTTGTTCCGGACTTTCTTCACTGTCCACCCCACCAGGAAGAATGATGAGTTCATCAGTTTCTACTACTTCGTGAAGCGGAAAAACTCCCCCCTCAAGTACTTGAGGTCCTTTCCTTCCGGCAAGTGGGACGACTTGAAGAAAGACTGGGTGGTCATCACCATCGAGGGACACGAGAGGCTAGAACTGCGTGAAGGCCTCCCCCACGTCGACACCAACATTTGGAGTGACATGTCGGAGCTATCGAGGGAGTACATGCCCATTCTGGATAGAATCCAGGAGTGTGTCGACGGCGGGATGACCCCTCAGATGGTCTTCGGCAACTTCTTGACAAACAGGTGGGCCCTGCTGAAGGCTAGGGGGCAACCTGCCTGGGCCTTCAACAGTGAGATGGATACCAACTGCATCGAGGTTGGTTCGAGCACCAACTTGACCGGTGAAGCCTTGAAGACCCATCTCAAGAAGTTCCATCCTGGAAACATTGGCCCTGGCGATGTGTCTCCATCGGCGGCCTTCCTTCCTCTGAATATGATACCATAGGAGTGCAGAGAGCTTCGGTGGAAGATGCCGCTGTTGGACGACTTGGGCCTGATGGAGAGGCGATCAACCTCTAGGGTGGCAATCCCTGGAGCTTCTGAAGGTGGCTCCGCTCCCGCTCCAAAGCCAAGAGATGAAGTCATAGGCAAGGGCAAGGAGTTGGCCGAGCCCTCGAGCCGCAAGAGGAAGTTGAAGCATTCCGACGGCAGGTCCGTCAGACCTACTCCTTCCACTGCAACTGCTTCTCCCCAGCGGAGGAGGTCAACGGTGGTGGCAACCACTCCAGCATTGGCATCTCCTCGAGACGCTAGCTCCGGCCATGTGGCTCCAGTACCAGGGCCACCTGAGGGCTCTAGGTCCGAAGGTCTTTCTCAGTCGAGGGGGGCCTCAACTAAGACAACGCCGACGGAGGCAGCAAGCTCCGGGGAGCCTTCCGGAGCTACTACACCAGTGGCAACAGGGTCCGGTCTTGAGCGTCCGATGAAGAGGTTCCGTGCTAGCTAGAGCGAAAGCCTTCCAAGGTAAATTTGATTTTTTTACCTCAGTTGATTTTTTTGTTGTAATCATATTTTGAGTTTATTCATTCTTCATCCACAGGGTACCCAAGAAAGGGGCTGAAGCTTCGGTTCCTACAGTAGCAACCGATGTTGTGCAAACGGAGGCTTCGACTCCAGTTCCAGCACCGCTCCAAGAGGTGGCTGAGGCCGCGGCATCTCCGGTGCCAGCTTTCGTGGTCCTTGACCTTGAGTCATCCCCTGAAGCTCTCGTAGTAGCGTCAGACCACGGGAATGAAGATGTACCAGCGGCACCAGCCCCGAAGGTTGAAGCTCCGTGTTTGGATGCTGAGATGATGGACGCTCCGACCTCAGAGCCGAAGGTAGCTGCAGTTTCGGCCCTAGAGCCAGATGTTGTTGAAGCCCCGGCGATGGAGCTGGTGGTTCATGAAGTTCCGGTGCCCGAGCCGGTTGTCGCGGAAGTGCCAGCACCCGAGCCAATGGCGGTCGAAGCACCGGCGCCTGAACCGGCGGTGGAGGAGGCGCCAGCGTTGGAGCTGGAAGTGGCTTCAGCTTCGGCCGAACCTTCAACGCCTGCCCCGAAGGTGGTGGTTCCGGAGCTACCCCCGCCTGAGCCAGGGTGCCAAGATGAAGCTGTCGGTCCCCCGCCTGAGGGACCAGTTGCTGATGACCTGGCAGCGGGACCTTCGGAGCCGACTCCAGAGGTAGAAACTTCTGCTGCAGGACCTTCCTCGGCGGCGGCTGAGGCTATCCCGGAGGGCGGCCCTAGTGTCGTGGAAGATCAAAGGACCACTCTTGTAGAGTGGGACCCAATTTTTGTTATGGAGAACCCGCAGGAGCCAGCGGAGAGGACCCCGACAGGTCCGGAGCCAATCCTTTTGTCATTATCCATCGACAATGCCTACTCCAGCCTTCGTCAAGTTCAGCTGGTCTTTTAGCACGACAGCAAGGCCCTCGAGAAGGAGCGCCAAACCCTTAGGAGGTGGCACAACCGGCTCCAATTCAAGACCAAGCTAGCGCAGACGAGGCTGGCTGACGACAATGAGTGGGTGAAAAGGGAGAAGATCCGGTTGGAGTATTGGGGTCAGCTGCTGGATGAGAGGGAAAGCATGGCGCGATGCCTCGACGATCAGTCCTGGACCATCCACGAACAGGGTGTGGCTGCTAATGAAGTAGCGAATGACCGCCAAGAGAAGCTCAGTGCCATCCACGACAGCCTCGTCAAGCGCCGGGAGGCTCTTGAGGAGCGGGAGAAAAAGATTGAAGATGAAGAGCAAAAACTCCTGGAGCTGCGGGATGACCTCGTGAAGAGGGAGGAGGAGCTTACTCAGAGGCTAACTCTGGGTGACAAGAGTCTCGCGGAGCGCACCAAGAAGTTGGAGGAGCGCTGCGAGAAAGAGGAGAAGAAGGCCTGTCAGCTAGGACAGGAGTTCAACAAGAGGGAGAATGAAATTGCTGCTAGGGAGAAGAAAGTGTGGGGCCGGGAGAAGGACCTGGTTGACCGTCGGAACAAGATCCACCTCCGGGAGGAGGAGCTTGGTAAACTCCAAAGGCAGGTTACTGAAAAGATTCAGCAGAACGCCAAAGAGGTGGAGCGCCTTGCCCGGGAGGATTTTGAGCTTACGGCGACCAAGAGATCCTTGGAAGAGGTGTGAGGCTCAAGGGCTGCGGAGTCCCAACAAGTTTGATACTTCTTGGGCAAAGCCAATGACGCGCTGACGCCGATGGGTTTTAGTACCGTGCGTCCAGATGATCCGGAGCCGGAGCTGGACCAGGCGTTGCAGGCGTTGAGCTCGGCAGACAACAAGCTCACCAAGATGGGCGATGTCATCGCAGACCAGTTGGAAACCTAAGGACAATCTCTAGCGAAGAACATCGTAGAGTACATGTTGACGTGCTACACAAGTCGGGACCCTCACTTCCCACTGGACCCGATGCTTGAAGGTCCCATCGACAGAGAGGGAGATGCCGCCAAGGCCAACGTGTCGGAGGTTGCCCAGAAGGTCGCCTCATTCTTCCATAGGGTTCAAGACTTTCTCTTTGCAGCTCCCGCTTGTATCTTCTCTTCTTTTTCTCCAATTTTGTAATATCTTGTCTCCAGATTAATGAAATCCAAGAATTTATGAATTTCATTTTTTTGTCTTCAACACCTTTGTCCCACTTGCCCCCCTGGTAGATGTACACAATTTGATTGTGAACATGTACCAAGAGGATGTAACATTTTGTTGAATACTTGCGTACTTCGAATTTGTAGTTTGTAGGTCCGAAGTCGCCGATAGTAGGGGCCCTCTGAGGTTTTCTGAGCTTAGTAACTCCGACAGTGACCCTTGTCAACACGTAGAGCGTTGACAGTTAGTCCTTTGGGGTTGTCGGAGCTTGGTATCTCCGGCAGTGACCACTGTCAACATGCGGTGCATCGACAGTAGAACCCACTGGGGAGTCTTCCCACCATCTTTTCTTCACGTTGACGGCTTGCCCCTGGATTTGACGGAACTTGGTAGTTCCGGCGACGCCTACTATCAATGTTTGAAATATTGATAGCGGGCCACCTTAGGGGCTGTCAGAGCTTTGATAGCTCCGTCTTCATCCACCATCATCATGAGATCTTTATTTTTCCTGCACACTGAAGTCAAGAAAAATCGTAAAATCCATTTCTTATCTATAACTCGTTTGCGGCTTACTATTCCCGAAAGAAATTTTTAGATCGAACGCAATTCTACATACAATCAAGTGCACTGTCTTGTTTTCTCCAGGTCCGATCGTTTCTGGACTCGCCTTACTTCGGCCTGTCGGGGTGTAGGTAGAGTGGCGTACTTAGGGCGCAGGACTAGGCTAAGTCGATAGCACACTCCGGACCTAGATTGGCTTGGCGGCATTCAGACGGGTAGACCATTAACAATGTTTAGACCCGGAAGAATTGACAATGCAACTTGAATTATATATGAATTGATCGAGCTAAAGTTTCTTGAGAATTGCACAACTTTGTTATAGACAAGAAAGAGAAAAATAAAAAATATTGAGCCTGTACAAAATAAATGCACGTGGAGTCTGTTTTCACACAATGATGTCTTTCATTATAGGTCCGGGGTACAGGGGAAACAAGTACACTCTTAGGGTACGGAACCAGACTAAGTGTGTTGCGTTTCTCGTTTGACCCAAGGTAGCTAGCAACACTTTTAGTTCTGAGACTATGATAAGTGTTGTCTGAACTTTGCGGACCTTCCGGGAAAGGTCCGGATGTTCTCCCGGAGGAGCTACATGACTCTGTACAATGACTCCATAACATACATTACATGTAACTACAGACTCACCTCTGTGATATTAAGCGTATAACTTACGGAGGTGCTCAATGTTCCAAGGATTAGTGAGAGGTGTCCCATCCTCGATTGCCAGACAGGATACTTTGATCACTCGGAAGGGTCCTTCCCAGCTGGGGGAGAGTTTGTTTAACCCTTCTCGAGTTTGTATTCTCCGTAGCACAAAATCGCCTTCCTCGAGCTGTCGGCTGTGAACATGCCTTTGGTGATAGCGCCTGTCGGTATCCTAGAAACCGTACACCCCTCGAGGCTATAAAAATCTCAAAGGAAAATCATCTACTTGGTTTGAAGACCCTCGAAGGCCCACATGTCAGACATAACCGGACCCGCTTCTCCAACATGGTTAATCCCTGGGTCGCCACGTGTACTACCAAACCAGAGCTACCGCCCATAAGGGGGAAGCTCCAGGCCATGTACCGAAACGGCACCTCCGTACTTAACCCCAGACCGAGAGAAGCTCCGGACCTGACACGTGTCTGGTAGCCCCAAAGCTACCTGTTTCCCACAGCAAGCTCCGGAGTTGCCACGTGTCCAATCGTCGGATCTTCAGCTTCTAACCTCCGGAAGACCCCGCAACGGCTCCGGATCTTCAAAGGAGAGCCAAGGACTTCAAGACCCGATTAAGTGTCATTAATGCCATATTAACGACACTTAACGGATGATCTTAACACCAGTAACGGTGCTATCAAAGCCCGTTACAGGGTCATTAAGAGCAATTAAACGTGTATCAATACTAGTAACCACCGGGGCCACATGTCGGGCCAGGCTAACCTGTAACGGCCTGCCCTTGTACTATAAAAGGACAGGTCGACACATACACACAGAGAGGCCAGAGACACACGCGCCTCATACGCTCATCACAAGCTCATACTGCTAATACAACACCAACACACTCGTGGAGTAGGGTATTATGCTCAGGCGGCCCGAACCACGTAAATTCTTGTGTCTCCTGTGTCAATTCTTATTCACCTTCTTGAATATCCGCGCGCCCACACCGAACATCAAACTCCCCTATCACTTTAGCAGTGTAGGGAGATCTGCCGGTTCAAAACCACCGACAGTTGGCGCGCCAGGTAGGGGCGCCTGAGATTTCGAGAATGATGAACTCTGCTGCTGGATCATCCAACGGCCAACCTACTGCTCAGGCTGTTGGAGGCAATCCCTCCAATAGGCAGCCACTAGCAGGAGCCTCAGCACCAGCAGGAGTCACACTCCCACCACCACCGTCTCGTCCAGCAAATCGTGTTGGGCAGCGTGATGGTGCGCCGGCATCAATCACTGCGTCGGCAAATCATGACAATCTAGAACACACGCTTCATGCAGCGCGTGCTCTTCTCCAACGCCCACCACCTCCGGATGCATCCCGGGATGCACTGGAGCAGTGGAGGGTCGATGTGGAGCATTTGGTTGCAGCAGCGGCCGAACGCCTCAGCAACCAGGGTCCTCCTCCTTCAGGACGAGCCCCGTCGCAGCGGTGGACTTTGTCTGGAAGACTTGGTTCGCATGTTTCCAATAGCAGGAGACGTGCTGCGTCACAACAAGTGACGTCATTGCCCTCCGGGGCACGACGCACTCATACGGTATCCAGGCTTTCGACTCACGACCTTCGGGCGGAGCTTGATCGCCGCTACCGTCAGCAGGACGGCCGAGTCCATATTGAGCGTGCCCGTGAAAGACGGGAAGCTCAGGACCTTTCTACTCCTGAAGGAGTAGGAGGAGGCTGTTCAGCCTTGGCCATGCATCTGCGCATGGTTAGATGGCCACAGAAGTTTCGGCCTCACCTGCCGGAAAAATTCGACGGGACTGTTAATCCCGCCGAATTTCTTCAAATCTACTCCACTGCAATCCTAGCAGCCGGAGGAAACGAGGCCGTGATGGCCAATTACTTTCCAGTGGCCTTAACTGGGACTGCCAGGTCCTGGTTTATGAGCCTTCCACCCAACTCTATCAACAGTTGGGAGGAGTTGTGCCATCAGTTCACTGCCAACTTCGGGAGTTCATACACCCGACCAGGCACTGAACTGGACCTTTTTGCAGTCGTGCAAAAAGGGGGAGAATCCTTGCGGTCATTCATCCAGAGGTTGTCTCAGGTACGAAACACTATCCCTTCTATCTCTAGTGCCTCTGTCATTGTGGCATTTAGACAGGGTGTACGAGACAAGAAGATGTTGGAGAAACTGGCGATCAAGGAGATCACCAGTGTCACGGAACTCTTCAGCTTGGCTGACAAATGTGCCAGAGCTGCGGAGGGCCATGAGATGCACTCCAAACCAACTTCGGAGGGTCACAAGAAATCCTCCAAAGAAGAAGCCGCTACCTCCGGAGGTGGCAAGAAGAAAAAGAAGACCAACGGCAAGAAGAAGCCGTCGGCCGGCACATCCAACGTTGCAGCTGCTGCAGCTCCGGGTGGCCGGGGGCCACGCCCCGAGAAGCGACCTCGACCGTCTTCTAAAGACGGTGGCAAACCCAAAGTGTGGTGTCCCATTCACAAAACGGGCAGCAACAATTTGGAAGACTGCCGGGAGGTCCAAAACCTTGTCGAGCGCTACAACAAGCGCCGGGAAGAATCTCCTTTCCGACAGAGGGAAGGAAAGCAAAAAGTCGACGAAGCTCCGACAAAAGAGGAGTTGGGGTTCCAGGATCCCAAAAAGGTCCTGAAGGCCGTTTACACCTCCGTCGACGATGATTCTGACGTCTCTGACAACGAGCGTCAGAAGATCATGAACACCATTTTTGGTGGATCATGGGATATCACCTCCCGTCGCGTCATCAAGACTATGCATCGGGATATGGCCGCTGTAGCCCCTACAGTCAGGCCGGAACCTCACCGAAAGTGGATGGACACATCCATCACTTTTGATGCTTCGGATTGTCCCCAGAGCATGGTTGGAGCAGGACAGTTACCCCTGATGGTATCTCCTACCATCAACAACATCCAGCTCCACCACGTCATGGTAGACGGAGGTTCAGGGCTTAACCTCATCAGTTTCGAAGCTTTCACTAAGCTTCAGCTCCGACCTTCGGATCTCCACCCCTCTCGACCATTCTCCAGAGTAGGTCCGGGGGCCATCACCCCACTCGGAGCTATTACTCTCCTTGTTACCTTTGGGACACAGGAGAAGTACCGCACCGAGAAGTTGGTCTTCAACGTCGCGCAGATCAACTTACCCTTCAATGCCATCTTGGGTAGACCTGCCCTGTACAAATTCATGGCGACTGCTCATTATGGCTATCTGGTGTTGAAGATGCCAACGCCAGTAGGCGTTCTCCGGATCCGCGGAGATCGCACTGCCGGAGTAACTGCACTGGAAGAGCTCCATGCGCTCACCACGGCGCAAGAGGAGGACTCCAGGCAGGAGCAAGCTCCAAAACCCCCGAGCATTCGTCAACAAGGCTCGACTTTTGCACCTCGAGTGCAGCCAAGCGGCGACACCGACATTCTCGTCAAAGTCGTCCAAATTGGTTCCGATGCCGCTCAAACCACCCGTATATCGGGAGGATTGAACGACAAATAGGAACTCGCGCTCATCACTTTCCTCCGGGCTAATGTCGACGTGTTTGCTTGGCAACCGTCACAAATGCCTGGAATCCCCAGGGAAGTGATTGAGCACAATCTGAAGATCTACCCCAATGCTCGGCCTGTGCATCAGAAGCCTTGGAAGCAATCCGTAGAGCGACAGAACTTCATCCGACAAGAAATAAAGAAGTTGCTCGAAGCCGGATTCATCCGAGAAGTCTTCCATCCAAAATGGCTGGCGAACCCAGTCGTTGTGTCTAAGGCCGACGGGAAGCTTCGGATGTGCGTCGACTACACCACACTAAATAAGGCATGTCCAAAAGATCCATTCCCACTACCTAGAATAGATCAGATAGTGGATTCCACCTCCGGGTGTGAATTACTGTGTTTCCTAGATGCATATTCCGGATATCACCAAATCAGGATGTCTAGGGAAGATGAAGAACATACTTCATTCATCACAGTAGATGGATTGTATTGTTACACAGCCATGCCCTTTGGTCTCAAGAATGCAGCTTCAACTTTTGTACGAGCTATGTACAAAAATTTTGAAGAACTCATTAGAGACATAGTGAAAGTGTACGTCGATGACATCGTGGTCAAGGTCAGGAACAAGGAGTCACTCCTTGACACCTTGCAGGCTGTCTTCGACAAGCTGCGGGCCACACGCACGAAGCTAAACCCAAACAAGTGTTTCTTCGGGGTTAGCTCCGGAAAACTTCTTGGTTTCCTGGTAAGTCACCGGGGCATAGAAGCTAATCCGGCGAAGATTAAGGCCATTGAAGACATGCGGCCACCAACCTGCATCAAGGACGTCCAAAAATTAACCGGATGTCTAGCAGCCCTTAGTCGGTTCATCTCAAGACTGGCGGAACGGGCACTCCCCTTCTTCAAGTTATTGAGGAAGTCCGGACCATTCTAATGGTCCAAAGAAGCAGAAAAGGCATTCCAGGAGCTGAAACAGTTCCTCACTACCCTACCGATTCTGGTAGCTCCGAACCCTGGTGAGCCTTTATTGCTTTATATCTCAGCTACTGACGAAGTTGTTAGTATGGTTCTGGTTGCGGAGAGACCAGAACTACCTCATACTCAGGAATCCAGACCCCTTTGGGAGGGTTCGGAGGTTCCTGAAAGCGAGTCTGGGTCCCAGCTCCCGGATTCGAATCCACAAGAAGTCGCTTCAAGAGACCTAGACCCCTCCGGGTGAGTCCAGGTCACTTCTGAAGAAGCTCCGGGTTCCTCCAACCAGAACCCGGAGGTCCCCGAAGAAAATCCGGACCCTTCCGAGAGGGTCCGGGTCAGTGAAGAGGAAGCTCCGGACCCCTCCGGCAAGGTCCGGACCATTCAACGCCCGGTGTACTTCATTAGTGAAGTACTACATGATGCCAAGACTCGGTACCTAGAGGTGCATAAGCTGCTCTATACAGTTCTTATTGCCTCCAGGAAGCTTTGCCATTACTTCCAAGCTCACAAAGTCTCAGTGGTGACTTACCCACTTCAAGCAATTTTGCATAATCCCAATTCAACTGGGAATATTGCAAAATGGGCAGCGGAATTGGCTGAATTTGATCTTGAATTTATCTCAAGACAAGCAGTCAAGAGTCAAGCATTGGCAGATTTTGTGGCAGAATGGACTCTCTCTCCATCAAACCCTGGGGGCCACAGTGAGCAGAAGATAGAGCATCAAGCCCCAACCTTCACCGAGCCTCACTGGACCCTCTACTTCGACGGCTCCATGCAGAAGCAGGGGACCGGAGCTGGAATCCTTCTCCTCGCACCGACTGGGGAGAAGGTGAAATACATGGTACACCTTGACTTCAAGGCAACCAATAACATGGCAGAGTATGAAGCACTGATCTACGGACTAAAGGTGGCACTGTCATATGGTGTCAAGCAATTGCTGGTCAAGGGAGATTCACAGCTCATCATTAAGCAGGTGAAGGGTGAATGCTCCTGCAATAATCTCCAGCTAGCTGCTTACCTCCTCGAAGTCCAGAGGCTTCAGAAGGACTTTGAAGTCCTAGATCTCCACCATGTTCAGCGTACCCACAACGCTGAAGCCGACGAACTCTCGACAAAAGCGTCAACCGGAGCTCCAGCTCCTGACGGAACTTTTGTCCGGAGATTGTCGAAACCCACAGCTCAGCCTGCCGAACTGAGCGAAGGGGGCGAGGTTAGCATCCCGAAGCTGACGGTCCCGATGGCCCTATTACCATGGCAGCCATCAAGGGTCGTAGGTGCTGCCTGAAGCTCCGAGCAACCCAGCACGCAAGACTCAAATGCTCAAGTTGGTTTCGATGCATGGATCTTGGAGATCCGGAACTACTTGAAAGACAACATCCTTCCTGACAACGATGTATCCGCTGACCGGGTAGTCAGATTGGCTAAAAGATACACGCTGGTAGAAGGGGATCTCTACCGGCGCGGTGCCAACGGCATCCTAATGCGGTGCATCACAAGGGAAGAAGGCTGCGAGCTCCTCACAGAAATCCATGGAGGCGAGTGTGGGAACCACACGTCTTTCCGCACGTTGGTTGGTAAAGCCTTTCGGCATGGCTTCTACTGGCCTACAGCACTCCAGGATGCAACTGAGCTGGTGAAAAAAAATGCAAAGCATGTCAATTTCATGCAAAGCAAATTCACACTCCGGCTCAACCCTTACAAATGATACCTCCTACATGGCCATTCGCTGTGTGGGGGATGGACATCTTGGGACCTTTCTCAAGAGCCGTCGGAGGTTACAAGTTCCTGTACGTCGCCATTGACAAGTTCACCAAGTGGCCGGAAGCAACTCCAGTTGTGACAATCAACAAGCAATCTGCTATCAACTTTCTGCAGTCCATTGTATGCAGATTTGGAGTCCCAAACAAAATTATCACTGATAATGGGACCCAATTCACAAGCTCCGCATTCCAAGGATATTGCGAAGAGCTCGACATACAAGTTTGCTACGCCTCCGTAGCTCACCCAGCCAGCAATGGCCAAGCCGAGAGAGCAAATGCTGAAATCCTTAAAGGACTTAAAACGCGCACTTATGAGCGCTTGAAAAAACAAGGAGCCAACTGGATCGAAGAGCTTCTGCCCACTCTATGGGCCAACAGGACATCTCCAAACCGGTCAACCGGAGAAACACCCTTCTTTCTGGTGTACGGAGCTGAAGCAATCCTTCCTCCGGAAATCACCTTGGATTCACTCCAGGTCCGGACCTTCGACGAAGCCGCGCAGGACCAGCTCCGGCGTGAAGACCTAGACCTCCTTGAGGAGGGAAGGTGCCAAGCAGCTGTTCGGAATGCCCGATATCGCCAAGCTCTACGGCTTTATCACCAGCGGCATGTACACAACCGACAGCTCGCGGAAAGCGATCTGGTGCTACGGAGAATACAATCCAGATAAGGGTTAAACAAACTCTCCCCCGGTTGGGAGGGACCCTTCCGAGTTATTAAAGTATCCCGTCCCGGAAGCGTTCGCTTGGCTACCGAGGATGGAACACCTCTCCCAAATCCTTGGAACATCGAGCACCTCCGTAAGTTCTACACTTAATACCACGGAGGTGAGTCTTGAGTAACTTGAGATGTATGTTGTAGAGTCATTGTACAGAGTCGGGTAGTTCCTCCGGGAAAGCAGTCGGACCTTTCCCGAAAGGTCCGCAAAGCTCATGCAACGCTTGTCACAGTCTCAGGACTAAAAGTGTGGCTAACTACCTTGGGTCAAACGAGAAATAAAACACCCTTAGCCTGGTTCTGTACCCTAAGAGTGTACTTGTTTCCCCTGTACCCCGAACCTATAATGAAAGACATTTTCATGTGAAATTGACTCTACATGCATTTATTTTGTACAGGCTCAATATTTTTATTTTTCTCTTTCTTGTCTATAACAAAGACGTGCAATTCTTAAGAAATTTTAGTTCGACCGGTTTATATACGATTCGAGTTGTATTGTCAATTCTTTTGGATTCAAATATTGTTCATGGCCAACTCGCCTGAAAGCCGCCAAGCCAATCTAGGGCTGGAGTGTGCTATCGACTTAGCCTGGTCAAGCACCCTAAGTACGCCACTCTACCTACACCCCGGCAGGCCGAAGTAAGGCGGGTCCGTGTACAGTTGGATCTAGAAGAAAAGATAACACATTTGGTTGTATTTAGAATCGCGTTTGACTTAAAATCTTCTTGAGAATCATAAGCCGCGACGAAGTTATAGACAAGAAATAAATTTTACTATTTTTCTTGGATTAAGTGTGCAGGAAAAATAAAATCTACGTTGATGGAGAAAAGCCGGAGCTAACTAAGCTCCGACTCCCCTAAGGGGGCCGGCCGTCGAAGTCGAATAAAAGATGGTGAGAAGACTCCGTAAATGGAGTTTGCTGCCAACAAACTGAATGTTGGCAAAGGTCCCTGCCGGAGCTGCTAAGCTCCGACACCCCAGAGGATTAACTATCGATGCTCTACGCGTTGATAGAGACTATTGCCGGAGCTACTAAGCTCCAGCGATAGACAATGCCGGAGCTTCTAAGCTCCGACAACCTCAGGGGGCCTTCACTATCGAAGACTTTGAACCTAAATTCTACAAGTTCGAAGCAAAAGAGTCTTCAACAATGCACAATATCCTCTTGGTACATGTTCACAATCAAATTGTGTACATCTACCAGGGGGCCAAGTGAAGATAAAAGTGTTGAAGACAAAAAGTGAAATTCGCAAAATTTGAGGATTTCATTTATCTGGAGACAAGAGATTACATCTGGAGACAAGGGATTACAAAATTGAGGAAGAAGAAGAGAAAATACAAGTGAGAATTACAGAGATGGTCCTAGACCCTATGGAAGAATTGGGCGACCTTCTGGGCAACCTCCGATACGCTGGCTTGGGTAGCTTCGCCTTCTCCTTCGACGAGGCCTTCAAGCACCGGGTCCAGGGGAAATTGGGAGTTTCGGCTGGTGTAGCACGTCAGCACATACTCTGCGACGTTCTTCGCCAGGGATTGCCCCTCAACCTCCAGTTGGTCCGCGATGACATTGCCCACCTTGGAGAGCTTACTACCTGCTGCGTTCAACGCCTGCAGCGCAAGGTCCGGTTCCGGCTCCAGATCATCCGGGCGCACGGGGCTGAAACCCATCGGTGTCAGCGCGTCGTTGGCCTTGCCCAGGAACTCCCAAATCTGTAGGGAGTCCGCAGTCCTCAAGCCCTTCATTTCTTCCAGGGATCTCCTGGCCGCCGTCAGTTCGGGATTCTCACGGGCGAGGTGCTCAACTTCTTTGGCGTTTTGCTGAATCTTTTCAGCAACTCGCCTTTCGAGTTTTTCGAGCTCCTCCTCCCGGAGGTGGATCTTGTTCCGGCGTTCAACCAGGTCCTTCTCCCTACCCCTCACTTTCTTCTCCCGGGCAGCAAGGGCACACTCTTGTTCGTAGAGTTCCTGCCCTCGCACCAAGGTCTTCTCCTCTTCCTCTTGGCAGCGCTCTTCCAATTTCTTGGCGCGCTCCTCGAGGCCCTTGTCAGCCAGAGCTATTTTCTCGGCGAGCTCCTCTTCCCTCCTCAGGACGTCATCCCGCAGCTCTAGGAGTTTCTGCTCTTCATCCTCGAGCCGTTTCTCCCTCACTTCAAGTGCCTCTCGACGCTTGATGAGTGCAGTGTTGATGGCCTCAAGCTGTTCATGGCGTGCATCGGCCGCATTATTGGCTGCTTTGGCCTGATCATAGATCTCCTGGGATTGAGCGTCGAGGGCATGAGTCATACTCTCCCTGTCATCCAGCAACTTGCCCCAGTACTCCAGGCGGACCTTCTCCCGCTTGATCCACTCCTTGTCGTCCGCTAGCCTCGACTGCGCCAGCTTGGTCTCGAAGTAGAGTCGATTATGCCACCGCCTAAGGGTTTGGCGCTCCTCTTCAAGAGCCTTGCTGTTGTGGAAGAAGGCCAGTTGGACTTGACGCAGACTGGAACATGCGTTGTCAATAGAAAGTGACGACGGGATGGGTTCCGGACCTGCTGGGGTCTCCTCGGCTGGTTCCAGCGGGTCTTCAGATACAAAAATTGGGTCCCACTCCACGAGAGTGGACCCTTGAGCTTCCAAGGCACTAGGGCCGTCCTCCGGGATGGCCTCAGTCGCCATCGAAGAAGGTCCTGCCGCCAAGTCTTCGTTCACCCCCTCAGGCAGGGGGCCAGCGACTTCGCTTGGACACTCCGGCTCGGCCGCAGGTACCTCCAACGTTGTCGCTTCCGGAGTAGGAGCCGCTACTGGCTCCAGTCTGGGTACCTCTTCCGAGGGAGGCTCGACCTCTATCACCTCTTCAACAACCGGCATAGGAGCCGGAAGATCTTCAACTTCGACCGACCCTGTGACCGGAGCTCCAATAATGACCGGCTCAGCAGCCGGTGCTTCGGAGGTAGCCGACCCAACTGCCGGAACTACCTCGGTTTCCGGCTCGCATGCTGGGGCTTCAGCCACCTCCGGCTCAACCACCGGGGCTTCGACACTTTCCGGCTCAGAGGCCAGGATTATTACTTCCTCCGGCTCAACAGTTGGAGCCTCCATCATTCACTACAGGAATATCGAAGAGTTACATCGGCCAGTTTAACTTACGTCGGTTGGCCGACGTAAGTTAAATAACTTACGTCGGCATCATGGAACCGACGTAAGTACGTTAACCTACATCGGCTGCCGACGTAAGTAAGGAGACCGACAACTTTTAACACTAACTTACGTCGGCTAGAGCAACAGACCGACGTAAATAAAGGAGCCGACGTAACTTAGTGTTAACTTACGACGGCCAATAGTATGGCCGTCGTAAGTTACGTCCGCCGACGTAAGTTATGTATTTTAACCTAGCCCGCGTGCCCTTCTCTTTTCTTCCTTACCCGCCGCTTTCTCTTCTCTTCCCCGCCGCCTGCGCACGACGCCCCCACCGCGCCCCGGCCCCGCCGCCGCCGCCCCCGCTCCCGCTCCAGCTCCCGCCGACCCGCGGCGCCCACGCCGCCGCCGTCCTCACCGCGACCCGGCCCCACCGCCCCCGCTCCCGCCGACCCGAGGCACCCACGCCGCCGCCGGCCTCGCCGCGCCCCGGCCCCACCGCCCCCGCTCCCGCCGACCCGAGGCACCCACGCCGCCGCCGGCCTCGCCGCGCCCCGGCCCCACCGCCCCCGCTCCCGCTCCGGCTGACCCGCGGCGCCCACACCGCCGCCGGCCTCGCCGCACCCCGTCTCCTCCGGCCCCCTGCGCCGCCCCGGCCCTCACCGCCCACACCGCCGCCGGCCTCGTTGCAAGTATTTCCTCACCACTCCCCTTGCTCTCATTGTTTTTAATTATTGCACATGCATTTGCTTGAAATTTTTCCTAAATTGTCGATTGCACATGCATTTGCAAGTGTTTACTCTTAATAGAAAATTGTGAATTGCTATGCTTATGTTAGAAATTGATGAATTGCTATGCTTATGTTAGAAATTGATTAGAAATTATATAGATACACAAATAATGTTTACTATGCTTATGTTAGAATTAAATCGATAAATTGATGAATTACAATTGATGAATTTTTATGCTTATTTGTTATGCTTAGAATTATGGTTAGAATTGAATTGCTTATGTTTAGGTTTAATTTAATTGAATTCAATTGCTTATGTTAGAATTGAGTTGATAAATTGATGAATTATAATGGATAATTGTTATGTTTAGGTTTATTTGAATTGCTTAGTTTTTTTGAATTATGGTTACAATTTTAATTTTGATTGCTTGAGTGTTTAAGAACTATATATACATAAATGGGCTTCGGACCGACTTGACAAGGCCCGACAAGGCCCATTTAGTGGTAAGGTAAAGTATGCGTGTAGACGGGCACGAAGGCGAACGACGACGGTGAGGATGGCAAGCACCTGCGCGTGGATGGCGTACCCCGACAAAGTGGTTTCATCTCCGATCTATTTACAGCAGCTAACCCTAAAGCCGTCATGGAATTGTCATCTAAGACCAACTTTCCTCTCAGTCTTTCTCTAGTTCTTTCCTCTCTCTTAAATGACCTCAAAATGAAAATGAGCAACGTAACCTATAGCAATGTGTTACCCGTTTCGGATCGGCACGTCTCACATGCCATTGGCATGTGAGACGTGCAGGTTCGGAATTGTCCCTTTTTGGACAGCCTCGGAGTGACCGAGGGGGCGTGGCTTGTGACGAGACGCGGGTCCGGATTTGGACGAGATTTCGGTGGCGTAACCCTGTTGTTCTCTGCTGCACCATTTTTGGGCGTGCAGTGGAGAACAGCGGGGTTATGCTGCCGAAATTTCGTTCGAATCCGGATCACGCGTCTCGTCATGAGCACGCTCCGCTCGGTCACTCTTGGGTGGGTTTAGGATCTATCTGCCGGCTACGGGCAGGCCGACGTAAGTTAGCCCAGGTTAACTTACGTCGGTCAGGCAATACCGACGTAAGTTAAACCACTAAACTTACGTCGGTTTGACCAGGCCGACGTAAGTTACGGCACTTTACTTACGTCGGCCTGCCCAAGCCGACGTAAGTCCTCAGGCCCAGCCCAAGGCCCATCTCGACACTTAACTTACGTCGGCTTCCGAAGACCGACGTAATTAAGTTAACTTACGTCGGTGGCCGACGTAAGTCACCTTAATTACGTCCAAATGCCTACGTCGGCTGAAAGCCGACGTAATTAAGGGAAAACCGACGTAATTAATTTATTTACGTCGGTTTAAGCCTTACTTACGTCGGCTTTGGCCGACGTAAGTGACCGTTCTTCCTGTAGTGATTGCAGCACCAGGACCCAGAGCTTCAACCTCCGAGACAGGTGCCGCTGGCGCATCTTCACTTCCGTGGTCCGGCGCTACCACGGGAATGTCTGGGGATGAGTCGAGGTCCATGACCACGACAGCCAGCGCCGGAGCTGTCGCAGCTTCAGCCACCACTTGGGGCGGCACCGGAACAGGAGCAGAAGCTCCCCCCCTCATGGCCTCCGACACTGTGGCTGGGGGTGGAGCCTCACCCCCCTTCTTGGGGACGCTGCAGATGATGAACGAAGAAAATTAACAAACAGTTGCTACAATTAAAATAATTGTCCAAGGTAGAGATTAGCAATTACCTTGGGAGGCTTCCGCACCAGCTTGCGCGGAACCTTTTTCCTGAGCGTTCTGGACTGGCCATAGTCGGCGTAGAAGCTCCGGAAGGCCCCCCAGAACTTGTCGCGGCCACGGGCATTTCCCGGGTCGAGGCTCTCCTCGATCGGGAGGAACCCCCGGACCTGGAGGCCTCCACCGGCCCAGGTGCCGGAGTTGCGCGCTCGGAGCTAACACCCCGAGAGGATCCCACTGCGGGAACAGACGCGCTCCGGGGGGACCCCACTGCAGGAACGGTCTCGTTCCGGGAAGACCCCATTACGGGGACAACCGCCGCAGTGGTAGAAGACCTTCCCCTCTGGGGAGAAGGAACCGAGGCGGACGTAGCGGGCCTGACGGACCTTCCGTCGGCGTGCTGCAGCTTCCTCTTCCGGCTCTCTGGTTCATCAGCCAGCTCCTTGCCCTTGCCGACGACCTCGACCCTTGGCTTTGGGGCAGGGACGGAGCCATCTTCGGGCATTCCGGGGATCGCCACCCGGGTGGTTGATCTTCTCTCGACGACACCAAGGTCGTCAAGTACGGGCATCTTTCGCCGAAGCTCCCTGCTGAACTCCACTTCCACGTTCAGAGGGAGGAAGGCCGATGGGGGAGTCAAGTCATCACCGTCGAAGTCGATGCCGTGCTGGAATTTCTTGAGGTGGAACTCCAAGGTTTTCCCCACCATGTTGGACTTCAACCCGGTCTCAACCCGGTCGTCGTCCATCACGCTGTTGAGGGCCCAAGCGAGCTTCTCTCTCCTCTTCAGCGGCGCCCACCTGTTGACCAGGAAATTGCAAAATACCGCCTGAGGAGTCAATCCTCCCTCCACGCATTAGCGGATCCTGGTCAAAGCAGGGGTGAAAGCCTCCGCCAGCACCGGAGCTTCACTCCAGATCATCGTGTCGATGCCGGGCAGACTATTAGGCAGCTCCAGCCTCTCGTGCTCCTCCACCCTGACGACTATCCAGTCTTTCTTCCAGTCATCCCACTTCCCAGAAGGAAACGACCGGAGGTACTTGAATGGGCACTTCTTGCGCTTCACGAAGTAGTAGAAGCCAAGGTACTCATTGCTCCGGCCGGTGGTGTGGACGGTGAAGAAGGTCCGGAAGAGTTCAATACAGGGGGGGATGCCACCCACATCTCACAGAAGTGGACGAAGATAGACACGAGGAGAATGGAGTGAGGGCCAAGGTGGTATAACTGCAGACCATAGAAGTCTAGCAGCATCAAGAAAAAGAAAGAAAAAGGCGGGATCAATCCAACCATGGCGTACGAGGAAAAGTACACCATTTCGCCGGCGTGCTCCTTCTCGAAGGGGAGCTCTCCGCCGGCACAGACTGAGCGGTTGAAGAAGTCCGAGGACCACCCCATGAGGGCCCGGACCTTCTTCAAATCGCCGTCGGTCTTCAAGCGACTCTCGTGGAGACCCAACTCCATCGCGGCACGGCTAGGCAAGAGAAGAAGAATGAAGCACGAGCTGGGAGTTTGAGCGCAAGATCATATGAGAGGCGTAAAGAACTCCTCACGGTGCGCGCTTTCCTTATTAAGTAAGCCCTCACAACGCTTGGATGGAAACCGCAAGGAAGTCAAAGATACCATTCAAAAATTCCACCCAGCCGATGACAAGAGGGCCCAGGACCACCCCGACGATCAAGTCGAGGCTCTTACCCAGGCGAACGGTTGTCATCACGAGGCGGAAAACCCAAAGGCGGTAGCCTGACAAGGCGCGCGGAACCGATACGGTTTTCGTATCGGGAACCAGCGACCTTCAATTGCGTGAGATCCGCACGCCAAAGATCTCATCTGCCGCATGCGGGATACGCCACGCGGCGAGGATTCAATTCCAAGTCCTTGCCAACGGCACCCTCAAAGACCCTTGAAGACCCAGTTCAAAGGTCGCGAGGATGGACCCACCTCTGGCGGAAAGACTTCCCCGGAGGTAGGTCCAGGGGGCCACCGTCGGTATCCTAGAAACCGTACACCCCTCGAGGCTATAAAAATCTCAAAAGGAAAATCATCTACTTGGTTTGAAGACCCTCGAAGGCCCACATGTCAGACATAACCGGACCTGCTTCTCCAACATGGTTAATCCCCGGGTCGCCACGTGTACTACCAAACCGGAGCTACCGCCCATAAGGGGGAAGCTCCGGGCCATGTACCGAAACGGCACCTCCGGACTTAACCCCACACCGAGAGAAGCTCCGGACCTGACACGTGTCTGGTAGCCCCGGAGCTACCTGTTTCCCACAACAAGCTCCGGAGCTGCCACGTGTCCAATCGTCGGATCTTCAGCTTCTAACCTCCGGAAGACCCTGCAACGGCTCCGGATCTTCAAAGGAGAGCCAAGGACTTCAAGACCCGATTAAGTGTCATTAATGCCATATTAATGACACTTAACGGACGATCTTAACACCAGTAATGGTGCTATCAAAGCCCGTTACAGGGTCATTAAGAGCAATTAAACGTGTATCAATACTAGTAACTGCCGGGGCCACATGTCGGGCCAGGCTAACCTGTAACGGCCTGCCCTTGTACTATAAAAGGACAGGTCGACACATACACACAGAGAGGCCAGAGACACACGCGCCTCATACGCTCATCACAAGCTCATACTACTAATACAACACCAACACACCCGTGGAGTAGGGTATTACGCTCAGGCGGCCCGAACCACTTAAATTCTTGTGTCTCCTGTGTCAATTCTTATTAACCTTCTTGAATCTCCGCGCGCACACACCGAACATCAAACTCCCCTATCACTTTAGCAGTGTAGGGAGATCTGCCGGTTCCAAACCACCGACTGCGCCGAAGAGCTTGGCGGTACTGGGCATTCTGAATAGCTGCTCGACACCTTACCTCTTCAACGAGGTCAAGGTTTTCACGCCGGAGCTGGTCCTGCGTGGCATCATCGAAGGTCCAGACCCGGAGCGACCCCAAGGTGATTTTCGGAGGAAGGACTGCTTCAGCTTCGTACACCAGGAAGAAGGGTGTCTCTCCAGTTGACCGATTTGGAGTTGTCCTGTTTGCCCATAAGGTGGGCGGAAGCTCTTCGATCCAGTTGGCTCCATGTTTTTTCAGGCGCTCATATGTGTGTGTCCTGAGTCCTTTTAGGATTTCTACATTTGCTCTCTCAGCTTGGCCATTGCTTGCCAGGTGAGCTACTGAGGCGTAGCTGACTTGAATGTTGAGGTCTTCGCAATATCCTTGGAATGCAGAGCTTGTGAATTAGGTCCCATTATCAGTTATGATCTTGTTTGGGACTCCAAATCTGCATACGATGGACTGCAAGAAATTTATAGCTGATTGCTTGTTTATTGTCACAACTGGAGTTGCTTCTGACCATTTGGTGAACTTGTCGATGGCAACATACAGGAACTTATAACCTCTGACGGCTCTTGGGAAAGGTCCCAAGATATCCATCCCCCACACAGCGAATGTCCATGTAGGAGGTATCATTTGTAGAGGTTGAGCTGGTGTGTGAATTTGCTTTGCATGGAATTGGCATGCTTCACATTTCTTCACTAGCTCAGTTGCATCCTGGAGTGTTGTAGGCTAGTAAAAACCATGCTGGAAGGCTTTACTGACCAGCGTGCGGGAAGACGCGTGGTTCCCACACTCGCCTCCGTGAATTTCTGCGAGGAGCTCGCAACCTTCTTCCCTTGTAATGCACCGCATTAGCACGCCGTTGGCACCACGCAGGTAGAGATCCCCTTCTACCACTGTGTATCTTTTAGCCAATCTGACTATCTGGTCAGCGGATACATTATCTTCAGGAAGAAAATTGTCTTTCAAGTAGCTCCGGATCTTCGAGATCCATGCATCGGAGCTAACTTGAGCCTTTGAGTCTTGCGTGCTGGGTTGCTCGGAGCTTCCTGCAGCACCTACGACCCTTGATGGACGCCATGGTAACAGGGCCATCGGGACCGCCAGCTTCGAGGTGCTGGTCTCGCCCCCTTTGCTCAGTTCGGCAGGCTGAGCTGTTGGTCTTGACAATCTCCGGACGAAGGTTCTGTCGGGTGTCGGAGATCCGGTTGAAGCTTTCATCGAGAGTTTGTTGGCTTCAGCATTGTTGAGATGCTGGACATGGCAAAGATCCAAGACGTCGAAGTCCTTTTGAAGCTTCTGGACTTCAAGTAGGTATGCAACTAGTTGAGGGTTGTTGCAGCAGCATTCACCTTTGACTTGTTTTATGACGAGTTGCGAATCACCCTTTATCAACAGTTGCTTGACACCATATGATAGTGCCACCTTGAGCCCATAGATAAGTGCTTCATACTCCGCCATATTGTTGGTCGCCTTGAAGTCAAGGTGAACCATGTATTTGACCTTCTCCCCAATCGGAGCGAGGAGAAGGACTCCAGCTCTGGCCCCCTGCTTCTGCACGGAGCCGTCAAAGTATAGAGTCCAGTGAGACTTAGTGACAATCAGAACCTTGGGTTTCAGCTTCTGCTCACTGGGGCCCCCAGGATTTGATGGAGAGGGGTCCATTCTACCACGAAGTCCGCCAGTGTTTGACTCTTGATCGCTTGTATTGGGACGAATTCAAGGTCGAACTTGGCCAATTCCGCTGCCCACTTTGCAAAGCGGTGGTGGCATGACTCCTGCTGGAGCCACAACACCTGCTGGCGGCTGCATGTTGGAGGGATTGCCTCCAGCAGGTTGCGCAGGAGGGTTGTCGTTGGATGATCCAACAGTAGATTTCACCATCCTTGAATCTCGAGCGCCCCCTACCTGGCGCGCCAACTGTCAGAGTTTGGTTCCGACAATTCTCCTGGTACTACCGTTGGCAGATCGCGGAGTTTGTAGTCCGGTTGTGGGCGCGCAGAGATTCAGAACACGATGGCAAGTTGACACGGTGATTTACGTGGTTCGGGCCGCCTAAGCGTAATACCCTACTCCACGGGGTATGTAGTTGTTGTATTGAGCGTCTGAGAGCTTGTTGGCTTGTGTCAGAGCAGAGTCTGGAAGAGTCTCCCTTGTGTATCATTCGACCAGTCCTTTTATAGTACAAGGACTGGTTGTTACATCATTAGCCTGGCCTGACATGTGGCCCTGGCGGTTACTGATGCTTAATACACAATTAATAAGCTTAATTACCCTTAATAGTGTGGTAACGCGCCTTGACAGTGCCGGTACTGGTATTAAGGGTCCTTCGATCGTGTGTCATTAAGATGGTATTAATGACACTTAATCGGGTATTGAAGTCTTTGATTGTCCCTTGAAGGTCCAAGCTGTTGGGGGTCCACCAGTCTGATTGTTGAAGTTGAAGGTCCGGCTGTTGGACGTGTGGCCGCTCCGGAGCTTACCGTCTGGGACGGGTAGGTCCGGTGCTTTTGTACACATGTCAGTACCGGAGCTTCCCTCTGTCGGGGGTTAGGTCCGGGGGTGCTGCACAGGTATTTAGCCTGGAGCTATCCCATGTGTGGGATGTAGCTCCAGTTACAGGATACACGTGGCAGCACTGGGACTAACCATAGAAGGGAGGCAGATCTAGTTCCGTATGACACGTGGGGTCTTTGGAGGTCTTCAACTCAGACAGGTGAAGTTCCTTTGCTCTTTTTGCAGTCTCAAAGGGTATTCGATACGTAGGGTATCGACATCCGTGCTCACGGACAAGAGCGGCTTTGTGTCGAATTCATAATTAGTACATGGTTGGGATGATGATTGGAATTTATAGATTGGGATTACATATGTTGTATTACTTTCTTATTCATTATTTTACTATATTTTGATTGGGGGTATTCACCTAGTTATAAGTTGCTTAATGAAAGCTAAGGTATAGGTAATGCATAGTGCTTAAAGCCATTATGAGCCTTCCTTGATGTAGCCTCCATGTCATTTCTTTTTCCACACTTGCTAAGTACACTGTGTACTTAAAGCAATTCTATATCCCTCCCTCTAGACTACGAAGAAGAAGTAGCGAATGAACAGTTCTACGCCAACCCGGAGGAGATGTTCTAAGCGGACGTTCCCTCGTGCAACTGCGTGTGGATTGGAGCGATCGTCACGCTGCTGCTACCTATCTACTTATCTATGTATTTGCTTTGTTGTAGTTTTATTTGAGACCTATGGGTCATTGATGTAAGATCTATTTGTAATTTGAACATGGCTTATATTATGACACTATTTACTTTTCGACTACACATGTATGAAAGAACTGATCCTAGAATACATGTAGAATGCATCTGGTTAGCTCTCTCGTGCAACTGCCTGTGGACTGGAGCGATCGTCACGCTGCTGTTACCTATCTACTTATCTATGTATTTGCTTTGCTGTAGTTTTATTTGAGACCTACGGGTCGTTGATGTAAGATCATTGTAATTCGAACATGGCTTATATTATGATATCGTTTACTTTTTGTCTACACGTGTATGAAAGAACTGATCCTGGTATACATGTGGAATGCATCTGGTTAGCTTATTTGGACCAGGTGTGACAATAATCCATCCTGCAAGTAGCTTAACATTCAATAGCTAGAATTTTAGATATCCCCTATTCAAATTACGACAACAAAATGGAATGGCAGTATAGTACCTTCAGTTGCTAGTTAGGCTTGCGGTGCCGCAAAAATGGCGACTCAACATTCTGGCGAACCCACTCGGTCGCGACGAACTGGCAGGAGGCCATGCTCCGCATGACGTCGATCGGCACGACGAAGATGACCCGACGCCGATCCTGACGAGGGCACTGAGCGCGGCTGGGTCCCGCCCATAGAGTCGCACGATGGTGAAGCCTTTCTCGCGGAGCTTGACCACCACAGTGCTCGGAGGCGGCAGATCGTCGCCGCTTGTTTCACAAGAATTTTTTTATTAATGAATTAATAAAAATAACCATCAATTTTCAAAATTTGTAAAACTAACCCACATTTTGTATGTGCTCACGCCAAGTCTGAATTTTGTTCACGACATCCGCTGACGTGGCTGCTGATATGGCTGCTGACTAGGTATTTTTTAACCTGGAAAAATGAATGAGATGAATGGGAACTGAACTATTGAAATCACAACATCCAGGTTGAGAGCGTTGTGCTCTAACAACTAGGCTGAATAACTTATGTGACAATAACATAATTACTTTATCTTTTATTATTTAAGTGCCCTAGACCGCGTTCAATTCAAATCATAAGTTACAAATGGATGAAAAGATACATGCCGTAGCACAATCAGGCGAAGGCTGCACCTGCATTTTCAGCATTGAGCGCCATTGGTTCAAACAACTAATTAAGCACAACCTGATGACCGATATTGGTTTCTCTTTTGTGTTGGTCAACACAAGATTAAAGAGAGAACTGGCCTCTGGCCAGATGGCTAGCACCTCCAGGTGAGAGGGCTTCCCACTTGGGTTCGATTCCTCTCGGATACAGGTATTTTACTTTCTACATAACGTATCCGGATGAGCTGATCCGTGTGTTAAAAAAACAAGATTAAAGATCAAAGCCTGTTGTTTATCGTGGGATTTCCTGTAGTGGTTGTTCTGTGCAGATAGATCACTACCTACTCTGATCCATTCATACTGATTATCAAGAAGCAAATGTATGTACTTGCTAATCAGAGAATGTTAGTGCAAGGATGGATGAGTGAATTAGCAATGATGTTAAGGACATGAGCGAACTGAAGGAAGAATGAATCCATCTTGTGTACATGGGCATATGCGTGGAAGGATGGATCCATTTGGTTGTTTAAATGTTCCTTGTCGCCAAGACTTACTCGCTCTGTCTTCAAAAGCTTCTCGTTTTGTAGTTCATTTTTTAACTACAAAACGACGAGTTTTTGGAGACAGAGAGAGTATTTTGTATGATGTTCTAAGGACGCGCACTGCTGCTCGCTTTTAAACTCAAAGTTACAGAACGTTCAGAGTTGTAACTAAAACATGTAGATGCATTCCTGCATGTTCCAACTTGCATATATATATATATATCCGTTTATTCAGTCATGCGTGCAGGTTACACCTTTTCATGGATACTGCTCGTATGCAGCGCTTATGTATTACTATAGGCTAATTATAGTGAAAGATGATCTTCACCATCGTCCTGTGTATACATGCATGTGTCTATATTGAGTTGTCGCTCTTAGGCGAAGCGGATGTCGTATGCCGGCGACATGTTGGGGTTGAAGAGCCCGAAGTGTTTCTCGGTGGGTTCCCCGGTCTTCTGGTCCTCGTTGAACATGGCGAAGACGTACGTCTCCAGCGCCTCGTGTTTCTTGGGCGTGCCCTGACCGACGTGATCGATCAACCCTTGGTTGTAGCTCTGCGCGTTCTCCACGCTGGCGCCGAACCCGCCGTCGGACGGCCAGCCGCTCTCGGAGATGACGACACTGACGTTGGGTGCGCCGGCCTTCTCCAGCGCGGCGTAGATGGCGTCCACCATGGCATCGAAGAGGTTCGTGTAGGTCAGCCCGTTGTTGTTGTCCGTCACTGTGGGCCCCTGCCGGAACGTCGCGTAGTTGAGGTTGATGTCGTTGGGGTTGCCCTTGTAGGCGAAGTAGGGGTACACGTTGGCGAGCAGCGGCGCGCCGGTGCTGTCCAGGTACTTCGCGATGTACCCGACGTACTCTTGCCCGAACGCGCCGGCGGACGGCGGATACGAGTTGGTGACGACGTCAAACCTCACCGACGTGGACACCTTGATGTCGCCAAGGCCGGCGGCGGCCAGGGCGGCGTTTAGGTTGCGCATCGCCGGGAGGATGCTCTGCGTCACGTCACCCTGGACCTCATTGCCCACGGCGATGTACTTGATGCTCACGGCGGGGTAGTAGGGCTTCACGTTCTTCTGGACCCACGACGCCGCGCTCGAGGGGTCGGACGCCAACTGGCCGATAACGCCATTGCCGGTGTCGAGGATGAGGCCGATGCCGGAGTTGCGCAGGGCGTTGAGGATTGCCGGGTTGGGGTCGTCGTAAAGGCGCATTCCCTTGATGCCCTTGGAATTGTAGAGCTGCACCACTTGGCTCGGGGACGGGAGGTTGTCGCCCAACGTGCCATAGCAGACGCCGATGGATTGCACCCCTGCATGGTATTTTTTTTTTTCAGATGATGAGACACGAAATGGATGAGGTCTGAGTGCTTAATTTAGCTGTTAATTACTGCTTATAACAAGGGGACATGCATCTTAATTTTTTTCCTTTCAAAATTATAATATATCTAACAATTTCCGCCTGCTGTCCATTCGAAATTAACAACAAAAAAGAAGAACCAGCTGTTCATACGTGCATGCATACAGAACACCGAGAGGGAATAACACAGTGAACCATGAGTACCTATGGGAACAGAAGCAAATGCTCCAATGATCACAGCAACTGCAAGCATGGAAGCAACTCGTCGCCTCGCCATGGTTCACTTCTCCCAGCAAAGATCTAAGTGTTGTTGTCGAATGCTATGTACAGATGATGTCTCTGAGTACGCAAGAGCATGCACCCCTTTTTATACAAGTTGTTTAATTCAGCGGCGGCACTGTTACTAAGTTGGATCTGTCTAGATTCCAAGTGTCTCAAATTAGACAAATTTTCACCTGATCTTAATTGACCAGATAATCTCTACCATTAATAATTAAATCCTTATTATTAATCATTAATCCATATAATTAACAATTATTTCTATGATCTATACATTAATGAAGTCATTTTTTATTATTTATAAATAACACAATTCTTAAAGAGTGATAGCTTCGGACGTAGATTTAGTCATCATATGTTTGTAAACGATAGAACTACCGCAAATGCTAATCTGAAAAGGACATAGTGGAATGATATTGGAATTCAGACTTTTGCGGCGCACGCAGACAATATAGCAACCTTCTACCTAAATCAGCACAAATTATTATACAGAAGCACTGCTCATTGCACCACTAAATTTTTTACTTCCTCTATTTCAAAATACTTGACACTAGTTAGTTTAATTTTGAACTAACCAACACGTCAAATAATTCAGAACGGACGGGATACATATATATTCTTCCAAGTTGAGAAGTAATGCATCTGCTGGAAGTTATGCAATAGAAACATTATTTCTAACAGGATAATCTAAACTTCAGTCAAAAAAAAACCGCAACCACGTACCTGCAACAATGGTGGCAAAAACTCCAATGACTAGTGCCCATGCAAGCACAGGAGAAACGCCTTGCGCAAATGCCATCTTACTACTGCTTTCTAAGATCTAAGAGGCTAAGGTGGTATGACTTGTATTGCAATATGCAAACAAGGCACCAACACCCCTTGATTTATATACTCGTGTTGTGGTGCTGCCCTCATTGGTAGGTGGCCGTGACTCGTGATTAGTTGTTAAAATTAACTAATGTAGCTAGACAAGGCATGTATCCTTGTTCAAAACCAACCTGTATGTTTTACTGGACGTGCATAAATTACAATAGGATATGCAAATTTTTAAGGCAGTACATTTATTTTTACAGCGTCTACTTCCTTTTTTATGCTCTGGATTTAAATGCACATGGATAATCCAACATCTGCCACTAAGATCCCAAACTGCCAACTACGGGGCTTTGATGTATTCCACCTCGATATTTGCCGAAACTAAATGTGCCATTAAGAATATGAATAGGATCAAAGTCTGGCAATTGTGAGATTTTGACATATATATATATATATATATATATATATATATATATATATATATATATATATATATATATATACACACACACACATATATGCCACCTCAACTTGCCATTCCCAAAATAAAATATTGGAATTTGTATAGTTGGTGATTATTAAGTTACAGTGTATACATGTGCATGTGCTACCTCAAAGTTGTCATTTCAAGATATATCAGGGGTATAGAGTTGGACATTGTGAAGTTTTGATAAGTACCACCTCATCACTTAATTACAGTAGAGGTTCTATCACATCTAGAAACAAAAGAACGACGCAAAGTTTCCTATAAAATTAATTGGGCTCACTATCATCTTATCTGGATTGAACAACCCAAACTTCACCGTGAATGACCATGTATGCCTATTTCAAAGCTCGTGCTGGATTACCTGTTGTGGGCTTACACCGCGAGTTGGATTCATGTGTTGCCATCTGGGCCCATGGTCGATCTCGAACTTGTGGGCTGGTAAGCGCCAAACTTGCAAAATGGGTACTCCGTATTTCAAAACGTGCATGTCGGCCCATTAATCCGTGACTCGTGCATAGAATTATCAAATCAAATTGACCTCAAATCAAAGGGGAAAATCCCAACGCTCGAGAGCACAAATGAAGGAAATCGAAATATGGAGTATATTAAAAAAAAGTTCCATATCTTGAGAGTACACATTTTGGTTGCAGATAAACGCAAGTAAAGATGCGCATTTTTGATAACTAACGAATCGGAGGTCATACAAGACCACTCTACCGTCTGCTACGCTTGGTCAACATTTGTGATAAGCAATTTGAACCAAAACCAGGCATTGAGCACCTAGGTGCTAATGTTGAGAAGCAGCACCCAACCGGCAGCGAGAACAACATGATGACGAGGGCCACTGTCGACTGTCGGAGTCGGCAGATCTCCTGACACTACTAAAGTGTTGAAGGAGTTTGTAGTTCGGTGTGGGCGCGCGGAGACTCAAGAAGGTGAATCACGATTGGACACGAGAGACTCAGTGGTTTACGTGGTTCGGGCCGCCTGAGCGTAATACCCTACTCCACGGGTGTGTGTGTGTTGTATTAGCTTGTGTGCCTAGAATGTTCGAGAGCTCTTCGTGTATCGTCGGTTTGTCCTTTTATAGTACAAGGACAAACCGTTACAAGTTAGCCTGGACCGACATGTGGCCCCGGCGGTTACTAGTATTGATACACGATTAATTGCTGTTAATAACCCTGTAACGGGCCCCGACAGTGCCATTACAGGTGTTAAGATTATCCATGGAATTAATGTCAATTAATCGGGTCTTGAAGTCCGCGGCTATCCTTTGACGATCCGGAGTCGTTACAACGTCTTCCGGAGGTTTGAGGCGGCCAGCTCCGACGTTTGGACACGTGGCAGCTCCGGAGCTTGCTTGTGGGAAGCGGGAAGCTCCGGGGTGGCCTGGCACGTGTCAAGTCCGGAGCTTCTCTCGGTCTGGGGTTAAGTCCGGAGGCGCCGTTTCGGTACTTAGCCCGGAGCTTCACCCTTGTGGGTAGTAGCTCCGGTCTGGTAGTACACGTGGCAACCTAGGGGTTAACCATGTTGGAGAAGCAGGTCCGGTTATGTCTGACAAGTGGGCCTCTGAGGGTCTTCAATTTGAGTAGACGTCCTTCCCTTGAGATCTTCGTAACCTCAGGGGGTGTATGGTTTTTAGGGTACCGACAGTGGCCCCCTGGACCTACCTCCGGGGAAAGCCACCGGGGTGAAGTCATTCCGTCGGAGGTGGGTCCATACTCACGACTCTTGAACTGGGTCTTCAAGGGTCTTCGGAGGTGCCGTTGGCGGGGCTTTACGGTTAAATCACGACGCGTGGCGCACCTCAGGCGTCAGATAAGATCTTTGACGTGTGGATCTCTCGCAATTGAAGGTCGCCGGTTCCCGATACGAAAACCGTATCGGTTCCGCGCGCCTTGTCAGTTCGCCGCCTTTGGGTTTCCCGCCTCGTGATGACAACTGTTCGCCTGGGTAAGAACCTCGACTTGATCGTCAGGGTGGTCCCGGGCCCTCTTGTCATCGGCAGGGTTGAATTCTTGAGTAGTATCCTTGACTCTCCTGCAGTTTCCATCCAAGCGTTGCGAGGGCTTACTTAAGAAGGAAAGCGCACCGTCGGGAGTTCTTTACGCTTCCCATCTGTTCTTGCGCTCAAACTCCCGACTTGTACTTTGCTCCTCTTCTCTTGCCTAGCTGTGCTGCGATGGAGTTAGGTCTGCGTGAGAGTCACTTGAGGATGGACAGCGATCTGAAGAAGGTTCGGGCCCTCATGGGGTGGTCTTCGGACTTCTTCAACCACTCGGTCCGCGCCGGCGGAGAGCTCCCCTTTAAAAAGGAGCACTCTGGCGAGATGGTGTACTTTTCCTCATACGCCATGGTGGGGCTGATCCCACCGTTTTCTTCTTTCTTCTTGATGCTGCTGGACTTCTATGGTCTGCAACTGTACCACCTTGGCCCTCACTCCATTCTCCTTGTGTCCATCTTTGTCCACTTCTGCGAGATGTGGGTGGGCATCCCTCCCTGCATCGAGCTCTTCCGAACCTTCTTCACCGTCCAAACCACCGGCCGAAGCGATGAGTATCTTGGCTTCTACTACTTCATGAAGCGCAAGAAGTGCCCATTCAAGTACCTCCGGTCATTCCCTTCCGGGAAGTGGGATGACTGGAAGAAAGATTGGGTAGTCGTCCGGGTGGAGGAGCATGAGCGGTTGGAGTTGCCAGACGGTCTGCCCGGCATTGACACGTCGGTATGGAGCGAAGTTCCGGTGCTGACGGAAGCTTTCGACCCTGTCCTGACCAGGATCCGCCAATGTGTGGAGGGAGGATTGACTCCCCAGACGGTGTTCTGCAACTTCCTGTCCAACAGGTGGGCGCCGCTGAAGAGGAGGGAGAAGCTCGCCTGGGCCCTCAACAGCGTGATGGACGAGGACCGGGTTGAGACCGGGTTGAAGTCCAGCATGGTGGGGAAGACCTTGGAGTTTCATCTCAAGAAATTCCAGCACGGCATCGACGTTGACGGAGATTACTTGACTCCGCCACCGGCTTTCCTCCCTCTGAACGTGGAAGTTGAGTTCAGCAGGGAGCTCCGGCGGAAGATGCCCGCGCTTGACGACCTTGGTGTCGTCGAGAGAAGATCAACCACCAGGTTGACGATCCCCGGGTTGTCCGGAGACGGCTCCGCCCCTGTCCCACAGCCAAGAGCTGAGGTCATCGGCAAGGGCAAGGAGCTGGCGGAGGAGCCGGAGAGCCGGAAGAGAAAGCTGCGACATGCTGACGGAAGGTCCGTCGGGCCTGCCACTTCCACCCCAGTTTCCCCTCCTCAGGAAGGAAGATCCTCCGCCGCCGTGGCGAATGTCCCCGTGGTGGGGTCCTCCCGGAACGTTACTGTTCCGGCGGTGGGGTCCTCCCGGAGTGCGACTGTCCCCGTGGTGGATCCCTCCCGTGGTGCTAGCTCCGGGCGTGCGACTCCGGCATCTGGAGCAGTGAGGGCCTCCAGGTCCAGGAGTTCCTCCCGATCAGGGAGAGCTCCGACCCGGGAAACGCCCGCGGCTGTGGCAAGTCCTGGGAGTCCTCCCAGAGCTCCTACGCCGACCGTGGCCAGCCCGGATCGTCCGGGAAAGAGGTTCCGCGCAAGCTGGTGCGTGAGCCTCCCAAGGTAATTTTTCTTTTTTACCTCGATTAACTTTTTAATTGTAGCATCTGTTTGCTCAATTTCTTCGTTCTTCATCTGCAGCGTTCCTAAGAAGGGGAGTGAAGCTCCACCCCCAGCCACAGGGTCCGAGGCTGCGAGGGCTTCTGCTCCAGCCCCGGTGCCGCCCCAAGCGGAGGCTGCGACAGCTCCGGCGCCGGCTGTCGTGGTCATGGACCTCGACTCGTCTCCGGAAGTTCCCGTGGTAGCGCCGGACCACGGGAATGAAGATGCGCCAGCGGCACCCGTCTCGGAAGTGGAAGCTCCGGGTCCTGGTGCTGCAGTAGTAGAAACTCCGATTGTTGAGTCGGAGGAAGTAGCAGTCCCGGCTTCAGAGCCGGAAAATGCTGAAGCCCCGGCGATTGAGCCGGAGGTGGCTGAAGCCCCGGCATGTGGGCCGGAAGTTGAAGTAGTTCCGGCAGTTGAGCCGGTTACTTCTGAAGCTCCGGTCGCAGAGCCGGTGATTGTTGGAGCGCCAGCCGCAGAGCCGGCGGCTGAAGAGGCGAGGGAGCTTGAGCCTCCCTCAGAAGAAGTGTCCCGGCCGGAGCCAGTGGAGGCGACGACGTCGATGGTACCTGTGGCAGAGCCAGAGTGCCTGAACGAAGTCGCCGGCCCCCAGCCTGAGGGGGCAAATGAAGACTTGGTGGCGGGACCTCCTTCGATGGCGACTGAGGCCATCCCGGAGGAGGGCCCTAGCGCTTTGGAAGCTCGGGGTTCCACTCTCGTAGAGTGGTACCCAATTTTTGTAAGTGAAGACCCGCTGGAACCAGCGGAAGAGATCCCAGCAGGTCCGGAGCCCATCCCGCTGTCGATGTCCATCGACAACGCCTGCTCCAGTATACGTCAGGTCCAACTGGCCTTCTTCCACGACAGCAAGGCTCTTGAAGAGGAGCGCCAAACCCTTAGGCGGTGGCGTAATCGGCTCCACTTCGAGACTAAGCTGGCACAGTCGAGGCTTGCGGATGACAAGGAATGGATCAGGCGGGAGAAGATCCGCCTGGAGCTCTGGGGTGAACTGCTGGACGAGAGGGAGAGCATGACTCACGCCCTCGACGCTCAATCCCGGGAGTTCCATGACCAAGCCAAGGCTGCTAACGACGCGGCCAATGCTCGGTTTGATCAGCTCGAGGCCATCAGCACCACACTCATCAAGCGCTGAGAGGCACTTGAAGGGAGGGAAAGACGGCTCGAGGATGAGGAGCAAAAACTCCTAGAGCTACGGGATGACGTCTTGCGACGGGAAGAAGAGCTCGCGAAGAAAACAGCTCTGGCGGACAAGGGCCTCGAGGAGCGCGCTAAGAAATTGGAAGAGCGCTGCCTCGAGGAGGAGGAGAAGACCTGGGTGCGGGGGCAGGAACTCTACGAATACGAGTGTGCCCTTGTCGCCCGGGAGAAGAAAGTGGAGGCTAGGGAGAAGGACCTGGTCGACCGCCGGAACAAGATCCACCTCCGGGAGGAGGAGCTCGGAAGACTTGAGAAGCGGGTTGCTGCGAAGATCCAGCAAAACGCCAAAGAAGTTGAGCGCCTCGCCCGCGAGAATTCGGAGCTGACGGCGGCCCGAAGATCCCTGGAAGAGATGAAGAACTTGAGGAAGGCGGACTCCCTGCAGATTTGGGAGTTCCTGGGCAAGGCCGACGACGCGCTGACGCCGATGGGTTTCAGCCCCGTGCACCCGGATGATCCGGAGCCGGAGCCGGACCTCGCGTTGCAAGCGTTGAGCGCCGCAGGAAGCAAGCTCTCCAAGGTGGGCGACGTTATCGCGACCAGCTGGAGGTCGAGGGGCAATCCCTGGCTAGGAACGTCGCAGAATATGTGTTTACATGCTACACCAGCCGGAACCCTCGATTTCCTCTGGACCCGGTGCTTGAAGGCCCCGTCGAAGGAGAAGGCGAAGCTACCCGAGCCCGCGTGTCGGAGGTCGCCCAGAAAGTCGCCGAGTTCTTCCATAGGGTCTAGGACCATCTCTTTTAGCCTTTACTTGTATCTTCTCTTCTTCCTCAATTTTGTAATCCCTTGTCTCCAGATGTAATCTCCGGTCTTCAGATGAAATGAAATCCCCAATTTTTTGCGAATTTCATTTTTTGTCTTTTGTCTTCAACATCTTTATCTTCACTTGGCCCCCTGGTAGATGTGCACAATTTGATTGTGGACATGTACCAAAAGGATGTTGAGTTTTGTTGAAGACGAATTTGCTTCGAACTTGTGGAATTTAGGTCCGAAGTTTTTGATAGTGAAGGTCCCCTGAAGTTGTCGGAGCTTAGAAGCTCCGGCACTGTCCATCGCTGGAGCTTAGTAGCTCCGGCAATAGCCTCTATCAACACGTTGAGCGTCGATGGTTAATACTCCAAGGTGTCGGAGCTTAGCAGCTCCGGCAATGACCTTTGCCACACTTGGTTTGTTGGCAACAGACTCCAGTGACGGGGTCTTCTCACCATCTTTTAGTCAACGCCGACGCTTGACGCCCTGGTGGGAGTCGGAACTTGTTTAGCTCCGTTTTTTCTCCATCAACGCAAGGTTCATTTTTCCTGCACACTTAAGCCAAGAAAAATAGTAAAATTCGTTCCTTGTCTATAACTTCGTCGCGGCTTACGGTTCTTAAGAAAATTTTAAGTTTAACACGATTTTTAATACGACTGGATGAATTGTCTTTTCTTTTAGATCCAATTGTCCATGGACCCACCTTACTTCGGCCTGCCGAGATGTAGGTAGAGTGGCGTACTTAGGGTGCTTGACCAGGCTAAGTCGATAGCGCACTCCGGCCCTAGAATGGCTTGGTGGCTTTCAGGCGAGTTGGCCACAGACGATATTTAAATCCAAAAAATCTGACAATTCAACTCGAATCGTATGTAAACCGGTCAAACTAGAACTTCTTAAGAATTGCACGTTTCTGTTATAGACAAGAAAGAGAAAAATAAAAATGTCGAGCCTATGCAAAGATGAATGCACGTGGAGTCTATTTCACATGAAGATGTCTTTCATTATAGGTCCTGGGTACAGGGGAAACAAGTACACTCTTAGGGTACGGAACCAGGCTAAGTGTGTTTGGTTTCTCGTTTGACCCAGGGTAGTTAGCCACACTTTTAGTCCAGAGACTGTGTCAAGTGTTGCATGAGCTTTTCAAACCTTTCGGGAAAGGTCCGGCTGCTCTCCCGGAGGAACTACCCGACTCTGTACAATGACTCTATAACATACATTTCAAGTTGCTTAAGACTCACCTCCGTGAAATTAAGTGTAGAACTTACGGAGGTGCTCGATGTTCCAAGGATTTGGGAGAGGTGTCCCATCCTCGGTAGCCAAGCGAACGCTTCCGGGACGGGATACTTTGATCACTCGAAAGGGCCCTTCCCAGCCGGGGGATAGTTTGTTTTGCCCTTCTCTGGATAGTATTCTCCGTAGCACCAGATCGCCTTCCTCGAGCTGTCGGTTGTGTACATGCCGCTGGTGATAGCGCCGTAGAGCTTGGCGGTATCGGGCATTCCGAACAGCTGCTTGGCACCTTCCCTCCTCGAGGAGGTCTAGGTCTTCGCGCCGGAGCTGGTCCTGCGCGGCTTCGTCGAAGGTCCGGACTCGGAGGGAACCCAAGGTGATTTCCGGAGGAAGGATCGCTTCAGCTCCGTACACCAGGAAGAAGGGTGTTTCTCCGGTTGCCCGACTTGGAGAAGTCCTGTTGGCCCATAGAGTGGGCGGAAGCTCTTCGATCCAATTGGCTCCGTGCTTTTTCAAGCGCTCATAAGTGCGTGTTTTGAGTCCTTTAAGGATCTCTGCGTTTGCTCTCTCGGCTTGTCCATTGCTGGCAGGATGAGCTACGGAAGCGTAGCAAACTTGTATGCCGAGGTCTTCGCAATATCCTTGAAATGCGGAGCTTGTGAATTGAGTCCCATTATCAGTGATGATTTTATTTGGGACTCCGAATCTGCTCATGATGGATTGTAGAAAATTGATTGCAGATTGTTTGTTGATCGTCACAACGGGAGTAGCTTCCGGCCACTTGGTGAACTTGTCGATGGCGACGTACAGGAACTTGTAACCTCCAACGGCTCTTGGGAAGGGTCCCAAGATGTCCATCCCCCACACAGCGAAAGGCCATGTAGGAGGTATCATTTGTAAGGACTGAGCGGGTGTATGAATTTGCTTTGCATGAAATTGGCATGCTTTGCATTTCTTCACCAGCTCAGTGGCATCCTGGAGCGCTGTAGGCCAGTAGAAGCTGTGCCGAAAGGCTTTTCCGACCAGCGTGCGGGAAGATGCGTGGTTCCCACACTCGCCTCCATGGATTTCTGCGAGAAGCTCGCAGCCTTCTTCCCTTGTGATGCACCGCATTAGGATGTCGTTGGCACCGCGCCGGTAGAGATCCCCTTCTTTCAACGTGTATCTTTTAGCCAATCTGACTACCCGGTCAGCGGATACATCATCGTCAGGAAGGATGTTGTCTTTCAAGTAGTTTCGGATCTCCGAGATCCATGCATCGGAACTGACTTGAGCATTTGAGTCTTGCGTGCTGGGTTGCTCGGAGCTTCCGGCAGCACCTACGACCCTTGATGGCTGCCATGGTAACAGGGCCATCGGGACCGTCAGCTTCGGGATGCTGATCTCGCCCCCTTCGTTCAGTTCGGCAGGCTGAACTGTGGGTTTTGACAACCTCCGGACAAAGGTTCCGTCAGGAGACGGAGCTCCAGTTGACGCCTTGGTCGAGAGTTTATCAGCTTCAGCGTTGTGAGCACGCTGAACATGGCGAAGATCAAGGACTTCGAAGTCCTTCTGAAGCCTCTGGGCTTCAAGGAGGTAAGCAGCTAGCTGGAGATTATTGCAGGAGCATTCACCCTTCACCTGCTTGATGACAAGTTGTGAATCTCCTTTGACCAGCAATTGCTTGACACCGTATGATAGTGCCACCTTTAATCCATAGATGAGTGCTTCGTACTCCGCCATGTTGTTGGTTGCCTTGAAGTCAAGGTGTACCATGTATTTCACCTTCTCCCCAGTTGGTGCAAGGAGAAGGATTCCAGCTCCGGCTCTCTGCTTCTGCATGGAGCCGTTGAAATAAAGGGTCCAGTGAGGCTTAGTGAAGGTTGGAACTTGAGGTTCCGTCTTCTGCTCGCTGGGGCCCCCAGGGTTTAATGGAGAGGGAGTCCATTCTGCCACGAAATCTGCCAACGCTTGACTCTTGATTGCTTGTCTCGGAATGAATTCAAGATCGAATTCAGCCAATTCCGCTGCCCACTTTGCAATATTCCCAGTTGAATTGGGATTATGCAAGATCGCTCGAAGTGGATATGAGGTCACCACCGAGACTTTGTGAGCTTGGAAATAGTGTCGAAGCTTCCTTGAGGCAATAAGAACTGCATAAAGCAGTTTATGCACCTCTAGGTATCGAGTCTTGACATCATGTAACACTTCACTGATGAAGTATACTGGGCGTTGAATGGTCCGGACCCTCCCGGAGGGGTCCGGAGCTTCCTCTTCATTGATCCGGACCCTCTCGGAGGGGTCCAGACTCTCTTCGGGGACCTCCGGGTTCTGGGTGGAGGAACCCGGAGCTTCTTCAGAAATGACCTGGACCCTCTTAGAGGGGTCCGGGTCCTCTGAAGTGGCTTCTTGTGGGTTTGAGTCTGGGAGCTGGGACCCAAACTCGCTTTCAGGAACCTCCGGACCCTCCCGAAGGGGTCTGGATTCCTGAGTATTAAGTAGTTCCGGTCTCTCCGCAACCAGAACCATACTAACGACTTCGTCAGTAGCTGAAATGTAAAGCAACAAAGGCTCACCAGGGTTCGGAGCTACCAGGACTGGTAGGGTGGTGAGGAACTCTTTCAGCTCCTGGAATGCCTTCTCTGCTTCTTCAGACCACTGGAATGGTCCGGACTTCCTCAGTAACTTGAAGAAGGGAAGTGCCCTTTCCGCCAGTCTTGAAATGAACCGGCTGAGGGCTGCTAGACATCCAGTTAATTTTTGGACGTCTTTGATGCGGGTTGGTGGCCGCATGTCTTCAATGGCTTTTATCTTCGCCGGATTAGCCTCTATGCCCCGGTGACTTACCAGGAAACCAAGAAGCTTTCCGGAACTAACCCCGAAGACGCACTTGTCTGGGTTTAGCTTCGTGCGGGTGGCCCGCAGCTTGTCGAAGACAGCCTGCAAGGTGTCCAAGAGGGACTCCTTGTTTTTGACTTTGACCACGATGTCATCGACGTACACTTCCACTATGTCTCTGATGAGTTCTTCGAAAGTTTTGTACATAGCTCGTACAAAAGTTGAAGCTGCATTCTTGAGACCAAACGGCATGGCTGTGTAACAATACAATCCATCCACTGTGATGAATGAAGTATGCTCTTCATCCTCCCTAGACATCCTGATTTGATGATATCCAGAATATGCGTCTAGAAAACACAGTAACTCGCACCCGGAGGTGGAATCCACTATCTGATCTATTCTAGGTAGTGGGAATGGATCTTTTGGACATGCCTTATTCAGTGTGGTGTAGTCGATGCACATCCGAAGTTTCCCGCCGGCCTTGGGCACAACGACTGGGTTTGCCAGCCATTTTGGATGGTAGACTTCTCGGATAAATCCAGCTTCGAGCAACTTCTTCACTTCTTGTCGGATGAAGTTTTGTCGCTCTACAGATTGTTTCCGAGGTTTCTGATGCACAGGCCGAGCGTCGGGGTAAATCTTCAGATTGTGCTCAATCACTTCCCTGGGGATCCCAGGCATTTGTGACGGTTGCCAAGCAAATACGTCAACGTTAGCCCAGAGGAAAGTGATGAGCGCGAGTTCCTATTTGTCATTCAACCCACCCGATATGCGGGTGGTTTGAGTGACATCGGAACCAATTTGGACGACTTTGACGGGGATGTCGGTGTCGCCGCTTGGCTGCACACGGGGAGCAGAGGTTGAGCCTCGTTGCCGAATGCTCGGGGGTTTTGGAGCTTGTCCCTATCTGGAGTCCTCCTCTTGCGCAGTGGTGAGTGCATGGAGCTCCTCCAGAGCAGTTACTCCGACGGTGCGATCTCCACGAATCCGGAGAACGCCTGCTGGTGTTGGCATCTTCAACACCAAGTATCCATAATGAGCAGCTGCCATAAATTTGTATAGGGCAGGTCTACCCAAGATGGCGTTGAATGGTAAGTTGATCTGAGCGACGTCGAAGACCAACTTCTCGGTGCGGTACTTCTCCCGTGTCCCGAAGGTAACGGGGAGAATTATAGCTCCGAGTGGGGTAATGGCCCCCGGACCTACTCCGGAGAATGGTCGTGAGGGCTGAAGATCCGAAGGTCGAAGCTGAAGTTTGGTAAAAGCTTCAAAGCTTATAAGGTTCAGCCCCGAACCTCCATCCACCATAACATGATGGAGCTGGATGTTGTTGGTGGTGGGAGATACCATCAAGGGTAATTGGCCAGCTCCGACCATGCTTTGAGGACAGTCCGAAGCATCAAAAGTGATGGGTGTGTCCATCCACTTTCGATGTGGCTCCGGTCTAGCTGTAGGAGCTACAGCAGCCATATCCCGTCGCATAGTCTTGATAACACGATGAGAAGTGATGTCCCATGATCCACCAAAGATGGTGTTCATGGTTTTCCGACGCTCGTTGTCGGAGACGTCGGAGTCATCGTCGACGGAGGTGTAGACAGCTTTCAGGACCTTTTTGGGGTCCTAAAACCCTAATTCCTCTTCAGCCGGAGCTTCGTCAACCTTCTGTTTTCCCTCCCTCTGTCGGAAAGGAGACCCTTCCCGGCGCTTGTTGTAGCGCTCGGCAAGGTTTTGGACCTCCCGGCAGTCTTCCAGCCTGTGGCTGCCCGTTTTGTGAATGGGGCACCACATTTTGGATTTGCCGCCGTCTTCGGAAGACGGTCGAGGTCGCTTCTCGGGACGTGGCCCCAGGCCACCCGGAGTTGCAGTGGCTGCAACGTTGGATGTGCCGGCTGACGGCTTCTTCTTGCCGTTGGTCTTCTTTTTCTTCTTGCCACTCCCGGAGGTAGCGGCTTCTTCTTTGGAGGATTTTTTATGATCCTCCAAGGCTGGTTTGGAGTGCATTTCACGGCCCTCCGCAGCTCTAGCACATTTGTCAGCCAAGCTGAAGAGCTCCGTGACGCTGGTGATCTCTTTGATCGCCAACTTCTCCAACATCTTCTTGTCTCGTACACCCTGTCTGAATGCCACAATGACAGAAGCGATTGAGATAGAAGGGATTGTGTTACGTACCTGAGAGAACCTCTGGATGAATGACCGCAAAGATTCTCCCCCTTTTTGCACGACCGCAAAAAGGTCCAGTTCAGTGCCCGGTCGGGTGTATGAACTCCCGAAGTTGGTAGTGAACTGACGGCACAACTCCTCCCAACTGTCAATAGAGTTGGGTGGAAGGCTCATAAACCAGGACCTAGCGGTCCCAGTTAAGGCCACTGGAAAGTAGTTGGCCATTACGGCCTCGTTTCCTCCAGCTGCTAAGATTGCAGTGGAGTATATCTGCAGAAATTCTACGGGGTTGACAGTCCCGTCGAATTTTTCCGGCAAGTGTGGCCGGAACTTCTGTGGCCATCTAACCATGCGCAGGTGCATGGCTAGGGCGGAACAGTCTCCTCCTACTCCTTCCAGAGTAGAAAGGTCTTGAGCATCCCGTCTTTCTTGAGCTCGCTCGATATGGACACGGCCATCCTGTTGGCGGTATCGGCGATCAAGCTCCGCCCGGAGGTCGTGTGTCGAAAGCCGAGATGCCGTATGGGTGCGTCGTCTTCGGTTGTTGGAGACATGTGGACCAAGTCTTCCTGACAACGTCCGTCGCTGCGACGGGGCTTGCCCTGAAGGAGGAGGACCCTGGTTGTTGAGTCGTTCGGCCGCTGCTGCGACCAAATGCTCAACATCAGCCCTCCATTGCTCCATAGCATCTTGAGATGCATCCGGAGGTGGTGGTCGCTGGAGAAGAGCACGCGCTGCATGGAGCGCGTGTTCTGGGTTGTCACGACTTGCCGGCGCAGTATGTGACGCCGGCGCACCATCATGTTGTCCGGCACGTCTTGCCGGAGAAGATGGTGGTGGTGGGAGTGTGACTCCTGCTGGTGCTGAGGCTCCTGCTGGTGGCTGCATGTTGGAGGGATTGCCTCCGATAGCCTGAGCAGCAGGTTGCCCGTTGGATGATCCAGCCGCAGAATTCACCATTCTTGAAAATCTCAGGCGCCCCTTCCTGGCGCGCCAACTGTCGACTGTCGGAGTCGGCAGATCTCCTGACACTACTAAAGTGTTGAAGGAGTTTGTAGTTCGGTGTGGGCGCGCGGAGACTCAAGAAGGTGAATCACGATTGGACACGAGAGACTCAGTGGTTTACGTGGTTCGGGCCGCCTGAGCGTAATACCCTACTCCACGGGTGTGTGTGTGTGTTGTATTAGCTTGTGTGCCTGAGAATGTTCGAGAGCTCTTCATGTATCGTCGGTTTGTCCTTTTATAGTACAAGGACAAACCGTTACAAGTTAGCCTGGCCCGACATGTGGCCCCGGCGGTTACTAGTATTGATACACGATTAATTGCTGTTAATAACCCTATAACGGGCCCCGACAGTGCCGTTACAAGTGTTAAGATTATCCATGGAATTAATGACAATTAATCGGGTCTTGAAGTCCGCGGCTATCCTTTGACGATCCGGAGTCGTTACAACGTCTTCCAGAGGTTTGAGGCGGCCAGCTCCGACGTTTGGACACGTGGCAGCTCCGGAGCTTGCTTGTGGGAAGCGGGAAGCTCCGGGGTGGCCTGGCACGTGTCAAGTCCGGAGCTTCTCTCGGTCTGGGGTTAAGTTCGGAGGCGCCGTTTCGGTACTTAGCCCGGAGCTTCACCCTTGTGGGTAGTAGCTCCGGTCTGGCAGTACACGTGGCAACCTAGGGGTTAACCATGTTGGAGAAGCAGGTCCGGTTATGTCTGACAAGTGGGCCTCCGAGGGTCTTCAATTTGAGTAGACGTCCTTCCCTTGAGATCTTCGTAACCTCAGGGGGTGTATGGTTTTTAGGGTACCGACAGCCACCTAGAACGTAGCGACCAAGCCTATGGCGATTCTATATCTTCCGAGGTGAAACGGCCCCGGATGAAGGATTTGCAGGCCGTCGTTACACAGAAGAAGTTTTGTAATGTGTAGGCGATGTACAAGTCTAGCATTGTGATGGACACCATTGCTTGGAACACCACTTGTGGCTCCCAGTGACTGTCATCAACAACATACTTATATAATTAAGATTGAAAACTTCAATATCAAAGAAAAAAAGAAGAGGGAATTACAATCTGGAGATGAAAAATCAGGCACTGTGAGGGCCATGACGAACGCCACTAACACAGAGAGCCAAACGACGTTCAGGAGCACCTCCTGCTTTTTCACACAGAGCCAAACATGCGAGAACGGCATCGCCCCATTCCTGGAGAATGCATAACTGTAACACCCTGGAATTCAAAAACTTGTAATCAAGATTTCCAATCATATTAACGTATGATCTTGCATTTTGGTGTGAAAATTTGAATTCAAAACGAGTAGAATTCATTGTAATTTGAAATTGAAATCAAAACAAAAGAAAAATAAAATAAAAATGAAAAACCGCCTAGGCTGAAATCCCGCCGTAGCCCACCTCTCTACGCGAGCCCAGCCCGCGCTGAGCTTACCGTCTGGGATGGGAAGGTCCGGTGTTGTTGTACACGTGTCAGTACCGGAGCTTCCCTCTGTCGGGGGTTAGGTACAGGGGTGCCGCATAGGTATTTAGCCTGGAGCTATCCCATGTGTGGGATGTAGCTCTGGTTATAGGATACACGTGGCAGCACTGGGACTAACCATAGAAGGGAGGCAGGTCCGGTTCTGTATGACACGTGGGGTCTTCGAAGGTCTTCAACTCAGACAGGTGAAGTTCCTTTGCTCTTTTTGCAGTCTCAAAGGGTATTCGGTACGCAGGGTATCGACAGTGGCCCCCTGGCGCCACTTCTGGGAGAGACCTTTTGGATGAAGTCGTTCTGTCGGAGGTGGGTCCATCCTTCGGTTTTTGAGCCGTGTCTTCAAGGGTCTCTGGATGTGCCGTTGGCGGTAGTTCGTAGTTAAACCATCGCCGCGTGGCATATCCAGGATGCGGCAGGTGGTATCTGAGCGTGCGGATCTCACGCAATTGAAGGTCACTGGTTCCCGATACGAAAACCAGATCAGTTCTGTGCGCCCTGTCAGGACGCCGCCCTCGGGCTTCCCGCCTCTCATGATGACAACTGTTCGCTTGGGGTAAGGACCTCGACTTGATCATCGGGGTGGCCTCGGTCCCGCTTGTCATTGGCAGGGTGAAGTTTTTGAACTGTATCGTCGGCTCGTCTGCAGTTTCCATCCAAGCGTTGCGGGAGCTTACTTAAAAAGAAAAGTGCGCACCGTTTAGGAATTCTTTACGCCTTCACTTGAACTTGCGCTCGAATCCTACAAACTTTTGCTTGCTTTTCATCTCTCGCCCCACTGTACTGCGATGAAGTTGGGACTCCCCAAGAGCCGCATTGGGAGCAAGAAGGAGTTGTCTAGGGTCTGGACCTACATGGGTTGGTCCAGTGACTCCTTCAACAAAGACATTTGCCGTGGCAAGCTTCCCTTCGAGAAGGAGCGAGCCGGAGATATGGTGTACTTCCTTGGGTATGCCATGGCGGGTTTGATCTCGCCTTTCTCCACTTTCTTTCTGATGCTGCTTGATTTCTATGGTCTGCAGCTCCACCATCTCGGCCCCCACTCAATCTTGCTGGTGGCGACTTTCGTCCACTTTTGCGAGATGTGGGTGGGAGTTCCCCCTTGTGTGGAGTTGTTCCGGACTTTCTTCACTGTCCACCCCACCAGGAAGAGTGATGAGTTCATCAGTTTCTACTACTTCGTGAAGCGGAAAAACTCCCCCCTCAAGTACTTGAGGTCCTTTCCTTCCGGCAAGTGGGACGACTTGAAGAAAGACTGGGTGGTCATCACCATCGAGGGACACGAGAGGCTAGAACTGCGCGAAGGCCTCCCCCACGTCGACACCAACATTTGGAGTGACATGCCGGAGCTATCGAGGGAGTACATTCCCATTCTGGATAGAATCTAGGAGTGTGTCGACGGCGGGGTGACCCCTCAGATGGTCTTCGGCAACTTCTTGACAAACAGGTGGGCCCCGCTGAAGGCTAGGGGGCAACCTGCCTGGGCTTTCAACAGTGAGATGGATACCAACCGCATCGAGGTTGGTTCGAGCACCAACTTGACCGGTGAAGCCTTGAAGACCCATCTCAAGAAGTTCCATCCTGGAAACATTGGCCCTGGCGATGTGTCTCCATCGGCGGCCTTCCTTCCTCTGAATATGATACCTGAGGAGTGCAGAGAGCTTCGGTGGAAGATGCCGCTGTTGGACGACTTGGGCCTGATGGAGAGGCGATCAACCTCTAGGGTGGCAATCCCCGGAGCTTCTGAAGGTGGCTCCGCTCCCGCCCCAAAGCCAAGAGATGAAGTCATAGGCAAGGGCAAGGAGTTGGCCGAGCCCTCGAGCCGCAAGAGGAAGTTGAAGCATTCCGACGGCAGGTCCGTCAGACCTACTCCTTCCACTGCAACTGCTTCTCCCCAGCGGAGGAGGTCAATGGAGGCGGCAACCACTCCAGCATCGGCATCTCCTCGAGACGCTAGCTCCAGCCATGTGGCTCCAGTACCAGGGCCACCTGAGGGCTCTAGGTCCGAAGGTCTTTCTCAGTCGAGGGGGCCTCAACTAAGACGACGCCGACGGAGGCAGCAAGCTCCGGGGAGCCTTCCGGAGCTACTACACCAGTGGCGACAGGGTCCGGTCTTGAGCGTCCGATGAAGAGGTTCCGTGCTAGCTAGAGCGAAAGCCTTCCAAGGTAAATTTGATTTTTTTTACCTCAGTTGATTTTTTTGTTGTAATCATATTTTGAGTTTATTCATTCTTCATCCACAGGGTACCCAAGAAAGGGGCTGAAGCTTCGGTTCCTGCAGCAGCAACTGATGTTGTGCAGACGGAGGCTCTGACTCCAGTTCCAGCACCGCTCCAAGAGGTGGCTGAGGCCGCGGCATCTCCGGTGCCAGCTGTCGTGGTCCTTGACCTTGAGTCATCCCCTGAAGCTCCCGTGGTAGCGTCAGACCACGGGAATGAAGATGTACCAATGGCACCAGCCCCGAAGGTTGAAGCTCCGTGTTTGGATGCTGAGATGATGGACGCTCCAACCTCAGAGCCGAAGGTAGCTGCAGTTTCGGCCCTAGAGCCAGATGTTGTTGAAGCCCCGGCGACGGAGCTGGTGGTTCATGAAGTTTCGGTGCCCGAGCCGGTTGTCGTGGAAGTGCCAGCACCCGAGCCAATGGCGGTCGAAGCACCGGCGCCTGAACCGGCGGTGGAGGAGGCGCCAGCGTTGGAGCTGGAAGTGGCTTCAGCTTCGGCCGAACCTTCAACGCCTGCCCCGAAGGTGGTGGTTCCGGAGCTACCCCCACCTGAGCCAGGGTGCCAAGATGAAGCTGTCGGTCCCCCGCCTGAGGGACCAGTTGCTGATGACCTGGCAGCGGGACCTTCGGAACCGACTCCAGAGGTAGAAACTTCTGCTGCAGGACCTTCCTCGGCGGCGGCTGAGGCTATCCCGGAGGGCGGCCCTAGTGTCATGGAAGATCAAAGGACCACTCTTGTAGAGTGCGACCCAATTTTTGTTATGGAGAACCTGCAGGAGCCAGCGGAGAGGACCCCGACAGGTCCGGAGCCAATCCTTTTGTCATTATCCATCGACAATGCCTACTCCAGCCTTCGTCAAGTCCAGCGAGAAAGAGGAGAAGAAGGCCTGGCAGCGAGGACAGGAGTTCAACAAGAGGGAGAATGAAATTGCTGCTAGGGAGAAGAAAGTGTGGGGCCGGGAGAAGGACCTGGTTGACCGTCGGAACAAGATCCACCTCCGGGAGGAGGAGCTTGGTAAACTCGAAAGGCAGGTTACTGAAAAGATTCAGCAAAACGCCAAAGAGGTGGAGCGCCTTGCCTTGGAGCTTACGGCGACCAAGAGATCCTTGGAAGAGGTGTGAGGCTCAAGGGCTGCGGAGTCCCAACAAGTTTGGGACTTCTTGGGCAAAGCCAATGACGCGCTGACGCCGATGGGTTTTAGTACCGTGCGTCCGGATGATCCGGAGCCAGAGATGGACCAGGCGTTGCAGGCGTTGAGCTCGGCAGACAACAAGCTCACCAAGATGGGCGATGTCATCGCAGACCAGTTGGAAACCTAAGGACAATCTCTAGCGAAGAACGTCGTAGAGTACATGTTGACGTGCTACACAAGTCGGGACCCTCACTTCCCACTGGACCCGATGCTTGAAGGTCCCATCGACGGAGAGGGAGATGCCGCCAAGGCCAACGTCTCGGAGGTTGCCCAGAAGGTCGCCTCATTCTTCCATAGGGTTCAAGACTTTCTCTTTGCAGCTCCCGCTTGTATCTTCTCTTCTTTTTCTCCAATTTTGTAATATCTTGTCTCCAGATTAATGAAATCCAAGAATTTATGAATTTCATTTTTTGTCTTCAACACCTTTGTCCCACTTGCCCCCCTGGTAGATGTACACAATTTGATTGTGAACATGTACCAAGAGGATGTAACATTTTGTTGAAGACTTGCGTACTTCGAATTTGTAGTTTGTAGGTCCGAAGTCGCCGATAGTAGGGGCCCTCTGAGGTTTTCTGAGCTTAGTAACTCCGAGAGTGACCCTTGTCAACACGTAGAGCGTTGACAGTTAGTCCTCTGGGGTTGTCGGAGCTTGGTATCTCCGGCAGTGACCACTGTCAACATGCGGTGCATCGACAGATCTCCCCACCATCTTTTCTTCACGTTGACGGCTTGCCCCTGGATTTGACGGAACTTGGTAGTTCCGGCGACGCCTACTATCAATGTTTGAAATATTGATAGCGGGCCACCTTAGGGGCTGTCAGAGCTTTGATAGCTCCGTCTTCATCCACCATCATCATGAGATCTTTATTTTTCCTGCACACTGAAGTCAAGAAAAATCGTAAAATCCATTTCTTATCTATAACTCGTTTGCGGCTTACTATTCCCGAAAGAAATTTTTAGATCGAACGCAATTCTACATACAATCAAGTGCACTGTCTTGTTTTCTCCAGGTCCGATCGTTTCTGGACTCGCCTTACTTCGGCCTGTCGGGGTGTAGGTAGAGTGGCGTACTTAGGGCGCAGGACTAGGCTAAGTCGATAGCACACTCCGGACCTAGATTGGCTTGGCGGCATTCAGACGGGTAGACCATTAACAATGTTTAGACCCGGAAGAATTGACAATGCAACTTGAATTATATATGAATTGATCGAGCTAAAGTTTCTTGAGAATTGCACAACTTTGTTATAGACAAGAAAGAGAAAAATAAAAAATATTGAGCCTGTACAAAATAAATGCACGTGGAGTCTGTTTTCACACAATGATGTCTTTCATTATAGGTCCGGGGTACAGGGGAAACAAGTACACTCTTAGGGTACGGAACCAGACTAAGTGTGTTGCGTTTCTCGTTTGACCCAAGGTAGCTAGCAACACTTTTAGTTCTGAGACTATGATAAGTGTTGTCTGAACTTTGCGGACCTTCCGGGAAAGGTCCGGATGTTCTCCCGGAGGAGCTACATGACTCTGTACAATGACTCCATAACATACATTACATGTAACTACAGACTCACCTCTGTGATATTAAGCGTATAACTTACGGAGGTGCTCAATGTTCCAAGGATTAGTGAGAGGTGTCCCATCCTCGATTGCCAAGTGAACGCATCCGAGACAGGATACTTTGATCACTCGGAAGGGTCCTTCCCAGCTGGGGGAGAGTTTGTTTAACCCTTCTCGAGTTTGTATTCTCCGTAGCACAAAATCGCCTTCCTCGAGCTGTCGGCTGTGAACATGCCTTTGGTTATAGCGCCTGTCGGTATCCTAGAAACCGTACACCCCTCGAGGCTATAAAAATCTCAAAGGAAAATCATCTACTTGGTTTGAAGACTCTCGAAGGCCCACATGTCAGACATAACCGGACCCGCTTCTCCAACATGGTTAATCCCTGGGTCGCCACGTGTACTACCAAACCGGAGCTACCGCCCATAAGGGGAAAGCTCCAGGCCATGTACCGAAACGGCACCTCCGGACTTAACCCCAGACCGAGAGAAGCTCTGGACCTGACACGTGTCTGGTAGCCCCAAAGCTACCTGTTTCCCACAGCAAGCTCTGGAGCTGCCACGTGTCCAATCGTCGGATCTTCAGCTTCTAACCTCCGGAAGACCCCGCAACGGCTCCAGATCTTCAAAGGAGAGCTAAGGACTTCAAGACCCGATTAAGTGTCATTAATGCTATATTAACGACACTTAACAGACGATCTTAACACCAGTAACGGTGCTATCAAAGCCCGTTACAGGGTCATTAAGAGCAATTAAACGTGTATCAATACTAGTAACCGCCGGGGCCACATGTCGGGCCAGGCTAACCTGTAACGGCCTGCCCTTGTACTATAAAAGGACAGGTCGACACATACACACAGAGAGGCCAGAGACACACGCGCCTCATACGCTCATCACAAGCTCATACTGCTAATACAACACCAACACACCCGTGGAGTAGGGTATTACGCTCAGGCGGCCCGAACCACGTAAATTCTTGTGTCTCCTGTGTCAATTCTTATTCACCTTCTTGGATATCCGCGCGCCCACACCGAACATCAAACTCCCCTATCACTTTAGCAGTGTAGGGAGATCTGCCGGTTCCAAACCACCGACAGTTGGCGCGCCAGGTAGGGGCGCCTGAGATTTCGAGAATGGTGAACTCTACTGCTAGATCATCCAACGGCCAACCTGCTGCTCAGGGTGTTGGAGGCAATCCCTCCAATAGGCAGCCACAGCAGGAGCCTCAGCACCAGCAGGAGTCACACTCCCACCACCACCGTCTCATCCAACAAATCGTGTTGGGCAGCGTGATGGTGCGCCGGCGTCAATCACTGCGTCGGCAAATCATGACAATCCGGAACACACGCTTCATGCAGCGCGTGCTCTTCTCCAACGCCCACCACCTCCGGATGCATCCCGGGATGCACTGGAGCAGTGGAGGGCCGATGTGGAGCATTTGGTTGCAGCAGCGGCCGAACGCCTCAGCAACCAGGGTCCTCCTCCTTCAGGACGAGCCCCGTCGCAGTGGCGGACTTTGTCTGGAAGACTTGGTCCGCATGTTTCCAATAGCAGGAGACGTGTTGCGTCACAACAAGTGACGTCATTGCCCTCCGGGGCACGACGCACTCATACGGTATCCAGGCTTTCGACTCACGACCTTCGGGCGGAGCTTGATCGCCGCTACCGTCGGCAGGACGGCCGAGTCCATATTGAGCGTGCCCGTGAAAGACGGGAAGCTCAGGACCTTTCTACTCCTGAAGGAGTAGGAGGAGGCTGTTCAGCCTTGGCCATGCATCTGCGCATGGTTAGATGGCCACAGAAGTTTCGGCCTCACCTGCCGGAAAAATTCGACGGGACTGTTAATCCCGCCGAATTTCTTCAAATCTACTCCACTGCAATCCTAGCAGCCGGAGGAAACGAGGCCGTGATGGCCAATTACTTTCCAGTGGCCTTAACTAGGACTGCCAGGTCCTGGTTTATGAGCCTTCCACCCAACTCTATCAACAGTTGGGAGGAGTTGTGCCATCAGTTCACTGCCAACTTCGGGAGTTCATACACTCGACCAGGCATTGAACTGGACCTTTTTGCAGTCGTGCAAAAAGGGGGAGAATCCTTGCGGTCATTCATCCAGAGGTTCTCTCAGGTACGAAACACTATCCCTTCTATCTCTAGTGCCTCTGTCATTGTGGCATTTAGACAGGGTGTACGAGACAAGAAGATGTTGGAGAAACTGGCGATCAAGGAGATCACCAGTGTCACGGAACTCTTCAGCTTGGCTGACAAATGTGCCAGAGCTGCGGAGGTCCGTGAGATGAACTCCAAACCAACTTCGGAGGGTCACAAGAAATCCTCCAAAGAAGAAGCCGCTACCTCCGGAGGTGGCAAGAAGAAAAAGAAGACCAACGGCAAGAAGAAGCCGTCGGCCGGCACATCCAACGTTGCAGCTGCTGCAGCTCCGGGTGGCTGGGGGCCACGCCCTGAGAAGCGACCTCGACCGTCTTCTGAAGACGGTGGCAAACCCAAAGTGTGGTGTCCCATTCACAAAACGGGCAGCTACAGTTTGGAAGACTGCCGGGAGGTCCAAAACCTTGTCGAGCGCTACAACAAGCGCCGGGAAGAATCTCCTTTCCGACAGAGGCAAGGAAAGCAAAAAGTCGACGAAGCTCCGACAGAAGAGGAGTTGGGGTTCCAGGATCCCAAAAAGGTCCTGAATGCCGTTTACACCTCCGTCGACAATGATTCTGACGTCTATGACAACGAGCGTCAGAAGACCATGAACACCATTTTTGGTGGATCATGGGATATCACCTCTGAAAGCATCTAGGCCCCATGAGGTACGGTTTCGGTGATTAATGACAACCATTCGATATTACTAATGAATTTGTGAATGCAAGGTCTCAATAACAGTCAATCAAACGAAATCAAAATTACATTGGAGACCCATATAAAATCAATGAATGAGATCAAATCAAATCGTATGAAGACAAGAAGTGAAAGCTCTAACTTGATATCACTCAATGCTTGAAGACAATCAAAACAACATTTCAAACAAGTGTCAAAGAGGTCACAAGTTCAAATTCCAAAAGAACAACTCAAAACAACTCGAAGTCAACAAGTTGAACACACCGGATCATCCGATGATCCTTGAGTTGACACACATCGGTCGAGTTGGTTCAACAGAAGAAGAGGACCTCAGACAAATGCACTCACCGGATCATCCGATGTGAGTGGCTCAGTGACATCGGTCCATCATCACAGATTGCAACACCATTGGACCAAGTGAAGCACCGGATCATCCGATGTACAGACTTACATACATCGGTCGATCACTCCAGTGAGCCTCAAGATCAAGCAAAATTCTGGAGGAAGAGCCACCGGATCATCCGATGAGAAGACAGATCAACATCGGTCTAACAACGGTCATATCTGACACAGTGACATCAGCTAATTTGGCTTTGACCGATGATAACTGAAGGGGAGACATCGGATCATCCGGTGTTCGCAGAGAAGTGATGTCAGTCTACTTTTCCAACGGCTATCTCGTGGAGGCTGGCTATTTATACCCCTTCAACCTGTCAAATCGACAAGACTTGAAGCCCAGACATACTCTACACATCCTAGAGCATTCAAGCAATAGAGCTACCACTTTCACATCATTTGATCATCATTTGTACACCAAGAGATAGGCTAGAACTAGCTAGAGATAGTGCTTGGGTGCCTCCATTCTTGGTGATTGGAGTCTCTAGTGTAGTGAGAGCCATAAGGGAGTGTCCCTTGGTGTGTGCAACTTCCGGAGCTTGCCAAGAAGATTGTGGAAGCCCGGTGGATCCCAAAGTGTACAAGGCTTGAGCTCCACCTTGCCGAAGTTGGCGAACGGAGAAGAATAGTGAAGAAGCCCCTTGTCTCGGTGACTTGGGAGTGGCAAAACCCTTCGGTGGGTGTCACAATGTGGATGTAGGAAGATCCTTGTGATCTTACCGAATCACGGGATAAACTCCGTGTCCCTTGAGCGTTTGCATCCCTCTTCCTTTTACTCTTATGCAATCTTCATTCCGCAACTTTAATTTACATTGATTGCATAGTTTAATTGCATAGGGAATTGGGCTTTAAGTTGTTAGTGTTTAATTGTCTTAAAATTTGAAAGAAAGCCCAATTCACCCCCCCTCTTGGGCGTTTCGATCCTTACAATTGGTATCAGAGCCTTTGTTGCTCATTGGATCATTCTAGCTTCACCGCTAGAGAGCTTAAATGGCCAAGAATGGGGGTTCGGTTCCTATCTTCGAGGGCAAGAACTTTGCCTATTGGAAAGCACGCATGCGTGCCTACCTAGAGGCTATTGCTCCCGAAGTCTGGGAAGCGACCCATGCGGGATTCGGAGATCTCAATTATATTGGTGATCAAATTAAATGGGATGCTAGAGCTAGAAATGCCATTTATGAATGCATTAGTCAAGATGTATTTGCAAGAATAGCTAGTAAAGAAAAAGCTTGTGAAATTTGGGCATGCTTAATTGAAATTCATGAGGGTTCCTCTCGTGTTAAAGAACTTAAATATCACATGCTTAAATCAAAATATGATGAATTTAAAATGCTTCCTCATGAAAATGTTAATGAAATGTTTTCACGCTTAAATGTTCTTATTGAGGAGATTAATGCTCTTGACATTGCGTCTCTTGGCAAGGGACTTATCAACCGAAAGATCCTCATGCTCCTTCCCAAGCCTAAGTACAACATCATCAACTCCATGCTCCAAAAGGAATCACTTGACAACATTGAAGTTTCGGAGCTCATTGGAGAAATACACGCTCATGAGATGAGTGTACTTGGGATGATGGAGAGTTCATCCTCTACAAGGACTATTGCTCTCAAGGCTTTCAAGAAAACGAAGAAAATGATCAAGCCTAGTTCAAGCAAAGAAGAGCAAACATCAAGTGAAGATGATGATGATGAGCTTGCATCAATGATGAGAAAATTCTCCCGTTTGAACTCCAAGATTGCCAAGAAGGGATACACTTTTGATCCCAACAAAAGAGCCTTCCTCCCCAAGAAAGAAAGTAGCAAAACTTGCTATAATTGTGGTGAACAAGGCCACATCTCCTACGATTGTCCAAAACCGGACAAGAGAAGGGAGAACCACAAGAGCAAGTATCACAAGCTTGAAGATAGCGAGGATGAAGAAGAAGAGGTCAAGCCCAAGGCAAGAACTTTTGGAAAGAAGAAATTTGACAAAGGCAAAAAGTCAAAATTCTTTCCAAAGAAGAGACAAGGACCTCAAAAGGTGTTCATGTGTGAGGGGAATGAATGGATCACTGACGAAGAGTCAAGTGAAGAAGAGAGTGAAGAAGAAGAGGAGAAAGCTTGGCCGGAATTGCCATTGCCAACAAAGATGATTCACCTCTTCCTCCACCTCCCATGTGCCTCATGGCAAAAGGTAACATTGAGGTATGTGACGACTCTAGTGATGATGAGTTTTCCCCCGATGAATTAACTTCATTGATAAATGAATATCACACCATCATTAAAAGGGAAAAGAACAAAGTCAAGGCGCTAGAACAAGCTCATGCTAAACTTGAAAATGCTAACCTTGATTTGCTTGGCAAGTATGAAAGCATACTTAAAGAGCATGACACGCTCAAAACCTATGTCAAGCAAATTGAAGAAGATAAGGCTAAAATTGAGCTAGACAATCATAAGCTTGGCTTAGTTCATCAAACGCTCTCGGATAAGCACAATGAGTTAGTTCAAGAGCATCATGCACTTAATCTCTCTTATGAAGCCATTGAACTAAAATTAAAAAATAAGGAGAAAGAAACTAGTGATGGCAAGGTACCCATTATTTCAAATGCTACTAATGCTTTTCATGAGTCTTTGCTTTTGAAAGAAAATGCAAGGGAGAAGGAGTTGATGGAGGAGATTGAAAGTCTCCGCACAAGCTTAGCAAGACTATCTAAGGGAGAAGATAAACATAAAGAAATCCTCTTCCATCAAGCAAAGGGCTTCAACAAGAGAGGACTTGGATCCTTCCCGGTGCCCAACAAAGGAAAGGTGTCCTCACCGGAGCTCAAAACAAGCTTCATCAAGGAAGTTGGCTCCTATTGCCAACATTGCAAGGTCACCGGTCACCATACAAGGGAGTGCCCTCTACCTAACCGACCTTCTCCAAAATTGCCGACCAACTATACATCTACCTTTGAGAATCACTATTATTTGTTGAGCAAAGTAGGTGCTAAGGTGAAGGCAAAGTTCATTGGCATGAACGTAAAGGGGATAAAAGGGAAGCTCCCCAAGCAACTTTGGGTCCCAAAAGCACTTGTATCACATATACAAGGACCAAAACTAGCTTAGGTGCCTAAAGTCAAGAACACGTGACCGTCCACGAGGAGACTTCAAGAGGGGACCTCCACCATCAAAGAAAATCTACCAAGGACCTCTTGAAGAAAGTTGAGAATGGGAGCCCAACGCGGATATGGACGGTAACCCTATTGTCAAATCAAACTACCATTCCATAAATAGTCTATTGCTATATCTTTCCGCATCTAGGCCCCATGTCATGTTAAATGAATGCTTGTTTGGTTGTGTGCCTCTCCTTTGTGACAATGAAAGTGCGGTTAAGATAGCTAGAAACCCCGTTCAACACTCCCGCACTAAGCACATCGATATTCGCCATCACTTCTTGCGTGATCATGAGGCTAAAGGAGACATCTCTTTGCAAGGTGTTAGATCCGAAGAACAATTGGCGGATATCTTCACAAAACCACTTGATGAGAAAACCTTTTCTAGACTTAGAAGTGAATTAAATGTGCTAGATGCATCTAACGTCATGTAAGTTGCCATGTTCATGTAAGGATGCATATCATATAGGTCTTGTCTAACTCCCAAAGGATAGGGGCAAGCTAAAAGTAGTTTTCCCTGAGGAAGCCTTTGGAAGGTTCAAACTTGGCAAGATAGATTTATTTTATGCCTTGCATGATCCCTGCCATATAAACTTGCACTCATTTAATCTCTTGCACTATAATTTGTTTGGCATTGCATACGGTAGATTGTCACAAAGGGGAACCCACCTCATGAGAAGGAGACTTGTTTGAAATGCAATATCTCAACTCATATAAGGTGGAAAGAACAAAATGTTAGGTACGTTAATGCCTAGAGGATCATGCTTCAAAGAGATAGAAGTCTTCATACTCTACCTCACAAAGCATGGGCCTTACATTTTATTTGGATATTTTCCTCCATTTTTCTTGGTGTTCCATTTGAGTTAAGGTCTAGCCAAGCTATTGGCATATTAGCCTCTTGAGGGGTAAAGGGTTGCCCAAAAAGTCCTAAGACATGTGTTTCTCCTCGATTGTTTGTTTGGTCAAAGGACATATATGGGATGTTTTCGTTCTGTTGTCATCGGATTATCCGATGCCTATGTCAATCCCTCATCGGTCAAATAGGTGTTCAATCCTCAAAGCCCAACTCTGTCAGAACTTCAAATGATCCGACGCGTTCATCCTGGAAAACATCGGTCCATCCGATGTTCACTCTTCTGGAGCTGTGATCTATTCAACCGATGTCTACCTCCCTCTAACGTCGGATCATCCGGTGTCAACATCACTCGGTTGAACACTCTTACTGTGATATTCGACCGATGTTCAAAACCCTAAACGTCGGTCCATCCGATGTCAAAAGCATTTCTTGAATATCCTTTCTGTGGCAATTGACCGATGCTCACTTCGCATATCATCGGTCCATCCGGTGTTTAAATAACGGCTAGGGTTTGGGTCCCACTATTTAAACACCCGCGCCGCCGCCTCCTTCTCTCTCCCCGACGCCTCGCTCCCCCGTGCCCATCGCCGCCGCCGACCACCGTCCACCGCGCCGCCGCCTCTCCCGCGCACCGCGCCACCTCCGCCGGCAGCCGCCGCCGCCGCCCTAGGCGCCGCCGCCGCCGTGCTCCTCCCGCGCACCGCGCCACAGCCGCCGCCGCCGCCGCCGCCGCCCTAGGCGCCGCCGCCGCCGTGCTCCACCCGCGCCCAAGCACCACCACCGCCTCCACGCACCTCTCCACCGCATCCAAGCATCGCCATCGCTCCTCCCTCCGTCGAAGCACCTCCACCCGAGAAACGCCGTCTTCTCCGGCCCCCGTCGCTAAGTTTTCCCGAGCTCCATCGTCGCTAAGGTGAGCTCCGTGCCGTGCGACGTCTCTCGTTGCTTCTCTCGCCGTTCTCTTTCATCGTCGCTAACCCTACCTCTCCCTTCCATCTAGATGGGTCGTGATCGCAAAGGAAAGGGCAAGGCGATCGCGGAGCCCGCCGCGAAAAAGCGCAAACTTTCGAAGGATGAGAAGAAGGCCTTGATGGCCGCTCGCGCCGCCGAGGAGCGTGAGCGCGGCCGTGGGGGTTCGTTGAGGATTCGCGAGGCCCGTCCAAGGCCGCCTCCCGTGGTCGACGACTCCGACGCCGAAGAGGAGCCAGTTGAGCCCCTCGTCCGCCGACGCTCAGCCCGGACGCGTGGGGGTCACACCGAGGCTGCTCCTCGTCCGAGACCGACGGCTGCCGACCGTCGTGAGGACAGGGAGGCTGAGAGGGACATCCATGAGATGGACACGGCCGTCCGGGTCGGTGAAGGAGTCCGTCTTGTGGACTACCGAAAGATGAAGGCTAAGAAACTCCGGAAGCTCAGATGGAGTGTTCTGCTTGAGGAGTGGTTCCCACAGCCCCAAGAGCTTCTTGTGGACAGTCGCTTCTGGACTGTCACCCAGGCGTCTCTCTATGAGACCTACAAGCACCGGGGGCACAAGCTCTTTCAGCACAACCACTTGGACTGGAGGCAGCTTGCAGTGGCAGCGGAGACCGAGGTCTGCCCTTTCTTTGAGAGATACAGAGGCTTGGTGGAGCTGCTGGATTATGAGAGAAGTGCGTATGTGGAAGAATGGGTCCGTGTCTTCTACGCGACCCTGTACATCTCAGAGGGCAGGAGGTCCATAGCCTTCATGTTCAATGGTCAGCACTACCACCTCTCGAGGCAGACTTTGGGGCATATTCTTGGTTTGGAGCTGCACGACACCAGCATACACGAGAAGGTCTATGGGCAGGCAGATCCACCAAGGAGGCCACTTACTGGAGGGGTAGCACCTCAGCTGGACGAGATCCGCTCTTTGTTTGGCCCCTCGTTCTCTCCAGATCAGCCGAGAGTCCCAACTCTCCTGACCCCAGCTGCGCGCATTGTGCACCTCGCCTTGCGCCGCACGCTCCTGCCGAGGTCAGGATACTTGGAGGGGTTCACGAGTCTCCAGCAGACCCTCCTGTTCTACATAATGAACGGGATGGATTTCGATATCGTGGACATACTTCTCTGCGAGATGGAGGACGTAATCACGGATGTAATCGGCATGATGAGGCAGATGGTCTATGGGCACTGGATCGGTTTCATTTGCTCTATGGTGGTGCCTGAGGGACATTCAGCACAAGCCCGGCTAGCTGACGAGAGTGTGACTCGCTTCAGTCACTATCGTGCCTCTGCTCCTGGAGACCGTCGCCTTGGTCGTCCAGTTGAGCGCCAGGTCCGGGCCCGTCTGTCAGAGGAAGACTGGTCCGACCTAGAGCGAGAGGACGAGAGACTTGCTGAGGCCGAGGCTCAGGGGGAGGACTTGCAGCACGTCTGGTCCGAGAGCGACACAGACGAGAGTGTCGAGGAGTACTTCCCTCCGCCTCCACCCTCACCGAGGCAGCACGACGCCGAGGCAGGAGGATCAGCTGCTCCGCCACCGACACCACCTCCTGTGTCCGAGGCGCAGGTGTCACAGCCGTCAGAGCTGTCGGCACTTCTCCAGCAGATGATCGAGCAGTAGCGCCAGGACAGGCTCGCAGCTGAGCAGGCCAGGGCGGAGCAGGCTGCTCACCTGGCACAGCTGCAGCGGCAGCAGCAGGAGCTCCAGCTGGAGATCGCCCGTCAGAGGCGAGAGGATACGGACCGGTTCACCAACCTGGTCGATCAGATGCACCGCCGTACCCTCGACCAGCAGCAGCAGACCCAGCAGGCCATGATGGGGATCCTAGGGTTGATCACCAACCTTTACACTCAGACCGGGATCGCCCTTCCTCCACAGCAGCCTGGACTGGGACTGGCTCCAGGTGTTGCTCAGACACCGGCGTCCGTGGTGAGCGCTCCACTTCCTCCAGCTCCACCGGCACCTGCTTCCTCTCCTCCAGCACCGGCAGCGGACCCTCCAGCTCCCGCCGCCCCGGCAGCTCCTACGTCCGGCGACTCCAGCTCCGATGACGGCGACGGTGCCCAGTTCGTCCTCGCGCCCAGCTCTCAGGGTCTGTAGGCGTTTCTGATCCCTTTTTGGTGTCTTGATGCCAAAGGGGGAGAAGATGTAGAAGAGTCAGGGGGAGTGGTAGTCTCAGGGGGAGTGTAGGGAGGGAGTGTGTGTGCTTATCCTTTGTATTCGTGCTTGAGTACTCTTTTGTAATTTTAATTAAGCACTCTTTCGCTTATCTCATTTGTTTATGATTTTAATCTATTGAGCTTTTCGCACCACAAATTTCTTTTGCGTTCTACAAGCTTAATGTGTCCTATGTTGTATTTATTGCATATATACTTGAGTATTATCATCAAATTCATTATTATTGCGCTTTAAAATATTGTGTTGTCATCAATCACCAAAAAGGGGGAGATTGAAAGCATCTAGGCCCCATGAGGTACGGTTTCGGTGATTAATGACAACCATTCGATATTACTAATGAATTTGTGAATGCAAGGTCTCAATAACAGTCAATCAAACGAAATCAAAATTACATTGGAGACCCATATAAAATCAATGAATGAGATCAAATCAAATCGTATGAAGACAAGAAGTGAAAGCTCTAACTTGATATCACTCAATGCTTGAAGACAATCAAAACAACATTTCAAACAAGTGTCAAAGAGGTCACAAGTTCAAATTCCAAAAGAACAACTCAAAACAACTCGAAGTCAACAAGTTGAACACACCGGATCATCCGATGATCCTTGAGTTGACACACATCGGTCGAGTTGGTTCAACAGAAGAAGAAGACCTCAGACAAATGCACTCACCGGATCATCCGATGTGAGTGGCTCAGTGACATCGGTCCATCATCACAGATTGCAACACCATTGGACCAAGTGAAGCACCGGATCATCCGATGTACAGACTTACATACATCGGTCGATCACTCCAGTGAGCCTCAAGATCAAGCAAAATTCTGGAGGAAGAGCCACCGGATCATCCGATGAGAAGACAGATCAACATCGGTCTAACAACGGTCATATCTGACACAGTGACATCAGCTAATTTGGCTTTGACCGATGATAACTGAAGGGGAGACATCGGATCATCCGGTGTTCGCAGAGAAGTGATGTCAGCCTACTTTTCCAACGGCTATCTCGTGGAGGCTGGCTATTTATACCCCTTCAACCTGTCAAATCGACAAGACTTGAAGCCCAGACATACTCTACACATCCTAGAGCATTCAAGCAATAGAGCTACCACTTTCACATCATTTGATCATCATTTGTACACCAAGAGATAGGCTAGAACTAGCTAGAGATAGTGCTTGGGTGCCTCCATTCTTGGTGATTGGAGTCTCTAGTGTAGTGAGAGCCATAAGGGAGTGTCCCTTGGTGTGTGCAACTTCCGGAGCTTGCCAAGAAGATTGTGGAAGCCCGGTGGATCCCAAAGTGTACAAGGCTTGAGCTCCACCTTGCCGAGGTTGGCGAACGGAGAAGAATAGTGAAGAAGCCCCTTGTCTCGGTGACTTGGGAGTGGCAAAACCCTTTGGTGGGTGTCACAACGTGGATGTAGGAAGATCCTTGTGATCTTACCGAACCACGGGATAAACTCCGTGTCCCTTGAGCGTTTGCATCCCTCTTCCTTTTACTCTTATGCAATCTTCATTCCGCAACTTTAATTTACATTGATTGCATAGTTTAATTGCATAGGGAATTGGGCTTTAAGTTGTTAGTGTTTAATTGTCTTAAAATTTGAAAGAAAGCCCAATTCACCCCCCCTCTTGGGCGTTTCGATCCTTACAACCTCCCGTCGCATCATCAAGACTATGCGTCGGGATATGGCCGCTGTAGCCCCTACAGTCAGGCCGGAACCTCACCGAAAGTGGATGGACACATCCATCACTTTTGATGCTTCGGATTGTCCCCGGAGCATGGTTGGAGCAGGACAGTTACCCCAGATGGTATCTCCTACCATCAACAACATCCAGCTCCACCACGTCATGGTAGATGGAGGTTCGGGGCTTAACCTCATCAGCTTCGAAGCTTTCACTAAGCTTCAGCTCCGACCTTCGGATCTCCACCCCTCTCGACCATTCTCCAGAGTAGGTCCGGGGGCCATCACCCCACTCGGAGCTATTACTCTCCCTGTTACCTTTGGGACACGGGAGAAGTACCGCACCGAGAAGTTGGTCTTCGACGTCGCGCAGATCAACTTACCCTTCAATGCCATCTTGGGTAGACCTGCCCTGTACAAATTCATGGCGACTGCTCATTATGGCTATCTGGTGTTGAAGATGCCAACGCCAGTAGGCGTTCTCCGGATCTGCGGAGATCGCACTGCCGGAGTAACTGCACTGGAAGAGCTCCATGCGCTCACCACGGCGCAAGAGGAGGACTCCAGGCAGGAGCAAGCTCCAAAACCCCCGAGCATTCGTCAACGAGACTCGACTTTTGCACCTCGAGTGCAGCCAAGCGGCGACACCGACATTCTCATTAAAGTCGTCCAAATTGGTTCCGATGCCGCTCAAACCACCCGTATATCGGGAGGATTGAACGACAAATAGGAACTCGCGCTCATCACTTTCCTCCAAGCTAATGTCGACGTGTTTGCTTGGCAACCGTCACAAATGCCTGGAATCCCCAGGGAAGTGATTGAGCACAATCTGAAGATCTACCCCGATGCTCGGTCTGTGCATCAGAAGCCTTGGAAGCAATCCGTAGAGCGACAGAACTTCATCCGACAAGAAATAAAGAAGTTGCTCGAAGCCGGATTCATCCGAGAAGTCTTCCATCCAAAATGGCTGGCGAACCCAGTCGTTGTGCCTAAGGCCGACGGGAAGCTTCGGATGTGCATCGACTACACCACACTAAATAAGGCATGTCCAAAAGATCCATTCCCACTACCTAGAATAGATCAGATAGTGGATTCCACCTCCGGGTGTGAATTACTGTGTTTCCTAGATGCATATTCTGGATATCACCAAATCAGGATGTCTAGGGAAGATGAAGAACATACTTCATTCATCACAGTAGATGGATTGTATTGTTACACAGCCATGCCCTTTGGTCTCAAGAATGCAGCTTCAACTTTTGTACGAGCTATGTACAAAACTTTTGAAGAACTCATTAGAGACATAGTGAAAGTGTACGTCGATGACATCATGGTCAAGGTCAGGAACAAGGAGTCACTCCTTGACACCTTGCAGGCTGTCTTCGACAAGCTGCGGGCCACCCGCACGAAGCTAAACCCAGACAAGTGTGTCTTCGGGGTTAGCTCCGGAAAACTTCTTGGTTTCCTGGTAAGTCACCGGGGCATAGAAGCTAATCCGGCAAAGATTAAGGCCATTGAAGACATGCGGCCACCAACCCGCATCAAGGACGTCCAAAAATTAACCGGATGTCTAGCAGCCCTTAGTCGGTTCATCTCAAGACTGGCGGAACGTGCACTCCCCTTCTTCAAGTTATTGAGGAAGTCCGGACCATTCTAATGGTCCAAAGAAGCAGAAAAGGCATTCCAGGAGCTGAAACAGTTCCTCACCACCCTACCGATTCTGGTAGCTCCGAACCCTGGTGAGCCTTTATTGCTTTATATCTCAGCTATTGACGAAGTCGTTAGTATGGTTCTGGTTGCGGAGAGACCAGAACTACCTCATACTCAGGAATCCAGACCCCTTTGGGAGGGTCCGGAGGTTCCTGAAAGCGAGTCTGGGTCCCAGCTCCCGGATTCGAATCCACAAGAAGTCGCTTCAAAAGACCTAGACCCCTCCAGGAGAGTCCATGTCACTTCTGAAGAAGCTCCGGGTTCCTCCAACCAGAACCCGGAGGTCCTCGAAGAAAATCCGGACCCTTCCGAGAGGGTCCGGGTCAGTGAAGAGGAAGCTCCGGACCCCTCCGGGAAGGTCCAGACCATTCAACGCCCGGTGTACTTCATTAGTGAAGTACTACATGATGCCAAGACTCGGTACCTAGAGGTGCATAAGCTGCTCTATGCAGTTCTTATTGCCTCCAGTAAGCTTTGCCATTACTTCCAAGCTCACAAAGTCTCAGTGGTGACTTACCCACTTCAAGCAATTTTGCATAATCCCAATTCAACTGGGAATATTGCAAAATGGGCAGCGGAATTGGCTGAATTTGATCTTGAATTTATCTCAAGACAAGCAGTCAAGAGTCAAGCATTGGCAGATTTTGTGGCAGAATGGACTCCCTCTACATCAAACCCTGGGGGCCACAGTGAGCAGAAGACAGAGCATCAAGCCCCAACCTTCACCGAGCCTCACTGGACCCTCTACTTCGACGGCTCCATGCAGAAGCAGGGGACCGGAGCTGGAATCCTTCTCCTCGCACCGACTGGGGAGAAGGTGAAATACATGGTACACCTTGACTTCAAGGCAACCAATAACATGGCAGAGTATGAAGCACTCATCTACGGACTAAATGTGGCACTGTCATATGGTGTCAAGCAATTGCTGGTCAAGGGAGATTCACAGCTCATCATTAAGCAGGTGAAGGGTGAATGCTCCTGCAATAATCTCCAGCTAGCTGCTTACCTCCTCGAAGTCCAGAGGCTTCAGAAGGACTTTGAAGTCCTAGATCTCCACCATGTTCAGCGTACCCACAACGTTGAAGCCGACGAACTCTCGACAAAAGCGTCAACCGGAGCTCCAGCTCCTTACGGAACTTTTGTCCGGAGATTGTCGAAACCCACAGCTCAGCCTGCCGAACTGAGCGAAGGGGGCGATATTAGCATCCCGAAGCTGACGGTCCCGATGGCCCTGTTACCATGGCAGCCATCAAGGGTCGTAGGTGCTACCGGAAGCTCCGAGCAACCCAGCACGCAAGACTCAAATGCTCAAGTTGGTTCCGATGCATGGATCTCGGAGATCCGGAACTACTTGAAAGACAACATCCTTCCTGACAACGATGTATCCGCTGACCGGGTAGTCAGATTGGCTAAAAGATACACGCTGGTAGAAGGGGATCTCTACCGGCGCGGTGCCAACGGCATCCTAATGCGGTGCATCACAAGTGAAGAAGGCTGCGAGCTCCTCGCAGAAATCCATGGAGGCGAGTGTGGGAACCACGCGTCTTCCCGCAAGTTGGTTGGTAAAGCCTTTCGACATGGCTTCTACTGGCCTACAGCACTCCAGGATGCAACTGAGCTGGTGAAAGAAAATGCAAAGCATGTCAATTTCATGCAAAGCAAATTCACACTCCGGCTCAACCCTTACAAATGATACCTCCTACATGGCCCTTCGCTGTGTGGGGGATGGACATCTTGGGACCTTTCTCAAGAGCCGTCGGAGGTTACAAGTTCTTGTACGTCGCCATTGACAAGTTCACCAAGTGGCCGGAAGCAACTCCAGTTGTGACAATCAACAAGCAATCTGCTATCAACTTTCTGCAGTCCATTGTATGCAGATTTGGAGTCCCAAACAAAATTATCACTGATAATGGGACCCAATTCACAAGCTCCGCATTCCAAGGATATTGCGAAGAGCTCGACATACAAGTTTGCTACGCCTCCGTAGCTCACCCAGCCAGCAATGGCCAAGCCGAGAGAGCAAATGCTGAAATCCTTAAAGGACTTAAAACGCGCACTTATGAGCGCTTGAAAAAACATGGAGCCAACTGGATCGAAGAGCTTCCGCCCACTCTATGGGCCAACAGGACATCTCCAAACCAGTCAACCGGAGAAACACCCTTCTTTCTGGTGTACGGAGCTGAAGCAATCCTTCCTCCGGAAATCACCTTGGGTTCACTCCAGGTCCGGACCTTCGATGAAGCCGCGCAGGACCAGCTCCGGCGTGAAGACCTAGACCTCCTTGAGGAGGGAAGGTGCCAAGCAGCTGTTTGGAATGCCCGATATCGCCAAGCTCTACGGCTTTATCACCAGCGGCATGTACACAACCGACAGCTCGAGGAAGGCGATCTGGTGCTACGGAGAATACAATCCAGAGAAGGGTTAAACAAACTCTCCCCCGGCTGGGAGGGACCCTTCCGAGTGATTAAAGTATCCCGTCCCGGAAGCGTTCGCTTGGCTACCGAGGATGGAACACCTCTCCCAAATCCTTGGAACATCGAGCACCTCCGTAAGTTCTACACTTAATACCACGGAGGTGAGTCTTGAGTAACTTGAGATGTATGTTGTAGAGTCATTGTACAGAGTCGGGTAGTTCCTCCGGGAGAGCAGCCGAACCTTTCCCGAAAGGTCCGCAAAGCTCATGCAACGCTTGTCACAGTCTCAGGACTAAAAGTGTGGCTAACTACCTTGGGTCAAACGAGAAATGAAACACCCTTAGCCTGGTTCCGTACCCTAAGAGTGTACTTGTTTCTCCTGTACCCCGGACCTATAATGAAAGACATTTTTATGTGAAATAGACTCCACGTGCATTTATTTTGTACAGGCTCAATATTTTTTTCTCTTTCTTGTCTATAACAAAGACGTGCAATTCTTAAGAAATTTTAGTTCGACCGGTTTATATACGATTCGAGTTGTATTGTCAATTCTTTTGTATTCAAATATTGTTCATGGCCAACTCGCCTAGAAGCCGCCAAGCCAATCTAGGGCTGGAGCGTGCTATCGACTTAGCCTGGTCAAGCACCCTAAGTACGCCACTCTACCTACACCCCGGCAGGCCGAAGTAAGACGGGTCCGTGTACAGTTGGATCTAGAAGAAAATATAACACATTCGGTTGTATTTAGAATCGCGTTTGACTTAAAATCTTCTTGAGAATCATAAGCCGCGACGAAGTTATAGACAAGAAATAAATTTTACTATTTTTCTTGGCTTAAGTGTGCAGGAAAAATAAAATCTACGTTGATGGAGAAAAGCCGGAGCTAACTAAGCTCCGACTCCCCTAAGGGGGCCGGCCGTCGAAGCCGAATAAAAGATGGTGAGAAGACTCCGTAAATGGAGTCTGCTGCCAACAAACTGAGTGTTGGCAAAGGTCCCTGCCGGAGCTGCTAAGCTCCGACACCCCAGAGGATTAACTATCGATGCTCTACGCGTTAATAGAGACTATTGCCGGAGCTACTAAGCTCCAGCGATAGACAATGCCGGAGCTTCTAAGCTCCGACAACCTCAGGGGGCCTTCACTATCGAAGACTTTGAACCTAAATTCTACAAGTTTGAAGCAAAAGAGTCTTCAACAATGCACAATATCCTCTTAGTATATGTTCACAATCAAATTGTGTACATCTACCAGGGGGCCAAGTGAAGATAAAAGTGTTGAAGACAAAAAGTGAAATTCGCAAAATTTGAGGATTTCATTTATCTGGAGACAAGAGATTACATCTGGAGACAAGGGATTACAAAATTGAGGAAGAAGAAGAGAAAATACAAGTGAGAATTACAGAGATGGTCCTAGACCCTATGGAAGAATTGGGCGACCTTCTGGGCAACCTCCGATACGCTGGCTTGGGTAGCTTCGCCTTCTCCTTCGACAGGGCCTTCAAGCACCGGGTCCAGGGGAAATTGGGAGTTCCGACTGGTGTAGCACGTCAGCACATACTCTGCGACGTTCTTTGCCAGGGATTGCCCCTCAACCTCCAGTTGGTCCGCGATGACATCGCCCACCTTGGAGAGCTTACTACCTGCTGCGCTCAACGCCTGCAGCGCAAGGTCCGGTTCCGGCTCCAGATCATCCGGGCGCACGGGGCTGAAACCCATCGGTGTCAGCACGTCGTTGGCCTTGCCCAGGAACTCCCAAATCTGTAGGGAGTCCGCAGTCCTCAAGCCCTTCATTTCTTCCAGGGATCTCCTGGCCGCCGCCAGTTTGGAATTCTCACGGGCGAGGCGCTCAACTTCTTTGGCGTTTTGCTGAATCTTTTCAGCAACCCGCCTTTCGAGTTTTTCGAGCTCCTCCTCCCGGAGGTGGATCTTGTTCCGGCGGTCAACCAGGTCCTTCTCCCTACCCCTCACTTTCTTCTCCCGGGCAGCAAGGGCACACTCTTGTTCGTAGAGTTCCTGCCCCCGCACCAAGGTCTTCTCCTCTTCCTCTTGGCAGCGCTCTTCCAATTTCTTGGCGCGCTCCTCGAGGCCCTTGTCAGCCAGAGCTATTTTCTCGGCGAGCTCCTCTTCCCTCCTCAGGACGTCATCCCGCAGCTCTAGGAGTTTCTGCTCTTCATCCTCGAGCCGTTTCTCCCTCACTTCAAGTGCCTCTCGGCGCTTGATGAGTGCAGTGTTGATGGCCTCAAGCTGTTCATGGCGTGCATCAGCCGCATTATTGGCTGCTTTGGCCTGATCATAGATCTCCCGGGATTGAGCGTCGAGGGCATGAGTCATACTCTCCCTGTCATCCAGCAACTTGCCCCAGTACTCCAGGCGGACCTTCTCCCGCTTGATCCACTCCTTGTCGTCCGCTAGCCTCGACTACGCCAGCTTAGTGTCGAAGTAGAACCGATTACGCCACTGCCTAAGGGTTTGGCGCTCCTCTTCAAGAGCCTTGCTGTTGTGGAAGAAGGCCAGTTGGACTTGACGCAGACTGGAACATGCGTTGTCAATAGAAAGTGACGACGGGATGGGTTCCGGACCTGCTGGGGTCTCCTCCGCTGGTTCCAGCGGGTCTTCAGATACAAAAATTGGGTCCCACTCCACGAGAGTATACCCCTGAGCTTCCAAGGCACTAGGGCCGTCCTCCGGGATGGCCTCAGTCGCCATCGAAGAAGGTCCTGTCGCCAAGTCTTCGTTCACCCCCTCAGGCAGGGAGCCAGCGACTTCGCTTGGGCACTCCGGCTCGGCCGCAGGTACCTCCAACATCGTCGCTTCCGGAGCAGGAGCCGCTACTAGCTCCAGTCTGGGTACCTCTTCCGAGGGAGGCTCGACCTCTGTCACCTCTTCAACAACCGGCATAGGAGCCGGAAGATCTTCAACTTCGACCGACCCTGTGACCGGAGCTCCAATAATGACCGGCTCAGCAGCCGGTGCTTCGGAGGTAGCCGGCCCAACTGCCGGAACTACCTCGGTTTCCGGCTCGCATGCTGGGGCTTCAGCCACCTCCGGCTCAACCACCGGGGCTTCGACACTTTCCGGCTCAGAGGCCGGGATTATTACTTCCTCCGGCTCAACAGCTGGAGCCTCCATCATTGCAGCACCAGGACCCGGAGCTTCAACCTCCGAGACAGGTGCCGCTGGCGCATCTTCACTTCCGTGGTCTGGCGCTACCACGGGAATGTCTGGGGATGAGTCGAGGTCCATGACCACGACAGCCAGCGCCGGAGCTGTCGCAGCTTCAGCCACAACTTGGGGCGGCACCGGAACAGGAGCAGAAGCTCCCCCCTCACGGCCTCCGACACTGTGGCTGGGGGTGGAGCCTCACCCCCCTTCTTGGGGACGCTGCAGATGATGAACGAAGAAAATTAACAAACAGTTGCTACAATTAAAATAATTGTCCAAGGTAGAGATTAGCAATTACCTTGGGAGGCTTTCGCACCAGCTTGCGCGGAACCTTTTTCCCGGGCGTTCTGGACTGGCCATAGTCGGCGTAGAAGCTCCGGAAGGCCCCCCAGAACTTGTCGCGGCCACGGTCGTTTCCCGGGTCGAGGCTCTCCTCGATCGGGAGGAACCCCCGGACCTGGAGGCCTCCACCGGCCCAGGTGCCGGAGTTGCGCGCCCGGAGCTAACACCCCGAGAGGATCCCACTGCGGGAACAGACGCGCTCCGGGAGGACCCCACTGCAGGAACGGTCTCGTTCCGGGAATACCCCATTACGGGGACAACCGCCACAGTGGTAGAAGACCTTCCCCTCCGGGGAGAAGGAACCGAGGCGGACGTAGCGGGCCTGACGGACCTTCCGTCGGCGTGTTGCAACTTCCTCTTCCGGCTCTCTGGTTCATCAGCCAGCTCCTTGCCCTTGCCGACAACCTCGACCCTTGGCTTTGGGGCAGGGACGGAGCCATCTTCGGGCATTCCGGGGATCGCCACCCAGGTGGTTGATCTTCTCTCGACGACACCAAGGTCGTCAAGTACGGGCATCTTTCGCCGGAGCTCCCTGTTGAACTCCACTTCCACGTTCAGAGGGAGGAAGGCCGACGGGGGAGTCAAGTCATCATCGTCGACGTCGATGCCGTGCTGGAATTTCTTGAGGTGGAACTCCAAGGTTTTCCCCACCATGTTGGACTTCAACCCGGTCTCAACCCGGTCGTCGTCCATCACGCTGTTGAGGGCCCAAGCGAGCTTCTCTCTCCTCTTCAGCGGCGCCCACCTGTTGACCAGGAAATTGCAAAATACCGTCTGAGGAGTCAATCCTCCCTCCACGCATTAGCGGATCCTGGTCAAAGTAGGGGTGAAAGCCTCCGCCAGCACCGGAGTTTCACTCCAGATCGTCGTGTCGATGCCGGGCAGACTATCAGGCAGCTCCAGCCTCTCGTGCTCCTCCACCCTGACGACTATCCAGTCTTTCTTCCAGTCATCTCACTTTCCAGAAGGAAACGACCGAAGGTACTTGAATGAGAACTTCTTGCGCTTCACGAAGTAGTAGAGGCCAAGGTACTCATTGCTCCGGACGGTGGTGTGGACGATGAAGAAGGTCCGGAAGAGTTCAATACAGGGGGGATGCCCACCCACATCTCACAGAAGTGGACGAAGATAGACACGAGGAGAATGGAGTGAGGGCCAAGGTGGTATAACTGCAGACCATAGAAGTCTAGCAGCATCAAGAAAAAGGAAGAAAAAGGCGGGATCAATCCAACCATGGCGTACGAGGAAAAGTACACCATTTCGCCGGCGTACTCCTTCTCGAAGGGGAGCTCTCCGCCAGCACAAACTGAGCGGTTGAAGAAGTCCGAGGACCACCCCATGAGGGCCCGGACCTTCTTCAAATCGCCGTCGGTTTTCAAGCGACTCTCGCGGAGACCCAACTCCATCGCGGCATGGCTAGGCAAGAGAAGAAGAGCGAAGCACGAGCTGGGAGTTTGAGCGCAAGATCATATGAGAGGCGTAAAGAACTCCTCACGGTGCGCGCTTTCCTTATTAAGTAAGCCCTCACAACGCTTGGATGGAAACCGCAAGGAAGTCGAAGATACCATTCAAAAATTCCACCCAGCCGATGACAAGAGGGCTCGGGACCACCCCGACGATCAAGTCGAGGCTCTTACCCAGGCGAACGGTTGTCATCACGAGGCGGGAAACCCAAAGGCGGTGGCCTGACAAGGCGCGCGGAACCGATACAGTTTTCGTATCGGGAACCAGCAACCTTCAATTGCGTGAGATCCGCACGCCAAAGATCTCATCTGCCGCATGCGGGATACGCCACGCGGCGAGGATTCAATTCCAAGTCCTTGCCAACGGCACCCTCAAAGACCCTTGAAGACTCAGTTCAAAGGTCGCGAGGATGGACCCACCTCTAGCGGAAAGACTTCCCCGGAGGTAGGTCCAGGGGGCCACTGTCGGTATCCTAGAAACCGTACACCCCTCGAGGCTATAAAAATCTCAAAGGAAAATCATCTACTTGGTTTGAAGACCCTTGAAGGCCCACATGTCAGACATAACCGGACCCGATTCTCCAACATGGTTAATCCCTGGGTCGCCACGTGTACTACCAAACCGGAGCTACCGCCCATAAAGGGGAAGCTCCGGGCCATGTACCGAAATGGCACCTCCGGACTTAACCCCAGACCGAGAGAAGCTCCGGACCTGACACGTGTCTGATAGCCCCGGAGCTACCTGTTTCCCACAACAAGCTCCGGAGCTGTCACGTGTCCAATCGTCGGATCTTCAGCTTCTAACCTCGGGAAGACCCTGCAACGGCTCCGGATCTTCAAAGGAGAGCCAAGGACTTCAAGACCCGATTAAGTGTCATTAATGCCATATTAATGACACTTAACGGACGATCTTAACACCAGTAACGGTGCTATCAAAGCCCGTTACAGGGTCATTAAGAGCAATTAAACGTGTATCAATACTAGTAACCGCCGGGGCCACATGTCGGGCCAGGCTAACCTGTAACGGCCTACCCTTGTACTATAAAAGGACAGGTCGACGCATACACACAGAGAGGCCAGAGACACACGCGCCTCATACGCTCATCACAAGCCCATACTGCTAATACAACACCAACACACCCGTGGAGTAGGGTATTACGCTCAGGCGGCCCAAACCACGTAAATTCTTGTGTCTCCTGTGTCAATTCTTATTCACCTTCTTGAATCTTCGCGCGCCCACACCGAACATCAAACTCCCCTATCACTTTAGCAGTGTAGGGAGATCTGCCGGTTCCAAACCACTGACAGCGCCGAAGAGCTTGGCGGTACTGGGCATTCTGAATAGCTGCTCGACACCTTCCCTCTTCAACGAGGTCAAGGTTTTCACGCCGGATCTGGTCTTGCGTGGCATCATCGAAGGTCTAGACCCGGAGCGACCCCAAGGTGATTTTCGGAGGAAGGACTGCTTCAGCTCCGTACACCAGGAAGAAGGGTGTCTCTCCAGTTGACCGATTTGGAGTTGTCCTGTTTGCCCATAAGGTGGGCGGAAGCTCTTCGATCCAGTTGGCTCCATGTTTTTTCAGGCGCTCATATGTGTGCGTCCTGAGTCCTTTTAGGATTTCTACATTTGCTCTCTCAGCTTGGCCATTGCTTGCCAGGTGAGCTACTGAGGCGTAGCTGACTTGAATGTTGAGGTCTTCGCAATATCCTTGGAATGCAGAGCTTGTGAATTAGGTCCCATTATCAGTTATGATCTTGTTTGAGACTCCAAATCTGCATACGATGGACTGCAAGAAATTTATAGCTGATTGCTTGTTTATTGTCACAACTGGAGTTGCTTCTGACCATTTGGTGAACTTGTCGATGGCAACATACAGGAACTTGTAACCTCTGACGGCTCTTGGGAAAGGTCCCAAGATATCCATCCCCCACACAGCGAATGTCCATGTAGGAGGTATCATTTGTAGAGGTTGAGCTAGTGTGTGAATTTGCTTTGCATGGAATTGGCATGCTTCACATTTCTTCACTAGCTCAGTTGCATCCTGGAGTGTTGTAGGCCAGTAAAAACCATGCTGGAAGGCTTTACTGACCAGCGTGCGGGAAGACGCGTGGTTCCCACACTCGCCTCCATGAATTTCTGCGAGGAGCTCGCAACCTTCTTCCCTTGTAATGCACCGCATTAGCACGCCGTTGGCACCACGCAGGTAGAGATCCCCTTCTACCACTGTGTATCTTTTAGCCAATCTGACTATCTGGTCAGCGGATACATTATCTTCAGGAAGAAAATTGTCTTTCAAGTAGCTCCGGATCTTCGAGATCCATGCATCGGAGCTAACTTGAGCCTTTGAGTCTTGCGTGCTGGGTTGCTCGGAGCTTCCTGCAGCACCTACAACCCTTGATGGACGCCATGGTAATAGGGCCATCGGGACTGCCAGCTTCGAGGTGCTGGTCTCGCCCCCTTCGCTCAGTTCGGCAGGCTGAGCTGTTGGTCTTGACAATCTCCGGACGAAGGTTCTGTCGGGTGTCGGAGATCCGGTTGAAGCTTTCATCGAGAGTTTGTTGGCTTCAGCATTGTTGAGACACTGGACATGGCAAAGATCCAGGATGTCGAAGTCCTTTTGAAGCTTCTGGACTTCAAGTAGGTATGCAGCTAGTTGAGGGTTGTTGCAGCAGCATTCACCTTTGACTTGTTTTATGACGAGTTGCGAATCACCCTTTATCAACAGCTGCTTGACACCATATGATAGTGCCACCTTGAGCCCATAGATAAGTGCTTCATACTCCGCCATATTGTTGGTCGCCTTGAAGTCAAGGTGAACCATGTATTTGACCTTCTCCCCGATCGGAGCGAGGAGAAGGACTCCAGCTCTGGCCCCCTGCTTCTGCACGGAGCCGTCAAAGTATAGAGTCCAGTGAGACTCAGTGAAAATCGGAACCTTGGGTTTTAGCTTCTGCTCACTGGGGCCCCCAGGATTTGATGGAGAGGGGTCCATTCTACCACGAAGTCCGCCAGTGTTTGACTCTTGATCGCTTGTATTGTGACGAATTCAAGGTCGAACTTGGCCAATTCCGCTGCCCACTTTGCAAAGCGGTGGTGGCATGACTCCTGCTGGAGCCACAACACCTGCTGGCGGCTGCATGTTGGAGGGATTGCCTCCAGCAGGTTGCGCAGGAGGGTTGTCGTTGGATGATCCAACAGTAGATTTCACCATCCTTGAATCTCGAGCGCCCCCTACCTGGCGCGCCAACTGTCAGAGTTTGGTTCCGACAATTCTCCTGGTACTACTGTTGGCAGACCGGGGAGTTTGTAGTCCGGTTGTGGGCGCGCAGAGATTCAGAACACGATGGCAAGTTGACACGGTGATTTACGTGGTTCGGGCCGCCTAAGCGTAATACCCTACTCCACGGGGTATGTAGTTGTTGTATTGAGCGTCTGAGAGCTTGTTGGCTTGTGTCAGAGCAGAGTCTGGAAGAGTCTCCATTGTGTATCATTTGGCCAGTCCTTTTATAGTACAAGGACTGGTCGTTACATCATTAGCCTGGCCTGACATGTGGCCCTGGCGGTTACTGATGCTTAATACACAATTAATAAGCTTAATTACCCTTAATAGTGTGGTAACGCGCCTTGACAGTGCCGGTACTGGTATTAAGGGTCCTCCGATCGTGTGTCATTAAGATGGTATTAATGACACTTAATCGGGTATTGAAGTATTTGATTGTCCCTTGAAGGTCCGAGCTGTTGGGGGTCCACCAGTCTGATTGTTGAAGTTGAAGGTCTGGGTGTTGGACGTGTGGCCGCTCCGGAGCTTACCGTCTGGGACGGGTAGGTCCGGTGCTTTTGTACACATGTCAGTACCGGAGCTTCCCTCTGTCAGGGGTTAGGTCCGGGGGTGCTGCACAGGTATTTAGCCTGGAGCTATCCCATGTGTGGGATGTAGCTCCGGTTACAGGATACACGTGGCAGCACTGGGACTAACCATAGAAGGGAGGCAGATCCAGTTCCGTATGACACGTGGGGTCTTTGGAGGTCTTCAACTCAGACAGGTGAAGTTCCTTTGCTCTTTTTACAGTCTCAAAGGGTATTCGATACGTAGGGTATCGACATCCGTGCTCACGGACAAGAGCGGCTTTGTGTCGAATTCATAATTAGTACATGGTTGGGATGATGATTGGAATTTATAGATTGGGATTACATATGTTGTATTACTTTCTTATTCATTATTTTACTATATTTTGATTGGAGGTATTCACCTAGTTATAAGTTGCTTAATGAAAGCTAAGGTATAGGTAATGCATAGTGCTTAAAGCCATTATGAGCCTTCCTTGATGTAGCCTCCATGTCATTTCTTTTTCCACACTTGCTAAGTACACTGTGTACTTAAAGCAATTCTATCTCCCTCCCTCTAGACTACGAAGAAGAAGTAGCGAATGAACAGTTCTACGCCAACCCGGAGGAGATGTTCTAGGTGGGCGTTCCCTCGTGCAACTGCGTGTGGATTGGAGCGATCGTCACGCTGCTGCTACCTATCTACTTATCTATGTATTTGCTTTGCTGTAGTTTTATTTGAGACCTATGGGTCATTGATGTAAGATCTATTTGTAATTTGAACATGGCTTATATTATGACACTGTTTACTTTTTGACTACACATGTATGAAAGAACTGATCCTGGAATACATGTAGAATGCATCTGGTTAGCTCCCTCGTGCAACTGCCTGTGAACTGGAGCGATCGTCACGCTGCTGTTACCTATCTACTTATCTATGTATTTGCTTTGCTGTAGTTTTATTTGAGACATACGGGTCGTTGATGTAAGATCATTGTAATTCGAACATGGCTTATATTATGATATCGTTTACTTTTTGTCTACACGTGTATGAAAGAACTGATCCTGGTATACATGTGGAATGCATCTGGTTAGCTTATTTGGACCAGGTGTGACAATAATCCATCCTGCAAGTAGCTTAACATTCAATAGCTAGAATTTTAGATATCCCCTATTCAAATTACGACAACAAAATGGAATGGCAGTATAGTACCTTCAGTTGCTAGTTAGGCTTGCGGTGCCGCAAAAATGGCGACTGTGATGATGCCCAAGCTGATGATTCCCCCAACACCGCTGCCATACCTCCTCTCAAACGTAGGCCTCCACCTTTCACGTCACGCACCAAGTTCTCGTTGTACGTCATCGGGTTATCCACCAATGCCGCCATGCCGCTGGCGGTCAGCCACCGGCCCGGTCTTCGACACCACGAACCACGACCTGCATGTTCTCCATGGCCGGGAAGGGGAGCTCGTTCCCCACCATGAGGAACCGGAACATGAACCCCCCGTGTGGGCCTCAACATTCTGGCGAACCCACTCGGTCGCGACGAACTGACAGGAGGCCATGCTCCGCATGACGTCGATCGGCACGACGAAGATGACCCGACGCCGACCCTGACGAGGGCACTGAGCGCGGCTGGGTCCCGCCCGTAGAGTCGCACGATGGTGAAGCCTTTCTCGCGGAGCTTGACCACCACAGTGCTAGGAGGCGGCAGATCGTCGCCGCTTGTTTCACAAGAATTTTTTTATTAATGAATTAATAAAAATAACCATCAATTTTCAAAATTTGTAAAACTAACCCACATTTTGTATGTGCTCACGCCACGTCTGAATTTTGTTCACGACATCCGCTGACGTGGCTGCTGATATGGCTGCTGACTAGGTATTTTTTAACCTGGAATGAGTGAGATGAATGGGAACTGAACTATTAAAATCACAACATCCAGGTTGAGAGCGTTGTGCTCTAACAACTAGGCTGAATAACTTATGTGACAATAACATAATTACTTTATCTTTTATTATTTAAGTGCCCTAGACCGCGTTCAATTCAAATCATAAGTTACAAATCAATGAAAAGATACATGCCGTAGCACAATCAGGCGAAGGCTGCACCTGCATTTTCAGCATTGAGCGCCATTGGTTCAAACACCTAATTAAGCACAACCTGATGACCGATATTGGTTTCTCTTTTGTGTTGGTCAACACAAGATTAAAGAGAGAACTGGCCTCTGGCCAGATGGCTAGCACCTCCAGGTGAGAGGACTTCCCACTTAGGTTCGATTCCTCCCAGATACAGGTATCTCACTTTCTACTTAACATATCCGGATGAGCTACTCCGTGTGTTAAAAAAACAAGATTAAAGATCAAAGCCTGTTGTTTATCGTGGGATTTCCTGTAGTGGTTGTTATGTGCAGATAGATCACTACCTACTCTGATCCATTCATACTGATTATCAAGAAGCAAATGTATGTACTTGCTAATCAGAGAATGTTAGTGCAAGGATGGATGAGTGAATTAGCAATGATGTTAAGGACATGAGCGAACTGAAGGAAGAATGAATCCATCTTGTGTACATGGGCATATGCGTGGAAGGATGGATCCATTTGGTTGTTTAAATGTTCCTTGTCGCCAAGACTTACTCGCTCTGTCTTCAAAAGCTTCTCGTTTTGTAGTTCATTTTTTAACTACAAAACGACGAGTTTTTGGAGACAGAGAGAGTATTTTGTATGATGTTCTAAGGACGCGCACTGCTGCTCGCTTTTAAACTCAAAGTTACAGAACGTTCAGAGTTGTAACTAAAACATGTAGATGCATTCCTGCATGTTCCAACTTGCATATATATATATATATATCCGTTTATTCAGTCATGCGTGCAGGTTACACCTTTTCATGGATACTGCTCGTATGCAGCGCTTATGTATTACTATAGGCTAATTATAGTGAAAGATGATCTTCACCATCGTCCTGTGTATACATGCATGTGTCTATATTGAGTTGTCGCTCTTAGGCGAAGCGGATGTCGTATGCCGGCGACATGTTGGGGTTGAAGAGCCCGAAGTGTTTCTCGGTGGGTTCCCCGGTCTTCTGGTCCTCGTTGAACATGGCGAAGACGTACGTCTCCAGCGCCTCGTGTTTCTTGGGCGTGCCCTGACCGACGTGATCGATCAACCCTTGGTTGTAGCTCTGCGCGTTCTCCACGCTGGCGCCGAACCCGCCGTCGGACGGCCAGCCGCTCTCGGAGATGACGACACTGACGTTGGGTGCGCCGGCCTTCTCCAGCGCGGCGTAGATGGCGTCCACCATGGCATCGAAGAGGTTCGTGTAGGTCAGCCCGTTGTTGTTGTCCGTCACTGTGGGCCCCTGCCGGAACGTCGCGTAGTTGAGGTTGATGTCGTTGGGGTTGCCCTTGTAGGAGAAGTAGGGGTACACGTTGGCGAGCAGCGGCGCGCCGGTGCTGTCCAGGTACTTCGCGATGTACCCGACGTACTCTTGCCCGAACGCGCCGGCGGACGGCGGATACGAGTTGGTGACGACGTCAAACCTCACCGACGTGGACACCTTGATGTCGCCAAGGCCGGCGGCGGCCAGGGCGGCGTTTAGGTTGCGCATCGCCGGGAGGATGCTCTGCGTCACGTCACCCTGGACCTCATTGCCCACGGCGATGTACTTGATGCTCACGGCGGGGTAGTAGGGCTTCACGTTCTTCTGGACCCACGACGCCGCGCTCGAGGGGTCGGACGCCAACTGGCCGATAACGCCATTGCCGGTGTCGAGGATGAGGCCGATGCCGGAGTTGCGCAGGGCGTTGAGGATTGCCGGGTTGGGGTCGTCGTAAAGGCGCATTCCCTTGATGCCCTTGGAATTGTAGAGCTGCACCACTTGGCTCGGGGACGGGAGGTTGTCGCCCAACGTGCCATAGCAGACGCCGATGGATTGCACCCCTGCATGGTATTTTTTTTTTTCAGATGATGAGACACGAAATGGATGAGGTCTGAGTGCTTAATTTAGCTGTTAATTACTGCTTATAACAAGGGGACATGCATCTTAATTTTTTTCCTTTCAAAATTATAATATATCTAACAATTTCCGCCTGCTGTCCATTCGAAATTAACAACAAAAAAGAAGAACCAGCTGTTCATACGTGCATGCATACAGAACACCGAGAGGGAATAACACAGTGAACCATGAGTACCTATGGGAACAGAAGCAAATGCTCCAATGATCACAGCAACTGCAAGCATGGAAGCAACTCGTCGCCTCGCCATGGTTCACTTCTCCCAGCAAAGATCTAAGTGTTGTTGTCGAATGCTATGTACAGATGATGTCTCTGAGTACGCAAGAGCATGCACCCCTTTTTATACAAGTTGTTTAATTCAGCGGCGGCACTGTTACTAAGTTGGATCTGTCTAGATTCCAAGTGTCTCAAATTAGACAAATTTTCACCTGATCTTAATTGACCAGATAATCTCTACCATTAATAATTAAATCCTTATTATTAATCATTAATCCATATAATTAACAATTATTTCTATGATCTATACATTAATGAAGTCATTTTTTATTATTTATAAATAACACAATTCTTAAAGAGTGATAGCTTCGGACGTAGATTTAGTCATCATATGTTTGTAAACGATAGAACTACCGCAAATGCTAATCTGAAAAGGACATAGTGGAATGATATTGGAATTCAGACTTTTGCGGCGCACGCAGACAATATAGCAACCTTCTACCTAAATCAGCACAAATTATTATACAGAAGCACTGCTCATTGCACCACTAAATTTTTTACTTCCTCTATTTCAAAATACTTGACACTAGTTAGTTTAATTTTGAACTAACCAACACGTCAAATAATTCAGAACGGACGGGATACATATATATTCTTCCAAGTTGAGAAGTAATGCATCTGCTGGAAGTTATGCAATAGAAACATTATTTCCAACAGGATAATCTAAACTTCAGTCAAAAAAACCGCAACCACGTACCTGCAACAATGGTGGCAAAAACTCCAATGACTAGTGCCCATGCAAGCACAGGAGAAACGCCTTGCGCAAATGCCATCTTACTACTGCTTTCTAAGATCTAAGAGGCTAAGGTGGTATGACTTGTATTGCAATATGCAAACAAGGCACCAACACCCCTTGATTTATATACTCGTGTTGTGGTGCTGCCCTCATTGGTAGGTGGCCGTGACTCGTGATTAGTTGTTAAAATTAACTAATGTAGCTAGACAAGGCATGTATCCTTGTTCAAAACCAACCTGTATGTTTTACTGGACGTGCATAAATTACAATAGGATATGCAAATTTTTAAGGCAGTACATTTATTTTTACAGCGTCTACTTCCTTTTTTATACTCTGGATTTAAATGCACATGGATAATCCAACATCTGCCACTAAGATCCCAAACTGCCAACTACGGGGCTTTGATGTATTCCACCTCGATATTTGCCGAAACTAAATGTGCCATTAAGAATATGAATAGGATCAAAGTCTGGCAATTGTGAGATTTTGACATATATATATGCCACCTCAACTTGTCATTCCCAAAATAAAATATTGGAATTCGTATAGTTGGTGATTATTAAGTTACAGTGTATGTGCATGTGCTACCTCAAAGTTGTCATTTCAAGATATACCAGGGGTATAGAGTTGGACATTGTGAAGTTTTGATAAGTACCACCTCATCACTTAATTACAGTAGAGGTTCTATCACGTCTAGAAACAAAAGAACGACGCAAAGTTTCCTATAAAATTAATTGGGCTCACTATCATCTTATCTGGATTGAACAACCCAAACTTCACCGTGAATGACCATGTATGCCTATTTCAAAGCTCGTGCTGGATTACCTGTTGTGGGCTTACACCGCGAGTTGGATTCATGTGTTGCCATCTGGGCCCATGGTCGATCTCGAACTTGTGGGCTGGTAAGCGCCAAACTTGCAAAATGGGTACTCCGTATTTCAAAACGTGCATGTCGGCCCATTAATCCGTGACTCGTGCATAGAATTATCAAATCAAATCGACCTCAAATCAAAGGGGAAAATCCCAACGCTCGAGAGCACAAATGAAGGAAATCGAAATGTGGAGTATATTAAAAAAAGTTCCATATCTTGAGAGTACACATTTTGGTTGCAGATAAACGCAAGTAAAGATGCGCATTTTTGATAACTAACGAATCGGAGGTCATACAAGACCACTCTACCGTCTGCTACGCTTGGTCAACATTTGTGATAAGCAATTTGAACCAAAACCGGGCATTGAGCACCTAGTTGCTAACGTTGAGAACCAGCACCCAACCGGCAGCGAGAACAACACGATGACGAGGGCCACCTAGAACGTAGCGACCAAGCCTATGGCGATTCTATATCTTCCGAGGTGAAACGGCCCCGGGATGAAGGATTTGCAGGCCGTCGTTACACAGAAGAAGTTTTGTAATGCGTAGGCGATGTACAGGTCTAGCATTGTGATGGACACCATTGCTTGGAACACCACTTGTGGCTCCCAGTGACTGTCATCAACAACATACTTATATAATTAAGATTGAAAACTTCAACATCAAAGAAAAAAAGAAGAGGGAATTACAATCTGGAGATGAAAAATCAGGCACTGTGAGGGCCATGACGAACGCCACTGACACAGAGAGCCAAACGACGTTCAGGAGCACCTCCTGCTTTTTCACACAGAGCCAAACATGCGAGAACGGCATCACCCCATTCCTCGAGAATGCATAACTGTAACACCCTAGAATTCAAAAACTTGTAATCAAGATTTCCAATCATATTAACGTATGATCTTGCATTTTGGTGTGAAAATTTGAATTCAAAACGAGTAGAATTCGTTGTAATTTGAAATTGAAATCAAAACAAAAGAAAAATAAAATAAAAATGAAAAACCGCCTAGGCCGAAATCCCGCCGTAGCCCACCTCTCTACGCGAGCCCAGCCCGCGCTGAGCTTACCGTCTGGGATGGGTAGGTCCGGTGTTGTTGTACACGTGTCAGTACCGGAGCTTCCCCCTGTCGGGGGTTAGGTACAGGGGTGCCGCACAGGTATTTAGCCTGGAGCTATCCCATGTGTGGAATGTAGCTCTGGTTATAGGATACACGTGGCAGCACTGGGACTAACCATAGAAGGGAGGCAGGTCCGGTTTCCATATGACACGTGGGGCCTTCGAAGGTCTTCAACTCAGACAGGTGAAGTTCCTTTGCTCTTTTTGCAGTCTCAAAGGGTATTCAGTACGCAGGGTATTGACAGTGGCCCCCTGGCGCCACTTCTGGTAGAGACCTTTTGGATGAAGTCGTTCTGTCGGAGGTGGGTCCATCCTTCGGTTTTTGAGCCGTGTCTTCAAGGGTCTCTGGATGTGCCGTTGGCGGTAGTTCGCATTTAAACCATCGCCGCGTGGCATATCCAGGATGCGGCAGGTGATATCTGAGTGTGCGGATCTCACGCAATTGAAGGTCACTGGTTCCCGATACGAAAACCAGATCGGTTCTGTGCGCCCTGTCAGGACGCCGCCCTCGGGCTTCCCGCCTCTCATGATGACAACTGTTCGCTTGGGGTAAGGACCTCGACTTGATCATCGGGGTGGCCTCGGTCCCGCTTGTCATTGGCAGGGTGAAGTTTTTGAACTGTATCGTCGGCTCGTCTGCAGTTTCCATCCAAGCGTTGCGGGGGCTTACTTAAAAAGGAAAGTGCGCACCGTTTAGGAATTCTTTACGCCTTCACTTGAACTTGCGCTCGAATCCTACAAACTTTTGCTTGCTTTTCATCTCTCGCCCCACTGTGCTGCGATGAAGTTGGGACTCCCCAAGAGCCGCATTGGGAGCAAGAAGGAGTTTTCTAGGGTCTGGACCTACATGGGTTGGTCCAGTGACTCCTTCAACAACGACATTTGTCGTGGCAAGCTTCCCTTCGAGAAGGAGCGAGCCGGAGATATGGTGTACTTCCTTGGGTATGCCATGGCGGGTTTGATCTCGCCTTTCTCCACTTTCTTTCTGATGCTGCTTGATTTCTATGGTCTGCAGCTCCACCATCTCGGCCCCCACTCAATCTTGCTGGTGGCGACTTTCGTCCACTTTTGCGAGATGTGGGTGGGAGTTCCCCCTAGTGTGGAGTTGTTCCGGACTTTCTTCACTGTCCACCCCACCAGGAAGAATGATGAGTTCATCAGTTTCTACTACTTCGTGAAGCGGAAAAACTCCCCCCTCAAGTACTTGAGGTCCTTTCCTTCCGGCAAGTGGGACGACTTGAAGAAAGACTGGGTGGTCATCACCATCGAGGGACACGAGAGGCTAGAACTGCGTGAAGGCCTCCCCCACGTCGACACCAACATTTGGAGTGACATGTCGGAGCTATCGAGGGAGTACATGCCCATTCTGGATAGAATCCAGGAGTGTGTCGACGGCGGGATGACCCCTCAGATGGTCTTCGGCAACTTCTTGACAAACAGGTGGGCCCTGCTGAAGGCTAGGGGGCAACCTGCCTGGGCCTTCAACAGTGAGATGGATACCAACTGCATCGAGGTTGGTTCGAGCACCAACTTGACCGGTGAAGCCTTGAAGACCCATCTCAAGAAGTTCCATCCTGGAAACATTGGCCCTGGCGATGTGTCTCCATCGGCGGCCTTCCTTCCTCTGAATATGATACCATAGGAGTGCAGAGAGCTTCGGTGGAAGATGCCGCTGTTGGACGACTTGGGCCTGATGGAGAGGCGATCAACCTCTAGGGTGGCAATCCCTGGAGCTTCTGAAGGTGGCTCCGCTCCCGCTCCAAAGCCAAGAGATGAAGTCATAGGCAAGGGCAAGGAGTTGGCCGAGCCCTCGAGCCGCAAGAGGAAGTTGAAGCATTCCGACGGCAGGTCCGTCAGACCTACTCCTTCCACTGCAACTGCTTCTCCCCAGCGGAGGAGGTCAACGGTGGTGGCAACCACTCCAGCATTGGCATCTCCTCGAGACGCTAGCTCCGGCCATGTGGCTCCAGTACCAGGGCCACCTGAGGGCTCTAGGTCCGAAGGTCTTTCTCAGTCGAGGGGGGCCTCAACTAAGACAACGCCGACGGAGGCAGCAAGCTCCGGGGAGCCTTCCGGAGCTACTACACCAGTGGCAACAGGGTCCGGTCTTGAGCGTCCGATGAAGAGGTTCCGTGCTAGCTAGAGCGAAAGCCTTCCAAGGTAAATTTGATTTTTTTACCTCAGTTGATTTTTTTGTTGTAATCATATTTTGAGTTTATTCATTCTTCATCCACAGGGTACCCAAGAAAGGGGCTGAAGCTTCGGTTCCTACAGTAGCAACCGATGTTGTGCAAACGGAGGCTTCGACTCCAGTTCCAGCACCGCTCCAAGAGGTGGCTGAGGCCGCGGCATCTCCGGTGCCAGCTTTCGTGGTCCTTGACCTTGAGTCATCCCCTGAAGCTCCCGTAGTAGCGTCAGACCACGGGAATGAAGATGTACCAGCGGCACCAGCCCCGAAGGTTGAAGCTCCGTGTTTGGATGCTGAGATGATGGACGCTCCGACCTCAGAGCCGAAGGTAGCTGCAGTTTCGGCCCTAGAGCCAGATGTTGTTGAAGCCCCGGCGATGGAGCTGGTGGTTCATGAAGTTCCGGTGCCCGAGCCGGTTGTCGCGGAAGTGCCAGCACCCGAGCCAATGGCGGTCGAAGCACCGGCGCCTGAACCGGCGGTGGAGGAGGCGCCAGCGTTGGAGCTGGAAGTGGCTTCAGCTTCGGCCGAACCTTCAACGCCTGCCCCGAAGGTGGTGGTTCCGGAGCTACCCCCGCCTGAGCCAGGGTGCCAAGATGAAGCTGTCGGTCCCCCGCCTGAGGGACCAGTTGCTGATGACCTGGCAGCGGGACCTTCGGAGCCGACTCCAGAGGTAGAAACTTCTGCTGCAGGACCTTCCTCGGCGGCGGCTGAGGCTATCCCGGAGGGCGGCCCTAGTGTCGTGGAAGATCAAAGGACCACTCTTGTAGAGTGGGACCCAATTTTTGTTATGGAGAACCCGCAGGAGCCAGCGGAGAGGACCCCGACAGGTCCGGAGCCAATCCTTTTGTCATTATCCATCGACAATGCCTACTCCAGCCTTCGTCAAGTTCAGCTGGTCTTTTAGCACGACAGCAAGGCCCTCGAGAAGGAGCGCCAAACCCTTAGGAGGTGGCACAACCGGCTCCAATTCAAGACCAAGCTAGCGCAGACGAGGCTGGCTGACGACAATGAGTGGGTGAAAAGGGAGAAGATCCGGTTGGAGTATTGGGGTCAGCTGCTGGATGAGAGGGAAAGCATGGCGCGATGCCTCGACGATCAGTCCTGGACCATCCACGAACAGGGTGTGGCTGCTAATGAAGTAGCGAATGACCGCCAAGAGAAGCTCAGTGCCATCCACGACAGCCTCGTCAAGCGCCGGGAGGCTCTTGAGGAGCGGGAGAAAAAGATTGAAGATGAAGAGCAAAAACTCCTGGAGCTGCGGGATGACCTCGTGAAGAGGGAGGAGGAGCTTACTCAGAGGCTAACTCTGGGTGACAAGAGTCTCGCGGAGCGCACCAAGAAGTTGGAGGAGCGCTGCGAGAAAGAGGAGAAGAAGGCCTGTCAGCTAGGACAGGAGTTCAACAAGAGGGAGAATGAAATTGCTGCTAGGGAGAAGAAAGTGTGGGGCCGGGAGAAGGACCTGGTTGACCGTCGGAACAAGATCCACCTCCGGGAGGAGGAGCTTGGTAAACTCCAAAGGCAGGTTACTGAAAAGATTCAGCAGAACGCCAAAGAGGTGGAGCGCCTTGCCCGGGAGGATTTTGAGCTTACGGCGACCAAGAGATCCTTGGAAGAGGTGTGAGGCTCAAGGGCTGCGGAGTCCCAACAAGTTTGATACTTCTTGGGCAAAGCCAATGACGCGCTGACGCCGATGGGTTTTAGTACCGTGCGTCCAGATGATCCGGAGACGGAGCTGGACCAGGCGTTGCAGGCGTTGAGCTCGGCAGACAACAAGCTCACCAAGATGGGCGATGTCATCGCAGACCAGTTGGAAACCTAAGGACAATCTCTAGCGAAGAACATCGTAGAGTACATGTTGACGTGCTACACAAGTCGGGACCCTCACTTCCCACTGGACCCGATGCTTGAAGGTCCCATCGACAGAGAGGGAGATGCCGCCAAGGCCAACGTGTCGGAGGTTGCCCAGAAGGTCGCCTCATTCTTCCATAGGGTTCAAGACTTTCTCTTTGCAGCTCCCGCTTGTATCTTCTCTTCTTTTTCTCCAATTTTGTAATATCTTGTCTCCAGATTAATGAAATCCAAGAATTTATGAATTTCATTTTTTTGTCTTCAACACCTTTGTCCCACTTGCCCCCCTGGTAGATGTACACAATTTGATTGTGAACATGTACCAAGAGGATGTAACATTTTGTTGAATACTTGCGTACTTCGAATTTGTAGTTTGTAGGTCCGAAGTCGCCGATAGTAGGGGCCCTCTGAGGTTTTCTGAGCTTAGTAACTCCGACAGTGACCCTTGTCAACACGTAGAGCGTTGACAGTTAGTCCTTTGGGGTTGTCGGAGCTTGGTATCTCCGGCAGTGACCACTGTCAACATGCGGTGCATCGACAGTAGAACCCACTGGGGAGTCTTCCCACCATCTTTTCTTCACGTTGACGGCTTGCCCCTGGATTTGACGGAACTTGGTAGTTCCGGCGACGCCTACTATCAATGTTTGAAATATTGATAGCGGGCCACCTTAGGGGCTGTCAGAGCTTTGATAGCTCCGTCTTCATCCACCATCATCATGAGATCTTTATTTTTCCTGCACACTGAAGTCAAGAAAAATCGTAAAATCCATTTCTTATCTATAACTCGTTTGCGGCTTACTATTCCCGAAAGAAATTTTTAGATCGAACGCAATTCTACATACAATCAAGTGCACTGTCTTGTTTTCTCCAGGTCCGATCGTTTCTGGACTCGCCTTACTTCGGCCTGTCGGGGTGTAGGTAGAGTGGCGTACTTAGGGCGCAGGACTAGGCTAAGTCGATAGCACACTCCGGACCTAGATTGGCTTGGCGGCATTCAGACGGGTAGACCATTAACAATGTTTAGACCCGGAAGAATTGACAATGCAACTTGAATTATATATGAATTGATCGAGCTAAAGTTTCTTGAGAATTGCACAACTTTGTTATAGACAAGAAAGAGAAAAATAAAAAATATTGAGCCTGTACAAAATAAATGCACGTGGAGTCTGTTTTCACACAATGATGTCTTTCATTATAGGTCCGGGGTACAGGGGAAACAAGTACACTCTTAGGGTACGGAACCAGACTAAGTGTGTTGCGTTTCTCGTTTGACCCAAGGTAGCTAGCAACACTTTTAGTTCTGAGACTATGATAAGTGTTGTCTGAACTTTGCGGACCTTCCGAGAAAGGTCCGGATGTTCTCCCGGAGGAGCTACATGACTCTGTACAATGACTCCATAACATACATTACATGTAACTACAGACTCACCTCTGTGATATTAAGCGTATAACTTACGGAGGTGCTCAATGTTCCAAGGATTAGTGAGAGGTGTCCCATCCTCGATTGCCAAGTGAACGCATCCGAGACAGGATACTTTGATCACTCGGAAGGGTCCTTCCCAGCTGGGGGAGAGTTTGTTTAACCCTTCTCGAGTTTGTATTCTCCGTAGCACAAAATCGCCTTCCTCGAGCTGTCGGCTGTGAACATGCCTTTGGTGATAGCGCCTGTCGGTATCCTAGAAACCGTACACCCCTCGAGGCTATAAAAATCTCAAAGGAAAATCATCTACTTGGTTTGAAGACCCTCGAAGGCCCACATGTCAGACATAACCGGACCCGCTTCTCCAACATGGTTAATCCCTGGGTCGCCACGTGTACTACCAAACCAGAGCTACCGCCCATAAGGGGGAAGCTCCAGGCCATGTACCGAAACGGCACCTCCGTACTTAACCCCAGACCGAGAGAAGCTCCGGACCTGACACGTGTCTGGTAGCCCCAAAGCTACCTGTTTCCCACAGCAAGCTCCGGAGTTGCCACGTGTCCAATCGTCGGATCTTCAGCTTCTAACCTCCGGAAGACCCCGCAACGGCTCCGGATCTTCAAAGGAGAGCCAAGGACTTCAAGACCCGATTAAGTGTCATTAATGCCATATTAACGACACTTAACGGATGATCTTAACACCAGTAACGGTGCTATCAAAGCCCGTTACAGGGTCATTAAGAGCAATTAAACGTGTATCAATACTAGTAACCACCGGGGCCACATGTCGGGCCAGGCTAACCTGTAACGGCCTGCCCTTGTACTATAAAAGGACAGGTCGACACATACACACAGAGAGGCCAGAGACACACGCGCCTCATACGCTCATCACAAGCTCATACTGCTAATACAACACCAACACACTCGTGGAGTAGGGTATTATGCTCAGGCGGCCCGAACCACGTAAATTCTTGTGTCTCCTGTGTCAATTCTTATTCACCTTCTTGAATATCCGCGCGCCCACACCGAACATCAAACTCCCCTATCACTTTAGCAGTGTAGGGAGATCTGCCGGTTCAAAACCACCGACAGTTGGCGCGCCAGGTAGGGGCGCCTGAGATTTCGAGAATGATGAACTCTGCTGCTGGATCATCCAACGGCCAACCTACTGCTCAGGCTGTTGGAGGCAATCCCTCCAATAGGCAGCCACTAGCAGGAGCCTCAGCACCAGCAGGAGTCACACTCCCACCACCACCGTCTCGTCCAGCAAATCGTGTTGGGCAGCGTGATGGTGCGCCGGCGTCAATCACTGCGTCGGCAAATCATGACAATCTAGAACACACGCTTCATGCAGCGCGTGCTCTTCTCCAACGCCCACCACCTCCGGATGCATCCCGGGATGCACTGGAGCAGTGGAGGGTCGATGTGGAGCATTTGGTTGCAGCAGCGGCCGAACGCCTCAGCAACCAGGGTCCTCCTCCTTCAGGACGAGCCCCGTCGCAGCGGTGGACTTTGTCTGGAAGACTTGGTTCGCATGTTTCCAATAGCAGGAGACGTGCTGCGTCACAACAAGTGACGTCATTGCCCTCCGGGGCACGACGCACTCATACGGTATCCAGGCTTTCGACTCACGACCTTCGGGCGGAGCTTGATCGCCGCTACCGTCAGCAGGACGGCCGAGTCCATATTGAGCGTGCCCGTGAAAGACGGGAAGCTCAGGACCTTTCTACTCCTGAAGGAGTAGGAGGAGGCTGTTCAGCCTTGGCCATGCATCTGCGCATGGTTAGATGGCCACAGAAGTTTCGGCCTCACCTGCCGGAAAAATTCGACGGGACTGTTAATCCCGCCGAATTTCTTCAAATCTACTCCACTGCAATCCTAGCAGCCGGAGGAAACGAGGCCGTGATGGCCAATTACTTTCCAGTGGCCTTAACTGGGACTGCCAGGTCCTGGTTTATGAGCCTTCCACCCAACTCTATCAACAGTTGGGAGGAGTTGTGCCATCAGTTCACTGCCAACTTCGGGAGTTCATACACCCGACCAGGCACTGAACTGGACCTTTTTGCAGTCGTGCAAAAAGGGGGAGAATCCTTGCGGTCATTCATCCAGAGGTTGTCTCAGGTACGAAACACTATCCCTTCTATCTCTAGTGCCTCTGTCATTGTGGCATTTAGACAGGGTGTACGAGACAAGAAGATGTTGGAGAAACTGGCGATCAAGGAGATCACCAGTGTCACGGAACTCTTCAGCTTGGCTGACAAATGTGCCAGAGCTGCGGAGGGCCATGAGATGCACTCCAAACCAACTTCGGAGGGTCACAAGAAATCCTCCAAAGAAGAAGCCGCTACCTCCGGAGGTGGCAAGAAGAAAAAGAAGACCAACGGCAAGAAGAAGCCGTCGGCCGGCACATCCAACGTTGCAGCTGCTGCAGCTCCGGGTGGCCGGGGGCCACGCCCCGAGAAGCGACCTCGACCGTCTTCTAAAGACGGTGGCAAACCCAAAGTGTGGTGTCCCATTCACAAAACGGGCAGCAACAATTTGGAAGACTGCCGGGAGGTCCAAAACCTTGTCGAGCGCTACAACAAGCGCCGGGAAGAATCTCCTTTCCGACAGAGGGAAGGAAAGCAAAAAGTCGACGAAGCTCCGACAAAAGAGGAGTTGGGGTTCCAGGATCCCAAAAAGGTCCTGAAGGCCGTTTACACCTCCGTCGACGATGATTCTGACGTCTCTGACAACGAGCGTCAGAAGATCATGAACACCATTTTTGGTGGATCATGGGATATCACCTCCCGTCGCGTCATCAAGACTATGCATCGGGATATGGCCGCTGTAGCCCCTACAGTCAGGCCGGAACCTCACCGAAAGTGGATGGACACATCCATCACTTTTGATGCTTCGGATTGTCCCCACAGCATGGTTGGAGCAGGACAGTTACCCCTGATGGTATCTCCTACCATCAACAACATCCAGCTCCACCACGTCATGGTAGACGGAGGTTCAGGGCTTAACCTCATCAGCTTCGAAGCTTTCACTAAGCTTCAGCTCCGACCTTCGGATCTCCACCCCTCTCGACCATTCTCCAGAGTAGGTCCGGGGGCCATCACCCCACTCGGAGCTATTACTCTCCTTGTTACCTTTGGGACACAGGAGAAGTACCGCACCGAGAAGTTGGTCTTCAACGTCGCGCAGATCAACTTACCCTTCAATGCCATCTTGGGTAGACCTGCCCTGTACAAATTCATGGCGACTGCTCATTATGGCTATCTGGTGTTGAAGATGCCAACGCCAGTAGGCGTTCTCCGGATCCGCGGAGATCGCACTGCCGGAGTAACTGCACTGGAAGAGCTCCATGCGCTCACCACGGCGCAAGAGGAGGACTCCAGGCAGGAGCAAGCTCCAAAACCCCCGAGCATTCGTCAACAAGGCTCGACTTTTGCACCTCGAGTGCAGCCAAGCGGCGACACCGACATTCTCGTCAAAGTCGTCCAAATTGGTTCCGATGCCGCTCAAACCACCCGTATATCGGGAGGATTGAACGACAAATAGGAACTCGCGCTCATCACTTTCCTCCGGGCTAATGTCGACGTGTTTGCTTGTGACGCCCGGTTCCGAAAATGAACCAAGCTAACGCATATGTGTGCCCAGGATGTTCACCACACATACACGAGTGAAATCACAAAAGGATATACAGAAAATTACCACAGCTCAAATTATTAAATAAGTATTCTTATTACACAATTCATTAAATCCTCGAATACAAGCTCTAATGAATATTAATGACAAGTTCAACTAATGCAGCGGAAATAAACTAATTAAACAACTAAGCAAACTAAGCAACTATGCAGCATAAGCGACAGGGTATGTATATGCGCAGCTCCAATCAACACCACAGGCAAAGCTGACGGTAGACACGGCCTAGAACTCCGCATTATCGCCATTAAAATCCCAGTCCTGACCTGCAACTGTTGGGGTGGGGAATTGCAAGAGTGAGTACATGTCGTACTCAGCAAGTGTGGAAAGTATGACATGCGGCTGATTCAAATGACGACAATAATAATGGTAAAGTGCTGAAAAGTACGGTAAAACATTTGAAAAGCAATATATTATAAGTATGTGAAATAAACTCATCATAACCATAAATAATACCATAATACCAAACTGAATTCCTTACCATCATAAATAATTCCAGGTTTCACCATCATCAATAACCATATTCAATACCAGAAATTAATCCATAACCATCCATAACCATAACCATTACCAAATTCCAATTTGCCTCTAATCATGGAAGTTGTCCAGGCGCTCATAACCGGGAGCACGGCTATCATGATAGTTTTAGTTAACACTCTGCAGAGTTTGTACCTCTTTACCCACGTGTTTGTGATTTCATCACCCTTCGGCGACTAAGAACCTCCCTTATGCCCATGACCCGTCAGTCATATTACACACTTCCGTTGGTGTGTGGCCAAGAGATCACAAAATAGCCTTTACAAAGGAATTACTAGCCTATTTAGACCCCACTGAGGTTTCACCGGTGGCGATGTCTCCCGCAGAGCACATCTTCAACCAAGGGCCCCCTCTTGAGCCATTCGGATCCCAGGGTAGTCCCACCAATCACCAACAAACCCAATCCGACTACCCCTTCCCCGAGCATCCACAATGGTCCAAACATCACTAGCAAAGCCCTAATTAATCAGCTACGCCGCACCCATAACTTGGCCTCGTGGTGGCACTGTAGTCCTGGCTTATTCTCGCATGAACCGGTCCTTAGATCTAAAGCAAGCAAACCACCGTAACATCCAACCCATCCACATACCAGGCTTGCTTAGATCACCCATTACCATACCATATTTAACTAGTTCATGTTAACCATAATCTCATCCATGCATAAATAAATTGAGTGATACAGTTGTTCCCATCCCAGTTGATTAAGCGAAGCAAAAGGGTAAAAACCCTTCCCGACTCTCTACCATAATTTCCAGGTGACAAGGGTGGTTTAACAAGTCTAGTAAACTTCCTACCATAGGATTCCCATCAATTTGACACAAGCATGCAGTTTTGCAAACAAAACATTTATTTTAAAACAGGATCAATATGCTTCAAGGACACTTGCCTTGCTCTTGCTGTTGATTAGGGTCAAAGCCTTCAAACTCTTGATGCTGTAGATCCTCCGTGGCACTCTCTAGCGCAAATCCGTCTAATCCACACAATAAACATACAAAACAAAAACAAAATCAAAGAGTGCACAAATATTACTCAACATGACATGACATGCATGATTGATGCAATGCAAGGTAGAACTTGTTACTAGATTGCTTTTAATGATCACTAACTAGTTCTAATAGATTTTAACCAGTTTATACAGGTTTGGAGTTGATTAGATCAAATTTTAGAATCAATATAACACAATTTAATCAGAAAGATCGGACTAGTCCGCTTGGGATCGGACAAGTCCGCACTCTGCGAGATCAGCGGATTAGGGTTTTCTAGATCGACGTGAATTTGGAGATTAGGGGTTGAATTCTCGTAAGGAAAAGAGAATAGAAGGTATACCAGGTGTTTAGAACTCCAATGAACCAAGAAACTTGGAGGTAACACTTGGATCTTGATGATCTAGGGTTGGTGATGAACTTGGGGATGAATTGGTGGTGAAGGACGAAACTTGGTGGAGATCTTGATCCTCCTTCGTTTCCTCCTCTTCTTCTTCTCGTTTGGGATCTTCTCCTCCCTCCTTGATGGTGGCTCCCCACGAACTAGGGTTTGGGTGGGTGGAAAAGTGGCAAATAGATGTCAAACCAAGGGGTGGGGCTGTTTATATAGACGTGGAGGCTAGGGTTAGATGGATTTCGAGTTTTGGGATGAGTAGAGGCCGGTTTAGAGTCCCACATGGGCTCTAAAAGAGTTGGGCACGACGTCCCTAGGCCCACTTGACGTGAAACCCAAGAAACAAGTCGTAAAACAAAAGGTCAATCTCGGAGTCACGAAATATCGGACAAGTCCGGAAAGGACCGGACTAGTCCGAAGTCGTCCAGAGAGAAAATCGGACAAGTCTGGCCAAAAATCGGACAAGTCCGATCTTAGTCAGAAAGGAAAACGGACAAGTCCGCTGGAACACCGGACTAGTCCGGAAAAGTCCAGGGACTTAGAAAATTTTCAAGGATTCATGGAATATCGGACTAGTCCGCACAAAATCGGACAAGTCCGAAAGTTTCCAGAGCCAAAATCGGACTAGTCCGCAGCAAAAACGGACAAGTCCGTTTTTAGTCAGAGAGAAATCGGACTAGTCCTCAGTAAAATCGGACTAGTCCGCACTTTCCTGCGTTTTAAGTGCGGTTTTGCTCCAAATCAATTTTAGATGCTCCGAATCAATTTTAAACTCGTTCCTCTTGTTGTGGGCTAATGTTAAACATGTATATGAGTGCATGTAGGGCATGATGCATGAAAATGAGGGTGTTACAAACCTACCCCCCTTAAAATGAATCTCGCCCTCGAGATTCGACGCGGAAGAGAAGAGATGGGGAAATTCCTTCTTGAGATCGTCTTCTAGCTCCCAAGTTGCTTCTTTTTCTGTATGGTGCTTCCATTGGACTTTACACCATCGAATCACCTTGTTCCTTGTGACTCTCTCCTTGGTTTCCAAGATCTTGACCGGTTGCTCGGCATACGTCAAATCTTCCTCTAGTTCCAATTCTTCCATTGGCACTTGATCTTCCGGTACCCTCAAGCACTTCTTGAGCTGGGAAACGTGAAACACATCATGTACGTCTGAAAGATGAGCTGGCATCTCCAACTTATATGCTACTTCTCCTCTTTTGTCCAAAATCTTGAATGGTCCAATATAACGAGGTGCGAGCTTACCCCTTATGTTAAACCTCTTATGACCTCTCATTGGTGACACCTTGAGGTAAACAAAATCTCCTATTTCAAAGGCTAATTTCCTTCTCCTATTATCCGCATAGCCTTTTTGCCTTGATTGGGCAGCCCTCAAGTTTCCACGAATTATTTGGACTTGCTTTTCGGCTTCTTGCAACACGTCCGGACCAAATACTTGAGTTTCTCCTGCCTCATTCCAGAATAAAGGTGTCCTACACTTCCTCCCATAAAGCGCTTCATATGGTGACATTTTCAAGCTTGCTTGGTAACTATTGTTGTATGAAAATTCCGCGTATGGCAAGCTTTTGTCCCAACTTTTCCCATGCTTTAAAGCACAAGCTCTTAACATGTCCTCCAAAATCTGATTGGTCCTCTCGGTTTGTCCATCCGTTTGAGGATGATATGCTGAACTAAAATTCAACCTCGTTCCCAAAGCTTCATGCAATTTTTGCCAAAATCTGGAGGTAAATTGAGAACCTCTATCCGAGACTATCTTCTTAGGGACTCCATGTCGACACACAATATGCTCCATGTATATTTCGGCCAATCGTGCAGCTGTATACTTGGTCTTCACAGGGACAAAATGAGCTGACTTGGTTAAGCGATCCACAATTACCCAAATTGAGTCATACCCGGACTGAGTACGGGGTAACCCAACTATGAAGTCCATACCAATTTCTTCCCACTTCCATTCCGGAATCTTCAACGGTTGCAATAATCCGGCTGGCCTTTGATGTTCCGCCTTGACTCGTTGGCACACATCACATAATGCTACATATTCAGCTATGTCCTTTTTCATGCTATCCCACCAATAACAAGTCTTCAAATCCTTGTACATCTTCGTACAACCAGGGTGAATTGAGTATGGCGAGTCATGTGCCTCCTTTAATATTGTCTCCCGAATATGCTTTACATTAGGCACAACGATTCTCTTTCCAAGCCATAAGGTACCATGTTCATCCTCGTCAAATCTGAATTCTCTCCCTTCTTCGATCCTTTCCTTGATTTCCTTGATATCCTCATCCGTGGTTTGTGCTTCTCGAATTTCTTGCTCTAAGGTTGGATTTAACTCCATCATCTCCATCTCATTTACAAACCCGAGGTTCAACCTTTCAAACTCCTTACATAACTCGAACGGTAACTCTCGAACGGTAAGTTGATGACTTACTCCTTTCCTACTCAAAGCATCGGCCACTACGTTGGCTTTTCCCGGATGATAGTTGATCCCCAAATCATAATCTTTGATGAGCTCTAACCATCTTCGTTGCCTCAAGTTCAGATCCGTTTGTGTGAAAATATACTTCAAACTCTTATGATCCGTATAAATTTCACACCTATGTCCAAGAATATAGTGTCTCCAAACCTTCAATGCATGTACCACGGCTGCAAGTTCTAAATCATGCGTGGGGTAATTCTGCTCATGTTTCTTCAATTGTCTTGACGCATAGGCGACCACTTGACCTTCTTGCATCAATACACATCCAAGCCCTTGTCTTGATGCATCGCAATAAATGTCAAAACTCTTGCTTACATCCGGCAATACCAAAACTGGGGCTGTTGTCAACCGCTTCTTCAACTCCTCAAAACTCTCTTGACAAGCATGAGTCCATTGGAATGCCTTTCCCTTCGTTAGCAACTCCGTCATAGGCTTGGCTATCTTAGAAAAATCCTTGATAAACCGACGGTAATATCCAGCCATCCCAAGAAAACTCCTTATTTCTTTGACGTTTTGCGGTGGTTCCCACTTCAACACGTCTCTCACTTTTCCGGGGTCAACCGATACTCCTCCTCCTGAGATTATATGACCCAAAAATGGCACCTCTTTCAACCAAAACTGGCACTTGTTGAACTTGGCATACAATCGATGCTCCCTCAATTTCTGCAGCGTAAGCCTCAAGTGTTCCTCATGTTCCTTCTCATCCTTCGAGTAGATCATAATATCATCAATAAACACCACAACGAACTTATCTAAGTACTCCATGAAGACCTTATTCATGAGGTACATAAAGTAGGCAGGTGCATTTGTCAATGCAAAAGACATCACGGTGTACTCATAAGATCCATACCGTGTCCTAAAAGCTGTCTTGGGTATGTCCGATGGTCTAATCTTCATTTGGAAGTATCCCGACCTCAAGTCAATCTTAGAGAAGACACAAGCACCCTTCATCTGATCAAACAAGTCTTCTATGCGTGGCAAGGTGTACTTGTTCTTGATTGTTACCTCGTTGAGAGCTCGGTAATCCACGCACATCCTTTGGGATCCGTCCTTCTTGTCCACAAATAAAACGGGCGCTCCCCAGGGTGAAGAGCTAGGGCGAATAAAACCCTTCTCTAATTGCTCTTGAATTTGTTTCTTGAGCTCCGCTAATTCCATAGGAGGCATCCTATACGGCCTCTTAGCTATAGGTGCAGTTCCAGGTATTAAATCAATAACAAACTCAATGTCTCGATCGGGTGGCATACCTGGCAACTCATCCGGAAACACATCCAAAAATTCACACACCACCGGAATCTCCTCAATTGCGACACCGTCTATATGATTCAATTCCAATTGCTTCGGTGCGGTTTGAGATGCTTCAAATTCTACAGTTATCCCTTCCTCATTGGTCAACTTCACTGTCTTTGTGGCACATTCAATAACCCCATTGTGCTTCCTCAACCAGTCCATACCAAGTATAATATCCAACCCTTGAGAATCTAAAACAATGAGGTTGGCGGAGAAGTCTACCCCCCTTATTCTAAGGCTTACTTTTGGACATACTATATTTGTCCTCATCTCTCCTCCAGGAGACTTAACCAACAGAGTAAACTTCATATGAGAGATAGGCAAACTATACTTGGCAACATACTTCGATGCAATGAATGAATGCGATGCTCCAGAATCAAATAACATAGTCGCGGGGTTGGAGTTGGCGAGAAACATACCAATGACCACATCATCCGCTTGTTGAGCATCCTCCGTAGAGACATGGTTCACGTTGCCACGAGCAAAATTCTGCTGTCCACGGCTTCCTTGTGGCTGTCCTCCATTAGGTCTTGGGTTTTGCCTCGATGCATTGCTTCCTTGACCAAGGCCCGACTTAGGACATTGATGTGCAAAGTGTCCAGCTTCTCCACAAGTATAGCACTTCTTAACTCCACCAGAATTATTGGGACGAGCTTGGTTTTGAACATTGGTTCCAGGGGAATCAGCACGAGGTGCATAAGGCGTCGGAGGCCTAGGTGCTTGCATGACAGGGCGCTGCTGCACAAACTGAGTTGGGCGCGGTGCATATCCAGGGCGCTGAGCAGGAATAGAGGAGCTGTAATTAGGCGCATTGGGTGGCGCAAAGCGAGGGCGCACATTACTTCCTTGTTGTTGTCCTTGATATGGCGCCTTCCTCTTGATTTCTTGCTCCATCTCACGGATCTTGTTCTCAACCACAATTGCCTTGTCCACAAGCTTCTGAAAATTGACATAATCACAGTTGAGCAATTGCACTTGGATCGTATTGTTCAATCCCCTCATGAACAGGTATTGCTTCCGGCTGTCCCGGCTAACATCCTCAGGCGCATATCTTGAGAGTTGAGTGAACTTATTGAGATATTCACTCACGCTTGATTTTCCTTGTCTCAAGTTCTCAAATTCCTGCCTCTTCAAGAGCATAACACCTTCCGGCACATAATGAGAACGGAAACTCTCCTTGAATTCCGCCCAGGTAATTCTCTCTTGGTTCTCATGAGCACTGCAATAAGAATCCCACCAATCTGCAGCTGCTCCAACGAGTTGATGAGAAGCAAATAGCACCTTCTCCCGGTCACTGCATTGGACAATGGCTAGCTTCTTCTCCACGGACTTGAGCCAATCATCAGCGTCCATAGGGTCAGCAGCTTGAGCAAAGGTTGGCGGCCTAGTCCTCATAAACTCTCCCAATCGGTTATGAGGAGGTGGGGGTGGCGGTGGAGGCATGTGGGGCTGATTGTTGATATTGCCAGCCTGCAGCTGTCCCATAGTCTGTATCATGGTCTGCATGAGCTGGTTTTGCATGGCCAATAGCTGCTCGATGTTGATAGCTCCCTGAGCCGGTCCTTGTCCATTGTCGTTTTGAGGCACTCCATTGTTCTCCTCTTCATCATTGCCATCCCTCTGGTTGCGAGTCCTCACCATCTGAAGAAAAGCAGTAGGTAAGAATTAGAAAACGCCCCAACTATATGCATCAAGGGATATGAAACTAAACAACTGGCTACACTAGCCTAGGTGGACATGGCAATGCTAAAGCATCCCAAAATCCTCTATTAAGCACACAAGCAAGCAATATATATAGCAAACAGCACTCCAAGCAAAAATACATCGATTCCTGAGTGCTCCTATGTGCTCTAAAGTGTCCATTCTATCTAGGTTGCATCCTACGGTCAACCTGTGGCTCTGATACCAATCTGTGACGCCCGGTTCCGAAAATGAACCAAGCTAACGCATATGTGTGCCCAGGATGTTCACCACACATACACGAGTGAAATCACAAAAGGATATACAGAAAATTACCACAGCTCAAATTATTAAATAAGTATTCTTATTACACAATTCATTAAATCCTCGAATACAAGCTCTAATGAATATTAATGACAAGTTCAACTAATGCAGCGGAAATAAACTAATTAAACAACTAAGCAAACTAAGCAACTATGCAGCATAAGCGACAGGGTATGTATATGCGCAGCTCCAATCAACACCACAGGCAAAGCTGACGGTAGACACGGCCTAGAACTCCGCATTATCGCCATTAAAATCCCAGTCCTGACCTGCAACTGTTGGGGTGGGGAATTGCAAGAGTGAGTACATGTCGTACTCAGCAAGTGTGGAAAGTATGACATGCGGCTGATTCAAATGACGACAATAATAATGGTAAAGTGCTGAAAAGTACGGTAAAACATTTGAAAAGCAATATATTATAAGTATGTGAAATAAACCCATCATAACCATAAATAATACCATAATACCAAACTGAATTCCTTACCATCATAAATAATTCCAGGTTTCACCATCATCAATAACCATATTCAATACCAGAAATTAATCCATAACCATCCATAACCATAACCATTACCAAATTCCAATTTGCCTCTAATCATGGAAGTTGTCCAGGCGCTCATAACCGGGAGCACGGCTATCATGATAGTTTTAGTTAACACTCTGCAGAGTTTGTACCTCTTTACCCACGTGTTTGTGATTTCATCACCCTTCGGCGACTAAGAACCTCCCTTATGCCCATGACCCGTCAGTCATATTACACACTTCCGTTGGTGTGTGGCCAAGAGATCACAAAATAGCCTTTACAAAGGAATTACTAGCCTATTTAGACCCCACTGAGGTTTCACCGGTGGCGATGTCTCCCGCAGAGCACATCTTCAACCAAGGGCCCCCTCTTGAGCCATTCGGATCCCAGGGTAGTCCCACCAATCACCAACAAACCCAATCCGACTACCCCTTCCCCGAGCATCCACAATGGTCCAAACATCACTAGCAAAGCCCTAATTAATCAGCTACGCCGCACCCATAACTTGGCCTCGTGGTGGCACTGTAGTCCTGGCTTATTCTCGCATGAACCGGTCCTTAGATCTAAAGCAAGCAAACCACCGTAACATCCAACCCATCCACATACCAGGCTTGCTTAGATCACCCATTACCATACCATATTTAACTAGTTCATGTTAACCATAATCTCATCCATGCATAAATAAATTGAGTGATACAGTTGTTCCCATCCCAGTTGATTAAGCGAAGCAAAAGGGTAAAAACCCTTCCCGACTCTCTACCATAATTTCCAGGTGACAAGGGTGGTTTAACAAGTCTAGTAAACTTCCTACCATAGGATTCCCATCAATTTGACACAAGCATGCAGTTTTGCAAACAAAACATTTATTTTAAAACAGGATCAATATGCTTCAAGGACACTTGCCTTGCTCTTGCTGTTGATTAGGGTCAAAGCCTTCAAACTCTTGATGCTGTAGATCCTCCGTGGCACTCTCTAGCGCAAATCCGTCTAATCCACACAATAAACATACAAAACAAAAACAAAATCAAAGAGTGCACAAATATTACTCAACATGACATGACATGCATGATTGATGCAATGCAAGGTAGAACTTGTTACTAGATTGCTTTTAATGATCACTAACTAGTTCTAATAGATTTTAACCAGTTTATACAGGTTTGGAGTTGATTAGATCAAATTTTAGAATCAATATAACACAATTTAATCAGAAAGATCGGACTAGTCCGCTTGGGATCGGACAAGTCCGCACTCTGCGAGATCAGCGGATTAGGGTTTTCTAGATCGACGTGAATTTGGAGATTAGGGGTTGAATTCTCGTAAGTAAAAGAGAATAGAAGGTATACCAGGTGTTTAGAACTCCAATGAACCAAGAAACTTGGAGGTAACACTTGGATCTTGATGATCTAGGGTTGGTGATGAACTTGGGGATGAATTGGTGGTGAAGGACGAAACTTGGTGGAGATCTTGATCCTCCTTCGTTTCCTCCTCTTCTTCTTCTCGTTTGGGATCTTCTCCTCCCTCCTTGATGGTGGCTCCCCACGAACTAGGGTTTGGGTGGGTGGAAAAGTGGCAAATAGATGTCAAACCAAGGGGTGGGGCTGTTTATATAGACGTGGAGGCTAGGGTTAGATGGATTTCGAGTTTTGGGATGAGTAGAGGCCGGTTTAGAGTCCCACATGGGCTCTAAAAGAGTTGGGCACGACGTCCCTAGGCCCACTTGACGTGAAACCCAAGAAACAAGTCGTAAAACAAAAGGTCAATCTCGGAGTCACGAAATATCGGACAAGTCCGGAAAGGACCGGACTAGTCCGAAGTCGTCCAGAGAGAAAATCGGACAAGTCTGGCCAAAAATCGGACAAGTCCGATCTTAGTCAGAAAGGAAAACGGACAAGTCCGCTGGAACACCGGACTAGTCCGGAAAAGTCCAGGGACTTAGAAAATTTTCAAGGATTCATGGAATATCGGACTAGTCCGCACAAAATCGGACAAGTCCGAAAGTTTCCAGAGCCAAAATCGGACTAGTCCGCAGCAAAAACGGACAAGTCCGTTTTTAGTCAGAGAGAAATCGGACTAGTCCTCAGTAAAATCGGACTAGTCCGCACTTTCCTGCGTTTTAAGTGCGGTTTTGCTCCAAATCAATTTTAGATGCTCCGAATCAATTTTAAACTCGTTCCTCTTGTTGTGGACTAATGTTAAACATGTATATGAGTGCATGTAGGGCATGATGCATGAAAATGAGGGTGTTACATTGCTTGGCAACCGTCACAAATGCCTGGAATCCCCAGGGAAGTGATTGAGCACAATCTGAAGATCTACCCCAATGCTCGGCCTGTGCATCAGAAGCCTTGGAAGCAATCCGTAGAGCGACAGAACTTCATCCGACAAGAAATAAAGAAGTTGCTCGAAGCCGGATTCATCCGAGAAGTCTTCCATCCAAAATGGCTGGCGAACCCAGTCGTTGTGTCTAAGGCCGACGGGAAGCTTCGGATGTGCGTCGACTACACCACACTAAATAAGGCATGTCCAAAAGATCCATTCCCACTACCTAGAATAGATCAGATAGTGGATTCCACCTCCGGGTGTGAATTACTGTGTTTCCTAGATGCATATTCCGGATATCACCAAATCAGGATGTCTAGGGAAGATGAAGAACATACTTCATTCATCACAGTAGATGGATTGTATTGTTACACAGCCATGCCCTTTGGTCTCAAGAATGCAGCTTCAACTTTTGTACGAGCTATGTACAAAAATTTTGAAGAACTCATTAGAGACATAGTGAAAGTGTACGTCGATGACATCGTGGTCAAGGTCAGGAACAAGGAGTCACTCCTTGACACCTTGCAGGCTGTCTTCGACAAGCTGCGGGCCACACACACGAAGCTAAACCCAAACAAGTGTTTCTTCGGGGTTAGCTCCGGAAAACTTCTTGGTTTCCTGGTAAGTCACCGGGGCATAGAAGCTAATCCGGCGAAGATTAAGGCCATTGAAGACATGCGGCCACCAACCTGCATCAAGGACGTCCAAAAATTAACCGGATGTCTAGCAGCCCTTAGTCGGTTCATCTCAAGACTGGCGGAACGGGCACTCCCCTTCTTCAAGTTATTGAGGAAGTCCGGACCATTCTAATGGTCCAAAGAAGCAGAAAAGGCATTCCAGGAGCTGAAACAGTTCCTCACTACCCTACCGATTCTGGTAGCTCCGAACCCTGGTGAGCCTTTATTGCTTTATATCTCAGCTACTGACGAAGTTGTTAGTATGGTTCTGGTTGCGGAGAGACCAGAACTACCTCATACTCAGGAATCCAGACCCCTTTGGGAGGGTTCGGAGGTTCCTGAAAGCGAGTCTGGGTCCCAGCTCCCGGATTCGAATCCACAAGAAGTCGCTTCAAGAGACCTAGACCCCTCCGGGTGAGTCCAGGTCACTTCTGAAGAAGCTCCGGGTTCCTCCAACCAGAACCCGGAGGTCCCCGAAGAAAATCCGGACCCTTCCGAGAGGGTCCGGGTCAGTGAAGAGGAAGCTCCGGACCCCTCCGGCAAGGTCCGGACCATTCAACGCCCGGTGTACTTCATTAGTGAAGTACTACATGATGCCAAGACTCGGTACCTAGAGGTGCATAAGCTGCTCTATACAGTTCTTATTGCCTCCAGGAAGCTTTGCCATTACTTCCAAGCTCACAAAGTCTCAGTGGTGACTTACCCACTTCAAGCAATTTTGCATAATCCCAATTCAACTGGGAATATTGCAAAATGGGCAGCGGAATTGGCTGAATTTGATCTTGAATTTATCTCAAGACAAGCAGTCAAGAGTCAAGCATTGGCAGATTTTGTGGCAGAATGGACTCTCTCTCCATCAAACCCTGGGGGCCACAGTGAGCAGAAGATAGAGCATCAAGCCCCAACCTTCACCGAGCCTCACTGGACCCTCTACTTCGACGGCTCCATGCAGAAGCAGGGGACCGGAGCTGGAATCCTTCTCCTCGCACCGACTGGGGAGAAGGTGAAATACATGGTACACCTTGACTTCAAGGCAACCAATAACATGGCAGAGTATGAAGCACTCATCTACGGACTAAAGGTGGCACTGTCATATGGTGTCAAGCAATTGCTGGTCAAGGGAGATTCACAGCTCATCATTAAGCAGGTGAAGGGTGAATGCTCCTGCAATAATCTCCAGCTAGCTGCTTACCTCCTCGAAGTCCAGAGGCTTCAGAAGGACTTTGAAGTCCTAGATCTCCACCATGTTCAGCGTACCCACAACGCTGAAGCCGACGAACTCTCGACAAAAGCGTCAACCGGAGCTCCAGCTCCTGACGGAACTTTTGTCCGGAGATTGTCGAAACCCACAGCTCAGCCTGCCGAACTGAGCGAAGGGGGCGAGGTTAGCATCCCGAAGCTGACGGTCCCGATGGCCCTATTACCATGGCAGCCATCAAGGGTCGTAGGTGCTGCCTGAAGCTCCGAGCAACCCAGCACGCAAGACTCAAATGCTCAAGTTGGTTTCGATGCATGGATCTTGGAGATCCGGAACTACTTGAAAGACAACATCCTTCCTGACAACGATGTATCCGCTGACCGGGTAGTCAGATTGGCTAAAAGATACACGCTGGTAGAAGGGGATCTCTACCGGCGCGGTGCCAACGGCATCCTAATGCGGTGCATCACAAGGGAAGAAGGCTGCGAGCTCCTCACAGAAATCCATGGAGGCGAGTGTGGGAACCACACGTCTTTCCGCACGTTGGTTGGTAAAGCCTTTCGGCATGGCTTCTACTGGCCTACAGCACTCCAGGATGCAACTGAGCTGGTGAAAAAAAATGCAAAGCATGTCAATTTCATGCAAAGCAAATTCACACTCCGGCTCAACCCTTACAAATGATACCTCCTACATGGCCATTCGCTGTGTGGGGGATGGACATCTTGGGACCTTTCTCAAGAGCCGTCGGAGGTTACAAGTTCCTGTACGTCGCCATTGACAAGTTCACCAAGTGGCCGGAAGCAACTCCAGTTGTGACAATCAACAAGCAATCTGCTATCAACTTTCTGCAGTCCATTGTATGCAGATTTGGAGTCCCAAACAAAATTATCACTGATAATGGGACCCAATTCACAAGCTCCGCATTCCAAGGATATTGCGAAGAGCTCGACATACAAGTTTGCTACGCCTCCGTAGCTCACCCAGCCAGCAATGGCCAAGCCGAGAGAGCAAATGCTGAAATCCTTAAAGGACTTAAAACGCGCACTTATGAGCGCTTGAAAAAACAAGGAGCCAACTGGATCGAAGAGCTTCTGCCCACTCTATGGGCCAACAGGACATCTCCAAACCGGTCAACCGGAGAAACACCCTTCTTTCTGGTGTACGGAGCTGAAGCAATCCTTCCTCCGGAAATCACCTTGGATTCACTCCAGGTCCGGACCTTCGACGAAGCCGCGCAGGACCAGCTCCGGCGTGAAGACCTAGACCTCCTTGAGGAGGGAAGGTGCCAAGCAGCTGTTCGGAATGCCCGATATCGCCAAGCTCTACGGCTTTATCACCAGCGGCATGTACACAACCGACAGCTCGCGGAAAGCGATCTGGTGCTACGGAGAATACAATCCAGATAAGGGTTAAACAAACTCTCCCCCGGTTGGGAGGGACCCTTCCGAGTTATTAAAGTATCCCGTCCCGGAAGCGTTCGCTTGGCTACCGAGGATGGAACACCTCTCCCAAATCCTTGGAACATCGAGCACCTCCGTAAGTTCTACACTTAATACCACGGAGGTGAGTCTTGAGTAACTTGAGATGTATGTTGTAGAGTCATTGTACAGAGTCGGGTAGTTCCTCCGGGAAAGCAGTCGGACCTTTCCCGAAAGGTCCGCAAAGCTCATGCAACGCTTGTCACAGTCTCAGGACTAAAAGTGTGGCTAACTACCTTGGGTCAAACGAGAAATAAAACACCCTTAGCCTGGTTCTGTACCCTAAGAGTGTACTTGTTTCCCCTGTACCCCGAACCTATAATGAAAGACATTTTCATGTGAAATTGACTCTACATGCATTTATTTTGTACAGGCTCAATATTTTTATTTTTCTCTTTCTTGTCTATAACAAAGACGTGCAATTCTTAAGAAATTTTAGTTCGACCGGTTTATATACGATTCGAGTTGTATTGTCAATTCTTTTGGATTCAAATATTGTTCATGGCCAACTCGCCTGAAAGCCGCCAAGCCAATCTAGGGCTGGAGTGTGCTATCGACTTAGCCTGGTCAAGCACCCTAAGTACGCCACTCTACCTACACCCCGGCAGGCCGAAGTAAGGCGGGTCCATGTACAGTTGGATCTAGAAGAAAAGATAACACATTTGGTTGTATTTAGAATCGCGTTTGACTTAAAATCTTCTTGAGAATCATAAGCCGCGACGAAGTTATAGACAAGAAATAAATTTTACTATTTTTCTTGGCTTAAGTGTGCAGGAAAAATAAAATCTACGTTGATGGAGAAAAGCCGGAGCTAACTAAGCTCCGACTCCCCTAAGGGGGCCGGCCGTCGAAGTCGAATAAAAGATGGTGAGAAGACTCCGTAAATGGAGTTTGCTGCCAACAAACTGAATGTTGGCAAAGGTCCCTGCCGGAGCTGCTAAGCTCCGACACCCCAGAGGATTAACTATCGATGCTCTACGCGTTGATAGAGACTATTGCCGGAGCTACTAAGCTCCAGCGATAGACAATGCCGGAGCTTCTAAGCTCCGACAACCTCAGGGGGCCTTCACTATCGAAGACTTTGAACCTAAATTCTACAAGTTCGAAGCAAAAGAGTCTTCAACAATGCACAATATCCTCTTGGTACATGTTCACAATCAAATTGTGTACATCTACCAGGGGGCCAAGTGAAGATAAAAGTGTTGAAGACAAAAAGTGAAATTCGCAAAATTTGAGGATTTCATTTATCTGGAGACAAGAGATTACATCTGGAGACAAGGGATTACAAAATTGAGGAAGAAGAAGAGAAAATACAAGTGAGAATTACAGAGATGGTCCTAGACCCTATGGAAGAATTGGGCGACCTTCTGGGCAACCTCCGATACGCTGGCTTGGGTAGCTTCGCCTTCTCCTTCGACGAGGCCTTCAAGCACCGGGTCCAGGGGAAATTGGGAGTTTCGGCTGGTGTAGCACGTCAGCACATACTCTGCGACGTTCTTCGCCAGGGATTGCCCCTCAACCTCCAGTTGGTCCGCGATGACATTGCCCACCTTGGAGAGCTTACTACCTGCTGCGTTCAACGCCTGCAGCGCAAGGTCCGGTTCCGGCTCCAGATCATCCGGGCGCACGGGGCTGAAACCCATCGGTGTCAGCGCGTCGTTGGCCTTGCCCAGGAACTCCCAAATCTGTAGGGAGTCCGCAGTCCTCAAGCCCTTCATTTCTTCCAGGGATCTCCTGGCCGCCGTCAGTTCGGGATTCTCACGGGCGAGGCGCTCAACTTCTTTGGCGTTTTGCTGAATCTTTTCAGCAACTCGCCTTTCGAGTTTTTCGAGCTCCTCCTCCCGGAGGTGGATCTTGTTCCGGCGTTCAACCAGGTCCTTCTCCCTACCCCTCACTTTCTTCTCCCGGGCAGCAAGGGCACACTCTTGTTCGTAGAGTTCCTGCCCTCGCACCAAGGTCTTCTCCTCTTCCTCTTGGCAGCGCTCTTCCAATTTCTTGGCGCGCTCCTCGAGGCCCTTGTCAGCCAGAGCTATTTTCTCGGCGAGCTCCTCTTCCCTCCTCAGGACGTCATCCCGCAGCTCTAGGAGTTTCTGCTCTTCATCCTCGAGCCGTTTCTCCCTCACTTCAAGTGCCTCTCGACGCTTGATGAGTGCAGTGTTGATGGCCTCAAGCTGTTCATGGCGTGCATCGGCCGCATTATTGGCTGCTTTGGCCTGATCATAGATCTCCTGGGATTGAGCGTCGAGGGCATGAGTCATACTCTCCCTGTCATCCAGCAACTTGCCCCAGTACTCCAGGCGGACCTTCTCCCGCTTGATCCACTCCTTGTCGTCCGCTAGCCTCGACTGCGCCAGCTTGGTCTCGAAGTAGAGTCGATTATGCCACCGCCTAAGGGTTTGGCGCTCCTCTTCAAGAGCCTTGCTGTTGTGGAAGAAGGCCAGTTGGACTTGACGCAGACTGGAACATGCGTTGTCAATAGAAAGTGACGACGGGATGGGTTCCGGACCTGCTGGGGTCTCCTCGGCTGGTTCCAGCGGGTCTTCAGATACAAAAATTGGGTCCCACTCCACGAGAGTGGACCCTTGAGCTTCCAAGGCACTAGGGCCGTCCTCCGGGATGGCCTCAGTCGCCATCGAAGAAGGTCCTGCCGCCAAGTCTTCGTTCACCCCCTCAGGCAGGGGGCCAGCGACTTCGCTTGGACACTCCGGCTCGGCCGCAGGTACCTCCAACGTTGTCGCTTCCGGAGTAGGAGCCGCTACTGGCTCCAGTCTGGGTACCTCTTCCGAGGGAGGCTCGACCTCTATCACCTCTTCAACAACCGGCATAGGAGCCGGAAGATCTTCAACTTCGACCGACCCTGTGACCGGAGCTCCAATAATGACCGGCTCAGCAGCCGGTGCTTCGGAGGTAGCCGACCCAACTGCCGGAACTACCTCGGTTTCCGGCTCGCATGCTGGGGCTTCAGCCACCTCCGGCTCAACCACCGGGGCTTCGACACTTTCCGGCTCAGAGGCCAGGATTATTACTTCCTCCGGCTCAACAGTTGGAGCCTCCATCATTCACTACAGGAATATCGAAGAGTTACATCGGCCAGTTTAACTTACGTCGGTTGGCCGACGTAAGTTAAATAACTTACGTCGGCATCATGGAACCGACGTAAGTACGTTAACCTACATCGGCTGCCGACGTAAGTAAGGAGACCGACAACTTTTAACACTAACTTACGTCGGCTAGAGCAACAGACCGACGTAAATAAAGGAGCCGACGTAACTTAGTGTTAACTTACGACGGCCAATAGTATGGCCGTCGTAAGTTACGTCCGCCGACGTAAGTTATGTATTTTAACCTAGCCCGCGTGCCCTTCTCTTTTCTTCCTTACCCGCCGCTTTCTCTTCTCTTCCCCGCCGCCTGCGCACGACGCCCCCACCGCGCCCCGGCCCCGCCGCCGCCGCCCCCGCTCCCGCTCCAGCTCCCGCCGACCCGCGGCGCCCACGCCGCCGCCGTCCTCACCGCGACCCGGCCCCACCGCCCCCGCTCCCGCCGACCCGAGGCACCCACGCCGCCGCCGGCCTCGCCGCGCCCCGGCCCCACCGCCCCCGCTCCCGCCGACCCGAGGCACCCACGCCGCCGCCGGCCTCGCCGCGCCCCGGCCCCACCGCCCCCGCTCCCGCTCCGGCTGACCCGCGGCGCCCACACCGCCGCCGGCCTCGCCGCACCCCGTCTCCTCCGGCCCCCTGCGCCGCCCCGGCCCTCACCGCCCACACCGCCGCCGGCCTCGTTGCAAGTATTTCCTCACCACTCCCCTTGCTCTCATTGTTTTTAATTATTGCACATGCATTTGCTTGAAATTTTTCCTAAATTGTCGATTGCACATGCATTTGCAAGTGTTTACTCTTAATAGAAAATTGTGAATTGCTATGCTTATGTTAGAAATTGATGAATTGCTATGCTTATGTTAGAAATTGATTAGAAATTATATAGATACACAAATAATGTTTACTATGCTTATGTTAGAATTAAATCGATAAATTGATGAATTACAATTGATGAATTTTTATGCTTATTTGTTATGCTTAGAATTATGGTTAGAATTGAATTGCTTATGTTTAGGTTTAATTTAATTGAATTCAATTGCTTATGTTAGAATTGAGTTGATAAATTGATGAATTATAATGGATAATTGTTATGTTTAGGTTTATTTGAATTGCTTAGTTTTTTTGAATTATGGTTACAATTTTAATTTTGATTGCTTGAGTGTCTAAGAACTATATATACATAAATGGGCTTCGGACCGACTTGACAAGGCCCGACAAGGCCCATTTAGTGGTAAGGTAAAGTATGCGTGTAGACGGGCACGAAGGCGAACGACGACGGTGAGGATGGCAAGCACCTGCGCGTGGATGGCGTACCCCGACAAAGTGGTTTCATCTCCGATCTATTTACAGCAGCTAACCCTAAAGCCGTCATGGAATTGTCATCTAAGACCAACTTTCCTCTCAGTCTTTCTCTAGTTCTTTCCTCTCTCTTAAATGACCTCAAAATGAAAATGAGCAACGTAACCTATAGCAATGTGTTACCCGTTTCGGATCGGCACGTCTCACATGCCATTGGCATGTGAGACGTGCAGGTTCGGAATTGTCCCTTTTTGGACAGCCTCGGAGTGACCGAGGGGGCGTGGCTTGTGACGAGACGCGGGTCCGGATTTGGACGAGATTTCGGTGGCGTAACCCTGTTGTTCTCTGCTGCACCATTTTTGGGCGTGCAGTGGAGAACAGCGGGGTTATGCTGCCGAAATTTCGTTCGAATCCGGATCACGCGTCTCGTCATGAGCACGCTCCGCTCGGTCACTCTTGGGTGGGTTTAGGATCTATCTGCCGGCTACGGGCAGGCCGACGTAAGTTAGCCCAGGTTAACTTACGTCGGTCAGGCAATACCGACGTAAGTTAAACCACTAAACTTACGTCGGTTTGACCAGGCCGACGTAAGTTACGGCACTTTACTTACGTCGGCCTGCCCAAGCTGACGTAAGTCCTCAGGCCCAGCCCAAGGCCCATCTCGACACTTAACTTACGTCGGCTTCCGAAGACCGACGTAATTAAGTTAACTTACGTCGGTGGCCGACGTAAGTCACCTTAATTACGTCCAAATGCCTACGTCGGCTGAAAGCCGACGTAATTAAGGGAAAACCGACGTAATTAATTTATTTACGTCGGTTTAAGCCTTACTTACGTCGGCTTTGGCCGACGTAAGTGACCGTTCTTCCTGTAGTGATTGCAGCACCAGGACCCAGAGCTTCAACCTCCGAGACAGGTGCCGCTGGCGCATCTTCACTTCCGTGGTCCGGCGCTACCACGGGAATGTCTGGGGATGAGTCGAGGTCCATGACCACGACAGCCAGCGCCGGAGCTGTCGCAGCTTCAGCCACCACTTGGGGCGGCACCGGAACAGGAGCAGAAGCTCCCCCCCTCATGGCCTCCGACACTGTGGCTGGGGGTGGAGCCTCACCCCCCTTCTTGGGGACGCTGCAGATGATGAACGAAGAAAATTAACAAACAGTTGCTACAATTAAAATAATTGTCCAAGGTAGAGATTAGCAATTACCTTGGGAGGCTTCCGCACCAGCTTGCGCGGAACCTTTTTCCTGAGCGTTCTGGACTGGCCATAGTCGGCGTAGAAGCTCCGGAAGGCCCCCCAGAACTTGTCGCGGCCACGGGCATTTCCCGGGTCGAGGCTCTCCTCGATCGGGAGGAACCCCCGGACCTGGAGGCCTCCACCGGCCCAGGTGCCGGAGTTGCGCGCTCGGAGCTAACACCCCGAGAGGATCCCACTGCGGGAACAGACGCGCTCCGGGGGGACCCCACTGCAGGAACGGTCTCGTTCCGGGAAGACCCCATTACGGGGACAACCGCCGCAGTGGTAGAAGACCTTCCCCTCTGGGGAGAAGGAACCGAGGCGGACGTAGCGGGCCTGACGGACCTTCCGTCGGCGTGCTGCAGCTTCCTCTTCCGGCTCTCTGGTTCATCAGCCAGCTCCTTGCCCTTGCCGACGACCTCGACCCTTGGCTTTGGGGCAGGGACGGAGCCATCTTCGGGCATTCCGGGGATCGCCACCCGGGTGGTTGATCTTCTCTCGACGACACCAAGGTCGTCAAGTACGGGCATCTTTCGCCGAAGCTCCCTGCTGAACTCCACTTCCACGTTCAGAGGGAGGAAGGCCGATGGGGGAGTCAAGTCATCACCGTCGAAGTCGATGCCGTGCTGGAATTTCTTGAGGTGGAACTCCAAGGTTTTCCCCACCATGTTGGACTTCAACCCGGTCTCAACCCGGTCGTCGTCCATCACGCTGTTGAGGGCCCAAGCGAGCTTCTCTCTCCTCTTCAGCGGCGCCCACCTGTTGACCAGGAAATTGCAAAATACCGCCTGAGGAGTCAATCCTCCCTCCACGCATTAGCGGATCCTGGTCAAAGCAGGGGTGAAAGCCTCCGCCAGCACCGGAGCTTCACTCCAGATCATCGTGTCGATGCCGGGCAGACTATTAGGCAGCTCCAGCCTCTCGTGCTCCTCCACCCTGACGACTATCCAGTCTTTCTTCCAGTCATCCCACTTCCCAGAAGGAAACGACCGGAGGTACTTGAATGGGCACTTCTTGCGCTTCACGAAGTAGTAGAAGCCAAGGTACTCATTGCTCCGGCCGGTGGTGTGGACGGTGAAGAAGGTCCGGAAGAGTTCAATACAGGGGGGGATGCCACCCACATCTCACAGAAGTGGACGAAGATAGACACGAGGAGAATGGAGTGAGGGCCAAGGTGGTATAACTGCAGACCATAGAAGTCTAGCAGCATCAAGAAAAAGAAAGAAAAAGGCGGGATCAATCCAACCATGGCGTACGAGGAAAAGTACACCATTTCGCCGGCGTGCTCCTTCTCGAAGGGGAGCTCTCCGCCGGCACAGACTGAGCGGTTGAAGAAGTCCGAGGACCACCCCATGAGGGCCCGGACCTTCTTCAAATCGCCGTCGGTCTTCAAGCGACTCTCGTGGAGACCCAACTCCATCGCGGCACGGCTAGGCAAGAGAAGAAGAATGAAGCACGAGCTGGGAGTTTGAGCGCAAGATCATATGAGAGGCGTAAAGAACTCCTCACGGTGCGCGCTTTCCTTATTAAGTAAGCCCTCACAACGCTTGGATGGAAACCGCAAGGAAGTCGAAGATACCATTCAAAAATTCCACCCAGCCGATGACAAGAGGGCCCAGGACCACCCCGACGATCAAGTCGAGGCTCTTACCCAGGCGAACGGTTGTCATCACGAGGCGGAAAACCCAAAGGCGGTAGCCTGACAAGGCGCGCGGAACCGATACGGTTTTCGTATCGGGAACCAGCGACCTTCAATTGCGTGAGATCCGCACGCCAAAGATCTCATCTGCCGCATGCGGGATACGCCACGCGGCGAGGATTCAATTCCAAGTCCTTGCCAACGGCACCCTCAAAGACCCTTGAAGACTCAGTTCAAAGGTCGCGAGGATGGACCCACCTCTGGCGGAAAGACTTCCCCGGAGGTAGGTCCAGGGGGCCACCGTCGGTATCCTAGAAACCGTACACCCCTCGAGGCTATAAAAATCTCAAAAGGAAAATCATCTACTTGGTTTGAAGACCCTCGAAGGCCCACATGTCAGACATAACCGGACCCGCTTCTCCAACATGGTTAATCCCCGGGTCGCCACGTGTACTACCAAACCGGAGCTACCGCCCATAAGGGGGAAGCTCCGGGCCATGTACCGAAACGGCACCTCCGGACTTAACCCCACACCGAGAGAAGCTCCGGACCTGACACGTGTCTGGTAGCCCCAGAGCTACCTGTTTCCCACAACAAGCTCCGGAGCTGCCACGTGTCCAATCGTCGGATCTTCAGCTTCTAACCTCCGGAAGACCCTGCAACGGCTCCGGATCTTCAAAGGAGAGCCAAGGACTTCAAGACCCGATTAAGTGTCATTAATGCCATATTAATGACACTTAACGGACGATCTTAACACCAGTAATGGTGCTATCAAAGCCCGTTACAGGGTCATTAAGAGCAATTAAACGTGTATCAATACTAGTAACCGCCGGGGCCACATGTCGGGCCAGACTAACCTGTAACGGCCTGCCCTTGTACTATAAAAGGACAGGTCGACGCATACACACAGAGAGGCCAGAGACACACGCGCCTCATACGCTCATCACAAGCTCATACTACTAATACAACACCAACACACCCGTGGAGTAGGGTATTACGCTCAGGCGGCCCAAACCACTTAAATTCTTGTGTCTCCTGTGTCAATTCTTATTAACCTTCTTGAATCTCCGCGCGCACACACCGAACATCAAACTCCCCTATCACTTTAGCAGTGTAGGGAGATCTGCCGGTTCCAAACCACCGACTGCGCCGAAGAGCTTGGCGGTACTGGGCATTCTGAATAGCTGCTCGACACCTTACCTCTTCAACGAGGTCAAGGTTTTCACGCCGGAGCTGGTCCTGCGTGGCATCATCGAAGGTCCAGACCCGGAGCGACCCCAAGGTGATTTTCGGAGGAAGGACTGCTTCAGCTTCGTACACCAGGAAGAAGGGTGTCTCTCCAGTTGACCGATTTGGAGTTGTCCTGTTTGCCCATAAGGTGGGCGGAAGCTCTTCGATCCAGTTGGCTCCATGTTTTTTCAGGCGCTCATATGTGTGTGTCCTGAGTCCTTTTAGGATTTCTACATTTGCTCTCTCAGCTTGGCCATTGCTTGCCAGGTGAGCTACTGAGGCGTAGCTGACTTGAATGTTGAGGTCTTCGCAATATCCTTGGAATGCAGAGCTTGTGAATTAGGTCCCATTATCAGTTATGATCTTGTTTGGGACTCCAAATCTGCATACGATGGACTGCAAGAAATTTATAGCTGATTGCTTGTTTATTGTCACAACTGGAGTTGCTTCTGACCATTTGGTGAACTTGTCGATGGCAACATACAGGAACTTATAACCTCTGACGGCTCTTGGGAAAGGTCCCAAGATATCCATCCCCCACACAGCGAATGTCCATGTAGGAGGTATCATTTGTAGAGGTTGAGCTGGTGTGTGAATTTGCTTTGCATGGAATTGGCATGCTTCACATTTCTTCACTAGCTCAGTTGCATCCTGGAGTGTTGTAGGCTAGTAAAAACCATGCTGGAAGGCTTTACTGACCAGCGTGCGGGAAGACGCGTGGTTCCCACACTCGCCTCCGTGAATTTCTGCGAGGAGCTCGCAACCTTCTTCCCTTGTAATGCACCGCATTAGCACGCCGTTGGCACCACGCAGGTAGAGATCCCCTTCTACCACTGTGTATCTTTTAGCCAATCTGACTATCTGGTCAGCGGATACATTATCTTCAGGAAGAAAATTGTCTTTCAAGTAGCTCCGGATCTTCGAGATCCATGCATCGGAGCTAACTTGAGCCTTTGAGTCTTGCGTGCTGGGTTGCTCGGAGCTTCCTGCAGCACCTACGACCCTTGATGGACGCCATGGTAACAGGGCCATCGGGACCGCCAGCTTCGAGGTGCTGGTCTCGCCCCCTTTGCTCAGTTCGGCAGGCTGAGCTGTTGGTCTTGACAATCTCCGGACGAAGGTTCTGTCGGGTGTCGGAGATCCGGTTGAAGCTTTCATCGAGAGTTTGTTGGCTTCAGCATTGTTGAGATGCTGGACATGGCAAAGATCCAAGACGTCGAAGTCCTTTTGAAGCTTCTGGACTTCAAGTAGGTATGCAACTAGTTGAGGGTTGTTGCAGCAGCATTCACCTTTGACTTGTTTTATGACGAGTTGCGAATCACCCTTTATCAACAGTTGCTTGACACCATATGATAGTGCCACCTTGAGCCCATAGATAAGTGCTTCATACTCCGCCATATTGTTGGTCGCCTTGAAGTCAAGGTGAACCATGTATTTGACCTTCTCCCCAATCGGAGCGAGGAGAAGGACTCCAGCTCTGGCCCCCTGCTTCTGCACGGAGCCGTCAAAGTATAGAGTCCAGTGAGACTTAGTGACAATCAGAACCTTGGGTTTCAGCTTCTGCTCACTGGGGCCCCCAGGATTTGATGGAGAGGGGTCCATTCTACCACGAAGTCCGCCAGTGTTTGACTCTTGATCGCTTGTATTGGGACGAATTCAAGGTCGAACTTGGCCAATTCCGCTGCCCACTTTGCAAAGCGGTGGTGGCATGACTCCTGCTGGAGCCACAACACCTGCTGGCGGCTGCATGTTGGAGGGATTGCCTCCAGCAGGTTGCGCAGGAGGGTTGTCGTTGGATGATCCAACAGTAGATTTCACCATCCTTGAATCTCGAGCGCCCCCTACCTGGCGCGCCAACTGTCAGAGTTTGGTTCCGACAATTCTCCTGGTACTACCGTTGGCAGATCGCGGAGTTTGTAGTCCGGTTGTGGGCGCGCAGAGATTCAGAACACGATGGCAAGTTGACACGGTGATTTACGTGGTTCGGGCCGCCTAAGCGTAATACCCTACTCCACGGGGTATGTAGTTGTTGTATTGAGCGTCTGAGAGCTTGTTGGCTTGTGTCAGAGCAGAGTCTGGAAGAGTCTCCCTTGTGTATCATTCGACCAGTCCTTTTATAGTACAAGGACTGGTTGTTACATCATTAGCCTGGCCTGACATGTGGCCCTGGCGGTTACTGATGCTTAATACACAATTAATAAGCTTAATTACCCTTAATAGTGTGGTAACGCGCCTTGACAGTGCCGGTACTGGTATTAAGGGTCCTTCGATCGTGTGTCATTAAGATGGTATTAATGACACTTAATCGGGTATTGAAGTCTTTGATTGTCCCTTGAAGGTCCAAGCTGTTGGGGGTCCACCAGTCTGATTGTTGAAGTTGAAGGTCCGGCTGTTGGACGTGTGGCCGCTCCGGAGCTTACCGTCTGGGACGGGTAGGTCCGGTGCTTTTGTACACATGTCAGTACCGGAGCTTCCCTCTGTCGGGGGTTAGGTCCGGGGGTGCTGCACAGGTATTTAGCCTGGAGCTATCCCATGTGTGGGATGTAGCTCCAGTTACAGGATACACGTGGCAGCACTGGGACTAACCATAGAAGGGAGGCAGATCTAGTTCCGTATGACACGTGGGGTCTTTGGAGGTCTTCAACTCAGACAGGTGAAGTTCCTTTGCTCTTTTTGCAGTCTCAAAGGGTATTCGATACGTAGGGTATCGACATCCGTGCTCACGGACAAGAGCGGCTTTGTGTCGAATTCATAATTAGTACATGGTTGGGATGATGATTGGAATTTATAGATTGGGATTACATATGTTGTATTACTTTCTTATTCATTATTTTACTATATTTTGATTGGGGGTATTCACCTAGTTATAAGTTGCTTAATGAAAGCTAAGGTATAGGTAATGCATAGTGCTTAAAGCCATTATGAGCCTTCCTTGATGTAGCCTCCATGTCATTTCTTTTTCCACACTTGCTAAGTACACTGTGTACTTAAAGCAATTCTATATCCCTCCCTCTAGACTACGAAGAAGAAGTAGCGAATGAACAGTTCTACGCCAACCCGGAGGAGATGTTCTAAGCGGACGTTCCCTCGTGCAACTGCGTGTGGATTGGAGCGATCGTCACGCTGCTGCTACCTATCTACTTATCTATGTATTTGCTTTGTTGTAGTTTTATTTGAGACCTATGGGTCATTGATGTAAGATCTATTTGTAATTTGAACATGGCTTATATTATGACACTATTTACTTTTCGACTACACATGTATGAAAGAACTGATCCTAGAATACATGTAGAATGCATCTGGTTAGCTCTCTCGTGCAACTGCCTGTGGACTGGAGCGATCGTCACGCTGCTGTTACCTATCTACTTATCTATGTATTTGCTTTGCTGTAGTTTTATTTGAGACCTACGGGTCGTTGATGTAAGATCATTGTAATTCGAACATGGCTTATATTATGATATCGTTTACTTTTTGTCTACACGTGTATGAAAGAACTGATCCTGGTATACATGTGGAATGCATCTGGTTAGCTTATTTGGACCAGGTGTGACAATAATCCATCCTGCAAGTAGCTTAACATTCAATAGCTAGAATTTTAGATATCCCCTATTCAAATTACGACAACAAAATGGAATGGCAGTATAGTACCTTCAGTTGCTAGTTAGGCTTGCGGTGCCGCAAAAATGGCGACTCATTCTGGCGAACCCACTCGGTCGCGACGAACTGGCAGGAGGCCATGCTCCGCATGACGTCGATCGGCACGACGAAGATGACCCGACGCCGATCCTGACGAGGGCACTGAGCGCGGCTGGGTCCCGCCCATAGAGTCGCACGATGGTGAAGCCTTTCTCGCGGAGCTTGACCACCACAGTGCTCGGAGGCGGCAGATCGTCGCCGCTTGTTTCACAAGAATTTTTTTTATTAATGAATTAATAAAAATAACCATCAATTTTCAAAATTTGTAAAACTAACCCACATTTTGTATGTGCTCACGCCAAGTCTGAATTTTGTTCACGACATCCGCTGACGTGGCTGCTGATATGGCTGCTGACTAGGTATTTTTTAACCTGGAAAAATGAATGAGATGAATGGGAACTGAACTATTGAAATCACAACATCCAGGTTGAGAGCGTTGTGCTCTAACAACTAGGCTGAATAACTTATGTGACAATAACATAATTACTTTATCTTTTATTATTTAAGTGCCCTAGACCGCGTTCAATTCAAATCATAAGTTACAAATGGATGAAAAGATACATGCCGTAGCACAATCAGGCGAAGGCTGCACCTGCATTTTCAGCATTGAGCGCCATTGGTTCAAACAACTAATTAAGCACAACCTGATGACCGATATTGGTTTCTCTTTTGTGTTGGTCAACACAAGATTAAAGAGAGAACTGGCCTCTGGCCAGATGGCTAGCACCTCCAGGTGAGAGGGCTTCCCACTTGGGTTCGATTCCTCTCGGATACAGGTATTTTACTTTCTACATAACGTATCCGGATGAGCTGATCCGTGTGTTAAAAAAACAAGATTAAAGATCAAAGCCTGTTGTTTATCGTGGGATTTCCTGTAGTGGTTGTTCTGTGCAGATAGATCACTACCTACTCTGATCCATTCATACTGATTATCAAGAAGCAAATGTATGTACTTGCTAATCAGAGAATGTTAGTGCAAGGATGGATGAGTGAATTAGCAATGATGTTAAGGACATGAGCGAACTGAAGGAAGAATGAATCCATCTTGTGTACATGGGCATATGCGTGGAAGGATGGATCCATTTGGTTGTTTAAATGTTCCTTGTCGCCAAGACTTACTCGCTCTGTCTTCAAAAGCTTCTCGTTTTGTAGTTCATTTTTTAACTACAAAACGACGAGTTTTTGGAGACAGAGAGAGTATTTTGTATGATGTTCTAAGGACGCGCACTGCTGCTCGCTTTTAAACTCAAAGTTACAGAACGTTCAGAGTTGTAACTAAAACATGTAGATGCATTCCTGCATGTTCCAACTTGCATATATATATATATATCCGTTTATTCAGTCATGCGTGCAGGTTACACCTTTTCATGGATACTGCTCGTATGCAGCGCTTATGTATTACTATAGGCTAATTATAGTGAAAGATGATCTTCACCATCGTCCTGTGTATACATGCATGTGTCTATATTGAGTTGTCGCTCTTAGGCGAAGCGGATGTCGTATGCCGGCGACATGTTGGGGTTGAAGAGCCCGAAGTGTTTCTCGGTGGGTTCCCCGGTCTTCTGGTCCTCGTTGAACATGGCGAAGACGTACGTCTCCAGCGCCTCGTGTTTCTTGGGCGTGCCCTGACCGACGTGATCGATCAACCCTTGGTTGTAGCTCTGCGCGTTCTCCACGCTGGCGCCGAACCCGCCGTCGGACGGCCAGCCGCTCTCGGAGATGACGACACTGACGTTGGGTGCGCCGGCCTTCTCCAGCGCGGCGTAGATGGCGTCCACCATGGCATCGAAGAGGTTCGTGTAGGTCAGCCCGTTGTTGTTGTCCGTCACTGTGGGCCCCTGCCGGAACGTCGCGTAGTTGAGGTTGATGTCGTTGGGGTTGCCCTTGTAGGCGAAGTAGGGGTACACGTTGGCGAGCAGCGGCGCGCCGGTGCTGTCCAGGTACTTCGCGATGTACCCGACGTACTCTTGCCCGAACGCGCCGGCGGACGGCGGATACGAGTTGGTGACGACGTCAAACCTCACCGACGTGGACACCTTGATGTCGCCAAGGCCGGCGGCGGCCAGGGCGGCGTTTAGGTTGCGCATCGCCGGGAGGATGCTCTGCGTCACGTCACCCTGGACCTCATTGCCCACGGCGATGTACTTGATGCTCACGGCGGGGTAGTAGGGCTTCACGTTCTTCTGGACCCACGACGCCGCGCTCGAGGGGTCGGACGCCAACTGGCCGATAACGCCATTGCCGGTGTCGAGGATGAGGCCGATGCCGGAGTTGCGCAGGGCGTTGAGGATTGCCGGGTTGGGGTCGTCGTAAAGGCGCATTCCCTTGATGCCCTTGGAATTGTAGAGCTGCACCACTTGGCTCGGGGACGGGAGGTTGTCGCCCAACGTGCCATAGCAGACGCCGATGGATTGCACCCCTGCATGGTATTTTTTTTTTCAGATGATGAGACACGAAATGGATGAGGTCTGAGTGCTTAATTTAGCTGTTAATTACTGCTTATAACAAGGGGACATGCATCTTAATTTTTTTCCTTTCAAAATTATAATATATCTAACAATTTCCGCCTGCTGTCCATTCGAAATTAACAACAAAAAAGAAGAACCAGCTGTTCATACGTGCATGCATACAGAACACCGAGAGGGAATAACACAGTGAACCATGAGTACCTATGGGAACAGAAGCAAATGCTCCAATGATCACAGCAACTGCAAGCATGGAAGCAACTCGTCGCCTCGCCATGGTTCACTTCTCCCAGCAAAGATCTAAGTGTTGTTGTCGAATGCTATGTACAGATGATGTCTCTGAGTACGCAAGAGCATGCACCCCTTTTTATACAAGTTGTTTAATTCAGCGGCGGCACTGTTACTAAGTTGGATCTGTCTAGATTCCAAGTGTCTCAAATTAGACAAATTTTCACCTGATCTTAATTGACCAGATAATCTCTACCATTAATAATTAAATCCTTATTATTAATCATTAATCCATATAATTAACAATTATTTCTATGATCTATACATTAATGAAGTCATTTTTTATTATTTATAAATAACACAATTCTTAAAGAGTGATAGCTTCGGACGTAGATTTAGTCATCATATGTTTGTAAACGATAGAACTACCGCAAATGCTAATCTGAAAAGGACATAGTGGAATGATATTGGAATTCAGACTTTTGCGGCGCACGCAGACAATATAGCAACCTTCTACCTAAATCAGCACAAATTATTATACAGAAGCACTGCTCATTGCACCACTAAATTTTTTACTTCCTCTATTTCAAAATACTTGACACTAGTTAGTTTAATTTTGAACTAACCAACACGTCAAATAATTCAGAACGGACGGGATACATATATATTCTTCCAAGTTGAGAAGTAATGCATCTGCTGGAAGTTATGCAATAGAAACATTATTTCCAACACGATAATCTAAACTTCAGTCCAAAAAACCGCAACCACGTACCTGCAACAATGGTGGCAAAAACTCCAATGACTAGTGCCCCTGCAAGCACAGGAGAAACGCCTTGCGCAAATGCCATCTTACTACTGCTTTCTAAGATCTAAGAGGCTAAGGTGGTATGACTTGTATTGCAATATGCAAACAAGGCACCAACACCCCTTGATTTATATACTCGTGTTGTGGTGCTGCCCTCATTGGTAGGTGGCCGTGACTCGTGATTAGTTGTTAAAATTAACTAATGTAGCTAGACAAGGCATGTATCCTTGTTCAAAACCAACCTGTATGTTTTACTGGACGTGCATAAATTACAATAGGATATGCAAATTTTAAGGCAGTACATTTATTTTTACAGCGTCTACTTCCTTTTTTATACCCTGGATTTAAATGCACAGGGATAATCCAACATCTGCCACTAAGATCGCAAACTGCCAACTACAGGGCTTTGATGTATTCCACCTTGATATTTGTCGAAACTAAATGTGCCACTAAGAATATGAATAGGATCAAAGTCTGGCAATTGTGAGATTTTGACATATATATGCCACCTCAACTTGCCATTCCCAAAATAAAATATTGGGATTTGTATAGTTGGTGATTATTAAGTTACAGTGTATGTGCATGTGCCACCTCAAAGTTGTCATTTCAAGATGTACCAGGGGTATAGAGTTGGACATTGTGAAGTTTTGATAAGTACCATCTCACCACTTAATTACAGTAGAGGTTGTGTCGCATCTAGAAACAAAAAAAGGACGCGAAGTTTCCTATAAAATTAATTGGGTTAACTATCGTCTTATCTGGATTGAACAACCCAAACTTCATCGTGAATGACCTTGCATGCCTATTTTAAAGTTCGTGTTGGATTATCAGTTGTGGGCTTAGACCGCAAGTTGGATTTATGTGTTGCCATCTGGGCTCATGGTTGATCTTGAACTTGTGGGCTGGTAAGTGCCAAACTTGCAAAATGGGTACTCCATATTTCACAACGTGCATGTCAGCCCACTAATTTGAGTCGCGCATATAATTATCAAACCAAATCAACCTCAAATCAAAGGGGAAAGATCCTACCGCTTGAGATCACATATGAAGAAAAACAAAATATGGACTAAAAAAGTTCAATGTCTTGAGAGTACACGTTTTGGTTGCAGCCCAACTAAAGATGCACATTTCAGATAACTGATGAAACGGAAGTCATATAAGACAACTTTACCGTTTGCTACGCTTGGTCCACATTTGTGATGGGCCCTTTGAACCAGAACCGAGCATTGAGCACCCAGGCGCCGACGCTGAGCAACAGCACCCCGCCTACGGCGACCGGGGTGTAGTTGAAGTTGTCCTCGGCTATCGGGTACGCCACGGGCAGCGAGAACAACACGGTGACGAGGGCTACCCAGAACACGGCGACCGAGCCGACGGCGATTCCATATCCTCCGAGGTGAAATGGCCCCGGGATGAAGGTTTTACGGCCCGTCGTTACACGGAAGAAGATCGGCAATGCGTAGGCGATGTACAGACCTAACGTCGTGATGGACACCATTGCTTGGAACGCCACCTGGCTCCCCAGCGACTGTCATCAACAGCATAAAGTACTTGTATAATTAAGATTGAATTTTTTTTCATACTACTCCCTCCGTTTCGTTTTAATTGTCGTTAGGACAACCTTTGTTAGTTCATTTCTAATTTATTTGGTTGTCTGAAACGACAATTATTTCAGAACGGAGGGAGTACAAAAAAGAGAAGAAGAAGAGAGGAACTGCAATCTAGCTAGATATGAAAAATAACGCACTGTGAGGGCCATGACGAACGCCACGGACACGGAGAGCCAGACGACGTTCAAGGGCACCTCGTGCTTGTTCAATCGGTGCCAAACATGTGAGAACGGCATCGCCCCATCCCTCGAGAAGGCATACCCCATCCTGCAATAATAAGTAAATAAAGTAGATTAAATAGCTACTAGTAGAATTTTAGGACCGATCGAATACAGTAACAAGAACTGCGTGCAGTACAGCACCTGGAGTTGCTAGTTAGGCTTGCGATGCCGCAAAGGAAGATGGCGACTGCGACGACGCCCAGGCAGACGATCCCCCCAACGCCACTGCCATACCTCCTCTGAAACGCGGTGTACAAGGCCTGGGCTATGGCATTTCCGCCTGCATCGTTGTTGGGGTCCAGGAAGTAGGGGATGTCTGTGACTATCGACGTCAGAGCCACGAGGTAAATCCATCCGAAAATGCCTGATAGAGCTACCGATGTGACGATGCCCATCGGCCCGCTCCAATCAGCGTTCTTCGTTTCCTCAGTCTGCACTTGTAAGTGGAGTACGTATTGATTAGGATCCTTCAATTCAGTACTTTGAATTATGATTATTTCTGATATTTAATAAAGTACTGTAATCCGCAACGAAACGGCCGGTTTACCATATGAGCAGACGTGTCGTATCCAATACTAGAATACTGGCTTGTCAGCAATCCCACAGCAAGAATGTAAGCCTTGCTGCCTATCCCCATACCATTTTCTTTGTTGAAGTGCGTAAATATGAACTCTACGCTCTGCCTCTCTTTGGAAACCGTCGGAATCAAAACTACCAGAGCAAAAACACCTACAATAATTCCACCAAACCAATTAAGCAAGCACTCTTTCTTCTTCAGAAATAAAATAATACGAACAAGTAAAAACGTTCAGACTTATAATAACCATCGCTATATAATACTGTAAATAAAAGATTTTTTTAAAATGAAAATGGAAGTACTACCTGCGACATTCCAAAAAGCTCCGATTTGGCCGAACCAGGAGAGCCATTGTATGGGGAGGCTGTTGATGAGTCCGTGCACTACCAGCACGGCGCTGTAGATGGCCAGCACCACGTACTTGGAGGCTAGGTAGCCGCCGCCGTTGGTTCCGCCTGTGCCGAGCAAGATCATCACCTGGATGAGCTGCGCCAACGAGAAGTCCACGCTCGCGGTGCACGCCCACTAGAGTGTGTCAGTCAGCTCATGCATGTCACGGTGCTCCAAAAATTCAGCGATCACATGCATCACTTGTAAACAGCTTAATTATAATATTAGATATAGACAGGTTACTAGCAATTGCTTAGTTGTACGTATATGTTAGTATCATGGAACACGCATAAGTTATTTATTTACGCTAGCTAGCTAGAGAGAAAAGTACGATGGCCACTCCAACTTGATCATCGATACTAACAAAATCTAGTCCAAGCGTACCTGCCCCACGATGTTGAACCTGCAAAACAGGGACAACATGGCAATTAATAATTTGATTGCGTGCGAGACGATATTGGGGAAAAAACAAGATTGTTTACTTTGTTGCTAGTAGTACGAAAGTAACAGAATCATGTCTGATTGTGTTCGTAAATGACGATATCGTTAACACAGTCACTAAAGGACATCATACCATCCAGTTACCCAGGACGCCAGGGGAGCCCAGTCCCCGCCGGCGAGCTTGGCGCTCCAGTAGTAGAGGCCGCCGGAGGTCGGGTAGGCGGAGCAGATCTCGGCCATGGACAGCGCGACGCAGCCGTTGAAGGCGGCCACCACGAGCCAGCCCAGCGTCATGGACACCGGCCCGCCGTAGCGCAGCCCGGTGTTGTACGTCGTGGTCACGCCCGTCAGCACGGAGATGATGGCGAAGGAGAAGGCGAAGTTGGAAACGGCGCTGCATCAATAGAGGCAAACACTCACTCCGAAGCGAAAAATGGATGAGAGAAACGATCGAAGAAGAAACAGGTAGCGCATATGCATGAGAATGGAAGCACACGAACGAGAGGCCGCGCTTGAGCTCCTGCTTGTATCCCAGCTCCCGCAGCCGAGCTCGGTCTGGATCGGCGGCGACGGGCAGCTCGACGGAACCCATGGTTCTCAGCAGCGGTGTGGACTTGCTCTGCCGAGGTTGTTGCAGGTCACTGATGCTACTCTGCTTGTTGGCTTATTGTTGCTGCTGCTACTCTCGTCTCCGGATGACGGGGTCGTCAGTGGCGCTTATTACTAGTAAGCTTGTCTACATTTACTAGTCCATCATGATGCCCAAAGAGTCAACATGGAGAATGGAAATTTGACATTCGGTTGCACCGCTCAGACATGTACAGTCGCATCACACCAGTTCACGATTCTTTGATCTGCAGGATATTTGGTACTTGGATTATTAGCCAAGCTACTGTATATTACTACATGTTCCCTCCAAGCATTATTCTTTCCTTTGCAAAAAGTATGATGGCAGGATAGATAGATTCAATGTGATATCATGCAACAATGACCTGGTTATATTTGTCAACCACACGAGTTCTGATTTTGCTGATGGCAAGAGCAAGTCATGCATAGCGGCGGCCCGCGGCCGGCACCAAAGACGTTGAGCAAGTCCGTCGACTAAGCTAGTGCCTATGCGGCCTGGTTGAGCCGGCCCAATCAACATTGAGATGCTAACGAGCCAATCCAGACTGGGATGACTCAGGGAATGAAATCCCCCGTCCCCTTCTTTCCAGGACAGGGTGTGATCTCCCTCAGAGTTGGTTGTCTGTTTGGCAAGTCTGAGGATATATTACATGGGGCTTTTTAAAAAGGAAAATGTTAAAAATATTTAGAAAATTTAGAAGACACTTTAAAAAAACAGAAAATATATATAGCACGAGGACTTGAAACTACAGTCATAAACAGTACCATGTCGTGAAATTCGATTCCACAATCAGTACAATGTCATGAAAATTAATTATACTCCCTCTGTTCTAATTTAATTGTCGTTCAGACATGTTTTACTAGTTTACTTTAGTTCATTTCCAGTTCCAGACCGGAGGTAGTACATTACAAAAGCATCGTACAACAATTAAATAATACACTAAGGCTGATTCCAAGGCTACTACCTATACGAGAGTACCCACTCCGCCTTTTGAGTCACGCTCGGCCTATGAGTGTCTACCCAAAACAAAGAAACTCCAATGGAAAGGATGTAAAATGAACGCACGGCACCGTAAATCATCGTGAGCACGCGCACGTCTTCGCTCCCGCGGTCGCCTTCGCTGTTCGCTCCAGCGCGCCAAATCCCTGCGCGCCTTCGCTCCAGTGCCTGCTACGAGAGGGCGTGGGCGCAGGCAAGGGCGGCCCGCGCAGGCGTGGACGCAGGCAAGAGCGGCTGGTGCTAGGAGCCCGACACGCGGCGCAGGCGAGGACAACCAATGCGGGAAGTCCGACGCACAGCGCAGCCAAGGACGACCGACGCGGTGAGCCCGACGTGCGGCACAGACAAGGACCACCGGCGCGGGAAGCCCTAGTGTTCGTTCACCACTCTCCACTCTCCAGCAAACTTCAACATTCCTTTCTTCCAAGTCAGGGGACCACTCTCCACTCGTTCGCCTCCCTCGCCGTCGTCGTGCTACCCACCTCAGGACGTCCGGGGTGGCCGTGCTCCGGTTGGAGTTGGCGCGTGCCAAGGCCGAGCTGGGCTTCGCGTTCCCGTCGGACCCGAGCATCGTCCTCCCCGTCTTGGCAACGTCGCTGCAGATCATGCTGAGTCAACAGGAAGATGAAGTCCCGCTGAAGCTCTCCGCTGCCGCCTCATCGCCCGCCGTCGCCGAATTCCTTGTCGCTCGGCCGTCGTCTAACATCAGTGAGAGGCTCACGTTGCGGCATTGGGAAACTCCATGGCTGGTATGCTGCCGCCACCGAGGTTGAAGAGGAGGCCACCGTCTTCTCCAGCGGGGGCGTCGAGTTGTGTCTCGATTTCGATTTCTCTCCTGCGGAACAGTGATATAGGTGGGAGTTAATCGCTACTCATATTTGGATAGCAGTGGAGCAAATACTTAAAATGAGTAGTGCATATAGGTAGCCCGTTGGAGACACTAAATTCTTGATTCAATACATTAAAATGAGTAGTGCATTTAGGTACCTATATAGGTATCCCGTTGGAGTCAGTCTAAGATAATAAAAATTCTTCTCCAGTAATATAAGCTCCAGAGCCATATCTGATTGCCTTCACATTGCATTGTCAAAAGCTACCAGAATGATTCGTGTAGTACCTGTAGTCCTGTAGCACAGACTGGTTTTGACTTGGTATATTGAACTTTACAAATCACAAAATAAAGAGAGATGGCGGTGGCGGTGCGCAAAGGGGACTGTCGAGTTGCGCAGCACGCGAGGGAGGCATGGTTTTGCTTCCCGGCCTTGCGAGATCGGGGTGAAAAGGCCCGTGCTCCCCCGCGGATCGGACCAGGAAATCCGGCTACCAAATGCGTCCAGGGACTATTTCGGCCCCAGATTTTCTAGGCCAGAAAATGCCAAACGAGCCCTTAGACCTCTTGAACCTTGATTTGGTCAGTTCTTGAATCCACCGGTTCAAAAGTCAGGTTACCCGACACAATCCAATGTTGCAGGTTCTATCGCGCGCGTATAGATGATCAAATGAGCCGGGCTCATTTGATCGGCTTGAAGTCCGCCAAAAATGACCAAATGGCGTATAAGTTGTGCTACTACAAAATAATTTTCTATAATGATTGTATTGTACTATTCATCGTAGTGGTGGGGATTCCATTTTCCATTGGTTACTTTTGCCAAATGGACTGTTCAATAGTGTTCAATAGCTCACGTGAATATGCTGAGGAGTTTTTTGCTTAAGGTACGACGATAGTCATCTTGAGTTTAATGTTGAAGAGACGCAACAAAGAACCCACCAACCTCCCCTCAGAGTTAAAACATATAAAATAGCCTTTATATAAGATCAGAACATGTTAGTTGCCAGTTCCCGGTAGTTGTATATATATGATGCGCACTGCAGCATTCTTCTCGTCCTAGTGACTTTGTTGTTTGTTCGACTAGCGGACCGGAATCAGACACAACAACTAGACAAAGGAGAGGTAGATAGCATGTGTGGCAAGGATAATAAACACATGGTGGGTTTTGGCGTATGCATATGCAGAGAGACCTTAGGATTGGGAATAGGAGGTATCTGGATGTGTATAATTGTCAGCTCCTTAGGCTGACTCTAACGGTCAGACCAAAAATGCACGATCCATACTCCAGTTTCTGTATCCCAACGGACTATGAAGGATATCCAAATATTTTGATCACCAACGGACTACCTATACTCACACAAAACGATGATGCAAGGCCAGGAAAAAGCGGGAGCCAGCAAAACGTGCGCGTCAACGCCAGCGAAACGTGCGCCAACGCGCTGCACGTCGAAAAGTTTCCCACCGACGCGCTCGGACGAGGATCGGTAACCAAAAATTTGTCCGTCGTTTCGATCATCCGTTGGAGCCGTTCAAGAGGCTTCTCGTGACTCATTTCCAATTTCGTACTCCATCCTTTCTCAAAAGATTGTCACCTTTAGTTCAAAAAATGAACTAAAGGTGACAATCTTTTGAGAAAGGAGGGAGTATTTAACAAGATTCGAGCCTGGGTGGTGAGGGTGTACATCCACACCCTTAACTAACTGAGTTAGACTTAATACCTAATTAGTTCCTAATTTATATAATGATGGACTGGAGCAAATCATGTTAAAAAAATTACATGTAAATGGCCCGGTTTGTTTGTTGGTTCCATATGGGCAGCGCTACCCCCTGAATCCGTCTAGATGTCACCGGTGCCGTTATCAGCTCAGTCGCGGAATCATCTCCTTGTCGCCGGTCCGTCCACGTCCAGTTGCTTGCCTGCATCATCCGTCATCTAATTTTCAGCCTGCTACCCCCAATCGGGATCTGCGCCGACGACGTGCTCCGTTTCTGCTATACCTTCCGCGTCCGTCGTCGGTTTGCAAATGGAGGACCCATAAAAAAGGGCCTCTCTGACTCTTCTGCTTTCCTGATATTATAGACCTTTGTGTGATTTCCAACCAGACTACGATGCTAGTCGAAGGCAATGCATCCACGCGGGACATCACGCTCCACACTACGCGACGTTCCGGTCGGGCACCATGGTGAGGAAAGACAGCAACAACGGATTGACCTACACGAACCTCTTCACGCCATGGTTGGACGTCATCTATGCCGCGCTAGCTGTGAGAAGGCCCCGGCACGTGTCTAACGTCAGGGCCATCGTCTCCGAGAGCGGCTGGTCGTTGGCCGGCGACCGGGTTCATGGTAAGCGTGGACAACGCGAGGACGTACAACCAGGCCCTGATGGACCAAGTCCGGCGGGGCACGCCCAAGAGGCCCCTGGAATCACCGATTTGAGTAGGACGCATGATGAACAAATCTTTTTTTCTTGTTTGAACCTGGCCTGCACCTAAATATTTCGTTTTTTCTGCATTAGGTATTTCTACAAAGATAATACTTAAAGTGACTTTTCCTAAACAACCAATAACCAGGTTCTCAAGTTATGTATCATTGTACCTTTTGCGTTGCACATGCAATTTGATTGACGACACCTTAGAGAATATCCAGGACACAACACGTCTAAGCTGCACAGCTATAAAAGGCTGCACTATTTAATGTAATACTGTACATCCCACGTTCATTGACCATTTTCACCGGACAGGCTATTGAATGGCACACATGAATGCTGAGCGATTTTTTCGTTTTAAGGTACTACAATGATCGTGTTGGTGTTAATGTTGAGCAGGCGCATCAAAGTACTCCCCATCAACCTCCCTCTGTTCCGCGTGTTGTTAAAATGCACTCTTCCGTTTCTAAAAGTTCGTCGGTTCGTTGTTCATTTTGGAAAGGAAGTGAGTACTTATATAATAGCCTTTGTACATGAGCAGAACATGTTCTGTTGTAGTCTTCTGACCCTGTTCGAGTAGCCGGCTGGAACCAGACACGTCAACTAGTCAAGTGTGAGGTAGTAGAGAGCGCGCAGTGGCAAGCAGAGAATGAATGGCCGGGCTTGCCGCATGCGCATGAGTCTCGCCCACCGTTAGGAGTAGAAGGCATCTGGATGTACATCTGGATGCGCATGCGTAGTGGAGTCCGTTGCCGAAGACGATCATGGCAGATGTGCTTAACAGCATGGACCGTGAGGCTCCTTGCTCAAGGTTTGCCTAAAACGAGCTCGCGTGCTCATGTCCATGTCCATGACGGTCTGCACACCCTCAACCGGTTTCTTCTCGCGAAGCAGCGCAGTGAAAAGCAAACTAGCTCTCGACGACGATGTGACTGCGCCTCGCTCAGAGACGGACACCCACCCCGTCGTTGCATGACCGTGACACACGTGCTCCTCCAGCACTTTAAGTCGTACTCCATCTGTCTCTATAAATTTATCGCTTTGTATTTCAAAAATGAATTACAAAACGACAAGTTTATGGAAACGGAGAAAATATCAGTGATGGCGCCGACGATTGAAACAAAGGGAGGAGTCGGAGAGAGGAACAAATGTGCCTTTTGATATTTTTTACCTACTGAAAAAGTTTCAAGTTACCATAACCCTTGATCTGGTTATCAATGGCATAGATACTAGCTAAGACAAATGATTCCTCTGCATTGACTGAAGAAATGCAGTGAATCCCGATCCCTGCCACGAGTGCAACAATATCTTTACAAGTTAGCAGCTTTGCAATCAATTGAATTTCAGATGGCGGGCCCACAGAAAAAGGTATCTGTGATTTTTTTCGCTTTTCCTGAAATTAGACCTGCGTGTGAGATTTCCAACCGGACAAGTAGTCAAAAGGCAATGCATCCACTCACTTTTGATTAATCTGTTTCGATTCAAAGAAGAGCATTTTGCGGTCCTTCATTGTCATCACGAAAATTCATTTTGCGTGTAAAACATCCGCGCTGGAGAAGACCGGCACGCCCAACGTCATGGGCATCATCTCCGAGACTGCCCTCCGGCCGGCGGTTCGCGGCGAGCCTGGACAACGGGAGAACGTACAACCTGGCCGGCTGGCCCTGATCGACCACGTCTGGCAGTGCACGCCCAAAGAGGCCCGGGTGCTCGAGACATGCATCTTCGCCATGTTCAAGGAGAACCGGAAGTCGGGGGGATCCAATGGAGAGAACGACTTATTTGGGCTCTTCTACCCGGACAAGCGAATCATCTACCCGATCACGTGCCCCACCAATTGACGACACATCAAGATCCAGATATGCTTCAGAAAATCAATGATGATGAATGGATTCGGTAACGCAGCCAGATTAATATGGTCACTGTATAGGCATAGTTGCATCGTCACTATGCAATGACCCCGAATATTGTACGTATCGTCAAGCATTTTGTCTTATTTCATCATATTCTTAAGTATCGGAAGCATGTACATAATGAAACCATGTTCCGAGATCATCCTTTTTTTTTGAGAGAGAGAGAGTGCTAACATAACATTCGTGTTGATTTGGGCTGCAATGTTAGTGTGGGCTTTGGAATAGAACAAGGCCAGGCCCAGCTATGATTGGGCTGCCTGGTGTTTGATTAGGCAGACAAGCCAGTTTGAAGGACTCAGCTGTAATTTTTTTTGAAAGGACGCAGGAGCCGATGATGAGTGAGAGAGAATCCGTGATATCTCAAAGCAAACAGCCCCTCGAATCCTCGGCGCACCCGACCGCTTTCAAAATTGAAATCGCTCAACTCAACCATCTGAACGGCTTCCTCTCCCTCCGCGCACCAAGAATCCAAGATCCCGTTCCTTCCTCAATCCCGACCGCGGCAGTCCTCTCCATCCCGATCCCCACGAACCCTCGCGGAATGGCGCTGCCGGAGCCGCCGAAGCAGCTCAAGGTGCGCGTGCCGGAGAACGAGGGGATCGCGCGCTGCCTCCACGAGAAGCGGCTCTCGGTGCACGACGAGACCGGCGGCCTCAAGGTGAACCTGGACCGCACGTTCGCCAAAGCCTACCGCAACGTCTGCGCCGCCGAGGAGCCCATCCGGACCCTCAAGGACTTCTCCAAGATCAAGTAAGTGCATATGTTTCCCTATCCCTCCCGTTTTCTACAACCCAACTTCTCTTTCTATTTCACCACTGATGCAGTGAATATTTCAGTAAGGAAAGGATTCGATCGAGCCGGCAAAATATTTGAGTACGATGTGTAATCAATTGGGAAATGGTAGTTCTATTAATACATTTGATTTTAGGACCTTGTTGCTGCGGAATGGTTTTGTAGTTTTGGAATGTAGGCGCGTTTTGCTGCCTTTCAATATCTCATGATTCCTTTGGTTGTTCGCGCATCATAGCTTCCTCTGTGAATTGCAGCAGAATTGTTAAAAAAAACTCGGCAACGATTAGAATGCAATCTGTGTTTTGGTGCAATCGTGCAATCAACCATCTCCATCCATTGGATCTGCATCCTACGGTTGTTACATCTTTTTGTTTAACCTCCTCCATCTAAGTGCATCATGTGTAAGGGGTTAAATAAAAAAATATAACAACCGTAAGATGCAGATCTAATAGATGAGAATACCTGATTGCACGATTGCACCATACCTCAGATTGCATACTAGTCGCTCCCAAAAAACTCTACTATCTATTTGATATTTCTCTTTGTGAGTTTGAGATTTTCTCAAGTCGATGTCATCTCATCAATGTAGGTCCAAAATGCTTGATGTCCAATCACTGCACTAGAGCTATAAACTTGATCTTTTTGTTGCATAATAAGTCGTTTTCTAATTCTTGCGTCTGAAAGTGTTAATTAGTTTTGCTCTATCGTTGTTATCAGGGGTGTGGGCCCATGGCTCATACGTCAGATGAAAGAGTTCTTTGCGGATTCCAACCAGGATTTATGTCCTGCTAAAGGTAATTTATCAGGAGACAATGGTAATCATTATTGTCGTCGAGTGCATTCCTTTGTAAATATTTTTTCTCTATTAAGCCACCCATTCATCTTGTTCATTGATATCATAAGAGTGTATTTTATTCTTACAGAAAATAAAGCAAGAGAATCAAAGTGTTCCCTGCCAAAGAAAAAACGTGCTGCTCCTACCTCTGGTAGCTCTAAGCTTCCTATTTTGCCTAGTATAATTCCCATTGGGCAAATGAAGTAATGATTCTTTACTCTTTTTTATTATTATTTTTCAATACGTTTACAGGAAAGGATCTTTCTACTAATGTTGGACTGTCAGCTTGCTCCAATTCTATTATTCCATTTTCAACCCAAAGGAAATTTGAGCTGCAATCTTCTGGTACTACGGTATGTTTCATTCTTGATGGAAAAGCCCTGTATGGTTGTATTGTTCCTTTTTTTTTTTTCAATTGGGATGTAAGTGTAATGCTTATTTTCTATCACCAGGGTTCTTCTGAGCTCAATAGGCTAGCCAAGAAGGATACTCCATATGTGGATAATTCGTTATGGGCTATGCCACCTCGTCAGTCCAATGAACAATTTCATGAAGCTTACGAAGTTGTCTTGATATTGGATGATCGTGAAAATTTCGGGTTTGTATGATAATATCCTACTCATACAAAAACTTAGTTAAGATCTGATTTTCATTGTACCATTGCAAAATGCCCGTTTTCTTTTTTGCCGCTTTACCTATGCAATCTTTTTTGCATGTTTCCGCAGTACCTTACATTTCTTCTGTACAATCTTACGTTTAGACACTGGAATTTTGTTCTCACTACTGTCATTTTTGTGTAGGTCTCATTCAAGAAAAGTTGCTGCAAGCAAAGTTGCTGATAACATTCATTCACAATGTAATGCATTGGTTGAGGTGAGTTTCCCAGATGGCAGTTGTGCTGCACCTGTCGGAGAGATAAATTTAGTGACAAGTGGATGCTTCTTATTGCTGGTTTAGATGATAGTGCTCGTCCAAACATGGTTGCTAAAGGTGCTAAAGCAACCATTAATATGATCTCTAGCGGAGGTAGAAAATCCTTTCTGAGTCTTAGATAATAGAATGGAGTAGCATATATCCCAGCCTCTGCATCCGAGGACGTATGCAGTCAAAGAGGGCAATTCTTGAAGGTATATTGTTGAATAATATATGGAGAATCTATCTTAACTTGTTGAAGCCTTGGTGCTTAGCCATCGAGTCGTTAAGTTGCCTTAGGTTGCAAGGGCCTGCCTGGAGTCTGCTGCTATGCTTTGCTGTATCTAACATTCAGATTGTAGGCCTGTTGGTGATCATCCAAACAATTTTCTTCTTTCTGAACACATAAAAGTAGGGCTGTGAGTCTTATATTGATCTGTTATGTTTCTGAGAAATGGTATTGATTCTTCTGTTTGAAATTTTGAACCTTGTCATCCAGGTTAGACGTTTGCCTATCGGTGATGGTATTTGGATTGCTCGTCACAGAAGACATCTAATGGAGTATGTTCTAGATTTCATTGTTGAAAGGAAAAATATTGCAGATTTAGGTAACTCAATTACAGACAACAGATACAAAGATCAGAAACTAAGGCTGCAGGTACTTTCTGAAACCATAAATATGTCTTGGATTGTTCATGTGCAGATCAGTATGCATAACCTATTGCCTTAAAAAATATGCATAAACCTGAATTGATGGACAAATAATGTTTGGTGGCATTATCTTGGATACATCTGTAAGTGTTGGTCGACAGATTTAATGTAACTTGTTTTGGATGCTTTTAGTTCTTCCTACAGTTCATGAATCATGATGGCTTCTGTTGAAAAGTGCTTAGTATGAAAACGAATTTTCCACTTCAAGAAGTTTTGCCTTTACATTTTTCTGTTGTTAACCATGATGGTCATTTCCATTTGTTGTGCCTTCTTGGCAGAAATGTGGACTAAGGAAGCTGATATATCTCGTTGAAGGTGATCCAAACTGTTCAAATGCATCAGAAAGGATTAAGACAGCGTATGTACACTGCTTTTTTACCCAAGTGGAAACACTAGTACCTTTTCTCCTTTTTAACATCTTGTTACTGTTATTTTCCTTGCTAACATGTCATACACATCTTATCAATCAATAAATTGAATATTTTGGACTGCAGTTGTTTGACCTTTTTAACTGCTCCATGCCATTTATTTTCAGCTGCTTTACCACTGAGATTCTTGAAGGATTTGATGTTCTGAGAACTAGCGGGTATGCTGATACTGTTAAGACGTATAGCAATCTTACAAGCTCAATAAAGGAGTACTACAACACAAATTTCTCAACCCTTGCTGAAAGTTCTCGTGTTTGCCCAACCTATGATGAATTTGAGAGAAATTGTCGTTTTCTTAAGAAGAAAACAGTGAGCCAAATATTTGCTCTTCAACTTATGCAGGTTACTTTGCAATAAACCCATATCATTTTATGTCAGCTGGTTCATTTGATGCCATATTTGAATGCAAAATTATCCTCATCTGATTGTCCAATACAGGTGCCACAAGTAACAGAACAAGTTGCACTAGCTGTCATAGAGTTGTATCCTACTCTTTTGTCACTCGCGCGGGCATACTACATGCTTGTTAGTCCTCTAATCCTTCTCTTATTCTAAGTTGCAAACATCATGCATTCCGTACCTTTTAGTGTTCTAGTACTATTATCTTTTTGTATCTCTCAAAAAACGGGTTGACATTTCTTTGAACTAAAAAGAATCACCTTTATGATGTTGAAGGAAGGCGATATTCGTGCCCAAGAGGAGATGTTGAAGAACAAGAGCAGGATGGTGAATGCAGGGGCTAGCAGAAACATCTTCAAGCTAGTCTGGGGCGATGGATGCAATCTTCAGATCTAACTTTTTACTAACTGATCTAACTGGCTTACATGTCACCGTCTTGATGATTTTGGGCCTTATTTGTGTAGCTCGGTATCAGGTGACACTCTCAGAGATATAGTTGCAATACATTGATGTTCTCTGTAGCATATGGTTCAAAGGAACACTGAGTTTCAGAGTCTGATGTTACTCTTAAAATATCTTGCAGTTTCGCATCCCATTGTAGACTTCTACTACCTCCGGTTCGTTTTAGTTGTCGTTTCGGACAACCAAAACAATAGAAAATGAACTGGCGATTGATGTCTGAGCGACAAATAAATTGATCCGGGAGGGAGTACTTCCTAGTCATTGTCATGTCTTGTTGGTGTTTGAAGCTTGTTCGATTATTTCAAGCCTTTCCTGTGTAAGATTTGGAGCGGCAGACGGATGACGCTTCAGAGCTGAATAGTGCTTCTGGGTTAAGTTACTGTATGCACTCCGGCATCATCGCTAAAACATTTGCGCCTGGAAAAATATGACGGAATTTTATTGCAGCCATTCATATTTTCAGGACAAATGCTAATAGACATGGAAACTTTTTTCTTTATATGAGAGAGAGGCATGGCAGAAACGGATTCTTCTGCAAAAAAAAAAAACAGAAGTTAGGCACAGGCATCGAAGCCCAATCCGCCTTGGACTTGGAAGCCCAACTCGTCTTATACTTCGAAGCCAACTCATCTTGGACTCGAAGCCCAACCATTTTAGACGGGAAATGGAAGCCCAATAGGCTTTGCGCATTTCGCTTGGACTGAGCCAGCGTGCCCGCGGTCAGTTTTAAGATTTTTTTTTTTTTTTGCGGGAACCGACGAACTCACTTCTTATTCCAAATGAAAAGTGACGAGTATTCGGTGACGGGGGGAGCATTTAGGAGGGAAACCCGAAATCAACTTGCAAAAGAACCGGCCGCAAAATCGATTCGATCGATCACCTCAACGGCGGGCTCTCCCTCCTCGCCCCAAAACGCCCAAACCCTAGCGGGAAGGAATCCTTCCCCGATCCGGCGATCCCCAACCTACCCCATCATCCCAAGCCTCAACCCCGAACAACTGCGCGAAATGGCGCCGCCGGTGCCCAAGCAGTTCAGGGTGATGTGCCCGGAGAACCAGGCGCTCTCTCGCTTCTTCATGCACAAGTGGCGGTCGCTGATGGATGAGCCGGGCGGGCTCTCCGAGAACCAGTCTCTCGCGTTCGCCAACGCCAAGCGCGGTATCTCCGCCGCCCAGGAGAGCATCCGAACCCTCGACGACTTCAACAGGATCAGGTACCCACTTCGTTTCTCTACCTCTATTTTTTTCGGTTCATGATGTGTTGCACCGAGATCGGGGTTCGGTTGATTTTGTTTTGTGCGGAGGCTTTGCCGTAGGTTTGTTTTTGGCGCTTTCTAATTACTGAACATTGTAAGGCGGATGAATTGGTTTGCAGTTTTGGTATAATGGTATGTAGCGCTAATCAGAATAGGGGGTTCATCGCCAGTTCCAATTGCCTTTAGCATCCCAGCAACTTAGTGACTAATTTCACATCACGGGATATATGATTTCTGTTTGCAAGCTATTGTTATTGCAGAAAATATTGGTCTGGAACGCTAGATTTTTCTCATTATGCTGCATCGCTACTACACTTTTGCCGTTCCTTTTGGGCATGTACGAGACATTTTCTAACGTCATGTTGCATGTTAAAGTATTAACCTATGCCATGTTCTGTCAATGTCATTAGGGGTGTTGGGCCATGGATTACATTTCACATGAAAGAGTTCTTTGCGGAGCACGGCCAGGATTTATCTCCTGCAAAAGCTGATGCAACGGGAGGGAACGGTAATCATTTTCACACTTGGCTGCATATTTCTCTTTTACCTAAGCATTCGTCTCTTCTGCTAAATCTGAAGAGTTTATTTAATTCTTGCAGTTACTGGGAAGAAAACAAGAGGACCGAAACCTTATTTGCCAAAGAAGAACACTGCTGCATATGCAATACTGATCACACTCCTTAGGTATGATTATCTGGGATATATTTGACCTCTTTTTCGTACCATACAAAACAATGATATCTAGTCCTGAAAGTCAGGAGAGAGACACCTAAGCCTGTACAGGGAGATCAAGGAAATAACAGTCGATTTTCCCCACAGGGCAAAAATTAGAGGGAAAAGTTTTATGCTAAAACAAGAGCTTATTGATGCTGCTGAAGCCAGTGGCCTATCACGAGACGGAATTGGGTATTTTTTATTCTTAGTAAATTCCTGCTGTTTTTGATAGCACCTGCTATTTTTAATGTGTTATTGAATAGCTACTACTTTTTATGTTGAGCAGTCCAAATAAAAGTAAAGCGAAACAGAGTTATGGAAAGGACTGGTACACTGGCTGGAGCTGCATGAAGACATTAATATCCAAAGACCTTGTTTCCAAGTCGAGTAGCCCAGCAAAGTACTGCACCAGTCTCATTTACTTGTCTGTGTTAACAGATCAATCCGTTTTTAGTTTGTAATGAAGACTTGTCGGATTTAGTATGTGCAGTTCCAAATCTGCCAATTATTTAACTGTTGCCAGTTAACAATTCTGTCACCTGTTTCCTAAGTGTGGTTTCCAAAATGTAGACAAATCATATTTTATCTAGCAGATATATTGTCTAACTGCTATTTGATCTTTTGTGTGCATTAGAAATCAAAATGTTTTCTTATCTGAAAGTGTACATGAAGATATATTCAAGGTTTGTAGGAATAGAGGCCAAGGAGTTTATTTGACCAGTTCCAGTCCCTTGCACCTGTATATTCCACAATGTGACCAGCCAACATGTGTTCCTTCAGTTGCATGCCAACGGATATTGAAACCTACCATTTTTTTTCCACACAAAAACTGGATCCCATTTCTATATATCTTGGTCTTTTAGTTACTCCCTCTGGTTCAGTGATTCTTTATTTCTAGGTTTCATCCTGTGCAATCACAGAACTGCCTTTTGTATTCCCTTTAATTTAGATGTCATCTACCTACCTCGGTTTTTATTATAAAGCAACCACATGCTTTTGAAAAGCTAGAATAGCTTTCTGACCAGGTGATCTTTTGCAGATATATGCTAACTGAAAAGGGGGAAGAAACTGCTCGTGATTGTCTTTCACAGCCTGGATTAATCGATTCTGAGGAACCTTTAGTGACAACTAGCATCCACAACACTTCCACTCCTTCTGTTGCTGAAACAATGTCAGAAACTTTTATGACCATCCGCAGGTCCCGCACATCTGTTGCCAGGCATAGTCCCAAGCTTGTTTGGGACAGTTCTCCGAAGAAAGTTCAGAGCAGTTACAAAGCCCAAGTTCAAACTGTAAGGCCTATCCTTTTATAACATCACTTGAAGTTTCCATCATATATCAATGTTAAGATGCTCTACAAACCACTCCACAAATTCCTCTCTATGTTTAGTATGATGAAAGGCCCGATGATGTGGCATTATAGTTCTTGTTCAATTGTTTTTCGTCCCTTGCAAGATGCCTTTCAGTTTTGAAATTTCAATAGCATGCCGAGACTTACTATTAATGAATTAGCTCAACGTGCATAGGCTTTCCTCTTTTGTGTAGCATCTGTTGTAGTTCTACCCACCAGCTGGATATTTTAGCATCAACTGTAATGTGAAATAATTTAGTTAAAGCATCTTTGATAGTATAATTTATTTTTGTCCACCGAATTTATACTCTACCCTGAGACTAAACCATTTTCCATTTTAAGGAGCTTCTGTAACTTTTTTTTCTGAATTGGATCTGGTTCTTATAATAAAATGATATCCACCTTTTGATATATGCTATTGCAGATTTATTTGCACCTGTAGTTTCCGCTGGTATTGCTTACTGCAATTTACTTAGCATATTTTTCCATCATACTAGATGCCTTGATACATTAGGAACTCATGGTTTCTATCATCTTGTGTAGAAGTGTTGCGCTGAAGGAATAATTTTCTGCGACTCAGATTCAGAAGAACCACATCGAAAAGACAGTCCTCTGAAAGGTGCTGATTGTTTTTTTTTCATATTGCATAATTTGCTCATGGAACTATGTTTATGTTTTTGTTATGTAGCACTAAATTAATTCTTTTGTGCAATTTGTTGTGGGTTCTTAAAGAATTTACTGGAAGAGATGGTCCACCAAATAATGAAATATGCTTTATTTCCTGCTGGCCTTGCAAGTTGGTTAATATACTTCTTCTGCAGGCAATGGGTCTTCTGCTGAATTCGGTATGCTAAATAAGGATACTTCATATATGAGCAATGCTACGCTAGCTTTGCCACCTCGTCAATCCAATGAACTTTTTCTTGAAGCTTATGAAGTTGTGTTGGTACTGGATGATCGTGAGAAATTCGGGTTTGTTCACATCCTAGTCTTTATATAACTGAATCTTCCACTCACAAAAAATAGTGTATCACACTGGAGTTGTAGTTGTGCCTGATCTTTTGGTTGGTTGCTCAAACAATGGTAATACTAAAATAAAAACACATTTAATGATTTCAACTTAATTTATCATTTGAGGAAGGTAATACTACCATGATAGTATGATACCAGTTTGGGTGGTTTGATCGGTGTGGTGTGATTTACCCTGCTCTTTTGCACAAAATTCTAATATTTATCCTGACTCCCATGGGTTCATAGATTAGTCAAAAGATGTATGCCTTTTCTGCTCCCTTTGGATGAGTCTTTATCAATATGCATATATTATTATGACTGCACATATTTTTGTTGCATATCACATTTCTGAAATATTGTGTATTGGCTATGCGTGGGATGGTTTTTCATGTTTATTACCTGTTTGTGCAGATCTTCAAGAAAAGTTGTTGATAATATTCGTGCACAGATCCATAAAGATGTGTCTGTAGAGGTTACTTTTCCACCTTTGTTTATTTTCTACTTACCCTCAGCCATAAGTTTGAAACCGGGAGAATTTCTCCGCATTATGTTTTTGCATCTACTCCATAGTGTGCAGTTAAGAAAATTTCTGAAAATAAATAGGAAAATTATACAAATAATAGAAAGTGCTCTTCATGAAGCATGCATGGTTGTGGTTGTGACAACCACTAAAATGGGAAAAATAGCTCAAACTGTTCCTATGGCTAATATTACTGACTCTATTTGTGTTTATGTCAGAAAACATGGACTTGATTCTCAAGTTTGAAACTTCTCAATTTTCATCCAGGTCAAACGTTTACCTCTGGGAGATGGTATTTGGGTTGCTCGTCATAGGAAAGATGGCACAGAATATGTTCTTGATTATATTGTTGAAAGGAAAAATGTTTTGGATTTAGATGACTCAATTACTGACAACAGATACAGAGATCAGAAATTAAGACTGAAGGTACATTATTAGCTTGCATTCGTTATTGTTGCAGTAGTTGCTGATATAAATCTTGAACCTCCACTTCCCTCATCAGTGTACCCTCAGCTTGTACTGCCAAATATTCTGTCTCAGATTGTTTCTTGTGACAATCCTGGTTGGATGTTGTGGTAAACTCACAGTTAAAAGTTTATTGTTTTGCTCATCAAAGTGATCAAACAATTACCTATGCAACATTTCAATGATCACGTGTACTTGGCCTCATATTTCAAAGACTCCAGAGTTTTTGGGTGTTAAAAAATGTAGAATATGACAGGGAGTGTTTCATTTCACAGAGTCGCATCTTTTCGCCTATCTAGTGCCGTTGACCACCCCAATTTGGCACGAGTCTAAACTTTATGAAGGTTATTTTTAATTATATCACCCTGGGATGGCCATTCACTATTTCACAGACAAATTACCTTTACTGGCTATGGTAATGAACTCACAAGGCCTACTAGGATTTCCCCCTAACTTATCTTGTTTATTTTTAGCAACAACATGATGTGATTCTTCCATTTGATGTGCTTTTGTAGAGATGTGGGCTAAGGAAGCTGATATATCTAGTCGAAGGTGATCCAAAGAGTCCAGATGTATCAGAGAAGGCTAAAACAGCGTATGTTATGCTTCATGTCACCTGAGTGGATAATGTTATGCCTGAGCGGCTTTACCTTCATTTGTTTTACATCTTGCTGTTATGTTCCTTACTGATACTTGATGACTACTTTCTTATCTAGCATATTTAATATCTTCTGGATGCTAAACTATCACTTTTAACCTCTTTATGCTATTTTTGCTCAGCTGCTTCACCACAGAGATTCTTGATGGATTTGATATTCAAAGGACCAGTGGTTATGCTGAAACTGAAAGGCACTATGCATATCTTACAAGTTCGATAATTGATTACTACAATACAAACTTCTCAAATCCTGCCAACACTTCTCATGTTTGCCTAACCTATGATGAGTTTGAGGGGAGGTGCAAGGATTTTGACAAGTCAACAGTTAGCCAAATATTTGCCCTTCAACTTATGCAGGTAACTTGGCATTACAGGACCTCTTCTGAAAAGTTAGATAACTTGTTCATTTGATGCCATAATCGAATCTAAGAACTGTCCTCATAGAATATACATGCAATGCAGGTGCCTCAAGTAACAGAGGAAGCTGCTTTAGCTGTTGTAGAGCTCTATCCAACTCTTATTAAACTTGCAAGGGCGTACTTGATGCTTGTCAGTCCTCTCAGCTTTTTAATTCTGTTTTCATTTACATTTTATAACGCTTGTCTGTACTCAGAACAATATGTGTATCAGCATTCCACGTCTGTGGCTGTACAACCACCTCACACAAAATTTTTGAACGTTTTTTGTTCACTGAAATCCACCTTTACAATGTTGAATCAGGATGGTGATTCCCGTGCCCAAGAAGAGATGTTGCAGAAGAAGAGCAAGAAGGTAAATGCAGCGGCAAGCAGAAACATCTTCAAACTTGTCTGTGCTGACTGCTGAGGGATGAAATCTTCGGATACTGGTTTGTACCATGTGACTTTACTGGCTAATGTGACACTGATCATGGGGCCACCTTTTGTATAGCTCACTGAGCTCCCTCATTCATATATTTAACTGTAAAGCTTAGGTGACTTCGAACACTCGAAGTTTCAGAAAATGTAAAAAGGTTTTCGAATAGTTTAGCGTTGCCATCTGGGGTACTCTGCTGTGGGCTACAGGTTGTGCAATATGGAGTTATCTTGCAATGAGATGCAATAGTACTACTATGTCTTACAGTAGTTCATGACATCTTTTGCTCGGTTGCTTGGATTATGTGATGTCTCTTGGTATCTCGCCTTTGTTTGCATGTAGGTCGACAGAGAATAACATAAGATAGCACCTACGCGGGCCTGTCTACAGAGCTACGGTTCAATCCACGTGCTGACAACAATCCTTGGTCGGCGTTATGTCTGCTGCGTTTGTAGTTTGTTTGCTCGTCTTTGGTTATGCCTTTTTTCTGGTTATGATCAGAAAACTCTAGGGTAGCCTTTGATTCCCGTTGTTTTTTTCCCCAGGGAAAAAAATGTACTGGTACACTTGGCCGTGGCCAGGAAGAACTCTCAAGGATTTTACTTGCAACGGACGTTGCATCATCTTCTGGTATGGCTGTCGTACGTGCACCAGAATCAGGTTCCGTTCTCTCTCTCTTGTCACGATCCGTCCTTCCATTTGATCTGACGCGGACTCTATTATTCCTGTGAGCTGTAAATTTGATGAATTAGTTGATATTAGTACGCCCTTCGTTCTCAAATATTTGTCACTTTGTAATTTAAAAATGAACTTTAAAGTGGTAAGCCGTTTCGTTTTAATTGTCGTTAGAACAACCTTCATTAGTTCATTTCTAGTTCATTTAGTTGTCTGAAACGACAATTATTTCAGAACGGAGGGAGTATTTGAGAACGGATGGAGTAATTGAAAATTGTTAGTACTTCTTTTCATGGGGACGAGAAACTGGACACGGGAGAAGGCGACGGCGTAAAGGGAAAAGCAGAGATGGCACCGCTTTGGCGCACGGCGCCAAACGAAGCCTGCCATCCCGTATCGGCACGGATAGACACACCGCGCCACGGCTCCAACCAAAGCAAAACAAAGTTGGCTTGGCAGCTGGCGCCCAAAACAAATCGGTTCCGCTTGTCGCCGAACCAAACCGCCTGTTAGTTTCCATCCATGCCGAGGCGGGCCATACACTCCAACGCAGCAAGTCGTCGTCGAGGCGGGCGCCCTGGCCTTTGTCCGTATCCCGCTTGTTGGTTGCGGAGGCGGTAGCGTCCATCGCAGACGGCAACAGCCGGGGCCCGAGCAGGTGAGGTCAGGACAGCAGTCCGCAGTAGCGCGCGCAAGCAAGGCTCCAAAGCTGGCGGTGGCTGGATGCCTGACTCGCGAAACGGACGAACGGGTGATGACTGATGCGTCCAAAGAATCGGTTCGCGACAAAGGGCGCAAGTGCTCTGCTCGTCGCGTCCGTCCAAACACCATTCCTGCGCATGCTCTGCTATTCTGCTACTACTTGCTCCTCCATCCATCTCTGCACGGCACCTTGCGTTGATTTGTTTGCTTCGCCTGACCTCACCTCACCTCACCTCTCCTCTCCTCTTCTTATGCCTAGCAAGCTACTAAGTGGCAGGAGTAGGATCCCTCGTCATTTCCTCGTTCCCTGCCGGAAAATGGAGTTGTCGCTTGCTCGTTCTGCTCTGCACCGGAAAATGGAGCACGCATTCATGCAAGTTGTTGATGAGCCAGCAATGATAAGTGCAAAGCTTGTTAGTCAGCACAGTACACTATTCTGCCATGGTTTTGAAAACCTATGATCGATCCGCTACCGGCCGGTCCATCATCACCAATCACCCCATGTGTTGTGAATTGGTACACCGATCCATGTGTCGTTGTGTGCAGGTGCGGCGTGCGCATGAACCAAAGGCTTGTTCCATCTGCTCAAACCTTTTGAGGTTCCCAGCACACAGATCGATGGATGGGCGTTCGTAGTCGTACCAACACAGACGCACGGCGCCACGTGACGCTGGCTTCTTTTCGTTTCGAGCTATCGTCGCGTCCACCGACTGGTAGCGTACATGCCTAGCTAAGAAGCTACGAGGGGTAGAAAGCTAGCCATGGAACGGATCATACTACCAGCCGTCGACACATTGCATCCTAGCCCTGGGCCACACACGTGCCCCCAGTGAAATGAAATCAATGGACTACTACTAGCTAGCTTAGGAGGCACGGCAGGGACGTGAGGCTTGAGCGCGTGACACGACACTGGTTTTGACGGACCGGTCGCGCGCTTTCCCTCCGCTGTACTGTACCCATGCTGCTCGTGCTCGCGGTGGACAACCACCGCGTCCACGTTGTTGCCGATGGAAATAGTTAAGACGGACAACTCAGCGCATCGTTTTCATACGCGCGTTTGACGTTTGACACTAATGGATCATGGCATCATATTAGAACATCATGGAACAATCAGGCTGACCTTCCAGGATCATAACAAGATCGCGTTGGGTTCACGTTACATGTTTGTCAGAGGATTCGACCATTTCGGGTTGGGTTCATTCGCTGCTTATTATTCTCAGCTAATACAGTAGCAAGAAGGTTGTTAGGTGGCTGCTAAGTGTGTACGCGTGTAGATGGACGGTCACCTGTAAAAATATTCTTGTCTGGTTAAAGCTTGCTCCGGTCATCCTCTCACCTTTTGTTAATGCATGAGGACGAAAGGAGACAAAATTGCCCCCCGGCGTTTTGTTTCCGTGGAACCAGGCAGACAGAGATTGATTCATTTTAGTCAAAACAGGTTATCAATTTAGTTGGGACACCGTACCTTCAAGGGTGGAGTTGAGTCCAAACACTAGTACCTGTACGATATTTAAAGAAGGTCGGTGATGTTTGCCCACTTTGATTGTTGAGGCATACTTACCACGTAATTGACCCCGGGGCCGTTCGAATAGCCACGTGCTCTTTACGGTACGGCTTATTGATTAGTCCGTGCAACTCCATCACATAATTCTGTGCCTACTGCGTATATAGGATGACTTTTTGTTCATCCATAGCCGGTGTACGTACTAGATAGCTTAGCTTTTGTGGATCACATGGAGTAGAGGCTGCAACGCGGCAGCACCAGCAATCCAATATATAAGCTGTCGTCGTTTTGATCAGCAGTAATCCACAAGTGCACACACATACTCCGTACCGTACGCAAGATGAGATGCAAAGATAGTAGCTGTACATACAATGAGTTGCGTGTGCCCAGGGGTCAGACCATTGGAAAATTAATCAGGCAGGGTGGCGTGTGTGCCGCGAACGCATGTAAAACTTTTGGGGGGTGAGAAGCAAACAAAAGCATTTCGCCGAGATCCCACCACCTAATACTAGTACGCGAGATGGATCGCCTCCTGTTGGAGTTGGAGGCATCTGCGCGGTCGCTGCCTCTGTGCACCGCGCCGTCTCGTGTGAACTCCGCGACCTCGTGACAGCAGTGCAAACACATTGCGCAGAGGGAGCACCACCAAAGGGTAGGTAGCCGTTGAGCAATGCGCGCAGGGGGCGAGGGTAACCGCGCCGCCGAGCAGGCAGAGAGCGCAGGATCTGAGGCGAAAGTCATGGGCGCTGAAGTGCCGGTGCAGGTGAGAAGCGAAGGCGGCAGACACCACGACCAGCAGCACAGGCCACGACCATCAGCGACGGAGAAGGACGGGAGGAAGACGAGGCGTGCAAGTGCAAAGCCAGCGCGGCAATCATACGTCTCGCTTGTCGTCTCGTCTTTTAATACATCACCACTGTAGCTAGGCACGGCGTTCGTTCGTTCGTCCGGAGACGCCGTGCCAACGCGCTACGCGACGCCCGCCCTCTTGTCCTACCTCCACCACCTACTAGCAGTCCGTAGTTAGTGCTCTCATCCGCCGCAGCAGCAACCAAAGCAAGCGACGGGTCAGGGAAGAACGACCAGCCTTTATTTGGTTTTGGACTTTTGGTTTTATTTCTGGTTTCGGATGCGGTCGCCGACGGATGGCCGCTCTAATTTCATAAATAGCATCCATTGTTTTCTGCTATATTAACTTTTGCCAGTCAAAAAAGAAACATATTTTCTCACTTACTACGGACAAGGAGGTTGATCACAGTTTTGGTTGGTCTGCCCCTCATTTTCCGTATAAAACTGTCTAGTTTGTCGCGGGAAGGTTTTTTCGTTACTAGTACTAGTGATTTTGTTTTAGTTTTGTTTTGTTTTGTGACGAAGACAGACACGCAGAAAGAGCGAGAGAGAACAAGCCACGCCGAGTCAAGCCAAGCCAAACTAAACCGGGAACAAGTTTTTGTTTTGTTGCGGTGCCGGCGTCGCGTAGCGAGGTTGGAGGAATCACCACCAGGCTCCTTATTCTTCCTCCCGCCACCACACGACAACACTTGTGGGGTTCGCCTTGGCCTTGCTTTCCCGTACGGCTACTACTACTAATTTTATATTTATGACGCCAAAAGCTGCCTCTACCTATGAGTGCAAGCACTTTTCTTTCCTGCTTCTCTCACCCCAAATACTACTCTATCTCTACAATGAGTAGTAGCAAAATACTGTACTCATCTGCGATGAGTAGATGCAGCGTAGCCGTACGAGTAAAACCTGCAAGAAGAGACAGAAACGGAACAGGAGGCGAGGAGCGTTTCTGTGCAGCAATGGCAAAGCTAGCGTCAGACCATCCACACTCGTTACTCTATACACTACTCTATACACTATTCTCTTTCTGTTTTTACAGTATTTACTCTAAATTTACACTATCCAGTAACGTATCCAGTATAACCGGTGTGGACAGTCGAGACAGGAATGAATTCCTTGGATTACTCGTAGCTGCAGCAGTTACACACACAGGAATGAATTCCTTCCTCGGCTCGGCTGCTAAAATACGCGACGCAGTCAGGCCCGGACAAGCTCTCCTCGCTTTTTGTCGTGAGCTCCCAAAAGTCCAAAACGCATCGCCACCTGCCTTCTTCCTCCTCCTCCATCCCTCCTCTGCGCTTGCCCTCTTCTTTATATCTGCACCTGCCCAGCGTCTCTGCTCGTCACTCTCTCTCTCTTTCTCTTAGGACTTGGGAGGCGGGCAACCGGCTGCTGCTAGCTAGAGGCCATCGACATCGAGGTGAGCTTTTCTTCCTCCTCCGCTCTTTCTGTTTTCTTCGTTCCTGAGCTGGTCGTGTCTGCTGGGCTGGAATTCGGACAGCAGCCAGACACCCGGCTTGTGGTTTTGTTTCTCGAGCTGCTCCTGCTTGTTGCAACCTGCTTGGCCTTTTGGCCGTTGTTGTTCTCTGCTCTGTCCGTATGCTCTGACTGACAATCCAACACCGCCTGGTTCTCTATCTTTGTGCATGCAGTGAAGAAGAGGCAGGTCTGCCTTCCTCCTACTCCCACTCCTTCGCGCTACGGGGCTTCAGGCACAAAAGAGAAGACAGATATACTATTTCGGTCGTATAAATCCAGTCCAGAGAGAGAACAATCAGCTGGAAGCTTGTCTTCATCGGTAGAGTGTGTTGTCTCTCATCAAGCGAGGAGAAATAAACAGAGACAGAGGGAGCTAGAGGAGAAAGGAAGCAGAGAGAGAGCCCGACCGAGCTGGCGAGGCTGATGGTCCAGGACGACGCCTCCTCGTCGTCGGTGACATCGTCCCCGCTGCACAACTTCTCCAACATGCCTCTCCACCCGGCCGCCGCGTCCCCGACTCCACCCTGGATGCTCCGGGAGCTGCGTTCCGACGAGCGCGGGCTCTGCCTCATCCACCTCCTCCTCAACTGCGCCGCCGCGGCGTCCGCGGGCCGCCTCGACGCCGCCAACGCCGCGCTCGACCACATCTCCACGCTCGCGGCGCCCGACGGCGACGCCATGCAGCGCGTCGCGGCCGCCTTCGCCGAGGCGCTGGCGCGGCGCGCGCTCCGGGCGTGGCCGGGCCTGTGCCGCGCCCTGCTCCTGCCCCGCTCGGCGCCCACGGCGGCCGAGTTCGCCGCCGCGCGGCGCCACTTCCTCGACCTCTGCCCCTTCCTCCGCCTGGCCGGCGCCGCCGCCAACCAGTCCATCCTGGAGGCGATGGAGTCCGAGAAGGTCGTGCACGTCATCGACCTCGGCGGCGCCGACGCCGCGCAATGGCTCGAGCTCCTCCACCTCCTCGCCGCGCGCCCGGAGGGCCCGCCTCACCTCCGCCTGACCGCGGTCAGCGAGCACAAGGACGTGCTCACCCAGACGGCCATGGTCCTGACGAAAGAGGCGGAGCGCCTCGACGTGCCCTTCCAGTTCAACCCCGTCGTCGTCTCCCGTCTGGAGGCGCTGGACGTGGAGTCGTCCCTCCGCGTGAAGACGGGCGAGGCGCTGGCCATCACCTGCAGCCTACAGCTGCACTGCCTGCTGGCCTCCGACGGCGGAGACGACGCGGACAACAAGGACAAGGAGAGGCGGCGCAGCAGCCCGGAGTCGTCGGGCCAGCTGTCCCCGTCGACGACGTCGTCGCGCGCGGCGGAGGCGTTCCTGGGCGCGCTGTGGGGGCTGTCGCCCAAGGTGGTGGTGGTGACGGAGCAGGAGGCGAGCCACAACGCGGCGGCGCTGACGGAGCGGTTCGTGGAGGCGCTCAACTACTACGCGGCGCTGTTCGACTGCCTGGAGGTGGTGGCGGCGCGCGGGTCGGTGGAGCGCGCGCGCGTGGAGCGGTGGATGCTGGGCGAGGAGATCAGGAACATCGTGGCGTGCGACGGGGCGGAGCGGCGGGAGCGGCACGAGCGGCTGGAGCGGTGGGCGCGGCGGATGGAGGGCGCCGGGTTCGGGCGCGTGCCGCTCAGCTACTACGCGCTGCTGCAGGCGCGGCGGGTGGCGCAGGGCCTGGGGTGCGACGGATTCAAGGTGCGCGAGGAGAAGGGCGCGTTCTTCCTGTGCTGGCAGGACCGCGCCATCTTCTCCGTATCCGCGTGGCGCGGCCACCGCTTCGACTGAGCGGCCGACCGTCCGTCCTTCACCGGCGCGGTGGCGCGCTGCTGTAGCCTTCCTTCCCGTATTTGTGCGAAGGAGACGTACTAGATTGTTATTTTCTGACGCGTTTGCGTCAGGTGTTCGTTCGCCTCGCGTCGGCTTGCTTTTTTTGTTCTCTCTCCCCTGATTTAGTTATCACTAGTTCCTTGTTATTAGTGTCGTCGTGGCGTGTTAGATTTCAGGTGATGTCGATCGATGTGTTTGTTCTGTTGATAGTGTGTATGTTCCCTTCCCGTTTTGGTTGGATGAATGCATAATTAAACATCAAAGTAAAGTGCATGCATGGGGCGCGTTTCAATCCTCCATCCGATTCAACAGTTCGGAGCCTTTTGCTACGAAATTGAAACGTGTCGGAGGAATCCGGCCACAGCTAGGTTAGGAAGGAACTTTCACTACGCGCTCGCTCTTGATAAAGTCATCGAAGCAAGCAGTGCTGCGCTTCCACTAGGAGCTGTTGATGTTTTCACTCGCTCGGTGGGAGACACCGTCGACGCACGCAGCTACCAAGCGTACGAGATATTCTCACTGTCAAGCACTGGGCAGGTATGCGGGAGTAGAGTGGGAATATATCCAGCTTCTCATCATCGTCGTCTTCACCATCTATCTCGTCGTCACCAAAATTGCAGCTTTCGTGTCCGTTTCTCCCTCGTGGCCATCCATTCCATCCACCAGTAGTACCTTTCCTTCCGAAAAAGATGCAACAGTTCTTCGCTTTCTCTCCAAGGAAAGGAAGCCAGGAAATCTCTGGCTTTGGCAGGACGCATGGCATGGTAGTTGCTGTTACTCGTTTTTGGCATGGATTCTTTCTTGGAAACGGATCGCGCCTTCTTCCCCAACCCCGAGAGTAGCTGCTGCCGCTGTTGTTCACGCTCAGACAAGCACACAAGCTCTATATTCGTGAACCTCGGATGCTTCACCATTTCTAGAAATTCCATCGAAGGCCTTAGCTTTTTGATCCACAGCGGCGGCGCCATTTGTCGGGCATAAAATAAATGAATATATAAAAATGAAAAAAAAAACAGGAGGCTTGGCTAGCCCAAAATAAATATATTGTCCGGCCCGGCCCGTCTTTGTTTGGGCTTGTACATGACGCCGTACAACCCAGCCCACTGTTCAAAGGCCACATGCCAGGTTTCGCGTGCTACGGCCCAGATTGAGATCACCGGCCTGGTTGGTGGTGGTCCCGGCTTCCGACGCGACGCGACGCGCACCTAACCGTAGGTCCGCAGCGCTCGGCTGAAACTCCGAGACGGTGAGCGGACCTGCGATGGCGCGCGCTTCGGGCTCCGGCAGCGGCAGCGACTTCTCCGTGCTCGTTCTAGGCTCCGACTTCGCGACGGACGCCGGCGCCGCGCTCCTCACCCACGCCGACCGCGACGAGTGGCACGACTGCGTCCCCGACCTCGGAGACGACTTCACCGACCTCGAGGAACTCCAGGTCGTGCGCGTCCAGGGCACAGACCGAGCAGGCCGAACCGTCGTCCGCGTTGTCGGCAAGTTCTTCCCTGGTGCGCACAACCCTTCCCCAGCCCCCATCCCTCTCTCTCTCTCTCTCTCTCTCTCTCTCTCTCTCTCTCTCTCTCTCCGTCTCTCTTTGGGGTTGTCAATAATTCGTAATCGCGGAATAAGTCGTTGTACTTGATACGCTTGTATAGATTCAGGTACGACCCTTCCAATAACGATTGGGTAAAAGTGGATCTATTTTGTCGGAGTAAATTTATAGCTGGATTTCATGTAGATGTTTGATAGTAGATGGGTTTTGACTTGAAACCTAAAAATGTTTTCTGATGCATATTCAGAATCATGTAACAATTAACTTTTATTAACTGATGGTAACCTTATTGCTACCTTATCTCAAGTAGGGTATTTCCCCTGAGGTGATCATAAATTACGTATCTAAGAGAACATGAACACATTTTTTTGCACGTGCTGAGTGCAATATTTGAGTTCCAGATGGTGAATTTGCTTCTGATCGTTCTGGCTCCAGGCTGGACATTCAATCCACCATCAATATTTGCTGAATTTCTTGAGCCCCCCCCCCCCCCTCCCCGGACCGTCAATGTTAATATGGCATTTGCTTTGGAATTTGGACTTCCAGCTCCAGTAATTGATGGTGAACGTCTGAAGAGATATGTGTTCTTCAAGTTCCACACCGAACTACCGGAGGGGCCATTCTGCATTTTGTACATGCACACTACTGTACAGTCGGATGACAACAATCCTGGGATGTCAATCTTGAGGACGATTTACGAGGAGCTTCCACCTGAATACAAGGAAAGGCTTCAAGTATTCTACTTCTTACATCCTGGGCTTCGCTCCAGGCTGGCCATTGCTACACTTGGCAGGCTATTCTTAAGTGGAGGGTTAGTACTCTTTCTTATAGTCTTCAGACACTGCTTTTGTAGAAGAAACTTCATTTTTTTTGGAACAATATTAAACAAAAGAAATAAGTCTGCAATAGAAGGATGTCAAAAAATCGTATGGAGTGAGCTCTGCCGTACCTGTCTTCAAGCGAAGTAAACAGTTGCAAATCCTTTTACTCTAGGTTGAATCTATTTATATAAATAGCAATGATTTAAATGGAACACAAACTGCATTTGAATGAAACAAGGCTAAAGTGAGAATAAGCAATGAGAAAAAGGTAGAACCATACTGATCTCATTTATTATCCAGAATGAATAAAGTAATAGACGGACCAGCCGGTATAGTAAGGGTCAAACCGGTCCTTTTTGTTCAAATGGACTGTTGGAGTGCAAATAAATTCTCATCACGTGCTCCATTTTATCTCTTCTTTATTTACCGTTTATCTATTAGGATATAGGTCGGTATCTAGCCACATTGTCGAGAAGCATTATGGCAAGCTCTAATAATTTGGATCTGTTAGATATTTTACTTTGTTACGAATTAGATATTTTACTTTGAGTCTTTCTGATAAACAGTTTCTGGAGCTCTTTGATTGTCCTTGCAGGTTGTATTGGAAAATAAAATATGTCAGTCGGCTAGAATATCTCTGGGGGGATATAAGAAAAGGGGAGGTTGAAATTCCAGACTTTGTTATCGAACATGATCAGGTTCTCGAGCACCGACCATTGACCGATTATGGTATAGAACCAGATCCCTTACATCTCGCTGATGTGCCAGCTATGGGTTACTCGCTTGGAAGATATGAAGATAAATGGTCTCCAGAAGATCGCTTTTACTCACGCAATTATATGTGAGATTTTTGTAGCCAAAGGCTTTATTAAAAGTCAATCGTGTAGCATTGGGGGACTGCTGCGTAATGTCAGGTTAACTTTGGAAACCTTGTCTGGTGTGCGTTCTCAACTTTGTAATCCAGCCTCGTGACAGTTTCTTGACTATCCAGGAGCCGTAACATGTGATGTGACCTTTGGGGTATAAAATAGGATGTTGATCTGTAACTTTGTATCGGTGCATGTCTTCCTTGTGGATATGTTCGTGATAGAACTAAATATTCATGTGCTTAATTAACCTTTGGCACCATGATTTACATCGCTGTATTATCAGGTACTCCCAGAAGCTGTTTAAGGTACTCCCTTTGTTAGGACTTTGGCAGAAACAAACCCCCGCTTGTTGTGAAAACTTAGATGTTTCGTGTTATGAAAGTAATAGTAGACAATAGAGTAGACAAATGAATTGTTGATTCAATTCTGTTATTCTCATTGGTCTCATTATTTCTTATATACATATTGAATGGACAATGGCGCCTGTTCGAGATGGAACCGCCGGTGCCGTCGCATCCGATGGAGGAGAAACTGTCGCACCCGTAGGAGTAACCGCTATGGCCACTGATGTTCACACTTGTAATTTATTTATTCTTAACACTCCCCTTTAAATAGTTGATGCCCATTTATTATTTATGTATATTAATTTATATCATGTCTATATGTCTCCTTTAAAAACCCTTTGGAAAAAAAAATCAATAGACAGACATAAAAACTTGTGTGCATATTGCCTCGTTAAAAACTTTTCAATGAGAAATTCTGTAAAACTCATAAAGAGAAAAAGAGCACAATGTGATGCTTATTCAGAATACTTTATAGAGGTTCTGCCCCTAAACTTTGCAAGTTTTTGAGTCTTTTCATTCCAATGCCCTTGACACATTTGTCAAATATAGCTAGAGGTAATGACTTCGTAAATAAATTTGCAAGATTATCACAAGACTTTGTCTGTACAACATTTATTTCTTCATCCTCTTGTAGCTCATGTGGATAAAATAACTTTGGAGAAATATGTTTTGTATAATTAGTCTTTATGTATCATGTTTGCATCTGAGCAACACAAGCCGCATTATCCTCATAGATAATCGTAGGTGACTTTATTTCACCTATACCACATGAAGTTTCTATGTAGTTAATCACTCTTCGTAACCAGGCACACTCTCTTGATGTCTCATATAGTACGATAATTTCTGAGTGATTCGTAGACGTAGCTATTAAAGTCTGTTTTGAATACTTCCATGATATAACAGTCTCATTGTGTAAAAACCAAATCCCGTTTGTGATCTACCATTATGTGGATCAGATAAATAGCCGGCATCGGTATATCCGACTAGATCAGATTTTCGATTTCTTTGAAAGAATAAATCAAGATCTACTGTGTTATTTAAATAAGATATTCTTAATGTCTTTCTAATGACGTATTTTGACAAGCTCTAACCTGATCATTGTCGAGAAGCATTATGACAAGCTCTAATAATTTGGATCTGTTAGATATTTTACTTTGTTACGAATTAGATATTTTACTTTGAGTCTTTCTGATAAACAGTTTCTGGAGCTCTTTGATTGTCCTTGCAGGTTGTATTGGAAAATAAAATATGTCAGTCGGCTAGAATATCTCTGGGGGGATATAAGAAAAGGGGAGGTTGAAATTCCAGACTTTGTTATCGAACATGATCAGGTTCTCGAGCACCGACCATTGACCGATTATGGTATAGAACCAGATCCCTTACATCTCGCTGATGTGCCAGCTATGGGTTACTCGCTTGGAAGATATGAAGATAAATGGTCTCCAGGAGATCGCTTTTACTCACGCAATTATATGTGAGATTTTTGTAGCCAAAGGCTTTATTAAAAGTCAATCGTGTAGCATTGGGGGACTGCTGCGTAATGTCAGGTTACTTTGGAAACCTTGTCTGGTGTGCGTTCTCAACTTTGTAATCCAGCCTCGTGACAGTTTCTTGACTATCCAGGAGCCGTAACCTGTGATGTGACCTTTGGGGTATAAAATAGGATGTTGATCTGTAACTTTGTATCGGTGCATGTCTTCCTTGTGGATATGTTCGTGATAGAACTAAATATTCATGTGCTTAATTAACCTTTGGCACCATGATTTACATCGCTGTATTATCAGGTACTCCCATAAGCTGTTTAAGGTACTCCCTTTGTTAGGACTTTTGGCAGAAACAAACCCCCGCTTGTTGTGAAAACTCAGATGATTCGTGTTATGAAAGTAATAGTAGACAATAGAGTAGACAAATGAATTGTTGATTCAATTCTGTTATTCTCATTGATTTCATTGCTTCTTATATATATGTTGAATGGACGATGGCGCTTGTTCGAGATGGAACCGTCGGTGCCGTCGCACCTGATGGAGGAGAAACTGTCGCACCCGTAGGAGGAGTAACCGCCATGGACACTACTGTTCACACTTATAATTTATTTATTCTTAACACTTCCCTTGAATAGTTGATGCCCATTTATTATTTATGTATATTAATTTATATCATATGTATATATGTCTCCTTCAAAAACCCTTTGGGAAGAAAATCAAGAGGCGGACATAAAAATTTGTGTGCATATTGCCTCGTTAAAAACCTTTCAATGAGAAATTCTGTAAAACTGATAAAGGGGAAAAGAGTACAATGTGATGCTTATTCAGAATGCTTAGGTTTTCCCCCTAAACCTTGCAAGTCAGTCTTTTCATTCCAATGCCTTTGACACATTTGTCAAATATAGCTAGAGGTAATGACTTTGTAAATAAATCTGCAAGATTATTACAAGACTTTGTCTGTACAACATTTATTTCTCCATACTCTTGTAGCTCATGTGGATAAAATAACTTTGGAGAAATATGTTTTGTATAATTAGTCTTTATGTATCCTGTTTGCATCTGAGCAACACGAGTCGCATTATCCTCATAGATAATCGTAGGTGACTTTATTTCACCTGTACCACATGAAGTTTCTATGTGGTTAATCACTCTTCGTAAACAGACACACTGTCTTGATGCCCCATATAGTGCGATAATTTCTGAGTGATTCGTAGACGTAGCTATTAAAGTCTGTTTTGAAGACTTCCATGATATAACAGTCTCATTGTGTAAAAACATAAATCCCGTTTGTGATCTACCATTATGTGGATCAGACAAATAGCCGGCATCGGTATATCCGACTAGATCAGATTCTTGATTTCTTTGAAAGAACAAACCAAGATCTACTGTGCTATTTAAATATCTTAAGATATTCTTAATGCCTTTCTAATGATGTATTGTAGGTGTCGTACTATGTCTAGCAAGACAGTTCACTGCAAATGCAATGTCAGGTCTTGTATTATTTGCTAGATACATCAATGCATCAATGATACTAAGGTATGGGTATTCTGCTCCCAATACCTCTTCCCCTTCTTGTTTTGGCCTAAGTGGATATTTATCCTTTTCTAAGGTACGAACAATCATAGGAGTCCTTTGGGGTTATGCTTTGTCCATATTGAACTTTTCTAATACTTTATTGACATAAGTAGACTAATGTAGAAGGATACTCTTCTGTAGATGTTCTATTTATAGTCCTAATCAAAATTTGGTTTTACCCAAATCTTTCATTTCGAACTCTTTCTTAAGATGATTGCGTGCATCATTAATATCCTTTTCATGACTAATAATATTAAGGTCATCAACATATACTGATATTATACAAAAATCAGTATTTGATTTTCTTTTGAACATGTATGGACGATCATTATTATTTGAATATCCCTTGTTTAGAAGGAATACTTTTAATCTGTTATACCACATTCTTCTTGATTGTTTTAATCCATACAAGAATTTAACAAGCTTTACACAATACATATTGCGATTCATATCTGTATTCGGCACAGGAATTCCATCAGGAACTTTCATGTATATATCTGAATGTAATGACACGTATAAATACGCGGCCACGACATCCATCAATTGCATGGATAGATGCTTTTGCATTGCCAAATATATTAAATATCGGAATGTTATTCCATTTATCACTGAAGAATATGTTTCGTTAAAATCAATTTCAGGTCTCTGCGTAAAACCTTATGCAACCAGCCTCGCTTTATATCTTACCACCTCATTATTTTCGTTTTTCTTTCGAACGAAAACTCATTTGAACCCAACGGGAAAGGTTCCAGGAGACGTATGTATTACTTCAGTAAATACCCTTCTCTTTTTAAGCGAGTTAAGCTCAATTTCAATTGCTTCTTTTCATTTGTTTCAGTATGAGCGTATCTTACACTCTGCCATGGTCTTAGGTTATAGATCATTTTGGAAATTTTCAGCAATGACAGTCGAGAAGCATAGGTCTGCAATTGTAGTACTACAATTATAAAATTTCCCCGAACTAGTATAATTAATGGAAATATCTTCTATCCCATTTGACATCTCATGATTTCCCAATACAGGATTGTCGGGATTTTCCGATCTTCTAGTCTCATTTATATTGTGCGCTTAAGAACTAGATTGTGGATCATTTACATTCACATGATGTTGTATACCTTTTGGTTTCATCACATCTTTGGATTTTCTAGGAGCTTTTGTTCTCTCTTTTCTTGGTCGCTTTTCCAAAACGATATTCTTTCCTTTAGGTTCTACCCTCCCTCTCTTCCTTACAGAAGGGGCCAGAGTGGTTTTCTTTGGTACCTTCACTCTTTCAGTGCATTAACCGCAGGATTCCAAGATTTCATAACACCATTATAATATGTGAATGCATGTGGCAAATTATTTGCACCATTTTGTAAATTTATTATTCTTTGAACTTGAAGTTCAGTCTCTTGTGTACGTGGATCTGAGGATATCTTGGAGCATTATAACGTACTAAACATAGTGGGAAGACACTATGATATGCAGTTAGTCAAAATTGTATTGAGTCTGCAGCGTGTAAAACTGCATGACCCCAACATGTAATAGGTAAATTACAATTATATAATAATGATCTTGTTATCAACTTAATTCTCTTAATAAGTGATTCAGCCAATCCATTTTGAGTATGTACATATGGTACTGAATGTTGCACTTCAATTCCTTGAGCCATACAATAATCATTGAAAGCATTTGAAGTAAATTTTGCAGCATTATCTAATCTTATAGATTTTAATCTATGTTCAGGATAATTTGTTTTCAATCTTATGACTTGCGTCATAATTTTAGTAAATACATGGTTACGTGTCGACAAAAGACACACATTCGATCATCTTGTAGATGCGTCTATTAAAACCATAAAATACTTGAAATATCCCGATAAGGGGCTTATAGATCCACAAATATCTACTTGAATTCTTTCAAGAAATTTAAGTGGTTCTACCTTAATTTTGAGCGATGAAGGTCTCAAAATTAATTTTCCAGTTTCACAAGCTGTGCACATAAAATTTGAAGATTTCGGAAATTTGGCTAAATTTAAATTGTGACCATAACTATTGCCTATAATCTTCCTCATCATTCCAACTCCTGGATGTCCAAGTCTTTCATGTCAGGTTTTGAATGCATCTACTTCTTGGAAGACTACCTTATATGTAACATGTGGTATAGATTGTATGTATGTATAATACAATCCAGACGGTAAGCATGACATTCTCTCTATAATATCATAGCTATCACCGTTTTTCTTAATATGTGGAGAAATTACTCATTATTTTCTTCATGGGTATTTACATGTAACCCATTCATACGGATATCTTTATAACTTAGCAATGTACGAGTAGAATTAGAGTACAAAAGTGCATTCTCGATTGTTACTTGTGTACCCATTAGTAGGACTATAGTAGCTCGTTCAGAGCCTACTATATTAGTATCATGTCTAGGAATAGTCAAAATATCCCCAATTCTTTTTGTAAGAGTTTAGAAATACTTTTTCTCTCTAAGTATAGAGTTTGTTGTGCCACTATCCATAAGACATAATTCTTGTTCCATAGGATTAACTTCAAGTATCTTCTCTGTTCTTGTGATCTTGCGAAACCTATTGAACTCTTAGTTGAACTACGTGGCTGATAACGTGTTATGAAAGTAATAGTAGACAATAGAGTAGACAAATGAATTGTTGATTCAATTCTGTTATTCTTATTGATCTCATTGTTTCTTATATACATGTTGAATGAACAATGGCGCCTGTTCGAGATAGAACCGCCGGTGCTGTCGCACCCGATGAAGGAGAAACTGTCGCACCCGTAAGAGGAGTAACCGCCATGGGTACTACTGTTCACACTTGTAATTTATTTATTCTTAACAATTCGTACCTAAGCGAGAACAAACTATAATTAACCATATGCCACGTGTTTCTCCAAATAAAAGGATCGCGCACAAATTTAACCAGCCAGCAGAATTTTTTATTTCAATAATAAAATACTCCACATAGTTTGCACATCGCCCATATCATTGCGTACCAGCATAAATGCAACCTTGTCCTAAATCTGCTAAATAAAAGCCAACTCCACGACTTTACGACAGTTCTCGGCATCGGTTAGCGGCAGCAACAACAGCGTTTATCAGTGTTCCACGAAATGCACCCCTCTCAAGCTCCCGAATCCCGGTTATAGTAGTTCCTGCTGGAGAAGTGACCTGATCCTTCAGTTGACCTGGATGTTTGCCTGTCTCATTCACCATGGTAGCAGCACCAAGAACCTAAAAATAGCAGACAAGATAACACATCGAAAGTTTAAAAGTGTCGAGGACAATAGAAACCATGAGAAAACGAAGAGGTTGCAGAATGGGAAGCTCATTTGGTACGTTGATACACAATACATGAAAAGTTCCCAGATTGATCAAACTACAAGCTCATGTGAGGAATGATCACAGCATATCTTAAGACTCACTGTTTGAGATGCAAGACCAAGTGCAAGTTCTCGAGGAAGCCCAGCAGCAACTCCTCCATCTGCCATGGCCTCTATTGCTAAGAATATGTAGGCCGGGCCACTACCACTGTTTACCAAAAATATGAAAAATTGAGGTTCATTTCCAGATAATCACACTATTCCTAACACTATTGATGAAATGCCAGTTCAGAATAAATGGTATACCTCAGGCCAGTTACAGCATCAAAATATTTCTCTTCGGCCGTCCAAACTTTTCCAATGGCGGCAAATAAACTTCTAACACGGTTCTCATCCTTCTGAGTAGCCTTCTCTCCCAAGCACATAACTACAACAACAGCAGAGCGTTTTAGTCCCAAGTTAGGGTAGGCAAGAGGCGAAACCAACATGACCCAATACAAAACAAAAAATTAAAGGAAGATGGAAAGGAAAACAGAGAAAAGGGGGGAAACTGAAAATCAAGGTTCCGTTGCGTGAATTACTAATTTCCATGCTCTGCTATCTATGGATAACAACAACAACAAAGTCTTTGTCCCAAGCACGTTGGGGTAGGCTATATCTATGGTTAACCCTTTAACGATATTCCAATCCGGTGCCTCTTGAGGCCTCCATTGTACATGTCCAAACCATAACTAAGCACATAACTAAATAGACGAAATAGAATCAGCAATTCATACACTCCTTTCTTGGAGCAGAGAAACAGAGAATTTCGATGATGTGAAAGATTCATGGAAAAGTCAGTCATTTTTTTGCAAGGATTGGTCATCCCTTTTTTATATGGAAGGGGGTGAAGGAGATAAATTTGTGAAGAAAAGACAGTCCACATAACAGAGCAACCTCACAAAAAATTGTAGTAGCATTTTCAACTTATATGAAGAGAAAATGAGATCAGGACCATTATATGCTCTTGATGTTACTTTTACCAACACGACATAGAAAATGATTTTAGGACTATATCTTGCTAATCCTAGTGATATATCAACACAGCAAGTAGGGATTAAATCTTTCAGTGGAGGTACTGATGTGCAGTAAAGTACTAAAACTAAGCTCCCGCTTATTTTCAATTGATGGTGCTAGGAAAACACTTGAGCTAAAAACGTTATCCTAATGTCACCAATTAAAAACTGGAGGGAGTAGTTATTAAGCATGTATGTTTTGCTTAATAAAATATACTGTCTAGCATTTTTACCTATTCAATAAACTTGCCACATCCATCTATTGTTCTAGAACAAGGAAATATGCTGCATACTTCTACACAGCTGATTACTTGGTAAGAAAGACTAAAAGATTATCAATAATAAGTACTCATTAATGGTTTGAAACACATAAAACGAATATTTAAAGAAATATAAGTTGACTTTCGTCATCTGCTACCTGATGCTGCTTGTCCAACAGCTGAAGGAGTGTTGGGCATTACTCTAATAATCCGTTGCTGACCCGACCAATCCTGGAAAAGAAAGAGAACAAAAAACAAGGATACACTCCCTCCAATTACAAAACAATGATATGTAGGACTTCACGCACTTGACTTGTGACAGTATGAAAATAGTATCTGAATAGTAGCCTTGAAAAATACTGTTCAATATAACCATTTAAGCATATATACAAAATTAATCCATGGTCAAGCTATGTTTGGACACAATGCCCATGCCAAAGCGACATAATTTTCACCTTTTAAGCATATATTGCAATAGGTATCTGTAGCTACTAAAAAATTATCTGATCATAGTTAATCTTAAATGACACCAGTTAGCTTCTTATACACTGGAATATATATACACCATACAGTGTATATCGTTATTTTTTTCCCTGAGAAGAGAGTATGAACTGCTACTGTTCCATTTCATTTCAGATCCTTACAGTGCTTCCATACATACAAGACCATGACTAAAGAAAGACGAGTACAGTTGAATACAGTTGTAAGTGGGAGCTAACCTGTAAATCTTTCATTTTGATGCCAGCAGCAATGGACACTAGAAGCTTTTCTTCTGTCAGCAAGGGCTTCAGCTCAAGTAAAACTTGCTTAACTGCAATATGGCGTACCAAATATCACCAGAACAAACATTTACAGGGCATGGTAGTACAGAATTGAATTGATTAGCGTCTCAAACTCTAAACAAACGAACAGCTACAGTACATTCGTAGTATAGTAGCAACTGTACAGCTAATGCTACATATTCACGCAGATGCCTTTGTCATTTCGGACTGCATAATATGCTGATTTTGCACAATCAAAGTTATTTTATCAGCCTCTGAAACGGGGATAACCAAAACACAGTGTGTGTGAGTCAATGGGTAAGTGCACGCATACCGATCTGAGGCTTCACGGAGATGACGACCACATCACTATCATCGACCACCTATAACAAGCGAAAACAAAAACACGGCCACAACAGATGAGTAGAGTAGATTAGTTCCTAGCTTAATAGATTAGTTGAGTAACCGAAACCGAGAAGGGGCAATGACAACGCGAAACCTGGGCGTTGGAGTCGAACAGCTGGGCGCCGATGGAGGCGAAGGCCGCGCCGCGCTCGGGGCGGCGATGAGGCGCGGTGCGGATGGCGGAGGCCGGGAGCACGCCGGACGCCGCGACGCCGCGGGCGATGCTCTCGGCCAGGTTGCCGGCGCCTATGAAACCAAGGCGGAACGCGTCCTCGTTCGCGGCCGCCGGGGTCGGTACGGGCTGAACAGGCGGCGCCGCCATCGCTAGGAAGGCGGGGAATCGGAGCAGGCTGAACTGGGGGGGTGGGGACTGGGGACTGGGGTTTCACCCGTTCGGGGTTCTGATGATGCGTTGTTGGACGATTTGGCAACTGGCTTTATAATAGGACACCAACAAAAAAAAAACATGGTGCCACCTGGTCGATTGCCCGCCGTTCGGAGCGCTGCTCGCCCGGCTAGACCTAGACCACGACGCCGCTGGCTGGACCCGAGTTCCACCGCAATTCACGGGATTAGCTCAAAGCATGTGCTCTGCAGCATCAAACCCACCCCTGCATCAATGATTATGTTACAGTATACATACAATGGTCCAAATGTCACGGAGCGTGTCTTCTCTCGACCTCAATCAGCACTACTGCACTAGGTACATTTCAGATGGAGACAGCATGACCAGGGTGGTGATATGTAACATGAACAAGTGACAGCCATCCCCCAGATCTATTCCTTCATTAAAAAAAATCACAGACCAATATTTACTCTGTGAAAAAGTGTGCTGTACAAATGATATTGTGTAAAGTGTGCTGTACAAATGATAATGTGTACTCCCTCCGCCGTCCCTCCGTCTCCAAAAAAAAAAAATTATCACGTTTAAATTTATTTTTTAAACTAAAACGTGATAATTTTTTAAAGGCAAAGGAGTACTGTACATATCTGTACCCATCAGCGTTTCATAGACAACAAAGAATAACCGAAGCCTAACATACAACCTGCATCTTCCTCTACCAGGATCACTGCATAAAATACCCAGCATGCTAAAAGTAGGTCGACTGTGTTTGCAGTAGCTCAAGGTGACCCAGTATCTTACCAATCATTGGTTTCAGGACGGGATCACCTTTCCGAGCAAGATCAAGGAGCAAAGCCTGTGCAATTTCCCCATACCGCTCCCTGTGGGCTTCAAGCTGGAAAATCCTCTCCAGCATCCATATCGCCTTATCTTGGGAACTCAGCTCGCCCGCTTCAGCAACTCTCAGCAGAGCATGAATTCCTCCCGCCCTTTCTATCACCCTGCTCCCATTTTCCCAAATATCATCCTGCATAAGGGTTGCCAATGCTTCCAATACTGCTCCATCTGCTCCACGCTCTTCACCTTCTAATATTCGTACCAGAGGATTGACAGCACCGGCTTTTACTAAGCAAAAAGTGCTTTTGACAGTGCACTGGCATTTATGGACAATGCAGTAAGATTCACCTGATGGAGGGACGCAGAGCCACCTTGGCAGTTTTGACTTGCGCAATGCCATTGAACTCTGTGACAGCTGCGCTAAGGATGCAGCTGATTTAGACTTGGCATCTACTGATCCTTCTGAAAGCAACTTAACAAGGCAAGGAACAACCCCACAGCCAACTGCTAAACTCTGCAGCTTCTTATCCAATGTAGTTGTGAACCTAATGAATACACCGGCAATGCCCTCAAGTAACCACATTCTTTGAGGTGACGAAGATGCTGTGATGTTTGCCTCAAATAAAGATACCAGAATAGGAAGCAAGTTTGCTTTCATAAGAACCTCTGTTATCTTCTTATCTGCCACCGGGAGGTTGCTTAGGATACCAACAGCTGCAGCCCTTTCATCTAGAGATGTAGGTGAAGAGATAATCTTCACCAAAATGTCAAGATGGGTCTCCCCAAACTGTTCGGCCAATTCTTGTGAAGAATCTTTTGATAGATGGAACAATAAATTCAGTGAAGCAATCTTGATATCGACATTCTTTTCTGTTAGGAACGGAAAAAGGAGTTGTACCCCTCCGTTTCGCCTAATCCTAGTTCTCGCTCTCTTAGCATTTGCATGCCCAGAAATACTGGTTAGAGCCCTTAGAAGATGAAGTTGAATTACTGGACACGATAAATTAAGAAGCGAGAGCATCTGAGGAGCTACATCTTTATGGAGTAGGATACGATCAGATAGGGCAATAGCTGCGAGTATGGCTGAGGCAGGCTCTCTGAGGATCATGAGCACTGATGTAACAGAGAAAAGGAGCTGGAGCAGTGATCCAGTTATGCCAGAGTTTATCAAGAGTTCTGCATTTTGTAAAGAGCTTGAGAGATTGCGTAAGGCACCTAAGGCAGACTGCTTGGCTTCAAGATTTCCGTGTTTGAACATGTCCACAAGGGGTTCGACAGCCCCATCTTCTCCAAGGGAACATTTCATCTGTTCAGAGAGGAACATTTTTGAAATAGCGGTTGCCATTAAGATCTTGTTCATGTCAGAACCTGCAACGTATTATGTGGGAATAAAGTTTAGAAGACTGAATGGTTAGACAGAAGGAAACAGTTGCATTTGACACTGATTTTCTGATTTATAAGGTGAGTTGCTTTGCGGATGTGTGTCAGAGTATTGTAGCCTGCCAGAAAGGAGGTTAAAAGGACTGATGAAACCAAAACTGTAGGTACATAAATTTAACAAATGGAAGTGACAGTTGATATGCGCTTTGCTTCCAAAATTTCCTTCCTGCAATATACTTTTGATTTGTTCGGAGAGGCTAGTGTTCCTATCAGAGCTCAAATGTGCAAGGTCTGAATCTTTTTAAGTGGTTGTAAGTTTTATGAATCCGATTTTTTTTTTTTGGAACAGCTAATTCAAAACACTTTTCTTGAAAAAACCTTCAAGATATGGAGAATATAAAAGTAACTTGTGTTCACATAGATATGAATGGAAAATGTACCTTCTTTCAAGTAGTGTATCAATGGCTGAAAATAACCAGCCTCTGCCATGAGCAGCACGTTTTGTGGACTAGATGACAAGATGTGCAGTAACCTATCTGCATCACCGTTGGTGCCTGATTCATGTGCATTCCTCAACGTGACTAACATTACAACACATCCTTTGATCCTACCAATTCTCTGCCGGACTTGTGGGATGCCCGTCAAATCCAAGAGCAGTGTAATTGCTTCACTTGTCTCGTCAATGTCTCTGGACAAAGAACGAACAATGGTTGAAAGCGCCTCAATGCTTGCCAACCTTTCCTGCAGAACAGTTCGATGGCACTAAGTTAAGACGGTGCAACGCCAGCATCATTATTATTTGCAGAATGCAGTATGCAGTTGAAATTTCAAAGTGGTGCTGGACGCAGATTGCCAAAACTCCGAAATGCAGCTAGAGCTATGCTCTACTAACTAGTATCGATAGTACCAAGGATGTATGTAGGGTACGAACATATCATCGAACGCAGAGAGAGCGTGCTGAAAAGCCGGGGCAGCGAAAAGCCCTTCAATTCAGAGGTTGAGAGCGGTCACCTTGGTCTCGCCGCGAACAGAACCGGCGAGCCGGCGCAGCGCTGCCATGACGTTCACCCTGACCTCGGCGGTCCCCGATCCGGCGAGCCGCGCCAGCAGCGCCGGCACCAGCAGGCCGTCCTCGTCGTCCGCCTCGCCGAGCCTGCCCTCGTCCGCGAGCGAGGCGACCTCCCGCGCCGCGTCGGCGAGTTCGGACTCTGTCCCGGTCTTGACGCGGACAAGGAGGTCCTCGACATCCACCGTCACTGACATCGCGGCGCCCACAGCGAAGTGTGATGCAGGTAACTTGTGCAACGGTGGTGGTGACTTGGCTGCGAACTGGGCGCGTAAGAGAAGAGTGGAGCAGCAAGGGGGGGTAGTCGAGGTCTCGAGGAGAGGAGGAAGACGAAGTCGTCCATTGGAAGAGACGACGACCTGCCGCCCGAGGCGAGGCGGGGAAACCCATCTGGTTCTCGGAACACAGCTGCACTGCACAGTAGCGGCCGCGCGGAGTTGACACGTTTTTTGGAATGCAAAATTGCCTGGATTTGCGGATTCACATCAACACGTGGCGGTGGACGCTCGGATACTCCCCATCGTTTTCGAAGGCACAGTGAGACTAGTACGCGTTTCGTGGTTTGACCCGTTATTCGGGAGGGGAACGGCACGCGACCAGGTCAGCAGCTGTTCCCATCTCGCTGAGCTGCGGACTCGACTATCATCCATGTGTCAAGCAACCCATCCCTTCCAAGGCGATGAGATCCATTGACGCTTTTGCTTGGACGGTGCTGCTGTGCTGTGCGTGGCAACTGTCCGGTGTGTGACCAGGCAAGACATAGTAACGGGCCGAGTCCATGGAGGCCTTTCCACCTACTACGTGTCTCCGAGCCCAAGGGAGCCCAGTATCGTTCTGGTGGAGGCTGCAGGCCTCTCGGGCAGCCCAGGAAGAGGGAGTAGGAAAGCACAGCCCAGCCCAGCTCATCAGGTGGAGATTTCTTTTTTTTTTTGAACAGATCAGGCGGAGATTTCTGGGAGGGGAGAGCACACGGTACAAGCAAACGAGAGCACACGGTCGGCAAGTAGGCTGATAAATCAAGTAGTGAAGTATGTAGGAGTAGATACAAATGGTTCACTCCGCTCTACGTACACAGCAAGCTCGTCGTATACATCCCGAGTACACAACAACACACAGGTACTAGTATGTAGTACTACCTCCGTCTCCATGAACTTGTCGTTTTGTAGTTCAAAAATGAACTACAAAGCGACAAGTTTATGGAGACGGAGGGAGTAATCCTTTCAGTTACGTTATTGAGGTCTGTACTAATCTGAAACAGCAACGACTGTATTAATTACTGTAATTCGTTTTACGTCTGCAGATGCACATCACATAGAGATGAACGACGCCCCTGCCTTCGTGACTCGCGAGGGAGATAGATGGAGCTAGTAGCTGGTTAGTCGCAGCACATCTCGCAGATCCAGCAGCAGCAGAGCGCGGCGATGCTGCAACACAACACACGACGACAGCACGGATGGTATCAGAAGAACTCAAGAGCAGACAGAAATATAATCCTCGTTGATCGGTACGGCAGATACCAAGTTCTTACCATCCTTCCAAAAAGCCTTTGTCTCCGCGCGCTTTGGTGCGCGCCTTCTTCCCTCCCTGCTGCTGCGGCTGCCCCTGCTCTGCCGCACTCGGGTACCCTGGAGGCGGAGCAGGCTGGTTGTTGCTGCTGTTCTGCATCTTCTCAAGCAACTTGCTTCTTCTACAGCTAGGACGATGAGTACAGGATGACGGATGCCAAAACTCTGATGAAGGGAGAACCCTGTCTGTCTTGGTTACAATGTTTGCCACACAACTCCCCGTATATATAGAGACAGACAGACTACTCTCCTATCCTTTCTCTTTCTGCTCCGTTTTCTTCTTAGGGATCGATAAGCCTTCTCTTCTGACCACTAATCCTCTCGGCACACGAAAGCAGAGGGAGGAAGGCGAAAGGTGGCGATACCTTCTCCATCGCGCAGTAAAAGTTTGACAACTCGCAAGTTCCCTCCCAATCGGAGTCTCACTTTTAATAAATGGCCCGTCATGTCAGCATTTCCGTTTGACAAACACACCGCGTCGAGAAGACGGATAATATTAATAACGCCTGCTAATTTTGTTTCCTCTTTTATTTTTCAAAAGATCTTTGTGTCCTTTTTATTACTCAGTCCGTTACCAAATACTCCCTCCGTTTTAATTTATTTGTCGTTAGGATAACTTTATTAGTTCATTTCTAGTTCCTTTGATGGTCTGAAACGACAATTATTTCGAAACGGGGTTAGTAAATAATATTTACAACACATAAATTAGTTCGAATTAATTCAGATTATTATTCTAAACATTATTTATTTCAGAACAGACTACTGTATGAGCAATTGGGCGGAGGCTCTTCTACCTTGACATCCAAAGAAAAAAAAACATCGAATAAAAGTCTGTTGCATTGCATCGAATCCTTGGCTGGGGGCGGTTGTTGATCAGACTGTAGCTAGAGTCTACTCATTCTATTCCCGTGAACTTGTCGCTTTGTAGTTCATTTTGAACTACAAAGTTTATGGAGACGGAGGGAGTAGATCGGAGTACGCGCGCGGCGGGTGGAAAAGCGGTTTGGTGGGTGCAGCTGCGCCGCCGTCGACCACGAAGTTTGACGTCCATCACTTGTATAGGATCACGGCGGGGCATCAGGTTCTGTCCAGATCAGAACGCAGCAAAGTTTCGATCGGATGAAAAAGCTCTCCAACTCCAACGCTCTTCCGCGTTCACACCATCCAAATACGGTCTCGTTTGGTCGGCGCTTGGATTCCTCTTCCGCTGCAAAGTTTTCAAACGATTCCCGTGCATCTTCACACATCAGTCGTGCGTTCGTCTGCACGTACTGGTAATACTACTTCGTTCTGGCCACGGCGTTGTTTTGGCTTTTTCAACGTTTCCACGTCCCTGGGAGAGGACGTGTATGCGTTGTGCGTTGGAGGTTGGAAATGGTCGGTCACTGTGATGGATCGCCGCGTGCGATGAGGCAAACAACGAGATAAAGTGGAAAACTTGGACAGGACATTATGTAAAGCAGCAGGTGGAGAAAGAATAAGGCTTTTAATTCAGAAGTAGTGCAAGATGGTTTACAAAGGAAACCGCCATTCTGAAAAGGCAAATCTAGCGAACGATGAAAACAACTGCAGCCTTTTTACATCTGGTTTGTTTATAACATTCCGGAAACAACTTTTATTTTCGAATACCATTTCAGACGTCCAGTTTGGTGGCTGGTGAAATTTACAGATACACAAACAGGAAAAATCGGTGCTCAGATGCAATGTACAGGCAGATCGGCCCATTTAGCATAGGCAGGAAGGAGGGAGATGGTATACGGGCCACTGAAAGAGTGGGCTGAACGGCCCTGCCAAGACTTGTCACACTGGGCCTAACGGAATTGGCATTGTTAGGATCGGGAGAAGTGGGCCTAATTACTTGTTATTCAAAACCTACCTACAAGGAGTTGGGATGAGTCGATCCCAACTAAAATAAGGACGAATATTAGCATTGAATACATAAAGCATTAGCCCATAAGCCCGTTCTGATTTGCAAGATTATTTTTAAATCAAATTGTCTGGGTATGCGATATGATAATTATGTATACTACGGACAATTAATCAGTTAGTTAACTAAACCATATGAGAAGCAAACACTTGAGAAGATTCGAACTACGAAGTCACATGCATTTTTATCTTAGTGGACAAAAATCAGCTGATCATATGATGAACATGTAGAACCGCACTCAGCAGGTCAAACCAATATATTGTGTGTGTTTTTTTTTTCGATATTTTCATACGTTCCAGAATTATCTAACAGTTGTACGAGTCAACTATAATCACTCCATTTATTTTTAACTGATAAAGATTAGCGTCAAATAAAAAGAAAAAATGGATATGTGGTATTACAAGTTGCGGCTGTACGACAAAAGAATTAGTAGCCGGGTACTGCAATCTAATATCAGACAAAACAATGCCATTGGAAAGTCCAAAATAAGTACAATCAATTTTGAGTTGAAAAGGTAATAAAAACAAATTAGTCCTTTATCGCAGATGCTTCAGCACAATATATATCTTAGTTGCTGGTTGACACTGTAGCTACACCTCTTGCACCATTTTATATCAGCAAGCTTCTAGCACACTAATTATTTTATTGTTAAAATTACTATGCATGAATCTGATTTGTTTTTTATGAACCTATCCACGTGCCTATGAGAGCCTATATAGCCTTGTTTATATCTATACACAAGCTACCATTTTAAGCGATCTAAACAACAGGCAGGAATGTTATCTCATAAGGAGTGTACAATATGCACAGCATGATACTCCCTCCGTCCCTATGAACTTGTCGTTTTGTAGTTCATTTTTGAACTACAAAACGACAAGTTTATGGGGACGGAGGGAGTACAACGTACGCACACCTAACACACAATTACCGGCTGGTGACACATTTGTTTGTGGAGGATAAGGGAGCGGTCCGTTCAATGACATGCGAAAAGGACCAGCATATTCGGTTCAACCTTTACCTGGCTTGTTACGGAACCAACTAACAATAACAACGTCTAGAGCGAGAGAGAGAGAGAGAGAGAGAGCTGGAGATGCTGCTGAGAAGTCATGAAATACCAGCGGCAATCTTTACGAAGACAAATTAGGACACAAATGGAAAGTAGAGGGGGATCCAAGGAAGGAAGCAGGCAGAACAGTAGCAACAATGAGGAGTACTCCATGCTGATTGATCGATCGGTAGGGCCTGTCTTTGTAGTTAACATCAGTGCATGTGAAGAGAGAGATGTGTAGTACCTATGTACCTGTAGCTAGAATGCAGCATGTAACACGGATGTATGGTGTGCACGCGTCGAGTAGTCACACTCAGTGTTGCACTCATGCAATGCAAGACAAGGGGATCAATTTGTCCACGGCTGTGCAAACCCCACTACTTTCTCTGGCAGCTTGCGAACCCAGGCACTATTGGGTCATAAAGATAGGGAGGCCATGTCGCATGGAAAGAATTGCACGAGAGAGAGAGAGAGATAGATAATCTCAACCATCAATACATGCAACCGTCAAGCACTATTGATCAAGGAGGGGGTGGCGCAAGAGAGGGGACAACTACCTCACCCCTCTCTCCCTCCCTTTCACCCTGATATTATTGACAGCTTAAGAGCATAGACTGTTGCAAGAGCAACAATGACGACTAGCTCCTCTCTTTCCTCAGGCCCACACACAGCAAAGCAAGAAAAAGGCCAACTCACACATACAGGGGAAGCAAGAAAAGCAATAACAGGGTAAAAAAGGCTATTAAAGATAAGAAAGAAAAATGAAAAGAAAACAGAAATCCTAGTATATATGCATGTTGGTGTGTCTGTGTGTGTAACGTGGAAGGAGACCAAGATTGCAATAAGAACAAACGGGGAGGGGTGTAGGGTTAAAACATTGACCAGTATCGATCGCTTCCATCATTCATAGCTCAAGTTAGATTCTCGTTGTCTCCCTCTTCATATCCCCCACATGCTTGTGTACCCCATACCCGGCCCTCTAGCAGTCTAGCTCATTGGCGCCAAATACTACAAACGAAAAATTTAACCGCGAATAACTCCAAAAGACAACACTACAAACAGTTGAAAGTAATGGCATTTGCTGGTCGCCATAACAAGCTTCCTTTTACTTTACACACATGTTCATTCATTTACAGTAGAGGAAAATATAAGGGGCTAAATTTGGCCTGACAGTAGCCTGTTAAATATGTTCAGTATACAGTAAACCTTTGTCACAGAAAATTATGTATTGGCTAAAATGCTGGCATGGTGGCATTACTTTAGGTAGTCAAGGTACTTCAGCACAACCAAGTCATCCGAAAAAATACTTGTAAATGGTTTTATAAGATAGCAAGTTATAGTGTTTTTTGTCTATGCATATATTAATATATGATCAATGCACATGATCGACCAGCAAAATAGTTTTACCGCTTAATCACCGCTTATAATTTCAAGGACAAAACGCCCATCAATAAATATATGAGAAACCTATACACTAGCTAATTAATCTACTCACAATGACACTAAGCTAGTATGCATGATCTTTTTCCCTACTAGGAGTCAAGAAGTTGACAAGGCAAAAGGATTGATTATCTCACAATCCTCTTGTAATGTGGATTTGAATAACAAATACTCCCTCATTTCCCAAAAAATTGTTATTTTTAGTTTTTTTTTTGAACTAAAAGTGACAATTTTTCGAGAAAGTAGAGAGTAATTAATAAGTTCCAAGCTTACAAGGAGATAGTAGAGCAGCCGCTCCCGGTGTCAATGGTAGCCATGCGGGGAGAACAAGGAAGAGGGGCCACCCTGCCCTCTGTTCCCGCCGTCATCGCCGTCGTTCATCTTGCTGAATTGCGCGTCCATCCCTAGGTTCAGATACACCATCCTGTTGTCCAAGCTGAGGTTGGTCACCATGCTTGTGTTCGTGCCGCTGGCATTGTATACGTGGCCGCCGCCGCCGCCACCAGGAGGCTCACTGTACATCGGCGCGGCATTGACGGCCGCAGCCGCAGAGTGGGCCTCCTCGCGGGACATGACCATGGCCGCCGACTGCACGAGCTCGAGGCAGAGGCGGAGCTTGTTGGGCTCGATGTGCGTGAGGCCCGGCACGGCGCCCTTGAAGAGGAAGTCGGAGGTGAGCGTGCGGAGGATGTCGAGCGGCGTGACGCCGTCGACGGTGCGCACGTTGGGGTCGGCGTGGTGGTCGAGCAACACGGCGACCATGTCGGGGCACACCATCTCCGCCGCCACGTGCAGGGGCGTCTTCCCGGCGGGACCCGCCGGGTGGTTGACGTTGGCGGCTCCAAGCTCCAGCAGCGCCTTGACGACCTCGCGGCTGCAGTTCTCCACGGCGTAGTGCAGCGCGAGCGCCTCGTCGAGGTTGAGCCCCTCGCCCATGACCATGAGCTTGACGAGCTCGACGTCGGAGGAGTCGAGCGCGCGGCGCATGCGGCGGATCTTATGGTGGTCGTCGATGTCCCCCGCGGTCGAGGCCTCGATCCCGGGGGTGTGGTGCGGGTGTTGGTGCGCGAGGAACGGCGAGCGGCGGGACAGCGAAGACTTGAGGCGGAGCTCGTCGATCTTGGCGACGACGTCGATGGGCAGGTGCTTGGCGAGCACCTCCGGCGGGAGGCCCGACTTGGCGACGAGGTGGGAGCACGTGGTCCAGAGCTGGTGCAGGTCCTGCTTCCTCGACGCCATGAGCACCTTCATCACGTCCTCGATGGACGCCTTCTCCACCATGCCCGCCAGCTGCTTCTGCAACAACCAAACTATAGCAGTTCATCACAGTAATCTTGCTGCTTGCTTTAAGCAGGAGCACACAGGTATGGAGCACGGCATGCGGTGGGATATAAAGATGGGAGAGATGCGAATCAGATAAGTATAGTGGATTGACCCTGTGCATAAAATATAGAGAAGGGTGCGGTAGCATCATGGTGCTGATTGGGGAAACCAAAGAAAGAGAGAGAACATTAACGCTTGAGATTATTTGAGAACCTCAACTCAAAGAAACCCTAGACCAAAACTGCAAATTAGGAGGAACAAAACATCTAGCTTTCCTTCCTTGCTGGAATGCTAATTGCACAACAGAAAGTTAGTTTTGCGCACGGAAAAAAGCTATCTCCATCAGTGCTGCTACAGTGATGACAGTAAAAGCTAGGAGAGATAAATATTAGTACTCAAGAAAGCTAGAAGAACATGGGAGGGCGGTGCACCAACACAGTGACGAAAAGGAAAAGAGGAATTTCCGTGTAACGAACCCTAAGAAAGAGCGAAGCGAAAGGAGAAAGCAGCAGCGAGCAGGGTGAACGAAGTGATGTAAGCTGCTTCTTCTGCGTCTGTCGCTGCTGACGGACAGACAGACAGAAAGATGGTGTATGGATTGACAAAGAGAGAAGGAAAGCGAGCAAGCCCACGCACGCACGCGTGCGGCGACGATGAGTGAGTGACTGCTGCTGCTCATACTTCACCTCATTAAAAAAGATTCAGCGGTACAGAGAGATCAAATCAATGCTGCAGAATTCTCGCCAATCCCAACATAACCAACCCCACAACTTTCATCTTGATCCCCACAATCCTCAATTCCCCAGCACTAGCAGAGAAAAATGAAATCATTTTATTTCCTTTTTTTTTCAAGAACAAAATGGGATTACCTGGGTAAGGAGGGCAAGCTCCTCGACGCCGAAGGAGCGGGCTGCGGCGAGGGTGTCGAGCGCGAGGTCGACGGCGGCCGCGCAGTGGGTGTGCCAGCACCCTCGCTCGCCGCACCCCGGCCGGGGCTCCCCCTTCTGCGGCACCAGGGAGACCTGCCCGCTGTAGAGGAACTGTAGCAGCAGCAGGAACACCTCGTAGGTCACCGAGTTCACGGGTATCACGGCGCCGGGCGCGGCTGCCGCCGAGCTGCTGCCGGCGCCGCGCGGCGAGGAGCCGGACGGGGAGCGCGGGCTGAGGTGGTCGAGGACCAGCGGCGCGGTCTGGTCAGCGGCGGCGCCGCAGAAGAACTTGCGGAAGAAGAGGCTGCGCGCGGCGAGGATGCAGCGGTGCGCGTGAACGAGGCGGCCCTCCACGTTGAACGTGACGTCGCTGAAGGCCTGCCCGTTGATGAGCAGGTTCAGGTAGTCCATGGACAGCGACTTGAGGGTGTCCTCCATGGCCGGCCGGACCCGCGTCGATCTCTTCGCTTTGCTCGATCCCTTCCTCCTCCTACTCCTTCCTAATTAACCTTCCTTCTGCTCCAACAATTACTGCTGGCTAGAACGCTCACCAGAGGTGGAGCTGCGGGATCGGAGAGACGAGAGAAGAGAAGAGGTGCTTGGCTGTCCTGTCCTGGGCTTCAACCTTCCTCTTCAGGGGAGGAGTAGTGGAAGCGGTTGCTACAGCTTTCGTGGCTCTGCTCCTGCTCCCGCTGCAGCCGCTCTCGATCGGGCTCCAAACTCGTGCTGCATCTCCCGATCTCTTTCGATTTTCTCTTCTGCCAGTGACCTTCTCTCCTCACCTCCCCCCTTCTTTTCTCCTTATATCTCTAGCTTGTAGGAGTACCACACTTCCTTTTCCCTGCCTTTGTTTTGGGTGCTGGTTGTTCTTCTCTCTCCTCTCTCTCTCTCTCTCTAGGAGTGGAGCTGGACTACTGAGATTTTTTGGGCTGTGTTTGGAGGGAGAGGGGTTTCATTGAGTCTGTGTGTGCAGCAATGTGGGTGGCTATCCTGGGCGGCTGGGGGCATAAATAATTGGTGGTTTTTAAAATAAAAATGGTTTATGCCTACACAATTCAGGGGCCCGAAAATAATTTGTAGCGAGAACCGATGAGTTGGAACAAAGCTTGTGGAAGGAGTTAAGAGATCCATGCAAACTCTAACCGGTGAGCGTGACTACTACATTGCATAGGTCTGAAATTATTTTCTAAATCCAGCGTGATACTAGAAGCACGAGTCACGGTATAAAGAAATGGACTGCACATCTGTGAAGGTTTTAAGCCACACGTATTATTTTTGTGTGTCGCTATTATATTGCGAAAACTAGGAAGCCGGCCGGCGTTAACAAGTTAGCAGTAGGTGATACTGTACATCACAACTGCTAACCATCAAAAATTATTTTTCCTTGCTGAAGAATATAAAAGGTGCGAAATGTTATTTGTGTAGCTAGCAGCAGGTAAAATTGGAAGGCAGAAAAATATGGCAAAAAGAGTGACGCTCTGCCAAAAAAAAAACAATGATTTCATGATAATTGCGTCCTACCTATAGCTCCCAAAAAAAGAATGCATGGCTGCAAGCTTTTTCAAGTAATGTATCGGCCCTTTCCCTACACTATAAGACGATGACAGGTAAACACAGCATCTGTTAGGATAGGTGCGTATGTTATACACAGGCGCAGCTATCAGAGATCATTCTCTTTCTGATGATTATTTTTTTCAGAAGATTCCTCACCATGTGTGTTGGTAATCATCCAAATGATCCGAACCATCATTAGGTGATGATTAGAGAGTTCATATTCAAAAGGATTAGGAAGAGATCTTAGTTAATTGCTGTACTAGCTTTTGCATTATAATAATGGTTCATTAGTTGCTGCAACTTCACATTTTTTTATGTTGCCATATTGACTTTTTAGTTCTATCGTTTTCTTTTTTCTCTTTTTGTCACCTCTTCATTCTTGACTACTACTATAAGGATTGAATCAGGGAAAAGAAAGGTGCAGATAAGGTTGTGAGTATATATATTCTCTGTCTGCTAGCGCAATCAACTTGCTCTTCTAGTTCTAGGCATGAAGATGGTGGGGAAATGAAGTGAAGTACTCACAACGGTTAATCTCCAGCGATGATCGATGATGCCTCAACGTCATCCGGGCCTAAATTATTTGCTCAGAAACTGTCATGTCAGATCGCCATCCGACAACCCAGAGAAGCATCCAGACAAACAGGCGGAATTAATTAGGCATGTTTTTATAGCTAGGCCGCCCATGTTAATCACTTTGTGTTGGAGAAAAAACACTTAATTTCACATAAACAATTGAGAAAAATAAACAGAATCCGAGGAGCTTTTTTTGCCTGTAGAGAAAATAATTGCTTAGTGCTCAACTCATTTTTGAGAAATTAACTTGCATCGTCGGCCTGGGGTCAAATGGAGACTAGGAGAACGGGCGATTGCTTGTACGCAGTAGGAAAGATGGTGACTGGACAACAAGTTCCTGGCTAGAGTCAAAGGCTTCGCAAAGCAAGAAAAGAAGTCGGTTTCCCCTTCCATCCGACGGCAGGAAATTTTCAATGCTGCGGTTCCGGTCGGTTGAACAAAGAGAGGAGGTTTTGCTTTTTCGTTTGATACTTCTTCCGTTTCTTATTATTTATCACCCGATTAATTTAAAATGAACTAATAGGTGATGAATAAAAAGAAACGGAGAGAGTAATTGGGATCAGGATGATTGATTAGCACGCGGCGGCCGGGTCCAGCAGCAGCCGGCTGGGAACATGTGGAGTCCTTTGGATTAAATTCCTGGCACGATCGAGACTTGCAGCGTGTCTCCATGCATGGTACGTACCGTGATCGACGACGAGTAAGATGTGGTTACGCGATCCTACTACCGATCTCGCGTGTCCCTGCTTGGCCTTGGCGATTGATCGGATCAGGTGCTCGTATCATCCTTTCCTACCGCATCCGGCGGTCAGCGTCGTCCCTGGCCCCGCCGGTGACGGCGAGCCCATCCAAACTCGGAACAGTTGCGTCAGTCGGGGCCTGCGCTGCGCTACGCGCGCCGGAGATGAGCACATGTCGCTTGTCCCTTTTGCTTAATTCGCCGCGGCGTGGCCAGATTACAACCGCTCGATATTTGATGGGCTGGTTATCGCATCGTGGTCATATATGCTGGGCGGATCAAATTCCTGGCTAGCTAGCTGGCTTAATTAGTTGCAGCTAGCATCTGCAAGCTCACGCTCTGGTTGAATCTATGCCTATGCCTTCGATCGATTGAAAAGGATAGATTTGATGCGGACGGATCACGCGATTTGGGTCAGGGTCACATGGGGTTCACCGATCAAGTTGCGACATCAGCCCAGTCGTCCCGTGCCGAATAAATACTACCTCCTTTCCATTTTATTTGTCGTTTAGGACAAGAAATTTAGTTCATTTTAAACTAGAATTATTGTCCTAAACGACAAATAATATGGGAAGGAGGGAGTACTTGCACATCATCCTTACAGGCAACAAGTTGCGGTTGCGGACACTGATGTGTGATATGATCGACTTGATCTGATATGATACACATATCTATCTATTCCTGACACACGACCGATGAAGGCAATAGTATGAACCTCTACTAGCTAGCTGTTGGAAACTAGACTCAACCAATGCTCTAGCTAGTAATACCCTGCCGAACTACTCATATCGAGTTTAGATCCTTGTTGGCTTGCGTATATATGGTTGATTAGCCATTCATCCAAGGCATTAATTTTCAGCTTACCAAATCAAAACTGTCCTTGCACTTGAACCTATACGTATCAAATTAGCTTGGACCATAGACGCCCTATTTATATCCAGCTTAGCTTTTGGCCACGGACTCATGGTCTCATGGAGACAACGACTGCTTTTAATACACTTTGCTTCGGAGACATTCGGAACTGTGCGCAATTAGTTCGCCCTGAATGTGGCAAGTAGGCTGTCCCATGCACGTACTACTACGTTACTCCAGTGCTATGCCGCAGCTGTGCCATGTGTTACCCTGCCTTGCTGCACGCGGCAGGTAGCTACTGTAGTTAGCTAGCCCTATTAGTCAAGCGAAGCTACTGGTACTAGTAGTAACAAGCTTCGTCCGCCGGCAAGCCGCAGCCCGGAGGAGAGACCTGCCCGGCCCCGGCCGGCACGCATGCACGCAGCCGTACTACATATATACAACTTGCTCTGGTTGCGTCGTTGCAGCCGCCATGGTTTGGGAATGCTGGATCCCCGGCTCTGTGATACGCCGCCCCACTCTATCGGCCTGGGCAGGCACCTCGATCGGTAGCAGCATGGTGGAGAGTCTGGAACTGGATGGGCGTGCTGATCCAGCCGTACAGTGTCTCATGGCCAAATCATTGGAGCCGGCCGGCCACAGCAGACGACAAAAGAAAAACGTCCTACGTGTATTGGTTATTCTTCGTAGAGTACACCTCAGAGTTTTCTGTATTTTGAAGGAGACGTACCAGGGGCTTCCGACATGCATTGTTCATTATTGTCGTGTACTAGGCGCCAGAAAGTTTATGGACGCAAATTAACTTCCCACGCAGCACGCACCACGGACTGCTAGTGGATGTGGAGCATCTGATGCAACGTCTTGTCTATGTTTTCAAACTTCCTGATCTAGCTATCTCCATGGACGCAGATTAACCCCCCACGCACCACAGACCGATGTCGGAGATGTAGACACGGTCGTTCAAACTTCCTGAAATGGAGAGAGTAGTGGCTCAACCACGCCTTCAGCGGTTCAACAGGACGCTGGGACCAGCGGTGCATTGAACTGAAGAAGGCGCGCATGTGAGAGCTCCCCCCGTTTTACTCGCCATGTCCATGTCCGGCCGGCCCCTCTGGCTCGCTCGGCCAAGAGTCTTTCCGCTCGATCGGGCTCCTCCTCCTCCTCCTAGTCCTAGCTGTAGTTTTTACTCACCCATGGAGTAGGAAGATTAGTACAGCTTCGATAGGTGTTGCATTGGCTGGGCAAGCGATAACGATGCCAAGTTCCCCGCGAAGCGCGCGAGCTCTCTCCTGAAAGTGATACCGCGCGCCCGGCCGGCAGCGAACTGACTTCCCTAGCTAGCCCGCTCTGGCAGACTGGCACTGTACGTGTACGTACGGCGGTCTGGTGCACGTACGGTGGCTTCTGTTGCACGAGCGAGGTAGACGGCCAGACGAGCATGCAGGGACGATCCATCCACGTAAAAAGCCGGCGGCAGGCGAGGAACGCCGGCCGAGCTCGTCCGGCCGGCCGTAATTCTCTGTAGTAAATAAAGGCCCCAGCTGCGCGCGCGCTGATCAGGCGCGCAGCAGACAGCACAGAGCCTTGGCAACTCGATCGATGACCCAATCCAAAGAGTTGAGCCGATAATGAAGCGCGCGCGCGCGCGCAGCCTCTCCGAACGAGCGAGGAAGAGGAGTCAGCTAGCTGTGGGAACGTGCTCCTCGGTCGGTCGTGTGGGGAGTCGTGCAACGGCGGCCCCGCGCACGCAGGCTTGCCCGCCGGTGACCCGACCTGCTTGCTATTTGCTATTGCTACCCGGACCCGAAAGCAGAAATCAAAGCGGGACGACGGGGTACTGCTCGCGCGGACGTTGGATGCAGTGCCGCTGCGGCAGCGTGACCATCGCTCGATCGACGACCGCCGTGTCCGCCGATTGAATGCTTGGGCACAGAATTCTAAGACGCTGTAGGCGGGCCCCCGCGCCCCGGACCGACGACTCAGTTATCAGCGTCCAAGGCAACAGCTGACTGGTGAGGCGAGTTTCCTGTGATCGACGATGCCAGCGTGTGCCACAGAGCGAGTACGTAGTTCTCATCTCGTTTCTCGTGCCAGCCAGCAGGCCCCGGCTTCTCGTTCCCCACTCGTAAGAACATGCGCTGTGTCTTCGTGCTTGCCACCGGCGGCGTTTACGGACGTACTCCGCTGACCGTGCATAGTAGCCTTGGGCACGTACCTGTGTGACCCATATTCTAAGATGCCGGACAACAACAGACTCCGCGTATTATACTGGAGGAATGTTCTCGATTCGATTCGTAAGTACTGGATCCGCGCTAATGCAACGAAGTCGTGGTTAGACTGTTCAATTTTTACGACGAGCATGATAATCTATCATTACAGTAATACGAGAGCGATCCTAACTCACACAGTTCGGCATTCAAAATAAACATCAAATTGACGTACGGTATAAAAGCCACGGAGTGCTAGCCATCCGTCACTTCCCTCTCAATTCCGCCGCCCTCCCCTCTCTCTGCCCTCTTATCTCATCAGCTCATCTAATCCAGAGGCTGCGGCATCCCAGATCTTCCCTCCTCTCGGTCCCAGCCAGATCCACGGCAATGACGGCAATGAGAGGTGATCGAGGACGGCCGGGCATGCATGGCTCGTCCGGCCGGAGTGGTCAGAGAAGAAGAGACGAGTGAGGTGAGATGATCCGAAAGTGGCGGATCCCACACACTGATGGATTGACGCATCACTGTCCGTCATATGATTTGCGTCCTCGGATGTGACGTTTGACTGCTCCAGCTAGCCCCGGCCCCTCCTCGATCGCATTGGCTCTGCTGCCTGCTGCGATGCTGCGCTGTTTCATCTCTTACACACGCATGCACACGCGCGCGTCTCTCTGTCCTCTCGTTACTCGATCAGCAGTGCACGCCTCCCAACCCCCACCGCGCGGCGCGGCGCGTCCCACACATCACGTCGTCGACCCTCACTGGCCGGTGACCCTCTTGTCTCTTCCGATCCTTTTCCCCATGCGCTGCACTGCACTGCACTGCCGGCCGGGTATGTCTGTACATGCGCGTCCGTGTCGCCGGTCGTGGGCTGCGCACGTCGTGTACGTGCAGAGCTCGATCGCCGCCGTGACCCACGACGACGTGCACAGACGTAACCGGCCATTCGTTTTGCCACCTGGTGAGCTCTTCTCGACGTCCCAGCCAACGTCGCTCCAATAATTGACATGTGCTCCGTCTAACTACTAGTACTACCAGTAATTGAACCAATCATGCATGCGTTTAACCGCATCAAGCAGGGACTGATGAAAAGGAGACGGAGGAGTCTGGCTCCGTGATCAGCTGCTTTATGCGCGAGGAACATATAGTCACATGCATGCGGTGACTCGATCCAGGGGCCACATACAGTGGAAGCAGGCGACGTACAGCTGAAGCAGCAACTTAGCCTTGCTGTTTCCTAGTTTCAACGTCCAGTCAACCTGTAGCACGGGAAAAGTTGTTGCCTGCTGCCGATCAAATGAAAGCAGAGAGAGAGAGAGAGAGAGAGAGAGAGAGAGAGAGAGAGAGAGCCCTTCCCTTCGAGCGCTTGCGACCAACAAGGATGGACGACACCACATGCATGCATGACCCACAAGCCACAAGCCACAAGCAAGGGAGACGTGAACCATGATGCTAGCTTTTGCTTCGTTCGCAACAGGGCCGTCAATGCTAAGGCTGGTAAGTATGACCATGAATGAACTGAGGGAGCAAAAACCGCCACCGATTTCTCGCCATAGATCGTGGCACTGCACATGTGGTAATCCCGTTAATTCCGATCAGGCGCTCGGCCTCCTTTTATCACGTATGTAATGTAACCTCTCTATGTGGCCGCTATTAGCTAGCTTGCGCGCGACCTGCAGGCAGCAAGTCAAAATTGCACGATGACGACGATGCACTGCTTGCTGCAAATTTCCTTCGCCTTCGTTTTCCCTTTTCTCTCCACCAGCTGCAGGGTGTGAGGTACTCCCTTCTGATTTTATTGATTGATGTTTAGGACAGCAAACTTAACTACAAAACAACTAAAAAAATCACGTCCAGACGTCAATTAAAATGGATGCATGCCGATTAAGTCGACATGCATATGTAGGGCATGCAATTATGATGAGCTAGACCACAAATACACATGCCCACCCCCCTGGGCCCTGGCTGCCCGACTGGTCTCATCCACTGACCGCCCGGCCGGCCGGCTGCTGGTCACCAACACATGCATGTCCAATGCAATCAACCATCCGCAAAGGGACTGCATGTGGCCGCAATATTTACGCAACGACGTGTCACACATGAATGTCACCGATCGAGTCAGTCGGCGCACGCACGCGTACATAAATACTCGTACTACGCGGGGTCTGCGGATACGCGTGATGGTGCACGAGTGGCCGCCTGACCGGGCAGGACATGCCATGCCGGCCGGTGTGCATGACGACGGCCGGACGATCGATTAAAGGAGTGAAGCAACGGAGAGGAAAAAGGTGAGTTCGTCTTGTAACAGTGATGGCCGGCCCAAGCAAGCTAAGGCGGTACGAGTAGACAGAAGAAGGCCCTGTTGCAGCGTGCATCTGCACGGACGATTCTTGCAGCACGATCGAGCAACTCCTACGTACTACTCCGCTCCTCAGTGAGTCAGGGAGAAATAATAAGGCGCCTTCTGACCGGCCGAGCGACAACAGTGCGACATGTCGGCGTCCGATGTTGCACGTGTCGACAGCTCCATGCGTCACCACGTGCGGCGAGACCCACAGACCCAGGCGTGCAGCGGCCATCGTCGCTCCCTCTCTGGCCCACACTCCAGTTTACGTTCTACATTCCACTCATTTCAGTTTGCATAAAAGTCGGGTGTTACCATGGTGTACTGCATACTGCAGTGGTACGTAGTTTTATCGTGAAAAAAACTAGCGCCAATCCCAAGCCATGATATGATATGCGCCATGATATGAAATTAAAAGAAATGATATGCGCTTCTGTCCGTTCATGACAGGTCCCATCAAATAGCGCCAATCCCAAGCCATTCCGCGCCATGCGGTACTGGTAATGAATTGATTTCCTTTATCAGCCAGAGGTTGAGGGTCCCACTTATGTCTCCTCTGTTCAACCTTTTTCGCTTCGCTTTGCTACTTTTTTTAATTATTATTTTTTTGATAAAAAAGCGTTGCCTTGCCTTTTCCTTGACACGACCTCGCCTCAATAGCCAACATGATTTGCACACACAATTGGGGAAAGAATGATTGGTTCTTTAAACTATTTCATGGCTTTGGTGAAAGGAGAACCGTTCGCCGTTGTCCTCAGATCAAGATACGGGTCTTCTAACAAATAAAGCGTTTTTCTCTTTTAATTTCCAGATCTAGTATGTTAAAGCGCACGTTTGGTGCAAAAGTGTTATCTTTGTTTAACATGCTTTTCTATTTCATCCCAGCGTTGAATTGTACTCGTTGTTGATTCCAAAGTACTACTACTTTCGTCAATAAAAAACTTATCACATTGTGATTTATTTTAAACTATAAAGTGACAAATTTTTTAAAACAGAGGGAGTACTCCATAGTAGCCCGGCCGCCACAAGCATGAACCTTTACATAAAGAATAACACAAAAGCTTGCAGGTGCGTCAAAATATTAGGCCATCGGGTGGTGCAGAGAGTCCTAGCACCTAGCTCCTAGATTGCTGGGGCGAACAGCGAACGCAGAAAATGATTGCATCATTTGGCGCCATATAACTATCTGCAGACAGGAGATGCAAGCTGAGATCAACTTAGCTTAGATTAGATTAGCCTGACCTTTTTGTTACCCAGGGATGATTAAGCTGATGCAATCATATGATAACATTCTAGCTTTTGCAATCAGGTGCTCTGTCGTCTGCTCCTGGGGTTCCATTTCCGGAAATTGGGTTGGTCTCGGCCGTGCTTTTGCCGTCGGTGGTCCGGCATGTACGGACACTAGGATACTGTTTTCCCCTGCTGTTTTTCGCCTGTGATTGTTGCCACCAATTTAATACGTGGCGGTCCCCTCTTATACATTTCAAGTTATAATTAGAAAGCCTGACGAAACTGCTAAATTTCTACAGGGACGAAACCATTTAGACTTGCAAACGCAAGAATCAAAACGAGACGTAACTCCAGAAATTTTAATCTGCTATGACTGAATTAGAAGAATGGTAACATCGGTAGGTCCGTAGACCAGATGTGTCACGTCGGGGTCAATCAAAATGAGACAGCGCTGCGGCGGGCAAGCTTGCCGCTTGAGCTAGCTAGCTAGCATGGCTACCACGGCATAATTTATCATTTGTTCAGATGTTACATCTAAAGTATGAACTCGTGAAGTCGATGGCTGCCATTGCCACCTCCGTGATGCTCGGATCTGAACACGATCGCCTTGAGACCTACGGTTAGACACAGCCTGTTAATTTGTGTCCTGTCACAGGATAGAGACTTGAGCCAATTTTGTGTTCCTGTCCTTTGGACATGAGAGAAAGCAATCAAGCCCAATCAGGGGCAGCTGGAGAAATGCCGGCATGATGGTGACAATCAGCAAAATAAACAAATAAGTACATATAAAATAAAAGTATCATCCCTACCAGCCATTAAGATATCAGTTACGTCTTCCCTTACTACTTTTAATCTCTTCTAAATAAAAAATGTCCATTTCCTTTCATAAGTTACAGACCGGTGTTCCTGCTTCAAGGTCCAGTTAACAGCATCCAGAAGAAGATTCAACGGTATAGCTACGTTCGCTCGAGGGCAAGGGCAAATGGAAGGCCCAAATTGGCAACCCCAAGATGAGCCCAACGTGTCACCCGCATCACATCCATCACCTTTCTCGTAAAAATAGTTACTGAAATGATGGTCTTATTGACCTATACGTACACTTGCCTCAGCTATCACAACCCCCTTGGTAGTGCAAACGAATTAGGTCCAAATGCCTTTTTCTGTAGTGAAAAGAAATAAAGATGGTTGACGTGATGCGTAGAAAAGACGCAGGAGATCATAAACCCCACAAGCCTCTATTCCAAAAATCACGAGCGATCAGTTTGCATTGGCTGGTCGGCCCCTAGTACCAATTACTAGTATATACAGTTGTAGGATGGCCACCCAGCCAATCCGACCACAAAATAGGCGACTTCTAACTAATATTCAACAATCAGGGATGCAGATATACCATATAATTTGTATTCACCACAAGTCTAACAAAAAGACCGATAAATAAGGGGAGCATAGAACTGCATGTAATGTTTTTAAAATGCTTCAAAGCAGAATCACAAACGTTGCATTCCTCCCCGGAAATGAAGGCAATGTGCAATCATCTACATTCAGGTCACTATCTTGATTAGACATTTAAATCTAACAAAATGATGGAAGAAAGCAAAACTAGCAGGGAACATTTGAGGGATAAAAAAGGCAAAACATAATGCACGTGAAGCTCATATTCCAACTGATGGTAAGTGACTGCCGTTTTTTTTGGGGGGGGGGGGGGGGGGGGGTTGTAAAGGAGAATAGAAAAAAACTGGGTTTGAAGTCAATGGCAGCACTAAGGGAACACATACTCTTGTGTGAGTGGGTGCGTAGGGCCCCGCAGCCCCCGAAAGACCTTGTAAAGCATTGGAGAGGGCTGCATTTTTTGTCTTGTCTTTTCAGGATACTCAACTAGAGAGTGGTACCATCTTTTTATCTTTAGGATACGTTTCTCCATGGTGTATTGTCCTTGGAATATCGAGTCATCTCAAAGATAAGATGTTTCCGCATCAATAAGTGATGGTTGCACTTGAAAGGTGCGATGCTTTTGTATTCACAAAATGACATATCGGCCTAGGCATATAGGTAGTACCTTCCTTGATTGGACTTCAGAATACAACTCCAGCACGGCAGTTGAGCATTTTGAAAAGCATGATCACAAGGATATGGAAATGTTAGAATGAACAATGATAGCACTCATCACATACTGACCGAGCATCTCTACTGATAGGGTCATTCATAATTCCTAGCACCGACGCTGTGTGAAATGACAAATTATCATGATTGAAACAAATGCACAACATCACAAGTTGACGAGGGTAAGAAAGAAAAAAACAGTATGTCATAACAATTCTATCATCCTGTTTCGGAAGTCTAATGTCATCCTTAAGAACCTCAGTTCCAATGCATAACTTTGTTATTCAAATAAGTATATCTAGAAAATCGAATAAACTACCGATATATGTAAGGCAAAAGCTATATGGACACGATACTTCTCTGGATGGGAATTCATCCATCTGATTAAATTACAGTTAATATGAGCCATAGCCTCAGCTCACCCAATCCAGCTCTTCATGGGCCTTCTGAGATAAGATGTTCCCTAGAAGACCACAAGGTACTTTACTTTTGTTCGAAACTCATGCAAACAGGAGATAGCCAAAAAAAGACTTACAGAATAAGTTAAGCCTAGCGGATGACACAATATTTATTGCATCAAATTGGAACTTTTACACCTGAGTCCTGGCATGACGATTGCCCCGACCTGAATTTGCTAAAGTATACTCTCCCTGAACCCCTGGCCATATCGCTACATGCCTTACATAGTGCTAATCAGGTCTTCCTTCCAAATAACTCAAGTATAAGAGAGCAGAGCATAGAAAACGGAAGGGCTTACCACAGATGAGCACATATGAATCATGACAGCAAGGTCTCCTGCGATCTCGTTCCCTTGCTGGGTCCCTTAAATTTCAAAGATGGCAGCACATCTACAGCCCATTGAGGTGACCTAGTTCCTACCCACAGAACATTGCCAGATTCTTTGTGTCTGAAATCGGGATGCTTTGGAGTGGGCTACATGTCAAACAAGAAAAATGCAACATTTAGCGCACATATGGGGTGAAGAAGACAAGTTAAAATGTGTTCCTTGATACGCACTTTATCTGACCGGTTGTCCCACCAATTTGCTGGATTGTCCACAAGATCTCGCCACAAGTCCTCTGAAAGGAAAACAAGAACAAACAACAACAACAACAACGATAAGCAATCAGCAAAAATGGGTCAAATGTCGCAAACTATAAGTTCATCCAGGGAGGTTTGATAAAAATTTGGGAAAAAACATTTCTCGAATCTCGAGTGGGATGACCGAGTCAAAGCAGTATAGCAGTTGCAGTAGCACTCTAGTTATTTAGGCATCAATATGCAACATGAAATACAGAAAAAAATCAGGATGCTAAATTGCTATACATCGGATAAACTGGTGGATACCCAAGTGACAAGTCACAAAAAAATAGCAATATGGCTGCTTGGGGAACAACAAACATAACCAGAGGCTCTCAATATAGATTTTGTGACAATTGATCATGCATGTAATATACAATGTACTGCCAGAGAACAAAGACCAGATTCCGTACTACCTTCAAGTTTTTGTTTTGACACAGCAAAAGTATCTTGACTCTTCCTGGCCTTCCAGTTCGTACCAAGACCTGCCTATCATATTAGTAACACAAAATAGAATTATATAAAGGAATGCCACAACGATGAGCTTTACCTTTTTGAGTGTCACTGTTGAAAGGTTTGTCTCTTCTACCAGCACCATAACCATTACTGAATACCAAACCATCCAGCTTTTCCAGTACTCTTGTTGGTGCGGTGTTGAGCCAGAGTGCCTCATTTGAAACCTTGTTCTTAAAATCCGGATACTTTGCACTTCTCTGCATTTTTTAAGGGAGTTAGCAACTTACAAGGAGTATTTATTTGAATAGAACAAAGTACTATGAACAAGCAGTAGGCTCACAGATCCATTTTTCTTCTCAGGCCGGTTATCGACCCAATCATGTGGTCTCACTAAAACATCATTCCAGAGTTCATTTAGCTTATCTGCCTTGTTTCTATAACCTGAGAATTCAATATGAAGTCGCCATCAGAAACTGGCAAAATCAGCTGTGATTGGAACTTAAAAGAAAAATGGGAACCATGTATTACAAAATGTTTTCAATTTGTCTGGGATTTCAAGAACTTGGTTGAAAGATAAACAATATCCTTTTCTGAAGTACATATATTGAATGAACAAAGAGATTTTAACATAGTCTAGCACAATGCAATTAACATACGACAGTCTAAAACACATGGCTAATATGGGCATGTTAGGAATATGTAATGCAATGAGGAACCTGTTAGTAAAACCACCGTTCAGTAACATCAGAAGCAAATATTATATATGCGGATCAATAGTACAGAGAAATAGCTTGAGGCATCACGTGCACAGTAGAAGTGTACCCATGGTCGTTCCTTTGCTATTTTACTTCTCGTGATCTCGTTAGCATTTGAGTCAAGAATGAAGATAGAGAAGAAATGTGGTTTCAGTTCAATCTGTAGACATTGTATGGGTCGACGGTCCAAACAAAATGAACTTACCTGATACTGTACCAGGTGGATATTTGGGGCTGGATTGTTTTGGTTCAAATTTCTTTTCATCCTTAACGACCTCCATAAACCCTTCCTCCTCTTGATCCATTGTAACATCAGTCACAGTGGCTTTACTGTCAACAAACTGCAGCCAGTTTGCTAAAACCTACAAAGAAAATCATTCAATTTGTTCCATGTTTGTCTTCATTCAGTTATCCAAACACACGGACTATACCAAAACTTAACATCATATACCAGAAGGGAGGAGAAAAATATAAAATAAAATCCCCACAAAAATAGATGCATACCTGAATGTTTGCTTGGCCATCAGCAAGTTTGAATGGTGGGACATCACCAGTTAATTGTCCAGATACATAAACAAGGTCATTTTCTTTCAAGTGAGAAGCCGCTACTTGTGCCAAGTCATCTTGGAAGATTATGGGTATCCTGAAGGCAAAACAATAGTGCCATCAGATTGCGGCAAAGGACTAGGGAAACACATAAGTTTCTAGGAAATGAGATAAATACTAAAATGAAAGAAGCAGACATGGGGAAGCAAGCAAAGCAGGAAGAATAGAAGAGCCGCTCCCAATCAAACATTAGTGACAGAATTCTAGGTTGTATGACAATTTTTCTTGCTTCGTATAGTGATCAAACTCAGCACAGTCAGGCACTATCCCTTCCACTAGAAAACTATTTAGTTTAGGTGTAATCCAATTGACAATACAACAGTACGCCTGCACATGCTTAGTTGTCACAAAAACAGTCACATAACATGCCAGTTAACGGTTCCACAGACATTCGCTTCATCTCAACAGAATTAAACTCAAGCCTACCACAATAATGAATTCATGATTCCTAGAAAACTGATTGCCTTGGAACATGCTTATTTAACCAAATTGTACCGATGGATCATCAGTCACTACGGTTTTTCTATGACTTGGGGAATCCCCTGACTTGTATTAGCGGAGAAGAACAAAGGCTATCACCATTCACCGAGTAGAGAGAGAGGGACTGAACAAGGGAAAGCAATGGTCTCTCACCAGAACTTGGGAAAGTCGAGGCGGCGGTCCTGCACGAGAACGGAGATGGCGGAGAAGCGTCCGTCGGGCGTCCGCTGCATCTGCACGGGCGCGCCTACGGTGCCGACGAGGCGCACGACGTTGGCGACCCGCGGCTGGAAGGGGATGGTGCTCGGGCGTGGCGGGTCGCCTGGTGGCTTCTCCCTCTGCCACGCCGCCGCCCCGTCCGCCACTGTAACAGCAGCAGCGGGTTCCTGCTCGGCTGCCCCGTCTCCCGCTGCAGCAGCAGGCGGCTGCTCGGCCGACGGCGACTTGGTGCGGCGGGCGTAGGGACGCCTGGAAGACGTGGAGAAGGAAGCGGCGGCGGCGGCGCGAGAGAAGAAGGGGGGAGGGAGGAGACGGTGCTTGAGGAGGCGGGAGAGATGGTGGACCATTATGGAGGCGGCAAGGAAAATCCTAAACCCTAGCAGGGGAGGGGACAAGCGGAGCGGAGCGGAGCGGAGGTCAAAGTGCGGAATGGACTTGGAGCAGGTCTGGTCTGGAGGAGGAAGAGGAAGGAATTTAAATGTGGGCCACCAGCAGGTGCTGTGTAGGCACGCCAAGTGGGCCTGTTGAACTACTGGAAGTTGAAACTGCCGGACCAGGCTTCAGTTAGTACAACCAAAGTCGTTATCAGCAGGGCCCAGGCCCAATTCGGAAACCCTTCTGTGACTGTGAGTGATCCGAAGGAATGCTGTCTCGATCTGGGCGAAGTAAGTCACCAGGCCTTGGGCCAGGACCTTGAATGAAACGGGGCCTAATTAATTCCAGCCCACGTTATTTCCTTTATTGTTGCCAAGTTTTGTGTAGGAACTTATTTTATCTTGGTCCACCAGCTGATTTTATTCTGCTGACGAGAAATATAATAATTCGCGCAGGCATAACATTGATCCAATCACGCATTCATGATTGGGAAGCCTTTGTTTTCTGTTGGTTCAGACCGAGTGATTGCGGCCGGAAGATTACCGAACGGCTGGTAGTGGTAGCTGCTTCTGCAGTTCTGCTACCAACCAAACCCCAACAGCAACTCACATGGAGACGGGGAAGGGAGTCGAAGGCCAGGCTTTTTTCCGTTTAGTGTCTTGGATGGACAAGAAATGTTTGTCCGGCAGTTGGTGGAATCAGTAACCGTGCATAAGAGCAGTTTGTGGAAATTTTCCTTCAGGAGTAGGTACATCGATAGCTAGTAAGCGGCCGGTACGCACTGCAACCTACACTCGAGACATCTTACATTTTCTGACGATCGAGCAAGATCTGCAGCTAGCTGACGAGCACCACTAAAAAAATTGGTTTGTTTGAGAAAGGGAGGGAAGGGCCGTGTCAAAGCCTACCAGCCCCAGCAATCAAGGATGATATTGATACTCCCTCCTTTCTCGAAAGTTTGTCGCTTTCTAGTTCACAATTGAACTAGAAAGCGACAAACTTTCGAGAAAAGAGGGAGTACGCATTTCCGTGCTCCGGTCATTTGCTGTCTTGCTGTGCTGGAAGGATATGTAGTTGTCTGAGCGTAGTGACTGAGTCGACAGCGCACGTCTAGTGGCCCAAACCCAAGTGCAAATCAATTCATGTTCGTACAGATTGATAAGTGACAAGGGTTCGGGTTTCTAGAAAAAAATTCTCCTAATCTTTTTATTTACCACTGTCTAATTTATTTTTAATTAACTGGTAATAAATAAAAAGATTCGAAGAAAGTAAGTCACAGTGGAACAGACAGGTACACAAATGGTTTGCGGTATGGGTGAGGTGGCGAGCTCGTAGGATTGAAAACGGTAACCAATTGAAGCCAATCGAAATTTCATGCTAACCTGGCGGAAATCGGAACCCTGGCACGCACGGTAAAATCAGCGGAAATGTAATCTTGGCGTAAGTTTCGTTACTGCGTCTTCTTGAAGCAACATATCCCTCAAACCGAATGCACTCTAAGAGTGGCATTTTTGCAAAAAAAAAAGGTAAATGATGAATTATGTCCAGGTTTGACATTATGTTCAAATTTTAATAATCTTTTCTAGATCCTATAAAAATTGTTTCTCGTCGGAATACATATCCAGACTGCTGAAATAGATATATGTCAGAATAAGAATAAATGATAAAAGCAATACTCTATATCCGTTTTATTTTATTTAATACTGGTTAGTTCAAAAACACGTTAGGTATTACTCCTTCCGGATTTTTTTATTTATCACCGATTAGTTCAAAAATAAACTAATTCGTAATAAATAAAAAAAATCAAAATAGAAAACAAGAGCAGCAGCGTATGCACATTTCTTTCTTTTATATCCTACCTGACACCGTCAAAGCTCAACGACAGCTAAAAACCAGAGGCCAGCAGAGCACACGAATTTGTTTTTTATAGATATAAAAAGAGCACAAGTTAACACGAAAACCAGCGACTTTTGTTTTGTGTCAGCAATAAACAAAGCAAACGCAGAGGATGTAGTGCTAGTACTGTATACTACAATATGCGGTGATGAAACGGAGCACAACATACTCCCACTACCGAGACACACATGATTCTTTGCGGCTGCAATCACGGTACTAAGGTGCTACTATGAATTTAGTTTTATGATTTTTTTTATAATCAATGCTGGTAAGCTATTTTTAGAAACTACTCCATCCGTTCCAAAAAGATTGTCGCTTTGTAGTTCAAAAATAAAATACAAAGCGACAACCTTTTTGAACGGAGAGAGTACGTATGTAACCTCTCTAGTATAGTATAAAGAGAGATAAGAAAGCTGGCTGGCCTAAAAAAGAAGTGGGTTAGGATGACGTGACACAGACAGGCACCACAGGGCGTTTCACAGCCCCCTCCTTCACAGCAAATCCCGCAGGAAAACGGTTAATAATCCGGCAGGAACGGTTCGCATTTAATAATCACTACCGCACGGAACGAGACGAACCCAAGAATCCCGCCAAGGAAGTTTCCGCGAAGCTCACTCCCCCTGCCTCCCTCCCTCCCTCCCTCCCGCCTTTTTATCCCTCGCCTCCGCCTCCCCTCCTTCCCATCACCTTCCTGCTTCCTCAATCATCATCTTCTCCACAACCGGTGGGCGGTAGAGATGAAGCTCTCCATCCCGTCGTTCGCCAGGAAGCTCTCCCTCCCGTCGCCGAAGCGGACGTGGAGCGGCAAGCAAAAGAAGCGCTCCCTCTCGCGCAGCGAGGCGCCGTCGTTCGCGTCCGCTTCCTCCTCCTCGGACGACAACACGCTGGCGCGCGGGTCCGCCACGACGCCGCGGTCCGTGCTCCTCAACGCCGAGATCCCGCGGCGGGAGCTGGAGGCGGTGCTCCGGCGCCTCGGCCACGAGGAGCCCTCCGACGACGAGCTCCGCGCCGTGGCCGCCATCGCCAACGCCGAGCCCCGCGGCGGCGGCGCGGAGGAGGAGGACGACGACCTCATGGAGGCGTTCCGGGTGTTCGACGCCGACGGCGACGGCCGCATCACCGCCGAGGAGCTCCGCGCCGTGATGGCGTCCATCCTCGGCGACGGCGAGGCGTGCAGCCTCGACGACTGCCGCCGCATGATCGGCGGCGTCGACGCCGACGGGGACGGCTTCGTCGGGTTCCAGGACTTTGCGCGCATGATGATGAACGCCGGCGCGGACGCCTGGAGCTTGTTGACCTGACACCAAATAAGCATTGATCGGACGGCCGTGACGCGCTCATTCCACCCTCGCTCGTACTTTAACTTGGGAGTTTGTGACTGTGATCATCATCTGATCTACCGCAGCAATAGACGGGGACCTTGATTTTTTTTTTTTTTTTTGCGCGCGCACGGATGGTGGATTGACGACGCACTTGCACGTTCCACGACGTACGTACTAGTTTGTTGCTGGTTAAGAAGCACGCCTAGCTAATAATCCATGCGGGTTAGCTAACACCGCCATGCAACTTGTATAATGTAATCTTGACTCGAGTGAGTAACGGCAACCCTAATGTGCTTCTTCGTTCTTTCGAATTAATTTTTGGAATTTGATTTGAATGCTGCCGAGGATACCGAGATTTTCGGAGGAAACATTCAACCTTTCGCACGGTCTGCTGTTGAATGATGGGAGGTTCGAAAATGCGTGTGGTGGACGAGACCGAATTCCCCGCGTGGTGGTTGACGTGGCGACTCTCCATGCCTTGGCTCCTCATCGACTCCATTTTTATTCTATTTTTAGGCGAGGAACTCTTTTTGTCTGTTTCCCTGGAACATTTAGTAGCATGCCTAGCTTCGTCGTGATCACTACTACTACGGTTTAACAAGTGGGTCGCCCTACACCGTTGGCTGATAAAGTAGGAGCCATTTCGATGATGCCTTGTTGCTTTCCTTTGCCGAAAGCAAGCTTCTATGACCTTGTTTATTTTCCTTGTCGGAAATATTTCTTCGGGCTGTAAGGAATTTTAATTTTTTTCATGAAATCTGTACATGTGCTCTTACTTATTCCAGAGTCCTCCGACCTAACCTTGCCTTTCCACTGTTCTTCAAAATGACCTTCAGTTTCCTACAGAATTGTACGACAAGTTTCCATTCATCAGTCATATAATCATGCAGCGCCGCTTTTTTTTTCCTTGTACTTAAAGCAACATCTTGGTTACCATGCCATGAACCTTACCAACCCTGGTTGCCGAATCATGATAACCAGCCTAGCGAAATATTGATAGAAGTAAACAATATACGGGTGCGAACTGTGTGCCGCCAGCGGCGGACATGATAAATCTAGCTGATGAATGGTTGCAGCATAGCAGATTCACTTTGTAACACAGCCCTGCATCTCCTTTTCAATTTGACTAATGCGCACTCCTCACTCAGGCATTAGATATGTAGCCTAGCAGAGGGAATTGCATGTTCAGCCCCAGAACTTTGGGACGGCTGATCTGGCCTCTGGCAAAACCAAATCACTACTACTTTAAAATGAGGTCAAAGCAGAGCACTCTGCCAGAGATGCAGTATTTGACCAAAGCTAATGAAGGGAATATTTGTACCATCACTAGAGTACAGAATAGCGACAGCAGGTCCTCTTTGTACTAGTACTACTGTAACTTGGCACGCTCAGCAGTGAGTGATCGCGATTCCCCATGAGATTAGCCTGCAGCTTCCTTTGTTTAGCAGTAGTATTTATTTGGCCTGATTAATTAAGTGAAACCTTCTTGCCGGTTTCCATGCAGCTTCTCCGGCCGTTTCCATGGAGACGAAGACAAGCAGCAGCAGCAGCGGCAGCATCCGACACTTTTCTCTCTCGCACTCCTTCACATGGTAATCGGAGGCCCCGTGATACAATGGTCCCATCCGTCGCAGTGCTTTGCGAGCTCACATGCTACTACTAGTTGCCAGCTCTGTGCAAGCGTGCCTGCGCCTCAGTGCGTACGACCATGTGTTGTGCCACTAGATAGTGCCTGCTGGCTGCATACCAATGCGCAAAAACTGCGTTGGTGTGGTCGTGCATGGACAGGATTAATGGTCAGGAACTAGAAGTGGGTTATTGTAGCTTCCTCCAAATCTCAAGGAAAGTATACTTGGGTTGGGTGGGTGGTCGCAGGTTTTTGAATTCCTTTGGAGTGAGCATGCAGCATCGTCTTTTGCTCAAGCCAGTAGTGCCTTTGTCCCCGCGTGCGCGTGCTGCCGCTTCGTTCTTTCAACAACACTCGCCCTTCTCCTTCTGCAGGGAAAAGCGGGTAGAAAAGTGAGGACCCGAGGGAACTAGTTTCCCCGTTAGTTTCAGCCTTTTGAGGACAGCAGTTTAGACCATCCGCAATGGCACGCTGTAAAGCATACTGGATACAGTGTAATTTAGGATGCGTTTGGTTGGGAGTTAAAGTGGGATGAGATGAATCCATCCCAGTTTTTAGGGATGGGATGGTCCCGTTTTCTGTTTGTCAAGAGGGATGGGACGATCCCTGTTTCTTGTTTGTTTTGTGGGATGGTGTGGGACGGAATGATCTTGTCTCTTGTTTGAATGAAAGGATGGGACAGGGACATGTGAGTATGAGTACTTCTGGAAGGCCGCACGTCTGTCTCCACGGAGGTGGGACGGATCCGTCCCCATGTTTTCGGTGGGATGGTTTCATCCTGCATCTGAATGGAATATTCTCTTTTGAGGGATGACTCCATCCCACATGTCTCCAAACCAAACAACTGGGATCGTCCCGTCCGGTCTCACTATATCCCTCGAACCAAACACACCCTAGAGTACGTACTGTAAAAGATGAAGGAGAATAATGTATAGATAATGCTTTGAGTACGCTGGTGCGGATGGTCTCTTCGTATACTTCCAGGTGGTTTCCGGTCCTGGAAAAGCAGTGCATTGCTGTGGATGGATGCCCCGTTCTGTTGCTATGGGATCCGAAACCTTGCTATATCCACCGGCATCCGGAGGCCAGAGTTCGGATTCGTATCCGAAAACCAGATACCTCCAAACTTCAACCAAGCAGTTTCGTAAAAGTTTGAACGCAGTTTGATTCAAATGAGAGGGGTTATGCGTAAAATATCCGTAGACGGCGTTCCACCACTGTGCGATCAGTATGAATTGTTGGATCATAAATCTACGATCCAGGTTGTCGGATCTGCTCTTTTCTCCGTCAACTCCAGTCACCACCATGGCTCCTCCCACCAGCTTGCCAGATGTCAGGGGCGACCGGCCGACCGTCGTCGTCACTGAAGGCCACGCTCTCCATTACAAAGCAACAATTTTTTTGCAACGAAGATAATACATCCTCCCATCTTCTTGCCCGTTGGAGGCGCAAGGTTCCATTCCCCTAGGTCCGCCCTAGCCACGCCTCCACTTCGCTCAAACCCTAACCTTTCCTTGTTCAATCGTGTACGTAGATCTCATCAACGCTGAGGGCGTGATGCAGCCGCCTAGCTTGTTAGTAGTAAGTACTTGGGATGCCCGTGGCGTGGGCAGAGGATACGCTTCGAGTTGCGCCCTTGAAATCCACTGCTCAGAAGGGATTTATCAGCTCGTAGCCATAGCGTTCAAATGCAAGGATGATTTCGTCCAGAGTAAAGTGAAGCAAAGCCATAAACAAACAGCATGACAGCTGCGCGTCGAGGTCGAGGCAACGAGGAATGCGGAAGAACAGCAACAAAATCGCTTGATTCAGTTCAGCCATGCGCACAAAGAGAGCAAGTGTCACGTGAACAGACAAACAAACTTAACTGCCCACATATTCATCACTGGAAAAACATACTACCAGGTGTCAGCTAGAGGGCTAGACAGCTAAGGAAAGAACAGATCCTCACAAGATTGAATCTGATCAGAGGCTATCCTTCGTCAGCATCACCAACGAATTCCCCATGTGCATTCCAAGGTCTAGTTTCAAATGACTTCCCCATCATACTCCTCTTCTTGTTTATCGCCCCATCATCGCGTGCATAATCCGGGAAATAGTCCAAAAATGACTTGGTTCCAAGAGAATTTACTCCTTCAAACAGAAACTCTGTCACCAAATCCTGTATATGGAGGCGACAATAAATTCAGGGAAAAAACACCACACAGATATGGTGAAAAGAGGTGCTGCTGCAGTTATTACAAGAAAGCAACCTTGGCAAGGCTTTCACCAATCAACTTCTTCAAGAGCGGATAACCAGGATCCTGGAGTAAACAATGCAAAGGGTAATGAAAGGTCCAATGTAGAAGTTGTACCAACCAAGCAGTAATACTGAAGTAGTCAGATATAAAATCCAATGGGCGTAGTTTCTTTGATTAAAGGATTGCAATTGAAGGTCAAACCTTCTCAGCTCTCCACGTGAGGTATTTATGTTGTGCTTCTCTGTTATGATCAATTGCTTCGTTACCAATTTCACAAACTGCTTCATCCATTAACTCAAGCCATGCCTGAATGTCGAGAACAATGAAAGATTGAAAGTTCAGAACTAGTGGTAGAACAGAGAAAATTTGAGAGAGAAAAAAGCTGGTCCACACCTTATAGTAATCCGTGAATGCTGAGTACAGAGCATGGTGGTTGGTCTCAGTTGGCTCCAGAATTGTCCAGATAACAATAGGAGAGAAGAATCTCAGAGACTCGCTTGTAATCTTGCCACCCCAGGGCAGAAGCTGCATTTTATCTATTAAAGACATTGAGCTACATATATAAAGTAAATATGGGGAGGTTTCAGGTTTCTGAAGCAATATTAAGGACATGACCAAGTTACCTCACTGTATTTGTGTACGAGAGGCATCAACTTTTTGTAGTATTTTTCCCTGTAATCCTTGTTTGTGGTGGTATCATACAACGGATTCAGGTCCCTGAAAGAAGTTCAAGTAACTCATTCAGTGCAAAGTTATATTCATATTTAGCCTACAGGAAGGTAAGGACAATTCACTTGCAAGGAGAACCATTTTCTGACACTTACAAGACAACAATACTACGTGCAGGAGATGTAAAAGCATTGGCACAAAATATAGGAAGGTCGTATTCAGGTTCAGAGAAGGCAGCAAAGTCAAGAACCTGCATCATCATATCCAGCATAAGTACTAGATGATCTGCCTGGACATATGAGGGCAGCGATAGGAAGCAAGAATGTGTGCCAGAACTATTTGGAGAAAGGTGAATTAAGAATAAACAAGCAAATTTAGGTGGTCCCTCATTTTCCACATTATTTAAACAGCAGCCACAAGCCTTCGGAAAACTGGAAAAATAATAAATAAAAGACGTAGAGTTTTTTCTTGTGGAAATATGACCAAACAGATGCAGTAAATCACTTCATAAGGATTAATGGAAAACAATAAAACATAACACCTAGTATTGCGATCAACCCCTGGGTCACTTTGCTTTTGTTTGCTGTTTATTCAGACTCTGTAGATGCTTGGTTTCTGTTAATGGAAATCAGAGGGAGCGACCCCTAATGTCTAAAAGAAAAAAATGAGATAATGTAACTTGGTACATAGATTATTAATATTATACTGTTGAGATATACCATTTCACCTATAAATATTACACTTTCATATCTAGCCTACCTCAACGTGCTTGGGACAAAGGCTTGATTATTGTTGTTGTTGTCGTCAATAATTAGGTATGATGAAAAGCTTCTTCTTGAAATAAGAAGATATAAGCAGTTGTTCATTGCTGAGCTTGCATGTCGTTTATCATGTTGCCAATAGTGATGTACTGAGAACAGGATTATAGTATCTGCCGTTAAATCTGCCAGTCGATCAACTTTCACAGCAAAGGATTTTAATGAATCAAAACTGAAGAGGCTAGAGACAGATCAGTTACCCGAACTGAGTTTTTCTGCTCAATGGTCAAGCTTCGAAGTAGTCTAATTTTGGGGGCACTGAATGAGAGTGCATTGAAAGCAGTATTATCTTCATTGGCTCTTATGAACTTGAACTTTTCCTGGGAACATGAAGAAAGATAACTTCAGTGAGAATATATGTTGACGGCAACTGAGAGGACAATAGAAAACATGGTACATGCTAGTTGAAAGACGTATGGACTAAATTAATGTAGACAAATGCAGCATCATAATGCTTTAGTCTGCCTGCTTCTTCACCAAATATGTACTCCCTCCGTCCCCAAAAGTTTGTCACCTTTGTGCTAATTTTTTTTTGTCACCTTTAGTTCAAGAACTACAAGGTGACAAACTTTTGGAGGCAGGGGGAGTATATGTTGTGTTACCTCGAGCATGAACCAAGAAAGAAACAAAAAGAAGCCAGTGATATCTGTTCACATCTGGGGAGCTTATTTAATATAGTGGTACCCAATCAAATACTGTGATAATCATGCAAAAATAACCAATCGATATTCAGGGCCCATACCACGAAAATTAGTCATGCACAACATAGTACAGATGCACCTGACAAGATGATGCAATTACTGGGTAAACATGCCCTTTAATTTGGTCATTGTTAATATGGGATTTTCCCCGTAGGTGGCGGCAGAAGACTAGCAAAAGCTAGATAAATTAGGACTAAGCAGTTCAGCAGAGAAACACGAAATTTCAGCAAATAATACTACACCAGTTGGTTGCAGAAGTGACAACTAGCCCCAATTTCTTACGGACCAATCTGCCAAAGCAGTAAACATCTGATTCCATCGGAGTAGTTCCGTCACGAAGGCACACTCTCCTGGATGTACAGTAAGCACCGAGTTCGGTTCGCTGGCAACTTTAGACCATGGGCGCGAGGTGGCGCAGGCCCTAGATAGGAACACGAGCGTTCGTCTAATTGAAAGCATACTCTACTTAAGCCATGAACCGGCCAGAAAACGGAGGTCCCCTAAATTAAATTGCAGCTGCAACTCGCAGGAGACAGGCTCTTCAACATGTACAGGGTGCAGCTTGATGGAGAAAGGCAAGGGATGGAAGAACCTGCACCTGCGAAGGGTGAGGGATGAGGGTGGTGCGGAGGCGGGTCTGCTCCAGCGCGAAGCGGACGAAGTTCTGGTACGAGCAGCCGGCGCCCAGGACGCCGCTCATTCTCGCTTCCAAGCTGCTGCTGCGGTAGTGCGCGAGCGAGGAGATGACGGAGGCGGAGTGGGCGAGTCGGGAAAAAGCTACACGTACACAGTATTCTTCGTGTTGTTGCGTTTGCCACGCATCGGCGTCTCCAATATTCTGAGTATAGCCCACGGGACGGGACCTCCCCATTTCCATCCAAGCAGATTCGTAGCGTCTCCAATCTCAGTATAGGCCCACACCGAGGCCCGGCCCGGGCCTTGCTCTACTCTGACGAACTTGGGCCCGGCCTGACAGAACAGACCATTAAGCCTCTTCCATCGGCCCGGCCGAGTCAAGCTGAACTCTTCAAAATGGGGAGAGAGAGAGAGTCAAGATCTAACTGAACCTAACATTTCTGAGGCGCTGATTAGCTGAAGACCGATGCATGATGCAAAATTTTCCAGCTCAGAGGTACGCGAGCCACACCTTCCAACAGTGTTACTGTACTAGTCTAACAAGGACTCTTGATAGAAGCGGGGGTGCAGAAGTGGACGCTGGGTGCCCAGATGGCACCGATTTGCACCGCGTAAACTGCACATGGATGGATGATGGACAGAGTGTCGTGCGATACTCATTCCGGTCCAGTCCATTCAGTCATAATGCTCGCAATCTCTATCTACCACCACATGAGCACCCATGTGAGGTGAGGGTTCGACTTCTTTTTTTTTCCCCTTCCATTCCGTTCTGAACATTAGTCGCCCCTGATCTACAAATTCGTCTTTGTCAGAGCAGCTGATCGATTTTATTTACTACTCCCTTCATCCCAAAAAGGATGGCGTTTTTAGAACTAAAATTAGTTCTAAAAACGACATTCTTTTTGAGATAGAGGGAGTACCAGGTAAGTTGCGACACAACTACAATTTCCTATGACCGCGTCTCTCCCGGCGCCGGAGGCGGTATTTTCCATTGGAGCAGGTTGCTGATGGCCTGACTACTGATTCCAATCCTCCAAATCTGTTTCATCTGCGTACGTACTAGATAAACAAAACAATGGCCTGACTGACTGATTCCATTCCACCTTGTGTTCATGTCAATGATTGTTATACATAACAATTCGTGCCACTTGCTAGTCCATGTTACAGTCTACGCTAGAATCTTATAGAAATACACAAATGTTAACAAAACAATGGGGAATATATGCTGGTACATGGTAGTAGTACAAACCTACCACCATCCAAGTATTTAACTAGTGTTGATCATTCAGAAAATCAGAAATACTGTAGCAGTTTGATATGTATTACTGCCTGGTAACCTACTTGCGACCTACTACTTACCAATATGGAACAAACCGAGTTGCCGTATGGATTTCGATTGAGCAAACAAGGAAGAAAACTGGAACAAAGTGAGCGAACAAGACCCTAATTGGTTCAAAACAGGTAACCTACTATCGTATGCATCGGATCTAACTAAACCAAATCAAATAAGAACACTAGAAGAAGTTATACTTCACATTTAGGCATTCAAATTTGAAACAATGGAAATAGAGATTGCTACTAGATCCCAATCGTGTCAAGAACCAGAATCACAGCAGACGAATGAATTACTCCGAACCACTGCTTTTCAGCCTTCGAGATTTCCATTCAATAATCGGGATTCGCTGTTATTAGTAGTACGTAGAAAGAATCTAGCTCTAGAAATCCTTTTTAACCGGTCTATATACAGTTAATTTCCACCGCACACGGTACGAGACGAGAGAGAAGGTCAATAAGGGGAAAACGAGACAGAGAGAGGAGCAAATTCGACGGACGCAACGCAAAAAATAAGAGAACCTAAGCGATCTTGGCGAAGCCGCCGCCTCCGGCCATCATGACCTTGAACTCCTCGAAGGAGATGAGGCCGTCGCCGTTCTGGTCGACGCCCTCGATCATGCGGCGGCACTGCGCGACGGAGGCGGACTCGCCGAGGCCGCGGAGCACGCGCGCGAGCTCGGCGGCGGAGATGGTGCCGTTGCCGTCGGCGTCGAAGACCCGGAAGGCGTGGCGGAGGTCCTCCTCGACGGCGGCGGCGTCGCCGGCGACGGTGGCGTTGAGGGCGGCGAACTCGTCGAGGCTGATGAAGCCGTCGCCGTCGGCGTCCGCCTCGGCCATCATGCGCGCGAGCTCGTCCTCGGAGGCGGCGTGGCCCAGGCTCTCGAAGAGCGCGGCCAGCTCGAAGCGCGAGATCCGGCCGTCGCCGTTGGCGTCAAATTTGCGGAAGACTCGCTCCATCTCCTCCTCGGGCGTCCGCGGCGGGGACCCGCCCCCTGACGCGACAAGCTCACCCTGCTGGTGCTCCTGCGGCTGCGGCGGGGGAGACTTGGAGCGGCGGCCGCGGCGGAACAGGGAGGGCACGGGCATCTTGATCTTGCCCATGGATGTATGGCCTTGTTGGTGCGTCTGCTTCGGCTTTGGCTTGTTTCCTCACGGTCACGGTGGCTGCGGATTCTTCGTCTCTCTCATCACGGAGAGACGGACGGCGTACTTTATATATAGAGACTACGGAGACATGGGCCGGGAAGAGGAAGCCGCGCGCTGGCCGTTGCGTGTCATGTAGTCCAATGACGGGTGGGGCCGTTACGTAGCCATGTGTGCCAATGACGGGTGGGTCACCGGGCATGTGGATGAGTCGTGCGCGGGTATCGCGTTTCATTGGTGGCGATTTAGTTAGTGGATCATGGTGTTTAATGGGACATAATGCATTTTATTAACGGTTAGGCAAATTGTGAATATTGTACTCCAAGTTTGTCGCTTTGTAGTTCATTTTTAAACTACAAAGCGACAAACTTTTCGGGACGGAGGGAGTACAAAAATATCAGGTACGTAAGTTAGAAGGGGATGGCGTTGCTCAGGCAAATTAAAAGGATAATACTTTTATTCGTTTCCCAATTATTTTGAACTATATAATGAGTTATCAGTATTTCGGACGGAGAAAGTAATCTTTCTGCTCCATATTGAAAGTAGTCGTTGTAACAATTTCATTTGCTCATATCACAATATTACAGTATTTCATTTTAGCTGCTTGTAAGCTGACATATTGGTCGTGCTTATCTTTGTCAGGGAAAGAAATTACAGGGTTTAGATGCAGTAACTGTTTATTGGGAAACTGATACAGAGATGCACTGCGCTTGTACTATATTGTATTGGCCAGAAAATGAGTTATGTTGTGCATGATCCATCTGCAGGCCGACTAGCTTATACTCCCTCCGTTCTGAAATAATTGTCGTTTCAGACAACCAAATGAACTAAAAATGAACTAACGAAGGTTGTCCTAACGACAATTAAAACGAAATGGAGGGAGTAGTATGATTCGTTCTCAAAGTCATCATCGAAAGCTAATACCAGCAAATCAAACATTTAAAAATAGTTACAGGACAAGCGTGCCTATTGGTACAACACTTTTGTCAACGGATACTTGACATCACTAACTTGTTGATAAGCAAACCTGGCTAACACGATTTCGTGGAAGGCAGGAAGGCCAACCGGCGGTACGGTTCAGGTACAGCTAGGTAATGGTGACGGTGAGGAAAAACCAAGGAGACGTACGAGACGAGGCCGGCGCCGCGTCGCGGAAGACGGAATCTGGAGAGAGAGAGAGAGAGAGAGCCCTTGGCGTGTGGGGCTGGGCCCAACCAACCCCTGAGCTCGTCGTTCTCCGTGATCGTGGGGAGGAGGACGCCAACGGCTACCAGAAAAGATAGGAAAGGCGAGAAACCGCGTGAGGAAAGCTGCTACGTCCGTCCTTGGCTTCCCTTCCCTGCTTCCTGCATGTTCGCGTGGTCCGCCACACCAGGCACCAGGCTGTGTTTGCCCGGACGGACGGACCGACCGCGGCCGTGCAGTGTTGCGGCCGGAGACCGGCGCCGGGATTGGAGCAGATTTGAGGTCGATGGAGAAGGCCTGACTGCATGCCTCCGCGTTATTTAGTGACAGTACTCAGGCCTAGTAGCCTTTCAAAAAAAAGACGTCTACTACTTTCGTCTACGAAAACTTATCATTTTATAATTTAAAAATATCTACAAACGACAAGTTTTTAGGAGAGAGTATTGTTTGTTGCTTGCCCATGCCCGCAGGTCCACGATGCTCAAAATCGTCCCTCGCCCGTCTGCTTGTGTGCTTAATTGTGCGAACGAAACAAGACCCACTCTTGTCATCTACTGCCTGGACTCACTTTCCCGTCCAAGTTCGGGAGCGGATGTAGCCAATTGTGATGCTCTACAAGATGGACCTGGCTAACCAGCTCGTCAGGGCCCCGACTGACCCACTTTCTCGTGCAAGTTCCACAGCTTCGGTCGTCTTTAACTTTGTGTCGTCAGGCTCGGCAGCTGGCCTGTCACTGCCCCCCTTGCCGTTGCCCCCCTCGCGGTCCCCGACGACCACCACCTTGCCGTCCCCCACCACTTTCAAAGTTCAAACCGATTTCTACAGCCAAGGGCCAAGACCAAGGGGAGAAGAATCCAAACCCCGACGCGCTGTCGCCCTAACTCGAGAGCACTCCGGACCGCCGGAGGTGGTCCGTGTCGAGCAACTGGGGGGTTGCCCCTTGTGTGGGGTGAGGCAGCTGCCGCTGCTGTCCCCCTTCCTTCAATTCATCGATGGCGGAGCGAAACATTTTGCTTTTTGAGAGAGAGAGAGCATGGACCAAGATTTCTGCTGCCAGCCCATAGGAGAACACACATGTGATGTCCGTCCCTCCCTCTCTCTGGACCCTGGTTCCTAGTAGTGCAGTACACTAGGCAGGCAGGCTGGTTGGTCCGTCCAGCTCGTCGACGGGCCACACCTGCACCCGATTCGGAGGCAGCAGGGACCGGGAAAAATGGGAAAATCAAATCCGCCTTCACGCGGCTGCATGCGCTCTACATCGCCGCCTCGACCTGGACGGACCTAAAAGCGGGCGCAAAACCATACCAGCTTTCGCCGTGATCCGCTGCGTGCGGCGCGAGGCGAGCCGGCCGGCAGTGTCGTCGATCGAGACGCGGTCCGTAGCTGCTATGGTAGCTAGTACAGCTACAGGTGTACGTACTAGGCCGCAGCCGCAGCGCTGCGCATGGGAATCAGTCCAGCTCCAGGCGTCGCGGCGTCGGGTTGGCTTCCGTGGACGTGAAGTGAGGGGCAAGCAAGCTAAGCTAGCGTCCCAGCTGACCAAACAAACCACCGGACCGCTGAATGAATGGTGGAACTTCTCGATGGAAAGCGGCGTCTGTGGTTGCCGCCGCCCCGGCCGGCGACGTCCCCGTCCACCACCAAGCACGCGGTCTCTCATACGTCTCCTCTGTTTTTAGATAGCGGTGGACCTGGCCTTCTTTACGTACCAGTTCGTTCATCTATCAATTGGCGTACGATGTGTACTCCGTACTAGTATTCCGTTTGAAGTTGGAGTGTTTATACTTGGGCAATGGGACCCGGCTCTTTCTCTCTTGCTTTCTCTATTTGCGATCGTTGGCAGCTGCCACTCTGGCGTTGTGTTAAGGACTTGGCAAGCACTCAGATGAGCCATATATGCCCGGTCGCGCTACGCAACAACAGACCGTTAGCGCTGATACGGACATTCATCTCCATCGTACCGTAGTGGGCTTTGCCAAAACATGAGCGAACGCAGCATCGCTCTGTTCTTCCTACTGCCGACCTACCTTTCCGGCCGGAGCTCTAGATCGTAACGTGCCTGCCTGCGTGCGTTTTTGCAAGTCAAAAGTTTGGTTCCAGGTAGTAGAATATGGTACGTATATATAGTATGTAATTAAACTGCACACTAGACACCGTCAGGCACGCAGCAAAAATTCTCACCATCTACTGAAAGAAAACGCGTGCATGTCGTCACAGCTGCCGGACTTCGTCGCCTTCACGACAAGCTACCGTGTATGCAACAAGGTGAATTTCGTCTCTTACCGGTGTAGTAGGTGTAGTACGTGCTTCGTTCTTCAATGATCTTCGAGCGATGAAAGCGGCACGGAACCACCATTTACAACGAGAGGCCCACTAAGCGCGTGGTTTGATAAATACTCGATCATCCGGTAAGGTACGCATGCATACGAAATTGCGTACTGTATGACGACGACAAATAATAAGTTTAGATCAAAACGAGCCGTCCTAGTGAAGTGAAACATCCATCTCCTGGGCCCCACATATATTTTCTAAAACAAATATTTTGCTTTTAAACTAACTAGTGTCAATTAAAAACTAATAGAGGGAGTATTTTTGTACTACTATTTTAAATAATTAATAGCAGTAGCAACGGACGAAGAGTGCGTACGTGGTTGCGTGTTTGTCACTTGTCCGTGAAGACAAGGCCCCGTTTTCGGACATTATATTGCGCACATAACGGCCGGTAGTACAGTAGATTTCACGCGGTGCAGTAGTGAGGCTTTAAATTAGGCCAAGTTGGGCGCCGCTGCGCTAGCTAGCTGCCCACGGCACGGTAGTCATGGTCATGGAGAGTGGAGTTCTCGCTGGATACGCGCAGCGCATTCAACACATATATTTCCCGGTTGCTCGAGTGAGTGTGACAGAGAGCCAGAACCAAGAAATGATATGGCCGCCCCAGCAAATTTGACGAGCGGCCGATCTCTGGGCCGGCCGGGGTCGTGCGGTACAGCTGAGAGCCGTTCAGACCATCCGCAGTGGCACGCTGTAAAGCATACTGGATACACTGTTTCGCAGTGTAATTTAGAGTACGTACTGTAAAAGCTGAAGGAGAATAGTGTATAGAGTATGCTTTAGAGTACGCTGGTGCGGATGGTCTCAGCTCCTGTAAATCGAACATCAGTCGTTTTGGTGCGTGCTGCTGCACTGTTGTTTTGCCAGAAAAAAAGGAAATGATCCTTCTTTCTTTTCTACCCCTGTTTCATTTTATTTGACGTCGTCGCATCAAACAAAATCAAGTGGAGTAGTACTGTAGTACGCGACGGACGGCGCCGCCCCCACGTCTTCTGCTCAGTCGCTGCGATGACTTTCATTGTCGAGTCCTTGTCACTGGCACTGACGACGGGTGGTTCATGTTCATGACGGAGCCAGCTGTGGGGACGCGATACGGTTAGTTATCTCCTCATATATCCTGTGAACTTCAGGCAGACAGCCCGTGAGTTTCTACTTGTCCACTATCCCCGCTTGAAAGCGAAATCACAGAACCCGTGCTCCCTCCCTCTAATAACGGCGTCACACGAGCAGTTTCAGACGTAAAAACATCGATCAGCGCCCTGGTTGCCCACTTCAATACACGCTTTCTTCGGATCGATCAATCACCATATGGATATGGAAAGAGAGATTCATTCGAGACTCGCCCCGTCAACTTAGCGATCACTACGTGGCCAGTCAAGTTAGCGACCACTACGTGCCCATGTGGGGCGTGCGTTTCTGTGGCTGACGCTGCACGGCCACATCCACTGAACTGTTGCAGCGCTGGCTCCTGAATCCAGATTACCTTAAAGCCACGTCACGTCATTCTTCATGCATCACATGAATTGGCAACCATAAGTCCACAATCACGGTATATCGTGCGGTGTACAACGGCCCCATGATGGTCGAATGCTATGAACTGCTTCGCGTAAGGCGTAACCGTCCTTTCATTCTTAAAGGGCCGGGCCATCCGTTGGAGGCTGGCCTATCTCTGTGCGGCCCATGTAATTGGGCTATTTTTTCGGGGGATAAAGACGGGATAATCGGCCTGCCGAGACCATAGACCAAGGAGGTTACCGGTCCATTTACTTCTGTTCATGTTCAACCGACCGAAATCTTGGCGGATCGATCGTCGGCCCGATAACAAAGCATTCCGTGCTGGCGATCGGGCCAGCTTGTGCTAGTGGATCCACACTCCGACCCATTATTTGTGCTGGCGATCGGGCCCGCTTCTATGTGCCCGTGACTCCGTGACTGCGCGGTTTCACCGGCGGCAACCATGATACGGCGTAGCTACCAGAGCTTTTGGCGGTAGTGAATGGTGAGTTCTCTCATGCAGTCACGCTGGTTTCTCCGATGTGTGTTCGACTCGCTCGTCCCCCTTGTTAATTTCGAGCCCTTCCGCTCTGCTCGATTTTAGCATGCATTATTCCTTGAACCCCCACTTATCAGGGCCCAAATCCGCGGTGTTTGTTCGTGTTGTTATTTCCTGAGAATCGGGTGTTTTGATGATAGTACATCTGTCACTTTGCCTAGTTTTTTTTTCTCGTCAATTTCATCCAATCTGTTGATTATAATCCTGTTCTCACGGCTTATATTGCTTGTCTAGGGTTTCAGTCACCTTAAATTCCAATATTGATTCTCGACTCTGCAAATTCCAGTCACGTTTCAACATCTAACTTCACTTTATTTATTCCTTTTTGAAATGAGGCCGTGAAGCGATGCTTGCCCGAGCCCGCGACAGAGACCACCTCGTCGCCTACTTCACTGCAAACAAGGACAATTACAAGACGTTTGCCAAGGCAATGCTGAAACAACAGTGATTCAGTAGAAGATCAACCCACGTGATTTCTTCAAGCTGATACTGTAAGTAGCATATATGGCATCCACTGAAAGATCAAATAAAGTGAAAGTGGCTGAAGTCAAACTTTAATTTGGGCCTCTATTACGTAACAAAATTTAAACCATTCTTTCTGTACAATCGCGAAAAAGGGCAATGTTATTTTACAGTCACCTTGTTTAAATCATTGGCCATGACATATGATGGGCACATGGCAGCCCACAAAAAAGCGATCGAACGGCACTGATTGAGAACCCCCCTCCACATAGCTGCAACCAACCTGAAACTTGCTCAACAACATGGGGGCAAACTTGGGCCGTACTAGATCCAGATCCGGCGATTCGCCCACCGGCTCACGTGAATAGGCCCACGTGGCCATGTGTTGATTCTAGCTTTCTAGGTGAATCGCATAGACTCGGACTTGGCCTCTGCATCAACTCTCCACCACCTGCAGGATTGCATTCATCGATGTTTGTCAGGCTAACGGCGAGGGAATTTTTTCTAATCTGTTTTGTGACTGAAGCAACCTAGCAGCTTCTTCTTGTTCCTTTAATTAGTCACCCATCTCATCCGACCCGAGAGTGAAGCAGCAGAGTACGTACATCTTTTTGACCACGATGTCGGCAAAGGGAAGGAGAAACCCGGGAAATTGCAAGATCCATCCAACTACAGTAGTTCAGCAAAGGGAAAGGATCCATGTCGTCTCCTCCACCGGTGACGGTGAAGCTCATCGGCTTCTTCGGCAGCCCGTACGCGCACCGCGCCGAGGCGGCGCTGTGCCTCAAGGGCGTGCCCTACGAGCTGCTGCTAGAAGACCTCTTCAACGGCAAGAGCGAGCTGCTCATGAAGCTCAACCCTATCCACAAGAAGGTGCCCGTGCTCATCCATGGCGACCGGGCCATCAGCGAGTCCCTCGTCATCGCTGAGTACATTGACGAGACCTTCGAAGGCCCGCCCCTCCTGCCGACCGACCCTTATGACCGTGCCATGGCCCGTTTCTGGGCTCACTTCATCGAGAACAAGGTAGGTATTACTACTCCTAGCTAGCTGTTTATTACTCTCTCTCTCTGTTTAAAGAGAAAGCCTCTCTGTATGAGATCTGAAGATATGTGTGCTTATTAGTTTTACTGAATATGTGCTGCATGCTGAAAATCAGTTGATCAAACCGTTCTTTACGGCGCACTGGGTAGAAGAAGGCGAGGCGCGAGAGGGGTTCGTGAAAGAGGCAAAGGAGCTCCTGCCGCTTCTGGAGGCGCAGCTCAACGGGAAGAGGTTCTTCGGAGGCGACACTCCTGGCTACCTCGATATAGCCGCTAGTGTGTTAGGTCCCACACGCATTGCGGTACAGGAGGTGACCGGAGTGGCCTTGATCAACGACGACGAGTACCCTGCTCTGAGCCAGTGGGCTAGGGATTACATTTCCTACCAAGCTTTGAAGTCGTGCATGCCGGACAAGGACCAGCTCCTCGCCTACTTTGCCGGGAAGAAGGAGGTGTACAAAGCTGGCGTCAAGGCAATGCTGCACAAGTGATGAAAAATGGTATCCTTGGGTCGCGTACTACGCCTGGAAAAATAACATTGTAATTTTTGTGTGGCTGCACATGTTTAAATCTTAATTCAGGGTAACAACATTTACTAGGAGAAGTGTGTTTAGACCTTTTTTTTCAATACTATATGGGTGGAGAGCATCTCCAGTACTCTAGGTTCTATATAAACTTAAATTACTCTTTCTATGGCTTATCGAAAAAAATCTCTTTCTAAAAAATATGAATATATACTGATTAGTTTTACTAAATTCTGCTGAAAAACAGTTCATCCGGCCGTTCTTTACGGCACATTGGCTAGAAAGAAAGCAAGGCGAGGCAGCTCAGAATACAAACTTTACAAAATGTGATGCTAGTATGGTGTTATCGGAAATGCTGTTAGACATCTGAACATTGCTCAAATGTGATCATCTTTTCCATAAAAATTGTGTTGTATAAGAATAAATTGTACGTGAATCGTGTTGCCTATCACTACAGGAAACGGGCAAACAGGCGTCAGATTGAAGTGATAACAATGATGCAAGGGTATCCTTGGATCACGTACCACACGTGAAAAATTTATTGATGTGTTGGATATGTATGTATCATCAATTTTCTGTGACTCCAGATGTTTCAAGCTTTAAATCTCGATTCAGCGTTTTAGATATATGGTGGAGGAAAAAAAAAGGCAAAAGCCTTTTAGATACCTGAATATTATTCAGATGTTATAATGTTCTCGAGTCTAACCGTGGCAGCGGCTGGTGCAGAGGAGAGTCTTCTCGCAGGAGGCAGCTCAGAATATGAACTTACAATACACAGTGTGATGCAAGTATGGTGTTACCGGAAATGCTGCTACATATCTGAATATTATTCAGATGTGATTCCCCATTGCATATAAATTGTATTGTATAAGAATAAACCGCACCTGAATTGTGTTGTATATATAGAGCACAATAATTTATTTGGAGGCAAGAAATCCTCTCCTAAATTACTAACAAGCAACAAATTTTTGAGAAAGTATATGTTAATATAGCTACTATAATTAGTTTAATGTTCAACTGTAATAAAAAGAGAACCAATTTTCAGGTGCCCGATCCATATATTTAGAAAAACCCAGAGTCAAATCAGTACACCATGTGTGTGTGCGCGCAACGTAGAACCTTAATTTTTGATCCTCCTATCAACCACCTGAATGCAGCTGCAAGCATGCAACGACTTATATCCAGCGATGTTTTATCAGACATTGAGACAGTTATTTTTTTCCCATAGAAAATTCTAGCCTTTGAATTGAAGCAACCTAGCTATCTGCTTAGCTCAGATAGATAAGATAAACTATTATTTGTCAGACAAATACGCTTAGCACTAACCTTCTTGGAGAAGAAGCAGCAAAAACCTTCAACGATGCTAATGCTCGCTGACAACGAGGCTTGGTTATCTCTATAAGTAGGGACAGTTCATGGCCAATATAGGATCAACAAGCTGAACTAGTTAGAAATTGAAGCAGCTAGCTGAAAGATGTCTCAACCGGTTAAGCTCATCGGCACTTTCGGCAGCCCATTCGTGCACCGCGCCGAGGCAGCCCTTCGGCTCAAGGGCGTGCAGTACGAGTTCATCCAGGAAGACATAGAAAACAAGAGCGAGCTGCTTCTGAAGCACAACCCCATCCACAAGAAGGTGCCTGTCCTCCTGCACGGTGACCGGACCATCTGCGAGTCCCTCATCATAGTGGAGTACCTCGATGAGACCTTCGAGGGGGTGCCTCTCCTCCCCAGTGACCCCTACGGCCGCGCCACCGCTCGATTCTGGGCTCATTTCATGGATCACAAGGTGATTGTTGGCGCATCCATCCATCCATCCATATGCATGCGCTTTCTGAATTTTCACTGAACAGAAATGTCTCCTTGTTGAGAGCATGCAGTGTGGGAAGCCGCTATGGCTGTCTCTGTGGACCGAGGGTGAGTTGCAGAAGGGCTTCCTGAAGGAGACGAAGGACAACTTGGCGCTGCTGGAGGCGCAACTTGGAGGCAACAGGTTCTTCGGTGGTGACTCTGTCGGCTACCTGGACATAGCCCTTAGTTCGTTGTCTCATTGGGTTGGCCTGCTTGAGGAGGCCACCGGAGTGAGCCTGATGGGTGATGAGTACCCTGCTCTGCGCCGCTGGGCTGAGGATTGCACCTCTAATGAAGCCGTGAAGCAGTGCTTGCCTAGCAGAGAGCATCTGCTAGGCTATTTCACTGCAGAGAAGGACAAGCTCAGGCAGATGGCCTTGGCCATGCTGCAGCAGTGATCTGGCAATAAGAAATACGTATTGCGGTCATGTGGGATTGTTGACTGTCAAAGTGTCAAGGGCATCATATAGAGTTTGTCAGGATAAAATAGATGTCCCTATGTATTGTATGAATTGTGGCACTGCTGATGTATTCTTCGGGATCTTATTATTTGTCACCGGTCAATTTATTTTTGAACTAACCGGTGATAAATAAAAAAATCCAGAAGGAATAATTAACAGTTCAGAGAATAAAACGTCCTTCCATGTATGATATATTACGAGCTCTTTTTCTTTTTTCTTTCAAGGCATTATGGATGTTCCATGTTTCTTCCCCAGGTCAGAGTATGAAGTCATGTTCCATACTTTTACTAATGGATGCAATTGGATAAGTCATACGTTTTCCATCTTGCTGGCCAATAATTTTGACTGAGGATTGTCTAAGGATCGGAGGTCGCTGTCTTGGCAATCGTATGATGCATTCTATATCTCGTAGATGAATCAGTCAAATCCATCTGACTTCAGCTCCTACGGTACGGACCGTATGCACGAACCAGGCCGAAGTCTTTTCTAATGTGTGGCCCAGTAAGACTCATTGGGCTCATCAGGCCGGCTCGAGCCAATTTGCCCATTCGGTCTCAATTTTTTTGGGCCGGGCCCTTCTGTCACCCCAGCCCGGGACCCTGCACTGCGCCTGCGCGGCTTGCTAAAACAGACTACGAGTCCAGGCCAGCCAGGGTTCCCTCCGCTCTCGCCTCCTCTTCTTCCGCCGCCACGGTTCATCGCGCCTCATTGTCGGGACCTCGCCGCCGGCTGGAAAATATTCTCAGTATCTGAGGAGTCTTCGCTCCCCTCCTCGTCCCCGTCGTCCACTGCCGTCGGAGTGTGGATTTCATCCGGACTTGGATCGGTTTTCTTCTTCCGCTGGTGAGAGAACTTTCTTGAACGATTTGTTCTTTGCCATTCAGTAGCAAAATCCCAATCATTTGTTTCCTTCCTTCCGTTCAATTGGTTGCGGATTTTTTCTGCTGCTTGTTGCTGTTGCCCCGTTTAATCTGGCATAACCCACACAATATGATTCGAGTAGGTCTTCTTCCACGCGCGCGAGCGAGATCAATCTGTCCAAGGTGCCGGTGCAGTTCGTTTCACGGAATCTTTTGATGCCACACGTCGAGTCCGCGCCGGTGCTGAAACCTATACGCGGCGAGCGCAACTGATTGTACAGGCGAAGGATGGGGCAGGAGCTGGCACTGTCGGAGGAGGTCGTGCAGTCGGTGAGCGACCTCCCGGTACAGGACCCCCCGGGGGACGAGTTCTCCGCTGCCGACCTCACTTGGGTTAAGTACGCCAGCTCCGAGCACCACACCGACGACGTCGCGCTTATCCCCTACGACCGGATGGAGGCCTTCATCAGCGGTGAATGCAACAACCCCGAGTGCCCCACCCGTTTCCACATCGAGCGCGGCCGCAAGCGCGAGATGGGCAGCCTCCGGGAATACAGGAGCGACGAATACCTCCTCTATAGGATGTATGTATACTTTGCTGGTTCTTTATTTTTTCCCCTGACATGATTCGTTGTTATTCCTAATTTTAATGTGATGCTTACTTACCTATCGAGCTACTTCCAGGTATTGGTGCTCATTTGGTCCTGAGAACTACGGAGAGGGAGGGACTATCTTACCCAGCAGAAAGTACCGGCTCAACACAAGAAACCGTGCTGCGCGACCGCAGTCGATGCGAGGCTGCACTTGCCATTTTGCCATCAAGCGTCTGTATGCCCACCCTTCCTTGGTGCTCGTTATCTACCACGAGAGGCGACATGTCAACAAGTCTGGTTTCGTATGCCATGGGCCCCTCGACAAAGATGCCATCGGGCCTGGTGCTAGGAGAGTTCCGTATATTGGGAGCGAAATCCAGCAGCAGACCATGTCGTTGATTTATCTTGGTGTCCCAGAGGAAAACATACTGCAGACACATATAGAAGGAATACAGCGTTATTGCAGTTCAGATGCCAAAGTCGATAACCTCGCTTCGCAGTATGTTCAGAAGCTTGGGATGATCATTAAGAGGTCCACGCATGAGTTGGATCTGGATGATCAAGCTAGCATCAAAATGTGGGTTGATAGAAACAAGAAATCCGTCTTCTTCTATCAGGACTCAACTGACGAGGATGCATTCATTCTAGGGATTCAGACTGATTGGCAGTTGCAGCAAATGATGCGCTTTGGTCATCAGAGTCTCTTGGCTTCTCATTCGGCATTTGGTGTCAGCAAGCTAAAGGTATCTAACTAGAGCAACAAATATAAAATATACTAGTATATGACTTCACTTCAGAGCAATATTTCATGCTTTACGATATATAAGCATGTCTGTATGGACATGTTTCATATTTTGTTTGACATTCTACTCTTTGTTGCAGTATCCGCTGCACACACTCCTTGTATTTGACTCAAGGCAGCATGCTCTTCCCGTTGCATGGATTATAACTCGGTCAGTCACAAAGCAGGACACATTGAAATGGATGAGGGCACTTACTGATCGAATACACTCAATCGATTCCACCTGGAAAATAGGTGGATTCATCATTGATGATCCAGCTTCAGAGCTGGATCCAATCAGGTAAAACATTGATACGTGCTTTGGTAGTCACTAGTCAGTATCCATGCCTAATCCTTTGAACTTTAAGTTAGTTGTGCAATCCCAATTTATGTCCATGTGGCATTGGTACAATAATGTCTCGCTTTTTGTTTCAGGGATGTATTCGCCTGCCCAATTTTATTCTCTTTGTGGCACATCAGGAGAACATGGCTTAAAAATGTTATAAAGAAATGCAGCAACAGCGAGGTGCAGCGCGAAATTTTTGTCCAATTAGGGAAAATTATATACAGTATCTGGAGTGAGAAAAATCCTATGGATGCCCTAGAGCGATTGTTGCAAGATTTCATTGATCAAACCACCTTCGTTAAATATTTCAAGTCATATTGGGTTCCCAAATTGGGTAAGATTTTCCTGCTAGATATTTTGTAGTGTAACTTGTACTGCAAATCTTCATGTAGGTTCTAACAAAATTCCTCCTATTGTAGAAATGTGGATTGACACCATGAGAAATCTAGCATTAGCAAGTCAGGAATCATGTGGTGCCATTGAAGCTTACCATCTAAAGCTTAAGGCTAAAGCGTACGATGATTTGCAGCTGGATGCTCTCCAACGGGTGGATTGGTTGGTGCACAAGCTCACAACTGAGATCCATTCAACCTATTGGCTCAATCTTTACGCAGATGAGAGTGGTTCATTTCCTGAGGTCAAAGCACAGTATATTGTGTCCACGTCATGGCAAAGGGCACTTCAGATACCTGATGATGCTGTTCTCTTTGATGACAAAGAACCTCTTTCAGCCAAGGTGGCTAGCCAGAAGGATGCTAGTAAGATGCGCACTGTATGGAATGCTGGGTCTGAATTTTCTCTCTGTGATTGTTCCTGGTCAATGCAGGGTAACCTTTGCAAGCATGTTATAAAGGTCAACATGATCTGTGGGGGACAAAAAGATTTTCAACCCTCGCTCTCATTCCAGTCGTTTCAGCATGTCCTACTTGATCTGTGGCAAAAACCGTTGGATGATTCATTCTCACTTGACCTATCGGTAGCATGGGTTACACAAATGCAGGAGAGGATACAAAAGGCTGTTGAGCTAGCCACCTCTGCTGGTATCGCCCAAGTTACAGGCAAATTGCCAATTCAATGGACAAACAAGAGAGGGAGAAGGGCAGTGGCTAGGCGCACAAGCCCTGTAGTTCTTCCTCATTCAAATGGCAGTTTTCAAAAGGACTCGACCCCAAAGAAGAGCAGAAAGAGGAAAAGATTGTCTACCATTTCAGCTTAACTGCGTGCTTCTTGCCAGAGTATTTTTTTCTAGTCTATCTCTGTAATTAGATAACTAACTTTCTAAGTCACTTGTAACAAGTTCTATATAGGCCTTAGATGATTCAACTTCCTACTTCTTATATTTTCTAGGAATAATACAGTTATTCAGGCAGTAGGAATCCAAATAGTTTATTTATCTTGTCGCAGCATCTCCAATTAATTTATTTATCGTCACAATAAGATGCTGATTTTTAGAATTATTCGCATCTCCTTGAGTTCTTGTTATGCAGCTTTATTTAAGACTGAGGCATTGTGCATTGTAATTCGCAAGGCCCCAAGTTTATCTAAAACAATGTACTACATCTACACCTCCATGCAAAATTTAGTGTATGGTCCAGGTTTTTCATAACCTGTGCATCACTTTATGTACCTAGTTCCTGTTGAAACCTGTTGGTTCTTACTTCCTGTAAACTGGAACTTAATACGAGTTACAAGGCGATGGATTGATTTTAATCTGTTGCAATACAAATAGTACTATAAACAAATTCTCCTCTGGGTAAACAGAAACCAAACCAGATGTAATTGTTTTTTTAATCATTTGGCAATAAGGAAATCTTCAAAACCATCCGAAGTACTCAGATAACAGACGTATTAAAATCTCAATTTCATCTGAATTATGACAAAACCTACCCCCGACTTGCTTGAGACAAAGACTTGGTTGTTGTATCTGAATTATGCGAAATACACCACCACCTAATAAGTGCCAGTGAATCAACTTGCACGGTGTCTGTTGAAACATTCATCTGAGAATTATTAGCATTACCCAATAACATGTCAAAGTACTTCCAATGGGTAAAACAACAGCGTAGAACGTAGATCATGAATTGCATTATAGGGAATCAGTGGCATCAGTACCGTAACCATTAACTCACAACGATACAATGTTTTTCTAACAACCTGATACAAATTGAAAGGATAGGTTTGATGAAACCCCACAACTCCCCATTGATGGAAACTGGAGGGCACTCATGGTGCCGATCCGACCACCAACCAGTAACTGTTGTGAACTTGTAGAAGTAGGAATCACTGGCGTGGGGTGCTGTCAACCTACCATGGACCATACAGAATGTCAAGACAATGTTACAGTAGGCTAGGGTAACTCTCAGTCCGGAGTAGATGAGACCTTTTGATGAAGGCAGCTGATGTAAGCTAGTAGAATTTTACCAGGACACTTTGCAGAACCACCAATTCAATACATTGGATAGATAATTAGTCCCCCCTGTTTTCTCCTAAGTCCTGAATACAGCAATGACTAAATGCCAAGAAAAACTTGGGGGAAACCGTATTCAAACTGCAAATTTATTACTTTACAAAAGTAGCCACAACTCAAAGGTCATGACGTATACCAGTATTACAGGATTTTACAGTTAGCAAATTTGCTTTTCATTAGAGATATAAGTGGTCTGAGTCCCACGCCTTCCAGATTGCAAGATAATGGTTTGTATCAAGCTTCAGTCCCTAAATGAGATTATAATCTTGGTGGATAAATAATCCAGAACAAATGCAAGTGGTTCTGCTGGACTTGAGAGCTTGCGGTTTACTCATGCCAATTCTTCACTTACTTTGACATCCGGGCATTCACGCAACAGCAGCACAAGATCCATTGAAAGGGTTTTAAGCCTATTTGAATCTGTTCCTCCATCTTTCCCTGATGTTACAAGTGGTTCCCCTGACGGATTATTATTCTGACTAATGCTCTCATGAAACATGTTAAGTGCATCATCTGCTGAAATTTCTTGCACAGAGCTGTGTAGATCCACTAATTTTCCTCTGCAACTGATATCCGGCAGCAGTTTTTCTTTCAAGCTGCCAGGAAGACTAGCCAGTGCACTGCATGAAGGACAAGAACAGGGAAAAAAAGTGAAGTGGTTATTAGAAGAGAATGACCATAAAAGGAAACTCTTATGACCAAGATCACAATCAAAACATTACCTGGTAACCCCGCGAACAAGGCCCCATTCGTAGCCGACATTAACAGATTGCCTAAACCCAACGTTGAAGCCCTCCTGGGCAGAGTCCTTCTGCCCTTCTGTTATACCATCCCTATATCCCATCTGAGTAAAATCGAAAGATTTAAGATATTAAACACGTCCGCCATCTATGGAAACCACTGAGCAAGGACCATTAGCAACGGTGTTCCCAGTCGTTTTAGAATATACTCCCTCCGTTCTGAAATAATTGTCGTTTCAAACAACCAAATGAACTAAAAATGAATTAACGAAGGTTGTCCTAACGACAATTAAAACGAAACGGAGGGAGTACCTTATGAAACTGGTTCTTCCTGTGGTTCCATTCTCTGTCTAAGTTAGACTCATGACCTGGAGAATCTGAAGCATCACCCCATATGTCATCGTCGTCAGCAGCCGCAACAACAACACCGTTATCTGGGCCAGGATTGACACGGTTCAACTAGTTGTAATAACACAAGAAACTAGTAATCAGTACTGCTAATTAGGAGAATCCAACACTGCATGGTACGATCTAGTTATCACTAGCTTTTTCGACGAGCGTAGGGTTGCAATTGTTAATCACAAAAGAGCCTTAGTCATGGATACGCACCGTGCTGGGCGATTGCAGTCTCCACAGAGGATGATACCTCAAGTTTAATGCGTAGCTCCTCCATGGAGGCGACCACACCCTCTGCATCCCCATGGTTTGACATTCAGAAACCTAACCTGCAGCTGGAGCATAAGTGAGCCGAGAGGATTTCACGAAACGGGACTAATTACGTTTCCTGGTACGCCCCACCGACCGAAAAAGCAGCCTAGTAAGCACGCGGCGGTGCGGTTTGTACGGTGTCGCCGTTCGCCGGTGTGGAGCAGCCGGGGGTGGAGCGGCGGCGGTTGCTGGATTGGGCAGTCGTACAGGCGGCGGCGAGGGATCGGGAGGAGAGAGATGAGTGCAGAAGAATCGGAAGCCCATGTGCCTGAACGAATCTAACAGGCCCATGTATTGCTACTAAAACTATCCGCCATTCAGTCCCAATAAAAAATCAGCCCACTCAGCTAGAAGGTCGCGTCTTCGTTTTTCTTCTCTTTGGAACATTTTCCTAATGTTCATCCAAAAAAAAACGGTGTTACGAATCAGCAACAACGAAAACATAGCAAGATTAGAAGAGAACTGGACCAACTGAGACTAATGATATGGAGAACGGGATGTCGAATGAGTTCAGCACACAACGGCAAAACTCCCTAATGTTTTCAGATGAGCAGTATTGAAACATGGAAAACATTGCATGGTTCAACTGCAGAGACTGTAGGGTAACATTATACCTCAAAATTTTCTAATTGCAATGTCATACGGATTATACATTTATACACATCACAAATTTACATGTGCATTTACAAGGCATGGTTGGTGCGTACGGACGGTAAACCCAAAGGACGAAATGAAAAGGACTCGCGTGAATTGGATATTGAGGCTCAAATGACGAATCTCAGAGGTTCTGCTTTTTGTTTGGATACTCCCTTGGTCCAAAAATGGTTGATCCAACTCTCACACTTGTGCTTCCCATCTCTATCTGCATGAGGGTAACAGTAGCTAACTATACTCTGGATTCTCAGTTGACTTAATGTTTCTTTGTAAAAGTAAATGCCAAGTATAGTTCTTACCGCTTTCTCGAAGTCAGCAGACATTCCCATGGAAAGTTCAAATTGTTCTGTTGGAATTCCAAGGGCCTTGCACACTTCAAGCTTGCAATTTACCAATGCCTGTATCCAGCCGCAGAAATTAACAGCATGTCATGCCAACAGAGTGAGCCAATTGAAACATGACACTGAAAAAAAAAAACTACCTTAAAATTTTCGGGTGTTGAGGAGTAGTCTTTCATTCCTATTGTCATCAGACCAGAAAGGATTAGGTGTGGGCACGCTAATTTCACATGCTTAGCAAGCTCAACGCATCTGGAGGGATCAACACCAGATTTTGCTGAATCAATGAAAATATTTCATCAGAGAACAGATTGTTGCAAGGAAAATTGTTTATATAACAACACAAAAGCTGCATACCGCCGAAGTCGGCACTGACCAAATTCTCCCGTCAAAGCAGATAGTGACTTAAACTTTACCTTAAGTTTGTATCTACTTGACAGGCTATGCTTATATACTAATCATCTGATTCCAGAGATGCAAAAATAAAGGCAGTCTAACGATATACTGTAACTGCAATAACTTGGCGGCTATCTGAAGCATGTGGTAGGGTGTCCTATAACTCGATCAAGGAAAATGGGTGGGTGACAATTTGTAAAAAAAAAATTGAGGTAGAAAGGTTTCATCTTTTCTTTAATAGATAAATCATCAAATGAAAGTATAGTAACCAAGGGAGTTTCTTTTATTAAGAAAACATTGTTCCTGCACTCACACTCTTCTCCACTAGTGTTGACCTGAACCAAAATTTTCAAAGGCTCCTTTCCCAAGCTACTGACAGCACGGTTAAGGTGATTAGCGACCTGAAAATAAGTTCACATGCTGTGTCAACCCACACATCCATAGTAATCAATTGAAGATAAGCATATGGTTCCGTCTGACACGCATCAAGTAATAAGTCTTCTCTCTCTTTCCTGTAGACATCTGTATAGAAAGTAGCACTGTATGGGTTTAGATGCATTCAGCTCTTAGATGCAGTGGGTTCCTGCTCCTTATTGCTTACCTTTTCATTATCTACACCCTCAACCATATCAAGGTTTGGCACAGCAGCTGGAAAAAGAGAAGAGGGACTATGAGTGAGCAACAATTTCCAGCACTAATTCTCCATAATAAGGTAAATCAAGCAAACTACCATCACTCTATTACCATGAACACTCTTAAATGTCAATGGGTAACTAGCGATGAACATTATCTTAAAAAATTAGTGATGAACAACCAGCGTATGAGCAAAGTGGATACCTAATAGCGGTTTCACTTTGTTGCTCTGCAAGTGCCCGATGAAGTGCCACCGGATATCTTGCGGAAGCTGTAGAAACGGTAGAAAGAACCATTTCATTCCATTTTCCATACGCCGCGAAGTTTGTAGAACAACCAACAATTTGAGCGGAGGAAGTTCCGAACCTGCGGGGCCTTGGCGACGAACTCCTGGACGTAATTCTCGCCGAAGTAGCGGTGGCCGGCGTCGTAGAGCTGCTGCAGCATGGACACGGGCTTGGTCTTCCCCACCGCCACCACCCGCACCGCCTCCGCCGCGCGTCCTGACCGCTCCGCTGCGCGCCCAGCCCGTGCCAGGACGGTCCGCAGCGCCGCCGCGGCGGCTCCCTCCGCCGCAGGCGCTGCCATTCACATTCACCCACCACCTCTCCTTTCTCCGTTGTCGCCTCTGACGCCACAGAAATCGCAGCGCCTCTCATCGCAAGACGGGCCGGGCCTACAAAGCCTTCGTAGCCCATCTCATGATGGGCCCATTAATTAAATCAGATATGTGGGCTGAACCTAGCCTTGTAAAAGGTCTCAGCCCACGGACCCTAGATCTGTTACTGGGCCTAGATGTGGGATAACCTGTGACCATGCGGTGCGGTTGTATGCGTGGCGTCTCGGCGTTTGCGGCGCGAACCAAACGCGTCGTGCTCCGACCCGGCCACGTCTCCTTCGAGCGTCGTCCGGCCAACACGTCGCCGCCCGCCTCCGACCACCACACCAATCAGACTCCATCGGCGGGAAGCCGCACGGATTCTACTTGTGCTGTGCCCACGCCCATCATACTGACGCCCAGTAGGTGGTAATACTGCAGAAATGGACGCGGAGGGGCTGCTGGCGTCGGCGGCGATCAACCTGGGGCTGGCGCTGGTGGCGCTCTCGCTATTCTCCCTGCTCAAAAAGCAGCCGGGGAACGCGCCCGTCTACACACCCCGGCGGATGGCGACCGGCGATCGGGGTGACGGCTTGCTGCCGCTCGGCCATGGGCGGCTAACCCCGTCGTTCCGGTGGGTCCGCGCGGCGTTCCGGCTCTCCGAGGACGACGTTCTGCGGCGCCATGGCCTCGACGCGCTTGTTGTCATCCGCCTCTTCAAGTTTGGGTACGTACGTAAGCGACGATGCTCATTCACGGATCTAGAAAAGTTTGCGGCACTTTGTATTACCACCTACTGATTCGCACTGTTAATCTGGTTGTTATCTGATCGTTCATTGTCTAGGATCAAGTGCTTCTCTGTTTGCTCAATTGTTGGAGTTCTTATCCTTGCCCCAACAAATTATACCAGTGAGGGTCAAGCCGACTTCAGAAGATCAAACTCCATGGAACTTTTCACGGTTACCAATGTGACTCGGGGATCTAATAGGTTAGGTCTAGTCTGTATGATTCTGTTTCAAGTTCGAGGTATTCACTAAAATATTCAACATGCGTGTTGCTTCAGTTCATGGCTTGATCTATATTGGCTGTGAATTACTCTCTGATCATAATAAGGAACGATGTTTTGTTCCTGAATTAATTGTATATAGTTTCCACGTGGAGCATTTACTGTTCTAATAAAAAAAAAGAAATACGCATTACATGTTTGAAACTTGTAAAAAACTAAAAAAGAATAGTTTGGATTTTACATTGTCTGCCAAGTGAAACCGGGACCGATCCTGTAACTGAAATACTTCTCTTTTTGTATGACAGGCTCTGGGTGCATTTTTCCTGCCTTTGCTTTATATCCTTTTATGTGGTATATTTGCTTCATAAGGTATGTGATCGTGGAAAGCTTTCAATTAACCAGATTGTTCTTCTCTAGAAATGTGCAGTTGGTTAAAATTATATCTGTAAACTGTAAAGTGAAGCAAATGGTTAGCAAATCCACCTGTTATTAGGATATGAAGTTATGAACGGTCCTACAGTTTATTTTTTTTTAAAAAAAAAACTATGAAACTATCAGTAAGGTATCATGTCTGTCAATTGAAATCTCCGAGCATTCCCTAAAAAGAAAGAAATATAGACTGCCAAAATAAAAGATTCATTTTATTTTATTTTGTACTTCAATCCATTTCTGAAAGGTGCAATATTGTGCGTTTTGACATTAGAGAACTACACAATTTTGTGGAGAAATGCTGATTCATCATTACTAGAGCATTGATGATCCTGTTTGTATATTGTTGAATGCATGGCGTTGGTATTCAAATATTGTCTGAAACAGGAATACAAAGAAATCACTATGAGGAGAATTCAGCACTTGAAGTATCACAACAAGCGACCTGATCAATGCACCATATTAGTCCGAGGAATTCCCACATGCCCAGATCATGGAACTTATGGATGTTATGTTGATCACTTCTTCTCAAAACACTATCAGACATACCAATCGTACCAAATAGTACATGACATAGGAAACATTGAGGACTTGCAGGTGAGTAAATTGTTGCAGTGATTTGTATCTGCATTTGACACAACAATCACATCCAGTGAAATTCTTAAACTACGGTTTCTGTACTGCTATTTCTCATACATTTTGTTCTCGTACTGGTTCAGCAATGTCAAGGTTGAAGCCATCCTATATACTGTACTAGAAAGGGCAGAGGCAGACAAGTTAATGTCTAGGAATCATATCATTCTAGAGCTACGAAAAGCCATTGTGGACTTTGATATTTGATGATGTTATGTTTCTAAAATGTATAACTAATTATGTAATCATCAGTACAGAAGTTGGCATCTTCCATTCAGAAGCAGATAAAAAGGAAAAGAGAAACCAGAAAATGTAAATTTTGGCAGTGGATCTGGACAGAACCAATAAATATTCAGAGGCAAGAAGAGAAACTGAATGATGTTCAACAGTCTATCCGCCTCCTACAGTGTGAAAATATGCTTAAACACAAGGTAATAATTATGTATTTACTACTATTGACTTTACCTACTTGTGCATAATTTGGGTGGCGCTACATACGTAATTATTTGCATGAAATTTTAATATTAGTTTCAACTGTAGGAGGTACCTGTGGCATTTGTCTCATTCAAATCCCGCTTGGAGGCTGCCCAAGCTGTGGAGATGCAACAACTTACGAATCCACTGTCGTTGGTTACAACTTATGCTCCTGAACCGACAGAAACGATATGGAAAAATTTGTCCGTTCCATTTTGGCGCATGTCTATGTATAAGCTTGGAGTCTTCGTGGCTGCATTTTTGCTAACGGTATTCTTCACCATCCCTGTGACAGCCGTGCAGGGGATAGTGCAATTTGAGAAAATTAAAAAGTGGTTTCCACCAGCAAGAGCTGTGCAGCTTATGTAAGTGTCAAAACATTGCATTAATATATTGGCAATGGTTTAGTTGGGACAAGTGGATTTCATAACATTATTAAATGTGATATTTTTTTATCTTGCAGTCCAGGGTTGAATTCTGTTGTGACTGGGTATCTTCCAAGCATGATCTTAAATGCCTTCATTTACTTGGTTCCCTTTGCAATGCTTGGTATGACTTCTTTTGAAGGCTGTATTTCGAACAGTCAAAAAGAAATGAAGGCATGCAACATGGTGTTCTACTTTTTGCTTGGAAATGTTTTCTTCCTGAGTATTCTTTCAGGTTCTCTACTCGATCAGATAGGAGAATCCTTTACCCACCCGAAGAACATACCGAGCCGTCTAGCGAGTGCCGTTTCTGCGCAGGTGATGCAAAATGATATGGATTGATGTCTTGTCGCTTGAAATACTATGTAAAACTTTCCACAATAGTAAAGTGAATTTAATTTCAGAAGAAATGAATTATTTATGTTGTCCACTTGTTTACACTGCAGTCGGATTTCTTCATCACATACATTTTGACTAATGGCATGTCAGGATTTTCGTTGGAGGTTCTTCAGTTTGGTTTGCTAACATGGCACTTCTTTAAGGCGCACTCAGTTGGACATAACCAGGAGCCATATCTTTATGGGTTCCCTTACTACAGAGTGGTGCCCATCGTTTCCCTTGCAATCTTGATTGGAATGGTCTATGCTGTAGTTGCACCCCTTCTGCTTCCAATTCTTCTGATTTACTTCCTGCTTGGTTATGCCGTGTACATCAACCAGGTGCTTTATTCAGTTCACAAGACCTATCTCTGTACATTTCTGTCACCTTGATTCTTGTATTATATTTTACTTAATACTGATAGGTGATTTGGTGTACAGATGGAAGATGTATATGAAATCACTTACGACACATGCGGAAAATACTGGCCCAACATTCACCATTACGTATTCCTATCCGTCACACTTATGCAAATCACGATGATAGGATTGTTTGGGCTTAAGTCGAAGCCAGGAGCATCATTCGCCACAATTCCCTTGCTTGTGTTGAATATTCTGTACAATGAGTACTCTAAGGTCCGATTTCTTCCAACTTTCCACCATCGACCAGTCCAGGTACAATTCTAACATCATAAAACATATGAATCTTGTATAGTTGTTGCATTGTTCTGCCCACATTACTGTTTTAGTACTTAAGATCAAAACTAATATTGCAGTCTTTATTAAATAATTTATCCTCGCAAGGTTGCCAAGGAGCATAATGAACTAGACGAGGTCGAGGGGATGACTCCAGGCGATTTGGATAATGCAGTTAGTGCCTATAAGCCACCGTGGATGCATCCGATAAACCTGGAAACAAGTTTTGTACAACCTTTGAATCTTTGATCCATTCCGCCTCACGTCACGGCAAGCATTATTGTATTTTCAGTGGCATCCTTAGACACGTATAGATTAGCTCATACTCCCTTCGTTCCGAAATAATTGTCGTTTCAGACAACCAAATGAACTAGAAATGAACTAAGGAAGGTTGTCTTAACGACAATTAAAACGAAACGGAGGAAGTATCTCCTAGTTATTGTCATCTGAGATTTTGAAATAAGCACATTCAGCTACAAGTTGAACTGACAATTCTCAAATTAGTAGCTGATGAATTCTGTGAGACGGGAGAAACACAAGTTTGAGTTCTATTGACTGAATAGAACTAAACAGGCAACAGCATTTCTCCCGTTTGAATTCTATTGACTGGATAGAACTAAACAGACAACAGCCTCTGCGGTTGTCCCTATGTCAGATTAATACTCATTAATTATAGTTCTCAAAACTTCAAATACCTAGGGTCGGAGGAGTATAATACAGCTGAGAATAGTGCTATTGTGCTCATCAGAATGTGGAACACACGCCAAACGTGATGCGAGAAACATTTCCCATGAAACTGACATTTGTGCCCCAAAAGTAGAAAAATGCATGTACTAGATACTTTTTCCAGATTTAATTAGCCAATGAGTAAAACAGAGAAAAGGTATAAATAAGATACCCGAACAAGTCATCTAGTCACCAGGAAATGCCCATGAGAATTCAAAACAGCACAGGATAACAAAAAACCTAGGTACGAATCATTGTGGACATTTTTTTTTTCAAATTGACACGAGCCTGATATGCTGCTCGAGATAGATTTGGAGATACAGATATGATTGTCACAGGCACATGTAGTATAGGCTCGCTATCGTCGTCGCATTGCATTGCTCGAGGTTACTGTGGTGTACCCCTAGGAGGCGGATGCTGTGGTGGTGGTGGTGGTGTAAAACCAACATTGCCTATTCCCTGTAACAATCGGCAACACCATAGTTAAGGAAATCATGCAGAAACATGAGCCGTTACAAGACAATAACAATCAGTCTGACAAATCCAATAGTGTCTTACCGGGTAAGAGCTTAGACCAGGAATGGATGTCATTTGTCCCTGAGGACGGTTGTACATGCCGCCCATAGGAAAATTTTGCATGCCAGACGAACCTGATGCACCTTGAATGTTCCCCATCCCATTTGGGAATCCACCCATTGGGGGTACATTGGCAGTGGGGGCGGGACCTCCCACCACGTGCTGCGGCATTTGAGACATCATCTGGTTCTGTGAGCCCTGCATTGCCTAGAAACAGCAGACTAGTTAAATCCACTGGTTTTTTTAAGATCTAAATCCGCTGGTTTTAAAGAAGCTTGACCACAAATGAGTCAGACCAGAGTTCGAAATACAATCACTATTTGATGAATGCTACAATAATCCAGCTGCTTTGATGAAACAGCTGACCAGTGAATTCACAAACAATTATCAGAACATAGAAGCATGCGATAAGTGGTGCTCAAAATGCAGTAAATCAACTAAAGGTTTAGGGGAGAAGACAAGAAAAATTACTGTTCTATATTCATTTTTGAAAAGGTCCAACCGTCCAAGCTATATGCAGCACATATTTTATTGTTTATTAATAATTAAACATGCAAGAACAATCATATTTTCAAAATCAGACACTTTACAAAAATAGAAAGGTAGAGATGTATTCATCACTTCATTAACAAACCCATCAGGTATCAGTGACCAGTACCGCTGGATGAGGCATCGGTGGCAGTGGTGGATTCATTGGTGATGGCATTGATGGCCCACCCAATGGAGGTCGAGATCCTTGTGGATGTGGAAGCATGTGTGCTGGAGGCTGCAACGGAGGCATATTTGGAGGTGGTGGCCGCAAAGTTAACTGTGGTGGAAACTGGGGATGCTGCTGCTGAGGCATCTGTTTATATTGTTGCTGCTGCCCAGCAACCAGAAGAGACGGATGAGGACCTGGTGGCAAGGGAGGTTGCCCAGGTGGAAGACCAGGAATTGATGGCCTTTGCTCTCCTTGATCAGATCCATCAAGAGATTGGGCTGCTAAGGGCATTGCAGCCCCAACGCCAGGAATTGTGCTTTCATTTCGTGACAATCCAGCAGCAAATGGTCCAGGTGTTATTGGAGGTTCAGGCATCTGGAATCCACCTATAGCACGAGCACCAAAGGCAGGATGTTGATCACCATAACCTGAAACAGTGATAATAATTTTGCATTAAAACTCTTCTGGTTCCCGAAGAGAGGTCACAAGGAGACACGAAGAATCAAGGACCACAGTGAAGCAAGGAATAAATGGCTATCTAGTTTTTATTTGACTAAATTGTGACATTGGTGTGCCAGTACGTGCAAAAATGCATTGTGTACCGTTATTTTTGTATGCTATTACGGGACCAGATATAAAAATAAAATGACTCAAATTTAAATTATGAGTAACCTTGAGTCTGGCCACTGTTGTATCTATCTCGGGTAAGATCACCAGGCCTGTTTCTACACCAGAACTTTGTAGCATGATCATTGCCCCCACTGCCAATCAGAAGTTCAAGTAATTTAGTTATTGGTATACAACTAGAGCATATAAATACTGACACAAAATGCATACCCAATCATGGTAGAGAAGAATTCAGATGTGTACGAATTACTGTACATTCAACAAATCAACTAAAGTAGAAAAGAGAAATAAGCAAGGAGAAGATTAGCAGTTTAGCACGACAGCCTCAGATTGCAAATTTTGAAAGTAACGCGACGAGTACCTGCAAAGTAGATAGCCTACAGGATGCCAGGCAAGATCCCACACACTACTATCATGTGCATTATTTATTTCTATCTGAGGAGCTTCATGGCTGCCAAACAAATGAAATTGATTCTTCCATCAGACTGGGATTTTTTACACATAACAATGATGAAAAGTTGTCAAGCATGGATCAGTAAAACCCAGATTATATTTAGCACGCAGTAGGCCTTCCAAGTAAATGATGTAAGATACTAAAATTTGTCAAGAATGGAAAAAAATGTGCAGTAGATTATATGTACCACACAATATACCTTCCATGTAGCAAGTTTTCTGACGTTAAGGGGAAATAAATCATGGGCCAATCAAGATTACCGTTTAAGATGCTACAGGTATCTTACCCGACCAACCAATGAAAGATTGCTCCATCAAAGCTACCGCTAGCGAAGTATTCTTCATGAAACGGATGCCATGCTAACGCTGCACAAATAAAGGAAAAAATAGAATCATTCAATATAACCATGCTGGAATAAGCATGAGACAAGCCTGTCAAACTTTAACTTCCACAAGATTTGTCCTTGCAAAAAAAAAAAAACAAATGAACTGCTACAACTAAACCTTAGTCATATTATTGAATCCTAAATGGCTAAATTACATGAAGAAATATAAACTTCATTTTGTAACAACAGACTAACCAGTTACGTCCTTGGTGTGCCCGCGGAAGGATTGAAGCTCTTTCATGGATCTAATATCATACAGCTGCATGAATAAATTAAAACAAAGTGAGCAACCGTAAAACAAATATCAATAAATATCTTAAGCATCACAAGACAAGTTACAAGCGTATTTTGAGAAGAAAACTACATTTAATATGCAAATGCAACAGAAGATAATGTTTTTGATTGTGAGGCCGGGTGATGGATTCTAATTCTAATTCTAACAATCTTCAGCCAACACTAAAATATCATGTACAACAACATAAGGAACCAGCCAGCACCCTACAATTGTAATTTGGAGAATAAAAAGACAAACATAACAAGGTACATGTGATCAACCTTAATAATCTGATCCTTTGAGGCAGTCAGTATCCAGTTCCCGTTCTGATTCCACTTTACACATTGCACGATATTTTTATGACCATGGCTGCAGACATAGATTATGTTGTAACATATAGCATCGACTTCAGCAAAACAAAGAAGTGACTAGAACACTGACAATGAGCGTAACTCTCTGCCACTTTTTGCATCCCAGAGCTTCACCAGATAGTCTTTACCACCTATGGAATATGGAACATAAATGAGCTCTGCATAAATAAAATCAGGTAACAAATACAAGTACGTATACTAACCTGAAACCAGTAAAGACTTTGTAGGATGCCAATCAACCGTTTTAACATCCCAACCATGGCCTGGCTGAGTTTGAAGGAAAATTCAGGTTATTTGAAGGAAAGTGACATCATACAATCACTTCACATGTCCAAGGAATCAGTTTAAGAATTTTAAGAAAAGTTTAGCAACATTACCGGTTAATGATTTCTCTTCTTGGCACCTTGCAAAGTCCCATACCTTTACAGTTCTATCGTCAGAGCAGGAACAGAACTTCAAGTCTGTTCTACAAAAACTGTTAAAAGGGTATGGTTTATTACATGCTGAAGCAGCTGAACATGAACTTCATGTGGCAAATTAACAAAACCACATTTGACAATCATTACCTTAAGCCGCGAACTGATTCTCTGTGAGCTGTTTTATTCACTTTGACATTGTTCATGTTACTTTGCCAATACCTGCAAATGATTAAAAATTAACACAAATTCAGACGACAATTTTCATGAACACTGTGGGCTACTGTGTAAATTGAACAGCAGCGTACTTGATAGCACCACCATCATCACCCGTAACCATCCAATTTTCATTGTTACTCCAAACCATTGATCTCACAGGCTGCTCATGGGCCTGTGTCAGATTTCCCAAGTAAGTCAGAATTACCAACATGCAACAAATTTAATAGTAATTAATGTGGAATACCTGAAGAATCATTTCAAAATTAAAAGATTGTCCATTCCATAGGGTGAATTCACCACTCTGTGATCCAGTAATAAGCCGACGGCCTGTAGGAGTCCACTTTATGCACAAACAACATTGTATTACACTCCAAGAGACCACGTGGACAAAAAATAAAATGGAGCTGAAAGTGAAAATTCTACTGCATATAGTTCAGAACAGTCAAAACATCAAAATAACAAAAAGTCAGAATGAATATTTTCCTGAAAAGAAAAATTAGCAACACTAATGCACAGAAGAAAAAGAGATCATCTGGGGCTGTTTTGCTAAAATTTCAAGACATAAGAAAGCTTCAAACGGAATTTATCAGATTGTCCTAGTGATTTGCATAATTAATTGCGGAAATGAACTACAGCCAGACTCTGCAATACAAGAGGCAGCTTTCCATATTACGTGTTCTTCACAAATCTGCTTTATGAATGACAAATCAAAGGGGATATTTACGCAACTTAGCTGGTAAAATTATATAGATATTCAGTAAAAGAAAAAAGGCTATAAAAATGTATAAAAACTTCACAGCATTCAATTTCCAATCCTTGAAATATCTATTTAGAGTTGCACTAGATCTTTTTTAAGATAAAGGAAGTTCAGGTATGTAAAGGGGAAAGTGATGTGCATGCTTCCTTGCTTCTACTGCATTTCACACACTCAAGGTATGCATGAACTTTGCTTGTCCTTTGACAAAGTCATATAACAAGTTGGGCGCCAGAAAAATTAGAAGTTATACTAAATGCAGCAATCGGTTTGACTAGACCTAATATACAAAATGTCAGACTAACAAAAAGTGCACTTTTAGAATAGGTATATCTGCATTAGACTGTTCGCTAAAAAAGGGCAGCCCGGTGCATGAAGCTCCCGCTTGCACAGGGTCTGGGGAAGGGTGCGACCCGCTTGCATTAGACTATTCACTAAACTACTTGTAATTATGCATCTGGCCTTCTTGCAGATTTTTTCCATGCTACACATCAATCACCACAAAAACATGTCAGGTAAATATGTTGGATTTGCAGCAGTGGAGAGGAGAGCAGAAAAGAGGAAGAAGATTCAGGTAAGAGTTAGAATCTGAAATTCTTTTGATAAGTGCACCTGGGTGCTATATATGTATAAATGTCTGCCTAGTTGCTTCTAGTCAAAGTAAAACCTGCAACTTAAGCTAGCTGTTCAGTAGCTGTAAAATTCAGAGCAGGTGGTGGCTGCTGTTTATCTTATCCTGAAAGGCTTGCCGACTTTATATAGCTGTAGCCGGCCTGCCATTACTAACTAAACTAAGCAAAATAATTAGCAAAAGAACAAAGATTACAACTAACAAAGTAAGCTGTAGTGCCAGATAGTATAAATAAACACACTACAGAGTATTGCATCTATGCCTATGCTAAGTTCAGGGTAACCAAAAGTAGCCTTAGCATGGAGGAACTCTATGAGAAATATAAGAATAAAGTCATAAACATATAATGTTCAATGCTAAATGTCAGGGTAGAAGATAAATGGGTATCCTAAAACTCACCAATACACGATTAATAGAGCATCGATTCTTGTTGATTGATGAGTGTACGAATTTGGCAGCAAAACTTGTGGAGGGATTGTCCGGATATGCAACAGATGGTAGCACCTGCAAAAATCAGAATCATGTGGGCGTATGACAATGGCATTGTATTCTAATGAGCACATACAACTTATTAGTTAAGTGTAAAGTAACTCAATTTTGCACATGATCTAGAGTTCATTGTTCATGTTGACAAATCACTAGCGCAGCCATCACATGTGTGTCATTGATAATTGAATTTATAACACTATTATGGCACATAAATAATAATAATAATAATAATAATAATAATAATAATAATAATGTATCCGTCGTACAATACATATGCATTTCATGCTTGAACCATCAGATTTTTGGATGTCAGATTATAAATTGATGGGTCATATGACAGGTCTCACATAAGTATTTGGCACATCAGTGGTCCTATTTGTTAAAGCTTAAATCAAGCAGCATCAGAGACCAGAGTAACAGCTATGTTTTTAATGTATTGCAAGCTGGGAATTGGGCAAGTACATCCAAGACAGCAGCTGGAGTTGGTTGCAATGCAGCTCTGTCCCTTGCATCACGCTGCCACATGCGAGCCTGCATACAGTGTACATATTGAAGTCAGCACCATTGACGGGAATAAAATTCCAGTCCAGGTACATGATCATTAAGTATTTCATTCTACATAAAGTTATAAACAAATAAACATAAACCGTGAAAGATGGAGGTTTACTCCCCCTTCTAAATAAACTTTGCATAATTGTAACTGTCGAAGAGATAATAATTAATATTACTTGAACATAACGGACGACACTGCTTGTGTAGTCCACTGTTCGTCGCTGGACAGGTTTCCGCATCCTTTTAGCACCAAAATTGTCCCCATAAGCTGCATAGAATCCAGTAAGATGATATTTCGTGGTTGTGATATGATAACAAGGCGTTGGAAGTGTACAAGTCTATTTGTGAGCGACCTCAATTGCGTTTCTTAAGCAAAATATTAGCTCAAGCTATTGAGAAAAACGAAGCAATGAAGATATGTAATCTAATATAACAGCTCTGCTCCGAATCCTAACATGCAACAGCAAGCCCAACGAGCGGCGGTGCGGTTCATGATTACCGTCGTACGGCGGCTGCTGCTGCTGCTGCGGGGGACCCGGGTGCGCGGCGTAGTCAGGAGGGACGTTGGTGGAGGACGCCCCCGAGAGCTGCCGCATCGGCGGGCCGCGGTAGAACTCCCCGCCTCCGCCACCGGACTGGGGCGGCGGGTGCTGCGGCGGCGGCGGCGGCGGCGGCTGCTGCTGCATCATCTCCGCCGCCAAGTGTGGGAGGGGAAGCGCGCGGTGGCCGAGCTAGGGTTTTGGATCCGTGCGGCGGGAAAGGGTCGGGTTCTGGTTCTGGGTCCGTCGAGGCCGCCGGCGTGGGCGTGCGGCGTGCGCAGTGAGACGATGGGTTCAGCTGCTGCGTAGTGGATACTCGTACTCAGGAGGAGAAGCCCGTATGAGATGATGTATCTGGGCCAGCCCACTTGTTTGCTGGGCTGCACGCTGCTGTGTTGCAATCTACTGGGCCGGCGGCACGCCAGTCTTCTTATCAAATTGATTATGTACGCCACTCTAATGGTGGTTCTCACGTCGTCGTATTCCCCTCCTGATCATGGATGCCCACGCACGCACGCACATTCCTCTCCTCTCCTCTCCTGATCGTGTGTCTAATAATATTGCACCCGTCCCGTCCCGTCCCTCCCCACCATTCCGATTCCAACGACCACCGTTCCTTCCCTCTCCGCCCTCGCATTCCTCTTCCTTCCTTCTCCCGTCGGGCCTTGTTGGTTGGAGTGGTTATCCGTCCGGACCTGCATCGGTTCCTGATTTCGTTCGGCAGAATCCAGACATTTCTTATGGTATGGGGATTCCCACCCATCCGATTTCGTCGCGGATTCGGTTTCTGATCCCCACATTGAGCCTGCCGCCGGCGACGATGTAGAGGAGGACAAGAGCAGGAGGCGGCAAGGGGTCAGGAGATGGAGGGGCATAATTCCGTGCAGCAAGTTGCCGATAACCCCAAGCCTAGCAGCAGAAGGTATGTTATTTGCATTCCCAATCGCGTGGCTAGATATCGATTTGAGGATTGCAGCCTTTATATTTCTTTCGCGGTTGCAATTTTGTATAGGGACCTTTTGTATAAATTGACCCACTTCGCAATCTGAGATCACCCATTTCCCCTCTTTAAGGAAAGTGTCTGGAATGGCGACGAAGAAGGGTGCTAATGACCGTGGCAATCACAAAGGTTCAAAAGAGTGTGCTGGAACGGCAAACAAGATGATGGATGCTAATGTCCATGACAATCAACAAAGCCTACAACCGTGTGGTGGAACAGCAAGCAAGATGGATTCTAATGTCCATGACAATCAACAAAGCCTACAAGGGTGTGGTGGAACAGCAAGCAAGATGGATTCTAATGTCCATGAGAATCACCAAAGCTTGAAAGCGCGTTACGGGACCACGAACAACATGGATTATAATGTCCTTGACAACCGCCAAAGCTTGAAAGTGCGTGGTGGAACGGCGAACCAGATGGATGCTAATGTCCACGACAATCGTCAAAGATTGAAAGTGCTTAGTGGAACAGCGAACAAGATGGATGCTAATGTCCATGACAATCACCAAAGCCTGAAAGTGCTTGCTGGAACAGCGAACAAGATGGATGCTAATGTCCATGACAATCACCAAAGCCTGAAAGTGCTTGCTGGAACAGCGAACAAGATGGCTGCTAATGTCCATGACAATCACCAAAGCTTGAAAGTGCTTGGTGCAACATCAAACAAGATGGATGCTAACGTCCATGACAATCACCAAAGCTTGAAAGTGTCTAGTGGAACGGCAAACGAGATGGATGCTAAGATCCATGACAATCACCACGGTTAGTTGTATTCATGACTTCTATTTCTAATTGCAATTCATTGTTGCTTACATTGGATAAATCAAACTACTTCCTTTGATCTGTATTGTACTTTTGTAGTTTTGATGGTCAATACAACTACTCAAAAATATTATGTTGACGACGTCACATTGATGTTTAGCCTACCCCACCGTGCTTGGGAAAAATGCTTGGTTGTTGTTACAATGTGATGTTGATGTTACTAGATTCATCATAAAATATTTTCACAATATTCAAGTCTCTTTGTTTTAAATAATATACTTTTATAGATATCATTAGTCAGTGTCATATTGGAGAGCATGTTGATGTCCTAATGGACTAATATTAGGGATCAAGGGAGGTAGCTTAATTTGTTCCTTTCATGTGCAATTATATGCATTTTTGCCGGTAGATATAGTTTGCAATCCCAATAATGGAAATAAACTCAACCAAGTTTGCAATCCCATGAATGGTAAAATACCTGTGATTGTCAGATGTCAGGCTGCAACATCTTTTGGATGCTTCTCTTTTCTTTTATCTTATAATATACTCTCTCCGGATCTTTTTATTTGTCACCGGCTAGTTCATTTCTAAACTAACCGGTGACAAATAAAAAGATCCCAATGGGGTACGAAGGATAGCAGCCTATTAATCACAGACAGTCTGATTATTTCTACCGTATGTACAAGTACAATCATGAATTAAAGAACCATCTTGGAAGAGCAACCCGTTGTTGCTACCCTAATACCTTGTCTGCTGCTACCTAGATGATTTTAGATGTTTTTCTGTACGTATACTAAATACAACTGTCCAGCTACTGTATATATCAATATATGTCTGCTGTTCGTGATATATTTGATCAGTGTGTGTGCTCTGATAAATAAATACTAATCAATTTATTTCATACCCATTGCCAGGTACATTTGGTACAACAGAGAGATTAATTCATCTTTTGAACCAACCAGCAAATAAATTTTGTGCTGATTGTGGTGCCCCGGATCCAAAATGGGTGTAAGTATCCATCCATTTGTTTTACAAGTCTTTTTACTGTCACATTGTGTATATGCATCAAAACCATCTCGTGCTGGCCTGCTGGGTTCATCTGGCTCTGGGGCAGCATTGAGTGCCATGTCCATGTATATGATTTAGTAAAGAATAAAAGATAAAGTAAAAAAGTGTATTCTGGGAATAGGTGAGGTACGAGTGAGCCTGGCTGCTTCGTTTCGATTCATAGGACCTGCTTGGCGGCCCACCTCCTAGTATTTTTTATTAGATGGATAGGGTCACATTTGACAATTTTCTTCGTGTTCTTTGGCAATTCAAATATCCATTCTTTTTATTTCCACAGTGAATAGTTGAGTATTACATGTTACTAATTTCTTTTGGCGATTTTTTGCTATTTGGCAGGTCATTGACTTTTGGTGTTTTCATTTGCATCAAGTGTTCAGGAGCCCATAGAAGTCTTGGAGTACATATATCCAAGGTAATCATGATATTATAGCATTCTATGAAGGCCATTGGTGTACATTTAGGTCATTCGAACAATTTGTTTTATTCTTCTCTTTTCAGTTCCGCTATTTATTTTATATGATTTTATGCTTTAGCTGTTGGATGTCTTAGTTCAAACAAGAGAGTTCAGTGAGAGATTGGGCATGTGCAATCTACCATAGTGTGTTGAATATCTTATTTAGATTTTGAGCTGAAACATTGTGCTCCAGGTGGTCTCAGTGAAGCTAGATGAGTGGACAAATGAACAAGTCGACATTTTAGCTGATTCAGGTGGAAATGCTGCAGTAAACATGATATATGAGGCATTTATACCCGAAAAATATATGAAGCCCAATCAAGATTGCTCATCAGAGGAGCGTGGTGATTTTATCAGGTATACACTAGCCTAGAAACTTTTCATTATTTTGATTTGTTGTCCTATATGAAACATTTGCGTACAGACTCCTTTATATACATGCTGAAACATTTGCCAGATACAAGTGTGGCTATTTTGCCAAGCGATCTTTCACCTTCTCATCTGCATTTGTGCAGGCGAAAATATGAGCTTCAGCAATTTTTGTCAAATCCACAGCTTTCATGCCCTCCAAGACAAGCCGACAAACATCGTCACTACCACCATGTAGGTTCAAATCGACATGGTTTAGGGCATTCTTTCAGGAACAGCTGGAGGAGAAAAGAACAGGAGCACAAAGCAGCAAAGAAAACAGTATGATTGAAATATCCTTAACTAATGGTTGACTTTAGCCTATTTTAAATGTTGAAAATTATTTGAATCTTTGATGTCCTAGGTCGAGGTGGGTATGGTAGAATTCGTTGGATTAATTAAGGTCAATATCATAAGAGGAACGAATCTAGCTATTCGTGATGTGATGTCAAGCGATCCTTATGTTATTATTAACTTAGGACACCAGGTAAGCAATTCTGTTGATGAAATATGCATATTGCAAAGTTCTTTGTTTCATGACTTCATTTTCTCTTGTCACCTCTGTAGTCAATGAAAACGAAGGTGATAAAGAGCAGTCTGAATCCTGTATGGAATGAAAGACTCATGCTATCGATACCTGACCCAGTGCCTCTTCTTAAATTGGTAAGTAATATTTGCCTTTTAGGGACATAGAAACTTATTAAGACTTACATTTGTTATCCCTCTGGTTCCTTCTGGGAGTGATATTTACTTCAAACACTCTGACAGCAAGTCTACGACAAGGACACATTCACCACCGATGACCGAATGGGGGAAGCTGAGATCAACATCCAGCCATTGGTTGCAGCAGCCAAAGCCTATGAGACCTCGGTTATTACTGATACTGAGCAACTCAAGAAATGGATGGCAAAAGACGGCATTTGGATCCCAAGGGACAGTTCTATCTCCGTCATCGATGGCAAGGTGAAGCAGTTGGTCACTGTCAGGCTTCAGAATGTCGAGCGTGGCCACCTCGAAATGGAGCTAGAGTGTGTCCCGCTCATTCAATAGCCGTATCTGCGGAGATGGGATGCTCTGGCATCTGGTATCAACATGACAACATCACAACATGGTCATACTCATACGAACAATTGCCTCACCGTATACTGGGACTTGCTTGTGTAAAAATTCTGAGAATTCAAACATAAATATGAAGCTGACATGGGTATTTGTAAAGTTGGAAAAGAGTACCCTCTCCGTTCTCAAATTAGTATTGTTAGCGCAAAAAATCTAGTTCAAAATGAATTACAGTTGTTGTTCTAACAACGATAGTTTAAAAACGGGCTGGTTGTGATTTGTTCGGGGCCGTGGAATGGAAAACGAAGATTTTGGCTGGGTTCAGGCTTGTTTGGCCAAAGTCCAGTTTCACCTGACAAGCGCTTCATCTGCATGTGACTACGGAGTATGTATCAAACTACTGCAAATATTTTAAACGACTTGTAAGTGACGATTATGTTGCATGCGTAGACAAACTGACAGATATACCATTCCTCTTCTTATTAAAATGCCATGTTTTTAGGGTTATTACGTATTCAGTTTTTTATGCTCTGAATTAAAAGAAACTATATCTGTTACGGTTTCTAAGACATCCATAAAGCCTTTGCCAACAAACGGCTGGAGTTATCGAGGTTGGGAGTTTCCGTTACAAATGAGCAAGCTTTAGATTTCATATTCAGCTTTATCGAAACAACTGGATTCACTGATTCAACGTTGCTTCCTCTTTTTTTAAAAAATATTGTCACTTTTAGTTCAAAAAATAACTAAAGGTGACAACTTTTTAAAAAAGAAGTAGTATTTCTCAAGCAAATACTTCAACTTATCTCTCAATTTTCGTTCCAAAAAGAAAGAAACAAAACTCTCTGCTGGGTCTCTCATCTTGTGCGTCCATCCAATCCAAGGCGGCCTCCTGGTGGTGGCTGCTGCGTGCTGCCTGCAATCACTTCTGCGCAGCAATAAACCCACCACAACCTCCGCTACCTTCTCGGCCGCCGCCTGTCTCGCTCTCGCCCTCAACCCAGGTCCAAACCCCTAGCTATGGACGCCGCCGCCCTGGAAAAGCTCATCCTGGACCTCCACGACATCGAGGCAGTGAAGCTGGGCTCTTTCGTGCTCAAGTCCGGCATCACCTCTCCAATCTACCTCGACCTCCGCGTGCTCGTCTCCCACCCGCGCCTCCTCTCCGCCATCGCCTCGCTGCTCCACTCCCTCCCGGCCACGCGCCCCTACAACCTCCTATGCGGCGTCCCCTACACCGCACTTCCCATCGCCGCCGTCCTCTCCGTCGACCGATCCATCCCCATGCTCATGCGCCGCAAGGAGGTCAAGGCCCACGGCACCGCCAAGTCCATCGAGGGCTCGTTCAAGCCTGGAGACACCGTCCTCATTATCGAGGATCTCGTCACCAGCGGCGCCTCCGTGCTGGAGACCGCTGCCCCGCTCCGCGCCGAGGGGCTCGTGGTAGCTGACGCAGTCGTGGTCGTCGACCGCGAGCAGGGCGGGAGGGAGAACCTCGCCGCCAATGGGATCACGCTGCACTCTCTTATGACTCTCACGGAGGTGCTCGCCGTGCTGCTCAAGCACGGCAAGGTCACTGAGGATAAGGCGGAGGAGGTTAGGCAGTTCCTGAACGCCAACAGGAAGGTGGCGGTGCCAGGGGCCCCTGCTGCACCCAAGGTGATTAAGAAATCATTCGAGGAAAGAGCAAAATTAGCCACTAATCCTATGGGAAAGAAGCTCTTTGAGGTGATGGTGGCAAAGCAGAGCAACCTTTGTGTGGCTGCGGATGTTGGGACGGCGAAGGAGCTCCTTGAACTAGCCGAGAAGGTAATACTACTAGCTTTGGACTTTTAATGTGGTTGATAGAGGGGTTAGCTAGAGTGCTAGACTTGAGCTGTTCAGTTTCAATCTGTCATTACTCAGATGATGCACAGAATTGGCTAGTTTTTTTAAATTCCTGTTGAGACAGAACTTCATATAGGTGAAAGACAATTATGGGGTCATAAGATAGATCCATATGATCCATTTTGCAATAGGCACTTGTTGTACCTCATGAACTGTTGACTTAGTTTTAGGTATGTGAAACTAAAATACCTGATATTTGACTTGATGCATCATATGCTATCGTGTCATTACCTTCACATACATTAGCATGTCAGAGCTCTGTGTTATTCACCATCCTGACTCTTCCCTTTTTCCATGTGATTCAGTCTCATTTTACATCTTCTTTTGGAATAATAAATTGCTAATTCCAAGTCCTCAGTTTTAACATTTACTTGTGCAGATTGGCTCTGAGATTTGCATGTTAAAAACCCATGTGGATATATTGTCTGATTTTACACCAGATTTTGGCTCCAAGCTTCGCTCGGTATGTGCCCTCACGATGTGATCTCACTTCTATTTTATTATCATGTTTATTTCTACAGACTATTGTATCTAAATTTTGTTTTTATTTGAAAGAAATAGCTGTAGGCTCTTCTATGTCTAGTAATCATAGTTGTGATGTTGTCACCTAGTCAACAACATGGCATGTAGGCATTAGGAAACTCACCATTTCCTTTCGTCTAGAGTTGTAGTCGTTACGGGAGCTACTGAACTTTGGTGTTCAAAGGATTAGATTCACGTATGGGACTAAGGGAGATAGGTAAAATGGATCAGGTAGTGCTTTCTTATCTGCTGCTCCCTTTGAAGGATGACCTGGTGGTCATGGGAGTTATATAGATGCATTAGAAAGAGGGGGGGGGGGATGAAGAGTATTGGTGGCTGTTGGGGAGGTAGTTGTTGTGATGGCCTGCTGGCATTAGGGTAAGACGGTGTGGTTGACTTAGATTAGATGGGCTGTCAGCTTGGGATAGTGACCCCATCTGTCTATATTTCCCATTTTGCCCCAAATGTGTACAATATATTACGAAGACTTGTTTTCCACCATAGCAATGGGTTCTATGCGAAAGTTATTTTCCTGCTTGGCTTTTACATGAACTCCCTTTATTTAATCGATTCTTGACATCCTGTTGAAGATTGCTGAAAAGTACAACTTTTTGATCTTTGAAGACCGCAAGTTTGCAGACATTGGAAATACTGTAACTATGCAATATGAAGGGTGAGAAAAGATCGTTGTAGATCTTTATTCTTATTTATTCCTTGCACTTGATGTGATCAGTACCTTTTTAAAACTTTGGTTCAGAGGTATATTCCGCATTTTGGACTGGGCTGATATTGTTAATGCACATATAGTACCTGGACCTGGAATCGTTGATGGCCTGAAGCTGAAGGTATCTTATATATTTTATAGTATATAATAAACTTATAACTGTATCTTATATATTTTATAGTATAATAACTGCCTAGACTATATAACTTTTAGTGAATATCGTGATGATTTCTGAGTTAAAAAGAATTTAATAAATAGCTGTTAATATCTGATGTATAATGTATTGTAGAGCTTACAGTAACTGTTGTTCTGGCATTGAAGGGTTTGCCTAAAGGAAGAGGATTACTTTTGCTTGCTGAAATGAGTTCTGCTGGCAACCTTGCTCATGGAGATTACACTGCTGCCGCCGTAAAGATTGCTGAGCAGCACTCTGACTTCGTGATGGGATTTATATCTGTAAATCCTGCATCCTGGTCAGTTAAACCGTCAAATCCAGCTCTTATCCATGCCACTCCTGGAGTTCAGACGGTTGCTGGAGGAGATGCTCTTGGGCAACAATACAACACTCCATCTTCTGTTAGTACAACTACTCTCGTGCAATTTATTCATGTGGCTAATGTTTTTTAGACATCTTTACACTAATTTATGTTCACAATCATTGTCAAGGCACAGTCTTGCTTAATACCTGATAACTTCAACTTTAAAATCTTCTTGTTTGTTGGTCTTGTGGTTACTGTTTGACTTTGTGAAAGTAAATCTCTTTTCTATGGTAACACTGTTGTACATATGTTGTGGCTGTTCTTGGCTTCATTCTCCATCGAATATGATATTTCTCTTGGGTTTTCTGTGACTTGTGTATGAGCTAATATTTGTTACGTGCAACTTGGATTTGTGATTCAGGCCATACAGGACAGAGGCAGTGACATAATTATAGTTGGACGTGGGATTATAAAGGCGAGTGATCCCTATGCGACGGCAAGAGAGTACCGCATCCAAGGGTGGCAAGCCTACCTATTTAGCCTAATGTAAGGATTACGTTTATACATCCGTCCAAGTATAACTGGTGTTCAGGCGACTGATGTAATAAGAGCATGCTCCATATGCCCCGTAACTGACGAGCATCATTTGCCAAAATAATGGCATTTCTGTTTTGTTCTTGTTGCTAGAGTGCTGTGCTGGCTCATACAATCTGAATGCCCACCTGATCTCCGGTTTCCAGGGCAATTTTATGCCAACAATAAACATGCTTACATTTCTTGTTAACAATCGGAGTCCTGATTGTTCAAAAAAAGAAACGGAGTGCTGGTTCGCGCCCACTTCTATATTTCCTGGGATACTTTGCATGGTTGCTTTAGAGTGTTTGGTTCAGCTAGCTATAGATTCTTGAAAAACTGATTTTAGTTATGAGTTGTGGAAAGCTGATGCGATATGAAAGAGAAAGCAATTCGTGTATTTGTAATCAATGACAGTGGGTAATTTTTTTATTAATTGAATGAAGAATCTGAAAATTTGGAGCGAGAGCAGATTTTAGTTTGTACTGAAAAAATCTAAAAAATTAAAAATTTATTTCTATTTTTGACAGTGAATCTGCTACTGGAAGATGAATCAAATAGACCCTTGAGTCGTCTCGCCTGATTTGCAGAGGCACGGCGCACGGCTCGATCTTTTTATTTGGCATTTTTAAAGTAATACTCCTTTCGTTTAAAAAGTTTGTCACTTTGTAGTTTATTTTTAAACTACAAACTTTCTAGGACGGAGAGAGTATTTATTACTAGCTCTTTCATATCTACATTTGCAGAAGAACCGAATGAAATTCTTGAGTTTACAAACTTGTTTATTTATGTCATTCAGATTTAGAAACTTTTATTTTATCGACTATAATTTTTTATTGTTTAGTGGGTCCACTTCTTGCCGGATTCAACATTGGGCCCCGCTTTTCCACTTACTCTGCTCAGCTAGTCCGCATCGTGGACTCCCTTGAACGCTTCTCTGTCTCTTCCCGGCAAGCCTCGTTCAGACAGTCGCACTCGCACTGACACAATTCCACAAAGCCCGCCCAAGGCCCTTGCCATGGACGCTGCCGCCAAGGAGGACCTGATCCTTGACCTCCAGGCCGTCGAGGCCGTGAAGCTGGGTTCCTTCGTGCTCAAGTCCGGCATCACCTCACCCGTCTACCTCGACCTCCGCGTGCTCGTCTCCCACCCGCGCCTCCTCTCCGCTGTCGCATCGCTGCTCCACTCCCTCCCCGCCACGCGCCCCTACGACCTCCTCTGCGGTGTCCCCTACACCGCGCTCCCCTTCGCCGCTGTCTTCTCCGTCGCCCACGCCGTCCCCATGCTCCTCAGCCGCTACGACAACAAGTCCATCGAAGGCGCTTTCCGCCCCGGCGAGACGGTGCTCATCGTCGAGGACCTCGTTACGAGCGGCGCCTCCGTGCTCGAGACCGTCGCGCCGCTCCGCGCCGAGGGTCTCGTGGTCACTGACGCCGTCGTCGTCATCGACCGCGAGCAGGGCGGGAGGGAGAACCTCGCCGCCAATGGGGTCACGCTGCATTCGCTGATGACCCTCACCGAAATGCTCGCCGTGCTGCTGAAGCACGGGAAGGTGAGCGAGGAGAAGGTGGAGGAGGTGCGGCGATTCCTCGACGCCAATAGGAAGGTGGCGGTGCCTGGGGTGCTGCGGAAACCCGAGGCTACTAGGAAGACGTTCTCTGAGAGGGCGAGGTTGGCCGTGAATCCGATGGGGAGGAAGCTGTTCGAGTTGATGGAAGCGAAGGAGAGCAATTTGTGTGTAGCTGCGGATGTTGGGACAGCAAAGGAGCTCCTTGAGCTTGCTGACAAGGTATTAGAGTCTACTTAAATTAGTGTGGGAGTCATAATTGTTAGTTTTGTATTGATCATTAAGGGAATTAGTTAGACTTAAAACCTTAAATTAGCTGTGCATCCCGGTACAACAAAGGAGCTTATTAAGCTTGCTGACAAGGCATTGAGCTTACTATTATCTGCTTTGTTGTGGAAATTTGACTGCTGTTCTTGAGTGACACAATGACTTTGAAGTGCTTGAAAATTAGTAAATCGGTTGCTGGTATTGACTAGGACAGAGATCGCCAACCCTGCAATTTATGTGTACCTTATTACATTTTGCCTTTCAGCCCTTAACCTAACAACCTGTGTCCATTGAGTTTGTATGAGGCAATTTTGGTGTCCATACCTTTTGAAACCTGGCGCCTTTTTGCTTACAAACTGAAACTACATCTCTTGAGACCTGAAATTGAATTGGTATGAGATATTGTTATGGACAATAACCCATATGCCACTCATTCCTTGTTGCACAGATTAGTTTGTCATAGGCTCATAGTTCCATTCTACATTTTTACCTTCATAGTTTTCACCCTTCCGTATTTTCTGTGCTTGGATGCAGTTATTATGTTGTGTGGCGAGGCTTTGCACATACTTCTTTGAGCCGGCCTAGCTTTGTAGTTATACATTACTTGGCCTAGTACTATATCATTCATCTGCACACCTTTTTGCCATAATTCTCACGGCCCTGGATTTCGTTATTCTTCTTTTGGTGCTCCTTTTCAGGACATGTAATTTCTGTTGAGCCCAGAGATTTACATGTTGAAAACTCATGTTGCTATCTTGTCTGATTTTAACTTTGATCTTCTATTCTTATGTAGGTTGGTCCAGAGATCTGTATGTTGAAAACTCATGTTGATATCTTGTCTGATTTTACTTCGAATTTCGGTGCAAAGCTTCGAATGGTATGTTTGTGTATGGCAGAGTTTTCTTTCTTATCTCATACTTCATTTATTGATGGTTCTCCCATATGGCAGTGTTGCATTTCATATGCCAGAAATCAGATGTAGGATCCCCTTTTCAGTGTATATGTAGTAATTATGTCTAATCAGAATGAATTTTCTCTGTTCATACTTCTCTATTAGAAAGTATAAGTTTCATCTATACATTTGTTATAAGTTCCTTTACCTCAATCATTAATGTGTGATCTGTCCTCCTTTCTCAGTCAAGCACAAGTAAATTCTATCAACTTAATGCACTTAGTTTCGTAGACCTGAATTCTAGTATTTAGTACTGGAAGTCATTTTGCATTGTTGTTGAATCTGCTCAACTATTGTCCTCACCTGGCTATTTCATACTTTATTCTCTACTTACATGATTCTTAAAATTTACTTGTAGATAGCTGAGAAGCACAACTTTTTGATCTTCGAAGACCGCAAGTTTGCTGACATTGGAAATACAGTAACTATGCAATTTGAAGGGTGAGAAAAGGAATTTACTTGTAGATTGCTGAGAATCTCTACTTTTCAAATTCCTTTGTTTTTATATTTCCATGTGATAATTAGTGTTTTTTTACTATGGTTCAGAGGAATCTTCCGCATATTAGACTGGGCTGATATTATTAACGCGCATATAGTTGCTGGACCTGGAATCTTAGATGGCTTAAAGCTGAAGGTACCTCGTGCTTAATTACAGACCTTTTAATTAATGACCTGATGTTTCCACAGCTAATAGCTCGTGTAACTGTTGTGTTATGCCATTGAAGGGTTTGCCTAAAGGAAAAGGATTACTTTTGGTTGCTGAAATGAGCTCGGCTGGCACCCTTGCTAACGGAGACTACACTGCTGCAGCTGTAAAGATTGCTGAACAACATTCTGACTTTGTAGTCGGATTTATATCAGTAAATCCTGCGTCTTGGCCAGTAGCACCATCAAGTGCAGAGTTTGTTCATGCCACTCCTGGAGTTCAGATGGTCACTGGAGGAGATACTCTTGGGCAACAATACAACACTCCTTTTTCTGTAAGTCTGCCGTTGGCATTTATGATTAATTTTTAAGGAAAATTATGATTTATTTGCACTTACTTTCTTAGTGTTTTCTTCCGTTGATCAACTTTCCTGTTGTATTTTTTCACCTGCATATGGCTATGTGATACAGGTCATACACGAGAGAGGCAGTGATATAATCATAGTCGGACGAGGTATTATAAAGGAGAATGATCCTGCAGAGGCTGCAAGGGTGTATCGTGTTCAAGGGTGGCAGGCATACAAATCCAGCTTGTCTTGAGCTAGGACCTCAAATGTTACCGATGGGCGCATTCAGTAGATTATTACAATAAGAATATGCCCTCGTTGCAGCTGTGTTCTATATACCCATTGTGCACGCGGTACTGATTCTGCATCCTTGGTGATAGAATTGGTAATAAGACTAGTGGTGACGAGTTGTAGCTTGGTTTTCATATGGCATATACGCTCTCATAATGTATGTGTGTTCCCATTTGGCCCCTCCCGCCTCCTGATCCGCACAGGAAGCCCGCCCCTCATCCTCAGCGTCGCAGACATCTGGTATGGGGGAGGCGCCTCCATGCTCGCCGGCTGCACCGTCTCCACCGTGAACCTCCTGATCACCGTGGCCGCCACAGCCTTCATTTGCGCATACGCCATTTCCTTTCCGAGGCACGCCCGAGGCCCAACGTGGAAGACCGGGTACCTGGCGGCGTCCGTTGCCACGAACTCGCCGCCTTCGTCAAGCCACCGCTCGGGGCGGAAGGCGCGGCAGTCGTCGCCCCACAGCCGCGGCATCCTACCCATGGCGTACGCGGAGTAGTCCGCGAACCAGCCGGCGCGCACCGTCGTGCCGTCGGGCAGCACGTCCACAGCGACCGCCACCCGCGTGTTGATGGGCACCGGAGGGTACAGCCGCATCGCCTCCGTGATCGCGGCATTCAGGTAGTGCATCCCCTTCAGTTCGTCGTAGCCGTCGCCGTGGCGCGACGCCTCCTCGTGCACGCGCCGCTCGCAGCGCGGATTGGCGGCGAGGAGCCAGAAGAACCATGTCAGAGCGGCGGACGTGCTGTCCTTTCCGGCCAGCACGAAGCTGACCACGATGTCGCGCAGGAACCGGCGTTTCGCCTCCGGTGTGTCGAACATAGCGCCGAGCTCGCTGCCGCCGTCTTCTTCCTCCATCGTCGCCGTCTTGAACCGCGACAACAAGTTCTCCTCGCCGTAGTCGTCGTGCGACGACGAGCTTTCGGACTCCATCATCGCCGTCACGTACTCGTCGATGACGCCGATGGCCTCGCGAAGCCGCCGCTCGGTTCCGACATCGGCGAACCTCATCGCTCTCCACACGACGGTCGTGGGGTGGAACATGCGCGCGAAGGAGATCTCGACGGCGTCGTCGAACGCCTTGAAAAATGCCTCGTGTCTGTCATCCCCTGCCTCCGTTATCAGCGTGGAGCTCTCGACCCCGAACGCGACGCCGCAGATGTTGTCGAAGGCGAAGCGCTTGAGCACGTCCTGCAGGTCGATAGGCTCGCCGGAGTCGGCGGCGTCAGCAAGGAAAGGTAGGAGGCGGCGGTGCAGGTGGGCCCGAAGGACGCGGCCCGTGAAGCGGCGCAGCGAGCGGGACGAGAAGGAGTAGGAGGCGAGCTTGCGCTGGAGGCTCCACAGGCGGCCGTCGGCGAGGAAGAGGCCGCGGCCGAGGAGGTCGGCGAAGGGGACCGCGAAGCGCGCGCCCTTCACGTAGCTGGGGAAGTTGGCGCGCAGCAGATGGTCGACAACTCCTGGGTCGGCGGTGGCGACGCCGTTGCCGAGCCCGAGCGCGCCGCGCACCTCGATGGTGGAGGCCGGGGCGGCGGCGAGGAGGTCGGTCGCCCAGTCGAGGAAGCGGTGGAAGTTGCGGACGAGGGGCGCTAGGTTGCCGAGGACAGGGTTCGGGTAGGGGCAGTGGTTGCGGGGCCTCGCGCTTGCCGCGGCCGTGCGGCGTCGGAGGAGGAGGAGGACGGCGACGGCGAGGAGTAGGAGGAGCGGAACAGTAGCGGCATCCATGGCGTGAACACGTGGTTGTGCGTCGTCGCCGTGAGTCTTCTTCTCCTTCTGCGCCGTGAGTCTTCTCCCTCCCGTAGTCCCGTCCATCCTTCAGTCTCCCCATTCGGCGCGGGCCCCGCGGTGCGACCAAGTCCGATGAGTCAAAATCACTAGACATGTCATAACTAAGGGTACGGCCCAGGAGGAGCAAATGCGGTGTTGGCCTGCGGGCATGGCCCAAGAATGCCCGGAGTTGCGAGCCCTTGCCGGAACGCGCCGAGCAGAACCCAAGAGTTAAAATAGTCCCATGGGCCGGCCGGTTGTGTTGTTCTGGCAACCGCGACCGCGCCCTATAGTCCCGGGGCGCGGCAAGGCCCGGGACCGGGACGTTTCTCCATTACTTATTATAGGGCGGGCGCTTTTTCCGTTCCGGTGCGCCACCTTTACATTGCCAGTGGAGAGAGGCCAGGGTGTCGCGAGGCAGCGGCCGTGGCGTAACCGGGTCCTGCCGCCGACCCGGCTCGATCGATCGCAGCCATGCACATGGCGTGCCTCCCCATGCCGAAAATCTTCTTCGAGGCTCTCGCTTTCCGTAGCAGCAGAAGCATTCATCAAGTGAGGAAATGGCATGAGCTGGGATGGATGGATCCATCTGCTGCTGCTGGGCCGGCGTGTGCCCATTATTGCTGCGTGTGGCTGCATGGTTAAACTAATAGTCTTATCGTACATACTCCGTATAAAGGCAGGACAGGGGGTGATCTTGAACGGGAATCGAATTGTTTCGCGTAAAATCCATGTGTTCTAAGTACGCTCGAAGCAAAGTGAAACTCGTGGGTGGCTCTGGCTGGCTGTATATGATGAGTTGGAGTGGACCGGTGAAAAAGGCAGGCAGCAAACAGAGCGTCGGAGCAAGCTCGTAGACAGAGGTATCGTGTTACGTAGGCGCGACGAGGCGAACCAGCTTCATCATCGCTCCTTGTTTCCCTATTTACGCACGCTAGCCAGGCCACTCTGTTCCAGGTGGCTGGCTGGCTGGCTCCTCCTCCCCCGCCCCGCCCCGCCCCCTTCCTTTCCCCTCGCCGCGTGCGTGATCACCGACTTCCCCTCTCCGCCTTCCGCCCTCCCTGATCCGGCGATCGGCGGAACCCCGCTCTTCTCCCCACCGGCAGATCCGCCGCTCCATCGATCCAGATCCAGGTACCATCCCTTTTCTCTCACCAATTCCTGCACGTTACTTCGTACCCCACGCTGCCGTCCTCGTCGTCGTCCCGTCACTATCGCGAAGTGGTGGAGATCCGTCAGGATTTAGTTTATTCCGTCCCTTTTTTTTTGCGTGTTTTGACGCCCCAGCTTGCTTGGATGGATCTCTGCAAATTAATTCAGTCCGCACCATCTCTGCTACGCTGCTAGCTAGCCCTCGAAACCCTCGATCTGGTCTAATGGATTTCGTTGCGACCTATTAGGATTGGTTTACTACTTTTAAAATTCCGGGAGTTTTAGCTGATCAACTGTCTGCGGCAACCAGTCCGTCGTGACATCTCGCTGGAATCCATTCTCGTGGCCTTGCGCAAATAAGCATGGCTTCCTTATCCTTAGAGGAACATGTTGGATTTTCCTACATTTGCTGTTAAGGGGAAGATAGCTTGCATTTGGATCGGCTAAAGTACCCACTGTTCACTTGCTACCGTTTGTTATATCAATTCGTTAACAAAATGCAGCGGCTTACTATCATTTATTTCTAGTTTTTTTTTCTTAATTTACCTTTTTATTGACTGACACTAATTGGGAAAACATTTTCGAAGAAATATTGAGAAGCGACTCAATCGTTGCAGATCCAAATGCGAAAAACAGTGGCAACTTAATCAATTGACACATCATGTCATTTATTGACCGAGTAACAGGCCTATATGGCTGACTCTTTTAACATTGAGTTGAACTCCTATGTGTCTAAGCCTAAGGGGAGATAAGCTCTGTGTTGAAAGGTTAGGGGGGATGAGACTTCTAACCTGTTGGACAAGAGTGATGTTCTTGTGGGGGAAAAAAGTCATTAGTGAACATCTCTAAAACAAAGAGAAAGCCACCAACTTAAATATTAGAGCTTCATATAGAGAAGTGTATAATACTGAATCATTTGTATCTTGTTGCTACTTCTGTACATCTTGTTCGCAACTGCTTATCTGTCTTGCATGCAACGGGTTCATAGTGTGCTGTTTTCATTTTTCTTGCTAGGTCAACTGAACTGTAGTTTATGTTTTGATTATTAAATGGCTTACTTTGTCGTTTTTCCATTTTCAGAATCTGGTGTGCAAATTAGTTGTAACGAGGAGCCATCTTCATCATTTTATCTTCTTGGCAGTAGTCCTGGTAAAGTTGTTTCCTAATGGCAGCCACTAAAGTGCTGGATCCTGCATTTCAAGGAGCTGGCCAAAAAGTGTATCCTTTCACCACATGATTGTCGCCACATTCCATTGAAGAAATTATCTGATACTTGTTTTGATGGGACAGATGCCAATGTACACCTTTATTGTCTATTTTTATTTATTATGTATCCCTTAACATGATTTAGTGGGACCGAAATATGGCGGATTGAAGATTTTAAGCCAGTTCAGTTGCCAAGATCCGATCACAGCAAATTCTATTGTGGAGATTCATACATAGTTCTGCAGGTGCCTGCTTGCCTTCTATCCTAATACCTCTTTTGAAACATCCTTATATTGGTGAACATGTCTAAAAGATGGAAATTGCATCTCTGTCTTTTTTTTTTCAGACGACCTGTAACAAAGGTGGTGCTTATATTTATGATATCCACTTCTGGATTGGGAAAGATTCGAGTCAAGTACAATCTTATGAACTCACGCCACAGCATTTTTTAGCAATACCCTTTCTTGTCCTCCTTGTGACTATGTGACTGTATTTCAGGATGAAGCTGGGACTGCAGCCATCAAGACAGTTGAACTTGATGCCATCCTTGGGGGTCGTGCAATCCAACATAGGGAACTCCAAGGTTATGAATCTGACAAATTCTTGTCATACTTCAAGCCTTGCATTATACCTATGGAGGGTGGTTTCGCTTCTGGGTTCAAAAAGCCTGAGGAGGAAAAGTTTGAAACACGACTGTATATATGCAAAGGAAAGAGGGGTATTCGGGTTAAAAAGGTATGGAAGATTTCACCCCCTTGCTGTACATCATTTTCAGTATTCATCTTAATGGTTACGAATGTTTCCTTTCTTTCAGGTTCCTTTTGCTCGTTCTTCATTAAATCATGATGATGTCTTCATTTTAGATTCTGAGAATAAGATATATCAGTTTAATGGTGCTAACTCCAATATCCAAGAAAGGGCCAAGGCGTTGGAAGTGATCCAACATTTAAAGGAGAAGTACCATGGGGGTGTATGCGATGTTGCAATTGTCGGTGAGTGGACATCTGAACTTGTATATTCGATTTTGTCAGCTGGCACACTCTTTCTCTGGTATTATGATTTTATGTTTTGATGCCAGACGATGGGAAATTACAAGCAGAGGGCGACTCTGGTGAATTCTGGGTCCTTTTTGGAGGTTTTGCACCCATAGGGAAAAAAATTGTGAGTGATGATGATGTTGTACTTGAAACTACATCACCAAAGCTCTACAGGTATTTCCTACGACAGTCTTACTTTGTCATGAAAATCATGTCATCACTGATTGATCCATGAAAATCAGATATTGCTTACTTGCTGTTGTTCTCCTCTTCAGTTGCACCTCCCACATACAAATATTCTTCTACTTGGTCTTTAAGATCCATTTTGATGTAATGTGGCTTAGATGGCAATATGAATTGATTTGTTATTCCAAATGGCTGTGTCATCAACTGGTAAGCCTTAAAGTATTGATGGTGACCCAGTTGATGTTGGAAACATATGCCCACATATAAGAAGCTGTTGAGTGAGTCCATGCTATGTCTCAGTTGGTGGCAGAATTATATTTCTGTCTTAATATGTCCATATAGATTCTCTCATGCTTTGGGACAAAGGCTTTGTTGCTGTTGTTGTTTTTGTTGTAGATTCTCTCATGCTTTGAGTTATTTCTGCCCTGCTAGCGCTTCTGTATTTTGTGTAATATTATCTAATGTTCTCCTTGCAGCATCAATGACGGTCAGTTGAAGTTGGAAGACACTCCTCTTACGAAAGCTGTGCTTGAGAATACCAAATGTTTCTTACTCGACTGTGGGGCTGAAATATATGTATGGGTTGGCCGTGTAACACAAATGGAAGATAGAAAATCTGCTATGAAGGCGGTTGAGGTAAACCTTGTCTTTCTTTCTTCTATAGTTTTTGCTTACCTTTCTTAAATCTGACATTTTCATAATTTCATTGTTTTGCTTCTTGCAGGAGTTCATTATCAGTCAAAAAAGGCCAAAGACAACGAGGGTGACTCAAGTAATTCAAGGTTATGAGAGTCATGCTTTCAAGTCCAAGTTTGAATCATGGCCAGTGGGTAATGCAGCAGGGAGCCCTGGTGCAGAGGAAGGACGGGGAAAAGTTGCAGGTATTTCATTTTATTACAAAGATAATGAAGTTTTCCCTCTGATTAATGCTGGTATTATTTTTTCTGTTTTTAGCTTTATTGAAGCAACAAGGTGTCGATGTCAAAGGAGCTGCAAAAAGCGGCACTCCAGTAAATGAGGAAGTTCCTCCTTTGCTAGAAGGCGGTGGGAAACTCGAGGTCGTGTTGATAAATAGTTTCTACTTTATGGTCTCTGAGTTTCTGAAAACAAATATACAGAATACTTTTAGTGAGCATGTTCTTACAAAAACAACATTATAATTCAGGTATGGTGCGTTGATGGCAATGCTAAGACTGCCATACCAAAAGAGGACATTGGAAAATTTTACAGTGGAGACTGTTATATCATTCTCTACATGTATCATTCGGGCGACAAGAGAGAAGAATACTATCTCAGTTACTGGATTGGGAAAGATAGCTTGGTGGTAATAATACTTTGCATGCTGGCACACTTGTCTACGGTCTTAATTTTTCTTCACCCTGTTAGCATTTTTGTTTCCATGCTTCATTTGTTTTTTTTCGATCACCACCTTACTGTGGTGATGCGGTGTTTGTCGTTTTATTGTTAGAGTATTCATTAACATTTAATATTTTTCGTCAAGATAATTTTCTTAAACTTTAAACTGAGTAATATATATTCATTTGCTGAATTTGTGTCCTATTGTTTTGTGAAGCTAGGTGGCTCTTATTCTTTTCTTTCCACATGACTTTTGCAGTACAAGCGGCTGGGTCTATATTCACATGTTTAGTTTATGTTTTTCAGGATGATCAAGTGATGGCATTTCAATTAGCTGATACAATGTGGAATACATTGAAAGGCCGACCTGTTCTGGTGCTGCATTATTTCATATGTGCCTATACTTTCATAAAAGATGACCTTGAGTTATATCAGTTGTTTTGTAGGGCCGTATTTATCAAGGGAAGGAGCCACCACAATTTGTTGCTCTTTTCCAGCCCATGGTTATCTTGAAGGTACACATTGCTTTGCTTAAGGAGCATGGATAGTTGCTTCCTTTTTATTTTACTTTATATAAGCTTCAACTAGGTAAAGGTGGTATAATATGATTCTGGTATTCCAATATAGGGTGGAATTGGATCTGGATACAAGAAGCTCATAGAAGAGAACAGTGTCACTGGTGAAATTTATTCTGCTGAAGGCATAGCCCTTATTCAAGTATCTGGGACGTCAATCCACAACAATAAGACAGTTCAAGTTGACGCGGTATTACCTAACACTATCTGTTCATCTTGTTGATATTAGGATGAGGATAGGTTTGATAACTTTTAAGAACATATTCTGATGTGTATGTCCAAAGTGTCCTCGTTAAATCTTGTGGTGACTCGTTATTTTAGTGTGGTCAATAGTCATGGAGTGGAACAGCCTCCACAAAAGGCTTCAGTGAAATTCAGTTGGTTCCCTTAAGCTGATCAGTTATTGTTTTATAGGTGGCAACTTCTCTAAGCTCTACAGAGTGTTTCATATTACAATCAGGAAATTCAATGTTTACGTGGCTTGGCAATTCTAGCACTCATGAGCAGCAGCAGTGGGCAGTGAAAGTTGCTGAGTTTTTGAAGGTGCGAGTGTACTTTAACCAATTCTTTGTATATTAACTCTAGTTTTGATCACTTCTTTTAGTCCTCTGTTAATCATTTAACTTCCAAAACTTTATGTGCCCCTTGCTTTTCCTTGGTGTAATATTCCTTTCTATGATTTAATTTTTCCGATCTTACAGCCTGGTGTTGCTGTGAAGCATTGCAAGGAGGGGACAGAGAGTTCTGCTTTCTGGTTTGCTCTTGGTGGAAAACAGAGCTATACAAACAAAAATGCTCCCCAGGATGTTATAGCTAGAGAGCCTCACTTGTACGCTTTCTCATTTAAGAATGGTTAGTTGTTGATTAATTCCTTCCATCTGATTATACTGTCTGTGGTTTCTCTTTTCTTTCACGTATTTGAAACATATATATTGTACAAGTTTTGGGCCTAATTAATTTTTATTGGTCTGATGTGTTATATGGTCGTCATTATTATCAGGGAGAATGGAGGTTGGTCCTATAGTACTTCCTCTCATTAGATGTATTCTTCCGTATTGCACTATCTAGGGTATGTGATTTTTATGAGTCTCTGCAGGTTACTGAGATCTTCAACTTTTCCCAAGATGATCTGTTACCAGAAGACATGATGATACTTGACACACATGGTGAGGTCTTCATTTGGATTGGCCAGTGTGTGGAATCAAATGAGAAACAAAAGGCATTTGATATTGGCCAGGTATAACCTGAAGCATTGATCTTATTATTTTGGATTGCTTTTGGACTGCAATATTGAAGATTGTGGTGATCACTTTCTTGTCCAGAAATACATACGGCATGCAAATTCTATCGAAGATCTGTCTCCATATGTACCAGTATACAAAACCACAGACGGGAATGAGCCATGCTTCTTCAAGACATACTTCTCTTGGGATAGCACAAAATCTGTGGTATGCTCTTGGATAATATCATTTATGTTGTATATTGCTTGCTTTTTCTGTTCTATCTGATATTTGTCTTATGAGGGATAGAATGTTTTATTTAAGTGGTTTAAATTACTTCCCAAAGGCAGTCTTCACTAAATCACTAGATTCTCCATGTTCTTGCAGACATACTTTAGTTATTCATGCTTTTGTGTGTTTCCTATGCTAGTGTTTCTAAAGACTGCTGATAATAATAATTTTCATATTCTATACAGGTTCATGGAAATTCGTTCCAGAAGAAACTCTCGCTACTTTTTGGATTGCGTTCTGAGGTAACCCTGAGATCTAAGTCAAAGTATTTTTGAATGAGCTTTTCAGACATTGACAAGTTGATTGAATTGGGTTTTACATACTTAATCATTCATTAAACTGAAGAATTTTCATTGAATCAGTGGTTAGGAACAAATCTATCTCAAACTAGCACACTATTTACATCAATAGTCCTTTTGTAGAGTGCACCTAGGAGCTCTCGCAGTGGTGGACCCACTCAAAGGGCTTCTGCATTGGCAGCTCTATCATCTGCATTCAATCCATCTTCCCAGCAAAAGCGGGTATGTTTTAAATAATTGATTTATTTTTAATACATTTTCAGTAAACATCGGTGGAAGTATGTAACTAACTTTTTTATCTTTTTCAGTCTAATGAGAGACCTAAAAGCACTGGGGATGGACCCACTCAGCGTGCCTCAGCACTTGCTGCCTTATCTAATGCATTCAATCCATCCTCAAAACCCAAAACGCCACCTCCATCTCGTTCAGGTCAAGGTTCTCAAAGAGCAGCAGCAGTGGCTGCACTTTCCTCAGTGCTGACTGCCGAGCAATCTGGATCTTCAGAAAATCTACGAGCTAGCAAGACTGGTAGACCTGCACCTTCTTTTTCACTTTCTCATCTTTACTGACTTGCTGAAAAGCCTGAAATTTTCTCCCACTTCACGGTTTGACTCCTTTAATGAATGCAGATGTTGACAGGGTTGTAATAACGCCATCTGGACCATCTTCTCCTCAGTCTGAAGCTGGGGAGCCCACTGTATTTCACCAAGAGAAAGATGCTCCAGCTGACGCAGCACCATCAGAGACTGACGGAGCAGAGTCTGAGGCCCCAGAGGAAGAAACAACAGAGAATGTGGGTGAAGCAACATTTAGCTATAACCGCTTGATATCGAAATCTAACGATCCAGTTCGTGGGATAGACTACAAACGTAGAGAGGTTTGTTCTGGGACACATTTTTATCTCTTTAATCTGAATGTCCTTTTTTTGCTTTCATTCTAAAAGGATTTTCTATGGGTTAACCCCTGAATTCCTTTAATGACAGAAGTATGAATAGATTTGGGGATTTTGCTGGCTTTTTGCTCAAGTATTGACTATGTTGGCGTTTTCACTGCATTGATGCTTTTGTTTGTTACATTGATGCATTTGTTTGTTCAATTAGGACGATTCATTTTTCACATTTATATTATACATATATTGTTGTGAGCAACGGTCTTGCAAATGCGTCCTAACTAACTAGTGCCGTCCAGGACCTGTCTCAACCTTTAATGAAATGCCCTCGATGTCTCTCCCCTTGGGTGGAGTTTTCTTCTATATTTATGCATTTTTTGTTGTTGTTCACATAACAGTTCTAATTAAAGTGCTCTGTCAACTTTGCAGGCATACTTGTCGGACAGTGAATTCCAAAGTGTTTTTGGCATTACTAAGGATGCATTCTACAAACAACCAAGTTGGAAGCAAGAATTACAGAAACGAAAAGCAGATCTATTCTAAAACCGCCATGATCCTTGAACAAGACGTGTTTTTAGTGTCTACTACAAAATGAGATCCCCTTCTCATGATTTGTCCCATGGGAGTCTATTCTATTGTTGGTCATTCTCTGTGGACGGCTACTGGTGGCTTGGCCAGTTGGTTTTGCAAATTTAATTTATAGGTCAGATTCTCTTGTAAATGGCTTGAGTTGTGCTGCTTGCGAGTTCCTATGTTCTCTACGTTTTAGCTTGTTTTGTGACTGTCATTCGTGTATATTTTTTGTTTACACGTTTGTCGTGTATGGGCATTTCCTGTATTGTTGATGATTGTTGTGAAGTTTGGAATCCCCGCTTAAACATTTCGTGAGATCTGCAGCAATTTTTCTTGTTCTGGATACAGATTGAACGCACATTCTATTTTCGCTTTATCGTGATGCATGGTGGATGAGCCTCCTGATCCGGCACTCCGTGTCCACCGCGGCGAGTGCGCCGTACAGCGTGGTGAAGTGCAGGGACCGGTTCGCAGGCAGGTGAAGCTGATTGAGGGCTTGGCGCCACCGGCCATAGCTGGTAAATCCACCGCTCTTCCCCCCGCACCACCAACAGGAACACGTGGAGTACGTCGGAGTCGGGTGGAAGGCCAGGGCGCAGACATGTCTCAGGCGCCACTCCTTGGTGGCATGTCGCAGGGTTGCACAATTTTGTAGTTCAAAAATAAATTACAATGCGACAGGTTTTTAGAGACGAAGGGAGTACGTCGGAGTCGGCCAGGTGGCGGAGTTCAGCCACTTGAGGAGGAAGTCGTTGTAGACTTGTAGGTGTCCCTCGGTATGGTATTACACCACGGCGAACTTCGCAGCATCTGGGCCCGTGGTGAAGAAGAAACCCGACAGGATCTCGGCATGACGGGGTTCGAGATGAGGTCGCTCCAGGACCGGGAGACGCCCAAAGCGACCTCGTCGGCACGCTAGCTAAGAAAATCTCCCATCCCATGGCGGCGCGCCGGGCCAATGGTCTTGGCTCTGCTAAGGTTGTTAACAGCTGTGAACGGAGTCGGTGACACATCCGGGAAATCGATCTTGGTTGGTGGCTGCCGACGCCGGAGTCTAGCTCACTGTAGCATGCGCAGGAAAAGAGAGGGTGCCCCGTGATTAATTCGTTGTACGTTCTCTAGACGTAGTCATATCAGTTCTCTGTCACAGTGTCGGCGTCCAATTAATCCCAAATCTGGTGGCCGAAAGATGGCATCATTCATTGCTTACACGCATCATGTTCCTGTCTTACAAAAAAAAGGAGAATTACGCCACGCAAAACCGGTGCAGTATATTAAAGGCGATCGAGGTAGGTTTACGTGTGATCCACGTACTGCTCCTGCAGTCACAAGAAAACCGAGCGTCCTGCAGTTGGAAAAGAGCGTATGGGATTCGCATAGGCTCGGAGACGAGACGCGCGTCCTACAAAATTGAAAAGAGCCTGCATCTGCATGCATTAATTCGAGGGAAGGAACGAACGAACGGCTGGATTGGTCCGTCCATCTCCATATCTGCATCAGCCCAGTCGTCATCGGAAAGAAATGCATGCATGTGCAGCACCAAGGAACGTGGAACGCGGGTTTTTCTATAAATACCAGCTTCCCTTCCTACCCGTCCTCGGACCAACCCAGCCAACTGCGTTCCACAGACCACACAAGCTACAAAACTAGAGAGAACAATTAATTACTCCAGCTCGGTGCATCCTTGACCATGGCCAAGCTCGCCACCTTCCTCCTCGCCGCCTTCGCCGTCCACCTGGCGCTCGCCGGTGACCCCGACATGCTCCAGGACATCTGCGTCGCCGACTACAAATCCCTCGAGGGCCGTAAGTGTTCTCTCTATCGAGATCACTAAATCTCATTTTTCGTTGTCTATAGATACATGCATCATCTTGCACACATGTCCACAGCACTGAGACTGAACGGGTTCCCGTGCAAGAGGCCGGAGAACGTGACGGCGAACGACTTCTCCTCCAACGTGCTGGCGAGCCCCGGCAACACGGGCAACGCGGTGGGGTCGGCGGTGACGGCGGCGAACGTGGAGAAGCTCCCGGGGCTCAACACGCTGGGCGTGTCCATGGCGCGCATCGACTACGCGCCGTGGGGCGTGAACCCGCCGCACACCCACCCGCGCGCCACCGAGATGATCTTCGTGCTGGAGGGCTCCCTCGACGTCGGCTTCATCACCACGGCGGCGCCCAACAAGCTCTACGCCCGCACCGTCGGCAAGGGCGAGACCTTCGTCTTCCCCCGCGGCCTCGTCCACTACCAGAAGAACAGCTGCAACACTTCGGCCGTGGTCATCTCGGCGTTCAACAGCCAGCTGCCGGGCACGCAGTCCGTCGCCGGGACCCTCTTCGGCTCCTCGCCGACGACGGTGCCGAACGACGTGTTGGCCCGCGCGTTCCAGATCGACGGCGGCCTCGTGGAAGGCATCAAGTCCAAGTTCCCGCCCAAGTACTAGTGTCTACAGCGCAGCATGACGTCTAATCACTGCACACGTTAACCGGGAAAATGGTTCGGACTACGTACGTACGTACGCACGGCAATGATGATGAGGACGCGTCCTCGTCATTGACAGTGTGTGATTTATGTAACTTGCATTGCCCCCCTTTTTAACTTGATCACTTATTTGTTGTTGTTTTTTAACTAGCTTGATCACTTTGTGAGCTCAAAAGTATGATTGGTCATCAGCACTTCCCTTTTGCTTGCGTCGGACGATGGCGACTTTGCATTGGCGTGGATGATCGTGGGGAACTGGTCCGTTCACTGTTGTTGATATTCCGGCCTCTACAATATACAGGAAGAAGGCTCCAACGGATGAGCGAGATAGAACTCTGGTTGAGATGCGCGAGTGACAAGCTGTTTAACGTATTGTTCGACATGATCGATCGTTTTCCTCTTTTGATATAGATCCATCGCCTTCTGAATCCAACTTCTCCGTGCATAATGTGCGTGGACCTTAGATATCAATCAATTAATCAATCAGTGCAAGACCATTGTTAAGCAGGGTTAACTCGTAACTGTATCGGCTTAATTAGAGTAGAGTCCTCCCCGTTTTAGACAACATGCATGAACCCTGTGCCAAGGAGCTTCGTCTTGAAACGCCGTAGGCTCCATCATCGATGATGGCCTCCTCCCCGACCAACCGTTCGTTCAACAGTCAGCTGCCTGGCACGCAGGCGGAGGCGGTTGCCGGTGGTTCGGCGCCGCGCCGGCGGTGCCCACGGACGTTCTGTCGCGGGCATACATTTTTTGCAGGTCGACATCGATCGGGGCGGTGGAAAGCGTCAAGTCCAAGTTGTTCCCGCTCAAGTAGGGCATGCCCGTACATGGTCCAATCGAAATCGAACCAAGTCGCGGATTGCATTAAGCTGGTGCTTTCATTTTGCTTTATTTGGTGTATGTACTAGTACATGACACAATATATAATTATGGTTTGTTCAATTGATTTCTTTCGTGCAGCATCTCTTCAAGCTCAATTGATACTAATTTTTTTTTTAGGAACAAGTGGGTGTGGCTGTAGACGGGACGGGACCATCATGTGCGGAGCATGGAATTCAGCCCACGTTATGCTGAAAGCCCATAGTTTGCTAGCTAGCTGCCCCAGTCGGCCCACAGTCGCCCACGGATGAGATCCGTTAACCGCGGACGATACCTTTACCCGCCCGCCCACATATGTTTCCCTGTAGTAGATAGTTAACGCCGCTAGCGCCGTCGCCGTCGTCGTCCTTCCTCATCGCCCCTCTCTCTCCCCTCCTCCCTTCCAAATCACGATCGCACGAAAACCCAACCAGCCATTACCCCGGCGAAATCTTCGAGGCGGCGGAGCGAGGCCTGAACCCCTCTCCCTCCCCCCATGGTGTAGCGCGCGAGCTCTAACCCTAGCTCGCTCGCTCGCAATGGCTGACTCCGCCGCGCAATGGAAGCTAGCCGGCTTCCTCCGCGCGGTCCTCTCCCTCCCCACCTCCGACGGTGACGGAGTCGAAGCTGCGTCGTCGATCCCGCCGCTCTCGCCGTGCTCCCTCTCCGCCTGCGGCGCCGTGCCCCTCGCGCCGATCCCCGACGACGACGGTGGACACCAGCCGCGGTCCAAGTGGTGGGCGTGCGGCGGCGGGAGTAGCGTCGTGCGCACGCTCAGGACGCTCGTGGCTAACCGTTGCGTCCGCGTGGAAGGCACGCTGCTGAGGGTCGCCACGAGGAGGACGGGGGAAGGGGACGGCGCGGTGGTCGAGGCAAGGGCGGTCGTGCTGGTCGACGTCTACCTGCCCATCGCCGCCTGGTCCGGCTGGCAGTTCCCGCGCTCCCGCGCCGCCGCCGCCGCAGTATTCAAGCATGTCAGGTGCGACTCTCTCTATTTCAAGCCTCTCTCATCCTTCGCATTGTCTTGTAGTAGCGGAGAAATTCCTTTGTGTTGTACAGTGCGACAACTATTCATTGTATCAGTAATTTGTTTTCCCCGTGCTTGCTACTTTTTACATTGGCTAAGCCTTTTCTCTTGGCAGTTGCAACTGGGATGCTAGGAATGCATTGCTTTCGCTTGACTGGACTTCCCATAATAATCCACACTGTGATGACCAGTATATTTGGAGATGCGCTGGTTGTCACGTTCTTGGTTGCAGGGATCATCAGATAGCATCTATATCAAGTAACGAGAAGTCATTCGACCTGCATGAAATCTTCAAAAGCCTTCCTAGTTTTAGGGTGGAGAGGAGCATGCACCTCGCAAGAATAATACCCGATTCAGCAGCCATGGAGCTGGGTATTTGGTCTGTGCCTGATGATATATTGAATAAAGTACTGCTTCGACTTAAATCCGTGGAGTTGATACGAGTGGCAGCTACTTGTCACCATTTAAGAACCCTTTCTGCCTCTATTATGCCTTGCATGAAACTTAAGCTTTTTCCCCATCAAGAGGCGGCTGTTGAATGGATGTTGAAGCGAGAGCAGCACCCGCAGGTCTTAAAACATCCTCTATACAAGGATTTCAACACAGAAGATGGTTTTCCATTCTACATAAATGTTGCATCTGGTGAAATATTCACTGGAAATGCTCCAACTGTAAATGATTTCTGTGGAGGTATGTTTTGTGATGAACCTGGCTTAGGGAAGACAGTAACTGCACTCTCTCTTATTCTGAAAACACAGGGAACATTGTCATATCCTTCACAAGGAGTGGATGTGATTTGGTGCATGCATAAGCCAGATAAAAAGTACGGATATTACGAACGAAGTGTCACTGGCTCTTCTAACAGAAACTGCTTTTCGTCAGGATCAAAAAAGGATTTGGGAACGGGTGTGGCAAGAGAATATCCATGTTCAAGTGGGATACCACGTAACGATGATTCTGTTTGCAGTACCAGATCTTCAAGAAAGAGAGGCAGGCTAGTGGGCCCTGATCCAACTCTGGTTATGTCGCATGCTGCAAGTGAGAAGTCCCCAGTGTCAACAGCCAGTAAGGTGCATCTAACGCCAGCTACTCATGTACTGAAGTTCACCAAAAACTCGAGGCAAGTTAGGAAAAACCTCATGGATGCATACAGCGATGGACCGGTCGGCAATAAGCGTAAGAGAGGTACCACCTCTGAGTTAAACGATACTTGGGTCCTGTGTGATGCTTGCAGGAAGTGGCGGAGGTTATCAGACGGAACTGTTCTTGGTTCTACCACAGCATGGTTTTGCAGCATGAACCCTGATCCTGCACGGCAGAAATGCACTGCTCCAGAGGAATCCTGGGATTTAAAGAAGAAGATAACCTATTTGCCAGGATTTTACAAAAAAGGTACATTGCCTGGAAATGAGGAAAATGTAACCTTTTTTGCAAACATATTGAAAGACAATGTTGCTATGATCAATTCAGAAACCAAGAAAGCTTTGATTTGGTTGGCGGAACTTCCCCTCAGGAAACATCTCGAGATGGAATCGGTTGGTTTGACTCGCCCGGTTTTAGATACTCGTACAACCATAGGCAAGGGTGCTCGTCCATATTTCAAGATTTTTCAAGCATTTGGCCTTGTGAGAAAGATTGAGAAAGGTGTGACTCGGTGGTATTATCCCTCTATGCTTGAAGATTTAGCTTTTGATTCTGCCGCACTTGAACTTGCTCTTGAAAAACCACTGGATTTAGCCAGGTTTTATTTATCTAGAGCCACCTTGATAGTGGTACCTTCTAACTTAATTGATCACTGGACAACACAGATACAGCGGCATGTCTCCTCGGACACACTTAATGTTTATGTGTGGGGAGACCACAAGAAGCCGTCTGCTCCCAACCTTGCTTGGGACTATGACATCGTCATAACTACATTCAGCAGATTAAGTGCAGAATGGAATCCACGGAAGCGAAGTGTACTAAAGCAGATCCACTGGTTCAGAGTAATATTGGACGAGGGACACACATTAGGTTCAAGCCTTTCCCTGACAAACAAGTTACAGATGGCTGTCTCTTTGGTTGCATCAAATAGATGGATATTAACTGGTACACCTACACCAAATACACCAACTAGTCAGGTTGCTCATCTCCACCCCATGCTCAAGTTTCTTCATGATGAAGTTTACGGTGAAAACCAGGAGTCTTGGGACTCTGGAATCCATAGGCCTTTTGAGGCACAAATGGAAGAGGGGCGTGCCCGTCTTGTGCAGCTTCTTCAGAGGACTATGATTAGTGCCAGAAAAGCAGACCTGAGAAATATCCCTCCTTGCATCAAAAGGTTAACTTTCCTAGACTTCAATGAAGGACATGCAAAGAGTTACAATGAACTGGTCGTTACTATTCGTCGAAATATACTCATGGCTGATTGGAATGATCCTTCTCACGTGGAATCTCTTCTGAACCCCAAGCAGTGGAAATTTCGTGCCACTACGATAAAGAATGTCCGCTTATCTTGCTGTGTTGCCGGACATATCAAAATAGGCGAGGCTGGCCAGGACATACAGGAAACAATGGATGTATTGGTGCAGCAGGGCCTTGATCCTTCTTCCGAGGAATACCAGTTTATAAGACTTGCTCTTTTGAATGGTGCCAGTTGTGTCAGGTATGGAAACATTTCAGTGAAAATATGCATTATTCCTCAATCAGTTTGTCTGCCTTATATTCAAATATTTCTACTGCTTTCAGGTGTAATGTCTGGTGTCGCTTGCCTGTTATCACGCCTTGTCAACATCTTTTGTGCCTTGATTGTGTAGCTCTTGATAGTGAGAGATGCACATTGCCTGGTTGTGGCAATCATTATGAAATGCAGTCTCCTGAGAGTCTTGCTAGGCCAGAAAATCCAAACCCTAAATGGCCAGTGCCCAAGGATCTAATTGAGTTGCAGCCTTCATATAAGCAGGTGTTTTTTTTCGTGCTGTCCCATGTAGTTTCTTCTCTCTCCATGTCTATTTTTCTGTTGTTGAAAAGTGTTCCCTTTTTCACATTTTATCTGTGTAGGATGACTGGGATCCAGATTGGCAGTCAACATCTAGTAGCAAAGTTGCTTATTTGGTTGAGAGGTTGAGAAATCTGCAAGAAAGAGACATGAGTCATATGAATTCTACTAACATAAGCAGTGGTGCTGGTCCTTCTAGTTCACCATCTTGTCAACCACAGACTAAGCTGGACAAAGTTATAATATTTTCTCAGTTTCTGGAGCATATTCATGTGATTCAGCAGCAGGTAGTTCAAAATACTCATTCTCCGTATTTTTACTCGATAAATCATGCAAACTAGTTGTTCACTGATCTCATTTCTGTTCAGCTGACTATTGCTGGAATAACATATGCGGGAATGTATAGTCCAATGCCTTTAGGGAGCAAGGTATGTTTTTTCCTGTATAATAATCCATGAATTATACCCAAGTACTTGGAAGTGTTTGGAAACTATGCTTATTTTCTTTCTATAGCCTTGTGACCTCTGGAGTTTTGTCACGATGTCCAGTGTCTAGTATGTGCAGAAGTGAAGGATCCTTTCTCTTCCCCTCATTTTATTTTATCATTTTTTAATACTCTATGGGACTTGATCTCACGTTACTCCATCTCCCTCCCTCGCTGTTCCAACTAACCTGCCCCAATCACCTTCTAATCCGCGCATCCCAAGACCATGATGTTTATCATTCTAATAACCCACTTGTTTCCCAGTCCCATTACACTGCCATCCGTTCCGTCCTTTACATGATCCATAAATAGCTGCATAAAGTACACTTATTATTGAGAAGAATGAAGATAAAGTACACTTATTACTTATTACTATTATATACCCCCTCAGTCTCCAAACACTTGTCGCTTTGTAGTTCATTTTTGAACTACAAAGCGACAAGTATTTGGGGACAGAGGGAGTATCTGAAAGATGATTGAAGTCTTATGTGGATATTGCTGCAACTCTATTCAGAGAAGTGCTCTAGCAAAGTTTCAAGATGATCCAACGTGCATGGCTTTAATCATGGATGGAACTGCCGCACTGGGCCTTGATTTGAGTTTTGTGACATATGTTTTTCTCATGGAACCAATATGGGATAGGAGGTAATCTAACTGTTCACGTATTAATTACCAATTATGGTTTTGATATTTATCTACACTTCTGTCTTGTTGCCTTGCATTTGTCTTGGATTGTTATATTCCTATTTGGCAGTAGGCACTTAACACTTTTGATCTAGTTTTTTTTGGAGGGCGGCCAGGCTATTTATTATCAATTCACCGTGTCATTATTACGCATGATTGATGGTTGGATTATCTTTTCCGTTTTGATCAGTATGGAGGAACAGGTTATTAGTCGGGCACATCGAGTGGGTGCTATTCAACCGATACATGTGGAAACCTTGGCCATGCGTGGTACCATAGAAGAGCAAATGCTTAAACTTCTACAGGTTTGTTCTAGCAATGCTCATAACATTTTGGTCAGGTTTGACAAAAAAAAAAAAAAAAAAAAACTGGGTAGTAACTGCTGCGTGGTCCACAGGATTCCAATGCTTGTAGAAAAATTGTGACCAAAGGAGCAAGCAGCACTGACAGCGAAGGAGGCCGGACTCATCGGAGCCTCCATGACTTCGCTGGAAGCAGCTATCTGGCGCAACTCCGCTTTGTGTAATGGGATCCAAAGCGGCGCCGTGTATTGATACTGCTCTAACTGAATCCTCCACGTCCCTAGAATCATTCTTTTGCAGTAGAAACAAAACTGACTTGACGAATTCCTAATATTGCTAAGGACAGTGTCTCCAATGTAATGCACGCTGGTGAGATTTGTTTCAGGTAAAAAAAAAATCAGCAGAAACCACCCTTTCATTGTAAAAAAAAATTTTGTCACCTTCGCTTTTTAGGATGTATTAACAAATATAACTAAAAATTTTTAAAAGTCATCCAGGCCAATCTTGTTCTGCGTTGGGCCGACCAAGTCCTCCCACAACTGGCAGACATGCGTTTAATCCCAAATCGATTATAAGATGGGTTAGCTGCTGCAGCCTTGCAAACCGTTTACTCAAAACCAATCATAGTGACCAACGTAACAAGACTAGCTCACATTTCAACATTTTCCAGGACAGTCAAACGACGAAATCCAGCGCGAGATGGCGCGTCCAGCGGCAGCTGTCGGACGCCATGATCCCCGGACATCTTTCTTACCATTGGAAATAACGGACCCGCATACCTAATTCCGTAAATCCGGGGTCATGCATGCTCAATTTAGAAAAAAGAATGGGGGGAATTTTGGACGCGGCATTCTAATCGATGCTCATGCTTATGCATTTACAAGATAGATTAGCCTGCCGCTACTAAGCATTTACATTACTTCTGCTCAAGCATTCTACTCACACGAGCGAGGAGAAAAAAAAACAGAAGAATAGGGGGTAAGAGTAAAGAATTATGTAACGCTGAAAAAAATCTGCCTTCCTGTTTCTCCAGGGAGCAGAAACCTCCTCGTTTCCAGGGCTATGTAAAATGGTAGCCACGTTAGCAACCGAGCTTGAGCTCCTTCAAATTAGGGTACATGCCTTCAGCTCCACCTGTAATGTAACAAGTACGGAGTATCCTTTTTGTCCAGGTCAATTTAATGTCAGTGAGATGCGATGTCATTATCGACGCTGGCCGTTGATTTGTCAACCACGCGGACATTGTACTGCTGGTATACCCTTGCCCGGTTTTCCTGCCACCATTGTTCTGCTTGTGTTTCACTGAATCTCTTACGGCTGTATTTACATAAATCATGACAAGCCAAATAAGCATTCAACATGAATATGCGGGTAAAGCAGAATAAGTTCAGCAGTAGCTACAAAAGTTACCATCGGAGCATGTACCTGAATCGAACTCGTTTGAGATCCCTGGCGCCTCCAGGCAGGGAAGTGAGAGTGATGTAAACACCCGGTTCATCTTGCTCCACCCATTCAGACTCTTGGCTGGATTCTGCGTCAGGTAGCCTGCTTCCGTTCTTGCTAACTTCTGGATGACCTGTCTTATTCCTAATAGAACTTGGTCCATTAGAAGCAAGCAAACCATTATGGCCATTTGTAGTTTGTTCACCGGGACTACTTGGGCTGCCCAAGCTTTCCGTGACCAGAGATGATATGTCACTTGGAATAGAGATCCCGGGAAGGGGTGGTAGTTTGCTGTTCTTGGCTGCCCCACCAGGTAATCTCTCAGCCATCCCCTTCAACTATAACACAGAAGAAATTTTGACAAACCTTAGGCAATAGTTGTAATAACAGTTCACGGGCATCCTCCAAATGCTAACATCACTAATATTGAATCAATATAAACTTAGAAGTGCATAAAAGAGACATTTGCATGTTTAAGGAGTAAGTACACTTACTTGTGCAGTGAGCGATTTGATTACTTCCTTTGCCGCCTTGCACTTTGCAGTCTCCTCCCCGGCAATGGAAATAGCTTCCTTTAATTGTTTTTTAGCTCTCTCCAACTCCACTTCAAGGAGTTGAGACTTCCTGGTAATACTCTCCAACTGCAAATAAAGACCTAATTATATAGGCAAGAAATCCTCTCTTTCTGATATACTGAGATTTTAAAGGAGGTTGAAATCTTGGAACTCGAAAAGATAAAATATGTTGTCTAAGTTACTTAGAACCGCGGCATATTAGTATCAAGAATATACTAAATCTATTATCAAAATATATGATGCAGTTTAATGAATAGTTTGCACCTTCTCATTTTTACAGAACAAAGAGGTACATATTCTACTGCAACAAGGTCACAGGGGGAGGGGTAAAGAAGAACGTGAAGCTTCTGGCTATCTGTTAGCAAATCGAAATTTCAGTGTTACCAAATACACTGCTGTTGTCTTATGGAGCAGGAGATAAGATATGATGACAGATACATTCCATTTAAGTTCTCGACTGCTGATATAGAGTGTATATCATCAGTATTGATCAAATGGACCCAATGAAAATGGAGCCAATGCAGCAAAATGACTAAATGAGTACCTGGGACCTCAAATTTATAACCTCTTGGTTTAGTGCCTCATTTGTTGGTTTGACATCATTGGCAACAACTCTTGGAGATGTTAGACCCCCCAAAGTAGGAGTAGGTGTTGTGGATCGTGGGGGACTTGCTCTTCTTGAAATAGGTGATGTTGCCCTAGACACAATTCTAGATCCAGGAACAGATGCTGAGAAAAATTTCTTTGACGACCCAAAAACAGGATTGAATGATCTTGAAATATTGAGCCCACTCCAGTGTGAACTACCATTTGGAACAGGGGAGACACGGGTGCTATTAAATTCAAACTTTTTATTTTTCTTTGAATATCTACTATCCACATGCTTGAAGGATTCCATTGAAGACAATCTTGAGAGTTGGGCATTTGATCTTGTTTCCAGCTCGTCCTCAACTGTATCATTGAATCCCTGTACTGTAGCACCCCGCTTTGCTGAAGAATGCATGTCTGCCTCTAGCCCTTTCGTCAACTTGTTGTAGCAGCTATCACAGACGCGGTAAGGTTTGTTTGGATTTGGAGCCAATGAAGCCTTCATAGATTTTTTACTGCTGCAGGAATGACAAAATACAAGAGCACAGTTGTAGCAATTATGGCGTTTTCTCCTCAAGTTAAATGGCTGACGGCAACCTGAGCACATTGATTGGTCCACTCCAGAAACCCATTTGTGAATGCATATGGCTGCAGTAAAGTTAATTCCACAAACGACACTTCTGACTTGTTTATCTTTCAGTGCTTCAACCAATGTAGGAGTATTCCGATCGTCAGTGTCACCATGTCCTAACCGACCATTGGCGCCTTTGCCCCATGTGTACACCTCGGTCCTAGAGGTCAACACTGCCACATGATAAGCACCACAGGATATCTCCTCCACAAAGTTTTTGTGAAGCTTTCCTTCAACACGTACAGGAAGCATACCATCTGCTTGTGGATTACCAAGTTGACCATAGACAGCACTTCCCATTGTATACACATGACCAGAAGTCGTAAGAGCCACAGTCAAGCAATGTCCACAAGCAACCTGACAAAAATTGGGCTCCACCAAAGCAGCCACACATGTTGGTACGAGTTTCGGTTCCTTGTCACCATGTCCTAAGCGACCTTTATCACCATCACCCCATGTAAATATCTTACCAGATGAACAATTGCTAGAACTTGAATTACCAACCATGACTTCAACAACTGCAGCAGTGTGCCAAACACCACAAGCCGTTCGTACTGTGCGGAGCCCTTTGAGGGATTCAACTTCCCTGGGTACTGTTGTACTTTCACGATCTCCATGGCCTAGAACACCAAAAGATCCATCTCCAAATGTGAAAAGCTGACCAGCAGAAGTTACCAGGGCTGTATGCCAGGGTCCACATGAAATTGATGAAACATGTATACCCTCTAATGGTCCGTTTACCCGTTTTGGTACCCAGTGACTGACAGCATTTCCATGACCCAAAAGCCCAAACTTAAAAGCACCATCTCCCCATGTGTAAAGGTCTCCAGATAGTGTGACAGCACAAGTGTGGTATTCACCACATGCCACCAGCTCAATGTTCATATGAGAGAGAGCATCAATGAGTTTTGGTTGTGAGACATCACAATCTACACCATGACCAAGCCGCCCCCCTGATTCCTCACCCCAAGAGTATATCTCTCCTTGTTTGGTGACAAGTGCAGCATGCCTTCCTCCACAAGATATGTTTTGTACATCAAGTCGCACGGCGAAATCTAATGGTTTTGGTGCAAGGCAATCCATCTTTGTACCTGAGGAGCTTCCAACTCTAGAACCACCTCCACCAAGAATTCCTTCCCCGGTTCCTTCTCCCCATATGAAAACATCTCCTAAAGCATCACCATCATCATGACCAGACCCATGACTTGAAGAACTAACAGCGCTTGAATAACTGACCCGGAAAGCATCCATTGGGATGCCTCTGGGGTGCCCATTTGTGTTATCTGAGTGTCCAGAAGACATAGAATGGACTGATCCAGCATTAGAATCTGATGGGAAGAAGCCCTTGGGAGGAGCTGCGTACAACATAACATCAGAAAAGGCCTTATCCAAGCCATTCTTTGGCGGGCTCCCATATGGAGTTCGAAGCCGGTAATTTTCACTGCCATCCTGGTTAAAATAATTATGAGTGATCATTGCCTAAATAATGGTAATATCACAAGAAACACCAGAAATAGAACTAATATGACACGAAAAGATCATTATGAGTAAATATACATGTTAGTCATTTGGTGTGTGCAACATATATCATCCACAAAACATTATTCCTATTGTATCTCATCACTCAAATATTCCTGGAATCTATTACTTTCTAGCTCAAGGCTTCCTGCTCTTATTTGACCAATAGATGAAGGCGAGTTGCTTTATATCATTTGGTGCGGTATGATGATTATGCTTATGTGTCATCCAACCAAGTTATCAATCAGGCGTTATGAAATAAAGAATTTGTAGCATCAGAACCGAAAAGTTTACATTTACAAGAAATTCAGTGTTCCTTGTCAAATGATTTCATGTGACTATAATTCTTACATACAAGAAATGCTATAACCTTGAAGCCAGACAAACGACTAAGCCAATAAACAGGAATGTGATAACAGAATAGGGTTTACATACTGAGAGACTGCCAAGCACGACTAAGGGGTGAGGCTCAGTGCCTCAGTAGTTATTTGGAATAGTCTTGTGAGACAGTAGATAAGAAATAGTAATACCTTGTGAACACTATCATTGCTGCTGAAAGGAGAACTTAATGGAGAACTTCGGCGTGTGTAGGTCCTTGGACTAGTTGCACCAGAGGAAAGGATATCACTTCGTGAGTCAGTTCTCCATTTCCTTTGATGACTACGGGAGATTAATGTTTTCAACCCAGCAAACCATACCTCAGCTTCATCCTTATCTTTACATATCTGATTTATTGAATAAAATAAAAATGTTCATCATGTGGACATGAAACTTTACTAAAAACTAAAAATGAAAGAAAGGAGGGAGAGGAAAGAAAGCAAGAACAGTGACGCCAAAGTTACCAAGACAACCAACAAATATGAAACATGAAAACTTAACTGGAAAACTTACAATGTCCAATGACCTATCATGTGAAATTAGAGAAAAAGACTGGCATTCCTTCTCAGGTCGTGGATACCTCTGAAAAATTGCCTGAATTATCCAGAAAAGGGGAACAAACAAAGAAGGATTGGTTAGTAAAGCATACACCATGCTTTCAGTATAATGCAAAATTGGAGCAACTTCTGATTAGATCTCCTTATTTCATTTTCATGACAAACAGAAGGCAATCCCACCTTGTCACTAGATGCACGTTTATGGCAAGTAGTAACTCAGTATGACAGTCAGAATTAGTGGAGTAACAGTTACACTGCTACAGAATTTGGCGTCCTTTGTTGGCTTACAATTCAATCAAATTTTAATGTGATCCTTGTTTTATCTGCATTGCACCAGCCATTTATTCAAGAAAATATGCATTCATATGAGCCTTGAGCCAGCAAGAAAATTTAACAGCAAGCCAAGGGAATATTTAACAATGATGCTCATTGAAACGGTTTATCATAATAGGAAGGAAGATATAGACAGGATTATCTTCTAAAATGTGCGAGACTTAGCATCATAGGAATGTAACTTACAGTGCGTTGTCCAGGAATTATCCTGGATACATGGATCAACTTCAAATGTTTCTCCTCTTTCCCTGAGAACCATATCAATACAGATTCGTCCTGATGGGTCCAAGCAGCACCAAATAAGAAGGAAGACTAGGCAGGGAAAGAAGTTGTATTAGGGTGTGAAATAAAGCTCACATTGGATAACCTAAAGGGACAAAACTTTGGCTTTCCTCGGCGTCCATACTTCAACAAATAGGCTCCTTTCTTGAGAGCAGTGATAGCCTGCAGAGAAACAGACGGCAAAAAGATAGTGTCAAGCATCAATAGTACCTCAATATTTTATGGAAAATAAACAAGTCATCAGGATTATGCAACTTCCAGATGATGCATGGAAAAAACATAACATCTGGCACAGAATAATCAACCAGAGTGTCTGATAGTGTGAAACTCATTAACAGAACTCTATGGGGCACAAGAACTTTTAGATGCTTTGTGGAGGTAAACTGCAGGTTATATACTCTGAAAACTTAACAGAACCTTCTTAATGAAATGACACGCAGCTATCCTGCATTGTTCGAGGAAAAAAAACCATAAAAGAACAAATACTGAACATATACAAATGCAAATGGCATCAGGCTGCAAATTCTTCAAATGATGACAATATACACATAAATCAAAATGTTTCCAGTCGTATTAAAAGGAGGTAAATATCTGAACGATGTGTGGGACTTTCTTTCATATTTCTAGTTTGCCAGCAATCAAAATAATGAGCTCTCCCTAAAAATAAAGAATAGTAACCTATCATGCAAAATGTTTGTGTTGCCTTTGTACTTGTGCCCTAATGATGAACACAATAGCATCATTGAGCTTGTTTGATTGGATATGTAGATATTGGTGATCGTGACAACTTGAGTTAAGCACTGGCCTTTCCTGTATCAATTTTGTTCTGACTACTTTGTATTACTAGTATCTTGTCAGTTGCACTTGGACGGGAGCTGACAATGCATCTCACTTAAACTTCATAACTTAACCAGCATTTTGATTGGCACCTTCACTAGTCATTATATGATCGACAAATGTGGTCCCTTAATGACCAGAAACGGGTAAGATGATCATCCAGATCCAGCGTACAAAGAATGGAATACCAGAAACTTCTGTTAACATAATCAGGTAATGCATACTCGTACTTCAGTGAGTGTTACTTGTACACGACATTTTGTCTCTTCTACGTAACAAGTTTAACCAGAAATGGAATATGGAGACGGCACAAAGAAATTATGTCAATCTGCACATGAGTCCAAACCTCATACACTGCAAGATCCTCCTTAAAGCCAAAAAGAGGACTACAGCAATCGAGTAGTAAGTTTAAACTGTCCATTTTAATTTCATATGGTCAGACATCTCTCATTCAAAATGTACAGGAGTTGAGATCCACAAAGGCACCCAGCACAACATCCATCTGGTGGATCAAAATTCTGTCACGGCCACTCAGGGGGCTGACACCCGACAGTAAATGAGGTAGCATTTTTTTGCCGAGGGGTACGCAGCACTCTGGAAAACGTTAGCGTCTAGTACTTGTCAAAAACTATACTATACTGGCTGTCGATGACCTCCCAAAGTAAATCTGCAGCGATCTGTTCACCGAAATCGCAAAGTGCAATAATAATCCCAACTTCCAAGCTGAGCTCGTAAGCTAAGCGCCAGAAGATAGATGTAGTCACGGAATGGTAGCAGAGCAAACCGAAATCTGCAATCCGAGGAGCTCAACCACGGACAGCACAGAAACCCGGGTTATTGAAGAGACAAAAACAGCACACGACAGCCGGCATTCGACGTCGTGGGTCAAATCTCAGGAGCAGCAGAACCCAACGCGAAGGAAATTCCTCGGCACGCACGCACGCACGCACGCGGAGAGCCGGAGACCCAAGCAGAGGAAAGGAAATTGTACCCGACGCGACGCCCCCCGGTAAATGAAATCTGGAAGGAAATCAATCTGACCCGGGGCATGTCATGTATGTAATCGGCGTAAAGGGGGGGGGGGGGAGCAAGGGGTGGGTTGTGGAAGCACGCACCTGCTCGATGTCTCGCTCGACGGGCCCCGCCCGGATGCCGCCGAGATCCGACGAGGCGTCCGACATCGCGGCCTCGGCGTCAGCCCCGCCGCCCCATCACCCACGGTCGCGCGGCGGACGGACCTAAAAGGGGTCGCTCCGAGCCCTGGGGGTGCCGCGGCAATGGGGGGAGGGCTGGGTGCCTCGCGGCGAGGAGTCGAGGCAGCTCGGGGAGCGCGGCGGCCTCGCGAGGGAACGGGCGCTGGGCGCGCGTGGCTGCTCTGCTCCCTAGGGGGGGTCGAACCGGAGCGCAGCGGCGGCGGCGGCGGAGGAGGAGGAGGAGGAGGGGTTTGGCAGCGCGAGGAGGGGGAAAGGAGAGATCGCGACGCGGGGGTGGAGTCAGGTCAGGAGAGAGAGGAACCAGAACCAGAGGGTGAGAGGGAGAAGAGAGAGAGGAATGATGCTTTTTCACCTTTTCTGTGCCGAAAATAATTTTTGCGCGAGGGGAGGGGAGGGGAGGGGTCTCTTCGCTTCTCTCTGGGTTCTGGTTGGGGCTGGCTGATGAATGATGATCATGATGATTCATTGGTTGGAGATGGACAGGACGGCGCCCTACCGTCACGGCGATTTGACGGCGGCTCAGACATTTCTTTCTACTGCTACTGGCTGCTGCTAGTACGACAGCAGAATGACTCGCCTTGCAATTCGCATTGAAGATAGCTTTGCGAGCTAACTAATCCGCTCCATGCTGTTTCTGGATATTCCTGCCTAATTCTATGGACAAGAGCACGCGCCTGTAGACGTGACGCTGTCTGCACACGAGAATCCTTCCGTTCCCATGAACTTGTCGTTTTGTAGTTCATTTGAACTACAAAGCGACAAGTTCATAAGTACGGAAGGAGTACTAATGTAACGTGGATGAGGACGTAAAGGCAGCTATCTCTATCCAGCCAGGTCCCCTGTTTGCAACTTGTTGAGCTGGGAGGGAAAGGGCGGCCGGCGGCCACAGCCAGCAGGCTTGTGGGGCGGCGGCCTCGCCTCGCCTCCCCTCCCTTCGGCCAGGGTTGATCAGCTTCTACTCTAACCAATCAACCAACTAACCAGGCGGAATGGGAAATAATTGGACCAAGACGGAGGAGGAGGAGGATTAGGCACACACAACTGCTGCGTGCTGCGGCAAAAGTGGCCACCGAGAACACACGATGCGATTGGAGTGGAGGCCGTGCACTGTTGCCTCGCCTTTTTTCCTGTCCTCCTTGGTCCTTGCTTTATTAATCGCTGTCAGCTCATCTGCTCTGCTCTGCATCGCCAAGGGCAACCGATCCGATGCCAACTGGCGCAGCCAATCCAGAGTGAGGAGTCGTAGCGACAACCTGGCCCGGGTTTGTTGTGGATTCGGTGCTGCTCCGTGCGTACGTTCTTCATTTATCACCTCGGCGATAAGCCAATAAAACTCCTACCACGCACGCCCTAATATCTCCCTCGGTTCCCAGAGCCGAATTATCCTCGGGAAAGCCAACTTGCCGCCCCGGCATCATAACATGGCGTGTTCGCCGTCACACGCAGGAGAAGGAAACACCGATGCCTCATCGATCGGGCACGGCGATTAATGATGTTGCATCCTAAAACTACGTGGGTGCCAAACAAGACTGGCGCCACGGGAAGCCATGCTCGGCCAGATAAAAAATCACTCGTTACTCAATACACTACTTTATATATTATTTTCCTTCTCTTTTCACAACATTTACTCTAAATTTACACTATCCAACAATCTTCTCAGCAACACTAGTGTGGACGGTTTAACCGTCTCCTGTCTATTCATCAGGCATCTGAAATCCGAAAAAAATTCAGACACCGAGTAATTACCAACTAATTATATTCATTAACCATTAAATTTCTAATTAACTCTTGTTTTATAGATTAATCAATTACTCCCTCAAGCGACAAACTTTTGAGGACGGAAGAAGTACATTTTTATTATTATTTTATAATTAACATAATTCTATAAATCACAGATTAACAATTAACAAATGAAAAATTTAGCTCTCAGATTCGACGACGGCGCTGCCGCCACGTCGCCGTGCTCCTGCGCCTCTGCCTCCGCCGCGCCGCTCCGTCGGGCCGTGCCACTCTATCGGGCGCCGTCGAGGTGCCGCACCGCCGCCTAGGCTCGGCTCCGCAACCGCCGCCATGGATTGGGAGCACGAGTCTGAGGGAGAAGAAGTAGGAATTAGGGTTGACCGGTTGCGGAACATAATATAATAGAGCCCGCACGAATCTTAGAGCGGATCTAATGAAGTAACTTCAAACTGTTTTTTAATGCTTTTCCATCCGCGTTCGCTTATGCGTTTTGGTCTGCTGGTAAGACCCCAGGTTGTGTCCTGGGAGTTCCAAGTTCAACTCCTGGTAGCGCCGTTATTTTTTATAAATTTCGTGATGACTTGAAGGAAGGCTGGACTCGATCTATCGATCCAGCCCGCGCCACAGCGCCTGGCGGAGCCGCGCGACTTTTCGCATAAGAAATCATCTGCTTTGAGATTGGTGGCTTGACAGGTGTCGCAAATCAATGTGGGGGTGCGAAGTAGCAGCGTTGCATCCGGGATCCAGAGAAGAGAGAATTCGTTTCCAGAGACCAAGGTAATATTCCCCGAAACCCAGTAAACCCTAGGCTCCGGCGATGGCCCCCAAGCGCTCTGCTCCGCCGCCGCCGCCGCCGCCTGTTGAATCTTCTGAGGAGACTGTCTCAGGCTCGAGCTCTGACGAGTCGGAGGAGGAGATCGCCCACTCGCCCCCCGCCGCTGCTCGCAGCGACACTGCTCCGCCGCCCCAGAATATCCGGCAAACCGAGGCCTCAGACGAAGAGGACGAAGAGGAAGAGGAGGATGAAGAGGAGGAGGAGGAGGATGAGGAAGACAAGGCCAACCACACGGCCCCTCCCTCCGCCACCGAAAACCTGCCTCCGCCGCCGCCAAATCGCGCGGATTCCGAATCCGACGAGGAAGAACAGGAGGAGACGGACGACGAGGCGCCGCAGCCGGAGTCTGCTCCGAAGCAGCAGGACAAGGCGAAGGTCTCGAAGCCGCTTCCGTCGAGCGAGGACAAGAAACCAGCCGCGCCCTTCCAGCGGTCCTGGTCGAAGGACGACGAGGTCCGCATCCTTGAGGCCCTCGTCGCGCACCGCCGGGAGCACGGCACGCTGCCGAAGGCCGAAGATCTTGAAGCTACCCTATCCGGCAACCTCGACAACAGTGCCTGCGGCCGCAACGAGCTCGCCCGGAAGGTCACGACGCTTAAGGCCCTGTACACCAGAACTTCCAAGAGGGGTGACCCACCTAGTAAGGATATCGATCGCCGGATATTTGATCTCGCCAAGGCAGTCTGGGGCGAAGTTGGCAGTTCAGCCAACGGGACGGCGGCGAATGGCACCGTCCCGAGCGATTTTGATTTCGGTGAGATGTGCAAGATGTACCCGTACCTTGCGGAGGAGATGAAGGCATTGGAGAGGACGCAGCCGGGCCTGTTCAAGAGGGAGTTCGGCTTGATTGACAACGAGAAGGCTCGTGCACTAGATCAGAAGATCAAGAAGCAGAGGGTGTTGCAGATGAAGCTGGAGCTGCGTCGCTATGACGTGACCAAGGAGGTAACCAAGACTCTCATGAACCTAATCGAGTGATGAGGATGGAATTGGGCTGAGCAAGTACTGTAGTTAAACCCGCAAACCATTGCATCTGTATGGTTTTGTATGATCTATGGTGATGTTCGTTTCAGCTCGTGTTGTGTTAGGAAATGCCTGTGGTATGTTTCATGCTCTTCAAACAAAAGTCTCATGGTATTTTATGATAACATAAAATTAGTATTAGCATACTAACCAGTTGGAACCACAATCATGGTATTTGTTCCATGATACAACACCAAGTCAGCAAGTCACCGTTCAAAATCAAAAGGTTCGTGTTCACATTTGCTGGTCCGTGTTCAAAATCAAAAGGTTCGTTTTCACATCACACTGATGATGGACTGCTGAAAACAGTCATTCCAGCGCAATGTATCTTTTCTTTGGGCCTCCAGATTCCGAGTCTTGGGGGGTACTGTCGAAACAAATCTGGGCCATCGTTTAATAGTAATGCGTTGGCTGGTTGCAGCCCATCCCGTCGTTTGCATTGGGCTCGCATACTGCGCGCGGCCCAGCATCAAATTACCCCATGCCCTCGGAATTGGGCACTCGTCCATCTCGTGATGTCCTTCGCATCGTCGTCCCCTGCACTAGCACACACAGACCGCACCGCCCCCATGGATGGGCTTCTGATCCGATGACGCGCGCGTTTGCATCACCAAGAGCAGACACACCGAATGTTCCGATCCAACGGCCACGCGGAAGGAGTGAGGACGAGGAGAGGGTTAGTTGTGGCGAACGACGCCTGACCGCCGCGGCCCTCCTCCGCTCACCTCACGGTCAATCGGCCATGCATATCGGAGTTTGATTCTGGTCAAAACATACTGTACTTTTGAACGCAGATGCGGATGCCTTCTTTCAGTTGAGTTGGACGAAAGTTTCGCAAGCCATGTGATGTGAGAAATCTCCTCGGAATCTGGTCTGGCTCCGTCGAGAGCAGCTGTTCATCAGCATCGGGAGAGGAAATCACTAGCAGCAGCAGTATCGTTTTCGTGGGCAGATAAGATCGATCGTTTTCTGAAAGATCGCATCGCCTTGGTCTCCTCGTTCACCCGATCGAATCCCGCGTCGGTCTTTGGATGGTCACGTCGCAGCAGATCTTTGCCAGTTTTTTACGTACTACTGTATGTGCAGGTGCGGTTGGGTGCGTGTGCCAGTCGTATCTTCCATGTGCGTAAGCGGATACGAGTAACTCCTAATCGCGCGCCCCATTTGAAACCTAAGGGCCATTACAGTGATCACGACATTTGGACGTAAACAGCTACGTACTATTAAATTCATTTTAGGGAGAACGTCCGGGATTGCGATTGTCAGCACTGAGTGACTGAGGATCGGTTCGGATCAGTGAAATGGATCCTTTTGCTTTGCCTTGTTGGGTGAAGTGGAGATCGTGTGTTGGGCGGAGCAGGCCAGGCCGCGCACTTTCCGATCGATCGGGTTGGCGAGCGGTGACGTCAGCGGATCTCGCCCGGGGATCTTGGTGGGCCCCGCCCAGGAGGGTGACGGCGACCGGACGTGAGCCCCCTTTGCTTGCAAGACCGGCCCAACACCACATCAACAGTTGTGCTCCTCCCTTTGCGTGCACCGAGCCAGCGGCGGGCGCGGTAGTTCAAGGAAGGATTGACCGAACCGAGGTAGCGCCGTGCGTCCGATCTGCACCTGCTGCTAATCGTAGTCGTAGACAGCCCAGCGCAGCACACGGGAGGGAGCACGACCTCCAAAAGGAAGAAAGCAAGCAACCCCCTCTCCCTCTCTCTTCTCTCTGTCCGTCTCGTCCCTCTTGCTTGCCATCCACACCACACCAAAGCCAAGACCAAAGCTCATCGCAGCGCAGGCAGAAAGAAACCACAGGGAAAAAAGGGAGAAGAAGCAGAAGAAATCATGGAGCCGATTTGCTGTGGAGATTCGGCCGCGTGATCTGGTCGGATCTTGCTTTCCTGGGAGGCAGGCCATGGTGGTGCCTGGCGTGCCATCGTCTTGCCCTATATCCTCCTCCTCCTCCTACCCCTCCTCCCCCGAGATGCCGCATTGTTAAACCGCTCCGCTCCGCCCGTCCCTTCCGGCGCCGCGCGCCACGGAAGAAACAAATCCAGCCATCTTCTTGTCTTCATCCTTCCTTCTCGTTTATTGTTCTTCTTCCGCAATGACGGTGGTGGGTGCCGACTCCCGGCGGTTCCACGTTCTTGCGGTGGATGACAGCGTCATCGACAGGAAGCTCATCGAGATGCTGCTCAAAAACTCGTCCTACCAAGGTGTGCGTGTGTCTCTCTCTCTCATGAGATGCTTTTTCTCCTCAAATGTTCTTCTTCTGAATTACTACTCCTACCTGTTCGATCAGTGACTACTGTCGACTCTGGGAGTAAGGCCTTGGAGCTGCTGGGATTGAGAGACGAGGTGGACGACGACTCATCATCATCGCCTCCCTCTTCCTCCTCCTCCTCCTCCTCCTCCCCTGACCATCAGGTACTACTATCAAGTACTAGTAGGAGTAATCTGTTTCTCCTGTTTCTGGGCGGTCGGCACCCATCATGTGATTCCCGTTGCAGGAGATCGGCGTGAATCTGATCATCACTGACTACTGCATGCCCGGCATGACAGGATACGACCTGCTCAAGAGGGTCAAGGTCAGATCTCCAAATCCCCTTCCCTCGCTCTGTTTTGGCACCCCTTCATAAATACTACTACTAGCCGTGGTCCACGGTGGAGTAAAACTGCTTGTTGAATCTGGGCTGGGGATTTGATTTCAGGGGTCGTCCTCATTGAAGGACATTCCAGTGGTGATCATGTCTTCAGAGAACGTGCCTGCTAGGATCAACAGGTGAGCCGGAACTCCAATCCGTTGCGCCTAGCTAACAATTCAGTATTTCATCTGCTTTTTACAGTAGTTGCGTAAATAAATTCGGTAGTATCCATGTGCTGCAGTGCAGCGGTAGTACTACTACCAGATGAAAATGAATGCTACTTAGGTTTTTACTGTTTGGGTCGCTGGCTGGTTCTGAACTTAAACAGTGTAGGACATCGTACGTACGTAGATGTCAGGGAGAAAGGACGAAGGGTGGGGGAAATCCGGGGAACACAAGGAATATTATGCCATCATACCCGATCACTAGTTCTGCGCAAAAGAATGTTTCCATTGAATGAATGCTTTTGCCCTTCGGGATTAGTAGTACAGTATTTATTACTAATGGTTTCGCAAAAAAGCTTCTTCAGACGTTGGGATTGATTTCTTAAGTACCAAAAGATTTGCCACTTTTTCTCTGAATTTTGTGCCTTCATATAGTAAAAGGCTGGTTAGTTTTACTTTGTTAGTAGGCCTAAAGCTTGCAAACAGACAAAATTTATGTTAATCTAGTTGCTGCCTAGCCTAGCTAAAAATTTCCAATAAAGCGCCAATGAAATTAACCTGGTAGGAGTAGAATCCAAACGTACAAGATTTTATCCTTTAGATGAGAACAAAACAAGGGTATAGAAATGTGATCTGATGATGGGGCCACGGAAGAAAAAGTCCGGGATTTCCCCGGAAGCGTGGCAATGAATGCGTCGTGTTTTCATGCGATCTAGATCGCATATCTCGGTGACAGGGATGTAAAGCGTAGGAAAGGTTCCTCTCGGTGCTGCCTCCTCGTGGTGGTGGTGGGCCAAGATCTCGCGAAATCTTTCCGGCACGTCGCCAAGATTTGTTGCAAATTTGTTTCCTCTTTTTTATTTTCTGTGGTCACTTTCTAGCGATCTTTTGGTCAAAAAAAAAAAAATTGGGGTGGGCATTAAAGAAATCATGCGTTGGTTGCGGTTGAGTCAAAAGGCCCTGGAATTGAAAGACCAGGGGTCGTTTGGTTTGTTCTTGCATATCTGAACCTTACCAAAACTAGGTGTTGCCAAATATGCTGGTTATTAGTAAAACATTATTTGGTTCGTAGCGTTACCAAAATTTGTCCGGCACCTCAAATTTTGGAATAATAAAGAACCAAATGCACCCCGGATATTTTCCTTGTGAAGGCAAAGACCTCTGACATGTGCAGATGTGCTTTGAGTGACGTGATCACTCGGCGAAGAAACCTATGGGGAGGTGTGGGTGTGGCCGGAGGCCTGGTGCCCTGCTGGGGTAGAAAAGAGCAGGATCCCTTCCACGCAATCTTGTGTTTCCCGATCTGAATTGGACTGCTCAAAATTTCAGGTGCTTGGAAGACGGTGCCGAGGAGTTCTTTCTGAAACCCGTCAAGCTCGCTGACATGAAGAAGCTCAAGTCTCATCTGCTGAAAAGGAAGCAGCCACAATCTCAGCCGCAGCCACAGATACAGATACAGGCAGGGGCTGAACGAGTTGAACAACCTGCTGCGCGCAAGCAGGAGGAAGCAACGACAGAAGTAGTAACTGCAGATGACGGAACCGTCAGCGACTGCAACAACAGAGGTGTTAACAAGAGGAAGGCGGCGGCACTGGAGCAAGAGGCGCTGTCCTCGTCGCCGGAGACGACAAAGCCGAGACTGTCCAATAGCAGCCTGGCTGTGGGGACCTGATACTGAGTTAATTAAATGGGAGCATTTCCCCTTCTTTCTTTTCCGGGGTTTCTTTCTTTTGCGGGGTTCTTTTGGAGGTTAATCATGGAGTGAATCGTCCACTCATGGGGGTTTAGCTCTAAGTGAGAACAGATGCATACAGTACTTTACTTATAACTGCTTTGGTCCGCAAATTTTGTTGTGCTCAAGGACACAAACCTCTGTGTTGGTTAGAAAGACAGTGGGGAAAGGAAGATGTAGATAAGAGGCAGCAGCATCGCCCTTGGATGCTTTTGTTTAGGTTAATTTTAATTCTACTACGGATTACTATCATGCTACTAACTACCAGTTCCAACCTGTTATGGTTGTTGGACCGAATCGGTCGGTCTTGGCCACTGATGGATTGTTGGATGTTATTTTGGTTCATTTCTTTGCAATAAACATGCGCTCTCATCATCAAGTCTTTCGTCCTTGATTGTGGTGGCAAATAATCCATGAACTTGATTAGTGGGCCAAGCTGATCTGTTACATGTACACTCGTCTGAATTCAACGTTTCAGCGAGAAACAGATCTGCGTTCAAACGACGCGAAATGGGATTGCTGGAATTTGACCTGAAAAAATCCAACACAATCAGACCGTAACAGTACCAAATACTAACACGACTGTACAGTAAAGGACATCAGGAGTACTAAAGTTAGCACTGACCGGCCTGTCCGGTAATAAGGAGGATTATATTATCAATCATAAATTAAATAATGCGCATATATAAAGAACACACGATTATATAGCAGTACTGTTTCGTACGTGTGCCATACTGTCATCACATGAATACATTATTACGCAGCATTGAAGCAACTACTGGACGACGACTGGTGGTTGGTTGGTTGTTAATTGGGCAGGATCATCCCGGATCCAATAAGCTAGTATTATCCGGAGATCTCTCTCGTCACTCTCGCACCGGCTCAATTATTTTCTTTTAAGAAAAAAATATTGAATTGAAGTTGAAGCCCATGCATATTGTATGCATGCGTTGCATTTTCTTTCTTGGAATCTGCTGCACCGTCAAGTTGTGCAAGCAAACTGCTGGGCATGCATGTGGTCCGCCCGAATGCTTGTGCTGACAGCCTTGCGCCCTTACCTTGCCGCTCTGGAGTGAGAGATTTCATGGGGGGGGGGGACAGGAGCACAGGCAGGCAACTGCTTCCAAGATTTGGCTTGTCGTTTCGCGCTTTTCCTGCCTACTGCTACTACCTCTTTTAATTTGGGTCGGCGTTACAGTAAACATATCTTTGTTAATTGCGCGTACTAATTTGTGCAATCCATAGAAGGGACTGCATAATTTACAGGATTTTCTTTGAAATTTACCGTGTAGTACTACAATAGTTGGTACTAGTAGAAATCAAGGAAGCCAATATTACAGCCAAATTTCAAAAGACGGTCTGTTCGGACATTGTGTTTGGACGGTTCATGTTTGACGACTGGTATGAATTCAGCTTGAGCGACACAGGCCCAAATCAACAACCGAGTGGGCGGATTGTCGTAGGCCCGTACTACCTCATGCGACGTGACAAAACAGGCCCCTGAATCAGATGGAATTATGGGCTGAAATTCGCTGCCCCAGGCCCAGATCCGTTCCTGCGATGGTGACATCAGCTTCGTCTTCATCGAAAACACTTGTCTAAAATCTCCAAGCAGTGGGACTGATGATATTCGTCATCCACTCCAGTGCAATCCCGGGATTCACTCCTCCTCTTCTTCATCCTCCTCGTCGATCGCTTCTCGACGTGCCTTCCTCGTCGATCGCTCCTCGTCTATCCACTCCTTGAGGTAAAAAATCTCACATCCTCTCGGCTTAAGAGTTCCGCCACCGCCACGCAAACTCCGACGATCCCAGGCAACACCGCAGCGGACAGAACCTCCTCGTCCAGCTTCGTCGGAAGGTGAGAGGCTGAGAACTGGGCTCTCCTCCCCGATCGTCGAACCCTTCTCCCTCCTTCTGTAGTTGACATTTAGGCTGGATGTAGCGGCGATGGGTCTATCCCTGCGCGGGGCGGAAGGGCGGGGACGGGGACAGGGATGGGATGCCGGGAAGCTGTGTCTGGCGATCGCGGGGCTGGAGATCTCGGTTGGCGTTACGTAGGGCGGCTGGCCCTATTGGTCGGTCCGCTACGTGATAGAAGTAAATCAGCGTCTGAAATTTGTACAGAATTTGAGTACCCCAAGCCTATACCCAGGAAACCGGACTGCAGTATCCTAGCCGAGACAGACATTCTCAAGCCACTCATGTCCAACTTCACCGTTCTTATCAGGTCACGACTTTTTTGTTTTTGCAGGTGGACATGTGTCTGTGACGTTTCATTTTGAGAACAGACGACCTTCGTGTGACCGTAATGTCAATAGCTTCTGCCAGTGCAATGTTTCCTCCGTCAAACCTTTCACATAAAGTTTGGGAGGACCCTTCATTCTTCAAGTGGAGGAAGAGGGAAGCGCATGTGCCACTGCGCTCCCAGGATACACCCGAAGGTAGGCTGTGAAAGTCAATCATAGTCCGGATAGTGTTTACAATAATTTGAACTATTTGATTGATCTGCTCTTTTCTTTCTATCGATAGGAGCCCTGAAGTATTGGCATGAACGGGGGAATGTGAACTATCTTAATTCCGAATCTGCTGTCTGGAATGATGATGCGGTTCATGGCGCTCTAGAAAGTGCTGCTCTTTGGTCCAAGGGTTTACCATATGCTCAATCTTTAAGTGGATTCTGGAAGTTCCTTTTGGCTCCCTCCCCAGAAAGTGTTCCAGAGAAATTCTATGATGCTCATTTTGACGATTCTAATTGGAAGGCTTTGCCAGGCATGGTGCTACAACTTTGCTTACCCTTTTCAACATGTTTTTAAGTTGGGACAGTGCTCGCTTCTCCCTATCAAGTTTGCGTTCATTTCAACATTGTTGGTTTTCTCTGCTATTTTACTTCCCTTAATGATTATTAAGATTTAGACTATAATAAAAGCATCATGCTATTTAACATCAATTTAAACCTATTCTCAAAGTAATGTTTAACTTAAACTTGCTTGCAGTTCCCTCGAATTGGCAAATGCATGGGTTTGACCGTCCAATCTACACAAACACCACATATCCTTTTCCAATGAACCCACCATTTGTGCCTTCTGATAACCCCACAGGCTGTTACAGGACAGTGTTTCACATCCCAAAAGAGTGGAAAGGTATGTTATTTACATAATGCCTGGTAATTTAATGCTTTATGCTACTGTATTTTTTATCATCCCTCTTTTCCAAATCAATATCTGACTAGCATAAGCCATAAATAGCCTTTGAATATTTGTGCCAATTATGATGTCAATCACCTGGCTGATTGAATTGAATATTTATTTTGTGCAAACAGCTAAGAAACAATTCAAAGTATCTAACTGGGAAAAAAATCTGACAGGAACAACCTTATCATCAAGTCTTCTGTATAGGGTTTTCGGTTTGATGGTTTGCCAGTTCTTTGTGCAATTCATGAAGAGTTTGTGGCTGGGCTTAGTTGTGGCATAATTAGCTAGTGAACATGATGTTCTCATTTGGTTATGATATATACGTCTTTCCCACTCCCTTTTTTTAGTCATTATGCCTATCTCCTATCATGTTTGTTACACACACGCAGACACAAATTACACTGTTGTCTCTGATATTTATATGGATCAGTACTAACCGTTTTCCGTCGCCAGCATCTACTTCTCTTTCAAACAATTCTGAGTTGCTTTTGAATTATGATAGGACGAAGGATCTTGTTGCACTTTGAAGCTGTTGATTCAGCGTTTTTTGCTTGGGTAAATGGGGTACCAATTGGATACAGGTATGTCAGAGCGAACTACATTGCATTGTTTTTTTTTTTCGGGGGAAAGCTAAATTGTATTGTTGTTCTCCTTTTGTATACTGTCTAAATATCTGATATATACTATCAATTATCAGGTTAAATGCATTAAATTGTTTACTACTAGTTCGCTGTTCTTATATTTAGTTATTTATTACTTCCAGACTCTGTAATTCTTACTATCTTGTATGCCAACTTAATCATCTGGCTTCCAAAGCTAGCATGCGTTCTTAAAAGAACTTCTCTTTTACAGTAAGTTGAGTGCATGTAATTTGAGCAGGATCAGCTGTTTGTCATTTGAGATCCTAAAAATATATTGTTTTTTTCTACACACAGTTATTTTTTATGAAAACATGTTTCATACCAGAAAATCTTTTTATTTGCAAAACATCACAGATTTAATGGAGGTTTGGCTTTATGTGTTAATGCAGCCAGGACAGTAGGCTTCCCGCTGAGTTTGAAGTTACTGATTGCTGCCATCCATGCAATTCAGAGAAGGGAAATGTTCTTGCTGTCCAAGTCATGAGGTGGAGTGATGGTTCATATCTTGAAGATCAGGATCACTGGTGGTTGTCTGGTATTCACCGGGATGTGCTATTACTAGCAAAACCACAGGTTATAATTCGAGAGTTGTATGATATTAAATCGTTTTTGGCTTTTTGCTATTTGTCTCTTGTCATGACTCAGGAGTTCTTAAAAATGAAAATATGCTGCATAACTCATCAATTATCTGCGTGCTTTTGCTGACTAGAAATGCTCACGATTTCAGCATGTCCATAAAGCTAATATAGACATAAATTCTTTGTATGCGCACATTCAGAAGGCACGGAATCTCCAGCTATGATTACCTTTGAGCTATGATACTATTCTAGGCTTACTAGATCCATAACAGGGGAATATAAATATGCACATCACATTTGTTCTTTCACTGAGAAGGAGGGACATGCTTATTTCTTGATGCTAGTGATTCACAAAAACAGAAGGGCGGACCTGGCGCAGTGGTAGTGTGTCTCCACTTGTGCCCCGAGGTCTTGGGTTCGAACCAGCCTCTCTACAAAAGCAGGGTTAAGATTGTATAGAAATGACCCTTCCCCAGATCCCATTATGTGTGAGAGCCTTTGGCACTAGGTACGCCCTTTTTAGTGATTCACAAAAAAAACCAAGTTTGGAGGGACTGAGGGTGGATGAGAGTACTGAGGCTTGACACTTGTAGTTCCACTGGCATCATACTGACAATATGTCATATTGAGCCTTAACTTTTTCACTGAGCCAAAAATTAAATGTTATTCATCAAACTCTTGACATGTACACTGCATTGACACGCTTTGTTCGATTCATCTGTTATTTTTTTTAAAAAAATACTAACACTCTGTGGAATATTTGGTTAGTAAGTGCTAAAATTTCTTTGCAGATTTTTATTACAGATTACTTCTTCAAAACAGTCTTGAATGATAATTTCAGTTCAGCTGATATTGAGGTAACCATTGACTCATCTTTGCAGGAGTATGCATTCGTGATATATAACATAGAGCAAATGCTACTTGAATATAGTAATTTAACTGTGCATACCCTTTCTCACCCTCTTATATTAGTTCTTTCAGATGGAAATGCTAGTATTAGCTTCACACTTCTACTATAGTAATAGCCACTGTTCACAACGATATGATCAATTAATTATTGACCGAAGAGGATCTTAAAATTGATTTCCACTTATGAATATTATATTATCATCTTGACTGATATGGCAAACATTCTGTTTCTATCAGTTCTCCTGCATGCTTTCCTTACTTTAGATTTGCATGTCCCACCTTTTCAATATCAAATAGCAGGAAACACATTTGCTGGGGAACTTCTTTGGTATTGTTGTTTTTGTATGGCAGACTTCAGGCGATGCTGTTGCTGATTTTGCATCACTCAAGGAAACACTTCTGATATTGTTGTGTAGTCCAATTCACTTCTAATGTTATTCAGTATGTCAGGTTGAGGTGGAAATTGATTCACACAAGGAAGACCGGGAGCGTGTCTCAACTTTGTCTATTGAAGCAGCACTCTATGATAATTCTGGACTATCTGATGGTTTCAATGCTGATCATTTATCTGCTATTGTGGTAAATTTGAAGCCGCAGAAAAAATCAGTGAGCCGTTGTTTCGGGTTTCATGGTTATGTTCTTGGTGGCAAAATAGAAAATCCAAAACTTTGGTCTAGCGAGCATGTAAGAGGTCTAACTAGATGGAAATTCAATCGTGAAATACTATTATTGCAATTCAACTACATACCGCTGTCATTTTAACTAATTTTACGTTACTGACAGCCCAACTTATACACTCTTGTTCTTCTCCTTAAAGATGCCAATGGGAAGCTTATTGAGTGTGAATCATGCCAAGTAGGCATTCGTAATGTGGTCTTGGCACACAAGCAGATGCTTGTCAATGGGCGTCCTGTTGTACTAAGAGGTGTAAACAGACATGAGCATCATCCACGTGTTGGAAAGACAAATTTAGAAGCATGCATGATCAAGGTTCTCTTCGTCTATCATATCGAGGGCATTATTAATATACAATGCCCCTGACTCCAAGTTTACTTATTTTTTCACCTGCCATCTTCAGATCTTTACCAGTCTATCCATTGTGACAGGATCTGGTTTTGATGAGACAAAACAACATCAATGCTGTTAGAAATAGCCATTATCCCCAACATCCAAGGTGGTATGAGTTATGTGACATATTTGGTCTTTATGTAATAGATGAAACCAACATCGAGACACATGGTTTTGATGACTCTAGCCACTTCAAGCATCCCACACTGGAACCTATCTGGGCAAATGCTATGCTTGATCGTTTTGTTAGCATGGTTGAGAGAGATAAGAATCATGCATGCATTATTGTTTGGTCCTTGGGGAATGAATCTTCTTACGGACCTAATCATGCAGCCATGTCTGGTAAAACATTATCCCCTTTCAGTTCAGTTTTTTTATTCTTTTACATCTAACTGTAACATTCTTCTAGGGTGGATTCGTGGAAGGGATCCCACAAGGCTCATCCATTATGAAGGAGGTGGTTCCAGAACTTCATCCACAGATATTGTGTGTCCCATGTATATGCGTGTCTGGGACATTGTTAAGATTGCGAATGAGCCATCTGAAGATAGGCCCCTAATTCTTTGCGAGTATGCTAACTGTGCCCTCACACATCAACTATATTTCCTATGTCTATATGCATCATATCAGCTTGGTTAAAGTAAACTTTGTCCTCTTTTCCTTTTCAAGATATTCACATGCTATGGGAAACAGTAACGGAAATATTGATGCATACTGGATGGCCATAGACAACACTTTTGGACTCCAAGGAGGTTTTATATGGGACTGGGTCGATCAGGTTATGACCTGTTTTCTTCCATCCTGCTCTTCGACCTTTCCTTTGTAGTGCCAAAACTCTGTTTCATGTTTATACCTGACGTTAGCATGATTCTAGTGTCCGAGGCTTCCTTATATGTTTTACGTAATGAACCTGGTCATGAATTACGGCAATTTTCTTTATTTAGTTGACATAATTGAAAAATGATTATAGCAGGCTTACTTTGTTTATCTTTTGCTATGAAAAATAAAAAAGCACCATTAGTGAAATCCCTTACGGATCATTGATGTAGTTTCTTTCTCTTAAATCCCACACTTCATTTTTCAACTCTACCCTTTTCCATTTTTTGATTTCAGGGTTTATTAAAGGAGGGCACAGATGGATCCAAATTCTGGGCATATGGTGGTGACTTTGGAGATACTCCAAATGACTTAAATTTTTGCCTTAATGGCATTGTGTGGCCTGATCGAACGATTCACCCGGCTGTTCATGGTAACTGGAAATACTACTCGCTCGCAGAAAAATCGTTTTGCTGCCTTTTATATCAACCTTTTGAAACTTCTATCTTTGTCTTCCAAGCATATGCATTTCAATTTAATTGACCAAATTGATTCTGGTTGCAGAAGTTAAATACCTTTACCAGCCTATCAAAATATCATTAACTGATAACATGCTTAAGGTAACTAAACCTTAGATCGGATTATCATGCCATTTCCTTATATGTTCTTTGCATCTAATAGTTCTATTATTATCACGCAGATTGAAAATGTACAGTATTTCACGACAACAGAAGCTTTGAAGTTCAGTTGGATTCTTCATGGAGATGGTTGCATCTTGGGCTCTGGTTCATTGAGTGTTCCTACCCTAGCACCACAAACTAGTCAACTTATCGACATGGAGTCATCGCCTTGGTTTTCTCTTTGCGTTACTTCAGTGAAAGAAGTATTTTTGTCTGTAAATGTAACACTGGAGCACCAAACACGATGGGCTCAAGAGGGGCATCTATTGGCTTCAGTACAGTTTTGTTTGCCTCAGAAAAATGCCTTTTCCCCTCATGTATGTCTTCTCAGCATAATTCTACTCACTCCTGTGTTCTTTTGAATTGTCTTACAGCTTAATATCGTCTTCAGGTGGTACCATTTTCAAGGAGTCCTCTGGTCTGTGAACGTGTTGGTGATCATGTGACCATTAGCAAGGATAATGCCTGGCAAATCAAATTGAACAGCCAACTGGGAACAATTGACAGTTGGAAGGTAGGTAGTGTTCATAGTGGACTGAAAAGGTTTCTACTTTCTTTGCTTTATTTTTCTGCTCGCATATCTGGTTGTCCATCGTTGAGATAGGAGGCAAAAGTATGAGAGCACCAACCTAGGCAAGGGCTCAACACTAGGAAAAGAGGTTCTTGGATCATTCGGAAGATATAGCTGGTGTAAATTAAGTGGCTTAAGTGTGTGTTATAGAATGCACTGTCGGTAGTTACTATTGAAATGTTTTTTTTCTGTTATTCCACGTGATCTGGAATGTACCAGGGCACCACAATGCCGGTGCACCACCAGCCTGAATAGCAACTGCCTTTACTGAGTGCACACCAGCAACGTCCATGAATATGTTCCAGATTTTATAGAGATGCAAAAGACTATCTAGTCGTGACTTGCTAGTAGCTTTTAGCAAGATTACTTCTGCACATGTTTCAGCACCATTATCTCATTTGCTTTGCATACAAGATATGTAACTTCAAAAGAATCAAAATCTATTTAATAAGGAATAAAAATGCGGAACTCATGGTCCTGATACTTCTGTTAACAACAGGTCAACGATGTTGAGCTTATGAGCAAGGGAATATTTCCCTGCTTTTGGCGTGCACCAACTGACAATGACAAAGGAGGCGCCTTCAGCAAGCCCTATGCTTCAAGATGGAGAGAAGCTTTCCTGGATAACATCTCGTTCTACTGCAGGCAGTTCTCTGTGAAGGAATTGGCAGGCGATATTGTAGAGATATCTACCGTCTATTATGGTCTTCCAGGGCATTTAGTGAAACCCGCTGTCGATGCTGCTGCTGCTAGTATTTCAGAAGCTTCAGAATCCATTGTTTTCCATGTGAACATGCTCTGCCGGATATACGAGTCAGGCGACGTGGTTCTTGAGTACGAGGTAAACCCCAAGGCCGATCTTCCTCCCCTTCCTCGGGTCGGCGTAGTGTTCAACGCAGAGAAATCATTGAGCCATGTCACATGGTACGGGAGGGGGCCGTTCGAGTGCTACCCAGACCGCAAGGCCGCGGCTCATGTCGGCGTGTATGAGAGCAGCGTCGAGGACCTTCATGTGCCGTACATTGTCCCGGGAGAGTGCGGCGGCCGCACGGACGTCAGGTGGGTGGCGCTCCGGAACGCCGACGGCTTCGGCATCTACGCTTCGGTTCACGGCGAGTCCCCGCCGATGCAGATGAGTGCTAGCTACTACAGCACAGAGGAGCTGGATAGAGCGACCCATGTCCACAAGCTGGTGAAGGGAGGCGACATCGAGGTTTGTCTTTGGCTCCTGTGCTCTTGACAGAGTTCCAACTGATCGGATGGGAGAGAGCGATGGTGAAATTAATGGCTTTGTGTTTGCAGGTGCATCTTGACCACAGGCATATGGGGCTGGGCGGGGATGACAGCTGGTCGCCGTGCGTGCACGAGCAATACCTGCTGCCGCCGACGCGCTACGCCTTCTCCATGAGGCTGTGCCCGCTGCTGCCGTCGTCCTCGTGCTATGACATCTACCGCTCTCAGCTGCCCAACTGATGCGATACCGATTCAACCAAGTGAAATAATAATAAAGCAGCAGGGATGCATTCGGTCCTGCAATGGCGATGTGGTTGGTCGCTGGGAAATAAAGAACGGAGCTTGGGCTGAGTTGGGTTGGTTGGTTCTCTTGATGTACTCGAACTAAATTCTGGATCTGTTTTTATTATGGGATGCTGTGGTTTACTAATTGCATGCGTGGTGCATTTTGCTCCGGTGCTTTGCTGAATCTTGATTTTGACGGCTGACGGGGACGCATCTGGATAAGGTTTGCCGAACTGCCGGAGGACTTCGGATCTTTGTACTCCCTATTTTCGTAGTTAAAGTTTCTCACATTCTAATTTATTTTTAACTTGAAATAAATTAAAAAACGGAAGGAGTAATTGCGACCTTCGTTTATGAAATATTCTAGTTTTTTGAAAAATCGAAAGTGCAATTTTTACACAACTCTAAATACAGGGGCTATCTCGTTGCAAAAAACACATACGTTCGTGTCCATCGCCACTGCAAGTCTGCAAGTTGGCAAGAGCAGTTGACAGACACCAAACAACAAACATCATGCCGGCCCAGTGCGCCCTGCTCGCGGCGGCCGTTGCCATAGCCACCGCCATCTTCCTCCTTCCTCCGGATTCCCGCCTCTCATGTACGCGCGCTGCTGCTGCCTCCAGCTTCCGTACTCTCGGGCGCAGTGGAAGATTAATCTCTCTCTCTCCCCTCGCATTGCAGGGACCCCGCGGGCCCGCTTCGCCGACATGATACTGGCCAACGCCACCATCTACACCGCCGACCCCGCCCGCCCCTTCGCCGACGCCATGGCCGTCCGCGCCGGCCGCGTGCTCCGCGTCGGGACCTACGAGTCCGTAAAGGTCGTGTCGACGCGGCCGCTCCCCCTAGTAGTCCCTACTACTACAACTACCACTACTCCCTCTCCACATCTCTTCTTAGTTCAGGGCTTCAATTCTTACTGCACCGTCGCATAAACTAAAGTGTGCTTCGATGTTCTGCTTTATTAGCTTAACACTGTCACCTGTGTTTGCAGAGATTTAAAGGACGCCACACATATGACTTGAATCTCAGTGGGAACGTTGTGCTGCCGGGGTTCATAGATTCCCATGTGCATTTCATTGATGGCGGCTTGCTGGTAATTCTACACTGTCACTTGACTATCTACCGTGGCCATTAGACATTGCCTCGCTCCACCATTGCAGTACTACGATGTGTAAATTGGTCTGGGGGAATTGGACTTCAGTATGTGCTTTCTAGTTTCTAACACAACCCTGAACTTTGTGAAGTTGACAAGGGTGCCACTTCGTGGGGTTAGAAGCAAAGATGACTTCATCAGCAAAGTCAAAGAAGCTGTTAAATGTGTGTTTTTTTTCTCTAAAATAAATTTCACTGCTTCGCATGATTTAATATCTTGTAACAAGCTTTTTGAAATATGTTTCACTGCTTGAATAGGTTTTTATTGCTTGATTTAGACAGCTTTTTGAAATTTGTTTGTGAACAGATAAGCATCATGGGCAGTGGATTTTAGGAGGAGGTTGGAACAATGATTTTTGGGGTGGTGACTTCCCTGCTGCTTCTTGGTTGGATGATATATCACCTGATAATCCAGTATGTTTTCAAACTCGTTTTTTTTTTTAAAAAAAAAGTGAGAAGCTATGATGAAAGAGTTGGCAACTAACATGCGACTTATTCAATTGCAGGTCTGGCTCTCGCGCATGGATGGTCATATGGGAGTAGCAAATTCCCTAGCTATGAAGATTGCTGGGATCGACAAAAGTACAAATAATCCAGTTGGTGGAACTATTGTGAGAACACCAGAAGGAGGTGACTCAAAACTAATCAATATGGACTTTGACCATTAAAAGTTTTTTATATAGAAGGCAACAAACATTCAAGATTTTGAAATTTAAATAAATTTTACAAAACTCTTCATATAGATTTTCAACAATATTCTCATAGTGTATATGTCATGATATTGTGAAAAGTTATTACATAGCCATCATATGGATATTCCTTTTTTCTATTATTTATTACCTTCACATGGAACTTTTTTTTCATAAAACTCTATAGTCAGGAATGTCCGTAATATCTGGCCTGTATTTGTTACTTGTAGAGCCTACTGGTCTTCTAGTTGATACTGCTATGAAGCTTGTATTTGATGTAATTCATGAAGTTTCTATCCAAGAAATAAGAGAGGCTCTTTTTAGAGCAAGTAAACATGCTTTAAAGAGAGGGGTGACTACTGTTGTTGATGTTGGAAGTTACTTCCCTGGGAGTTCGACCGAGAAAACATGGCAAGATTTTTCTGGTATTTTGCAACACTTCTAGCCGTGGAAGTTACTGTCATGATAAATGAAAACCCACATATTTAGTATCCTACAATGGTAATGTTCTAGGCATGCTAAATGTTGATGAACAATCGTAGGAACTTTTCTTTTATCATTTCCTCTGATTTTTTTTCCTTTTTACTGAGGTTTTCACCAAGCTATTATGATGATATACTAGAGTTTCTTAATCTTTATTTGGTGTATGGCCAAGAGACATTTTTGGAAGGATTAGCATTACATGGTCAATTTGAATTATAGATTGAAATGAAAGCTTAAGTAAAGCTATTTATTTTTCTTATTAGTTGTATGATCCCTGACAAAACTATGTGATTATTTTCTACCCTCTTTTTGAAGGATCCACTTTGGTACCTATTTTATCTAAGATCTTCTTTGTACTTATAATGTAACTATGTGAGTATTATGTTATCATCTACAGCTGTTTATAAATGGGCTCATTCTGTGGAGAAAATGGCTGTCAGAGTATGCTTGTTCTTCCCAATGCCTACATGGTCTCGTGCTTCTGTAAGTCATGATTCACAAAGTATATTGAGCTCGTCTGAGTTAATGATGTATTTAAAAGGTGAATACATTGCATATATATTTCTTGTTTCAGGATCTTATTACTGAAAATGGTCGGTCATTAAGCCAATGGATCCATCTAGGTGGTGTTAAAGCTTTTCTTGATGGTTCGCTTGGCTCCTCAAGTGCATTGTTCTATGAGGTAAATAGATGGTTCCTCTTTTATAAATATAGTCACTTAAGTTTTCCATTCTTGTTTTTAAGCATGACTTTTTGCAGCCTTACGAGGGTGACACTGATAATCATGGTCTCCAAGTGATAGATATGGAGAATCTTCTCAATGCAACATTAGAATCTGACAAACATGGCCTTCAGGTATATGTTTTCTTTTACCAGAACCTATCTTTTAATTTAACTTTAATCATTCCAGAAAGTTTAAATAACTGTTTTTGTTCATTCAGGTTGCAATACATGCAATTGGGGATAAAGCTAACAACATGCTGCTGGATATGTTGGACAAGGTTGTTGATTTAAATGGAATGAAGGACCGCAGATTCCGGGTGTGCTTTGATTGCATATAGCAGAACAATTTCATTTCCCTCTCATTACGTCAAATAAATTTTGAACTGAATATTGCGTATGGGATCAGATCGAACATGCCCAACATCTGGCTCCTGGTGCAGCAGACCGCTTTGGTAAACATGGTACCGTTGCATCTGTGCAGGTCAATTATTCTGTTCCTTTGCCAAATGTTTGATAGTACCTTTTAAATGGAAGTTTCCTTTCAACACCTCTCAGGAGTTTAAAAGTGCTGATGGTTCTCAAATTGGTAGCGTTTTGATAGTTCTGTCATCTCTGCACGAGTGACAAAACTAGAATAAGATAAAGAACCAAGTGTATGAATAATATTTATTAATGCATAGGCAGAACATTGTTTTAATCGAAGTGCATCCATGTGCAGCCATGATACCAAAAAGACAAAAGTAGCATGTCTCATTTTCTTGAAGTGTGACAAAGCAACATGTCAACTTATAATTGTTTTCACGACAATACATTACATCTTGAAGCTGACTTGGCTTATTGTGTAAGTTTATGATAATGTGTTATTATCCATCTAGCTACTTCGAATCATCTCAAATAATGAATGTTAGCATGCTTTACAATGTACATTGCTATCTTCATCTTCTGAAAGATATGCTTGTTGTGGACAGCCAGATCATTTATTAGATGATGCCAACTCTGCTGCAAAGAAGATTGGGACAGAACGAGCAGATCGAAGTTCCTATAAGTTTCGGTCGCTGTTAGCTGGTGGTGCGCAGCTGGCTTTTGGTTCTGATTGGCCTGTACGTAATTTTAGAAATGTCTTCAATAACTGAGATCTGTTATCAACATTGTAGTTAAGTACCGAGCGTGTTGTCTATGTTTTTCAGGTTTCAGATATCAATCCCTTGCAAGCTATACACACTGCCATGACCCGTATGCCTCCAGGATGGGAGGCATCCTGGATCCCTGCAGAACGCCTGTCCCTAGATGACTCGTTGAAAGCGTAAGTCCATCTGAATCGAAACAATCGTACTATCATCCTACGTAATATAGGTTCTTGAAAGCCGGCTTAGCTGGTAACGGTTTTCTCTCATTCTGATTCACATAAACAGGCACACAGTATCTGCTGCCTACGCATGCTTCCTTGATCATATCGTGGGCAGCCTTTCGGAAGGGAAGTATGCTGATTTCGTGGTGCTGCCTTCAACTTCATGGGACGAGTTTTCCAACCATATCCCGGAGCACGTCCTGGCGACATACGTGAGTGGCAAGCTGGCCTATCCATAATGATCTCCAAAGTTATGTATGTTGCCTGCTGCTTCATACATTGTACTCACTCCATTTCAAATTAATACTTGTCACTTAGTATAAGAATTCTAGTTCATTTCGAATTAGAATTCTTATTTTAAGTGACAAGTATTTTGAGATCGAGGGAATATCATTTACTCTCTCCATTCCAAATTACCTCTCTAGTTCATTTTTTAATTAAAGAGTGATAAGTAAATTGAGATGGAGAGAGTATTTTGGAACAGTGAGAGTATATCTCTAAGTTGTGTTGACAGATTGACGCTGCGTACGTGTGACAATTTTGACGTGTAGCATTTGGAACATACTTGGGGCCGCTGGAATTAAGGGCGTGTTTGGATCTCTACCACAACTCGCCGCATCGGTTAAAGTACGGCGAACTTTAACGTTGTTTGCTTTTTGCCTATGGTTAGGCGTGCAATGCTCGCCATGCAGCTCCGCAGTTGTGGAATCACGTTTTAACATACGCGCGGCGGGTTGACACTACGATCCAAAAACGTCCTAAGTAAAATATTTCCTTCGTGTCTAAAAACTTGTTTTGTAGTTCATTTTGAATTACAAAATGATTCCTTCGTCTCTAAAAACTTGTTTTGTAGTTCATTTTGAATTATAAAATGACAAGTTTTTAGAGACAGAGAGTACAAAACTGCAAGGCGGCCCACTGTTTGTGCTTGTGTTGACGGTCAACAGCATGGATAGAATTAAGTCATAAAGAAACCAATGCACCGACATGAGTTGCACGCTAGTCTCCAGATATCAAAAGCGAGCTACAATCACCGACATGTCACATGAACACGAGTTCTAAAAAAAAATTCTTAAAAAAAACAGCAAGCTACAATGTCATAGATCTGCATTCTAAAAAAAGCAAGCTACTCTCTCGTGTTAAAAAACTTGTCATTTTGAAATTTATTTTTGGACTACAGAGCGACAAGAAGTGAGGTAGTACAGGGATATTACTAGTGCACTTGTGGAATCACGTTTTAACATACACATATAATATCCGAGCTTAGAATTAAGTGGCGAGCAGAGCACCAGCGATCCGCACGCACATGACCCATGCACTCCCTGCTGTGCTGTCCACTCCACGGGAAGAACAACTCGCAGACCAAACCAAAGAAGAGGACAAATAAGCAGGAGGAGCAGCTTCTTGCCTTCTTGGCACAGTCGGCAGTCGAGGCGGCCAACATAAAAAATACGGAGTAGAATGAGAACTAGCTAGGTTTAGGACACACAGACACAGCGCAAGGCAGACGACGGACCGCTGTTTTTACGTACGTCGTTCTGCTAGCTCATCGCATTCGGTACGTCAAGGGGCGGGGCTCGCGGCGCCGCGCTCATCAGCTAGCAGAGTACACTGCCGGCCGGAGCCGGAGTCCATCGAGAAGGTGATCACCTGCGATGGCAGCAGCAGCAGGCGAGGTAGGAGCAAGTCCTGCGGCGCGGTGGTGGCGACTGAGATGGGCTAGCTGTGCGGCACGGAGGAGATGAAACGCGCGGCATTAGGCACAGCTCTTGGTTCGAGGAACCGGCCAGCAATGGTCGCCGAGGCTGGAGACGACGATAATGGGCCAGCTCGTTGTCTCTTCCCGATCGTAGCCATTTCGAGTTAGGGACCCTAGCTATAATGAGGGGCTTGTGCAGCAAATGTACAGATTATTGCATACACGAAAAATGTGCAGCAAAATGTCATCCTTCTTCTGCTCCGTGTGTTAAAAAAATGTAGATTGTGTCGTCGTCGTTAGCAGAGAAATGACGGAGAGGATTCTCCGCCAATGCAAGGGGATCTATCCATAACAGCCTCTGTACTACCACGGCTTTTCTCTTGTTGATGGATATTACAGCAACAGCGTAGGGCAGCGTCAGAGTGAGGACATGTTGACGACACGCGCGGTGGACGTGAAGGCGCGTGCATGGAAGGCGACGACGTGGAGGAGCAAACGCCCAGTTGGGGGGCTGGGGACTTCAGGAATCGTCTTCTGCTCTTGATTCGAGAGACCATCCGATTACATTAATTTCTCTTAAATTAAATCGTGCTTTGTTGTTTGCCCTTTCCTAGATTGGAATCGGCCAGATGATGCATCCATTGGTGTTTGGTAGACGACACACATATACTTATAGTCCTTATTTGTCAAAATTATTAGAAGACAAAAAAGACACACTAAAAGACATATATGCATATGTATCTTATTAGTACTAGTAGTTGTGTTGATACTGTCCTATGTGTATATATGGCCCAAATAATTTGGACCATATGTCTCATCAGTACACAACACAACATTCAACGTTTACAAATTACTCCCTCCTTCCCACAATAGTTGTCGTTAGGACAACAAACTTAGTTCAAAATTGAACTAATTTGGTTGTCCTAACGACAACTATTGTGGGAAGGAGGGAGTAAAAGCTTATTGGATGAGAACGTGCCATCTTCTTGTAGTTACGCTCCTGCTTTCTTCCTGATTAGTTTCTCCAATTCATCACAGAATGCTGAGCATTCCCTGTTCATCGTTCTTTTACTTCTCTGTCAGGGCAATACACAATGAGAAAATGAATATTGTTAGTTACCGATATGGGAATACAACCACTATTACACACACACACTCTCTCTATTCTGAAATAAATGACAGAACAGAGGGGGGGGGGTACTCCCTCCGGTTTTAAATTGTTAACATTGGCTAGTGCAAATTTTAGTAAACAAGTGAAGATACATATGATGACAATATTTGTGTATGCTTTGTTTTTAGGCTAGTATACATTTAGACAACACAAAGGACGAGTAATGAATAATTAATCATATATTCATTACATCCCAAAATACTTGTCACTTTTTAGTTCAAAAATGAACTAGAGAGTGAAATATTTTGGAGTGGAGGAAGTACTACCTGAAGATGGAGGCTGTAGAATGTCCTGTTCTCGAAGGTAGAGTGAGTTGATGAACTGATCAGCTGAACGCCTTCGTTCTCCAACAGTCTAATGCACTTGGAGAGAGGAAGAGTTGTGGTGGCCAGATTGCTGGGCAGGCTGACATGAACCATAATCTCCACGTCGTTGAGACAAGTAGCAGAGACGACAGGGGTTATGCTCTGGCTCGTCGTCTTCGATGCTCCGGGTTTGCAGTGGGCGTTAGTCAGCTCCTTCTTCTTCCTCTCCAAGGTGTCCACCTGTTTCTGCAGCTCCGGGATGTACTTGATGGCTTGAGACACCGTGGTGGGAATGCTCAGCTTCTTCTGCATGCAGGACCACACAAGGAAAAGAACGAAGGCACATTATTTCGTCAATATCTCATGCTAGCTAGCTAGCTCTTGAGCCTTGTGCTTTACGACACTACGCATAGTACAGTACTTTGCAGGACTGTGTGTGGACGCGCACGTACAGTGTGATCGGCGTCGGGGAGGAGGGACCGGAGTGAGGAGTAGTGGTCGTTGAGCTGCTTCCGACGGTCTCGCTCGTAGGCGTTATGGCTGAGCTTCCTGTTGGTGCCGGAGCCGCCCGACCCGTAGCCACCCGAGGAGGTTGCGACGTTGGCGGCCGGCGGCGAGAGGCCCTGGATGTCGTCGTCGTACAGGTCGAGGTCCGGCCACGGCAGCTGGCCGCCGGAGAACATCTCCGCCTCCGGCGCGAATGGATTGCCGGACAGCCGGTGGTCCATGCTACGTGCTGCCAGCTACCTGCTGCGGTTGCGCCGGCCGCTGTTCGTACCGTACGTGGGTGGCGAAGGATGTGGAAAGTCCGTGAATGAGGGAAGCCTACGAGAACGAGATTATTGTTTGGGAACGAAGGCTACGAGCGATCAGGGTCGTCGGGTCGAGTTTTGTTGGGATGCTAGCTGATTTGAGTTATTAACTATTTTTTTTTTCAAGTGAGCTTAGCTTGTGCCAGGTCCAGGGAGATGACTTCCCTATTTATAAGCGCGCGGGCGAGATAATGGTGAGTGTCACTGTCACATACGTACGGTGACAATTTCACAATTCAGGTAAACAATAACGAAAATCCTATCTACACCCTGTACCTGTGAAGCTGAACATGTTGGATTGAATGTAACGAAAATCTTAAAAAATTGTCACATTTTACTTCAAAAATAAATTTAAGCTTTTGGAGATAAAAGGACGAGTACAAAGTTATACTCCTTCTATTCCAAATTACTTGTCATTCTCTAATTCAAAAATATAGTAGAGAGTGATAAGTTATTTAGGATGGAGGGGGTAGAATATTAGGTTCTCTTATCGAAGAAAAAAAAAAAAGAAACTTGAGACATTATAATAATAGTTACAGGAAAAGGTTGGCAATTTTACACAGTGCATTATGCTGCAGTTCACAATAGCTACTAGGCGTACATTGTTCATCAAGTACTGTAGTTCTATGTTTCTAAATACTCCCACCATTTCAATTAATCTGTCATTAGAACAATTTTAATTAGTTCATTTCTAATTCTTCTGATTGTCTGAAACGATAATTATTTCGAAAGGAGTTAGTATTATTTGAATTTAAAGACGAGTTGTTCAGTTGAATTGTAAATTAAAAATGTATAATTAGAAACACAGACGGAGAGTAGCAGGGACGCGCGAAATGGCATCATATCTTATTCAGGATGGATGCTCGGATATAAAAGTGATGATGCTCCGCCACGATCACTTTATCGGACGGTGGGCGACGCGGGAATAAAAGCCTCCTCCGTTCGTTCTCCTACTCCCACAGTCCCACGGTAGCGTCAGGGTGTCGACACGCACGGTCAACGTGAAGGAGCGGGACGAGCGCGTGCCTGCTCGTGCCCAGTTGCCAAATCTCTCGTGCCACACGCGCCTCATCTTCACACCTGTCACCCAACAAGTCTCCTTGGCTTGGATCGGAGGAGGTACAGACCTTCCCAGTTCAAATTTATATCTTTGCCTTTTTAAAAAAAAAATTATGAGGAAAAAAAATGTACTGCTCGCCTGTTTTTTTTTGCAGCTCTAATTTTGGTTACAAAACTTAGTTATAAAATACTATGGTTAATAATTAAAGTTGTCGGGTATTTGTAGATTCCATGTACGTACATAAATTTTAAATCAGTTATTCATCTCATCAGGTTCGGGGAAAACAGTATTCTCCTGATTGTCTGGGATACATTTATGAATTTTTTCTTCGTTTTTTCTTCTTTTGTTGACGAACAGCATATGTGCATATGGCGTTGGTCGTGAGCTAGCACAATGGGCCAATGAATGAGCCCAAGGCTGAAAATGCGCACTCCTTACTCTATTGGGTCAGAAATCTAAGCCCGCGGAGCCCGACCTATTATTTCGGGTCCGTGTGATTGCAGATCGTTGATGACTTGAGTCTCTGGCATGTGGGCTGGGCTTTAACGCTGGAGTCTGGACTCTGGAGTTCGAATCGAATGCTGCGGCCCATGTGAACTCTGCTCGTCCTCCTCCTCTTCGTCCCATTCCCATGGTCGCGTGATTTTACCGAAGACCGGAACATCACCTCTTCTCATGACGGAAATACAGTACCTAACACAGAGTAAGACGGTACCTCCTCGAGCGCTCCGTGAGGCGATGTGTTATATATATATATATATATATATATATATATATATATATATATATATATATATATATATATATATATATATATATATATATATATATATATATATAATGATGTTAAGACAACACTTTTTCATTTTTAAACCTCTGGTCTTTTGGGGCTTCGATGATGACCTCGTCACCGATGAGATGAGATTGCCGTCACCGGAGAAGATGCGATCTGGACATCTGACCATACGTGGCACGAATCATAAGTGGTTTCATGAGCCAGGAGAGTAAATTTGAATCATGGGAACTAGAAGCTTGTAAACTTTCAAGCAAAACCGTGACACTGATATAGGCATGCAGCATAAACATGCATGCATGTGCCTTCGTCGAACACAAACAAAAAAAATAAGCATAAACTTGCAGATCGCAATCGGTCCATGGAACGCAGCATATTACAGTGGATGGTGGATACTAGTACGTCGGAATTAATGGATCACAAGAAACAGCGGTGAAGCACACGCGGTAACGTCGGGCTGACTCTAACGATCACCAGTGACGACGGCGTCGTGCGACTTCTCGCCGGTCCCAACCTCGGTGGTAGCCAAGGGTGGCTTCTTAGCTTGCTCCTGGACTATGCCAGCGCCACCGGCGACGTCTCCCAGCTGGCCGCCACTGTTGCCGGAACGCGCGGGGGCCTGGCTCCCCTCGACCGAAGTGGCGCCTTTCGTAATAGGCGGTGGTTGCCCGTCGTCGTCGACGTTGAAGTCGAGAGGGAGCGCGCGAGACGGCTGTCGGCGGTGGCGCGACGACATGGCCGGCGTCGCCGTGAGCCTAGTCGTCGATCGTAACCTTCTCCTGATGATGTACTTACTGATTAGTACTCCCTCCCGCTCCTTTTATTTGTCGTTTTGGACAACCAATTGAACTAAAAGTGAGTTAAGAAATCTGTCCTGACGACAAATAAAAGGAGCGGGAGGGAGTACACCATAAGCAAGCTAGCTAGTAGGTAGATTGGGCGACGTCACTAAGTGCGAGTGTGCGATTACTTGTTAATGTAGCTAGCACACAAGCTTAGCAATTTGCTGTATCTCTACCACATGCATGGCGCTGAGTACTCGTGAGTGACGGGCTAGCTTTGCTTGTATAGGCCAAAGATGCAGCTTAGGGAGGGGTGGTACTTGAATGTGTGTGCAACGCCATGTGGTTAATTTACATGGATAAATAAAGTCGCCATGGACCGAACCATGTGGTTAATTAAAAATGGGTGACGCAGAATCGCGCGTGGGGAGAAGAAACAAGAAGAGTGAGCAATCAGTGTTGGACCGACAGACGGTTTGGCGCCTGAACGTGCATGCTGCAGTGACTTCCCTGACGGGCTGCAGGACCGTCTGTCTGGTCGTACGCATGATTGATGGATGCTCGGACGATCGAGCATGAGGGAGGTTCAGTCATTTAGGCGGCATATACACATACAGTACAAAGATCTGAAGGTATAAAATCTGCATCCGATTTGAGATGCCATCTGAAATTTACTGGCATTTGAAATCCGGGAAATGGTTACGATCACGTTAGGATAATGCACGATGGCGTTCGTTGATTATGCAGTACTCTGTTCCTTCCAAATTATTAGTCATTTTAGAAAAGAATTTTAGTTCAAAATGAATTAAAAAATTTTCCTCAAACCTCAAATAATATGAGATAGAGGAGTAACAGCTTTTATCAGGAGCGGTGTACAGTAAGAAGAATAGCGCCGGCCGTGTAAAACGTTCACCAATTAAAGAGAAGAGGGCGCTGCTGATCATTGGATTCTGAGGAGTACAGTACGTAAGAAACAAAAACTTTGATAGGTTCTCTGCGAGTAAGAAAGGTCCAAAAGAGGGCATGCAGATCCAAAAGAGGCGGCAACCACACGTTTTCAGCGCGTAGTCTCCATTACATTTTGATCCTGGCCGCGCCGTCGCGTGATGCCAAAGGAGGCGCTGTTGATGAGTTGAGATCGTGTGGTGGCGGAGCGGAACAAACAGAGCTGCAGCGGCGCCGGCGGCGGCAGGGGTGTCGGTCGCGGACGACGGGAAGTGCAGCAATGCTAGTAGCACGCAGGGCAAGGGTGGTTGGCGGCAAGATCAATCAACCATTGGCGCGGAGACAGAGGCCTGACGGGAAGGGAAGGAATATGAGCCCGGCTGACTAGTAGAGATGCAAGCGGGGCGGGATTCGGCTGCCCATCCCGCGTCCCGCGCACGCCGCGAAAGATTGACGGGCTTACGCGGGAGTCCCGCATAACCCGCGAATTTTTAACGGGAGTCCCGCTACGCCGCTTCCTGCCCGTCGCATAGCGGCTTCCGTCCGCCGGCTCCTTGCTGTAGGCCATCACATCCGCTATGCTGAGGACTGCCTTCTGTTACTTTCGCCATCAAAAATCATCTTAACACTGCATCAGTTATTAAGATCTTTTGATGTCTTAAAATCTTGTAATCTCCTCTCTCGCGGCGCCAGCGCTTAATTTCAACTAGTACCAGAGGAATCATACCTCCTATTTATTTTCAAAATCATGCGGATTAAGGTTGTAGAACTGGTACCAGAGGAATCTATCAGCTTTACAAGATTCAGGAAGATGAAAGTCGAGAGAGAAAATCAGCACCAAAAGCAGTTGACATATCTGTGTTCTACTTCAGATTTCAAATCTTAAAATCATTTCCACTTTTGTATAAACTGACAGCAAAACAGCACTACAAAAACTATGGTCTTACTGATTTTACATCTGAAATCAGTAAATGTGAGTCGAATTGTGCAGAAAGAACATCTGAAATTAATAAACGTGAGTCGAATTGTCCAGAAAAAACAACAACAGGTGAAAACTTCATGAGTCTCGGATAGGAGAAGACCAGACCAGGGGCGGGATTCGCTTAGGAGAAGGTCAGATCTGGGGCACGACATTTTGCTGCCCCATTTGGGAAATCGAACGATCATGTGGACACAGGACGACCGCGGGATGTCGCTGCGCACCAGGTAACACGCAAGGGAGGCCGCGAACTCGCTGTGTGCCTCGGCGACGAGCTCGGGGGCTTGTACAGTTGTACTTCTTCTTCGTAGACAGCACCAGCGTGGAGACCTTATCGGGCTTCAGTGACGGCTCAGCACAGCGGCCGGAAGCTTCGGGACTAATGCTGGGACGCGGCAGTTATGGGTGCCTCGGCGGAGGGGGGAGGGGGCGACTTGGCCATGAAATGTGGTCGTCAGCTGACGGAAGTCAGAACGGCGGGGTGTAGCCGTTTAGGGTTGGAGCGGAGCAGCGGGCAAGCGGCGCCGCGGGAGCCGCGGGAATAACCGCAACGACCCGTTTTAGTTAAGTGGGTTTGTTTGCAGGATTCAACCGGGTCAGCGGCGCGGGTTAGCCCATTGGCTTTGCGGGCAGGACTGCGCCACTTGCACCCCTACTGACTAGTCTACCCAACTCGTGGACTGCAACTGTACGTCAGCATCTATTACCGGACACGGCCCATGGGCCCATAAATACACACCGACCTATCACGGAGCCCAAAACACCATTCGCTGGGCCTCTTTTTCTCCGGAGGCGCTTGTTTGCCCATCCGCTCCCGTCCCCCTTCACCGACCGACCCACCCACCCACCCAATCGCGTCGGGGAAACCAAACTCACGCCACCGACATGGCCGCCGCCGCCCCCTCCTCCTCCTCCTCGTGCGCCACCGACCTCCCCAGCATCGACAAGGTGGGTGCTCCTCCCCTGTCTCCATGGATCTACGGCGAGTCTCGGCCCGATCCGTTCTCCCCGTTCCAGATCGGTGTGATTCAGGTTCCTGTGTTATTGTTAGGCGGCGGCGGCTCAAGGCGGTGGCGTCCGGGCGGCGGACTGCGGGGTGTGCGCGATTTGCCTCGACAGGATCGCGCTCCAGGAGACGGCCCTGGTCAGGGGATGCGACCACGCTTACTGGTGCTTAATAGCGATTCTTCACCTTCCCAAATTACTATTTCGTTTTACCGTGGATTTCCGATTTCTTTGCTAGTCCAGGATCTTACCATTCCCATCTATAAATATGGCTTATCTCGAGTAACCTTTTTTTCGAATTTTTTATTTGGAAGATTGGCTAATCAAACCCATCTAAATCCTTTTGTGCCCTGGTGCTTGGCTTGTCTTCTAGCACGTGATATGCAAACTGATACGCATTCAGTGGTTTGTTACTCCCTCCATACCAAATTACTTGTCACTCTATAGTTCATAAATAAACTAGAGAGTGACAAGTACTTTGGGATGGAGGGAGTAATTTTATTTTATTTTGAATCCAGCATCTTAGGCCTAAGGAATATCTACGGTATCAATGGATGGCACACAATTTGATATAACGAGTTTGTGAGCCCATGCGTACTTTGAATGGGGCTAAGCTTTGGTTGCTTGAACTCAGCTTCATTTCTGCCTTTGATCATAGTATCCATGTGCAGTTTTTTCTGGTTGCCAACCAACCATATTTCAAATACAATAATCGCTTCAACAAACTATTACTCCCTCCGTTTCGTTTTATTTGTCACCGATTGGTTCAAAAAATGAATTAGTCTGTGACAAATAAAAAGAAATGGAGGGAGTACATTATTTGCCACTGTATTGGATATGCTATGAGCCTATGACATGGCTGTTGTTGACTTTGTGAGGGACAGGATATGGCGTCCCCTTCTATTTTCTGCTTGCATTTGCTCTCTGATGACACTGGTTAATTGTTCACCTCAACTAATTGGTTTGGTATTGTTGCAATTGAAGCCTGTTTTATATCATATGAATTGTCAAGTTTGTTATGTCTAACTCTGTTCCAAAACTAATTTGTCCATGCAGCGTAACATGCATTCTGAGATGGGCGTCCTACAAGCAGACTCCACTGTGCCCGCAATGCAAGCATCCATTTGAGTTCCTCAGTGTGCACCGCTCGCTTGATGGCTGGTAATCCCTTGTTACCCCCACCGTAATATTGGGGTGTATTTGTTTCAGGTAGGCTGTGAGCTTGATGCTTGTTTCTTTTCTTCAGCATTCATGACTACCTATTTGAGGAGAGTGTTTGCCTTCTCCTGAGGGCCGCTTGGTTTGAACCTCTGACTGTAGAGGCTCATGAAGAGGCTCCAGAAGAAGACGAATTTTACCATCAGTACCAATATGATGATGACGAAGATGATCTTGACGTGGAAAGTTATTACATGAGCAGGTCCCCAAGCATTCGAATTGGTAACAGGAGGTGGGGTGACAATGGGTACATCAGGGGCGGCAGGAGAGAAGCAAGGCCTCGTCCTGCACAGAATGACTCTGTCGGTGCTGGTTCATCCAGGACCCCCAAGAAGAAAGAGGCAGGGGCATCAGGTTCTGGGTCAGGGTCAATATCAGCGAGGACCCCCAAGAAGAAAGAGGCGTTACCGTCAGGGTCTGGTTCTGCGTCATCAATATCCAAGGATGTGGCAGGAAGGCGCGCGAAGAGGGCTCAAAAGCGAGAAGCAGCAGACAAGGCAGCTGCTGAAAAACATCTGAAGCACCTGCAGAGGTTGGGACTCAGTAAAGCACCTGAGGTGCCTGCTGCGACCGCGGAGGTTGGGCCACAGGTGGACGAGTGATTCAGGAACCACGGTAGAGAATGGTGCTGTGAAGAAAACATCAGCCCTTGGCCACAAAACAATCTTCCATCGTGAAGACGATAAGTGTGGCCTTGTATCATGGCTACTTTGCCGGATTGTATATTACTTTAGTTTCTTAGCACTCTTTAGGTCCATGCACTGCCATCTGCACCACTCAGGCAGCTATGCAGTTTATCCCAGACTGTTACTTTTTACATTCTGTTATTAGAGGATGCAATTGCTACCTGCTCTGATCTTAATGGGACTCTGGGAAATTAGATAGGATATACAACCACGTAAGCAAAATATCTGGCCTGACATGTAGTCATGCTGTCAGTGTCAGAAGTGACAAGTGCGTGTTTTCATGTTTCTCTTATCTTGTACCTGGAGAATGATAAGTAGACATGTGCTGGTTCTGAAAGTTTTGGTACCCTTGTGCAGAATGGATCCTATGTTAACATGAGATGATTAGTGTTGGATATTGAAGCATCTGATAGGAGTTTGAAGAAGTATATCCGACGTGAGCCATCGGCATGGAAGATTCATGGTACCATAGCTGCTGCCTAAGGATGGCAATCCACACGTGGCTTCCAACCCAACACAAACGATTCTCCGTTGCAGCGGACGTAACCTCAGAGGGCCGGCCCATTTAAATTGACTGTCGAGTCCAGCCGAAGATAGACGGATCCTCAATACAATTTCGAAACAGCCGTGTGGAGCGAGTCAACGATTGTCCCGTGTCGCATTCTTCTTCCGTTGGGTATTTGATGTAGTTCCAACACAAGAAAATGACTAGCGACCAGCACAAAGTCCTTGTCTGAAACGACAAGAAATCCAAAACGGAGGCAGGCATATTCAATCGTAATTGCATGTTTGATCGCCGCTACCCACGCAGGGTAGGCATCATTCATATCTCAATTGACCTGTTGGGACGGGTGGGCAAACATGCCACCACGCGTCAAATAAACTCATGGCAGCACGCAACGCAACAGTAGCGTGAATGGCTCAATGCCTCAATCAAATCCCACCTTCGACAGCAGCACGGTGCCAAATTGAAGCTGATCTCACCGTCGACGACACGGCACGGCGCAGGGGCGGCAAGCAGAACTGGTGGACACGGGCTTTGCGCTCACGGGAGCCGTAGGACTCGCTCTATGTACCACGCCGACGAACATGCACATGCGTGACAAAAGTTGACACGCGTGACGGGACCTGAGTCCTGTACCACAACCAAGCACCCATCTCCGTCTCCTCGCAAAAAGCTTTGCCCCTACAGCCAAGGGTTTCCATGACACCTAGCTAGTACCTAGCCAGTCATCACGGTCTTTGTAGAGAGCTTTTCACGGGACGGAAAAGAATTTACCTTCACGGTATGGACCTCGTGGTAAGTACTCGTTCCGTCCCTATAAACTTGTTGCTTTACATATCATTTTTGAACTACAAAACGAAAATTTTATAAGAAAGGAGGGAGTAAGAGACACCGAGCCCTCCTCGTCTGAGTTCATCCAAGCTGTTTGCCCTGCACCTGGTACTGACATAATACCGCGCATCGATAATTCGACACAGAAAGCCTAGCTTGTGATACCCAGGAGGTGAAGACGATCGCACGCACAGGAAGCCAAACATCTGGAAGCAGTGAAACAGACGTACTCGGCTGTCAATCGAATGCTTCCGGTACATTTCAGGGAGCAAAGAAACTAAGAAAGACAGGCTATCACGTGGGATCACGGTAAAAGAAGAAATCGACCAATACCACCTGAGGGACAACGAGCAGGACGCATGTCAATCGAATCATTTAGAAGGTTTGAGTTTTTCTCCCACATCTCTCCACGCCTTTCGTCAGGCCAGAGATCTAGCCAATGCCTTTGCTTCAATAATCTGTACTCCTCCCATTCGGCCACGGCTGCCCTGATGTAATCACCTTGCACTATTTGAGCTTTGTTCTCATTTTCTTCTACGTTGATGCAAAGGCACAACACGTGCTAAACTTCTGTTCAAGAACCTATATCATTTACTTATCTACCTGTCACGATCATTTCATCATTACAATTGCTTTTCAGCTCTGCATAATGTCACTCATCAGAACCGGACAATTTTGCAGGAACTGCAAAAGTTACTCAACAGTGCCAAAACTGAAACGACGAGACACAAGCATCCAATAGAAAAAAAGGAAAAGATAAATGTCTGCCACATTATACTACTCCCAAAAAACAGTAGTTCACAAAAAAGAGCAGTAAACTGCAATCAAAGTTGATACTAGTGTCCCAAAAAAACAGGGTGCTATGATAATGTTCGTTCAGTACCGTAAAAGTTCGTTTGTTCCAAACACGTAAACAAGTATTGGAGGGAGCACAGGTCTGCAGGCAAATGGTAAAGCACGAAAAAAAAATAAACTGGCAGACAAATATAAAAGGGTTCATGTATGCAATGACTATAAATGTTTCGTATTTCATGAATATTAGCCGTGTACCCTTTAGCCTACCATGAGTATCAAACTGGTTCTGCTGATACACTAGACAGTCCAAAAAGACATTACATTTTTATTATAGATTAAACAACTACCAAGAATTTAGGACGTCAAAACCATAGGCTTCATTATTGTACCCGCACAAGCGCAGACAAAATTCACCAGATTCAAGAAGTATAACGGACCACTATTAAAAATGATAACATTGACAGATGGAACGACCATTGCGGACACACGTTGCATCAGGACCTTAAGAGGCTAAGACAAGATATTGTACATCAGCCACTATTTCCAGTTCTTTCGAACTACTCATATACATATACAGTACAAAAATGAAATGAAATCAATATGTATATCTAATGCATGTAACCAGTACACACAGGATATAAATAATTACTGGGAAGAACATGTCCTTATCTTCAAAGCAAAAAGAAAAGCAAGCCAAATTCACATGACAGAAGCCATGAAAAGGAAGAAATTGTACCATAATGCCACTGTACATTACATATAACTCCCACAATTTCAAATTATATGACACTTTTGCACTAGTCACAGGAATTAAGGAGGTGAAAATGTTTGGTGCAAAAGGAAACAAAGACAGAGAAAGGGGTAGAAATGTATTGGAAAGAGAGAGAGATGCATAGTGATACATATTTTTTGAAAAAATGAGGTGAAAATGTAATATAATTGAGGAAACCTCTAAACCCTAATCTAGAACATCTTTGGAATTGCTATATAGGAACAAAAGTCAGTACTTCAGTTAGGAGGAAATCATTTGATCAAGTATGGAATGCATTAGATAATTAGAAAATTCAAACAAAGGGAGGACGGCTAGAACTCAGTCTAAATATATCCAGTAACTGGGTAGTAACAGTCTTATCCATGTAAAATTTTATCCAGAAAAACAATGTGAAAAGTTTCGGCCACTACATTGGGTCAGCATAACCGCATAATTGCAAAAGGCAGCTTCTTCAATACTATACATATCGCAGTCGTTGATCAAAGAAACGTCGAGGAAATGTAAGTCTGTAGCAACATGGTGCATGAAAACGATAAATGGCACCACACATAAGTGCCGTTAGTGTGCCAACAGGACTACGCATCTCCACGCAACTGAACCTCCTTAATTGCTTCAAACATAAAAACGAGAATATAATGTGCCAAAAGAGCCATTAAAGTTTCCAAACATATGTTGATCCCTAGAATATTTTTACCTTGCACATTCAAGAATCATATGAATACAAAAGGAGACAGTGACAAAACAGACAAATCATTAATAGCTAAGAAAGTAAGAATGTCCAGCTACCAGACGATACTAATAGTCTGACACTATATCTCAGTTTTACGTATACGCTTCGCCAGCAGTTACAAGATCGAATAAAGAAGCCAACTGAACAGTGGCAGTGTTCCCCGAAGGTTGACAACAGTGAACAAGACGACATGGACCAATGCCGTCCTCACACACATATATATACATGAGATAATACCAGCTTTAATGATGACAAGATAGCCAAACAACGTCAATCCCAAGTTAAAAAATGGTTCTCTACACTTCATGACTACCAATACAACACACCTCCATGTGCCATGGATCTGTGTTGTTAAACAAGTATATGTAAGCCGAACGATAATTTTCACTCATTGGCAAAAAAGCAAAGCTGAGTTCAGTGCCATGATCCAAGGAAACAAACAAATCAACCAGCCGACCGAAAAATCGAGTGCATGGCATTGCTTTTTTTACCACCAGCTTTCTTTCGTTTCACATCTTATCATAGGCGATGTGATCCGGCACAAGGAATAAATAGGGGTCTCGTACAAAAAAATTGATTGGAGCAGGAAGCCAATATGATCCTGCCTCCTCCTACGGACGTGTCAAAAGAAGCAGCAGCATCACAAAGGAGTAACATGCATGCATATAGCAAGGTTTATAATAAGCACGAAGATTATCTCATCACATGCATTACACATTGGACTCCAGGATACAAGTTCCAATGCATATGTAGAAAATGCTGTAGTACAGAGCACAATTCCAAGCCAGGAATCCATGCCTTCCTTACCAACCTACCCATATTGTAGAGAAAAAGAGGAGACTTAACACTGCAGCAAGACATTATCACAGCTCTAGAGGCCAAATTAGGCACGCAAACTGAGGAAGGCCAAAGAAACGGCACAAGAGTCAAACATTTCAGCTCACAGTGCCACCATTATTCAGAATTTATCACGAGGCAGAACAGTGCACGCCTCTACCTGCTCGAGGTGACCCGGCCCCCCACTCGATCCTGAACACATCCCCAAGTATGGAAATGGAACAGCAGGCATCGGGAACATGGACAAAAGCAAAGAAACCAACAGGCAATATCTTATGCATATCAAGGACTTGATAATCTTGCACTATCTTGATTCCTATTCCTAATTAATAATTATTCCCCTCTACTCATCTGCTATTAATGGAACTATTAGCATTAGCTAATAGTAGTAGTAGTGCCCAGCTAGAAACATTTGTTCGTTGTAATTATGCACCAACAACATTAACACCGTCAAAGAGATAAGTTGAACAGACACCAAGCACATTGATGCACTGGCCTCTACTGGCACGGTCATGGAAGATATAGAGAAACAATGAACTCCGCTAGCAATGAAGATAAACTAAGAATGACAATGATGTAACCTTTCTCTTTTGTTCAAGGGTAGTAGAGGTAGAACTCAGTTCATGGTGTTGCCATAGCTTGGTCCATCGATCATGTTCTGGCCTCCGCCACTGCCGTACAAATCCGTTGGCACCATGGAGGAGCCGCCTTCCCGCACGACGCTGCTGCCGGGACCGGAACCGGACGCCCCTCCTCCTAGGTGGAGCTCCGACATGTTGGGCACGCCCGCGGTGGAGTCGTCGTTGCTGGTGGAGGCGTGACGGCCGTCGTCCACGCCCTGATCGTAGAGGAATCCTTTGAAGACGTGGCCGTTGATGGTGACCGTGGCCTGGTACGCGTACTCGTCCTCGCCGTCGTCGATGGACGTCACGCGCACGCATTTGAACACCGCCGGCGCGCGCACTTGCCTCGGAAGGCTGTCCCTGAACGACGCGTCTGCAAGCAAATAAGCAGCAAAGCTTTGGTAATTAAGTATACATCCATCGATCGATGCAATCGTAAAAATTAAAGCGTAAGATTATGATGTGATAATCACTTTGGTGGCTGGAGGTGGTGTCGAAGCTTCGCGGCGTGGTGGCGTTGGAAGTGGATGTGTGCGATGTGGTAGTCTGCTGAGACGACAGCAGGCGGGGCTTCTTGGAGGTGGAGGCGACGACGGCTGGAGTGGGGGCAGCGGCGGGGGAGGACAATGCGGAGCCGTTTCCGCCAAGCTGCTGGCGCTCACGTCGGCGGGCAGCGGGGACCCATGTGCTCTTGACGTGGGTCGTGCAGTCGAAGCCGCGGCTCTTGCAGCACGTGCGGCAGCGGTTGTGGCTGCAATCCTTCTTGGCCTGGTTGCCGCAGTCCTGGCACGTGGTGTGGGAGGACGACCCGCCGCCGCCGCCGGTGTCCAGCATGGGTAGCGGCTTCTTGAGGTAGGCGAAGGGGCTGGCGCTAGGGTTAGGGCTAGCGCCCGGTGCCGACGACGGCGGCTGCGACTGCCAGAACTGGATGGCGCTGCTGGACGGCGCGCCCGACGTCTTGGCCGCAGTGTCGGGATCAAGGACGCAGGGGCCCCCGGCGGAGAGCAGCGGGAAGATGGGATCGGCGGCGGCGGCGTCGTGGTGGTGGTGATGGTGGTGCGTGTGGTGGAAGGAGGCCGCGGGCGCGACGACGACCATCCCGACGTCGGGCATGCCGTAGTTCATGGCGGCCGCCTGGTGGCGCATGGAGGCGGCGGAGGAGGCCGGGCCCCAGAGGCCCGCTCCCAGCGAGGCGCCGGAGGCGGCCGCGGCCGCGCTGGCATTGAATCCGAGGGAGAGGTCGTCACCGCGGCCTGCGGCGGCGGAGGACGCGACCCAGTCCGCGAAGGCGCCGGTGTCGGATGGGAAGCGCCGTCCCGAAGCCACACTTATAGGTCCGGAATTTCGATTTATAATTCGGCTAAATTCTCGCTCGCTCGCACACTCCCCTCGCCTCGCCTCGCCTCTTGCTGTAGATAGAGCCTACTAGATTTCGTTAGCGCAGCAGCAGGCAGCAGGCAGCAGGAAGCAGGCGGCGGTAGCAGATAAGTAAAAAGGAGGAGACGAATAAAAATCTCCGCTGAGATGAGAGGAGCCGAGCTGATGTGCAGTAGACTGCCCTGTCTCTATCCTTGATTACCACCCCTCTCCTCTTCCCCACCACGCGATCGATCGATCTCAAGCGCTTGTTGTTGCGAGACGCTAGGCTATGCAGCTGCTAGGCTTCCTAGTAGTGGGTGGGAAGCTCGCTTTTCTCTCTGTCACATGCTAATTTATTGTGTGGTTCTGCCATGCCAAGGAGAGTGACAACATGCGGAGGAGGAAGAAGAGAGAGAAAAAGGTCTGCTGCTGCGGCGGCGAGCAAGCAAGGAAGGGATGAGAAGGGTGAAGAGGGAGAGAGAAAGGGGAGAAAGAAAGCGAGTGGTGTGGTGTTGTGGGGACACTGAAATTCCTCTGCGCGATCTTCTGGATCACTCCTCCCTATCTATCTATCCATGTTTGGCGCTCGCTGGGTCGGCACGCCCTTTTATTGGCTTGCCTTGTCCTCTTCCTCCTCTCTCTCTCTCATCACAGCTAGAGCTAGTAGTAGCTGCTCTGCACTCTGACGAGCTGCCTTCTTCTGCTGCCTGCTCACCATCCCTGCAGCTGCTGCGGCGTTAAAAGCGCTCAGGCGTGGGATCTAGCCTGCAGCCTACACCAACATCGGTATTCCACACAGGCACCTCGTCAGAAAACCACTGTATCAATTTCCATACGCCTTTCTGTTTCTCCTCAATTTGATCATTAGTCTAGTATCATTATTTTTCATCAAGTAGTTTGATAATGTGACAACAGAATAATAAAAGAAAGAGATCAAAGAGATTTCATTTAAATCAAACCATGCATGTTTACACTGTAAAACAGACGAAAATGAAACAGCACACATTGTTTGACTTACTTCATCAACCAAAATAATGTTATACTGCCTATGTGTCATACTCCATCACATCACTTCTCGAAAGGTGTCACTTTCTAGTTAAAAATAAAGTATAAAATGATAAACTTTTCACAACGGAAAGATGCTAATTAAATGACTTGTGCATTGAGACTAGTGTTACTATTCCCCTCTGCAGCTACAGTTGTTAGAAAATTGAATTAGGTTACTGTTGGCATTTTTGTCACGTGTGATATATACAAGAAATCATCACAACGCGTGATTCAAAGGGTATTAAATAAAAAGGGAAAAAAACAACCCTACAGGGACATTGAATTTCAATGTACGAAGGAGGGAGAATTGAAGTAAAAATGATAGAGACCTACTCCCTCCGGTGTACAAAATATTGTCGTTCTACACTAGAGCTAAGAGTGTACAAAAAATTGTCGTTTTACACTGCATGCCATGGAAAATAGTGTAAAAAATAGGATAGCGTGTACCTAGGAATCAAATTTGCATCAGATTGGCTGGAAAAACGTGAAGAAGACCACTCGGACCACTAAGGAGAGTTATATTATAAAAGAAAGAAATCTATTTAATGCTTCCTTGGTATGCGAGAACATGTCCAAAACGACAATATTTTGTACACCGGAGGGAGTACGTAGTACTCAACCAACCGGCCAAACAACCGGCACCTCGTTCCAAGCTTTTGGAAGCACGTTATGTTAGCCGCAATCGCAGAAAAAAAAGGGGGCTTGTGAAGCCGCAAAGCGACGCATCGATCGATGGAAGCGGAGCACACGCAATAGATGCCCCCCGCGTTTCCTTTCCCCACCGCGCGCAGGACCATATATGGATGGATGCATCATCATCATCAGTTCCCGTGGCTCTCGCCTCCTCGTGATCTCGCCCATGCATCTACTTTTGCCAACAACGAAAAGCTAGCCATTGGACGTGGCCGGCGGCGGCAAGGAAAACGGGGCATTATATTGCGTCCATAACCTAACCTACTCAAGGTGTCGTAGAAGAGCTTATTCTAAGTCCTTCAATATATACGGCGTCGGCGCGCGGCAACAAGGTCAAGCCGAGCCGCTGTTTGTTCATACTACTACTAGTCTTTCACACGCTTAAGCAACCACGCATAAAACTTCCATCGATCGTTTTCGAGCTGTCAAAGAAGGCTGCCCCGTCTATCGATGGATCCAGTGAGATACTGCTGCGATTTGCGAATGTGACTAATGCTGCGATCCGGTACGTGGGGCCGCGCGCGCGCGGTCCCCAAAACGACGTGAACGTTTTCATCTGGACTTTGGAGCGCGCGGCCAACTCGTTCCCGAGAACGAGAATCAGCAATATTAATTGTGCATCACGATGCTTGCTTGTGAGCTTAACATGTGATCCGCGCTGCTTGTTTGAATCATATCTAGCTTAGGTGTCGTACTTGCGTCTGGTGGGAAATAGCGGCTCCGATCTGAGCATGCATGCATGAGCCTGGCTAAGTTTTCTTCTTGTACAAACTCTGTCATTTATACGACGTCCCGCTAGCTACTCAGAGTAGTACTCCCTTAATTAATCTTTAAATCTCTGACGTTCCAAACGGCAAATCTAGCTTAATTTTGAAGCGCCGCGCGAGAATTATTGGTGTGGGTACGGTACGGCTAGTTTGGTCTTTGAGGACGGCGATGCCAGGCACAGGCAGATGGCAGGAGCCGGGACCGTTGGGTTCCTGTACGCTAGCTAGCTAGTGGCCTCTGCTGCAGTTACTGAGACCGACCAGTGGTTACCCTGCCCGGAGAAGAAAGAAAGATTGGCCCGATCGGACTCTTTCTCCCTCTCTCTGCGAACACATGCTTCTTGTGTGGAAATCAGTCCCCGTAAACAAGCAAGCAAGCTCCCGCAGCGTAGAGAACAACAGTCTGCCTGGTGTACAGTAGATGAGTGTCATGGCTGGCTGGGGTGGGGCAGTGTTTATTAATCTGAGGAGGGGGGAAGCCGGGTGGCATACCATACCATACCATACCGCCGAGAGTACAGTACAACAGTTGGTCGTCCCGTGCGTCGTACCATACCATTGGATGCTACAGTACAGGAGAGCAAAGATAATGCCGGTACACATAAACTAACACGAGCATGTACTACACAGCAAAGCGACAAAAGAGACCACTAGCTAGCTGCTGGACCCGTAAAGCACTGCCGCGTGCTAATAGCTACTAGTAGTAGTGAGGTCCCCAGCTGGCAGTCTAGGTCTAGCTAGCTAGGAGAGCTTGGTGTAGTACTACTACGAGACGAGTAAACGGATCGAATTATTGATGGCAGCCTGCTAGCTCGCTGGTACGCGCAAACCAGAGGCGCCGCCGATGAGCAGTTTTTTCTAGTATCCAGAAAAAAAAAAGGACTTGAGACGCGCCGTGCTTGCTGCTTTGCTTTGCTTTGCTTTCGGCCGGCGAGGAGAAAGCGGCCTGGATCGGAGTAGTAAGATTTTCACGCCGATGAGTTTCCTTTCCGTCGTCGTCGGCGTCTCTAGCTACAGAAGGATGCATGCAATAATTGGTGAGGTGGTGGGGGCGCGGCCGTCCGGGCCGGGGTCCGACGTCCGTTTACGCATTCGCGGACACCAGGGTCCGTGAATTCCTAGCTTGTCGCCTCCACCAATCGTAGCTTCCTCCTCTCTCTTTCTGCTGTCTGCTCCTCGGCGCCACCCTCTCGTCAAATGGTCCGTCGGCTGCCCAGGAAAGCAAAGCTTGTGATGCCCCCCTCCTCCTAGAGCACCGGCCAGCCGGTTGATGCTCCTTAGAGCAAGGATAATAGAGTAGTCGGTTGCAGGCTGTAACTCAATGTCATGTCACTTTAGAGTCAACAGTTTAGCCTTCTTATATAATAGACTAGCTATTAGATTGACTGGAAAGTGATTGGAATAAATGCACTGTTTTCCCCACCCCCAATCGCATGCAGACACGTCGGTAGAGTCACCTCGTAAATGCCGCTGCGCCTGGCTACTATTCTGGAGCCTGCAGCTCTCTCTCTCTTCTTTACTCCCTCATCCACGTAAGCAATATGCTGATGTGGATTCTTTTGAGCCAGCTGACTAGGCTCTATTATACCTGCTCTTATTCGCGCGGCTCTTCCTCCTGGGCCACTCTTTTCGCTTCGTCTCTCTCTTTTCGACCGCCCCAAAGTTGTGTGCCGTTTGATTCCATGTCCCTGCATACTCCCTCCTTCTCATATTATTTGTCGTTTAAGAAAAGAATTTTAGTTCAAAATAAACTAAAATCTTTGTCCTAAACGACAATTAATATGGAAAGAAGGGAGTATCTCATTGCGCGTTCGTGATGCTTAAAACAACATAAAACTGTAGGTTGCTTTTAACTAAAAAGAAGTACGTACAGTAGATTCCCGAATGCTGATTAAGGGTACAACACGAGCTTAATTAGTAGCTGGTCAATGGTACAACACGAGCTTAATTAGTAGCTGGTCAATGGTGTAGTACATCCACTCGCACTTAAATGGAACAAAGCTACTGTGTGTTCAGTTACTAGCGTGAGCAACCGGAGGGCGGAGGACCGAACTGACGATGGTGCTCGGCGGCGGCGCCTTTACCTTCCAGCGGATCGTGTCCTGTGACTGTGATCCGGGCATATCATTTCCGTGGCATTTCTTCAGATGCGAAACGTGTACTCCGGTGTACAGGCGCGTCCGGTTGTCCGGTGTACTACTAGTACATGCACGAAATGGAGATGTGTCCATTGGTCGATCCGAATTAGCAACGGTTACGGCAGAGTTGACCAACAAGCCGTGGAGCGCGCTCTTCCACAGGGTTTAATTACGAGGACACCCGGTGCCATGTTTGAAAACAAATTTTGTGCTGCAGGAGAAAAGCCAAAAGTTTTTTTTTTAATCAGCACACGGTGCAGGAGTATCTTTTTATTACTGTTCCCCTCGAGCGGTTGAATCACAACAAACACGGCTCGTGATAGCAGTACTCCTGTGCACAAGCATCAGTAGCACCCTGCAACACAGACCACGAGCCTTTCTGCCCCGTTAATCCCATCATTCCACTGCTATGCTAGCTCATTGGTCCCCCTAACGATCTGAGCCAGAGAGGGCAGGGGTGATCAGTGTCGGACTCAGTTCCTAGCTGGCCCATCGGAATTTACTCGTCACGTTCCGAGCCGGGTCGTTAACAAGTCGCTGTAAGAAACTGAATGCTGGAGCAGGTCCATGTGCGTAAGTATGCGGAGCAGCCAACGGCTGGGCTAGCTAGAAGTAATTCGGACGAGGACGAGTACTACAGTAATCAGCCACTTGCCGCGTCCGCGCTATTGTTAATACTGTACTTCCTCTATCTCCCGAAAAGTTTGTCGCTTTGTAGTTCATTTTTGAACTATAAAGCGACAAGCTTTTCGGAACGGAGGGAGTACTACTGTAGTAGTAGCACTCAACACTGGTACACGCATGCGTTTCCGACCGGCGCGTGCTACTGCTACCGCCCGCCGCTGGACGCTGGTCGACGGTCGGCATGCAGCGGTCGCTCTCTCGCCTGAACTGAAACTTTCTCCCCAGCGCGCGCAGGGGCGGAGATGTTCAGTTCAGGCTTGTGCGCGACTTTGGGAGCAAAACGAAGGCACGATGCAAGTGTCGCTCATCTGAGCAGTAGCTATCGGCCGCAGAAAGTTCTTCGAAGTGGGGGGGGCAGGCAGTGTACGAATGCCCCGGGGCCCGGCGGGCATCTAGTAGTAGCTAGCTTAAGGTCATCCATCGCTTTCCCATGCATGTGACTCCCCCGTTTCGATCGACAAACGAGGCGCATTGATGCTCGCATCTACCATAAACATCGTTTGGATGGACGCGCGCGTACCCTTCGGCATTATCATCATCATCATCACTGCCTGACTGCGACGATGTATCGCCTGCGATGCATGCTAGCTCAAAGACAAAACTGGGAGCTCCTTTCCTTTCCAGCCTTTCTAGGAACCCGCCTGCGCCTGCTGGAGAGTGGAGACGAGCCTCAGCTGCATGAAACATACTGTACGATGCGTTTGGTTGGGAGTCAAAGTGGGATGGGATGGATCCATCCCAGTTTTTAGGGATGGGATGGTCCCGTTTTCTGTTTGTCTACAAGGATGGAACGATCCCTGTTTCTTGTTTGTTTTGTGGGATGGTGTGGGACGGAATGATCCCGTCTCTTGTTTGAATGAAAGGATGGAACAGGGATATGTGAGTATGAGTACTTCTGAAAGGTCGTGCGTCTGTCTCCACGGAGGTGGGACGGATCCGTCCCCATGTTTTTGGTGGGATGGTTTCATCCCGCATCTAGGTGGAATATTCTCTTTTGAGGGATGACTCCATCCCACATGTCTCCAAACCAAACAACAGAAAAGTGGGATCGTCCCGTCCCGTCTCACTATATCCCTCGAACCAAACACACCTTAAGTGCAGAGGAACTGATGAGCATCATCCGCTGAAACAGGCCCTGGAGCACTGGGTGCGTGGGGAAAGAAAGATTGTGGGCGGCCGGGTGATCACTTATGATTGCTTGGATAGTGCGCGCGCGCGGCCGTGTCGTAAAGTGTTTATTAGCAAGTGGTGGGGTGACAAGACAAAAGGAATGGAAGGCCCAGCCGGGAAAGGTTAATTGGAGTGGAGGCCCTATCTTTTTCCATATTTGTTGTGGCGCTTGACCCCCAAGCCACACGATCTGAACTTCTGAAGAATGGGTGCAACGCAGGACACATCTAGTAGTAGCTAGCTTAAGGTCATCTGACACGATACTGGCAGGGAGAAGTTAAACAGGTCTTTGTTAGCATAAAATATCAGTACGTATGGTTTTACTGAATGTCGGCGGACTTGTGGAGAGGGCACGCGGCGCACCTGTCGCAAATGAAAATGTACTCCTACTTACCAATGGCAGTGAAAAATCCCGGCGTTTCTATGGAGGGAGCAGGGAGGGAGGGAGGGAGGCGCGACGTCACGGCACGAGGCAAGAAAAGAAACTTTCGGCGCAGCAGATGCGACGGCACTGGGCGGAGAGCTAGCGGCGCGGTTTCCGTGGCGCGCGAGCGGGGCGGCGGATGTCAGTCAGGGCACCTCACCTCGAGCCCCAAGCCGGCACCAGCAGCGGAAAGAGGGGACCAGACCGGATGCCTCCTTCCTTCCCTCCCTCCTCCTCGTTTCTTTCCCCACACCACACCAGCAGTACTAGTTTAATCCCGTTGCCGGACAGCGCGACCGTAATAACCAGGGGATGGTGCAGAGAGCTGCGGCAGAGGGGGCGGTACTGGCCGCAGAAGCCGCGATCGCTGCAGAACTGGCGCTCCACGTGCCGGGCGCGGGCGGCCAGGCATGTCGTCGCCTCCCCGAACGCCGACACGTCCCCTCACTTGATGCTCGTCTTTGTCGTCGCCTTCCACCCCAGTTTAATGGTGAACCAAACGCACCTGACTAATCCCGCTTTCGGGGATAACCACGGCCAACTCCTTGGCGTCCGCCATTTCAAAACACACGCGCATCAAACGCTCCACCACTTGCATTTGGTTGCACGGCTCGAGGAGGACGGACGCAGCACCCGATCCGACGCCTTGCCCTTGTTGCTTGGGCGCGCGGGACGCCGGTCGGCCCGGCGGAGGTCAGAGTGTCGTCAGTGGACCAGTAGGCCTGGAAGAAGCAGCGGCGGCCTGGGCCTGCTTGCCGTGTCTTCTGGTCCTCTCCTGCCCCTAGAGCGAGAGAGCACGCGGAAGGAAGGATGAACATAGATCGCCACGCTCCTGCTGCTGGGCTCAGCGGCCTCGCCTCGCTTTACTTTCCGGCCTGCCTCCCGCTGCGGCTTTCACACTGCGCACAGGTACGGATGGGGCTCTCTCCTCTCTCTGCGCCATGATAACATGCCTCAGTGCCTGTCGCCGCTCACGGGACGGAGGGGGACCTCGATCAGGTAGCTAGCTAGCACTACGTCGTGGTACCGCACTGGCAGGTCCATCAAACACGATGAGCCGGTCCGGGTCGGGACGGGCTGTCCATGCTTTTGGACCGAAACGCGGGCCTAACCATTGTACAGTCTTACGCATGCGGTTAAATGCCGGCCCATTGTCCGTCATCCTACTTTTGCGGTGACACGAAGAAATGGATCACCAAAGATCCAAAGCAAGCATGAACAACTTTTTTTGACATTTAAAAGAGCAGGTGTTCTGCATTTTCATTATAAGTAGGAGAGAGTATTTATCTACAACTTTGTACGAGTAACTGTCAATGTCGATTTCTATGCTTTTCTTGTTGCCCTGCAGCCTCTAAGGCGGGCTTCCGACGATCCTGGTGGTGAGAGAGGGCCTCATCTTGACAATCTGCTCGTCGTCCACGCCCATCCGCTTGGCCGACACGCCGGCCTCGAAGAACCGCTTCACCGAGCTCCTCATGTACGAGATGCCTTCCCTGACGTTCATCGTGTCCCTGATCCTGTCCTGCAGGCTGGTCAGGAGATGGTCGCCGTTCAGCACCGACGCCAGCTGGATGATATCCTGCTGGAACTCGCTCAGCTTGGCCTCCTCGTTCGCCTCCGTTTGCCTGATCCTAGTTGGCGTCGGGAGTTGCTCTGCGCGCGCGTATTTACAACAATTGGCATCAGGAACAACTGGAGAATACAGCGAACCAAACAAGTGGCACTGACAGAGCTAGCAGCATCTCGCTACCTGGACAATCCGTCCTGGGTTCAGTTCTTGTTTGCACGACGCTTTCGAAAGTCCCTGCCCATGCGTCTCTTTTAGTCAAGAAATCTTGTGGCAGATCGAACAGTTTTTTCACCGTTGCAGGGATGGACGAGTGCTCGTACTGCGACGTCGGCGTCGGTCCATTTGGCCCATGGACAACTGATGAAGCCACAAATCGAAATTCAGACGTACTCGACGGCAGAAATTAATTAACTGAACCAGAACCAGCTAGAAGCACCTGTTCCTTTGTCTATCCATGGCGAGATGAGGATCGCCGGCACGCGCACTCCCAGGCGGTCGAAAGTGAAGTTATACGGCGGCGGCCCGACGATGCCGTCGGGGCTGGGCACGCCGTGGACCGGCGTGGGCACGTGGTCGAAGAACCCGCCGTGCTCGTCGTAGGTGACGACCATGAGCGTCTGGTTCCACTGCGGCGACGCCCGCAGCGTCTCGTAGACGTCCTTGATGAACATCTGGCCCTGGTAGACGTCGTGCGACGGGTGGTCGTCGTTGGCCGGGTCGCGCTTGGAGTCGAGGTAGTGCTGCTCGATGACGGCGTAGTTGGGGAGGGAGCCCCGGCGGGCGTGGTCGCGGAAGCTGGGGCGGAACGGGTGGAACTTGGTCACGTACTTGAGCTTGCGCAGGTTGCGGTAGAAGAGCACCGCCGGCACGTCCTGGAAGTAGACGCCGAACGACAGGCCGGCGTCGTGGACGTTGTCGAAGATGGTCCGCTGCGGGTAACCCTTGGCCAGCAACCTGCACTTACCGAGATCAGATCATCATGCATCGTCTCGTAAGTAAAGCAAAAAAAAGAAAAAACTTTGGAGAGTGAGACTAGCTGATTTGGCCCACACTGTCTGCACTTATTGGCTGCTAATAAAGCCAACAAAACGGATCCGAGCCATCGCAACAATCTACTACTAGAACCAAGCTCATACGTACTCCCTCCGTACCCATAAACTTGTCGCTTTGTAGTTCATTTTCGAACTACAAAGCGACAAGTTCATGGGGACGGAGGGAGTACTGGTCATACTGTGGTACAGTACGGAGTGACTATAATACTCCCTCCGTTTCGTTTTAATTGTCATTTGGACAACTTTCGTTAGTTCATTTCTAGTTTATTTGGTTGTCTGAAACGACAAATATTTCAGAACGGAGGGAGTATTTCATTGGCTCTGTCGTCTGATCTCAACAACCGACATGTGAGCGTGTTGTCCACTGCCGACATGTGAGCTCCAATTTACGAGTCTGCTCATCCACTAGCGACGAGATCACACCAGTCTCCTCCACAGTGCTCGGCGTCCCTCCCTCGATCCAAGTCCAAAAACTCCAGTCCAGAGGGGAGCCTTTCACGTGGACGGTGGATCGGGACACCCAGTTAACTGTTGTTTTACTCTGCTTTTTGTTGGGCTGGTGCAGAAAAGCAGCGCCCCTGGCTGGCGCACTGTTAACTAGCCAAACTTTTTTGACGGCGCGACGTGCTAGCTAGCTTTAATAGGCAAAGCTGTGACACTTGGTTAGAGCGCTGTGTATGCTCTAAGAATAACCGCTACTACTTTAAACCATTGAGTACTCCGTATATCTCAAATTCAGAAATACTGTAGGGGAATGCATTCACAACAGCATATACGTAATTATAGTGAAAACCAACAACAAATAATAAGAGCTTAGTGCGGAAATTAAGAAGAGCAGAGGGAAAATAAATATATAAATAAATAAATAAACTTACTCCGGGTTGTTGCTGGTTGCGCCGCCGGAAGTGGCGGAGTGCACGAACAGGCGGTTGGGCTGCGTGGACGACGGCACGGACGCGAACCAGCGGTCGCAGACGGCGAACTGGGTGACGAGCTCGCGGTAGACGGCGACGCTGTCGGGCGCGAAGCCGTGCATGACGGCGTCGGTCATGTTGCCCCCCAGCGAGCGCGCCTGCTGCACGAAGCCGTTCATCTTGGCCGGGCCGGACGACGCGTCGTCGGAGCCGAAGATCTGCTGCCGGATCTCCTGGAACGAGTGGCCCGGGTCCGGGTCCACGTACTCCGCGCCCTCCCCGAAGTAGACGCGCCCCGCCGCCGGGTCCGCCGTGTCGGTCGGGTTCCACTCGCCGCCCGTCACGCCGTCGATCTCCCGGTTCAGACGCTTCATCCACCCCAGCATGTGGTCGAACGAACGGTTCTCCATCACCACCACCACCACCGTCTTGATCGGCCCACCCGCAAGGCACCGTCGCGAGGAGGAGGCCAGTACCGTGATCAGGAGCAGCAGCAGCGTCAGCGTCGTCTGGAAGAGGCTCGATGGCCGGTGGCCGCCGCACGCCATTCCTTCCTTCTCCTCTCTGGCTGCTGCTGCTGCTGCGGTTGTACTTTTGGTGATGGTGGGGGTGTTGGTGGCGTGGCGTGGCTTTTTTATCGGGTGCGAAGTGGGGCGACCATTGTCTTATCGCGCCGGCCGTGCAGAAACGAGGCAGGAAGACTTTGGTGCCCCCGTTCCTGCTGCTCTGCTCTACGCCATTGGGGAATGCATGTTCAAGTTTGTCGGTCGTGTCGAGCCAAGAATAATTATTTCTTAGCGGCTGCTACTACAGTAGCACCACGTCCCTAAGCGGCGGCAGCACGCAGCAGCTGGAATATGCTTTCTCCATTTCTAAGAAAAGTTTGTCGATTAGTTCAAAACGGCAAAATTTTACTAGCAACCAAGAAGTACTATTGCAAAAGCGGTGGTGGCAGCAGTCCTCGTCTCCTAGCTGGGGCCGTAGCAACTAGCCACCCAACAACACAAAAGTTCCCTTCCCATCTGGCCATCTGGATCTGGATCTGGATTGGATGGAGACTGCGTGTTTTCACTGCCTATCGTGGGCCGCTCAAACTCAATCTAACGTTACTAGGTGGCCAACTAAGGGCCCATGCTCCTTCTGTTACCAGTAGATCTCAGTCGGACGGTCCACCAACATCTCGTAGGCTCGCTGACTCGGCCCACATCCACGCACAGGTCCCTTGCTGTCCCGCGTACCCTTCTTCCCCGACCCGCCGCCGGGAACCGACGAGCCCCGCCGTCGCAGCGTTCCTCCTATCACCTACGAGTACTAGGCAATAGCAGGCGGCGGCGTTTCGGAGGTCGCAGCCTTGCTGCAGACAGACTGCTGCTCGGTTCATTCTCGTCGGTAAATTCAATCCCATGATCGACGCTCCTCCTTCCCGATCCCTTTAACTGCATCGCATCATTCGTTACTGCTGCCTTTAGTTTTGGATGCGGCAATTCAACGACGTTGCTAACGGATTGGAACTCCTATAGATGCTAAGACAGCGCGGGCGAACCTAGGCAACCACCTTGAACGCGCGGATGGCGTCCGGTGCGCGCTCAGTGGAGATACACATCTGCATACAACCCCGTCGTCAACGTCGTTGGTGCGGGTGTGCAACGGCCTCCTGGACCTCGAGGGGAAGTGCTGCGTGGACTGCCGAGAGCCCGGCTTGTTCCCTGCTACAAGGACAAGGTCTGCTCATCGAGGGGATGTGCAACTAGAACTTACGGATCGCAGATGCACGCGAACTGCTTGACGAAATGCGGCGGCCATTTTGGTGCTATGAAGCCTCCGTTATTTCCACAATACGGTTGCCATTGGAACTGAATTAGATGGTGTTCTGGCAATGGGCACTCCACGGAACGGTCTCTTACAGCGTTGTTCTCTTCCGTGATTGCCAGCCTTTCAAGTTTGGTGGATGGCATCGTGTCTCATGGATGGCGAGCAAGACGGTTTGGCATATTTGGAGCCTTGCCTGCACCTAGATAGCAGATCCTGGCGTAGGAGATACTTAGAGAATATCGTATAGGCTAAGACAAAGGTTACCAGATTATTCCTGTTTCCGCCTTCTTCTGTCCTTGCTTCCTGTAGAGGGTATGCCCTTGTCATTGTCCTGCTCAAGGTAGGAACATGGCTAGCAGTCTGCCATATATATGCTACTACAGAAGTCCATAATCACAGGGACGACACAGATCAGCAGGTTCCTGCATTTCAAGAATGGACCAGGATGCTACTCTGGCAAAGCAAGGTATGCTCAACCGTTCTGCTCGTGTTCATTCTTACTTTCATTGGGGCACATGTCAGCAAAGGTTTGTAAAATTTACACTGTCAAATTGTAAGAAAAAATAAAGAGATTTTTGCACTTTACATCGTACACGTTCTACATTATGTGTGACGTGACCTGTAAATACTCCCTCCTCCTAATGATGTTCTGATTTAACTCGATCATAGCTGGGGATCAGCAGAGCCAGACTCCTCTGAACAGTGACAAGGCTAAAGCTGAACCAAAAGTCCCAAAGCCCGATGAGGCGGAAAAGCTTATTCAGTTCATGGAAAAACACTATGATAAGTTTGTTGCCCGTGTGCAGACCTTTGACGAATTTTACCACGCCATATTCGAACTCATCGAGTACGTATGTGTTTTGCAATCCTTGCTCTTAATTAGATACAACTTTGATTTCAAGATGCAGAATTGAACTCTGACAACCATTTCTTCTTCGAGGCGTATTCAGTTCAGTGGGATTGCGTGCACTGCTACGGGTCGTGTTTTTTTTTTTTTTTTGTTTAAGTATGCCTTACGACGTTGATGTTGTTCCTCGCTTCAGAATGTTTTGCGAGGAACGTGGGCAGTTCCAGTACAAGATCCCGGAGAAAGATTCCCTTCTCAAGGCATATGAAGTGAGTTGGAGAAACCATCCTATCAGTTACTGTACCTAACTTGAAAAAAAAAAGTAAGTACAGAGAGAGAAGTTGCATGCAGAAGCATCACAAGTCGGATGGCGAGCTGAAGAAGGAAGAGCTGGTGGCGATCAGCAGGGAGGTGGTGGGGCTCAACAGCTTCACCTTGGGCAAAGCGGCCTTGGAAATCGTCATGTTCCTGTTCGGCGCTCCGGTTTGCGCGGTCGTGGTGAAGAAGATCCTGCCGGGGTTGGGCTGGCTGTCAGATGACGTGGTGATCCCTCTGGCTACCTCTGGTTCCGTCGCATACCTCATCAGCTCAAAGAGACTCTAAACGAGGGTTCTGCTCTGTTTGCGTTCGGTGTGTTGTGCGCACAGAAGGAAGTCGAATGGGCATGGTAGCTAACTAGAGGAAAATATGAAATACCCACATTGCTGTAAATGAGAACGTTTTAAATATTTCGAAAGGGAGGATTACTCAGTAAAGTTTCGCTAATGTCTATTCTATTTGCTCTCAGAATATGCTGTCCTTTTTTTTTTCTGTAACCTGTTGTTTATACTTGGAAGTAAAAAGAGAAATTAGGAGGGAATCGATCGGAGAGAACAGAAGCGGGAGCAAGCAAGGACAAACGGGCAATTTGCAGCGATCAAACAGGGCCCCAGGCAAGAGGCAAGTAGAAGGATTGAGCCGTCCGTGTCGATGCGCCACTCCAGAAGCCGTCCTGTCCTCAGCAGTGACCTTGCTTCCTCTTCCTCATCAGGTCAACCAACAGCCGCCGTCGGGCCGGGCAAATCTAGCCACCGAATCCAGACTCGGGAATCCCTCAATAATTGCAGCCCTCTTCACTCAATGGGGAAAAAAGGACAATTGTGATTTAACCCTTGTTTTGAAGCTCAATTATGATTTTGCTTTCTAAATTGTGACTTTGTAAATTTGCCCCTCCGAGTCATGTGGTTCCTCACGGGTAGTAGCATTTTGTTAACAAAAAAAAATCAGATGGAATTCTCGCTTGCATTACCGGAGTTCATGCATTTTCATCTTTTGGTCGAACGAATAATGAACTTTGTAGGAGTTATTATAAGTCTCTCGGGCAAGAAAATACTAGGAAATACCGTACTCTAGTATACTTTTAACGATTGGAATTCTCGGGAGGGGAGGAAGGACGCTTCTTCGAATTATGATGGATCTCCCACCGACCGACAATAAACAATCCCGGCGACACCCGAAACATCATGTGCGGCAGCTGGAGCCACTCGCATCGCATACAAGAGCACCAGCCAATCAGTCAGCATTCGAGCGCGCACACACACACGAAACAAGAACCGTTAGTTCACCGACAGCAAGCAGCAGAGCAAGCGGCTCTCCCTCCGCGCGCTGAAAGATCCATCCATCCATCCATCCATGGCGCGGCTCCTGCGTTTTCCCGCGGCCCTCGTCGTGGTAGCCGCCGCCATGATCTTGGCGGCCCCGGCGGCGACGCGGGCCGCCACGACCGACGACTCGGACGCGCCGGCGTACAGGAACCACACGGTGGGCGGCGCCGCCGGGTGGTTCTTCGACGCCAAGACCAACGCCAGCTCCGGCAACTACTCGGCCTGGGCCAACGGCGAGACCTTCTACCTCGGCGACTACCTCAGTATGTTGATTGATTCCTCTCTCTCTGACTCTCTGACTCTCTCCGCCATTCGAGTTGGTTTTCTTTCCTCAGCGACTGAACCATTTCAGTATCTCACGTAACCTCAACTTCCTCATTTGGCTCTTCCATTTGGCTCTTTGGACTGCAGATTGCAAAATGGGATCATTTTACTCTGTGCTGCAGATCCAGATCCGTGCATCAACATGGCGAAAACAAAAATAAAAAAACGCTATTTTAGGGAAAGGAACAAACAAAAGCACATGCCGCTTCATTCATTCATTTCTTAGGAGCTGCATTACCACAAAGTCAACACTTGGATCGAAAACAGCAGCTTACAGATTCACATATTTCTTATATACAGAGATATATAATTACCAGCTTACTACTTAGCCAGCCATTAATCAATTTCCAAAGTATAACAACGGGGGGTCCGGTCCGGCTTCCTTGTGCAACGGTTTACGAATTTGACGAATCCGAGTAGAAGCAAGAGGGATTTGCTTGCGTTTGTCGTAATCGAAACCATGCATATTCGTGTGCGATGTGAACTGAAGCAACAAAAATGCTGACCAGCTTTTGCCCATCTCTGAGTCGTAGTAGACGGCCAGCTGAGAAGTCCACTCCAGCTCACCAGTATAGGGTGCAAAGACCCTAGTGGTGTGGTAGACTAAGCGGACACGGTACTCACGGTACCCCGCAGCTCGAAGAAGAGAACGAAGACGGACGCGCATCCTTGAAGCAGCACTCCCGTTGGAGAGCAGCGTCGTCTCCCTCCGGGGTGTGTAAGGTGCGGAGCGACTGGCTAGGGCGTGCTGAGGGACACGACCTCCAGTCGACTTACGGGCCGTCTGCTTGGTCCGCGCCATCTACAAACATTTGAAAAGAAGAGAGTGAGATTAATAATTAATAAATCAATTTAGAATAAAAACAATAAGCAAAGTAAGGTAAGAAGCACAAGGGTTGAGGTGGAGAGCACAAAGTTTTGGAAATACTATTTCATACGAAAATAGTATAGTCCTTAATTTTCGGCCATTTCTAACTAGGCTTGCGTCCTACGGGCAACACGGCTCTGATACCACTTTGTCACGCCCGGTCATCGTAAAGATGCACAGACGCTAACCACATGTACGCCAGGATCAGTTGAATCGTACATGCGTTGACGAAAGTGAAATACCATTACATTGCCATGTTCGGAATACATAAATAGTCTTACAGCACGACCCGAAGGTCTACAAATACACACCACAAATATTCACAACACTAAACAGTTCAACACTAATGAAAGCAAGGTAGATAAGCGGGCTTCGTCTCCACAGGCAGCCGTTGCGCGTGAGGTCGCCAGCCTAGACCAAGTCCTCCGGGTTGACGTAGAAGTCCTCCGGTGCAGCTTCTTCTTCTTCATACTCTAAAGGAGAATTAAACGCTTGAGTACATAGAGTACTCAGCAAGTGCGGGAAGAGAATGATATGATTGGCTAGGGCAAGGAAAGGCCAAATATGGCTTAGCACTATGCTTAGAACCTATCCTTAGCTTTCAATTATCAATATTATAATTCAATAAATAAATAACACATGATTAATGATAATGAAAGTACTTGCATCATAATGAACCATCATTTCCCAACCATAGTCTAATTATGAACTGGCCCCAAGCCGCTCTTGTCCGTGAGCACGGCTGTCATGACAGTTTTACCAAATCTCTGCAGAGAGTGTACCCTTTCCCCACAAGCAGTGATTTCATCCCCTGTTGCCAGGTGGACTAAGTGAACCTCCCTGATTGCCCGTGGTAGCTAACCACATTACACACTTCCTTTGGTGTGAGGCCAGGAGATCACAACATGGTCTTTACAAAGGTACTCCCGACTAGTGCTAGCCCTCTAAGGTTTCCACCACTGAGGATTCTCGGAGTAACCCTCCGCCCCAGAGCCCCCTCTTGAGCCTTGCGGTTCCAAGAGCAGATCACCCGCCTCATTCCCCGCACCATCCGGCCACTAGCAGTTCATCGGGAGAAACCTAATTAATTGACCAAGCTGCCCCATCTCAGTCTCGTGGTGGTACTATAAGGCTTAGTGGCTTCCTCCATAAACCGGTCCTTAGAATCCGGTGGTAACAAACCCCAATCCCGGGTCTCGTGCAGAATGCACCATACCAAAACTAACCGACCACCAGATTCCTATCCACTATCATTATGTATATCCATCACCAAATTAAAGTACCATAAAGTTGAGCATAGAACATTTGTATGAAAACCCAATCCCATCATCTAAGCATGGCTAAGCATAAATAAAGCCTATCTACTTCCCAACCCATTTCAGGTAACAAGGAATGGTAAGGAACAGGGCATGTAAACATGAAGTAGGACATCAAATTAATTAGCATGCAACTAGCTAAATCCATAAAATAGGTACAAGATGGTCAAGGGCACTTGCCTTCGTTGGAGACTTGAGAATTGACGAAGTCTTGGTCTTGGAAGTTGAGGTTAGGGTCGTAGAACGACTCTAGATATATGCCCAAGCAATGGCAAGAATACAATAAAGCTAAATAAGTAAAGGCACGCAAAACAATGCATACACACATACACATAGGCACCAAAATCCTACACTAATGCGTCCCTACGAGGTATTTATCATTTAACAAGGCCAAAATATGCAATTTATATTTTTCCTACAATTTTGGGATTTTATTATAGCCTAAAACCATTTTTATTGAATTTTCTATAGCAAAAATGTATTTTAAAACATTTTTAATAATTAATCCAGGGACCAAATATATTTTATCTGAACCCTACAATTAATTCACAGCATAAAATAATTTATAAACATTTTTCATAGCATTCCTACACTTATTCATCATTTTTATCTAATTTCTACACCTCAAAATACAATTAAAAACCCTATTCAGCAAATAAATAAAAGTCCAGGGGTTAATTAAATAGTTTTCTACACTGTACAGGGCCTAAATACATTATTCTACCAAAATACAGGGGTTAGAATGCTTAAATAAATGTTTAAAACCAATTTTTAGGGTTCCAGGGGCTAGTCTGCGAATTCTGGGGGCTAGACTCAAATTACAGAGAAACTCCGGGGGTAGCAGCGAAGTTTCCAGGGGCCTGGGTGCAAATGCGCGGGCGGGAAAGGCGTTTTGAACTTGGGCCGTTGGATCTCAAATGGACGGCTCGGATTTTATTAGGCGAACCGGTATGCGCGATATAATCGCAGCCGTTGGGGTGAAACCGATGGCCCGGATTGGGCCACGTCGCCCCCGGCGACGTCGGCGGTGGCCGGCGCGGCGGCGCTGGGCGCCCGCGGCGGCGAACTCGCCGGAGACGGCCAAAACGGCGAAAACGCCACCGGTTCTAAGCGCCAAGTACACAGAACGGAAGAGGAGAGGGTGAGGAGCATACCTAGGGGGGTTGCGAGGTCCGAAGTTGGCCGGAGAGGGGTCGGCGGCGAGAGGGGCGATGGTTGGCGTCGGTGCACGTCGGATCCGGCGATTCTCCGGCGATCTTTCCACGCAGACTTGCCTGGCGTGTTCCTGGTGACACGGCGACGAGGTTAGCGGGGTAGATGAGGTGTCGCAACCGTCGGTTAGCCGGGAACGCGCGAGACAGACCTGGGGACGGCGAGGCTAGGGTTGTGGCGCGGGGAAGGGGAAAATGAGGGAGACGGCGAGGTTTTAAGGAGCAGGGGGGGTGCGGTGGTTGCAGGCGCGTGCGAAGAGGGGTTCCCCCGGGCGGTTTTCGTCGTGGGCGAGGTGGTTGAAGAGGGGCGCGCGAAGTGGGCGCGGGGTGGCGGTTTCATGCGCGGCGCGGGAAGGAAGAGAGGTGGGGGACGGCGCCGACAAGCGGGCCCCGCCCGGCAGAGAGAGGGAGAGAGGGGAGGGCGCAGTGGGCTGGCGGGGGAGGGAGGAAATTGGGCCAGGGGGGGGAATTCGGCCCAAAGGGGCTTTTAACTTTTTCTTTTTTTTCCATTCATTTCTTTTGATTTTGAATTCAAATTCAAATTTGAACGTTTGCTACTCGTTTGAACACCAAAAATTCATCAGAAAATGCATGCTACAATGATCAAGGTTTGGGCAAATTTTTGTACAAAAATATGGGTGTTACAACTCTACCCCCCTTAAAAGGAATCTCGCCCTCGAGATTCGGACGCTCTAAGAGAATAGATGAGGGAAGTCCGCCTTGAGAGCTTCTTCTCTTTCCCATGTTGCTTCTGCCTCAGAATGATGCTTCCACTGCACTTTACACATGCGAATGACTTTGTTCCTCGTGACTTTTTCTAGTGTCTCAAGTATTTTGACAGGCTGCTCTACATAAGACAAGTCTTCCTGTACATCCACGGCTTCCATGGGCAATTGCTCTTCAGGCACTCTTAAGCACTTCTTGAGCTGGGAGACATGAAACACATTATGCACGTCTGACAAGTGTAGCGGAAGCTCAAGCTGATAAGCCACTTCACCACGTCGTTCCAGTATCTTGAACGGACCAATGTAACGGGGTGACAACTTGCCTCTTACTTTGAATCTTCTCAATCCTCTCATAGGTGACACCTTCAAGTACACATAGTCACCAACTTCAAACGTGAGATCACGTCTTCGAGTATCCGCATAACTCTTTTGTCTTGTTTGAGCTGCCTTTAGATTCTTCCGAATTTCTTGTACTTGCCTTTCAGCCTCTTGTAATACGTCAGGCCCAAAGACTTGATTTTCCCCAGTTTGATTCCAAAACAACGGTGTCCTACATTTTCGCCCATACAATGCTTCAAAAGGAGACATCTTCAAACTGGCTTGATAACTGTTGTTGTAAGAAAATTCGGCATATGGCAGATTCTTGTCCCAACTCTTGCTATTCTTTAAAGCACACGCTCTCAACATGTCTTCTAATATCTGGTTGGTGCGTTCTGTCTGACCATCAGTTTGAGGATGATACGCCGAACTGAAATTTAGACGGGTATCCATTGATTCATGTAACTTCTGCCAGAATCTTGAGGTGAATTGAGTGCCTCTGTCTGAGATGATCTTCTTAGGAACTCCATGTAAGCACACAATCCTGGAGATGTACAGTTCCGCCAACTTGGGGCCGTTGTAGGTCTCTTTCACAGGAATAAAGTGAGCCACTTTAGTTAGACGGTCCACAATAACCCATATAGAATCATATCCAGACTGTGTTCTTGGTAGTCCCACAATGAAGTCCATACTAATTTCTTCCCATTTCCATTCTGGCACTTTGATTGGTTGCAATAACCCTGCTGGTCTTTGATGTTCCGCCTTAATCAATTGACATGTATCACATATGGCCACATATTCGGCTACATCCCGTTTCATTCCATGCCACCAATATCGATCTTTAAGGTCTTGATACATCTTTGTGCTTCCAGGATGAATGGAGTATGATGAGTCATGAGCTTCTCTTAATATCAACTCTTTAATCTCCTTGACATCTGGAACACAAATCCGCTTTCCAAGCCATAAGGTTCCTTGTTCATCCTCTCTAAAGTTTGGAGCTTTCCCTTTCTTCATCAACTGTTTGATCTCCTTGACCTTCTCATCATTCTTCTGCCCTTCTCGTATATCACGCTCAAGGGTTGAGTCCACTTCCATAGCAACTGCTTCAGTGCTAGACACTAGACATAGATTTAACCTTGCAAACTCTTCACATAGCTGGGGTTGAAGAGCTTGTACTGACAAATTATTGCTTTGTCCTTTCCTGCTTAGAGCATCAGCAACCACATTAGCCTTGCCTGGATGGTAGTTGATTCCCACATCAAAATCATTGATTAATTCCAACCAACGACGTTGCCTGAGGTTAAGATCCGGCTGTGTAAATATGTACTTCAAACTCTTGTGATCTGTATATATCTCCGTCCTTTTTCCCATTAAGTAATGTCTCCATATCTTCAAAGCATGAACAACCGCTGCCAATTCTAAGTCATGTGTTGGATAGTTTCTCTCATGCTTCCGAAGCTGTCTTGAAGCGTAAGCCACAACATGTCCTCCTTGCATTAAGACACATCCTAAACCATGACCAGATGCATCACAATAGACCACAAACTCCTTTTGCATATCGGGCATCACCAATACCGGTGCACTGGTTAACCTCTTCTTCAATTCGGCGAAGCTTACCTCACATTCGGGGGTCCACTTGAAAGCAACTCCTTTCTCAAGCAACTTGGTTAATGGTCGAGAGATCTTTGAAAATCCCTCGATGAATCGTCGGTAATAACCAGCCATACCTAAGAATCTTCTTATATCATGTACACTCTCAGGTGTTTCCCACTTAAGGACATCGGCCACTTTGCCTGGATCCACTGCTATACCTCCTTCAGATATGACATGTCCCAAAAATGATACCTCCTTTAGCCAAAACTCACACTTACTAAGTTTGGCATACAGTTGATGTTGGCGAAGCTTCTGTAAGGCCATCCTGAGGTGCTCCTCATGCTCTTCTTCCGTCTTGGAGTAGATAAGTATGTCATCGATGAATACCACTACGAACTTGTCCAAGTACTCCATGAAAACCTTGTTCATAAGATACATAAAATATGCCAGAGCATTGGTCAATCCAAATGACATGACTGTATACTCATACAATCCATACCGAGAGACAAATGCCGTCTTGGGAATATCCGACGGTCTAATCTTCAGTTGATGGTAGCCCGAACGAAGATCAATCTTGGAAAACACACATGCTCCTCTTAACTGATCAAATAAATCTTCAATCCTTGGTAGTGGGTATTTATTCTTGATTGTTACCTCATTTAAAGCACGGTAGTCCACACACAACCTTTGAGTTCCATCCTTCTTAGGTACAAATATAACTGGTGCTCCCCAAGGTGATGAGCTAGGACGAATATATCCTTTTGCTAATAACTCCTCAATATGATCCTTTAGTTCAGCCAATTGTTTAGCATCCATTCTATATGGCCTCTTATATATTGGGGCCGTTCCAGGTACTAATTCAATGATAAATTCAATCTCTCGATCAGGGGGCATACCTGGTAAGTCATCTGGGAATACGTCCGGAAATTCTTTCACAACCCTGATGTCTTTAGTACTCTCAAGATGGTTGAGTTGCACTATTGCTTCTTGTGTCTGATCTGGCTTGAATTCTACTGTGGTGCCATCCGGGTGTGTTAAGCAGACTGTTCTAGTTGCACAATGAATTACTCCTTGATTCTTTGTCAACCAGTCCATTCCCAGAATGATATCTAATCCTTGTGAGTCCAACACTATTAGGTTGGCCCAAAAGACTACCCCCCTTATGTTTATACTCACTTTTCGGCATAGATGCCTTGCCACCATCTCTCCTCCAGGAGAGTTTATCAATAATGGCCCATTCAAGAATGTAACTACCACGTCATGCTTCTTTATGAAATCCTTGGATATGAATGAATGTGTAGCACCTGAATCAAACAATATGGTGGCGGGGTGGGAGTTGACAGAGAACGTACCGATCACCACATCAGGTGCTTCCTGTGCTTGCTCCAGAGTCACATGGTTGACACGGCCAGTTGGATTTTGCTGCTTCTTTGGACAACTGCTGGCATAGTGTCCCCATTCTCCGCACTTGTAGCATTGTACTCCTGCAGCATTATTTGGGCCCTTGTTGCCTCCTGACTGGTTTCTTGGGGGTTGGCCACTTGGACGGTTAGCTGGGGCTGAAGGGCGGGGTGGCTGCATCTGCTGGCGTGGGGGTTGCATTGGCTGGCGTGGTGGCTGCTGCTGCTGCTGGCGCATTGGCTGGTTGTAGGGAGTGGGTGGCCTGTAGTTGGAGTTGGGAAACCTCTGTCCCGAGTAGTTCATGGGACGAGTCATGTGAGTTGTAGGTGGAGGGTTGAGACGAGGGCGTACATTGCTGCTAGAGGCATGTGCTGCTAAAGTCAACTTCCTCTTTCTTTCGTCATCTTCCAGTTCCTTCTTAGTCCTTTCCACTTCAAAAGCTTTGTCCACTAACTTCTGGAAGTCGCCGTAGTCGCTGGAAGACATAGCAAACTTTAACTCTTTGTCCAGCCCATTCTTGAAGCGGAATTGCTTCTTGGCGTCGGTATCCACGTCTGTTGGGGCATAGCGGGATAGCTGGGTGAAGGCATTCAGGTAGGCCCTCACAGTCATACAGCCTTGCTTTAGCATCAGGAATTCTTCACGCCTGGCTTGTATCTCTCCTTCAGGTACGAAGTGATTGCGGAAGTTGGTTCGGAATTCTTCCCATGTAATATTTTCCGGGTCCTGGTGGGCTTCGGTGAAGGCGGTCCACCAGTCAGCTGCTGGTCCTTGAAGTTGATGAGAGGCTAGTAGCACTTTCTCCCTTCCTTCACAGTGGATGAGCCTCAGCTTGCTATCAATGGTACGGAGCCAATCATCGGCGTCCATGGGCTCGGTAACGGTGGCAAAAGTGGGTGGATGGGTGTTCAGGAAGTCCCTAAGGAAGGACCTAGGTGGAAAAGGTGGTGGTGGCGGAAGGTTGTAGTTTGGCGGTGGTGGGGGTGGGGCTTGTTGCAGGTTGGTGACAATCTGGGTGAGGTTGTTAAGCAACTGGGTTTGTAGAGCCATCATCTGTTGCATTTGTTGAGAGGCTGGGGCTCCTCGAGCACCCCTTGCATTCCATCCAGGAACACCTCCAAGTCCTTCATCCAGAGGTGGGTTACCACGACCACGGCCTCTACCTCTTCCTCGTCCAGCCATCTGTGATAGAGAAGTTCATTGAGGTCTTAGAATAATAGATGAGATGAGAAAGGATATGCTAGGGTAACACGGTCCCAACTATATGCATCAAGGGTAATAGACATAAAGCAAGCTCATTAACCAACTAGTGTGGAGGTGGACAAGATGCCTAAGCATTCCACCACTCACACGACACATAAACAAGACTAAAGACACGGATGTGGACAGGATGCCGAAGCATTCCACAACTCATGTCGCAACCAACACACACAACATAAAGCAACTACTAGCATAACACCATAAAAGACACAACTCAAGACTAGAGAGGGCGTAGCTACACGCTCCTACAAACTAAGGATAACTGTCCTGAGTCGTCCAGCGGGGAAACGAGTCCACTCCTACTCGTCGGAGTCCTCCTCAACCTCCATCTCCGGGTCTTCTTCTTCTGAGTCTTCTCTTGAGTTCTCGGGGGAGTTCATGCGGCGATCCGGAGAGTTCGGGTCCCAAGGCTCCACGTCCGAAGCGTACTGCGGAGAGTTAGGATCAACTCCAGTGATCCTCGTGTAGCGTCGGCGAAGTCGCTCGTAGCGGTCGACCAGGTCCCTACTGTCTTGCAGCTCCTGCTGACAACGCTGGAGTCGCGAAGACAACTCCACAACGTCGTCCACCAGCCTCTCGCACTGGGGGTGAGTCAAGCGTCCCTCGACGTCACGTCCAGTGAAGGCGGCTGTGCCACTAGGGCGCTGAGGGGTGTACGCGTGCTCCGTGCACCCAAGAAGGAACCTGTGGGCGTGGCTCCAGTAGGTGGTCGCCTCCCACGTGGCGTCCTCCTCAGCTGCACGCTGGGAGCTCCTCCAGGCCGGAGAGAAGTGCGAGTGCAGCAACTCCGAGTCGTAGTAGACGGCTGTCGGTACCCTAAAAACCATACACCCCCTGAGGTTACAAAGATCTCAAGGGAAGGACATCAACTCAAATTGAAGACCCTCGGGGGCCCACTCGCCAGACGTGACCGGACCCGCTTCTCCAACATGGTTAACCTCTAGGTTGCCACGTGTACTGTCAGCCCAGAGCTATTACCCGCAATGGTGAAGCTCCGGGCCAAGTACTGAAACGGCACCTCCGGAGGTAGCCCCCGATCGAGAGAAGCTCCGGATATGACACGTGCCAGGTCACCCCGGAGCTTCCCGCTTCTCCCAAGCAAGCTCCGGAGCTGCCATGTGTCCACACGACGGAGCTAGATGCTTAGAGCCCCCGGGAGACGTTGTAACGGCTCCGGATCTCCAAAGGACAGCCACAGACTTCAAGATCCGATTAATTACCATTAGTTCCATGTTAATGATAATTAATCGGACAGCTTTAACACCTGTAACGGCACTGTCGGAGCCGTTACAGGGTTATTAACAACAATTAATCTCGTGTATCAATACTAATAACCGCCAGGGCCACATGTCGGGCCAGGCTGACTTGTAACGGTTGGTCCTTGTACTATAAAAGGACAAACCGACGATACACAGGGAGAACTCTCGAACACTCTGAAGCTCACAAGTTAATACAACAAACACACACCCGTGGAGTAGGGTATTACGCTCAGGCGGCCCGAACCACGTAAACCACCGTGTCACTCGTGTCCAAATCGCATTTCACTTTCTTAGATCTCCGCGCGCCCAGACCGAACCACAAACTCCTTCAAACACTTCTCATAGTGTTAGGGGATCTGCCGACTCCAACAGTCGACAGTTGGCGCGCCAGGTAGGGGCGCCTGAGATCTTCAAGAATGGTGAATTCAGCAGCTGGATCATCCAACGGGCAACCTGCTGCTCAGACTGTCGGAGGCAATCCCTCCAACATGCAACCACCGGCAGGAGCCTCAGTTCCAGCGGGAGTCACACTCCCACCACCACCATCTTCTCCGGCAAGACATGCCGAAAGACATGATGGTGCACCGGCGTCACATTCTGCGCCGGCAAGCCGTGACAACCCAGAACACGCGCTCCATGCAGCGCGTGCTCTCCTTCAGCGACCACCACCTCCGGATGCATCTCAAGGTGCCATGGAGCAATGGAGAGCTGATATTGAGCATTTGGTCGCAGCAGCGGCCGAACGCCTCAACAATCAGGGTCCACCTCCTTCAGGGCGGGCCCCGTCGCAGCGACGAACGTTGTCTGGAAGACTTGGTCCACATGTCTCCAACAACCGAAGAAGAGCTGCGTCACAGCAAGTGACGTCGTTGCCCTCTGGGGCACGACGTGCCCATACTGCATCTCGGCTTTCGACACACGACCTCCGAGCGGAGCTTGATCGCCGATACCGCCAACAGGATGGCCGTGTCCACATCGAGCGAGCTCGAGAAAGACGAGATGCTCAAGATCTTTCTACTCTGGAAGGAGTAGGAGGAGGCTGTTCCGCCCTAGCCATGCACCTGCGTATGGTTAGATGGCCACAGAAGTTCCGGCCACACTTGCCGGAAAAATTCGACGGGACTGTCAATCCCGTAGAATTTTTACAGATATACTCCACTGCGATCCTAGCAGCTGGAGGAAATGAGGCTGTAATGGCCAATTACTTTCCAGTGGCCTTAACTGGGACCGCTAGGTCCTGGTTTATGAGCCTTCCGCCCAACTCTATCAACAGTTGGGAGGAGCTATGCCGCCAGTTCACCGCCAATTTCGGGAGTTCATACACCCGTCCGGGCACCGAACTGGACCTTTTTGCGGTCGTGCAAAAAGGAGGAGAATCTTTGCGGTCATTCATCCAGAGATTCTCTCAGGTACGTAACACAATCCCTTCTATCTCAAGCGCTTCTGTCATTGTAGCATTCAGACAAGGTGTACGAGACAAGAAGATGTTGGAGAAACTGGCGATCAAAGAGATCACCAGTGTCACGGAGCTCTTCAGCTTGGCTGACAAATGTGCCAGAGCTGCGGAGGGCCGTGAAATGCACTCCAAACCAGCCTTGGAGGATCATAAAAAATCCTCCAAAGAAGAAGTCACTACCTCCGGGAGTGGCAAGAAGAAAAAGAAGACCAACGGCAAGAAGAAGCCGTCGGCCGGCACATCCAACGTTGCAACCACTGCAACTCCTGGTGGCCGGGGGCCACGCCCCGAGAAGCGACCTCGACCGTCTTCCGAAGACGGTGGCAAATCCAAGATGTGGTGCCCCATTCACAAAACGGGCAGCCACAGACTGGAGGATTGCCGGGAGGTCCAAAACCTTGCCGAGCGCTACCACAAGCGCCGGGAAGGGTCTCCCTTCCGTCAGAGGGAGGGAAAACAAAAGGTCGATGAAGCTCCGGCTGAAGAGGAGTTAGGGTTTCAAGACCCCAAAAAGGTCTTGAAAGCCGTCTACACCTCCGTCGACGATGATTCCGACGTCTCCGACAACGAACGTCGAAAAACCATGAACACCATCTTTGGTGGATCATGGGACATCACCTCTCGTCGCGTCATTAAGACCATGCGACGGGATATGGCTGCTGTAGCTCCTACAGCTAGACCGGAGCCACATCGAAAGTGGATGGACACACCCATCACTTTCGATGCTTCGGATTGTCCTCAAAGCATGGTCGGAGCTGGCCAGCTGCCCTTGATGGTATCCCCCACCATCAACAACATCCAGCTCCATCATGTCCTGGTAGATGGAGGTTCGGGGCTTAATCTCATCAGCTTCGAAGCTTTCACTAAGCTTCAGCTTCGACCTTCAGACCTCCAGCCCTCTCGACCTTTCTCCGGAGTAGGTCCGGGGGCCATAACCCCACTCGGAGCTATCACTCTCCCTGTTACCTTCGGGACCCGGGAGAAGTATCGCACCGAAAAGTTGGTCTTCGACGTCGCTCAGATCAACTTACCATTCAACGCCATTTTGGGTAGACCTGCCTTGTACAAATTCATGGCAGCTGCTCATTATGGATACCTGGTGTTGAAGATGCCGACACCAGTAGGCGTTCTCCGGATCCGTGGAGATCGCACTGCCGGAGTAACTGCTCTGGAAGAACTCCATGCACTCACCACAGCGCAAGAGGAGGATTCCAGACAGAAGCAAGCTCCACAACCTCCGAGCATTCGTCAACGAGGCTCGACCTCTGCACCCCGTGTGCAGCCAAGCGGCGACACCGACATTCCCGTCAAAGTCGTCCAAATTGGTTCCGATGTCACTCAAACTACCCGCATATCGGGTGGCTTGAACGACAAATAGGAACTCGCGCTCATCACTTTCCTCCGGGCTAATGTTGACGTGTTTGCCTGGCAACCGTCACAAATGCCTGGGATCCCCAGGGAAGTGATTGAGCACAATCTGAAGATTTACCCCGACGCTCGGCCTGTACACCAGAAACCTCGGAAGCAATCTGTAGAGCGACAGAACTTCATCCGACAAGAAGTGAAGAAGTTGCTCGAAGCCGGATTCATCCGAGAAGTCTACCATCCAAAATGGCTGGCAAACCCAGTCGTTGTGCCTAAGGCCGGCGGGAAACTTCGGATGTGCATCGACTACACCACACTGAATAAGGCATGTCCAAAAGATCCATTCCCACTACCTAGAATAGACCAGATAGTGGATTCCACCTCTGGGTGTGAGTTGCTGTGTTTTCTAGACGCATATTCGGGATATCATCAAATCCGGATGTCTAGGGAAGATGAAGAACATACTTCATTCATCACAGTGGATGGATTGTATTGTTACACAGCCATGCCTTTTGGTCTCAAGAATGCAGCTTCAACTTTTGTACGAGCAATGTACAAAACTTTCGAAGAACTCATCAGAGACATAGTGGAGGTGTACGTTGATGACATTGTGGTCAAAGTCAAAAACAAGGAGTCCCTCTTGGATACCTTGCAGGCTGTCTTCGACAAGCTGCGGGCCACCCGCACGAAGCTAAACCCAGACAAGTGCGTCTTCGGGGTTAGTTCCGGAAAGCTTCTTGGTTTCCTGGTAAGTCACCGGGGTATAGAGGCTAATCCGGCGAAGATAAAAGCCATCGAAGACATGCGGCCACCAACCCGCATCAAAGACGTCCAAAAATTAACTGGATGTCTAGCAGCCCTAAGTCGATTCATTTCAAGACTGGCGGAAAGGGCACTTCCCTTCTTCAAGTTACTGAGGAAGTCCGGACCATTCCAATGGTCTGAAGAGGCAGAGAAGGCATTCCAGGAGCTGAAACAGTTCCTCACCACTCTACCAGTCTTGGTAGCTCCGAACCCTGGTGAGCCTTTATTGCTTTATATTTCAGCAGCTGACGAAGTCGTCAGTATGGTTCTGGTTGCGGAGAGACCGGAACTGCCCAATACTCAGGAATCCAGATCCTTTCGGGAGGATCCGGAGATTCCCGAAAGCAGGTCTGGGTCCCAGCTCCCAGACTTGAATCCTCAAGAAGTCACTTCAGAGGACCCAGATCCTTCCGATAGGATCCAGGTCATTCCTGAAGAAGCTCCGGGTTCCTCCACCCAGAACCCGGAGGTCCCCGAAGATAGTCTGGACCCCTCCGACAGGGTCCAGATCAATGAAGAGGAAGCTTCGGACCCCTCCGGGAGGGTCCGTACCATTCAACGCCCAGTATACTTCATCAGTGAAGTGTTACATGATGCCAAGACTCGATACCTAGAGGTACATAAGATGCTCTACGCAGTTCTTATTGCCTCAAGGAAGCTTCGACACTATTTCCAAGCTCACAAAGTCTCGGTGGTAACCTCATATCCACTTCGAGCGATTCTGCATAATCCCAATTCAACTGGGAATATTGCAAAGTGGGCAGCGGAACTGGCTGAATTCGACCTCGAATTCATTCCAAGACAAGCAATCAAGAGTCAAGCGTTGGCAGATTTCGTGGCAGAATGGACTCCCTCTCCATCAAACTCTGGGGGCCCCAGCGAGCAGAAGAAGGAACCACAAGTTCCGGCCTTCACTAAGCCTCACTGGACCCTTTACTTCGACGGCTCCATGCAAAAGCAGGGAGCCGGAGCTAGAATCCTTCTCCTCGCACCAACCGGGGAGAAGGTAAGATACATGGTGCACCTTGATTTCAAGGCAACCAACAACATGGCGGAGTACGAAGCACTCATATATGGATTAAAGGTGGCACTATCCTTTGGTGTCAAGCAGTTGCTGGTCAAAGGAGATTCACAACTTGTTATCAAACAGGTGAAGGGTGAATGCTCCTGCAATAATCTCCAGCTGGCTGCTTATCTCCTTGAAGTCCAGAGGCTTCAGAAGGACTTCGAAGTCCTAGACCTTCATCATGTTCAGCGTGCTCACAACGTTGAAGCTGACGAACTCTCGACCAAGGCGTCAACCGGAGCTCCGGCTCCAGACGGAACCTTTGTCCGGAGGATGTCAAAACCCACAGTTCAGCCTGCCGAGCTGAACGAAGGGGGCGAGATCAGCATCACGAAGCTGACGGTCCCGATGGCCCTGTTACCATGGCAGCCATCAAGGGTCGTAGGTGCTGCCGGAAGCTCCGAGCAACCCAGCACGCAAGACTCAAATGCTCAAGTCAGTTCCGATGCATGGATCTCGGAGATCCGGAACTACTTGAAAGACAACATCCTTCCTGACGATGATGTATCCGCTGACCGGGTAGTCAGATTGGCTAAAAGATACACGTTGGTAGAAGGGGATCTCTACCGGCGCGGTGCCAACGGCATCCTAATGCGGTGCATCACAAGGGAAGAAGGCTGCGAGCTCCTCGCAGAAATCCATGGAGGCGAGTGTGGGAACCACGCGTCTTCCCGCACGCTGGTCGGAAAAGCCTTTCGGCACGGCTTCTACTGGCCAACAGCGCTCCAGGATGCTACTGAGCTAGTGAAGAAATGCAAAGCATGCCAATTTCATGCAAAGCAAATTCATACACCTGCTCAGCCCTTACAAATGATACCTCCTACGTGGCCTTTCGCCGTGTGGGGGATGGACATCTTGGGACCCTTCCCAAGAGCCGTCGGAGGTTACAAGTTCCTGTATGTCGCCATCGACAAGTTCACCAAGTGGCCGGAAGCTACTCCTGTTGTGACGATCAACAAACAATCTGCAATCAATTTTCTACAATCTATCGTGAGCAGATTCGGAGTCCCAAATAAGATCATCACTGATAATGGGACTCAGTTCACAAGCTCCTCATTTCAAGGATATTGCGAAGACCTCGGCATACAAGTTTGCTACGCCTCCGTAGCTCATCCTGCCAGCAATGGGCAAGCCGAGAGAGCAAACGCAGAAATCCTTAAAGGACTAAAAACGCGCACTTATGAGCGTTTGAAAAAGCACGGAGCTAATTGGATCGAGGAGCTTCCGCCCACTCTATGGGCTAACAGGACTTCTCCAAGTCGGGCAACCGGAGAAACACCCTTCTTCCTGGTGTACGGAGCAGAAGCGATCCTTCCTCCGGAGATCACCCTGGGTTCCCTCCGAGTCCGGACCTTCGACGAAGCCGCGCAGGACCAGCTCCGGCGTGAAGACCTAGACCTCCTCGAGGAGGGAAGGTGCCAAGCAGCTGTTCGGAATGCCCGATACCGTCAAGCTCTTCGGCGCTATCATCAGCGGCATGTACATAACCGACAGCTCGAGGAAGGCGATCTGGTGCTACGGAGAATACTATCCAGAGAAGGGCAAAACAAACTCTCCCCCGGCTGGGAAGGACCCTTCCGAGTGATCAAAGTATCCCGTCCCGGAAGCGTTCGCTTGGCTACCGAGGATGGGACACCTCTCCCAAATCCTTGGAACATCGAGCACCTCCGTAAGTTCTACACTTAATTCCACGGAGGTGAGTCTTAAGTAACTTGAAGTGTATGTTATAGAGTCATTGTACAGAGTCGGGTAATTCCTCCGGGAGAGCAGCCGGACCTTTCCCGAAAGGTTTGAAAAGCTCATGCAACACTTGATACAGTCTCCGGACTAGAAGTGTAGCTAATTACCCTGGGTTAAACGAGAAACCAAACACACTTAGCCTGGTTCCGTACCCTAAGAGTGTACTCGTTTCCCATGTACCCCGGACCTATAATGAAAGACATCTTCATGTGAAATAGACTCCACGTGCATTCATTTTTGCATAGGCTCGACATTTTTATTTTTCTCTTTCTTGTCTATAACAGAAACGTGCAATTCTTAAGAAGTTCTAGTTTAACCGATTTATGTACGATTTGAGTTGAATTGTCGGATTTTTTAGATTTAAATGTCGTCTGTGGCCAACTCGCCTGAAAGCCGCCAAGCCATTCTAGGGCCGGAGTGCGCTATCGACTTAGCCTGGTCAAGCACCCTAAGTACGCCACTCTACCTACACCCCGGCAGGCCAAAGTAAGGTGGGTCCATGGACAATTAGATCTAAAAGAAAAGACAATTCACCCAATCATACTAAAAATCGTGTTCAACTTGAAATTCTCTTGAGAACCGTAAGCCGCAACGAAGTTATAGATAAGGAACGAATTTTACTGTTTTTCTTGGCCTAAGTGTGCAGGAAGAATAAACCCAACATTGATGGAGAAAAATTGGAGTTAACCAAGCTCCGACTCCCACCGGCGTTAACTTGAAGATGGTGAGAAGACTCTATCACTAGAGTCTGTTGCCAGCAAGCCAGGCGTGGCAAGGGTCATTGCCGGAGCTACTAAGCTCCGACACCTTGAAGTATTAACTATCGACACTCAACGTGTTGGTAGAGGCTATTGCCGGAGCTACTAAGCTCCGACAATGGGCAATGCCGGAGCTTCTAAGCTCCGACGACTTCAAGGGACCTTCACTATCGAAAACTTCGGACCTAAACTATACGAGTTCGAAGCAAATCTGTCTTCAACAAAAATCAACATCCTTTTGGTACATGTCCACAATCAAATTGTGCACATCTACCAGGGGGCCAAGTGAAGACAAAGATGTTGAAGACAAAAAAATGAAATTCACGAAAAATTGGGGATTTCATTTCATCAGAAGACCGGAGATTACATCTGGAGACAAGGGATTACAAAATTGAGGAAGAAGAGAAGATACAGATAAAGGCTAAGAAAGATAGTCCTAGACCCTATGGAAGAACTCAGCGACCTTCTGGGCGACCTCCGACACGCTGGCTCGAGTAGCTTCGCCTTCTCCTTCAACGGGGCCTTCAAGCACCGGGTCCAGAGGGAATTGAGGGTTCCGGCTAGTGTAGCACGTCAACACATATTCTGTGACGTTCCTAGCCAGGGATTGCCCCTCGACCTCCAACTGGTCCGCGATGACGTCGCCCACCTTGGAGAGCTTGCTGCCCGCAGCGCCCAACGCTTGCAGCGCAAGGTCCGGCTCCGGCTCCGGATCATCCGGAAGCACGGGGCTGAAACCCATCGGCGCTAGCGCGTCGTCGGCCTTGCTCAGGAACTCCCAAATTTGCAGGGAGTCCGTCTTCCTCAGGCCCTTCATTTCTTCCAGGGACCTCCGGGCCGCCGCCAGCTCCGAATTCTCGCGGGAGAGGCGCTCAACTTCTTTGGCGTTTTGCTGAATCTTCGCAGCAACCCGCTTTTCGAGTCTTCCGAGCTCCTCCTCCCGGAGGTGGATCTTGTTCCGGCGGTCGACCAGGTCTTTCTCCCTAGCCTCTATTTTCTTCTCCCGGGCGATGAGGGCACACTCATACTCGTAGAGTTCCTGCCCTCGCACCCAGGTCTTCTCCTCCTCTTCGAGGCAGCGCTCTTCCAATTTTTTAGCGCGCTCCTCGAGGCCCTTGTCCGCCAGAGCTGTCTTCTCGGCGAGCTCTTCTTCACGTCGCAAGACGTCATCCCGTAGCTCCAGGAGTTTTTGCTCCTCATCCTCGAGCCGCTTTTCCCTTCCCTCAAGCGCCTCTCGGCGCTTGATGAGTGCGGTACTGATGGCTTCGAGTTGATCGTACCGGGCGTTGGCCGCATCATTGGCAGCTTTAGCTTGGTCGTGGTACTCCCGGGATTGGGCGTCGAGGTTGTGAGTCATGCTCTCCCTCTCGTCCAGCATCTCACCCCAGAGCTCCAAGCGGACCTTCTCCCGCTTGATCCATTCCTTGTCCGCAGCGATCCTCGACTGCGCCAGCTTGGTTTCGAATTGGAGTCTATTACGCCACCTCCTAAGGGTTTGGCGCTCCTCTTCAAGAACCTTGCTGTCGTGGAAGAAGGCTAGTTGAACTTGGCGCAGACTGGAGCAAGCGTTGTCGATGGACATCGACAGCGAGATGGGCTCCGGACCTTCTGGGGTCTCCTCCGCTGGTTCCAGCGGGTCTTCATTTACAAAAATTGGGTCCCACTCTGCGAGAGCGGAACCCCGAGCTTCCAAGGCACTAGGGCCCTCCTCCGGGATGGCCTCAGTCGCCACTGAAGAAGGTCCCGCCACCAAATCTTCATTCGCCCCCTCAGGCTGGGGGCCGGCGACTTCGTTCAGGCACTCTGGCTCCGCCACGGGTACCATCGACGTCGTCGCCTCCAATGGCTCCGGCCGGGACGCTTCTTCTGAGGGGAGCTCAAGCTCCCCTGCCTCCACCACCACCGGCTCTGCAGCCGGCGCTCCAATAACTACCGGCCTTGCGACCGGAGCTTCAGAAGTAACCGGCTCAATTGCCGGAACCACTTCAACTTCCGGCTCGCACGCCGGGGCTTCAGCTGCCTCCGGCTCGACCGCCGAAGCTCCAGCATTTTCCGGCTCTGAAGCCGGGACCGCTACTTCCTCCGGCTCGACAGCCGGAGCATCTACTTCTGCAGCACCAGGGCCCGGAGCTTCAACCTCCGGAGCGGGTGCCGCTGGCGCATCTTCAATCCCGTGGTCCGGCGCTACCACGGGAACTTCTGGAGATGAGTCGAGGTCCATGACCACGACAGCCGGCGCCGGAGCTGTCGCAGCCTCCGCCTGAGGCGGCACCGGGGCTGGAGCAGAAGCCCTCGCAGCCTCAGACACTGTGGCTGAGGGCGGAGCTTCACTCCCCTTCTTGGGAACGCTGCAGATGAAGAATGAAGAAATTGAGCAAACAGATGCTATAATTAAAAGTTAATTGAGGTAAGCAAGAAAAATTACCTTGGGAGGTTCACGCACCAGCTTGCGCGAAACCTCTTTCCCGGACGTTCCGGGCTGGCCACGGTCGGCGTAGGAGCTCCGGGAGGACTCCCAGGACTTGCCGTAGCCGCGGGCGTTTCCCGGGTCGGAGCTCTCCTTGACCGGGAGGAACTCCTAGACCTGGAGGCCCTCACCGCTTCTCGAACCGGAGTCGCCTGTCCGGAGCTGGCACCTCCGGAGGGACCCATCACGGGGACAGCCGTACTCCGGGAGGATCCCACCGCCGGAACAGTAGCGCTCCGAAAAGACCCCACCACGGGGACAGACGCTACAACAGCGGAGGATCCTCCTTCCTGAGGACGGGAAACTGGCGGGGAAGTAGCAAGCCCGACGGACCTCCCGTCAGCATGACGCAACTTCCTCTTCCGGCTCTCTGGCTCCTCCGCCAGCTCCTTGCCCTTGCCGGTGACCTCAGCTCTTGGCTGAGAGACAGGGGCGGAGCCGCCTTCCGACAACCCGGGGATCGCCAACGAGGCGGTCGATCTTCTCTCAACGACGCCAAGGTCGTCAAGCGCGGGCATCTTCCGCCGGAGCTCCCTGCAGAACTCAACTTCCTCGTTCAGGGGGAGGAAAGCCGGTGGCGGAGTCAAGTACGCTCCGTCTACATCGATGCCGTGCTGGAATTTCTTGAGGTGAAACTCCAAGGACTTCCCCACCATGCTGGACTTCAACCCGGTTTCAACCCGGTCTTCGTCCATCACGCTGTTGAGGGCCCAGGCGAGCTTCTCCCTCCTCTTCAGCGGTGCCCACCTGTTGAACAGGAAGTTGCAGAACACCGCCTGGGGAGTCAATCCTCCCTCCACACATTGGCGGATCCTTGATAGGACGGGATCGAAGGCTGCCGCCAGCACCGGAACTTCGCTCCACACCGACGTGTCAATGCCAGGCAGACCTTCTGGCAGCTCCAACCGCTCGTGCTCCTCCACCCGGACAACTACCCAATCTTTCTTCCAGTCATCCCACTTCCCGGAAGGGAACGACCGGAGGTACTTGAACGGGCACTTCTTGCGCTTCACAAAGTAGTAGAAGCCAAGGTACTCGTCACTTCGGCCGGTGGTTTGGACGGTGAAGAAAGTGCGGAAGAGCTCGATGCAGGGAGGAATGCCCACCCACATCTCGCAGAAGTGGACAAAGATGGACACAAGGAGAAGGGAGTGAGGGCCAAGGTGGTATAGCTGCAGACCATAGAAGTCCAGCAGCATCAAAAAGAAGGAAGAAAATGGTGGGATCAGCCCCACCATGGCATACGATGAAAAGTATACCATTTCGCCGGAGCGCTCCTTTTTAAAGGGAAGCTCTCCTCCGGTGCGGATTGAACGGTTGAAGAAGTCCGACGACCACCCCATGAGGGTCCGGACCTTCTTCAGATCGCTCTCCGTCTTCAAACGACTCTCACGCAGACCCAACTCCATCGCAGCACAGCTAGGCGAGAGAAGAAAAGCAAAGCACGAGTTGGGAGTTTGAGCGCAAGAACAGATGGAAAGCGTAAAGAACTCCCGACGGTGCGCTTTCCTTCTTAAGTAAGCCCTCGCAACGCTTGGATGGAAACTGCAGGGGAGTTAAGCATACTACTCAAGAATTCGACCCAGCCGATGACAAGAGGGCCCGGGACCACCCTGACGATCAAGTCGAGGCTCTTACCCAGGCGAACAGTTGTCATCACGAGGCGGGAAACCCAAAGGCGGCGGACTGACAAGGCGCGCAGAACCGATACGGTTTTCGTATCGGGAACCGACGACCTTCAATTGCGAGAGATCCGCACGTCAAAGATCTTATCTGCCGCCTGAGGTGCGCCACGCGTCGGGACTCAACCATAAAGCCCCGCCAAAGGCACCTCCAAAGACTCTTGAAGACCCAGTTCAAGAGTCACAAGTATGGACCCACCTCCGGCGGAACGACTCCATCCCGTTGGCCTTCCCCGGAGGTAGGTCCAGGGGGCCACTGTCGGTACCCTAAAAACCATACACCCCCTGAGGTTACAAAGATCTCAAGGGAAGGACATCAACTCAAATTGAAGACCCTCGGGGGCCCACTCGCCAGACGTGACCGGACCCGCTTCTCCAACATGGTTAACCTCTAGGTTGCCACGTGTACTGTCAGCCCAGAGCTATTACCCGCAATGGTGAAGCTCCGGGCCAAGTACTGAAACGGCACCTCCGGAGGTAGCCCCCGATCGAGAGAAGCTCCGGATATGACACGTGCCAGGTCACCCCGGAGCTTCCCGCTTCTCCCAAGCAAGCTCCGGAGCTGCCATGTGTCCACACGACGGAGCTAGATGCTTAGAGCCCCCGGGAGACGTTGTAACGGCTCCGGATCTCCAAAGGACAGCCACAGACTTCAAGATCCGATTAATTACCATTAATTCCATGTTAATGATAATTAATCGGACAGCTTTAACACCTGTAACGGCACTGTCGGAGCCGTTACAGGGTTATTAACAACAATTAATCTCGTGTATCAATACTAATAACCGCCAGGGCCACATGTCGGGCCAGGCTGACTTGTAACGGTTGGTCCTTGTACTATAAAAGGACAAACCGACGATACACAGGGAGAACTCTCGAACACTCTGAAGCTCACAAGTTAATACAACAAACACACACCCGTGGAGTAGGGTATTACGCTCAGGCGGCCCGAACCACGTAAACCACCGTGTCACTCGTGTCCAAATCGCATTTCACTTTCTTAGATCTCCGCGCGCCCAGACCGAACCACAAACTCCTTCAAACACTTCTCATAGTGTTAGGGGATCTGCCGACTCCAACAGTCGACAACGGCCAGCTGAGAAGTCCACTCCAGCTCACCAGTATAGGGTGCAAAGACCCTAGTGGTGTGGTAGACTAAGCGGACACGGTACTCACGGTACCCCGCAGCTCGAAGAAGAGAACGAAGACGGACGCGCATCCTTGAAGCAGCACTCCCGTTGGAGAGCAGCGTCGTCTCCCTCCGGGGTGTGTAAGGTGCGGAGCGACTGGCTAGGGCGTGCTGAGGGACACGACCTCCAGTCGACTTACGGGCCGTCTGCTTGGTCCGCGCCATCTACAAACATTTGAAAAGAAGAGAGTGAGATTAATAATTAATAAATCAATTTAGAATAAAAACAATAAGCAAAGTAAGGTAAGAAGCACAAGGGTTGAGGTGGAGAGCACAAAGTTTTGGAAATACTATTTCATACGAAAATAGTATAGTCCTTAATTTTCGGCCATTTCTAACTAGGCTTGCGTCCTACGGGCAACACGGCTCTGATACCACTTTGTCACGCCCGGTCATCGTAAAGATGCACAGACGCTAACCACATGTACGCCAGGATCAGTTGAATCGTACATGCGTTGACGAAAGTGAAATACCATTACATTGCCATGTTCGGAATACATAAATAGTCTTACAGCACGACCCGAAGGTCTACAAATACACACCACAAATATTCACAACACTAAACAGTTCAACACTAATGAAAGCAAGGTAGATAAGCGGGCTTCGTCTCCACAGGCAGCCGTTGCGCGTGAGGTCGCCAGCCTAGACCAAGTCCTCCGGGTTGACGTAGAAGTCCTCCGGTGCAGCTTCTTCTTCTTCATACTCTAAAGGAGAATTAAACGCTTGAGTACATAGAGTACTCAGCAAGTGCGGGAAGAGAATGATATGATTGGCTAGGGCAAGGAAAGGCCAAATATGGCTTAGCACTATGCTTAGAACCTATCCTTAGCTTTCAATTATCAATATTATAATTCAATAAATAAATAACACATGATTAATGATAATGAAAGTACTTGCATCATAATGAACCATCATTTTCCAACCATAGTCTAATTATGAACTGGCCCCAAGCCGCTCTTGTCCGTGAGCACGGCTGTCATGACAGTTTTACCAAATCTCTGCAGAGAGTGTACCCTTTCCCCACAAGCAGTGATTTCATCCCCTGTTGCCAGGTGGACTAAGTGAACCTCCCTGATTGCCCGTGGTAGCTAACCACATTACACACTTCCTTTGGTGTGAGGCCAGGAGATCACAACATGGTCTTTACAAAGGTACTCCCGACTAGTGCTAGCCCTCTAAGGTTTCCACCACTGAGGATTCTCGGAGTAACCCTCCGCCCCAGAGCCCCCTCTTGAGCCTTGCGGTTCCAAGAGCAGATCACCCGCCTCATTCCCCGCACCATCCGGCCACTAGCAGTTCATCGGGAGAAACCTAATTAATTGACCAAGCTGCCCCATCTCAGTCTCGTGGTGGTACTATAAGGCTTAGTGGCTTCCTCCATAAACCGGTCCTTAGAATCCGGTGGTAACAAACCCCAATCCCGGGTCTCGTGCAGAATGCACCATACCAAAACTAACCGACCACCAGATTCCTATCCACTATCATTATGTATATCCATCACCAAATTAAAGTACCATAAAGTTGAGCATAGAACATTTGTATGAAAACCCAATCCCATCATCTAAGCATGGCTAAGCATAAATAAAGCCTATCTACTTCCCAACCCATTTCAGGTAACAAGGAATGGTAAGGAACAGGGCATGTAAACATGAAGTAGGACATCAAATTAATTAGCATGCAACTAGCTAAATCCCTAAAATAGGTACAAGATGGTCAAGGGCACTTGCCTTCGTTGGAGACTTGAGAATTGACGAAGTCTTGGTCTTGGAAGTTGAGGTTAGGGTCGTAGAACGACTCTAGATATATGCCCAAGCAATGGCAAGAATACAATAAAGCTAAATAAGTAAAGGCACGCAAAACAATGCATACACACATACACATAGGCACCAAAATCCTACACTAATGCGTCCCTACGAGGTATTTATCATTTAACAAGGCCAAAATATGCAATTTATATTTTTCCTACAATTTTGGGATTTTATTATAGCCTAAAACCATTTTTATTGAATTTTCTATAGCAAAAATGTATTTTAAAACATTTTTAATAATTAATCCAGGGATCAAATATATTTTATCTGAACCCTACAATTAATTCACAGCATAAAATAATTTATAAACATTTTTCATAGCATTCCTACACTTATTCATCATTTTTATCTAATTTCTACACCTCAAAATACAATTAAAAACCCTATTCAGCAAATAAATAAAAGTCCAGGGGTTAATTAAATAGTTTTCTACACTGTACAGGGCCTAAATACATTATTCTACCAAAATACAGGGGTTAGAATGCTTAAATAAATGTTTAAAACCAATTTTTAGGGTTCCAGGGGCTAGTCTGCGAATTCTGGGGGCTAGACTCAAATTACAGAGAAACTCCGGGGGTAGCAGCGAAGTTTCCAGGGGCCTGGGTGCAAATGCGCGGGCGGGAAAGGCGTTTTGAACTTGGGCCGTTGGATCTCAAATGGACGGCTCGGATTTTATTAGGCGAACCGGTATGCGCGATATAATCGCAGCCGTTGGGGTGAAACCGATGGCCCGGATTGGGCCACGTCGCCCCCGGCGACGTCGGCGGTGGCCGGCGCGGCGGCGCTGGGCGCCCGCGGCGGCGAACTCGCCGGAGACGGCCAAAACGGCGAAAACGCCACCGGTTCTAAGCGCCAAGTACACAGAACGGAAGAGGAGAGGGTGAGGAGCATACCTAGGGGGGTTGCGAGGTCCGAAGTTGGCCGGAGAGGGGTCGGCGGCGAGAGGGGCGATGGTTGGCGTCGGTGCACGTCGGATCCGGCGATTCTCCGGCGATCTTTCCACGCAGACTTGCCTGGCGTGTTCCTGGTGACACGGCGACGAGGTTAGCGGGGTAGATGAGGTGTCGCAACCGTCGGTTAGCCGGGAACGCGCGAGACAGACCTGGGGACGGCGAGGCTAGGGTTATGGCGCGGGGAAGGGGAAAATGAGGGAGACGGCGAGGTTTTAAGGAGCAGGGGGGGTGCGGTGGTTGCAGGCGCGTGCGAAGAGGGGTTCCCCCGGGCGGTTTTCGTCGTGGGCGAGGTGGTTGAAGAGGGGCGCGCGAAGTGGGCGCGGGGTGGCGGTTTCATGCGCGGCGCGGGAAGGAAGAGAGGTGGGGGACGGCGCCGACAAGCGGGCCCCGCCCGGCAGAGAGAGGGAGAGAGGGGAGGGCGCAGTGGGCTGGCGGGGGAGGGAGGAAATTGGGCCAGGGGGGGAATTCGGCCCAAAGGGGCTTTTAACTTTTTCTTTTTTTTTCCATTCATTTCTTTTGATTTTGAATTCAAATTCAAATTTGAACGTTTGCTACTCGTTTGAACACCAAAAATTCATCAGAAAATGCATGCTACAATGATCAAGGTTTGGGCAAATTTTTGTACAAAAATATGGGTGTTACATCATAAAATCTTGTCAACAAGAGCACAATCAACGTTGATTGAGCTGGTCACTAAGGATGGCTTTCTTGTGCAGTTCCGCTGTCCATCTATGCTTTCACCCTGCCACTGCCATACATTGGTGTAGCATCATCTCTTCCACCTGGCTTTGTTGCGGGTGCAGTGGTACTCACCGCCGGATTACTGTTGTACAGCCTCCCACAGCTACAACATTCTGGAAATTCTTTACACAACAGGAATGACTAGTTAGTATGCATGCAATTCTTTGTTGATTTACCACCAATTTACTCCAAGAAAGATGGTGCTTCATCTTGGCTTGAAAGGCAGAACACAAGTTCTCCTCGAGGTCGCCTGACTGTTGTATGTTGTACGATACATATATCATATATATATACCCAATAAAGTGAAGGAAGGAGCACGGATAGGGGAATAAAACCTGACAGCCCTGGCCACCAAATTTTGTTGAATGGGCATGCGCAGTTATGAGACGGGACGAGAACCAGGGAGAAGAGCAGGAGTATCATCACCACAGGGCACAGGCAGACCCAGGAGGACCCCCATAGCCACCATAGCACAGAAAATGTAGGGGTGTAATTTTCTTTCTTTTTTACTGATAATTGATTTGCCGCCAATCGATTTTCCGTAGTGGACATTGGACAAGTCATTATTCTTGCAGGAGGCAGCTACTATTCTGATGCTCTAGCTGCCCCTGCTAATACTGTGTGTTAGGAAATTGATCTGTGGGTAAAAATATTAAAAGCCCACATAAATTAGGATCCGTTACCATTGTTTTGAGTAAGAACAAAAACTGTGAACTCATTTTAGCTGGTTTTAACTCAAACCAAAACCAGTAAAATTTTTTGGTGGTTTTTTGCTTTTGATGAGTGGGCAAGAACCGAGCTCCGTGGTGTCGGTTCCACTATGGACGGTGGTTATAAAAGGAAAGATGAAAATCATTTAAATTAAGTTGATCCAATTCTTTATTTTAATTCTACCCATCGATATATATCCACTGCAAGCTCAGAGAACAGAGGGAGTATTTTGATGGCAACTTCATGTAAAGAAGTTACTCATGTGATTCAAATTAAATCTAGTGCATCCTAAATGTCTAACACGGTGGACTACATCTGTGTCAATAATATCATTCGCCAGTCACCGTTGATCATACCACCGATGCTCTGTACTTAGCTGTCGTTCCACGGTCTGCAATATACTCCCTCCGTTCTGAAATAATTGTCGTTTCAGACAACCAAATGAACTAGAAATGAACTAACGAAAGTTGTCCTAACGACAATTAAAACGAAACGGAGGGAGTATTCAATTCATCATCTTGCATCCATCAGATACGAAAGGTCCACCGGGAGGACTGGTGAGGCGGCTAAAACTGCAAAGCAGAACTGAACCTGACTACGTACCTGAGAGAGGAGGTCGCCACTATTCATAAAATCTTTGTCAACAAGAGCACAATCAACGTTTATTGAACTGGTCGCTAAGGATGGCTTTCTTGTGCAGTTCCGCTGTCCATCTATGCGTTCACCCTGCCACTGCCATACATTGGTGTAGCATCATCTCTTCCACCTGGCTTTGTTGCGGGTGCAGTGGTACTCACCGCCGGATTACTACTGTACAGCCTCCCACAGCTACAACATTCTGGGAATTCTTTACACAACAGGAATGACTAGTTAGTATTCATGCAATTCTTTGTTGATTTACCACCAATTTACTCCAAGAAAGATGGTGCTTCATCTTGGCTTGAAAGGCATAACACAAGTTCTCCTGGAGGTCGCCTGACTGTTGTATACATATATCATATATATACCCAATAAAGTGAAGGAATGGAGCACGGATAGGGGAATAAAACCTGACAGCAGAATGTGCCTGGCCACCAAATATTGTTGAATGGGCATGCGCAGTTATGAGACGGGACGAGAACCAGGGAGAAGAGCAGGAGTATCATTAGCACAGGAAGCAAGAGAAGGATTAGCGACGGCAGTGCCAAAGGCAGACCAAGGAGGACCCCCATAGCCACCATAACACAGAAATGTAGGGGTTTAATTTCCTTTCTTTTTTTTACTGATAATTGATTTGCCGCAAATCGATTTTCGGCAGTGGACAAGTCATCTTTCTCGCAGGAGGCAGCTGCTATTCTGATGCTCTAGCTGCCCCTGCTAATACTGTGTGTTAGGAAATTGATCTGTGGGTAAAAATATTAAAAGCCCACATAAATTAAGATCCGTTACCATTGTTTTGAGTAAAAACAAAAACTGTGAACTCATTTTAGCTGGTTTTAACTCAAATCAAGACCAGTGAAATTTTGATGGGTTTTTGCGTTTGATCAGTGGGCAAGAACCGAGCTCCGTGGTGTAGGTTCCACTATGCACGGTGGTTATAAAAGGGAAGATGAAAATCATTTAAACTAAGTTGATCCAGTTCTTTATTTTAATTCTACCCATCCATATATATCCACTGCAAGCTCAGAGAACAGAGGGAGTATTTTGATGGCAACTTCATGTAAAGAAGGGGTACTCATGTGATTCAAATTAAATCTAGTCCATCCTAAATGTGTAACACGGTGGACTACATCTGTGTCAATAATATCATTCGCCAGTCACCGTTGATCATACCACCGATGCTCTGTACTCCCTCTATCCCCATAAACTTGTCGCTTTGTAGTTCATTTTTGAACTATAAAGCGACAAGTTTATGGAGACGGAGGGAGTACTTAGCTGTCGTTCCACGGTCTGCAATTTATTCAATTCATCATCTTGCATCCATCAGATACGAAAGGTCCACCGTGAGGACTGGTGAGGCGGCTACAACTGCAAAGCATAACTGAACCTGACTACGTACCTGAGAGAGGAGGTTGCACTGTCGAGCTCGTGCGCACTGTTCCTGCCATTCTCCTGCAGCTGGAATCCATTCCATTATTGTTTCTTGCATTGCATTGTGTGTCCTTTTCCTCCTGAGCGAGCGAGGTCAGTCGTCTGACGTAGAGTAGCTCCCCCCGGACTGTTCATGTCTACTAATAACGTTGCTCCACACGCGATTACCATGTGCGTGAAAGACAAATCCAGGCCTGATGATATTGCCAGACCATGCCAAGTTCAAGTCGTCTTGGTTGCACTGATGTGTTTGCATTGTACTGGCACTTCATGCATGTCTGTTTACTGTCCATGCATGTGCTATAACAACGGGTATTACGTGGCCGTGGTAACCCATACAATGAAATAGCTTGCTCAGAAAATCTCCGATGGCTAACATTCGCGTCTGATAGTTGTCACGATCAATCGTCGTCTATTTCTCAACACTCAGCACTCAGTACAAATGACAATGCGAACTCTGCGTTGAACACGAATCTAATGAAATGGTACTCCCTCCGTCCCGGAAAGGTTGTCGTTTTGTAGTTCATTTTTGAACTACAAAGCGACAAACTTTTCGGGACGGAGGGAGTACTTACTTCTAGTCAGCTTCGGATACTAGTCACGTCTCGTACATACTGATGATGGTACATGGCTGCAGATCCCAACCCAACCTTGTGCGACCGGCACCAGAACAGCAGCCTAGCTCGATTGGTCGCAAGACGAAGCCGACGACGACACGTACTACGGCATCTATCATCACAGTAGGGCGCGCGCGTGCATCCTGACCAGCGTGTGGCGGAACCTGCCCAGGTCCAGGGTCACGTTCTGCCCGCTGAGATACACCTTCGCGACGAGGTTCCAGCCTTCCTTCCGCGTGGCCGCCTCCGGGTCTGCCAGGACGACGTCGTCGGGCGCGTACCTGCGGCTGAGCGAGCTCTCGTGCACCTGCACCTCGTACTGCTCGTAGTGCAGCCCCATCCTGGCGGACGGCTTGCCGAAGCAGTCGCGCGCGATCGGGGAGACGCCGAGCGGCGAGATCTGGGTGAGCGACGCGTGGCCCGGGCGGAGGAACAGGAACTTGGTCAGGTCCGCGCCGTGCACGCCCACCAGCGCGTCGCACGCGCTCACCGCCGCGTACTCGGCCCACAGCGGCATCCCGTTGGCCGTCTCCAGGATGTCCACGTCGAACCCCACCGATTCCGCGAGCCGCGCCACGGCCGCTTCGTTCTCGATCACCCGCGTCCCCTTGCGCGACACGATCCCCAGCCGTGGCCGACGACGACGAGGAACGCTTGCGGCTGGGGGCTGATGCTTGCGGTACGCGTCGGCGAGGAACCGGTGGAAGTCCACGATCGTCTTGTTGTCCCGGAGCCTGGCGGGGTCGACGGTGAGGATGCCGTGGAAGCGGGTCCCGACGATGGCGCCGGGGAAGCAGTGCGTCCGCTTGTCGTTGATCAGGTCGATCACGTCGTAGCCTGAGAGGGCAGAGATGATCTGGCTGAACGTGCCGGACCACCACGGGTTATACGAGAGCACGCCGAGCACGACGCGGCGGCGGAGGTGCTGCACCGTCAGCCAGGCCGGCAGGAACCCGTCGCTGAACGCGTGGAAGAAGTTGCCGGTGTAGCCTCCCGCTGTCATGACGAGGAGCGGCGCGTCGTGGCGGACGTCGCACCGCCGGTCGTCGTCGGGCCGGGACGACACCCGGCGGAGCCGCACCTCCTGGACCTTCTGCATGATGAAGCGCTCCCACTTGCGCGTGTACGGCCGTATCCGCTCCTCCTCCGGCCGTTTCTGCGGCGGCTGCGCGGCCGGGGAGAGGAAGAGGAGGAGCGAGAGGGACGCGGCGTCCGTGCGCACGTCGCCGGCCATGAAGCAGACGTCGGTGTTGGAGTCGGAACGGTCGCAGCAGATGGTGTCGTTGCGCATCGTCGAGCACGGGGACCGCACCTGGTTGTCAAGAACAACAACGGGTACCGTGGCATCGTCAGCAGCAGCAGCAGCAGGGTTATTTATTCTTCCTCCAGCTTGAGCTTGTTGCGAGGCGGCGGAGACGATGAAGTCGGTGGTGGTGCGGTAGGGGATGTGCACGGAGACGCTCGGCGCGTAGAAGAGGACGCAGAGGACGACGGAGAACACGAAGAAGAAGTGGACCAAGCCACCACCTCCGTTGTTGGCCTTCTGCTTGCTGACGACGTCGTCTTCCATGGCGGCCGCCGGGCGTACGTAGCTTGATGAGGTCGTCGTCGTGGAGCTTTTGGTTGAGGCAGCTAGCTAGCCGTGTAGAGTATAGTGTGTGGATTGGGGATGGTGGAAACGAGGAGATCAAGCTACTAGAAGAAGCTTCTCTGCTGGCGTGTCTGCCTCTCGCGTCGCTTCGGAGTTTATTTGTTTTTAGCCTGAAATCAATTCCTCTGCCAGTAATACTATAGTAGTGGTCTGGCGACTAAATAAGTACGTAGTGTTTGCCACAGAAGGCAGGCGACAAACGGGCGACTGTAATAGCGAAGTAGAGGTAAGTAGAAAGGGGTGTGCAGGAGTCGGTGCTTGGTCCCTCTCATCTATCCTTCCATGCATATATGCATGTTAGTATACTTACCAGTTGCTTTCAAGCCTCTCGCTAGCTCTCCGTTGACAAAACCGGCATGCATGCAGCTCATACTCATACCTCCTAGCTACTGTTGGTATTATTGGTGGCTAGAGCTAGCTAGTACGTTACGTTGTCAACCAAACCCTGACCCTTTAAACCGGCCGGTCGCACATGACGGGCGCGCGATGTATCAATGGGTATTTCTGAGACTTAACGCTGCATCAAGGATGAATTTTGTGCTAGTGGTTACATACACCAGGTCATACCTTATTGAATGGAGCATATGCGGCAGAAAATAAAATAAAATAAAAAAACTGATAGTCCACGCATCAGGCAGACACAGAAAATGAAGCATATATCTGGAGGTACAGCACGTGAATGAAGCATCTGGAGCCGTTGAATGAAGCATCTGGATCTACAGCACGCATCTGGCAGACTTTTCAATAAAAAAAAATGAAAAACACTATCCTTCAGACGCGCAGAAGCCGTGTGAAGCGCGCCTCTCCTTGCCCTGCCCTGCCTTGCCTTGCCTTACTCTACAACGAAGGCTAGAGCTTCGTTGTCGACCAAACCCCGATCGAACCGGTCGTACTCCTACTTGACAGGCGATAGATCAATGGAACGACCGCGTCTGAGCTGGGGGTTCGATCGATCGGCGTGCCCAACAACTCGTAAATCTATCTGTGGGAAACCTGCAGTGGCTCGCGACGGGTAACAAGAAGATCACATGACCATTCATGGTAGTGTCTCGTCGTGCTTTTCGGTGGATCGATGATGGTTAGATCACGAACGAACGAGCTCCGTCGTCCCAACTGCACGAACGAACTGTTGCTGCACTTTCAGACAATGACGACTGCACACACGGGAGACGACGATAGACTCATATGCGTCTGATCTCTGACGAACAATCGATCGAGACAATGATCTGACTGCACATTCACACGCCGCATGCTTCGCTCTTCGTTAAGAAGCAGGTCAACATTTCTGTTTGCTCACACTGTAGATGGATTCATCTCGAGACGTACGCAACACGATATGGTGGGGGTCTCCGTCGTCCTGAATATATTGAAGAGAATCCTATAAGTAGTCTGCATGTTGGAGAGTTGGAGCGGGCACAAAGGGCCCAAGATGTTGGGCTTAAGATAGCAGGTCCCTAGTTCTTTCTGAATTGGTCGTCAGAACACTTCATTTTTAAATTATGATCGTTAATACAATAATTCTAGTTTTAAAATAAACTAAGTTATTGTTCCAACGACAAAAATAATTTAAAAACAAAGAGAGTACCTAAGTTTGCGGAATTGAATTGGTGACAGAGGAGAAATTGATGAAAGAGCCATGAGGAGCAATCAAGCTGGAAAGGAAAGCGAAATTGTTAGTATGACCAAGCTTCCAGCGCAAAAGAAGCTGTTGGAGTAGTCTCAAGTGGTAGCCAGCCAGCCACATCTCGGGCCGGGACTGGTGGTTGGTTCGCTAGCTGGGAGACGACTAATAACAACTGCATTTCGAGAGGCCAAGAACAAATTAAGCAGCATGCAGTGGTTAAGAGGGATTTTCTTGTACGCAACCTGGAACGAATTGATTGATTGGTGTCTGCAAAACTAAAACGTTTCCACTAGTAGCTCTTTCCGTATCTGATTTGATGTCGTCACAAATATATAAAGTTTTCCCCTTCATTTTGTGGGGTTGGTGCTCATCCTGATTTGGTTCTGATCACGACGAAAATTCTCATAAGAGGAATGGGCCAACCGGCTGGCCCGTCTCGAGAAAGATCGGCCCATAATTTTGGGCCGCTTCGACGCCGCAAAATATGAGTAGGCCCATGGGTCTGAGACAACCGGTCCGTTTCGCGTTGCCTTGTGCTTGAGTGGCCCAATACACACGCAAACTGACGAATGCAGCCGCACGCGCGGTGTTCACAGATTACTGTATAATCTAGCGTAATTAAGCTGATCTTTGACCAATTGAACCATATCTGCCCAAGTCTGCTACGTATAGTTACTGCTACAAGTGGCTGCAATTCTTACACAAAGGTTGGACTCTACATTATTTGGTAATCGCTTCACTTTATTGGTAATTCTTACTCAGACAATGCTTATCAGTCTCTATCTGTGGAACTGTGGCTCAAGTTTCAGATGACTGGCAGCACACAACATCCATCAGCCGGGCTAGCTGCTGGAGAGGAGCAGCAATATACGGTGACCTCTCTGACTGTAATATATGTAACCCGGGCACGCTCATCCGTGTCATGAGCTAGCTTCTAGGCAGACCCTCTGTGATGTACAGTACTCTTATGATCACTGTCACCGCAGTAGTAGATACGTCTCGATCTCTTGGTAATCGCTTCACTTGTAGCGCGATGGAGCACGCAAGAAAACGACACGGCTGAAGAGAAACAGCTAATTTGCCTGACGGGAATCGGAAGCCACCCGCTCGCTACCTAACCTACCTCGTGTGTGAGCGAAGCACAGCCGCGGTCTCGCGAGATGCAGCGACCAAGCCAAAGCCACGGTCCCTAGCCTCGGGTCTCCGACGCGACGCGATCATGGTCATGGCGCTGCTACCGCTGACTTGCATTGGACGTTCGATCGGCGAACGAGCGTGCCTGCTAGCTGCCAACAAAACTCTAGTCAGAGGTGACTAGCTAGATAGAGAGGGGAGCCGTGCCTGCACGACTGCTCGATGAACCGTCGGCGTGGCCAGATCCGGACGGAACGGCCACGATCGTTGATCTTTCCTTTGTCACGTATATATGCTTGCTTTCCTTCCTCCCCCTACCCTTTCCGGGGGGTAAAAGTAAAAGTCATCGTTTTTTATTCCGGGTGGTTGATCTTTTCCTGTTGACCATTCAGTCAGTGTTCAGAGTTTGGTCATTAGTACTTACTGAATATTGGAGGGAACCTTTATCACCTTAGTACTTAAAGTAGCAGAATTTTTACATTGTTGGAGACAGAATAAGGTTAGTAATCTTGAACAGTTAGTTTCTCCAGAAATAGTTAATCAGAAAATCTGTTGTTACTTCCCGGAGTGAAAGCATTTAGTAGCTGCTAAGTGACCTTGGACTACTGAATGAACTTTTTTCTGAAAACGAAAGCCAGAGCCGTGTGACAAGAACGAAAGCTCCTCTGAACACACTGTCTGAAACCCTTTCCTTAGCTGAAATTGCGTTTGAAGAAATGCAGTCCGCTTGATTTCAACAAGTCCAACGCACGCACTAGCGAAATGTTCAATTCCTCTTCATTCGTCTCCTTTGGAGCTAGTACGTGGCTAAAGAGACTTGTGGTCGGTCATACTCATACTTCCTTTGCGTTTACATGCTGTTGTCGGATCGGATCGTTGCCAACCACTCCCGCTATATGCATGATATCAGAAATCAGCGACAGATTTAAGATTTTGTCCTCGCCGACGACCTTTCCTAGCCGATGACCAAGACTTGTGGAAACGCGTTTGGTTGAATGTTTCTTCAATCTTTTTTTAAATGTGCATGGTAGAAGAAGCATTTCATATTTTCTTAATAGTTATATGTTCTTAAAAATTTGTCGCTTTGTAGTTTAAAAATGAATTAGAAAGAGATATTTTTTTTTGTGGACAGATGCAGTATATATCATCATTCTGATAGATGTTGAGTCAACACTCCAATTGTTTTTTTTTTAAAAAAAAAGGATAACGATAAGCTCAAATATATGCGTCTACAGCAAAGGCAAACAAATACTCCCTCCATCTCTAAAAAATTATCGTTTTGTAATTCAAAAATGAACTGCAAAGCAACAAATATGCAGATCAGATGGTCTACAAAATTATCAAACGAACTACTATCATTTTTTTAAACTCAGAATTTCTGTAGAATACATACCCAAATGCAGCTAGCTATCTGCACCTCTCGACAGAGACTTCAATTTCCTCCTCAAATGTTGGGGTTAACTCATTAATTAATTCCCAAAAGAATGAACCAAACCAGAAAAGCGATGCCGACCCACCAACCAGTTTTGCTCCCGGCAACCGCTTCACAGAACACGTCCAGTCCCGCTGCAAGTGGGCCCCGCCTTCTCCTTCCCCACCGGTCAGCGCCCGTCGGCGTCAACCTTGCGGCCGATAAATAGCCCGGCAAGGCAGGGCGGAGAGGTGGTGGTGCTCCTCCTCATCGACTTGTTGGGCTTCGTCGCCTCTCACCCACCCACCCCACCGGTCCACCACCCACCTCCTCCTCTCGCTCGCCGTGCGAATCCGAGACCACGCGGTGCTCCACTAACCAAGCAGTCCAAGGCAAGGAGCGACACAAGGGGCAGGACAAAGCGCGGCGGCGAGGAGCCTGCCAAGTGGACTGGATCGCGCGGCCATGTCGCTTGACGAGCTCGCCGACAAGGTACGCGCGCCTGCCCGCCCGATCGGTACCTCGCTAGCTAGTATGGGATGGGAGCTCTCCTGGTGCGGTTTGGGTGCCCGAATTCCGCCGCGATTTGTGTTCAGGGAGCAGCTACCTGCGTGCTTTGCTAGTTAGCATTGAATTTTGAATTCCTTTGATTAGCTGGTGCTGATTGAATGCGTGATTTCTCTCTGGCAGGAGCTGCCGGTCTCCGAGGCGGTCCAGTTGGAGCAATCGAATTCCAAGTTCCGGAGACTTAGCCCGGGACCGATTCCGATCCCAGCTGCCGCTACGAGCATCAGATCGTTGGTCGACTCGGTACGTGCGGGCAACTAGATACTGCCCATTTCGAGGTCGTCTGCTTGTCATGTTGCGTAATGCTAGGACTATCCTTCAGCTAAACGGCTTGTTCTTGCTTAGGACTCGGTTGGAAATCTTATCTTTGCAGTTGGGGAATTTCTTTTGGTACCTTAACACTGCCAATGTACATGAGCTGCTTTTCCCCGTTTCAATGTGACAAGCGTTAACATTTCTGTAGTACTAGCCTCCTAGGGTGCATTGAGACTTTAGTTGACTCGATTTCAACTTGCGCTGACTGCAAATCCCAACTAGGATCATGGATGAATGCATATGTTTGATGCTGCGCCACTCAGCCACTTGTGGGAAATTTATCATCTTACTCGAGAACTGGGGATAATTTGAAACTATCCAGTATAATTTAGCTTTGGGTTGAAGTTGACTTCAAGCTTCCCTTTTGAACAAAACTTGAAGCCAGTGGTGGATTGGTTATGATGAGACCTCAAGTTCTGTTTAATCGAAATCTTTGTCTATCTGAAAATTATGTAGGGTTTTATATTATAAGCTGGTAAACTTGGTACAGCTATATATACACATTGAGATAACTTCTAGAGTCAAAACACAATTTTGTTGGGTACAATCATTCATTCTGTTGGCTTCAGAATGAATGAAAAGACAAAATGTTTGACTTTGCTACCCTTATCAGACTTCTTATTGGCTTATTGACAGGCCTTTCTTGCATTTCAGGTTTATGATGAGAGGGCAAATGCAGATGTTATGGCCTTACATCAAAGTGAAAATGGCTCTATCTCTACAGCTAGCTCTACTGTTAGTTCAATTGAATCAGAGAAAGCATCATATGAATTCCTTCCACAAACTCCTATCAAGTCAACAGATGCACACCTGGTTGAGTTTTCAGAAGCTATGAGAAGTAAGCATAGACATATTTTAATGAAGCCTAAACTGTATGACAGCATTGAGTCATAATGATAATTTGTATATTTGTGCAAATCTGTAGCTGTTGCCAAAGCATTGCGACTAGTCGCAGAAGGGAAGGCTGCTGCTCAGGCAGAGGCAACAGAGTGGAAACGCAAATATGAATTAGAGTTGGCACAGAAACAACAGAGTAAAATCAAAGGTCAGTTTATACATATGGAGTTGATGACTTCACCCTTTTTTTTTTTACTGAAAGGGTATATTCCTAGTGAACGATCTTGTAGCTTAAGCAGTCAGTCAACTAATTTGATACAGTACCATCTATGTTTTTTATTCAATGCGTTTGTACACATCATTATGGAAACATGGCACAAGATGACCGCATTCTCCCATTATAGTTGAGTTTCTTGCTACTAAATAGATTCATCTGCTTCCTGAACCAACCTTAATCCTGTAGGGCGTAGCACTCAAAATGAGTGTGCATACTTTAACACTTCCTTTTACTCTTAAATCATCAATTTGCGAAAAGATGCATCGAGTAACAACTCTAGTTGCAAAGAAAGGGTTTAACTTTGCAAATTTGTTATATTGTACCTTTGATGTCGGCCTTTACTTTTGATGCTGATTTTGATGAAGTATTCATGCCAAACTTACTGTTCCATGTCAGTTGGCTAATCTAGTCTACAGAGACATTGGTTTTTAAAGTTGCTAATAATTTCCCAATTAAATCTGAGATAGAAGTTGTGGTAGTATCAAGTCTATTATCAGTAAAATATCAACATATGCTTAAAAGGCATATATGCGGCACCTCAAAAGTGAAACTCTTTGGGTGGAGCGAGTTGTTACAAGCACATAGGCCCACCCCAAATCAGGGTTAAGCAGATTTCAGGCCCTTGCCCCTGAAATGTTACATCACGCTTCCCGTAGGGATGCCACCACCCTAGTTCCCAAGAGAAAATTAAACTGGAATGCTAATTTGTGCAGGCTGCAGCTGTTGTACCAGTAATAACTTAGGAAAACTTACCAGCCAACTAACAAAGGAGACACCTGTATCTGATCAAAGTGGATGTTGTGGAAAGCATGGTATATGTTCTCATGAGGTTCTCCAGGATGAAGTTCCTGGACCTAACCCAAGATCTAGTCACAAGATCATGGGACGAAAGGCATCATTTAAACTTTCATGGGGATGTAATGGGGATAAAAATGGTAAGCACAAGCATGATTTTGTGTCCTTTGAAAAAGGAGATATAACAACAGCAGAGCGGAGCAATAAGCAGGTTGGTCTTCTTGTACTGTCTGATTCATTTTTTAATAGTACCCATTTGATTTTAAAAGTCCAGTAATTGAAATCATTGACCAGATGATTATAGCTCTTTTGATGAGAAGAATACTTTTCTTTCAGATCTTACTGAAATGGGAATCGTCACCACAAACAGTTCTTTTCATAACTAAACCGAATTCTAACTCTGTGCGAGTTCTTTGCGCTGAAATGGTCAGGTGTGTTCTCTTCCCTGGATTGACCCACTAGGATTTTTTCACATTTTTATCATTTTTAATTAATATCTCAACAATAGCATGTGCAAAACTAAATTTCCAGAATCTAGAAGTTTTTGTCATGCCAAACTGTCTCGTGTGACAAAAGCGGTAGTCACACCAAATAAATTGGCATGACCGGTGACACATTGGATCTGTTCTCCATGTCAGACATTGGGTCGACTAGGTTGACCAGACAGTCACGCCAATCCATCTGGCGTGATTGAATTATCAATCATGCCAGTTCACTCAGGCGTATGTGAACTATTTATATCACGTGTAGCACCACAAAATATGACAAAAACTTTTCTGTAGGTGGCTTAAGGAGCATAAGAATATAAATGTCTTTGTGGAGCCACGTGTTAGCAAGGAACTTCTAGCAGATGACTCCTACTACAACTTCGTTCAAACATGGGATAACGGTAAGAGAGCTGCTCCTTATTTGATAATTCATTAACATGATATCTTCTATGCACTATTATTTTACCTAAAAGTAAGCTAAGATATTGTAAATACGCTAATATTTGCATATTGGTTATGAATAGTGTAAACATGATTTCGTCCATGGCTGTAGTTGCTCAAAGGCAACCTAGCCACACCTGAATAAAGCTAGGTCACACTACTATATTCCGATCAGAATATTTTGTGTCATAGCTAAGGATTTTGAACAGTGTGTTTGAGGCGTGCAAACTACATGTGTTGCAACTGCCTTAGAGCTGCAACCCTTAAGTTATTATTTTTAAAAAGTTACGCTAGTGCATATGTAGGATGAGACATAGTTTTCCATTGCATAGTTTTATAGTTTTATTTATCAGTATTCTTTGTTTTCTACTTTCTTATGATAATGTTTGACTTGTGCTTTAATCATTCATGCAATTAGTTTATTGATCTAGTACTCCCTGTGTTCTGCCCAACTAATTAGAAAATTCTTTTAGACGAAGAGACAAAGCTGTTGCACACGAAGGTTGATCTCATTGTAACTCTTGGCGGTGATGGAACTGTTTTATGGGTAAGCAAGTCCATGTCTTTGACACCTCTACTGCGATGCATTTTTGAAGTTTGTCACTAGAGCTGGAATCCAAAAGATTTTTTTTTTTGGTTTTGGCTCGCTAGAATAAATCACATCTATACAACATTACCCGCAGGGTGTAGAATATTTTATTTATAGTCATATCAATTTATAAATGAAGGGGGGCCTTGGCGCAGCGGTAAAGCTGCACCCTTGTGACGTTAAAGTCACGGGTTCAAGTTCTGGAAACAGCCTCTTGTAGAAGTGTGGGGAAAGGCCGCGTATGAAAGATCCGAATGGGTCGGACCCTTCCCCGCACCCTACGCAAGCGGGAGCTACATGCACTGGGCTGCCCTTTTTATCTCGATTTATAAATTCTTGGAACTAATTTGATCTGGTACCGCTTTTGCCTATCAATCGTTCAGAAGTACTTGAACCTGACATGATAGGTGCTACTGGCAAGTAGCAAGTCCTTTATATCTTCCTTGCATCTTCTTGCCCAGTCAATGTTCATTCTACTTCAAAACCAACAATTTCTCATACTGTATTGTGATTTGTAATTTCACTTTGATGTAATTCTTTTTAATCCCTCTGCTACTAAAATTAGTTTCTTTTTGAGGCGACTGAAATTGTTTCTGTTTGGGTACTTTTTAACAGGCTGCATCGTTATTCAAAGGACCAGTGCCTCCAGTTGTTGCATTCTCCCTTGGATCACTAGGCTTCATGACGCCTTTCCGTATCCTTTATCATCAATGTTGAAACATTTAAATCCTAGATAGCATAATGAGGCTGGACTTTGCATGGTGTCAGAAAAGTCAGAAAGATTGTAGTTGAGAAGCTTTCTTCTCTCCTGCTGATGGTAAAAATTATTTTTTCCTGTTGTCCTTGACATTTTTCGCAGCAAGCGAGCAGTACCGCGAATGTTTGGACAATGTGCTTAAAGGACCATTTAGCATCACACTGAGAAACCGTCTACAATGTCATGTAATCCGTGGTGCAGCTAAGGATGAACTTGAGACCGAGGAGCCAATCCTGGTGTTAAACGAAGTTACAATTGACCGTGGAATATCATCTTACCTTACCTACCTGGAATGCTACTGCGACAGCTCTTTTGTTACTTGTGTACAAGGGGATGGATTAATCATATCAACTACATCTGGAAGCACCGCATATTCATTGGCAGCTGGAGGTTCCATGGTTCATCCACAGGTATGCCTTTCTTGTGTCATATATCCTTAATTCTTAGTATCTCCTCGCTCTTTTTTGCTCTCGAGCAGTTCTTATGTCGTTACAATTGCAGCCTTATGTTGAGTTGTGGCAGTTGCTCTCTTTCCCGGGTCTCAGCATTAGTCGTCCACTCTGATATATTGCTGTGGCATCTAATGTAATGCTTTGTTGTTTTACGCAGGTTCCAGGGATCCTTTTCACGCCTATCTGTCCGCATTCTTTGTCATTCAGACCTTTGATACTGCCTGAATACGTGACTCTGCGTATACAAGTGCCGTTCAATAGCAGGGGGCAAGCCTGGGCATCTTTTGACGGAAAAGATCGAAAGATGCTGTCACCTGGTGACGCTCTGATCTGCAGCATTTCTCCTTGGCCGGTGCCGACTGCCTGCCTGGTAGATTCGACAACGGATTTCCTCCGCAGCATCCATGAGGGCCTCCACTGGAACTTGAGGAAGTCCCAGTCATTTGACGGCCCGCGAGAATGATGATGCAACAGTTTTTAAGGTTTTATCAATCCAGTGCCAGTATTTAATTAAGCTGGACAGCAAGGCGCTGATGGATTTGGTACTGTATCTCGGAAGCGTTTCCTCGCTCCTGATGAGCCCAGCTAACATCAAGAAGATAATTGTACCTACGCGAGTTCCGTTCTCCTTTACCATTCACACACACACACGTATAGAAAGTGTAGCGCAGAATCCAATATCCAAACAAAAATAATGGGTATGAAGTGTGTGTACAGGATTTTGAACTTGATGAAAACACATATGGCAGACTCTACCATTCACGGATCTGGATAAAAGTGAATACGGATTGCAACAGGTCAAATTGTATAACAGAAGATAATGTATACATGTGATGTGCCCCCAAGATATGAATGAAAAATTCGTTCGCCATGAAATGACTGGTCCTGTTAAAATTGGTTGTCATGTGATCGGGCAGTTGTGATGCCGAAAGATACTTCATTCCTTGTTTTTCCTTTCAGCTGCCATGCCACACGGAGAACGTATGAATGGAGTCATGCATGCATGACTCTTTTTACTCTTCTTGTGACTGCCAGATGGGTCATCTTGCATTGGGCGGTGATGATGCATTTTGAATCCGTGATTAGTACAGTAGTAGGGTTTAGTAGGAGCATAACTACGTAGGGAGTAATAAAAAAGCTGAGCAGCTTTGGATGTGATTCCGGCAGTATCTTGGCCACGGCGCGTATAACAACGACCGGCGCATCATTCTTTAATCAGTCCAGTGCTGCTGCTGTGAGTGCGTGCCTCGATCTTCGTGTCCCGGCGAGTCGGATTCCTCCGGCGACCCCACCGTCCAGAGAGATGACGAGGCAGGACCGGAGAACGTGAAATCTTTGTTGCTTTCGATGTGGCCAACCTACTACCCGGCTCACGAGTCACGGGCTGACAGAACTCTTCCCTCCACGCCAATCCAACAAGAGACGCCCTCCATTTCCGAGCACCTCCACCATGCACTGCACACGCACCCAAACACACAGCTCGGCCCCTGTATGTACCACCACCTCCTCCCCCTCGCCGCTAGACTAGCTAGATCTGCAACCTTCGTCATCTATCCAGTCTTGGAAACATTCTGCACGCGGCATCTGCAGAAATGGCAGCCCGTACCCTTCTGCTGCTCCAGCACTGGCTGTTGACGTCGCTGCTGTTGATGATGATTGGCGGCGCGGCACTGGCGGCCGACATGCCGATGCCGGTCAACGAGGAGGTCCTGGGTCTGGTGGTCTTCAAGTCGGCGCTCTCCGACCCCTCCGGCAAGCTGGCCACCTGGACGGAGTCGGACGCCACGCCGTGCGGTTGGCCGTGCGTGGAGTGCGACCCGGCCACCTCCCGCGTGCTCCGCCTGGCGCTCGACGGCCTCGCGCTCTCCGGCCCAATGCCGCGCGGCCTGGACCGCCTCACCGCGCTCCAGGACCTCTCCCTCGCGCGCAACAACCTCTCCGGCCCCGTCCCGCCGGGCCTCTCCCTGCTCAAGTCGCTCCGCTCGCTCGACCTCTCCCACAACTCCTTCTCCGGCCCGCTCCCCGACGACGTCGCGCTGCTCGCCTCCCTCAGGTACCTTGACCTCACCGGCAACGCCTTCTCCGGCCCGCCTCCGCCAGCCGTCCCTCCGACGCTCCGCTTCCTGATGCTGTCCGACAACCAGTTCTCCGGCCCGTTGCCGCGGGGACTGGCCAAGAGCACGCTCCTGCTCCACCTCAACCTGTCCGGCAACCAGCTCTCCGGCTCGCCGGACTTCAAGGGCGTGCTCTGGTCGCTGTCGCGGCTGCGCACTCTCGACATGTCCCGCAACCAGTTCTCCGGCCCCGTCCCCGACGGCATTGCCAGGCTCCACAACCTCAAGACCGTCAACCTCAGCGGCAACCGGTTCTTCGGCACTGTGCCCAAGGACATGGGCCTGTGCCCGCATCTGAGCAGCATTGACCTCAGCTCCAACGCGTTCGACGGCCACCTCCCCGACTCCATCGGCCAGCTCGGCTCGCTCGTGCACTTCTCCGCGTCCGGCAACCGGCTTTCCGGTGACGTCCCGACCTGGCTCGGCAAGCTGACAGCGCTGCAGCACCTGGATTTATCCGACAACGCGTTCACCGGAAGCTTGCCGAACTCGCTCGGCGACCTCAAGGCCCTCAGCTACCTTAGCCTGTCCAAGAACCGGCTCTCCGGCTCGGTCCCGGACTCCATCTCCGGGTGCGCCAAGCTCGCCGAGCTGCACCTGTGGGGGAACAACTTGAGCGGCAGCATCCCGGATGCTCTGTTCGACGTCGGGCTCGAGACGCTCGACATGTCGTCGAACGCGCTCTCTGGCGTCCTGCCATCGGGTTCCACGAGGATGGCAGAGACCCTGCAGTGGTTGGACCTCTCCGGAAACCGGCTCACCGGCGGCATACCCGCCGAGATGGCGCTCTTCTTCAAGCTCAGGTACCTCAACCTGTCTAGCAACGACCTCCGCACGCAGCTGCCGCCGGAGATCGGCCTGCTCCGCAACTTGACGGTGCTCGACCTGCGAAACACCGGGTTGTACGGGGCATTGCCCACGGACCTGTGCGAGTCCTCCGGAGGAAGTCTCTCCGTGCTCCAACTCGATGGCAACTCCCTCTCTGGTCCCATCCCCGATAGCATCGGGAACTGTTCTTCCCTCTACCTGCTGTAAGTTACTGCTGTACTACTAATTGGTGCCCTTGTTGTTTGTCTCGCATGCATCGTGTGTGGTGTTGTCACGTCGTCGCCTGAGTAACGGTTTTGCGATGATGATGAACATATATACTATACTATACTGCAGGAGCTTGGGGCACAACGGCTTGATCGGGCCGATCCCGGCGAGCGTGGCGGAGCTGAAGAAGCTGGAGATTCTGCGGCTGGAGTACAACAACCTGAGCGGCGAGATCCCGCAGCAGCTGGGCAGCCTGGAGAACCTCCTGGCGCTGAACATCTCGCACAACCGCCTCGTGGGCCGGCTGCCGGCGTCGGGCGTGTTCCGGAGCCTCGACGCGAGCGCGCTGGAGGGCAACATCGGCATCTGCAGCCCGCTCGTGGCGGAGCCCTGCAGGATGAACGTGCCCAAACCGCTCGTGCTGGATCCAAACGAGTACGCGCACGGCGGCGGCGGCGACAACAATCTCGAGACAGGCGGCGGCGACGGCGGGATGCCGAGGAAACGGCGCTTCTTGAGCGTGTCAGCCATGGTGTCCATATGTGCGGCGGTGGTCATCATCGTCGGCGTCATCGTCATCACCTTGCTCAACATGTCGGCGCGGCATCAGAGGTCCGACGAGGTCCCTGTCCCTCCGGTGAATAAGAAGAATAAGGAGCTGGAGAGCGCTGCTGTTGTTTCCTCCAGCTCATCGACAGACAAGTCCAGCAGCAGCAAGCTCACCGCCGGCAAGATGGTGACGTTCGGGCCGGGAAGCAGCCTCCGCTCGGAGGACCTGGTCGGCGGCGCCGACACGCTGCTGAGCAAGGCGACGGAGATCGGGCGCGGGGTGTTCGGCACGGTGTACCGCGCGTCGGTGGGGCAGGGCAGGGTGGTGGCCATCAAGAAGCTGCAGGTGACGGCGGCGAACATGGTGCAGTTGTCACGCGACGACTTCGACCGCGAGGTGCGCATCCTGGGGAAGGCGAAGCACCCCAACCTGATGCCGGTCAAGGGCTACTACTGGACGCCGCAGCTGCAGCTCCTCATCACCGACTACGCGCCGCACGGCAGCCTGGAGGCGCGGCTCCACCACGGCGGGAACGCACCACCAATGACGTGGGCTGAGCGGTTCAGGGTGGTGTCCGGCACGGCGAGGGGCCTGGCGCACCTGCACCAGTCGTTCCGGCCGCCGATGATCCACTACAACGTGAAGCCGAGCAACATCCTCCTGGACGAGCGGTGCAACCCGATGGTGGCGGACTTCGGGCTGGCGCGGCTGCTGCCCAAGCACGTGCTGATGAGCAGCCGGTTCCAGCAGGGCGGCGGCGGAATGGTGGCGCCGGAGCTGGCGTGCGAGAGCCTAAGGGTGAACGAGAAGTGCGACATCTACGGGTTCGGCGTGCTGATCCTGGAGCTGGTCACGGGGCGGAGGGCGGTGGAGTACGCCGACGACGACGTGGTGATCCTCCTCGACCAGGTCCGGGTGCTGCTGGAGCACGGCAACGTGCTCGAGTGCGTGGACCCGAGCATGGGGGGCGAGTTCCCGGAGGAGGAGGTGCTGCCGGTGCTGAAGCTGGGCATGGTGTGCACCTCGCAGATCCCGTCCAACCGGCCGTCCATGGCGGAGGTGGTCCAGATACTGCAGGTCATCAAGGCACCCGTGGGCGGCGGCACAACGGAAGCATCGTCCTTCTGATTTCTGACACCGTACGTCTTCGTCGTCGTCGTCCCTTCTTTTCTTTTCTTGCTGGTTCATGTCATCATGTGTTCGATCTTCAGTGGGAAAAAAAAAAACTGACTGTTTCAGCTTCTTTTAGTCGATGTCCAATTAATCGTTACGCCTTCTTCCACCCGTTGTACTGTAATACAGTAGTACGGTAATTCGAAATGCTTCTGTGACCAGTGATTGATTCCTTGTTGTTGTACGTGAGTCATGTGAGTGCACAGCTAAAGCGCGCATGAAACAGATCGACGCTTGGACCATACGTACTCTGATCAGATGGACATCTGTTCAGTCCTGCAGTAAAGTTCTTTACTCTGCATGACAGCAAGACTGAATACGCTCGAACAGAAAACGACGAGACGAGCCTTGCCTCAACCGAGATTAATTTGTAGAGTTACTCAGCTCCACGTAAAAGTAAAAGGCTACATCAATCAGCAGATCATTGTTCCATTTTGATTGGATCCGACATCACCTTTTTTGACCCGTCAGTTCACCCCTTTTAGCATGCCAGCGTTGTATCTTATGATTGGCACCGTACCTGCGCGATTAGCATCTGCCCATACTCTGGCCGTGCGCCTGATGATCTGCTTCTGCATCTGCACTGCCTAATGTCAGATCAACATGCTGTATTTTTTCCTTTTATTTGAAATTTACCAGCAAATATTTTAGGCTGGGATGTACTACTAGAACTCAATGTTGGACGGCAGAAATGGCCGTTAGCTCTTGCAGTTTTGTTCTTGTCTTCTCGGTACTAGCACTAGCAGTGTCTCATGTCGGGCGCGAGTGTATTCAAAGCTACTCATGCAAAATTACTACAGAACATCTCGAAACCCGGGGTCAGGGAATCAGATAATTTCCGAGTGGAATGCAGACAACGGCGAACCGCCATATCGAAGTGCGGCAGGGGTAACAAACGAGGCGGCATGTCTGTCTGTACGGCACGTCGCCTTGTTAGCTAGCAGCAGCACGCAGGCTTTTCACTTTGACTGTCGTATACAGATACGGATACGGCAGCAGGAACAGCTTCGGTTTCGTAAACCCATCATCGTCCAGTTAACCTGCTGTGATTCGAAATTTATACTCAAGCAGATTTGCTCATAATAAAAGTTCAAAATATTTACAGTTGTTTCCGGACATTCTATGCCCCTTCCTTTCTCGACGGGTAACACTAATTCACTGTGTTTCAAAGTGACAGGCATGGTTAAGCTAGCCTAACTAACGCTGGAAATGAAACGAGCCATTGAAGTCGACTCGTTTCAACTAGCATGTCACTCATACACTCGTGACAACAGCAGAGCAGCAGCGAACATAAACATAAATTTCATCATGTACTCAATAGGATTAATGTCCAATCTCACAATACCGGACCACCACCAACCAATTGACGCTAGTTAACAAGTCGATAACGAAATTCACCAACCACCCATGGACGGCTGCCAGTACTCACACGGGCAGCGATGATGCACAGTTCAAAACTTTTCTGATGCCTTCAGGATCAGAGATGCTGAATTCTACTCTACTCCTCGGTTCCTATTCTTTAATTGGAATCACCTGATGGTACCTCTACGCAGCAACTGGTGAACGCTGAGGGCCATTGACACGGGTGAACCTCTCATTCCCCTTTGGGAAGGGCCGTGATGGCTGGAAACCACCCCCGCCATGGTGATAGCCGTTCTCTGGTGGAGGTCCACGTCTGCGACCTGAGAACTCGTTTCGGTTTCTGAAATTGTTCCTCCTGTTGAAGCTCTCATCGTCATTCCTACTGTTGAAATTCTCACCATCATTCCTTCCACCCTCAGTCCGTCTGTTGAAGTTTCCACCATCATTCCTGCTGTGAAAATTTTCATCGTTCCTTCCGTTGAAGTTATCTCTGCCACGGTAGCTAGCATTGTTTGCATAGCCACTTCCCCGTCCTCTGAAATTATCACCACGATACACTCCCCTGCCTGATTGGAAACGGCCACCTCCACCATTATCACGAGAGACAATGACACCATTCACAACTGAGGAAAGAAAACAATGCCAAGTATCTCGTTATAACAAATGCATGGTCCACATGACACATTATATCAAATAGATGCAAAAAGTCAAGCGGAATAGACTAGAGTCTCTAGGCCTAAACTCATAGCGGCCAAAAAAAAAGTTCAAAGCACAAGGATCCATGAAAGAATGTTATTTCATATTTCAACAGAGTCCTATCTGAAATACTCCCCAGTTCGTATATGTGAGAAGGAAACAGTATCAAAACATTTTGTCATTGTGCTGGACACAAATTTGCTAAAAAATGTGAATGTCAAATTGCAAGATACGGACCATGCATAATTGGACGAATTGAAAAGTACCATCAAATTGTAAGGTTTTGATACAAAATTCTACAATGCTTACCTCGTGTCGTTGTCCTTTTCTCCTCAACACATACCTCTTTCCCGGCCATCCGAACTGGAGACGCCTGAATGATAATAATAATTTGGAATCAGCTTAGATTCCTCGAAAGGAAGAAAAGAGAAGTACACGTTACAATTTTCAGAATGCCACAAACATTAGGCAAAGGTTTCTATGGCTAAAAATATCAGTCATAGACTCAAATTGTTCAGTGACAGGCAGGGTTTCTGAGGGAAACCATTGCAGTTAAAAATCGTATCCAGCTGAACCACATTTTAACAGTATAAATATTTCTTGGGAGTCCCGTGACATTTTCAAACCTCAGGTAAAACACAATCAGGAAGTCATTGATAACAATACCACAAATTTTCATCACGGTTCCAAAACAAAGTGGCATGGTCCAGAAATGTCACTAGTAGGTATGTCATTGATTAGCACAACTGAAGAAATGGCTAACCTCAATAGCAGATTGCATAGACTGCTGGGACTCGTATTCAATAAAGCCAAAGCAGAAACCGTCAGCCTGCAGCGGTGCAGCAGACATTGTTAGGAGGGAAAAAATAATGTAGCTAGAAACTAGAACTAAAAAAAGTTACTAACCCTATTCCTAACTTGGATGCCACCTGGCTTGATAACACCAAACTTCTTAAACTCCTCATCAACCATCTGAATTGTCGCGTTGAAAGGCAAATTCTTCACGAAAACTGAATAGCCTTGCTCTGCAAGAAAGTATACCATAAATACTGCTAATAGTGCCAAAAGGACTGCATATACTAAATTCAAATCCATGACCAACCGCTACGAGGAGAGTTGTTTTCGGCAGCATTCTTATCAGTTGGAGCAGCTTCTGTTGCTATAGCTTGGGTAAGTTTTGCAGAAGGCAGAACTTGGTCTTCAGCAGACTTGGTAACAGGTTTAGGTGCCGGATTGGTTTTGGAAACCGATGGGGACGGTTTGGAAAGTGGTGGAGTCGGTGGGCCCTCCTTCATGACCTTCACCTGTGAAGCAAACCGAAATTCAGGTAAGCGACCAATATGGACTAAGAGCAAACTAAAAGTCCAGAGTTGGTACCAGACAAATGAACATGGCATCAACAGTAAGGAACACTATTCATTAAAGATATAAAGTTGGGTGCAAAGGAAATAAGAGAGCATAAAATAACTCACAATAGATGCGTAAGATTTCTTGGTAACATCTGTCTGGGTTGGAGCAGCAGGAGGAGGATGGTGAGCAACAAGTGCCTTGTTAGCATCCTCTTTGGTCACTTGCACAGATGGCTTGACAGATATGTCATTTTCAACATTAGAATCATTAACAGCAGGGTTAATATTTTGCCCTTCTGCGACACTGTTCTCCACCTCTACATGGTCTGCAATCTGACTCTCATCGACTGGAGTAGTTTCTGTTAATGCCAAGAATGTCACCACACAACAACTTGTAGGTTGTCAGAAAAGCATGCAAAAATCATCTAACCTGTTTCCGATGCAGACTTAGCATTCTGACTGTCTTCATTTTCTTGAACAACGACATGATTAATTTCCACTGCTGGTCTTTCCGCTATAAATCTAAACACGTCATTGAGGACAAAATATCCACCACTTTCTTGAGGAGCTAAGAAGAACGTCTGGGTAAATTTACGACAAATGCCTTCAGGTGAAGTTAAGGATCCAGTAACAACAATGAGCACCCCATCCTTGTGAGATGTCTGTGCATCTGCAGTCTCTATCTCCGTTAAGCAGTTTCTGAAGTCCACAGACATGAGTTTTTCATCAATTTCCTGCTCAAAACATGGACCTAAGCATAATTAATCTCAGATATAAAGAGAATGCCAACATCGAAAAGAAACCTTCATACTGAATCTTACACGCAATGTGGTTACAGACACCATGGTTCCATTAGAATCCTGTCGGCCAAGAACACTGGTGTCTTGATAAAACTTGTGCACCTGATCTGGTGATTCGTGTAGAATGCGGTAGTATTGCTGAACAAACACACCGCTGATCTGTAATAAAGAGGAAATAAATTATTAATCAATGCTGACATTAATTATAAGTACCAAAGTCATAGGATAAAACAGTTTACCACTTGGGGACTTATTGTGTGATTTCCTGCTTGCTCTGCCATTGCTGAGATAAAGTATGCATTAGTACCTCATCCCAATGACTCAAGCATAATTTGGTGAACCAATAATGATAGAAACATTATAACAGAGAGTGTAGCAGATTCAGATTGATCCAGACGTTTCAAGGAATAAGGAACTAGCAACATACTCCCTCCGTCCCGAAAAGTTTGTCGCTTTGTAGTTCATTTTTGAACTACAAAGCGACAAACTTTTGGGGACGGAGGGAGTACTTGTTAGACTACCCAATACATAAACATGACAAAGAAGGATATTGAAGGTCCCATAAATGTTTAAGATCAGTCCATACTGATAGGAAAAAATTCTACAAAAATGCGTATCCCGCTGAAATATGGAGCTAAAATCCTAGCTAGAACCATATTCTCCCTGCTAATAATAAATTAATATGCGAAATCAATTACTTCATCCAGAACAATGGCCAACATCTCCAGGACCATATTCGTTTTTTTCCAATAACTAGATATTTTTGAAACAAATGTACCGGGCGAACCATTATCCGATTGCCGTAAGCAAGACCCGTTCATTATCACTTCGTTTGGTAAAAAAGGAAATAAAGGGAATTGCAGATTGAGAGCGCAGTGACTTCACCTCGATTGCCCGGGGTGCGAGAGGGCAGTCCGGCGGGCGTAGAGTCGAGGGGGCGGCCTCCTGTTCCGCTCAGCCCGACTCACGACGAGGTCACGGCGGCGGCAAGCGCGCAGAGGACGGCAGGATCGCGAGGAGCGGCGGCTAGGGTTTGGTAAGAGAGGAGGCGTGAGGGGCAGGGAGAGATTATTTTTCGAGCGGCAAAAGCAAAATCTGGGCTAATCGGTCGCCTGATTTCTTTTCCTTTTCTTTGAGCATGGATGGGCTTTACATCTTTTCTTAGGGAAATCCGGCCCATCATAAGGTCGGGCGGCCCAACCCAGGAACTGCCTGAACCCTAGTAGTCTTATTTAACGCCCTCGATCCGGACGCCGCCAGTCCAACTCATCGGCGTCCGCCTTCGCCTCATCAGCCGCGCGGCACCATGTTCCCCCCGCCGCAGGCCGCTGCCACGTGCACGTCCACCTGCTGCACCTGCGGCGTCCCCATGCCGCCGAACGACGCCAGCATGTGCGCCTCCTGCCTCAGATCGCGCGTCGACATCACGGAGGGCGCGCCGCGCCACGCCGCCGTGGTGTACTGCCCGTTGTGCTCCTCCTACCTCCAGCCCCCTCGGTCCTGGCTCCGCGCCGCCCCTGAGTCGCTCGAGCTCATGCAGATCCTCCTCCGCCGCGTCGACCGCCTACTCGCGCGCCTCGGCCTCTCTCTCGCCGCCGCGGAGTTCGTCTTCACCGAGCCCCACTGAAAGTGCATCTAGGTTCCCCGTGGGTTTTGGATGATTGATGACGACAATTAAGTCGCTAATGAGCTCAAGTGACCTTAGCACAGGTATGGACTCAATTGGAGACGCAAACCCTCAAAAAGGAAAAGGAAGGAAACGGAGTCAACTCGAAGCGTAGAAACTAGGGTTTCTAGCGTGATTGAGTTAGACTAGCCGTAGCAATAGGAGAGTGTGTGTGTCAAGTGCATTGAGATCAAGTTTGGGAGCTCAAAGTGGTTTAGAGGTCAAACCTATGAAAGAAATGAGTGGTTGAGTGGTCTGGCCGTAGGGCCGGACTAGTCCGTGCAGGTGGCCGGACTAGTCCGTCCCTGGCCGGCCAAGTCCGTTTCTGGCCGGACCAGAAGGGTCTGACTGAGATCGGACTAGTCCGTTTGTGACCGGACTAGTCCGGCTAGCTGTGAGTGGGTTTTGGGATGAAGTCCCAAAACCACGGACCTGTCCGTTTTGGACCGGACCAAGAGGTCCTGAGTGAGAACGGATTAGTCCGCCCGTGGGGCCGGACTAGTCCGGGTTGGCTAAGAAAAGGTGCTTCTATGGCTAAGTCTGGGAGGACCGGACTAGTCCGTCCTAGGGGCCGGACTAGTCCGTGGTCCTCAGACTAGTCCGTTTTCACCCGGAGCAGAAGGCTCTGTGTGTGATCGGACTAGTCCGGTGTTGACCGGACTAGTCCGTTCTGGAAGTGACCGTTTGAATTTGAAGTTTGGCGGGTAGCGTGACGATCGTGTGTCAGCTGTCGGGACCTGACAAAGGAGTCAGTGGTCCCCTAGGCCGGACTAGTCCGGGCCAGTGGCCGGACTAGTCCGTCCTTTTGCTGAAGTCAGCAAATTGGGGTTGGGACCTCTATAAAAAGGGGACCCCCGGCCTCATTTCAAACACCCTTGGAAAAACTCAAACCCTAGCGCCGCCACAGCCAACTTGGAGCACTCCTAAGCCTCTTTCTTGCCTACTTTCCCTCTAAAACTAATTCTTGAGTGGATTAGGGTTTAGTGAGGTGGAGAAGAGGAAGAACATCGCGCTTGTGCTCCCGGTTTGATCTCTTGCACTCGTTGAGTCTTTGTGGGCTGTGTATTGAGTTTGCTTTACTGTGTTGATCATCTTTGTGGTGTGGGAGCCTCAGTTTGTGAGAAGCCCCAACGAACTTTGTAATCACCGTTGTGATTAGTGGAGAACCAAGTTAGGCCCGTGCGGTAAACTTGGTGAGGGAAGGGTTGTTGGACCCGGTCCTTTTGTGGACTCCTCAACGAGGACGTAGATTCCTTGTGTGGGATCGAACCTCGGGATAAAATCCTTGTCTCCTTGTGTTCTTCGCATTTACTCTATTGATTACTTTGTTCTAGAGTTGGTAGTCTCGTTTCATATTCCGCATTGCTACAAACTTGTGGAAACTTGACTTGCTCTTGTTTAGGTTGTTGCTCAACTTGACTTAAACCTACACTCACTTGTAGCATTGAGAAAATTCCCTAAAACTTGCTAGAAACATCTTTTTAGGGTTATTCACGCAGGCTGACCGGACTAGTCCGCCCCCCTGACCGGACTAGTCCGCCCCCTGTAATTTAATCTCGTTTTATTGAGTCATTTGCAGGTCAATTAGCCTATTCACCCCCCCCCCTCTAGGCAACTTTGAATTGGTATCAGAGCAGGACTCTCCACAAAGAGTCTAACAACTCGGAGAGATGGCCGGAGTGGTGAATGACGATGCATCGAGCAGCAACTATGAGGCGACCCGTGAGGAGACGTTGACTTATCAAGATAAGCCAACGGACGATGAGGAGACTCGCCAACTCAAGGCGAAGCTCCGGGAGAAGTTAAACATTTCCAAGATTGATCCATCAAACCAATCAAGCGGTGGTGGTGGAGTCAACTACAACCGGCAAGGGTTCAACTATGAACGCCTTGCCGCCAACAACCACTACCTGTCCATCCCATTGGGGAAACCTCCCCAATTCGATGGAACGGACTACGGTATGTGGAAACATAACATGAAGATCCACCTCGTGTCACTCAACCCAGCGTTGTGGCAAATTGTCATGACCGGGGTGGAGATTCCAAAGGATGAGGACAACATAACTCAAGAACAAGCCATCCTCATCCACCGCAACGCTCAAGCTGCGGGTGTGATCATCTCATCTCTCTCTAGAGATGAGTTCAACCGTGTCGATGGCCTTGAAGTGGCCAAAGACATATGGAACACCCTCAAGACGGCGCATGAGGGAAACCGAGTGGTCAAGGAGGCCAAGATCGAGCTCATCGAAGGAGAGCTTGGGAGATTTGCCATCTTGGATGGTGAATCCCCCCAAGACATGTACAATCGGCTAAAGGTGCTGATCAACAAGAGCCGATCTTATGGCTGCACCAAGTGGACCGACCACGAGGTGGTGAAGAGGATGATCCGGGCATTCATGCCTAGGAACGTCTCTTTATGCTCCATGATTCGGGAAAGTCCGGGGTTCACTCAAATGACCCCGGAGGAGGTCCTTGGGAGGATCATTAACCATGAAATCATGGAGAAGGAGGCGCTCTTCTACAACGACCTCCAAAAGTTCACCGCCTCCAAGATGAAGAACGTTGCACTCAAGGCAACGCCCTCTTCAAAGGAGCAAGAAGAAAGTGATGAGGAGAGCCTCGACACCGATGAGGAGGAGGCCTTCTTCATCAACAAATTCAAGAGAATGATGAGGAGGAAGAAAGGGGGGCACAACCATGAAGGCAAGGGAAAGGAAAGAGCAAGACCCAAATCAAGAAGGTCTTGCTACAACTGTGGCGAGTATGGGCACTTCATCGCTGATTGCCCACACGAAGAAACAAAGAAGAAGAAGGAAGGGAAGCCTCAAGAAAGGAGATTCTTCAAGAAGAAGAGGTCCTCTGGACAAGCCCATTTGGGGAAGGAGTGGGACTCTAACGATGAGTCCTCCTCCGAAGAAGAAGAAGAGAAGATGGCCACCATAGCCATCGGGAGGAACTCCAAGGGAGGCAAGCTCTTCCCCAACCTTAACAACGACCACAAGCCTACTTGTCTTATGGCAAGGGAAGGAAAGAGAAAGGTAACATCTCATCCTTCCTCCCCAACTTCCTCACATGATGATTTTGATAGTGCTAGTGAAAATGAGCATATGTTTAAGGACATAAGCAAAAGCACCTTGCGTAGGATGAAGTTGCTTATGGATGAGATCTTTGAGAAGGAAGATCTCATCAATAGACAGGAGGACATGCTCATCCTTGAGAAGGAGAGATGTCAAGAGCTTGATGAGCTCCTTGAGCTCGAAAGAGAGAAGAGCAAGGCATTGGAACACGAACTTGCACTTTGCAAGAAAACGTGTTCAAGTCTTGAGGAGAAGTCAATTGAGCTCAAGGATGAACTTGGAAGCTTGTCAAAAGCTAACAAGATCCTTGAGACTCAAATTGAGTCACTCAAGAACAATGTAACCTCTTCATTCAAGAGCTCAACCTCCACAAAGGCCACATCCAAGGCAACATCACCTTGCAAGTGCTCCAACTTGATACTTAAACTTAAGGATGAACTCAACCTAGCACAAGGCAAACAAGCACCTAAGGGTGCCATCTTTGACAAGGAAAAGGTGGCATATGCACGAAGTGCATTCACCAACACAAGACCACCCCATGTCAAGGATGGTCTTGGCTATACTAGAGGTGCAAGGCATAACACCAAAACCTCCAAGTATGGCAAAGACATGATTGTCTTTGTTAAGGGGAGTTCATCCCAAACTAAAATTGAAAAGAACTCACTCTCAAGCAACAAATTGCCTAAATCTAAATTGCATCCTCTATTTCATGATTTTGATGCATCCTATGTGCTAAAGAGGAACAAACACGGCAAAGTGTTTGCTAGATATGTTGGGCCACTCCGCAAGAGCCCCAAGCCTTGCGTGTGGGTGCCCAAATGCCTAACTACTAACGTGAAAGGACCCAACTCAGCTTGGGTACCTAAAAGGAAGGCATAAACTTGTTTTGTAGGCATACTCCTCCGGTGGATCGAAATGGGTGTTGGATAGCGGATGCACCAACCACATGACCGGAGAGAGAAGCATGTTCATAGAGTATGAGGAGAATAAGGACCCAAGTGAAGGAATCTTCTTTGGGGACAATAGCCAAGGGAAAATCCTTGGCTCCGGTAAAATTTCTATCTCCTCATTACATACTTTATCAAATGTGTTGCATGTTGATTCTCTTGACTATAATCTCCTATCCATATCACAACTATGTGATAGAGGATATAAATGTGTGTTTACTAGTGAGGGAGTGAATGTCATTAGAGAAGGTGATGACTCGATAGCCTTTAAGGGAGTGCTCAAGGGAAAGCTCTATCTTGTGGATTTCACCGCGGATAAAGCTCAACTTGACACATGCTTAATGGCAAAAGCCAACATGGGATGGCTTTGGCATAGAAGGCTAGCCCATGTTGGAATGAGGAACCTTCAAAAGCTCCTTAAGGGTGAGCATGTTCGTGGCCTAAAGGATGTAGTATTTGAAAAGGATAGGCCATGTAGTGCTTGCCAAGCGGGAAAGCAAGTAGGAGCTCAACACCCCTCTAAGAATGTCATGACGACAACTAGACCTTTGGAGTTACTCCATATGGATCTTTTTGGCCCCATTGCTTACATTAGCATTGGTGGTAGCAAGTATGGTCTAGTCATCGTTGATGACTTCTCTAGATATACTTGGGTGTTCTTCTTGCATGATAAAAGTGAAACTCCCGGTGTCCTCAAGAAATTCCTAAGAAGAGCTCAAAATGAGTTCACCTTAAGGATAAAGGCTATAAGGAGTGACAATGGCACCGAATTCAAAAACATGCAAGTAGAAGAGTTCCTAGATGAGGAGGGCATCAAGCATGAGTTTTCCGCTCCCTATTCTCCACAACAAAATGGCATAGCCGAAAGAAAGAATAGGACGCTCATTGAGATGTCAAGGACGATACTAGATGAGTACAAAACATCGGACCGGTTTTGGGCGGAAGCGGTTAACACCGCTTGCCATGCCGTGAATCGATTGTACCTTCATCGCCTCCTCAAGAAGACCCCTTATGAGCTTCTAATTGGTAAGAAACCCAATGTTTCTTACTTTCGGGTCTTTGGTAGCAAGTGCTATATCCTCAACAAGAAGCCTAGGACTTCGAAGTTCGCTTCAAAGTCCGATGAGGGTTTCTTGCTTGGATATGACTCAAACACTCATGCGTACCGTGTGTTCAACAAATCCTCCGGAATTGTTGAAGTAGCACGTGACGTGGTGTTTGACGAAACCAATGGCTCTCAAATGGAGCAAGTTGATCAACATGCCCTTAATCAAGAGGAACCTCCACTAGAAGCTCTAAGGAAAATGGCACTTGGAGATATTCGCCCTCAAGAACCATCTCAAAGCCCAAGTGACCATCATCATTATGAAGAAGGTCAAATCCCCATTGGACAAGTTGAAGATCCACTAGAAGCTCCCCAAAGTGATAATAAGAATGAGGATCAAGGGGGAGGCTTGGATCAAGGGGGAGACCAAAGTGAAGAAGATGAACCAAGTAATTCAAGAAGTCAACCCCCGCATCCTCGTGTTCATCAAAGTGTTCAACGGGACCATCCCGTTGACAACATTCTAGGAGATATCACAAAAGGAGTAACAACACGCTCACGTGTTGCAAACTTTTGTGAGCATTTCTCTTTTGTCTCATCCTTGGAACCACATAAGGTTGAAGATGCCTTAAGGGATCCGGATTGGGTGGTTGCCATGCAAGAGGAGCTCAACAACTTTGAAAGGAACAAGGTTTGGGAGCTTGTCAAGCGCCCCCAAGCTAATGTTGTTGGAACCAAGTGGGTGTTTCGCAACAAACAAGATGAGCATGGCGTAGTAACTAGGAACAAGGCACGACTTGTGGCAAAAGGATACTCACAAGTTGAAGGTTTGGACTTTGATGAGACATTTGCCCCCGTAGCTAGGCTTGAGTCCATTCGGATACTACTAGCCTTTGCTACTCATCATGACTTCAAACTCTACCAAATGGATGTTAAGAGTGCATTCCTTAATGGACCAATCAAGGAAGAAGTTTATGTAGAGCAACCTCCAGGGTTTGAAGATCAAGACTATCCTAACCATGTTTACAAATTACGAAAGGCTCTTTATGGTCTCAAGCAAGCTCCTAGAGCTTGGTATGAGTGCCTAAGAGACTTTCTAGTTGAAAATGGTTTTAGGATAGGAAAAGCGGATTATACCCTTTTCACAAAACACTTCAATGAGGATCTTTTTGTGTGCCAAATATATGTGGATGACATCATATTTGGTTCCACAAATAAGGTGTTTTGTGATGAGTTTTCCAAGATAATGACGGAGAGATTTGAAATGTCCATGATGGGTGAGTTGAAGTTCTTTCTAGGATTTCAAGTGAAACAACTCAAAGAAGGGACGTTCATAAGTCAAACTAAGTATACTCAAGACATTCTAAGAAAGTTTGACATGGACAAAGCAAAACCCATCAAAACCCCCATGGGGACAAATGGACACCTAGACCTAAATGAGGACGGTCCAAGTGTGGATCAAAAGCTATATAGGTCTATGATCGGATCACTCCTCTATCTTTGTGCATCTAGGCCCGATATCATGCTAAGTGTGTGTATGTGTGCACGCTTTCAAGCAGCACCCAAGGCTTGTCATTTGACCGCCGTTAAAAGGATCTTGAGATACCTTGTACACACACCTACCCTAGGACTTTGGTACCCCAAAGGATCCAAGTTTAACCTCATTGGATATTCTGATGCGGACTATGCGGGGTGCAAAGTTGATAGGAAGAGCACATCGGGTACGTGCCAATTCTTAGGTCGATCTCTTGTGTCTTGGTCCTCCAAGAAGCAAAACTCTATTGCTCTATCCACCGCCGAAGCGGAATATGTTGCGGCCGGAAGTTGTTGTGCACAACTTCTTTGGATGCGACAAACTCTTAGGGACTATGGGATTAACTTGCGTAAAATTCCACTCTTGTGTGACAATGAGAGTGCAATCAAGATAGCCCATAATCCGGTGGAACACTCTAGGACCAAACATATAGACATTCGTCACCATTTCCTGCGAGATCACTCAATGAAGGGAGACATTGAGATTTCGCATGTGAGGACGGAGCATCAACTTGCGGACATTTTCACAAAGCCTCTTGACGAAAAGCGTTTCTGTGAGCTAAGAAGTGAGCTCAATGTGTTGGATTCTCGAAACGTGGCTTAAAGCACCATTCCTCATATTTTTGAGCCACATTTCGAAAAAAAAAAACTCCTCTCTATGTCGATTTCTCCTCAAATTTGTTTGAGAAATCTATTTTCCTCATGAAAATGTTCATAAGTTGTTCCTTATTGGCTCACAATCATGCTTGTCATGTTTTCCTTGCCATACTCGTACAAAAGGACTTAACTCTATGGGAAAACCCTAATATAATATTTTTCAGCCCAACTGAACCGGACTAGTCCGCCCCTAAGGCCGGACAAGTCCGGGTCAGACTAGTCCGCGGCTAGTCCGCATACCGGACTAGTCCGGCCTTTCACCGGACAAGTCCGGACCCGGACTAGTCTGGGTCTAGTCCGCAGACCGGACTAGTCCGGCCCATCAACCGGACTAGTCCGGCCCTTGGGGACTTAAACCCCCAGGCGGCCCAAACCCTCTCTCTCTCTCTCTCATTTGCCTCTCAAACTTCCACACGCGTACAACCGCCCCCAAATCGGCGATTTTGCGCTCCAACCACCAAAACTCAACTCCAATCCGCGCATCGAAGCCTTTGGGAGTTAGGGATCACTTCCCCGCGCTCCACCTTCGAGATCCACGCCGATTTCGACGAATCAAGCGGATTTTTGAAGGTATTTCACCGTTCCTCAAAAACTAGCCCCATTCTTGATTCTTCAAGTTTTTGATAGGAACATCTTCGTTAATGTTGTTCCATACATCCTTGCGATCATAGCCTAGGAGTATTGCGCATTGATTCACAAATTTTTCGATGAATTGATTAGGGTTAGGGTTCTTCCTGTGTAACCCGGACTAGTCCGGCCACCAGGCGGACAAGTCCGGCCAGCGGACTAATCCGTCCTTGGGGCGGACAAGTCCGGTCTGCACAGGGCAAACCCTACTTCTAGTTGGTTCTCGAGATCTTTTCGGCAATACTTCTCCTTCCTAGGCTCATATCTTCCTTCCTCCATCTTTTTACAGAATGTCGAACTCCGAGCGCTCTCCTCCGCGTGTCCACCTCGAGGGGCGTACCAAGGCCCAAATTGCCGAGGCTCGAACTAAGGCTGCGCTAATTGAGGCGCAGAAGGCCAAGGAGGAAAGAAAGCTCAAGGCACTCGAAGCATCCAAAGTGGCTGCGAGCATTTACAATGAGGATGAAGCCATTGCTCGTGCCACCGCGGAATCCCTCCAGGAGCTGAGGAAGAAGAAAAGAGAGGATAGGGAGGCCCACAACTCCAGGGCTGCTGAGGCCAGCGCTCCTAAGCGAAAGAAGCTCGTCACTGTTGGCGAGAAAGCGAAGGGCAAGGAGCCAGCCCAAGAAGAGGCTGCCCCTAGGGTCGAGCGCGACCCAAAGAAGGGAAAAGCCCCGGCTCCAGTCGAGCCGAGAAAGAAGAAGCCCTCTATCAAGGTGCCAGCCAAGAAGGCACCCGGAGGGGTTGTGATCAAGGAGAAGGGGAAGGCCACCTCTATTGGCCCCCTCGAAGTCCACACACCGGAAAGGAATCCCAACCGGCAGAAGGAACTGTCGGCCAATGTATTTCATGGCAAGGGGTCTGAAAAGGCCAGGAGGCTGAGGGAAGAAAAGGTCTACAAGTATGAGAGGAGCACGGCAGATCCCAGATTTTGGTGTGACTTCCACTGTGATTATTACAGACTAGTCTACCAACAAATGAAGAGGCCAGTGATAGAGGCTCAGTGGGTGGACTGGGACTACATGGCAAAGAAGGAGCACTCTGCCTTTGATGTTGTGATTGAAGCTGCCGAGCGCCATGATCTCAAGAAGATCATGGGCTTCAAATATGATTGGAATGTGGAAATCATTCTTCAATTCTACTCCACAATCTACTTTTCAAGCTCAGGTGACAGAAGGATAACCTGGATGACTCATGGTGAGCAATACTCTGTCACCTATGCTGAGTTTGCAAGGATCCTTGGTCTTGAGGCTCACATGGACCACGAGATCATTATCTCGAACCTCAAGGCTGTGGATCGTGAGGAGCTGGCTTACATGTATCCAAGCCACCTCCCGTTTGATGCCGGACTCGCTCGAAACATCAAGCCCTTCTACAGCATCATGAACAGAATCCTCAGACGGACGATAGCACCAAAGGATGGTGATGCTGGGGTGATTCAAGGGAATTTGAGGCACCTTCTACTTCTGATTGATGGGGAAGAAAAGTTCAACCTCGTCGATTACATCTTCGACGACATCTTCAACATCTCGCATACTCCCAACAGGGCGTGCGGGTATGCCCCCTACATCATGTGCCTCATTGAGAAGGTATCGGGCGTGTCCTTTGTCAAGGATGTCTCGCACCGACCTCTGCGCCCCCAGAAGCCGCCAAATGTGCCGGTGCCTCCTCGTCGCAAGAATGCAGATCCTCCATCTCGCCCAGTGGCACCTCCCTCTCCGCCTCCGCCTCAGTCCATGAGTGCGTTCTTCAAGTGCTTCAAGGCCATCTTCACCTCGTGCCGGAAGCAAGAGATTCACGCTCAGAGGGCACACAAGCGCCAAGAGAAGTATCTTAAGGCGGTGTGCGACAAGCTGGAGGTCCCGATGTCCTCCCCGGAGGTGAGTGATGGGGAGATCACTCCTTTCCCCACCTTCACCGCCGATGAGCTCGCCCAGCTCCAAGAGGATGGAAGCTCCTCTCGGGCTGCTCCCTCGGCAAGGAACTCCGACGACGACGTCGACGACGTCAATGATGAGGACGACGTCGAAGATTCCGAGGCCACGGAGAGTGGAAGTGGCGAAGATGAGGACTAGCTCTTAGGTCTTAGCTTCCTCTCTTCTTTTCCTTTTTGGTGCCTTGATGCCAAAGGGGGAGAGTTACGGGGGAGTTAATCTTTGTGGGTGTGTGTTGTGGTGTTGGACTTATCTTGTAACATATTTATGCTCCTGGATGTTTACATTTGTGCAAGACTCGTTAATGTTGCTTACTATCAATATATTGCTCTTATTGTCAATCTTATGAATGTATTGATGTCATTTATGTCTTGTCACAATTGTTGAGCACATCACGTAGGCACCCCACCATAACGTGTGTGGGTATGAAAGAACTCCTCCACCTCTTTTACTTGTTGCATACATTGAGGGGGAGTCATTCATACGCACACATGTTATGAAAACCAAACTTTATACTCTTATTTGTGAAGGACTTAATGTGTTGTCATCAATCACCAAAAAGGGGGAGATTGAAAGTGCATCTAGGTTCCCCGTGGGTTTTGGATGATTGATGACGACAATTAAGTCGCTAATGAGCTCAAGTGACCTTAGCACAGGTATGGACTCAATTGGAGACGCAAACCCTCAAAAAGGAAAAGGAAGGAAACGGAGTCAACTCGAAGCGTAGAAACTAGGGTTTCTAGCGTGATTGAGTTAGACTAGCCGTAGCAATAGGAGGGTGTGTGTGTCAAGTGCATTGAGATCAAGTTTGGGAGCTCAAAGTGGTTTAGAGGTCAAACCTATGAAAGAAATGAGTGGTTGAGTGGTCTGACCGTAGGGCCGGACTAGTCCGTGCAGGTGGCCGGACTAGTCCGTCCCTGGCCGGCCAAGTCCGTTTCTGGCCGGACCAGAAGGGTCTGACTGAGATCGGACTAGTCCGTTTGTGACCGGACTAGTCCGGCTAGCTGTGAGTGGGTTTTGGGATGAAGTCCCAAAACCACGGACCTGTCCGTTTTGGACCGGACCAAGAGGTCCTGAGTGAGAACGGATTAGTCCGCCCGTGGGGCCGGACTAGTCCGGGTTGGCTAAGAAAAGGTGCTTCTATGGCTAAGTCTGGGAGGACCGGACTAGTCCGTCCTAGGGGCCGGACTAGTCCGTGGTCCTCAGACTAGTCCGTTTTCACCCGGAGCAGAAGGCTCTGTGTGTGATCGGACTAGTCCGGTGTTGACCGGACTAGTCCGTTCTGGAAGTGACCGTTTGAATTTGAAGTTTGGCGGGTAGCGTGACGATCGTGTGTCAGCTGTCGGGACCTGACAAAGGAGTCAGTGGTCCCCTAGGCCGGACTAGTCCGGGCCAGTGGCCGGACTAGTCCGTCCTTTTGCTGAAGTCAGCAAATTGGGGTTGGGACCTCTATAAAAAGGGGACCCCCGGCCTCATTTCAAACACCCTTGGAAAAACTCAAACCCTAGCGCCGCCACAGCCAACTTGGAGCACTCCTAAGCCTCTTTCTTGCCTACTTTCCCTCTAAAACTAATTCTTGAGTGGATTAGGGTTTAGTGAGGTGGAGAAGAGGAAGAACATCGCGCTTGTGCTCCCGGTTTGATCTCTTGCACTCGTTGAGTCTTTGTGGGCTGTGTATTGAGTTTGCTTTACTGTGTTGATCATCTTTGTGGTGTGGGAGCCTCAGTTTGTGAGAAGCCCCAACGAACTTTGTAATCACCGTTGTGATTAGTGGAGAACCAAGTTAGGCCCGTGCGGTAAACTTGGTGAGGGAAGGGTTGTTGGACCCGGTCCTTTTGTGGACTCCTCAACGAGGACGTAGATTCCTTGTGTGGGATCGAACCTCGGGATAAAATCCTTGTCTCCTTGTGTTCTTCGCATTTACTCTATTGATTACTTTGTTCTAGAGTTGGTAGTCTCGTTTCATATTCCGCATTGCTACAAACTTGTGGAAACTTGACTTGCTCTTGTTTAGGTTGTTGCTCAACTTGACTTAAACCTACACTCACTTGTAGCATTGAGAAAATTCCCTAAAACTTGCTAGAAACATCTTTTTAGGGTTATTCACGCAGGCTGACCGGACTAGTCCGCCCCCCTGACCGGACTAGTCCGCCCCCTGTAATTTAATCTCGTTTTATTGAGTCATTTGCAGGTCAATTAGCCTATTCACCCCCCCTCTAGGCAACTTTCACCCACTCCAAGCGCCTCAAGCTCCGCCTCCGCCTCCGTCGCGAGGTCCTCCACGGCGTCACGGTGGAGCAGCCCCACGTCGTGGAGTTCACCGTCCACGATCGCCTCTGCGACGGCTGCGGCGGGGCCCAGGCCCACCCGGACCGGTGGACCGCCGTCGTGCACGTGCGCCAGCGCGCGTCGCACCGCCGCACGCTCCTCCACCTCGAGCAGCAGCTCGTCAGGCACGGCGCCGCGGACACGGCCATCCGCGTGGACGCCGCGCCCGGCGGGCTCGACTTCTTCTTCGCGTCGCGCTCCCACGCGGCCCGCCTCGTGGACTTCGTCTCCTCCGTGGCGCCCGCTCGCGTCGGCACCGCGAAGCAGCTCGTCTCGCACGACGTCACCAACTTCAGGCACACCTTCGCCGTGGAGCTTTGCCCGATCTGCCGCGACGACCTCGTCTTTCTTCCGAGGGAGGCGTCCCGCGACCTCGGCGGCCTCGGGCCCCTCGTCCTCTGCATCAAGGTCACCAACGCGCTGGCGCTGTTGGACACCTCGAACGCGCGCGTCGACGTGCTCGGCATCGACCACTATGACCGGTACAAGTTCGAGCCCCTGCTCACCAGCCGCCAGCTCGTCGAGTACATCGTGCTCGACGTCGAGCTCCATCAGTCCGGATACGTCGGGTCCGTACCCATGATGGCATGGGCTCAGGTCGCCCGCGTGTCGGACTTCGGCAAGAACGACACCATCTTCACCGTGAAGACGCACCTCGGCCGCCTACAACCTGGAGACTATGCGTTCGGATACGACCTCAACGGCGTCAATGCTAACAACCTGGAGGAGAATGGGCAGAGCCACCTGTTACCGGATGTAGTGCTCGTCAAGAAGAGCTACAAGAAAGACGACGACGACAGTAATAATAAGCTGCAAGATGGTAGGAGACGCGAAAGCGACGATATTGAAAAGATTTCCATGGTGTTTGGATGCATTGATCTGAACGCGTCCAACGAGAAGGAACTTCATGAGCTACTCGAGGACCTCACCATTTGACCATCGTGTATTATGTGTTATTCGTGTCTGCACACTTGTTGCTATCTAAAGCATACTCTATACACTATTCCTCTTCAGCTTTTACAGTACGTACTCTAAATTACACTGTGAAACAGTGTATCCAGTATGCTTTACAGCATACCACTGCGGATGGTCTAAGTACTCCTTCTGTTCCGCAGGTTAGTTCAGTTTTAAACTAACTACCGTCAAATAAATAAAATAAAGAGAGCAGTATATTATGTAGTAGGACATTATAGAATGTCAGATCAGAAACATTTTGATGTTCCAGCAGCTTATGTAAACCAACTATTGTTTGGGATTGTTGTAATCGTGGCTCATTATATTGAGCATGCATGGTCGTGTTTTAGGCTATCTGCACTCTTTCTTTTAAAGCATACTCTATACACTATTATTTTTCTATTTTTACAATATATACTCTAAATTTATACATATCTAGTACTCCCTCCATCCCAAAAAGGATGACGTTTTTAGAACTAAAATTAGTTTTAAAAACGACATTCTTTTTGAGATAGAGGGAGTATATTTTACAGTATGCTTACGCCTTAGTTTTTTCAATATTATATGCTTCATGTCATCGAAACTCAGATTATTGAATTTGTGGTGCCATATATCTTGTCACTTGGAATAGTCCTATCATGTGCGTCAGTTGGTACAAATTGCACCGTGATTTTATATTATCAGACCTTAAATCAAGAGATTAACAGGAAACATTATTGGATCAACGTGCAATCCGTGAGTTGTTGCTCAATTTTTTTTTGATATCTACGATACTGTATCCAGGTGTTGTCTCGTCTGGGGAGACTGGATTATACGCAACTAAACAATGTACGCCGAGTTTTAATGTTGATTAGTTTAAAACGGAACTAACTAGTGTCAAATAAAAAAATAAGAGAGTAGCATATATTGGTTCAATTTCTCCTGCAACAAGATCTAAATATCGTTGCACTGTTACTACTTTGTGAAGTTATACTATTTGCATACAAAGCCATGCATGTAAGTAATAACGGAGCGCCAAAACAATATGGTTTGCAACAAGGATATATAGTGTATTGTTGTGCGCTTAGCGACAATATTAGAACACCTATGGCAAACTGTCAATTTCAGAGGAAATATGACAGGGGCTGTCTAAATTCCAAGTGCCTGATTTTTTTAAAAAAATCCGACATTGGGTAATTAGCAGATAATTACTATCATTAACCACTAATCATTGTAATTAATTATTAACTCTTAGTTCTATAGGTTAATCAATCACAAATTTTATATTTGATTATTTTATCATTAATATAACCTTACAAATTTACAACGAATTACAATTAATAAAATTAAAAAAAAACTTACTGCACCCGCGGCAAGAGCCACACGTCGCCTGACTTGCATCAATTCAAGCGCATGTTGAATAGTCTTTCCAAATATGAAAACATTAATCCAATGGGCCGGGGCAGGGCTTGCATGCGTTGGCAGTTTTGCACGATGATCATTTAGACATTAATCCTGGTGAGAAGTTGATGTAAGGATGTACTAATCCCGAAAAAAAATAAATTATAGATGTGAAATTAAGAGATGTTATATTCTCTGAAAGTTAGACAGGAAATGAGCAGTGTAGATAGCATCCGTATGGGAAGTTGCAGCAGGCAAAAAAATATAGCCCCTTTAATTTGAAACTGATAATGAGCTGAGGAGACACAGCTCTACGCCTTGTCGTTTAAGGAAAATAGCTTTTTGCCTGTATATTTTTAGATAATGGATGACCGTTTGCCTGTATATAGAACTTTACTGTATTCTGATATTTAATTTAGAAAATAAAAGGCTGATATAAATGTGATCTTTCTATCTTTTGCATTCTGTTTTGTGCTGAAAAACTGAGCAAGATTGCAGGCTGCTGGCTGAAAGAAAAAGGGTAGCTCTTCATTTGCGTGATGAATATTTCCAAAATATGTCTATAATTTTTTTTAAATATCTGTCCAAAAGTGAATATTACTCAGATAATTTGGGACGTCCAAGAGGCTGCCACGTGACAAATCGTACATGGTGCGGACGACTCATCCAGATTAGATTGGCAAAAAAAAGTTGTTGGTACCCTAATGATGTAAATTCGTTATAAATTGATGCTAAAATGGAAAAAAATCACGATCATTCGACCAATTTCCTTCCCACGAACGCCGGTGCTCCGGTCCGTCGCATTTCGAACATAATCTTTCGTTTCCTATTCGTAACTGTGTTTGTTGTTTATAAGTATATCATGTCTATTTTTGTGGATACGGAGTACATAGTAGCTACCATCTGCGTAAATGACGTCAGTTATTCTAAAAGTGAACTAAGGCTATCCGCACTCGTGTACTCTAAAGCATACTTTATACACTATTTGTCTTCTACTTTTTCAGAATCTTACTCTAAATCCTTTAAATTTACACTATCCAGTATGCTTTTCAGTATTCCCTCTGTAGACAGTCTAACTAATGTTATTTACTGCAAAACGGAACAAGTATGTCACAAAGATCAAGCATTTTCTCGTACTAACTTAATTTTAACTATGTTGTCATTGATTAACTCGAGTTATTCGAGCTAGCTAGTGACCAGAAAAATATAGGAGCCTGATGCATGAAGTTTAAATTTCAAAGTGTAACAGTAGTGGTGTGAAAATTGGACAACTGAATCTGGACCCAGCCAATAGCTGTCCCACTAGCCTTCGGGAGGAACTTTGTAAAGGTCTCTGCAATCGAAAGGAGTCTGAAACAAGTAGATAGATGCAATAAGGTTAGAATAGTATTGAAGTAGCAAGGTTTTACACGACAACAGGTAGCCTCTGCTCTGCTGGATGGGATACAAAAGCTAGCATAGCAGCGAATCCATCGCGTTGCGTGTTCCGACATCAATCTCTGATTACTAATCACAAGCACAATCAATCACCTAGAGCAGCTCTGCCAAACTTATCAGCTTGCATATCATGCACTTAGCAGGACATGCATATCATGCTGTCCAATCTAAAGCAACTATAGCATCAGAAAACAGATGGCAAGCACTATGAAACATATCCATGTCTGTCCCAGGGTGGAGTGTCTGCAAATTGTTACAACTCACAAATCAGCAACATAATGAATATAATATGTTAATATGTCACCAGTCAGTATGAAAGATAAAGAGCCATTTCCTTTTTATTGGGTCAACTTCAAAAAGCTCACAGCTACAGTTATGCGGTTATCACAACCAATGTTTTGATGCAATGTCTCAAACCAGGAAAAAAATACTTCAAATAGTTTGCTGCCATGGAAATGTTGATGATGAACTTGAGAACCTCACTGATGCAGGCTGTGGAAAGATATTTTGCGGCATGTCCTCAGCAACAATAAGTGATACATCATAATCTTTAAAATCAAATACTAATAAACTCCGCCAGGGAACTCTCCCAACCAGGGTGTGTATGGAAAAGAGCTATATATATATTGATCACACGCATGTTGATAATGTGTCGGACACAGGTTGCCCAAGTCTTGAGTCTTTGAGCTATTTAAGTGGTAGGCCAGTCCACGTCTGAATGAGCAACCAATGAAGATAACCTCCTTGTAAGGGTGAAATCCAAGAAAAGTAAGACCGAGACAGTGATATTTGCCTGAGCTTTTAGGATCAATGACATTATCACTGTCCGAGTCCCAGTCAAACTTCTCCCCTATTGCCTCCAGGGAGTTGTTAACCTCAGATGCAAAAGAACAGAGGGGCACAGGGGCTCTGCACCAAGGAGGCTTCGTAGGTAGCACAAGGTAACTTGGAGAGGATCTTGTCCTGTTCAGGTGTCGGCTAGAATCAGAACAGAGAAGAGGAACTCGCCAAGTTGTTCAGGCACAGGGATTTCTAGCCTCCCTCGGGAGTACTACGTAACTTTCTGGTTGTGGAACACTTTATTGCCTGAGGATTGGATACATCAGGGCCGAACCGGCCAGCATTTATAGGCATATACAGGCTACAGAGTCCTTATTTATTACAGATAAGACAAAAAACTAATCTCTATCTCTATCTAATTCAGTATTATCAGACCAGCTGCTGGCCGCACCTTTCCTGGAATCCAACCTGAACTCTCCTAATTCTAGTACTCTCCTAATACTAGGACTCTTATTTAAAAAAAAACTCTCCTGGATAGCCTACAAGTGCTGCGGCACCAGGGCTAAGTCCGGCTAGGACTCTGCGCCTCCCCCTCTTTACAGTCCTACACCAAATGTTTGGACAGGGGTTGTTCGGCTGCACCAGGCCCAGCTCAAGGTCACCAACACATCCAACAAAGATCCAAGTAGAAAATAATGCCCAAATAATGAAACTGTTCAGTTATTGGCCATACCAGAACCAACAAGTAATGCCCTACCGATCTCCTCAACAATCCAAAAAAAGAAAGATAAAGACATCCAACAGTGAAGTGGATTTAGTTACTAATTAAGAAATATGCTGTGCTGGATCATGCTAAATGTAACACTGGAACAACTTCCCTCATCAAAATACAAAGACTAGGGGAAGTAAATGAACATCCTGAAAACTGCAGAAGCAGACAATTGGACGAACCAGGCCCGGGCCAGGGCATGTGCGGCCGGTGCCACGGCACAGGGCCCCCAGTTTGCAGGGGCCTCTGATCCTGAATACTCAGGATTGCTAAGTACTTTAGTTGGTGCAAATAAATTGTAGACCAAATGACCAAAACAGCGAGCACGGTATAAAAAATGCATTGTCTCGACAGCCCAATCAGCAACTAGCTTATCCAAGCAGCAAAGCAGAAGGCAAAGCGAACTGCCAGCCGTCGGACCACCATCATCACTCAGCCAACAACACGACAAGATGATGACTCCTGATCCTAAATCCCTCTTGCCATTGTAGCACCCCTTTTCTTCCTTTAATCTCTGATTCTTTTTCAGGTTTGCAGGTTGGCTCTCTTCCGCTTTAACTCTGATTTTTTTCCTTAATGCTTCATTTATTTACGACACAAGTTTTCTTCTTCTACTGCTGCTGAAATCAGGTGGCAGTTGTTCAATGTAGATGGTCTTCCAGTCTAAGGTAGTAACTAATTTTTGTTCACAGTATTCTCTATTCTCATCTGATGTACTCTTTTCATTCTAAAAAAAATTGTCACTTTATGGTTCAAAATAAACTACAAAGTGATAATTTTTTGGAGACGAAAAGAGTAGTTTGGAAAATTCGCGTTAATTCAACTCCTAATCGGCGACTGCACATCAGTAGTCTATGCATCAAATATACAGTTTAAACTATCGGTATTAAATAGAACGTGTCTTCTTGCCCTCAGAAGAAAATTAATAGTTTAATGTGCAGATGCCTCATTTTAACATTTCGTACAGGACCTCGGATTTTATCGGCCCGGCCCTGGGACGAACTAGAACTAGCCAGACGTCACAAAATCGATTCTCCTACCTAATTGAACTTCGCTAAAGTTAGCATTAACCAAGAAACCCCCTAACTGATCGGTTGCTGCCTCATCAAGAAAGTGCTATTTTGTGGGCCTTTTCCCCTACACACCCCCCGAATCATTTCAACTCATCAATCCGAGACAGGCGAGCGACAAATTGTAATAGCAAAATAAGCGGGGAGCAGAGGAGGCAGCCACGAGAGGCTACCTGCTGCGGATCCGAAGCCGACAAGGAGGCCTTCTCCTTGCTCCAGGTAAAGAGGCCGAGAAGGGACTTGCGGTGGCGCCGGGCCGGCGGGCGGACGTAGTCCTCCCCAACCACCAGAGCGCCGGTAGCGGCGGTGGCGGCAGCACAGGACACGGCACGGCACAGCACAGGACACTCCTCAACATCCGAGTCGCGCCGCCATGGGAGGAGCCGGGTCTCCATCGTCTCCTGTCAGTGGGAAGCTTTGCTCGGTGAAGAACGCACCTTGTTCTGGTCTTCAGCTGTCCTCAAATTTCTGGTTGCTCGGTGAAGAACTACTGCGGGGGACACCAGGCAGCCGCGTTGTCACCGACCCGCCGGTACACGCAGAGCTTGCTTTTTGTTCAGATTATCTCATCATCTACGGTAATGTGCTGTAAAGCGTATTGAAAAATATACTGGAAATTTTTTGTAAGTATACATACTGAAAGTATAAAATATATATAATATAGTTTAGAAAGTAAAATTTATTTTAAAAGTTGCTAGCGTGATTGGTCTTATTATGCGGCTCACAACACAATGACGCTTTGCTTTCGTTTTTATCCTTCAATCTAGGAGGCTTTTTATTTGTAACTTTTAAATATATTGTTCCTTCAAAACAGACTTTTTTTATTATTTTTTATATTTTCTCAGAACCTGCGACTTGATCTGACCAAAATGCAAGACAACCACGTTGCCGTTGCTACTCTTTACCGTCGTGGTACATCAAGAAACTTTTTGATAACATATATCTATAATTTCGTTCGTATTCCCTAGCTAAGATAACAGAAATGAGTGCTCAATCAATGCGTCATCCACCTGACTACAGGTGGGATTGAAGCGTGTATTATTGAAAATCTGATTTTAGCTTTTACCTGTGAAATATTGTTGTGAATCGAAAGAAATAAAAAATAAAGGAAACGATTTGAATAGATAACCAATGACAGGTGGATATTTTTTTCTAATAATTGGATGAGAATATGACGAATTCGGAATTGTTACAGATTCCAATTTGTACCGAGAAAATCTAATCTACATATTCTTAAGAATCTGCCTTGTAGAAAATCTCATTTGATCGAGATTTCAGATTCTAAGCAATGGTGAAGCTGAACCAAGTAGACCCAATATTTTTCTGTCAAAAGAGATGAGCTTGCGAACTCGCTGGAGATGGGTCGACCTCAAGTTGATGGGATGGGTGAGGTCAGTAGATGTTGGGCCCACCTGCCAGGGCAGTTGAGATCCACCTCGAACTATAACTTTTATACAACCTCCGTTTTGAACTAATCAACATAGAATAAAAAAACAAAGGAGGTACTACTTATCATCCGTACCATCAAGCTAAGTCAATGACATTTCAAAAAAAAATCATGACATGTAGAGTCTGGTCCTACGTGTCATTGACACAAAAGTGCATCAACAGTGATGGTTTAGATGCATCAACAAGGCTAGCACTAGGCCAGTGCAGATCACATCAAACCAGCAAAATTCAATAGCTTATATGCGGAACAATGTAAAATAAGAATTTTCCCACATCGGTACACAACTGATGGTGATGTCCAGCAAGTGCTTCAGGTATACTGTACATGCATAACATGGGACAAAAGCGAGTCACAGTTCATCATAAACAGGAGAAGAGGCAGGAGGAACATTAGCTGGGACAGGTCCCTTCTGAGCTTTTGCTACAACGTCCTCGGCTGATAATGAACCTGATCTGATGGCTTCGGCCAACTTCCTTTGTAGCGCCAAAAGACCCATACGTCTCGAGACAACGTAGAGAACCGCCAAGGAGAAAATGATAAAGCCAATAGTCAGGATAATCCTGAGAAACAGAACAAAATTAGAAATTGACAAAAAAAAACTTGAATTTGTTTGATGACTAGAAAGTTGTCTTGTGGATAAGAAATCAGTCACCTAGAACAAAAGCAGCTGACATATTTACTTCAAAAAAAATATTTTCATAAACATTCGATGATGACATGTGAACTGATAAGGATGAGGTGTAAAATAGTTATGCCTGGAATGTTACTCTACTAAGCTTCCTTCAAACAAGACGAATATGCATCCTTGCAGCATCCCACATATTCTTGGATATGTGAAGTTAAATTTGTGAGTTGATCTCTACCATGCGCCCAGGCCCGACCCAGCAGCCTAGGCCCAACTCGCCCAAGAGCTGGATAGGGTGGGTTCTGATCTGATCTGAACAGATCAGAACCAGTTTAGATAGAGTTCAGTCAGAAGTTGAGATTTCTTCCTATCTCTAGGCGTTTAAGTTAGGGAACTATATCTGTAAAAAGATTATAAATAGCCTGCGTACTTTTGTGGAATAAACAGACCTCAAATCAATTTGTGTCCAGAATTCCAACAAAATTAATAGGGCTTTCAGGGTTAGAGTTATTTGCTCCATTCATTAGAAGCGAACTTGTGACCCTACTGAAGCAGTCCACGAGATCTTTATCATTCCACTTTACTAGGCACCGTTGACCAATGAATCAATTGCAATAAAACTCATAACTCATCTAGGAGGCAGACAAAAGGTCGTTGGACCTTATAGTTCCGTTCTCTGGCCTTATTTATACATCTCTTTTTATATAGATGTTCGAGTAAAGAGAATCAGAAACGACTAGAATGCAATCTGAATTGTGGTGCAATCATGCAATCACCCATCCTCAAACATTAGATCTGAATCTTACGGTTGTTGCATCTTTTTACATAAATCCTTCCATCTATTGCACCATAACTCATATTGCATTCGAGTCGTTGCCAAGAGAATCTGGAGGGGGGGGGGTGTTTAAATAAAAAAGTGCAACAACCATAGAATTCAGATCTAATGATTGAGGACAGTTGATTACATAATTGCACCATAACTCATATTGCATTCGAGTCGTTGCCAAGAGAATCTGGTTTTGGACATGCCCATTGAAACATCTGTTATGGCCAGGCCTCTGGGTGGCGCGATTACTACAGCATTACCCTTTCTTGGCCGGTTGGTCATCGAGTTAGATTATTTAGGGGTAAGACCAATTGGTTAGGATTAGGGACGGTTCTACCTCTATATAAACAGAGGTACTGCTGCTATTTATAATCAATTAATGAAGAAATATTCTCCAAATCCCCAATATCTCTCAAAGCTACAGGTCAAAGCATAAGGATTAATTATCCAAGGACGTGATATGCGGTTCAGCCGTTCAATTGTAGCTACCAGCGCAGCTCAAGGACAAGCTGTCTCGGGGGGAGGGATCGAGATGTTATGGGCAGGACTTAGGGGATTGGCACTGTCACAACCCGCGGTACTGTGGCTACGAGGATTGTAGCACTGCACTTCCTTAGCTCTCAAGTTAGGTTATTTAGAGATAAGATCAATTGGTTACAATTAGGGCCGGCTCTACCTCTATATAACAGAGGCACGGCTGCCATTTGTAAGTAATCATTGGAGAACTATTCTCCCAATCGCCAATATCTCTCAAGCTCTAAGAAAAGCATAAGGCCTAATTATCCAGACATAAAAACGTCAAAGCAGTCGCCAATTGCACAACACTATGGACACAATATATATATATTCCTCACAAAGTTGTTAATTTTATTAAGTTGTTTGTTTAGTTTGAAACTTGATTAGAGCATTGATTTTAGCTATTGCCTATTGGATCACTGGAGTCCCTGGTGTCCAATGAATTACCCACTGGACATATTATTTGCAGATCAAATGGAAGTGTGTTCCTTTTTGAGTCACTTGTTTTGTTATTTTTATCATTTATACTAAAAATATAAAACAATTTGGCTGATGCGGTGTACTGAAGCATGTGTTTCCTATTTCATTATGAAGATTAGCACAGGAAGTTGTACTAGAATGATCCCCAGAAGTGGTTGTTTAGTAAGCATTGGAGACTAGCATCTGTCATATTTTTATGAGTGCAGCCAGATGTTGGAATTCCGGGCTCAAACTCAACTCGAAATTTCTCTTCTAAATTGCTTGGTTTATTCCTCGGGATTTACCAGTTATATATAGACCTATTACAAATAAAAACAGACCCTAAACAGTCTAGGACTCTTATCTAATCCTGGATTCAAACTCTTAACTTTATATCCAACTCTTCTCTAGGAGCAACTAACTCTATCTCTGAACTGGACTCCATCCGGACTCCTAGAATATTCTAGAAAACAATATTAAACTCAGCACCAGTTATGTGGTCTAATTTGCAGATACTACCTGTGCAGAATGCAGAGCTGTTAGTACTTAGTAGGTGCAGACATCATATAAAGACATGCATTTTATTTATGAAGACTAGAAAACAATAATTTAGGCTATACAACCACACTATTACACAAATTGGCAGCTAAACATACTTAGAACTGTACAAAGAGTACCAACCTATCAAGAACATCTTGTCGTTGCATTGTAGAGAGCAAACCTCGGGTACGCATCAGCAATGAGCGGTGTCCCTGATATTCGCCTTCAGCCTTCCGTAGAACACTTGTTGATTCATCTACATAATTTGATAAATTAGTCTGCAAATTGCAATTTAACTATGATTGTGTTGAAGTTAATTACGTTCTCTAGAATAAACTAGAGATTAGGGGGTGTCCAATTCGGACAAAATTGAGTAGGAGAGTCCAAAATTAGGTAAGAGTTAGAGTTTGAGTCCATGTATTTTAGAGAGAGTCCTAAACAGTTTTAGGGGTGTTTTTATGTGTAAGAGACTTTTATATACGGTCATGTGTCCCCCGGTCAGATTAAGCAGATTAGTATTACAATTTTCGAGTTGATTTTGGGTCTGAATTTCCAACAATTGGTATCAGAACCGAAGGAGGTTGTAGATCCACCGCTGCCCCGGGAGAACGTGTTCCCGGGGATGGCAGCTGCTGGAAGACATGGTGAAGGGGGCGCGGTCGAAGCAGGCGGCGCAGGCGTGGATCCGTCACCATGGAGGCAGCGAGTTTCAGCAAGGCGGAACCAAGCAACAAAATCGGAGGCCCACCGTGGGTTCGGCAGTGTTGCTGAATCTGCAGGAGATCGTCGAACTCGGGCGGGAATCGACCTTTGGGCGAGATTCGGCGCACGGGAGTCGGGCGACTCGACGCTCGACAGAGGCGAGAGATTCGAACGCGGCTTCGGGACGGTTCGCTGCGAATCGTCGCTACTTCCACCGAGACCTGGACGAAATGGCGCGGGCGAACTCGATTCGGCGAAAATCGAAATCCGCGCATCGACGAACCTAAGCCCGGGCCGATGCGGTTCCGTGTTGTGGCGTCGCTTGCACAACACTGGAGAGTCAGGCATCGTCCGAGGCGAACTGATGCTTGGAAAGCTGCGCGTGCTGAGGCTGATTGATCTAGCAAGCTGCGGCGGCGATTAGGGGTGGCACCGGCTACCCTTGCCACAAGAGCTACTCGTTGTTGTGAGGCGGGGCAGATGTACTCGAGCTTGTTCCGTGGTGGAAAAGAGACGAGTGGAAGAAGGTGATAGAGGTCACGTGTTTCAGCTGGTCTGAGGTGTCCTCCTAAGGACTGGTTTGACCAGAGAAGGCCTGGTAGGCCTGAGGTGGGTCCAGAACAGAGGAGAGAAGACTGGACAACTCCTGGGTCAAGTTGAGCCGATCGTGGAGTTCTAGCTATATAACAAGAACAGGCTAGAGAGGTGAATCTGTTGGGCCAGGCCTAATCTGGTGGGGTATGGTCAACTAAGGTCAAGTTCGAGTCAAGACCAAGGTTCGCGGCAACAGGTGTTGAGTGTTCATGATGATGTGTTCGTTCCGAGGGATGATGTGTTCATCCCAGGAGATGATATGTTCTTTTCGGGGATGATGTGGTCGTCCCAAGAAGTGATGTGTTCGTCCCATGGTTGGCCAAGATAATGTGTTCATCTTGGGGGTGTAGTGTGTCTACATCCTAAATTAGTGAGTGTGTCCTAGAAAACATGATTAAGGGGTGTGTTGAAGTTAATCACGTTCTCTAGAATAAACTAGAGATTAGGAGGTGTCCAGTTCGAACACAATTGAGTAGGAGTCCAAATTAGGTAAGAGTTAGAGTCCAAGTATTTTAGGGGGGGGTCCTAAACAGTTTTAGGAGTGTTTTTATCTGTAAGAGACCTTTAGATACAGCCGTGTGCCCCCCAGCCAGATTAAGCAGATTAGTATTACAATTTTCGAGTTGATTTTGGATCCGGATTTCCAACAGATTGTTACAAAAATATCAGTAAATAAAAGCTCAGACTTCTACAAAATGGAGTACAGGAAAGTGTTGTACCTCACCAATGGTAACGTAAGAAATATCATATACTCAAACAGCAAAGCATTATGCGAGAAAAGCTATATATATGTACAGAACTTAATCATCTCAAGAGATTTAAGTAAACCAAAGGAACTTTATGATTCCGCAAAAAAAAATGTCAGTAGTGTTATATTATACAGATTACAGGGGTAGATGTTTAATTAAGAGCATAGGAATACATACCAAAAGTTGCAAGGGTATTTGCACTTCTTTCCACTTCCTGTTCATATTTATGACAATCAGCTTCACAGTTAAGAGCAATAGATCATTAGCAGACAAGATACTAACTAAACACACAAACATGCTAACCTGAACCATCAACTGGCGAGATCGACGGAGGCTCTCAGTGATACTTTCTGCAGCGGATGTCATCCCAGCTTTTGTCCTGCATCACTTATCAGGCCACGAATCACAATGCATACAAAATCATATGTTTCTTGGACTATAAATAGACAGAGGTGGTTTATTACATTCATTAGTGCAAAATGCATGAAACCTGAATTGACCATAACATAAAAGGGTGGCCCCTTTCTTACTCACTAACGTAATTCATTAACACAACAACTTTCAATTGTTAAACCAGACTTCATAGTATAAATATAGGGCACACTAGAATATGCAAATAAACACTATTTTTTATTTTCAAATTCAAGCAGTCCAGATTAGACTAACTAGACGGAAAGAATTCACACATAACTAATTCAATCGTGGAAGAGAAAACATCAATCAAAGGAGAAATGGCCTGACAGAAATCAGCTTACTGGAGATTACGCCTGCGGGTTGTAGACTCTTCTCCACCTCCCAGAAGAAGCTCCCTCTAGAGAAAGACAATTAGAAAAAAAAAATCATGGCTTTAAGTTATAAGGGCACTTGTAATGTTGTTAATTAGCAAGGTCCCTATAGGATTTTTTATCTTTTTTTGCCACATGTTAGAGGCACGATGCAAACACTAAATCACAAAATTGTTGCATGGTTGTCTGTTAACTTATGTGAGAACAACACCACCTACAAGAAAATATACTTGTTTATGAGGAATGGATTCTCAAATACTCCCTCTGTTGTGTTTTGCTTGACATTCAGACAAGAATGTTAGTTCAAATTTGTAATAATCTTCATGTTTGGAAAAAAAAGTGTACCCAGTGTCGAAGGCTCCCACACATTGTGGGGTCTAGGGAAGGGTTATTTTCTAGTTTCTAAACAACCTTAACCCTAATTTTCCATAGAGGATGGTTCAAACCTAAGACCTCAGGACACAAGTGCAGACTTACTACCACTGTGACAAGTCCGCCCTTCAATCTTTGTGTCTGAATGTCAAAAAAATAGAGGGGGTATGTGATTTACTATATAGCAATACTTTAAAACACCTCTTGCCTTGGTGATCCTCCAGATAGGCATCTACAGCTCAGAAGTAAGCGATACCAGTACTCTGACATATTCAATGCAAAATCACACACCTCTTCTTGAGCAGCTTTTCTAATGTTCTCTTTAGCTTGTAGATTAGCATTCCTTAGGCTAGCACGCAAGCTGCATACATAAATCCAAATTTGTAAGGAAAGAAAAGGTGAAGTATGAATGAAAATTCCAAGATTATATCTTACTTCTTGTATAGTTCATGCCATGATACTAAGGTTGCCTGGCCGGACTGAACTTCTTTGAAAGTGGGTAACTGCTGTGCTAAAAGGTCAAGCCGGAACTGCAGTGACTTGAGCAATTGCAGAGCATCCTGAGCAGAACTATTCAACCTAGGAAGAGAATTTGCTTCCTCTGTCCCTTTGCCAGTTTTCCCGCAAGATTCAATTGCAGCAATGCTCTCCTTCAGTTGTGTAACCGCTTGGTTCCATTCCTTCTTCAGATTTTCCACAGCTTGTGTGACCTCATCCATTCTAATACCAGATAGAGCCGTTCATCAGACTTGCCATACCAACATGAAAAAAGACGACTAAGACAAAGCATGTAACGAACAGAATACACCTCAATACCTAAAAACTACAGTTTAAAGTAGTATCCTACATGACTGAACGTCCAACTTTTGGAAACAGTTTTGATCTCTGTTTCTACGGAAATGCAAGCATTATATCACAATTCGAAATAAAAAAAAAGATATTTGAAAGCTAAAACTTGGCAGTCGTTTATGCAGTTAAGGTTGCTAATGTACCAGGAGGGGCTGTCAATCCCCTGTTTGATCTAAGAAACGGTAAGAGCATGGTAAATCATGGTAAAATCATCACAAGTATTCAAGTAACACTAACACTAACAGGTGATCCCTGAACTTGAATACTTGGTAGAGACATACAAGTAACAGGCCCCAGATTCAACATAATATCAAAGCTACAAGCCTACAAATATACGTTTCAATCACATATGCATGATTCAGAACGGGTCAAAGGGACCCCAGAACTTGATACGACCATACAGGTCAGAGATTGAACATAATATTAAAGCTAAAGAGATCTAGGGTCTGGTAATATGGCGAAGAGCTCGACATTGTTCGTCCAAATAATGAGAACTTACAGATTCGGCGTGTGACCTGACCAGATCCGGGGACGGGGAGACGGCGGACGACCGGGGGAGACAGAGATGGATGGCTGAAGCAGAACCACACATGTATCGGACAGCTGGGGGCGGCGGAGTCGCACGGCCGAGTGCAGCGGAGGCTGCTAGGGAACGATGGCCTGACGGGAACAAGGAAAGGGAGTATGGCCGGGATCGGAGCGCCACCTGGCCGGGGCACCCCGGGCACCAGGCGGCGGTCGGGAGTGTGGGATAGGATTAGGCTGTCTCCAACAAGGAACCTCAAAAATCACACCCCACTTTATCATTTGAGACTTGCTACACCTGCTCCATTTTTTCTCATCGCCAACAACCAACCCAATCCCAAATCAACAGTTCGTTTCAGGGGTGCGGATGCCCCATCGGCGAGACGGCGGGATGCAGGAGCGGCGCGAAGCGGGGCAGCGCGAAGCGGGGCGGTGGGGGAGCTGCTCCGACGGCGAGGAAGAAGCGAAGGCGGGGCGGCGCTAGGAGGACGGGGGCTCCGACGGCGAAGAAGAAGCGAAGAGAACGAGCGGCGGCGAGGAGGACCGGGACGCGCGGCTGCGGAGGGCGGGCGGGGGCCTGGCGGCGGAGGGCGGCCGGGACGCGCGGCTGCGAGGAGGGGCGGCGAGGAGGGCGGGGGCCCGGCGGCGGAGGGCGGCCGTGGCGCGCGGCGGCGAGGAGGGCGGGGGCCCGGCGACGGAGGGCGGCCGGGGCGCGCGGCGGCGGTGAGGACGGCGGCGTGGCGGGACACGTGGAGCGGTGGATCTAAGGAGAGGGCGAAGGAGAGAGAAGAATAGTGTGCTCTATGTGCCCATATATGGGGAACGGAAGGCGAATGATGCAAAATGAGTTTTGGTTATGGAGTATCTGTTGGACAGCGTTTTTTCATCTCTGAAGAGGCAAAATGGAGATGAGGTGCCCTTTGAGGCGCCCGTTGGAGATAGCCTTAGGGGAGGTGGTTTAGGTTTAGATTAATACTTATTCCTTCCTGTTTTATTTATCGTCGCAAGTCAATGTGAAAAGTGTCTTTTTATTTGTCATTCGTAGTCATCGTGAAAAATTTATTCCGTCTTTGCCCCTGATCGCAAATGACCCTTCCAGCTTCTTCCTCGTTCCGTCAAATCCTCGTTGTGCATTCCTCGCTGGCCAGCTGCCCATTTGCTCTTCATCGTCGCCCGCCGCTATCGTGCTCGCGCTCTCCAACGTCAGCCCGCCGCCCTCCTGCTCGCTCACCCTCACGCTCTCTGCAGCCGGTCCGCCGCCATCATGTCGACGAAGACAACCTCACGCGGATCTTGCCGAGGAAGACAGCGGCACGTGAGATATTGGCGGCGACGGCCAAAGGCAAGAAAGTCTCATGTGGATCCCTTCGGGGAAGACGATGGCACGCGGATTCTCGGCGGCGATGGTCCTAGGGAAAAAGTCTCATGCGGATCCCGTCAGAGAAGACGACGGCACGCAGGATATTGACGGCGACAGCAACGGGGAAGGCATCCTGACGCGAACCTCGCCGGGGAAGACGACGGCGTGCAGGATCTCGACGGCGACGGAATCTCGACGAGGTGGAGCTGGAGCAACGTGAGGCGGCGGCGGGGAAGGCCTCACCAGAGGCGTGCGGGAAGGAAACAGGACTGCGGGAGGGCAAAACTGTCATTTTACAACTTTCTTAATTTCAACGAAGTCGTCGAAAACGACAACTAATTCGAAACAGAGGGAGTACGTAAGAAGAAGAGTTGGGGAGGTGGTTTTGAGCCGTTGCTGGCCCAAGTCGAATGGCTGCTGGCCAAGATCAATGTGTCTGCCGTGTGTCCAACGTTACGTTGGCAGTCACATAGATCAAAGGTCCAACTGTCTGCTCACGTGACGAAACTGTTCACACCGAGGACGGCTCTCATGCTACGTGTTTCTTCCGTACACAGTGTAGACAGTAGAGTGACTAGTTTGGCTAAAAAAATTCAAATACGATAAATATCAAATAATAAAAAATTGTATGCTAAAGTAAAAAATTCCTTTCAAATTTCATGTTCTGTACAGGCATGAGCATCTACGTAAACTTTGGATGGCTAATCCTTTTGAATTCACTCGAGAATTTGATATTTTTGAAAACTTACATATAGCTATGTAAGACATATATAACATAAAAATACAACCTCGATCTGGGGAAAAAATCACGGTTATTCTTTTGAAGAAAACTGTTGTCGAAGGTCGTAAACGACACTTCCCCCGGACCTGCTTAGAGAGCAACCCGCGGAGGTTCTTTGGATTCACGAGGGCTAGTCTCAGGAGATCAAACACAACAGAATGATGGACACCGGGGATTTACGTGGTTCGGGCCGCCGGAGCGTAATACCCTACATCCACGGGAGTGTTGTGTATTGCCTTGCTTTCGCGTGTATGAGCCTTGGTCTAATCTTTTGTCCGTCCCCTATGAAGGTCGTCTGCAGAGCCCCTTTATAGTTCAAGGACTCTGTAGTCACAAGTTGGGTCCCAGTACCCGACAGGTGGTCCTGGGGAGAGTCAAATCTTATACAAGATCTAGGATTAATTGTTATCTACTTCTCTTTATTAGGGGAGTCAATGCGCCGTCCCGCCGCGTCGTGCGCCAGGGCTACACATAGTTAGTGATGATGGCGGGGCACGTCTCGTCCGTCTTGTCCTCGCGGCCCATTCGTCCGTCTTGCAGCGTGGGTCTGTACCGGCTACTCGGACAAGACACGACACTGGAGCCTTGACTTTCGTAAGCGCGGCTCAGCCTGCCTGGGGAAGGCGCGTGACTTAATGTCTGTCTAAGCAGCGCACACATTCCTTTACTGCGGCTTCCTACCACACTGAGTTGGGCGTCCGCCACGTGGTTACGCCGGAGCCTGCCTTTGCAGGAAGTAAAGCACTCGACGGAACAGGCCACGTGGCGCATTCGGAACCTACCCCTATGGAGGGGTGGAGGCTCAGCCCAGCAGGCCACGTGATAACTCCGGTGCCTTTCCCTGTGCGGGCGCGGACTTGGCCCTGAGGTCCCGATTGGCCACGTGGCGACTCCGGAGCCCTCCTCAACGGGGAGGCGGACTTGGCCCTGAGGTCCCGAATAGCCACGTGGCGGCTCCGGAGCCCTCCTCAGCGGGGAGGCGTGAGCTTGGCCCTGTCGGCCACGTGGCAGCTTGAGAGCCTCCACCGAGGGGGAGGTAGGATTGGGTCCTTCCCTCCCCTACGTGGCAGCCTCGGATTCGGCTTCTTTGGCAGAGGCGGAGTACTTAGCGGTTTTCTCCTGTGCGCGGGGTTACCCGGTCTGTAGGGTACCGACAGTGGCCCCCGAGCCTACCTCGGGAGAGTTGTCGATACCGCAGGTGGGGTCTTCTCCCTTTTCTTCTCTCGCAACTATTCTGATTCCGCTTCACGGCAGTTTCCCATGCGACACGCCCCTGCCGTTGAGGCGACGTGTCTCCTTCCGGTAAGCGAAGGTGCTGAACAGGCACCGCGCGATGTGACTCCTGCCTTTAATCGTGCTTTAACTGCGGTGGTTCCCAAGGTGGCTCCTGCACTTCCGCTACTTTTGCCCTTTCGGAAACCGCCGAGTTACCTCCCGCACAGCTAGCTGCCCGGTTAGCCTTCTTTGTCGAGCGACCCGAGCCCTCATGTCATTGCCCATACGGGTTCATTACTCTTCTACTGGGGCTGCGGCGATCCATATTTTTGCGCCTGTTGGCCTACATGGGTGCATAAAAAGAGAACTTTCCCCCTGAGGGTTCTTTCTCCCGCCTCTGCATCCCTGCGCTCGTGTTTCCGCCTCAAGCCCAGTTCTTGTGCTCTAGTTCCCAGTCTTCCCATCCAAAGCTTCCAACCTCAGCCCTCATGACGAGTATCTTGCCCAAGTCCAGGCTGTCCAGGCCTGCCGATCTGGCCTCTATGCGCCGGCTTCTTGGCTGGCACACTCCTGAGCAGGAGTCGTGGCTCCGTCCTGGGAGGCTCCCGCTGAGCCTCACCGTCGGGGAGATGGTTCTCTTCTCGTCGTACGTGTTGGCCGGCTTCGTCCTGCCGGCATCCGCCTTCTTGGTCATGCTCCTGGAGACCTTCGGCCTCCAACTCCACCACCTCGTGCCGAACTCGATTGCCATGTTGGCGGTCTTCGCTCACTTCTGCGAGATGTTCGTGGGGGTGATGCCGTCGGTAAAGCTCTTCCGGTACTTTTTTGTACTGAGGGCCACCGGCAGGAGTTTGAAGGAGCACCTCGGCGCCTACTACTTCCAGCGCCGGACTAAGGTCCCCACGAGGTACATTGCTTCCTTCAACTCGGCAAGGTGGAAGATGTGGCGCGAAGATTGGATGATCGCCAAGGTCGAGGCCCACGACCGGATGTGCCTCCCCACCGGGATCCCCTACTCCGAGAGATCATTCTGGGAGGAGCGCCCAAAGTTGGAGGAAGCGTTCAACCCGGTGCTAGAGAGGATCCAGATGCTGGCGGACCACGGGTTGTCGTCTGCCATGGTGCTGAGGGACTTCATGTCCCGCCGCATAGCCCCGCTTCAGCACCGTGCCCGCCCGGCGTCGATGTTCACCGGCCTGTCGGACTGCACCCGGCTCGAGACCGGCCCCGACTCCAACCTGGGCGAGCAGCAGCTGCTCGACATGTTGGCCCGGGTCTGCCCCGACGACATCTCCACCGAGGCACTTTCTCTTCCGTCGGCCTGCCGCCCCTTGTGCTCGGACTCCGAGTTGAGGAGGCAGCTGCTGAAGACGATGCCGACCCTTGACGAGTCCGGGCTGGCGCGACGCCAGATCGGGGACCCGTTCCGGGGGTTATCATTGCTGACGACGCTGAGGGAGGCGAGGCTCCCTTAAGCGACGCTGGTTCTTCAAGCGGCGACTCCTCGAGCGGCCCCCAGCACCATCCATGGGGTGGCTTCGTCGCCCCCGGCGACAAGGGGAAGGGGAAGGTGCCGGTTCCGGTGCTGGACCCGTCCCACAAGAAGCGCGTCCGGTTGCCGCTGCCGGCCCCTTCTGCCCTTCATCAGGGCTCCGGAGCCCTGCCGCGCTCGTCGCCAGGGGGCGCCAATGGCGCCACCTTGCCGCCCGAGTCTTCCACACGCAAGAGGGGGAGGCTCCTCAACGCCGACGGGACCCCAGCGTTCCCTCTCCGTTCGGAGGGGCGCCAGACCTCGGGGGTGCCTCCGACACCACCACCGCAGGGTCCCCCCAGCGCACTCAGGGCCCCCCACTACAGGTTCGAGGGGTCCGAACCCCCCCCCCAACCCTTTCGGGAAGCGGTGGAACTTCAGCGTCCCCCGGTAAGCCTGCTCAGATTTTACCTTGAGTGTTCTTTGTTGTGCGCGTACCTTGTCAATCTCTTATGGTCTGAGCTTGCTTGGTTTCAGCGCTTCCACAGCTACTCCACCACCCGCGGGCACTTCTGCTGGAGGGTTTGCCGCTCCAGCCGGCTCACGGGGATCGTCTGCTGCCTCGGGCCCTGCTCCAGTGCTCCAGGCTGCTGCCGTTGGGTACCTCGGGCTCCCTGTCTGAGACCCCCGCAGCGGCTGCCGGAGCCCAACCGCGCGCGCCGATGACCGCCGCCGCGCCTACCAACGACACCGCGTCCACCGGCCACTCCGTGCTGGCCGACGCCGCCGCGCCCTCCGACATTGCTGCATCGGCTGGTGCCACCTCCCCGGGTGCTGCCATCTGGGAGGGGGCCCTGGTCCTCGTCTCCCCAGTGGTCCTCCAAATGGAGGACGATATTGAGGAAGTGGGGAGGCAGGGGCCTGCTGCTACGGTGGAGCCCCTCCCCCTGTCCGAGGTTATAGCCGTGGCTTACTCTGGCTTCCGGCAGGCCTAGGCGGCCCTTGCTCGGGAGAAAGGGCGGCTCGAGGACGAGGACGACCGGCTCCGAGAGTCGGCGAGGGCCCTGGAGGCCCGGACTCGGCTGGCAAAGAGCCGAGCGGCCCAGCGGGAGGCGGTCATTCGGCAGGAGATGAAGATCCTCGAGCAGGAGCGCGACCTCATCGCCCAGCTGGACGCCATCACCCAGAAGCTGAAGGCAGACACCGAGGCCATCCACGCTGAGGCCAGCTCGCGCCTCCAGGCCTGCGAGGACCTTCAGCACCTGCTGTCCCTCCGGGAGGCCGCTCTAGCCGAACGGGAGCAGGAGCTGGCGGCGAAGCGGGCTGAGGTGGAGGCAACCTGCCGCAGGCTCATCCTCCAGCGGGAAGGGGCGAGAGTCCGCGCCGCCGAGCTGGACCGTCGGGAAGCCGCCGTAGCTGAGGCGCAACAGGCCCAGTCCGTTGAGCGCTAGGCCCTTCTGGACCGCGAGTTCAACGTCGCCCTCAAGGAGGGTGACTTAAACCGCCGTGAGGCGGGGGTCGGCGAGTGCGAGAGGGCCCTGGCGGCCAGGGAGAACCGGTTCCTGGACGGCGGCCCCCGGGCACTGGCGGCGGCCTAGCAGGAGGTGGCGGAGCTGCGGGCGGCGTGCTCCGCCGAGGCCCAGAAGGTCTGGGAGTTCCTCGGTGGTGTCGACTCGGCTCTCGTGCCACTCGGCTTCAGCCCGACGTGCGTGGGGGAGCCGGCGCAGGAGGTGAGTGAAAGCATCTAGGCCCCATGAGGTACGGTTTCGGTGATTAATGACAACCATTCGATATTACTAATGAATTTGTGAATGCAAGGTTTCAATAACATTCAATCAAATGAAATCAAAATTACATTGGAGACCCATATAAAATCAACGAATAAGATCAAATCAAATCATATGAAGACAAGAAGTGAAAGCTCTAACTTGATATCACTCAATGCTTGAAGACAATCAAAACAACATTTCAAACAAGTGTCAAAGAGGTCACAAGTTCAAATTCCAAAAGAACAACTCAAAACAACTCGAAGTCAACAAGTTGAACACACCGGATCATCCGATGGTCTTTGAGTTGACACACATCGGTCGAGTTGGTTCAACTGAAGAAGAAGACCTCAGACAAATGCACTCACCGGATCATCCGATGTGAGTGGCTCAAAGACATCGGTCCATCATCACAGATTGCAATACCATTGGACCAAGTGAAGCACCGGATCATCCAATGTGCAGACTTACACACATCGGTCGATCACTCCAGTGAGCCTCAAGATCAAGCAAAATTCTGGAGGAAGAGCCACCGGATCATCCGATGAGAAGACAGATCAACATCGGTCTAACAACAGTCATATCTGACACAGTGACATCAACTAATTTGGCTTTGACCGATGTTAGCTGAAGGGGAGACATCGGATCATCCGGTGTTCGCAGAGAAGTGATGTCAGCCTACTTTTCCAACGGCTATCTCGTGGAGGCTGACTATTTATACCCCTTCAACCTGTCAAATCGACAAGACTTGAAGCCCAGACATACTCTACACATCCTAGAGCATTCAAGCAATAGATCTACCACTTTCACATCATTTGTTCATCATTTGTACACCAAGAGATAGGCTAGAACTAGCTAGAGATAGTGCTTGGGTGCCTCCATTCTTGGTGATTGGAGTCTCTAGTGTAGTGAGAGCCCTAAGGGAGTGTTCCTTGGTGTGTGTGACTTCCGGAGCTTGCCAAGAGGATTGTGGAAGCCCGGAGGATCCCAAAGTGTACAAGTCTTGAGCTCCACCTTGCCGAGGTTGGCGAACGGAGAAGAATAGTGAAGAAGCCCCTTGTCTCGGTGACTTGGGAGTGACAAAACCCTTCGGTGGGTGCCACAACGTGGATGTAGGAAGATCCTTGTGATCTTACCGAACCACGGGATAAACTCCGTGTCCCTTGAGCGTTTGCATCCCTCTCCCTTTTTACTCTTATGCAATCTTCATTCCGCAACTTTAATTTATATTGATTGCATAGTTTAATTGCATAGGGAATTGGGCTTTAGGTTGTTAATCTTAATTGCTTTAAAATTTGAAAGAAAGCCCAATTCACCCCCCCCTCTTGGGCGTTTCGATCCTTACAATTGGTATCAGAGCAAGGTTGCTCATAGGATCATTCTAGCTTCACCGCTAGAGAGCTTAAATGGCCAAGAATGGGGGTTCGGTTCCTATCTTCGAGGGCAAGAACTTTGCCTATTGGAAAGCACGCATGCGTGCCTACCTAGAGGCTATTGCTCCCGAAGTATGGGAAGCGACTCATGCCGGTTTTGGAGATAATGCTTATATTGGTGATCAAATTAAATGGGATGCTAGAGCTAGAAATGCCATTTATGAATGCATTAGTCAAGATGTATTTGCTAGAATAGCTAGTAAAGAAAAAGCTTGTGAAATTTGGGCATGCTTAATTGAAATTCATGAGGGTTCCTCTCGTGTTAAAGAACTTAAATATCACATGCTTAAAGCAAAATATGATGAATTTAAAATGCTTCCTCATGAAAATGTTAATGAAATGTTTTCACGCTTAAATGTTCTCATTGAGGAAATAAATGCTCTTGATATTGCTTCTCTTGGCAAGGGACTTATCAACCGAAAGATCCTCACGCTCCTTCCCAAGCCAAAGTATAACATCATCAACTCAATGCTTCAAAAAGAATCACTTGATCACATTGAAGTTTCGGAGCTAATTGGGGAGATTCACGCTCATGAGATGAGTGTACTCGGGATGATGGAGGATTCATCTTCCACAAGGACAATTGCTCTCAAGGCTTTCAAGAAAACAAATTTCAAGAAAATGATCAAACCTAGTTCAAGCAAAGAAGAGCAAACATCAAGTGAAGATGATGATGATGAGCTTGCATCAATGATGAGAAAATTCTCCCGCTTGAACTCCAAGATTGCCAAGAAGGGATACACTTTTGATCCCAACAAGAGAGCCTTCCTCCCCAAGAAAGAAAGTAGCAAAACTTGCTATAATTGTGGTGAACAAGGCCACATCTCCTACGATTGTCCAAAACCAGACAAGAGAAGGGAGAACCACAAGAGCAAGTATCACAATCTTGAAGATAGCGGGGATGAAGAAGAAGAGGTCAAGCCCGAGGCAGGAACGTTTGGAAAGAAGAAATTTGACAAAGGCAAAAAGTCAAAATTCTTTCCAAAGAAGAGACAAGGACCTCAAAAGGTGTTCATGTGTGAGGGGAATGAATGGATCACCGACGAAGAGTCAAGTGAAGAAGAGAGTGAAGAAGAAGAAGAAAGCTTGGCCGGACTTGCCATTGCCAACAAAGATGATTCACCTCTTCCTCCACCTCCCATGTGTCTCATGGCGAAAGGTAACTTTGAGGTATGTGATGACTCTAGTGATGATGAGCTTTCCCCCGATGAATTAGCTTCATTGATTAATGAATATCACACCATCATTAAAAGGGAAAAGAACAAAGTCAAGGCGCTAGAACAAGCTCATGCTAAACTTGAAAATGCTAACCTTGATTTGCTTGGCAAGTATGAAAGCATACTTAAAGAGCATGACACGCTCAAAACCTATGTCAAGCAAATTAAAGAAGATAAGGCTAAAATTGAGCTAGACAATCATAAGCTTGGCTTAGTTCATCAAACGCTCTCGGATAAGCACAATGAGTTGGTTCAAGAGCATCATGCACTTAATCTCTCCTATGAAGCCATTGAACTAAAATTAAAAAATAAGGAGAAAGAAACTAGTGATGGCAAGGTACCCATTATTTCAAATGCTACTAATGCTTTCCATGAGTCTTTGCCTTTGAAAGAGAATGCAAGGGAGAAGGAGTTGATGGAGGAGATTGAAAGTCTCCGCACAAGCTTAGCAAGACTATCTAAGGGAGAAGACAAACATAAAGAAATCCTCTTCCATCAAGCAAAGGGCTTCAACAAGAAAGGACTTGGATCCTTCCCGGTGCCCAACAAAGGAAAGGTGCCCTCACCGGAGCTCAAAACAAGCTTCATCAAGGAAGTTGGCTCTTATTGCCAACATTGCAAGGTCACCGGTCACCATACAAGGGAGTGCCCTCTACCTAACCGACCTTCTCCAAAATTGCCGACTAACTATACATCTACCTTTGAGAATCACTATTATTTGTTGAGCAAAGTAGGTGCTAAGGTGAAGGCAAAGTTCATTGGCATGAACGTAAAGGGGATGAAAGGGAAGCTCCCCAAGCAACTTTGGGTCCCAAAAGCACTTGTATCACATATACAAGGACCAAAGCTAGCTTGGGTGCCTAAAGTCAAGAACACGTGACCATCCACGAGGTGACTTCAAGAGGGGACCTCCACCATCAAAGAGGACCTCTTGAAGAAGGTTGAGAATGGGAGCCCAACGCGGATATGGACGGTAACCCTATTGTCAAATCAAATTACCATTCCATAAATAGTCTATTGCTGCATCCTTCCGCATCTAGGCCCCATGTCATGTTAAATGAATGCTTGTATGATTATGTGCCTCTCCTTTGTGACAATGCAAGTGCGGTCAGATTTGCTGAAAACCCCATTCCCGCACTTGATGAGAAAACCTTTTCTAGGCTTAGAAATGAATGTGCTAGATGCATCTAACGTCATGTAAGTTGCCATGTTCATGTAAGGATGCATATCATATAGGTCTTGTCTAACTTCCAAAGGATAGGGGCAAGCTAGAAGTAGTTTTCCCTGAGGAAGCCTTTGGAAGGTTCAAACTTGGCAAGATAGGTTTATTTTATGCCTTGCATAATCCCTGCCATATAAACTTGCACTCATTTAATCTCTTGCACTATAATTTGTTTGGCATTGCATACGGTAGATTGTCACAAAGGGGAACCCACCTCATGAGAAGGAGACTTGTTTAAAATGCAATATCTCAACTCATATAAGGTGGAAAGAACAAAATGTTAGGTACGTTAATGCCTAGAGGATCATGCTTCAAAGAGATAGATGTCTTCATACTCTACCTCACAAAGCATGGGCCTTACATTTTATTTGTATATTTTCCTCCATTTTTCTCGGTGTTGCATTTGCATTAAGGCCTAGCCAAGCTATTGGCATATTAGCTTCTTGAGGGGTAAGGGGTTGCCCAAAAAGTCCTAAGACATGTGTTTCTCCTCGATTGTTTGTTCGGTCAAAGGACATATATGGGATGCTTTCGTTCTGTTGTCATCGGATTATCTGATGCCTGTCAATCCCTCATCGGTCAAATAGGTGTTCAATCTTCAAAGCCCAATTCTGTCTGAATTTCAAATGATCCGACGCGTTCATTCCGAAAAACATCGGTCCATCCGATGTTCACTCTTCTGGAGCTGTGGTTAATTCAACCGATGTTTACTTTCTCCTACGTCGGATCATCCGGTGTCTACATCACTCTTTTGAACACCCTTACTGTGCTATTCGACCGATGATCAAAACCCTAGACGTCGGTCCATCCGGTGTCAACAGCATTCCTTGAATATCCTTTCTGTGGCAATTGACCGATGATCACTTCACATATCATCGGTCCATCCGGTGTTGAATTTTCGGCTAGGGTTTGGGGTCCACTATTTAAACCCGCACGCCGGCCCGACTTTCTCTCTCCCCGACACCCTTATCTCCCGCCGCCGCCGACCATCGTCTCCTTCGCGCCGCCGCCTCTCCTTCGCGCCGCCGCCTCTCCCTCGCACGCAGCCACCGCCGCCGCCGCCCTAGGCGCCGCCGCCGCCGCCGTTCCCGGCTGCCGCCGCCCACAGCACCACCGCCCAGTGCCACTCCCGCCAGACACCACCGCCACCCCGCGCCGCCTCACCTCCAAGCGCCGCACCGCCGTCTCCACGCCTCTCCACCGCTCCCAAGCGCCGCTGCCGCCTCTCTCCACCGCCACAGCCGCACCACGCACAAACCGCTCCTCCCTCCATCAAAGCACCTCCACCCGAGCGACGCCATCTTCTCCGGCCATCTCGCTAGGGTTTCCCGGTCCGTTGAGCTTCACGCCCCGTCGTCAACTCCGTGCAATCTCGTGATCGCGATGGCTCGTGACCGGAAGAACAAGGGCAAGGCCGTCGCGAAGCCCGCCGCGAAGAAGCAGAAACTATCCAAGGAGGAGAAGAAGGCCCTTATGGCCGCTCGCGCCGCCGAGGAGCGTGAGCGCGGCCGTGGGGGATCCCTGAGGATCCGCGAGGCTAGGCAGCCTCCCGTGATCGACGACTCCGACGCCGAGGAGGAGCCAGTTGAGCCTCTCGTCCGCCGGCGCTCAGCCCGGACGCGTGGGGGTCACGCCGAGGCTGCTCCTCGTCCGAGACCGACGGCTGCCGACCGTCGTGAGGACAGGGAGGCCGAGAGGGACATCTACGAGATGGACACGGCCGTCCGTGTCAGTGAGGGAGTCCGGTTGACGGACTACAGGAAGATGAAGGCCAAGCAACTCCGAAAAGCTCAGATGGAGTGTATTGCTTGAGGAGTGGTACCCGCAGCCCCGGGTAGCTTTGGTGGACAGTCGGTTCTGGACGGTCACGCAGGCGTCTCTCTACGAGACCTACAGACGTCGTGGCCACAAGCTGTTCTAACACAACTACATGGATTGGGCTCAGCTTGAAGTGGCCGCAGGGACAGAGATCAGGCCGTTCTTTGAGAGGTACAGAGGTCTGGTGCAGCTGCTATCTTATGAGAGAAGTGCTTATGTGGAAGAGTGGGTCCGTGTCTTCTACGCGACCCTGTACATCTCAGAGGGCAGGAGGTCGATTGCCTTCATGTTCAATGGTCAGCGCTACCACCTCTCGAGGCAGACTTTGGGGCACATTCTTGAGTTGGACCTGCACGACACCTGCTTGCACGAGAAGGTCTATGGGCAGGCAGATCCACCGAGGAGGCCACTTACTGGAGGGGTAGCACCACAGCTGGACGAGATCCGCTCTCTGTTTGGCCCCTCGTTCTCTCCGGACCAGCTGAGAGTTCCAGCTCTCCTGACCCCAGCTGCGCGCATTGTGCACCTCGCCTTGCGCCGCACGATCCTGCCGAGGTCAGGTTACTTGGAGGGGTTCACGAGTCTGCAGCAGACCCTCCTGTTCTACATAATGAATGGGATGGATTTCGATATCGTGGACATACTCCTCTGTGAGATGGAAGACGTAATCACGGATGGGATTGGCATGATGAGGCAGATGGTCTACGGGCACTGGATCAGTTACATTTGCTCTATGGTGGTGCCTGAGGGACATACAGCACAAGCCCGGCTAGCTGACGAGAGTGTGACTCGCTTTAGTCACTATCGTGCCTCTGCTCCTGGAGACCGTCGCCTTGGTCGTCCAGTTGAGCGCCAGGTCCGGGCCCGTCTGTCAGAGGAAGACTGGTCCGACCTAGAGCGGGAGGACGAGAGGCTTGCTGAGGCTGAGGCTCAGGGGGAGGACCTGCAGCACATCTGGTCTGAGAGCGACACAGACGACAGTGTCGAGGAGTACTTCCCTCCCCCTCCACCTTCACCGAGGCAGCACGACGCCGAGGCAGGAGGATCAGCTGCTCCGCCACCGACACCACCTCCTGTGTCCGAGGCGCAGGTGACGCAGCCGTCTGAGCTGACGTCGCTCCTCCAGCAGATGATCGAGCAGCAGCGCCAGGACAGGCTCGCTGCTGAGCAGGCCAGGGCAGAGCAGGCTGCTCACCTGGCACAGCTGCAGCGGCAGCAGCAGGAGCTCCAGCTGGAGATCGCCCGTCAGAGGCGAGAGGATACGGACCGGTTCACCAACCTGGTAGATCAGATGCACCGTCGTACCCTCGACCAGCAGCAGCAGACCCAGCAGGCCATGATGGGGATCCTAGGGTTGATCACCAACCTTTACACTCAGACCGGGATCGCCCTTCCTCCACAACAGCCTGGACTGGGACTGGCTCCAGGTGTTGCTCAGGTGCCTACTACTCCTATCCCGTCAATCAGTATGTCACCACTTCTGGCATCTAGCGCACCGATTCACTCGCCACTGCCGGCGACGATCTTGTTCCAGCAGACGCCGGCGTCCGTGGTGAGCGCTCCACTTCCTCCACCTCCACCGGCTCCTCCAGTACCCGCTTCCTCTCCTCCAGCACCGGCAGCGGACCCTCCAGCTCCCGCCGCCCCGGCAGCTCCTACGACCGGCAACTCCAGCTCTGACGACTGCGACGGTTCTCAGTTCGTCCTCGCGCCCAGCTCTCAGGGTCTATAGGCGTTCTGATCCCTTTTTGGTGTCTTGATGCCAAAGGGGGAGAAGATGTAGAAGAGTCAGGGGGAGTGGTAGTCTCAGGGGGAGTGTAGGGGGAGTGTGTGTGTGTGCTTATCCTTTGTATTCATGCTTGAGTACTCTTTTGTAATTTTAATTAAGCACTCTTTCACTTGTCTCATTTTCTTATGATTTTAATCAATTGAGCTTTTCGTACCACGAATTTCTTTTGCGTTTTACAAGCTTAATGTGTCCTATGCTGTATTCATTGCATATATACTTGAGTATTATCATCAAATTCATTATTATTGCGCTTTAAATTATTGTGTTGTCATCAATCACCAAAAAGGGGGAGATTGAAAGCATCTAGGCCCCATGAGGTACGGTTTCGGTGATTAATGACAACCATTCGATATTACTAATGAATTTGTGAATGCAAGGTCTCAATAACATTCAATCAAATGAAATCAAAATTACATTGGAGACCCATATAAAATCAACGAATAAGATCAAATCAAATCATATGAAGACAAGAAGTGAAAGCTCTAACTTGATATCACTCAATGCTTGAAGACAATCAAAACAACATTTCAAACAAGTGTCAAAGAGGTCACAAGTTCAAATTCCAAAAGAACAACTCAAAACAACTCGAAGTCAACAAGTTGAACACACCGGATCATCCGATGGTCTTTGAGTTGACACACATCGGTCGAGTTGGTTCAACTGAAGAAGAAGACCTCAGACAAATGCACTCACCGGATCATCCGATGTGAGTGGCTCAGTGACATCGGTCCATCATCACAGATTGCAATACCATTGGACCAAGTGAAGCACCGGATCATCCGATGTGCAGACTTACACACATCGGTCGATCACTCCAGTGAGCCTCAAGATCAAGCAAAATTCTGGAGGAAGAGCCACCGGATCATCCGATGAGAAGACAGATCAACATCGGTCTAACAACGGTCATATCTGACACAGTGACATCAGCTAATTTGGCTTTGACCGATGTTAGCTGAAGGGGAGACATCGGATCATCCGGTGTTCGCAGAGAAGTGATGTCAGCCTACTTTTCCAACGGCTATCTCGTGGAGGCTGGCTATTTATACCCCTTCAACCTGTCAAATCGACAAGACTTGAAGCCCAGACATACTATACACATCCTAGAGCATTCAAGCAATAGAGCTACCACTTTCACATCATTTGTTCATCATTTGTACACCAAGAGATAGGCTAGAACTAGCTAGAGATAGTGCTTGGGTGCCTCCATTCTTGGTGATTGGAGTCTCTAGTGTAGTGAGATCCCTAAGGGAGTGTTCCTTGGTGTGTGTGACTTCCGGAGCTTGCCAAGAGGATTGTGGAAGCCCGGAGGATCCCAAAGTGTACAAGGCTTGAGCTCCACCTTGCCGAGGTTGGCGAACGGAGAAGAATAGTGAAGAAGCCCCTTGTCTCGGTGACTTGGGAGTGGCAAAACCCTTCGGTGGGTGCCACAACGTGGATGTAGGAAGATCCTTGTGATCTTACCGAACCACGGGATAAACTCCGTGTCCCTTGAGCGTTTGCATCCCTCTCCCTTTTTACTCTTATGCAATCTTCATTCCGCAACTTTAATTTATATTGATTGCATAGTTTAATTGCATAGGGAATTGGGCTTTAGGTTGTTAATCTTAATTGCTTTAAAATTTGAAAGAAAGCCCAATTCACCCCCCCTCTTGGGCGTTTCGATCCTTACAGTGAGTCAGGTGTTCCCGGCGCTCGACTCTACCAGCTCGAGGATGCGCTCGCTGGGGGCCATCCTTGACAACGAGCTGGAGGCCGCGGGACGGATGCTGGTGAAGGAGGTGACGACACACATCCTGTCCTGCTACCGGAGCTGGTACCCCGACGTCTCCCTGTAGCCGGTCCTCGAGGGGCCCATCGCCGAGAGGGAAGAGGCCGCCAGGTTTGAAGTTTCGGATGCGGTGGCACTCATCGCCTCAAGGTTCCAGCGGAACGGCTGAGGGCTCCCCGGGCGCCTGTTTAAGTTTTTGTCTTTCTGTCTTTTGTCTTGTGGTTGGCTGTGATGACAAACTCTTTATTTGTGCGATAAAAAATCTGTCTGTGGTGCCCTTTTATACTCAGCTTGCTTTTATTTCCAGCAATGTCTTCCGGCTGCTTGTTGTTCCATAACTTTCAAGACCTGCCGTCCCCCAAAGTATGGCCCCCTGACAGGCGTGGCCAGTTGTTATGGGCACACCTGTCATATACTTAGGGCTTAGGGCGGACCGGTGCAGGAGGAGCCTAGGATTCGTAGGTAGCATTGCCGTAGCTGAGTATGCAGGTATGTCGACAGCGGCCCCCCTGGGGGTGCCTCCGGAGCTTCAGTTCTGCGGTGGCCACCATCTTTATTGAGAGGTCGACAGCGGGCCCCCTGGGGGTGCCGCCAGAGCTTCAGGCCGGTGGTGCCCGCCATTCTTCAGTGAGAGGTCGACAGCGGGCCCCCTGGGGGTGCCGCTGGAGCTCCAGTCCGGCGGTGCCCGCCATCTTCAGCAAGAGGTCGATAGCGGGTCCCCTGGGGGTGCCGCCGGAGCTTTAGTCCGGCGGTGCCCTCCATCTTCAGCGAGAGGTCGATAGCGGGCCCCCTGAGGGTGCCACCGGAGCTCCAGTCCGGCGGTGCCCACTGTCTCGCGGGTACTCTAACGATGGTTGCTGGAATACCTTCCTCAAAGACCTGTACATAGATCAAAAAAGAGAAGTAATTCTGTCCGCTGGTCACTTCACCCCTGCTTGTTTTGTAGTGTCGCTTGACTTACGATCCTGGGCTGATTCGTGGGGCTTGAGTAATTCAGTGCTTCTGCACCCAGGGCTCGTTGTCCAGAATACCCAAGGGTGGTCCATCTGGCCCCCAGCACTTGGTTGTAGCACTGGGGAGGCAGAACGCACAGGCTTAGGGTACAGGACCAGGCTAAGCAGGCTGTGGCCCTGGACCTCCCGCTCGGCGTAAGCCGTTTCCGGGGGGGGGGGGGGGGGGGAACCATCTGGAGACACAAGCTCCCGAGTATTGGAACAACCGAGGCCCCAGGCGCATCACAGGTACCTCAAGCAACCCCACCTGCAGTCCAAATAGCAAGACTCCCACTACTATTAAAGCAGGGGAAAAACGACAGCGCTCATGATAGATCACGAGCTATGGCGGGCTTACAGCAACATCATAAAAATTAAAGATAATTTTTGAATTGACAAACCCTATACCAGGCAGGACAACATTCTTTCATTGTAGTTTCTCATAAGATGAAGCAGACTTTACAAGGAGAATAACCCGGCTTGGGTGTTAGGTGGAGCCGAGTGCACCTACTTAGGGTTTTGGGTCAGGCTAAGCGAAATGTGCACTCGGGGCCCCATCCCCTATACTAAGTGCTATCCTGAGATAATGTGTAACCTTTACAATGAAATAGCATTGCCCCGACCCTGGTCTCGGGGTAGAACTTACGGAGGTGTTCAATGTTCCATGAGTTGGGCAACCGCTGTCCATCCTCCGTAGCTAGGCGGACGCATCCTGGGCGGTAAACCTCTGTTACTCGGAAGGGGCCCTCCCAGCTGGGGGAGCGAGCAGCGGCGCATTGAGTGCGGCGGTGACGAGGTGGTCGACGTCATTGATCCACTGCTGAGCTACTCCCTGAGGGGCATCCCCAACCGGAGGGTTGTGGAGTAGTGCGCGCGCTGCCGCGAGCGCGCTCTCCGGGCTTGCAGCCGGTGGCGCCATGATTGCTGTCACGACAGGAGTACACCGTGGAGTGGCATGTCGGCCTGCAGCCGGCGAAGTGACTGCGGGGCGGCGCGAAGGTCCTGACCTTCCTGCCCTAGAGCGGTAGCCTGCTCTAGAGCGGGATGACGCCTGGTCCTCTGCCACAGTCTGTCGCCGTGACTGCGCCCTGGATGATCTAGCGTTGGATTGGTCGTTCACCATTGCTGCTGGTGGAGATCTTGACGGAGAAAAAGCCCCCTACCTGGCGCGCTAAATGTCGAAGGTCGTAAATGACACTTCCCCCGGACCTGCTTAGAGAGCAGCCCGCGGAGGTTCTTTGGATTCACGAGGGCTAGTCCCAGGAGATCAAACACAACAGAATGATGGACACCGGGGATTTACGTGGTTCGGGCCGCCGGAGCGTAATACCCTACGTCCACGGGAGTGTTGTGTATTGCCTTGCTTTCGCGTGTATGAGCCTTGGTCTAATCTTTTGTCCGTCCCCTATGAAGGTTGTCTGCAGAGCCCTTTTATAGTTCAAGGACTCTATAGTCACAAGCTGGGTCCCAGTACCTGACAGGTGGTCTTGGGGAGAGCCAAATCCTATACAAGATCTAGGATTAATTGTTATCTACTTCCCTTTGTCACAGGAGTCAATGTGCTGTCCCGCTGCGTCGTGCGCCAGGGCTACACATAGTTGGTGATGATGACGAGACACGTCTCATCCGTCTTGTCCTCGCGGCCCGTTCGTCCGTCTTGCGGCGTGGGTCTGTACCGGCTACTCGGACAAGACAGGACACTGGAGCCTTGACTTTCGTAAGCGCGGCTCAGCCTGCCTGGGGAAGGCGCGTGTACTTAATGCCTGTCCTAGCAGCGCACGCATTCTTTTACTGCGGCTTCCTACCACACTGAGTTGGGCGTCCGCCACGTGGTTACGCCGGAGCCTGCCTTTGCAGGAAGTAAAGCACTCGACGAAACAGGCCACGTGGCGCATTCGGAACCCACCCCTATGGAGGGGTGGAGGCTCAGCCCTGCAGGCCACGTAGTAGCTCCGGTGCCTTTCCCTGCGCGGGCGCGGACTTGGCCCTGAGTTCCCGAATGGCCACGTGGCGGCTTCGGAGCCCTCCTCAGCGGGAAGGCGGACTTGGCCCTGAGGTCCCGAATGGCCACGTGGCGGCTCCGGAGCCCTCCTCAGCGGGGAGGCGTGGGCTTGGCCCTGCCGGCCACGTGGCAGCTTGGGAGCCTCCACCGAGGGGGAGGTAGGATCGAGTCCTTCCCTCCCCTACGTGGCAGCCTCGGATTCGGCTTCTTTGGCAGAGGCGGAGTACTTAGCGGTTTTCTCCTGTGCGCGGGAGTACCCGGTCTGTAGGGTACCGACAGTGGCCCCCGAGCCTATCTCGAGAGAGTCATCGAGCGGCAACAATCACGCACGGCAGCAATCTCAGGACTCCCAGCGCATCGGCACTCCTCGGCGAACGACAATGGCGCAAGCGCGAATCAAAAAAAAAGTCAGAAGATTTTTCTTAGCCGGCCATTTCATTCTTGCAATACAGGACAAAAGTACGTACGTATAACTGACCAGCATGCACCGCCACGCCGCACCTGCACATCATACTCCCTCCGTTTTTTAATAATTGACGTTCTTGACAGAAGAATGAAGTAAAAATGCGCTACTGCATGGTGTCCGAACGACATATAATATGAAACAGAGGTACTAGTATTTTTTACGTACATATATCTCAAACCCGCAGAGTTGAGTTTCTGTCGGCACGACAGGTCTAGGCCTGAACTCGTTCTTTTTCGTGCTTTGCTGTGCTGCGTGCTCACCTTTGCATATCCGCGATGTTAGGGGTGGGCATTCGGTTAATTCGGTTCAGTTAATTCGGTTAATGGTTAATTCGGTTAATAAAAATCGATAACCGAATATGATCGAACAAAAACATTAACTGCACAATTCGGTTGCGGTTAATTCGGTTCGGTTAATCGGTTAACCGAATTAATCGCATATAGATTAAAACACAATTTAAACATAAAAATAAATAAAGAAAATTTGAAATTTTGAATAATAAAACAACATGAAATCAACTCAAACATAAAAAGACCATGTTTGATAAATTATAAACCAAGAGAAACCAAAATAGACATGGACAAATCACATAAAATTCGGTTAATTCGGTTAATTCAGTTAATCGGATTAAAAACCGAATTATTAACCGAAAACCGAATGGCGAAAAAATCATAACCGAATCGATAACCGAAAACCGAATTAACCGAAAATTTCGGTTAATTCGGTGCAGTTAATTTCGGTTAACGGTTATGCGATTAACCGCGCCCACCCCTACGCAATGTTGCTCCCAACGCCAACTGCCGGTGGTGCCACTACCTCAGCTGCGTACCCCACGTCGAGTTGGACCTGCATCAGCTGAACAGCAAGCAACACGGCGCAGATTTTTCGGTTTTTACGAAAAAAACAGGTGCTTTCCTGATTCATTAAAGAACGAGTTGCAAAAATTTCTCGCATATAATACCAATGTATTCCTCCCGCTTTCGGGTGTTGTATTTCTCTCTGTCATAAAATACTTGTTATTGGAAAAAAAGTTTGTTCATATTTGAACTAAAATTATTGTTTTAATGATGAGTATTTTCGAGATGGAGAGAGTATAATACAGACCCGTCTGATCTCATCCCTTGTTGATTTCTTCATTTATTCTTTATATACTGTATTGCAGTTATTCAGGGTGGACAAGCCGTTAGAGATGATGAACGACGACTTTTGAGTGAGTTGCCTTTACAGGCTAACAGTGCGTCTGGATCATGTCAAAAAACTTTAAATAGCACGTCTAGGGGATGATTCCACTTGACCAGGTAAGTGGATGCTGATCAGCAGAAACAATGATATCTGAATTTATTTTTTTCGAAAGTTCAGAATGAGGAGCCCCCGTGTAATATCATATCAGAAGAAAAACGATCCATTTTATATTAGAAACAGGATTCGAAAACTGTACATCTGAGAGAAAGATGCCACACTCTCCACAATCAAAGCGCCCACAACCACCACCACACTTATACAATCCACCTGCTTGAACTCGGAAATAGATCGCTCACAAACTCCACCAAACCAGGCCTAGCACCACACCGACGCACACTAACCTCTGTAACTCTTTTGTTCTGCTCACCTTCAAATTGTTGCGTCACGAAGGACAAGACACTAATCACCAACCTTCCCCAAAACGTCCCCATCTTCTGACGTCATCGCTTACACGTTTTCGAAATGAGTTATTAGGTGCATACCTCACACACCAATTTGATAAAAAAATAATAGATGTATTCTGTGATGACTCAAATTCATGTAGACATAAGATTAAATTATTAATAACATATAAAAATATAGATGACAAAAACCTTGGATTAATACAGTCGCTGAGTGCAGTGCAGGTTACATCACATACAAGGTATTCCAGCAAGGAGCAATTTCAGACAAGGAAGGATACAACAGTACACATGGCGCCTCGTAGCAGCAGCAACCTTTAGGTGGTTCCTAGCTTGCGATTCCCCATATAACATTCAGAATCGTTGTACGTATCGTCTACTCGTCAACGTAAAAAAAAAAAAATCACCCCACCGTCGTCGAGCATCATGTCTGGTTCAGATTAATGATGCAATAGTTTATGACTGTGTATAATTCTGCTTGATGTAATATGGCTGAAAAACGAAAGAAAACGAAGTAAATTGAATTCGATCGTCAGAAAAGGAAATAAGTAAATATGCTGACTTACGTGCTCATAAACAAGGTGTCTAAGAACAACGTACCCAAGCAAGCAGCTTGTGCGTTGTACGTATTCATCTATGGCAGGCATCGGATCACAGTATCTTCTGATCTCTCTACCGGCCTGTAATTTTATTACGTACTGTATTTACTCTAGTTAAAACTGAGAAAGGGACAGCTAATTTCTACTTCCAAGTACGTATATCGATCGAAGAAAAAACCCTGAGAGCCGAACGGACGATTTCGAATACTGTATTTCAGAATCGAGCGTTTTTTTTTTTCACACGACGGACGGTTTCGAATATTTTGAATGTGGTGTGGACATGCCGCCGGAATGTGAACTGAAATTGCACGTTTTCATCTAAAAAAGAACTGAAATTGCACGGCCCTGCCCTGCCGTGCCGTTGTGAATTTTGATGGGCTCACGGCCCAGACCACATGTTCGTCAGCCAACCAGCCGGCCCAACACAAAAGACGAGACGACCATTCGACCAATTTCCTTCCCTATCAACGGAACGGACGCCGGTGCTCCTCCTCCGGTCCGTCGACTGACTACTTTTGGTTGGGTTCCCATAACTCTGATATCCGAAGCGTGTTATGGCTACAACGCTACATGGACTTGTTACGTGCATCATCAGCAGCAGAAGTACTCCCTCCTTTCTTAAAAGATTGTCACATTTAGTTCATTTTTTGAACTAAAGGTGACAATCTTTTGAGAAAGGAGGGAGTACAACATTTCAAACTGATTTTTTTTTGTTTTTTATGGATTTGTTTTCGTATCTGTGTTGGTTGTTTATAAATACTCCCTCTCATCCGTAATATTTGTCGCTGAGAGTACTAAAACTAGTTTTCCACACAGCAAATATTACGGACCGAAGGAAGTATATTATGTCTATTTTTGTGTATGCATCATAGCTACCCTTCACGTGAATGACGTCAGCTAATGTTATTTTATTTCAAAACGGAATAAGTATGTCACTATGAGCAAGCATTTTCTCGTACCAATTTCGGTTAATTATGTTGTTGATTAACTAGAGTTGTATGAGCTAGCTAGTGACGAAAAAATAACAGAGGAGTCTGATATTAAATTTTGAAAGTGTAACAGTAGTGGTGTGAAAATTGGGCAATTGAATTGGACTTGGGCCGTCGATCACCGTTCACGGTGATAGCCCTAGCCTAGGTCAGGAGAATGAAGAAAACCCCACAAGCACAAGCCCTTGCCGCCGCTTCTCTCACTCACGGTCACGGCGGCGCGCCCATGAAGCGGAAGCAAAGAGCCCCCGCGGCTGCCGCCGACGGAGAAGCCGACGAACCCTCCCAACCCTCACTCCCGCTAGACTCCGTCTCGGGTGATGTTTGCGCCGCCCTCACCGCGCGCTACGGCCGCTCCACCGCCCCGCAACATCGCCACCTCCTCGCCTCCGCCGCCGCCATCCGCTCCATCCTCCTCGACAACGGCCTCCCCCTTACCCCCGCGTCCTACATCCCCGCTGCCGTATCCGCGCTCCGAGCAGCCGGCGCCGCTGACCCGGCCGCCGCCTCCGCCCTCGCTTCCCTGCTCGCCATCCTCCTACCGCACATCCCATCATCCCCTTCCCCCTTCCAGCCAGAAGCCGCTTCCAAATCCGCGGCGGCACTCGCGGACTTCCTCTCCTCCCCCGGCGTCGAGCAGCTCCCCACCGGCACCCTTCGCTCGGTTGTCAAGTCGCTCGGCCACTTGGCCCTTCACCTCGATACCTCTGATTGGGAAGCTGTAATGATGCCTCTGGAAGCTCTCCTCCTGGCTTTCGTGCACCATCCTGCTAAGGTGAGAAAACCAGCTGATATTCCATGCAGAATAATTCGGTATGAACGTCAATTCCCGCCTTGTAGGTTCGAAAATGTGCGCAGGAGGGTGTCGAAAAACTGTTTTCTTACCTGGAACAGTCTGGTTGTGCCAAGAAATACAGTGATGATGCAATTGGCATGTTTGAGAATCATATTACACATGGTTTTGTCGATTTCGATTCAGATTATCCCCCGGGTTTAGAGACAGAAGCTGCTAACATGCTAGGTGCAATGGTAGTTTTAGTTCCATATCTGCCGAAGAAGGCTACGGAGAGGGTGTTCTTAGAAGCTCATCAGCTATTGACCCCTTGTTTTACCCCATTAACAAGGAATGTTCTCAAGCTTCTGGGAACCTTGCTGGATCATCTGAATGCTAGGAATATTGAATCAGAGGTGGAGAGTCTTGTATCCTTGGTGATCGCTTACCTGCCTTATGACGAGAAGAAGCCTGACGACACTATTGTCTCAGCACTGCACCTATTCAAATGTTGTTTGGCCATACTCGTTCGTCAACCACAATTTTGTGTGAATACCCTTCCAGCTGTCTTTGAGGCTGTTTCAGGTCCGTATATATTTTACCTTTTTTTATACATCAGCCTTGTATAGCTATATTGAAGCGTCTAATATAGTATAGTATACACTTTTATCAATTTCAAGAAAAAGGTATTACAGTGTTCAATATCTCCTAACCAGTGGAACGTCTTAAGAAATAGCGATTTTCCTTATATTATCACTGGTGCATACCAAACCCAGTCCAGTGCCTTCAGTTTTTTGAATTGTGCTATTCTTTCTTCTGATAGATAAGTGTCCCTGATTTTTTTTGGGTTTCTTTTGAAAAATAATCTTATGCATTATGTATGCTGTCGCCATTTTGTGGCATTCTTCCTTGTGACCTTCCATCCTCCAAGGTTAACTTCATTTGTGTGCACTTCTTTTTCACTTTGCCAATGCACCCTATTAATGACTTTATTTTCTCAAGTGTTCCATTTTTTTTTCTATATTTTCTCTATATGTAGTGTACTGCTTATGATTCTAACCTACTGTTAAACTCTCGGTGTACCAGGGTACTTAATGTTGGACAGAAAATGTTCTTGTGACATATCAAAAGTTCTAATAGACTGCATTGATTCTCATATCGACCGAAATATGTTTGCTGCTAATGGAACACAGCTAACTGATTATGATAGTGAGGGTTCGAGCAATCAAGCTGCTATGAAATCGATCTGTTTATCAATCAATATCAGACTTCAGAAGTGTGCTTATCCTCCAGACAGTATCTTAACAATAGTGCTGGTTTTGTTTCTCAAACTCGGTATGTCTTCAGTTAGACTTGCATATCTTATCTATTATACTATGCCATGATAGTCTGAACTCATAGGAGTAGTTAGTAACATAGCCACATCAGGTGCATTATGTTTGAATACGATTTATATCTTCATGGAACATTGAAACTGCAGGTTTTTTTTTCATCTATATCATATGCAAATCATATTGTAAAATGTGCATGTTGATTACAAACAAGCACTTGCACATGCTATGATACAACAAAAACAACCAAGCCTTTGTCCCAAACAAGTTGGGGTCGACTAGAAATGAAACCCAACAATTTTTGAAAAATAAAGTAATAGAAAATAAGATGAATAATAAATAAATAAATAAAATAAGATTCTACATTTTATTTATTTTAGAAATGGATTAATAAGAAAGAAGATAAGGGTAACAAAATTCAAATAAACTAAGATTCTGGCACATGAATTGCTAATTGGACATGCTATGATGCAACAGTAAATTTGTATTTGCTACGAACTAGAGTACCTAAGTACCTGTAGACAGATCAAGGATTGAAGACTCCCTATACCTAATTTGTTAGTAAAATGCATTGCTCATGTTGTCTTTTCCTTACCATTTTGCACCTTGCCGCCAAGTTTTCAGTTGCAAGTGGCAGCATGGTGTAGTAGGTAGTAGTTGCAATTAAATTGCTAGTAGGACTGTAGGGGTAGGGTATTAGAAATATGGGCTCAAGTATTTCCAGTAAAGTCTGTAGAGGCCGAGGTATGGCAACAGTGCCTTGTACCTTTGTACTCTACTTTTGTGTATATAATCATATGGAGGCCTTCCTCCTTCAGCAGCTCAGCTGCTCAAAATTTCATCTAAGCCCTAGTGTGAGTGTTGTGTGTGTATGCTGATGCAGCAGGTATGGCCAACATAATGAAGATGTCGTGGATCATATTTGCATGTATCCTCTTGGCCTGCTCTGCGCATCATTCACATGACTGCCTCATTAACTCTTACGTATGCATTAATTCTTCTGCAGGAGAGAGTTCTTACGTCTTAATGAAAGATATCCTCCTTACCTTGTCACAGTTTGCTATGAAAAGAGACAAAGAATCACATATGAAAAATGTAAGCTCATGTAGTGGCATATTTTATCATGAGTTCATGTTGTTGTTGTTGTATTACTGTCATAGCCCTCAAAAAGAGCATCTCTACTCTTTACCCATGATAAAAAATATTTTACTGCTTTGTAAGTCATAATTTTTAGCCGACCCCAACTTGTTTGGGACAAAGGCTTGGTTGTTGTTGTTGTTGTTGTTGTAAGTCATAATTTTTAGGTAACTTTGGTCACGGTCACCTGCAGGTTGAAGAGTGTCTTGGAGCAGCAGTAATTGCTATGGGACCAGATAAAATTCTTTCATTAATTCCAGTATCTTTTGACGAGGACAAGTTGACGTGCTCAAATACTTGGCTTCTACCCATTTTGAACAAGTATATATATGGAGCCACATTGCAATATTTTCTAGAGCGTGTTGTACCTCTATTGAGATCGATACATGATGCTTCTTATAGGGGTAAGTTAATAACTATGCCTAACTCTTCAATTCTTCATAAACATGTATCACATCTTCATGCTTTTCTCTCTCTTTAATTTCAGTAAAAAAAGCACGGACTCGTAAAGACTTGCTCTCTTTGACTGATCAACTTTGGAGCTTGCTTCCTGCCTTCTGCCGCTATCCTATTGACGCACGCCACAGTTTTGGTTCCCTGTCCAAGTTATTACTAGGAATATTTAAGTATGATGAAGGTCTGCACAAACATGCTGCTAAAGCCATGCAGGTTCAGATGTCATATACTGCTGCCTTTTGTTCTTAAATTCTTTTGAATAGATTTGTATATATAAAGATTTTCCATGCCCTATCTCAAATATTTCATTTTATTGTTCCTCAGCAACTTGTAGATGGAATTACAAAACTAAGTAGCGGTCAAGATGTTGAAATCTATACAGAACTTTCAGCATTGTTCTCCTCAGTACCCAATAATTTCAACTGTGCACCTTTAGAGAGATGCTCCAAGAAAGATGCCTGCAAAACCATGAAAGTTCTGGGATCACATGCTGCCGATCTTCTTTGCACTTTTGCAGACTATTTCCTTGAATCACCACCAGAAAAGCGTGCTCATCTGAAGGTGCATCTCTAGTCATCTGTTAGTTTATTATTTTGCGACCGAGTTTTAAAACTACTTAAACAATTTCTATCTTATCTTCAGTGGTAGTCTTCTAATTTTCAGACTTAAAAAATGTTGTATTTGGTCTGGTCATTCTGTCTATTCCCAGGATGCTATGAGATGCCTCGCTCCACTTTCCAGTAGCACAAACAAACGTGAACTCTTTCTTTCACTAGTCAAAAGGTTTGATTTAGAAGATACTCCATTGGATCGAGAGAGTATGGAATGCCAAACTCATGATGTTGATGGAAAGGATAAACAAAATACTGATGCAGAAGAGGGGCTAAACAATAAGAGGTTTGTTACTTCTCTTATTACTTCTATTTACTCATCTAAAAGATTGGTTCTTTGTGCTATAGTTGGTTATTATGTAGAAAAATAACAAATTGCTGTTTCAAGCTTATTATACATTATACATCAATTGTTTAGCTTCTGTCTGTCTCGTTTAGTGGAACTCACAATAACCTATGTGTTACTTTCTGCTTGCGAAAGCTTTTCATACATATATGATTACTCCTGCAGGTCTATTCTATTGGAGCTCATTTCCATGTTGGCTGAAGCTGCTGATGAAAATCTGCTTAATATATTCTTCGGATTCATCAAATCTTCTTTGCTGGTACTGTTTTCTTATTTCTGTATTTGTTACCTTCAAGGTCCGGCTGTTGGTTGATATTCATTTTCCACGCTCCTTCCCCCCCCCCCCCCCCCCCCCCCCCCTTCTCCTTCGCAGAACAGCAGTGGGTCTTGTGACAGCAAAGCTCTGATCTCATTGAGCATAATTTTGAAGGTCAGTGCATTTGGACAATTATTCATTTGTCTTTCACTATTCTGGTCTCATCCTTTTCTTGCTTTCAGGAACACAATGGATATTCTTTGGCCCATTTGGATGAAATAATGATGTTGCTTCATGGAGTAAAGCCAGATTTGGATAATGCAGTTCTAGAAAGCCAATTATTATGCTACCAATATTTATTAGTTCACATGATTGAGGTATTTTGTTAATTTATCTTTTCAATTCCTATTGTCACTAATATAAAGTTATATATTGCTTTTGGGAGGCTTGCATTATGTACTTTCATGATCTTTGGTTTCAAAGTACACTCTGGACCATGAATGTGTTTTGTTTGTTGGAAGTAATTTTTTGTCTTCTGGGCTGCGATGCAGCGCCAAAGCCTAAAAAACTTTAAGGCCATAATTGCATTCATGATCTTTAATGTTTACCTTGTTAAATCTACATCACTCGAATAACATAATGTTGTAGTTTGTATTTTTCCAAATTGCATGCGTCTTTTGAGGCTGTATGTATCCATGAACATGATTGTTCCTGAAGCATGATTACCTAGGGCATGTGTGTTACCTTGTGCTTGATTTCATGAATTGCTTTAGCCTATTTATATTCTTCTTAGCTTGGGTTTATCTTCTGCTTGAATGATGTTCATATATGTTTTTCTGACATATGTTTTACTATTTCAAGGTTAATGAAGAGAGCACCAACAAGAAGGCATTCTTGATTATCAATGAGCTAATACTTGGGCTAAAGGTTTTCTTTCCTACCCACCTGTCAGTCAATCATTGATTGTGTATTAGATAGTATCCTGCCAAGTACACCTTTCCTATTAAATGCTTCACTTTGTTTTTCTTTGTAACGATTAAATCATGTCAGGGTGAAGCGAAAGTTCTGTGTGACCAGAATTTTCTATGTCTTCTAGCACTATGCTTGTTTTTTATCTGCCCTCTTTTTTATCTTCTGCAGACTAAGAAAGAAAGCAGAAAGTTAGCATATGATGTACTCCTGGCGATTAGTTCTAGCTTGAGGAGTTCTGAATCAAGCAGTGGAGACTCAGGTCTTCAACGACTGTTCACAATGGTTTGCTAAAGCAACTTCCTCGAGTTCCAAGACATTGCCTTTTCCGTTAAACTTTTATTTTCATATCTTCTTCATCATTGTAGATAATATTTTATTTTTTGTGAAAGGAATCTAGGGGGCATGTTTCTCTGGTCCTAATTTGAACTGTTAATATAATTGCATTTGGTGATATGATGTGATTGATGCTTATTGCATCAAATTTATAAGGGCCTCGAGGGGAATTTCCAGATTATGCTTATGAATGTGCAGAATCCAGATTTTTACGCCTGAGCCTGATAATAGATTGTATTTGAATAAACGCCTAGAACTTCCATTGTTGAAGCTAATCAACTATCATATCTCTTGTCAGGTAATGGGATATCTTTCTAGTCCATCTCCTCACATAGTGAGTGGAGCAGTAGCTGCACTTTCATTGCTTATATACAATGATGCTAATTTTTGCATGGAAGTTCCAAATCTGATAGAATCAGTTTTAGTTTTGCTGCAACATAAAGCTATTGAAGTAACTAAGGTGAGTTCTATGATGGTGTGCTTAACTTGAAAAGTTTTCGATGTTCATAGCCTGATATGTTCTGTTATATCTGACTTGTGTTTTTAGGCATCTTTGGGCTTTGTTAAGGTATTGGTAACATCTTTGCAATCAGAGAAACTACTGAATTTGCAAGCAGATATCTTGCATGGGATATTACCATGGTCCTCAGTTACAAAACACCATTTCAAAGCAAAGGTTAGTACAATTCTTCCAGGTTTTAATTTATTTTCTTTCTTGTGTCCTGTACAGGTGGTAACTAATACGACATGTTCTCGTGTTATATTTGCAGGTTGCATTAATATTAGAAATATTGATTAGGAAATGTGGTTTCGATGCAGTCAACTTAAATACACCTGAAAAGTTCAAGGCCTTTATTAGAAATGTGGAGGAGGTGAAATTCCCGTTACTCATTTGTTACTAGCATGTCTGTAGAAGCAAAGTGCAATGTTTTCGTCCATGGGGCTTGCTTTTATTTATGGTTTTGTTTTCATGAGTTTTGTAGCTGTAATGATTTGGCCAGGTAATATTCAGACCCCAGTTGCCTCTGATTTGTTACATGTGGGTTAGTTATTAAGCTCAACTGGGCAAGCTCTCTCTGTTCAGCTATAGTCAGCTTGCAACTATAATCTGTTTGGCAATTTGCCGAGCTTTCCTTGTCATTTGGTTGTGATTGAATTTTGCTGTGCTTGCCGCTATTTTTACCCATAAGCAATAATGTAACTAGCAAGCCTCTGGGAGCAGACTGATACAACCATGATAATCAAAATCTGGATATTTGGATGATAAGAACACAACAAGTAGTAATTTATCTAGCTTAAGTAATATGTACTGCTCGTAATTTCATGAAAGCAGCTTATGTATGATGTATCCAGAAATCTCTGAGATGTTTGGACACTGACAAATCAAATAAAAAAAGATAGTTAGGCAAAGTAAAAACTTTGCTACTGCTGCTACTGTGGGCGGAAGTAAAAAAAAAAATTGTTGCTCAATTGCTTTTCTGAGCACCTAAAGAGATGTTAGAGCTTTGACTTTTGTGCTTATCTGACATGTGAAACTGGATACTTTGAGTAATTCAGTTTTAAAACGAGAAACATCATGTTGTGATATTTGAACAGCACATTTGGACAATTTAAAATAAACAGCTCGTTGCAACTATAATCATGGGACAAAGGCTTTGTTATTGTTATTGTATCCTATGTTGTACTTATAAAATAATCGCATGCTGCTCAAACAGAGTCGCAAGGGAAACCATAACCAAGCTGAAGGTGCAAAGTCTGAAGCACAAGATCATGAGCAGCATGATGCCAAAAGGTTAGTCGGTTCAGTTATTCTCCTATTCTAATTATTTTCTACATTACTTACATACTTTAGTATTAAATAGGAGAAGACGTGTTGATCCTAATGATAAATCTGGACAAGAAGAAACACCTAGGCAACCATCGTCGAAGGCTCGGTCAGCTGAAAAGAAGCAAACAAATGGTTTTCATTATAAGAAAAGCACAAACAGCAGAGATAAGTCTCGGGTTGCTCAAAGCCAACAAATTAAAGGTTCGGGCGGCAAAGTTGATGGGCCTAATTTCAAGTCACCTGGCAGCAACAGGAGAACAAGAGGCGGTGCTTTCAGCAAGACACAAGATCGTCGGAGTCGAGCATCGGTGCCCTCTGGTAGTTTCAAGAAGCGTAAAACTGGGGCAACAACATGAGACGGGGAATGGTATCATGTGCTCCGTGGCTGCATGGCTTTAGTGTACGACTCCGTAGCACCACTGAAACCAGCTGACCTACCAAGATAGCACCACTGGCTTTAGTGTACTGAAGCATCATCAGATCTTTTGCAAACCTGTCGAACCATGGAACCACTGGACTGACTGGCGGTGCTGGACGTTTTAATGTACTGTCGTGCGGAGTGATGCGTACTGTTGTAAATCACCGCTCTATGCAGTAAAAATTTGACTTGTAAGTGGGTAATTGAATTGAATTCTGTCTCGTGTCTGTTATTACTAATTTGTGACGAAGTACTCCTTCCGTCTCAAAAAGTTTGTCACTTCAAAAATAAACCATAAAACGACAAGGTTTTTGGCATTGGAGTAAAGATTTCATGCAAATGGCTCACATTTCATGCTCAAATGTCACAACACGTAATATTCAGAGTCAAGACTCGGGACTGAACACATGATTCAAAATCATAACAGCATTAACATCGTGATCTCGAGCTATAAATTTTTTGTTTAAAGCAAAAGACTGATGCAATTTCTGTCTCTGCCTCTCTTCAAAAATGTAACTTTTCGAACTCAAAAAAAAAAGGAGAAGAAATGCAACTTCAAACAAAACAAAAAAAAAACCCTGCATATATAGACACGCACTTGGGTACTCCTACAAAGTAGGGTGGGAAGGTTAAGGCCCGTCTTGTCTGGCCCCTTTACCCTACTACCCCTTGCCTTGTACAACCACGCGACCGAGGTCTCAGGTTCCAGCGGCCATGGCGGTGGCGGCCCCCGGGCAGCTCAACCTCGACGAGGCCCCCTCCTGGGGCTCCCGCGGCGTCGACTGCTTCGAGAAGCTCGAGCAGATTGGCGAGGGCACCTACGGGTAACCACCTCCCCAATCCGCCCTCTTCGATTTGGTAATTGCTACTCGCCTAATCCCTCGAGTCGCTTAATCCATCTCCGCCGCCGGCAGGCAAGTTTACATGGCGAAGGAGACCGGCACGAACGAGATCGTCGCGCTCAAGAAGATCCGCATGGACAACGAGCGCGAAGGCGTAAGTTACTTTCCCCTCGCGCCTTCGTTTACTTCCTTCGTTTCGCCTCTTATGATGCGAGCCCCGCTGGCTCATCGCAGTTTCCTATCACCGCCATACGTGAGATCAAAATCCTCAAGAAGCTGCACCACAAGAACGTCATCAAGCTCAAGGAAATCGTCACCTCCCCAGGTATTGTTTTTTAAGATTACCGCTAACCGAATGAATTACAGATTTGGATTTGGCTTACTTAGCTTATCATTTGCGCTGATGACGGGATGGCTCAACACAATCGCAGGCCCAGAAAGGGACGAGCAAGGGAAACCAAGTATGACCCGTTTTGTTCCTGCAATTTTAGTGTCACTGGTTTGTTAAATGTTGAGTTAAAATTTTCATGATTCATATTCGTGCTGTTAAAAATAGTTGAGGGTAACAAGTACAAGGGGAGCATTTATATGGTCTTTGAGTATATGGATCATGACCTGACTGGGCTTGCGGACAGGCCAGGGATGCGGTTCACTGTGCCACAGATTAAGGTACAATCCCCAGTCCAAGTAACTCAGTTCTTTTTAATCGGGTTTCTACGGGGGTTTTTATTGATGGAATGATCCAGTGACATGCTGTCTTGTTTTTTTTTCCAGTGTTACATGAGGCAGTTGCTTACAGGCCTGCATTATTGTCATGTCAATCAAGTGCTTCATCGTGATATTAAAGGTGTTCTCTTGCATAGCTTTGCCGTTTTGTGCTTATTCCGTCATTTTGTGCCACCTTGAGCTAATAAGTTATCTTCAATATTTCTTTTGTAGGATCTAACCTCTTGATAGATAATGAGGGTAACTTGAAGCTAGCTGATTTTGGCCTTGCAAGATCATTCTCGAGTGATCACAATGGAAACCTTACTAACCGTGTGATCACTCTGTGGTATAGGTACATCTTCTGACAAGATTGTTATCACATTAGTTATCAGGGCTGAGCCGGAAAAATCCGAGGCCCCACAAATACTAAAATAGAGCTTATCTATATAAAAAAATAGGATTATAAATCTATATACAATATGAATATAATAATATCTTACATAATAATAAGATGTGCCATGGAACATACTATTATTGAAATTTTGTCTCTGATGCATAATGGTTATCCGAATAACATCATTCTTTTAGAAAAAATTGTGCCGCTAATGCAACAATCACTATAACGGTCAATAGAACTACATATGCAATATTTGCATTTGTTTAATACTTGCATATTTTTTACACTTTTGAAAACACGGTCTATACTTCCTAAAAACATGACTTTCACTGGATTCTACACAAATTAATGCACATGTATACAATAAAGATTAAAAAATCGACCAAATGTGATAAAAAGGTACACTACAAATTTATAAAGGCTATTGCGTTGATCATAGCAAGGGCCAAGGGCATGAATTTTATGCGTACAAGCTATTATTGAAGTGAAGCCTTGAAGTTGTGAAAATGTTTGTGGTGTCGTGGTGGGTTGTGGCAGGGATGGCGAGTTGGCCACGCCTTCCGGGTTACGCCACCAGACCTTGCCCTTGCTACGCATGGTTGGAGCCCTTGTCCTCTACCTCGTTCTTGATCAGCAGATGCCACAAACGTTTTTGTAAATGCTGACAAACCCGCCGCCTGATCGTTGGCAGCGTCGCTGATGTCGCCGATGAACACATGCAGGGGTGTAGAGATGATTTTTCTGGACTATATTTCTTGCTTGATTTGTTGCTATGCGTTGGCTTGGCTACAATATGTAACCGGTTCGGCTGGTTACATTATTGAATAAGGACCATCTCTAACCAACTCTATCGCTGATATGGAAACTAATCTATTAGGACTCTTCTTTATCTCTAATTAACAACCCGATTCTTATCCCTAATATGGAAACTAATCTAAACACAATAATGGAGACTGACTATTATTATTTATTAACCCGTGACATCTCTCCCTTCCTTACTAAAAACTCATCCTCGAGCTTGAATGAAGATGCCACTGAAGAACTATTCTAGAAAAATTGTTAACTATGTTTGAGCAACCAACGTCCATCTACAACATATGCAATAAAAAAACTTGTCTTCTGAGATGTTTTTTCCCGTTGCAGTACATAGATTTTCTCGCCAATTCTGTTCTACAGCATGCCTTGGTCGTTCAATCTTTGGATTCTTCAGCACAACACAAGCAACACGTTTGCGTGGCAGGTCTCCTCTCCTCAAGACTCCAACGACCATGCGACGGGATGGAAGGCTTCTGCGGAGCCATTGAACCGATCATGCGCCTTTGTTGGGTATCCGTTGAGAACCACAAACCTGCCGTTGAGGTTGACACCCTCGCCTTGTCTCGCTCCCCTGTTGAACCCCCTGCACCATCGGTTCGCGAACGCGAAGAACACCACCTTGGCGTTGGCATCTCCGCACCATGCACGCACGAGCCGACAACGTCACTTCACGATTCAACCCCACTGCAACGTTGCCCCACTGCTATACGGTCGCGGTCCGATCATGATAGCCTCCCGCGTGAACGTGACCCCGATTGCGCCACCTTGGCCGTGGATGCCTTCCCACACGGTTGCTTCAACATTCACCTAAGCCGATCCCGCACGTCCCGAAAAATTTCCATTGGTGATTCCGTTATTGCGTGAGTAACACTCGTCGATTTCTTCAGCTCCGAAAAATTTATCGACGATTCTTCCGCGCATTCGCGCCCAACTTCGGTTCTTGTGCACACGTCCCGATCTGGTGTTTCCCGCGGGTGCGGCCTTCCTGCGCGTACCACACACCTAATCTTCTCCACAAATCTTCTTCGTCGTCGCCAGCGGATCTGGTAGCCAGTCGTGAGTCAACGGTACAATGAATGGCGTGCTCCCCCGAGGTGCATGACATGAGGACGAACACGGGCCAACGGAGATCGAGCGCGTGGCTAGAAGATGGCGGAGTCGACAGCGGATCCAGAGACGAGCGAGATGTCGATCTCCGGTTGAGAAATAGCGTCCTAGGTTGCTGCTTTAAAGTTTCAGCTGCTCACTGATCTCTTTCAAGGCAACGGCGATGTCAGTTAGCTGATCGCAGAGAATGCTCGTAAGATCATTGTTCGATCGTGATACCAAATTTTCACAATCGTTCGTAAATGCCATTGAACCTGCCACCCGATTGCCGTCGCTGACGTCGCCGATGAACAGAGCAAGGTTATAAAGATGAGTTCTCTGGACTATATTTCTTGCTTGATTTATTGCTATGTGCTGACTACAATATATAGCCGGTTCAACTTGTTACATTATGGAATAAGGACTGTATCTCTAATATGGAAGCTAATCTATTAGGACTCTTCTTTATCTTTAATTAACAACCGAACTCTTATTCCTAATATGGAAACTAATCTAAACACAATAATGAAAACCAACTCTTATTATTTATTAACCCGTGACATCAGATCAGATCGGGCGTCAGACGACCAACTTGAACTTGATCAGACGTCAGGTGACCAACTATCTGGCGTCAAGGCTCAGGTGTAAGGCTGCCAGTCGCTAGGAGCCCTTGTAGGCTGTACGCTAGTTGGGTAACCTCGAGGGCATGGGCGCAAGGCTGCTGTTGGCGGGCTTTTCTGATGGGTTTGATCCATTACAGTATGATTCGGGTATTTTATGACTACAAGTAGCTGGTCTAGCCCAGTAGCCCTGATCGCTAGGGGACAATGAGCCTACTTGCCGACTTCCACTTTCACGGGCCATGGCTGCTGAACTGTCAAACACAACACAGTGTCCAGCAGATCGGGCGATGAGGATAGGCTTTGGTAATCGGCAGACAATCATTGAGTTGATGATGTTAGGCTAACGTGGACAGCACCCGTTTTGAGCGGCTTCTTATTGGTTTATTTTTTGGTTGTGGTTGCAGACCTCCAGAGTTGCTACTTGGAAGCACAAAATATGGTCCAGCTGTTGACATGTGGTCCGTGGGCTGTATTTTTGCAGAGCTTCTCAATGGGAAGCCAATATTGCCTGGAAAGAATGAGGTGCAGTATTCTAGACCTCTAATTGAGGCAATATCATTTGAGCATTCACATCTTAGTTTTGTTTTTTCCCTAGTGATCCCTCTTTGTTTTAAATCTATATCTAATTTATCTATGTTATGTATTCATGCAATAATCTCCTAATACATCAATGATCACATACTCATGTTAGCAGTTTTCTTATTTGGTAACCCTTTTAGTTTCTCAAGTATTTTTTCCTCGTTGGCTATGATTGCACATTCAATTATACGCTCTTACAAATTACAATTTTATGCTTTCTTGCAGCCGGAGCAGCTGACTAAAATTTTCGAGCTTTGTGGCACCCCGGATGACTTAATATGGCCTGGTGTCACAAAAATGCCATGGTACAACAACTTCAAGCCTCCCCGGCCATTAAAGAGACGTGTTAAAGAGTTCTTTAAGCAGTGAGTGATATACTTTACATGTGTCTCCACCATATGGTCTTTAGTCTTGTACTCTTATAATCGCTGTTCACACTTTTATATACATGCAGTTTTGATCGGCATGCGCTGGACCTGTTAGAGAAGATGTTGGCTTTAGATCCATCACAGGTATGCTGCTTTTCAACAGTTGTGTATTTTTATAAGCAGTGTTACATGTCTAGTTCTATGAATGACTAATACTTAGGCCCATGAATTATCATGACTTTTATTTGGATGTATCTTTCATTCCTTGACAAATTCACATCTTTTTGACATGTTCAGAGGATATCAGCGAAAGACGCCCTTGATGCAGAGTACTTCTGGACTGATCCCTTACCTTGTGATCCGAAAAGGTACAATCTGATGAGTAATCATTACATAGTACCACATAACTCATTTCTAGTGCCATAGTTTATTTAGTCGACTTTTAACTGTTTGCTGCTTCAGCTTGCCAAAGTATGAAGCATCACATGAATTCCAGACTAAGAAAAAACGTCAGCAACAGAGGCAAGCGGAGGAGGCTGCAAAGCGTCAAAAAATCCAGCACCCTCCTCCACATTCTCGCCTTCCTCCAATCCAGCAGCCAGGGCAGGCACACCCAATCAGGCCTGGCCAGGGTATGCACAATGCACCACCTGTGGGAGCTGGCCCAAGCCATCACTATGGTAAGCCCCGAGGGCCAGGAGGACCTAACAGGTACCCACAGGGTGGGAATCAAGGTGGAGGCTACAATCCGAACCGCAGCGGAGGACAGGGTGGTGGCTATGGGAGCGGCCCATATCCGCAGCAAGGACGAGGACCTCCTCCTTTCCCTGGTGGTGGTCCACGTGGAAGTGGTGGCGGTGCTTATGGAAGTGGCGGGCCAAACTTCCCACAAGGTGGCCCATATGGTGCATCTGGTCCGGGCCGAGGGCCGAACTATACTCAAGGTGGTTCTCGCAATCAACAACAGTATGGTAATTGGCAATAATAGGGCAAGTAACATCACCTCCTTGAAATGATGTTTCAGTTGGACTATGTATTTGCAATGTTTGTGCTATGTATGTTGGTTTTGTTGAAGCACTTTGTGAGGCGCACCTTATAATTTATAGCAAGACAATTTGGCAGCTCACTATACTCTTTTAATGTATCAAGCAGATCATGAATGAGATACTTGTGTTTTCAGATCCTCTGATTGTAGGTAATAGTGTGTTTCCCATGGTAGTTTGCTGTACGCAATGTTTTTTATATACTCTTGCACAAGTTATGAGGTTTCACATCGTCATCTCCATGCTCTTCGTGGGCTTTGATATTAGGGTTCTTGGTTGAAGACAGGAGCTCTGTAATTAGACAGCCTAACAACACTGATTGTTCCTTACCCAAGAATTGCTTAAAACCAAGTAAAATGAATCTGGGCTGAAGAGAACAGAGATCTGTATTCCCCCATTTTCTCTCAAAAGTTATCCAGATACAATTCACAAACTCCAACCGACAGTACCACTCCAACTCTTACAAAGTTCAAAACGAGATACTCCCTTCTTTCTCAAAAAATTATCACCTTTAGTTCATTTTTTAAACTAAAGGTGACAATCTTTTGAGAATGGAAGGAGTACCTCTTACTGACAGCTTTCCAGGCAATAGTCGTCGTGCTCCAGACAATCGAACTAACGTAGAGCCCAGCTGTTAGTTTTCCCACCTTAGCTTGACTAGGACCTTCTTCCGTCACTTTTGCAGCTTAGCCATGATGAACACGACATAAGTTTCTTGCATGAAAAGCCAAACTAATGACAGTGCAAAAACTTTATGGCGGAAACATGATAACCTCTCTAAAAACTAAATTCATGGGAAAATGGCTTCAACAAATGCCTCGGCATCAAAGGGTTGAAGGTCTTCCACCCCTTCACCGACCCCAATGAATTTCACTGGAATCCCAAGCTCATCTACAACGCTAACCTGCGACAGATCAAGCAAGAAAAAAAGTTTAAGTAATGTGGTTATGCTTTTTTATCTGTATATTGCAAGAAAGGTACCACACAGCCACCCCGCGCAGTGCCATCTAGCTTAGTCAGGATGAATCCAGTGACTCCAACAACCTGGTATTAAGCCAAGAATAATCCAGCATTAACCTTAATAAAAAATAAAGGTGATGAGATTAATCTCTGACAGTGGTTGCATTTCAGTGATTACATCATTGAACTCCCTCGCTTGTTGTAGCATGTTTAAGCCAGTTGTACCATCAAGAACCAGCAAAACCTCCTGTAGAATCATGAACCACATTTTAGTTATAAACTTATAAACTAAGACAGGAGCAAAGAAGAAAGTATCAGAATATTTGCATGAAGTGTATATCACTAAACTGCCAATAATACTAAGCAATAATGTTTGCCCTGTCTTTATCAAAAAAAAATCATAATGAATTAACACAACATACATTAGGAGCACCAGGAAGGGCTTTAGCCATAACTTTTTTACAAGAAACCAACTCTTCCATCAGGCCATAATTCGTATGAAGTCCTGCAGAATGTTGGTGAAACATGGTTAGTTTCCCTAACAAGAGAACAAATAGATGCTGCACTAAGCTTCAAACAATAACCATACGTCCTGATGTATCACATAGAACCACATCAAATCCTTCACGCTTTCCGCGTTTCACAGCCTGCGAAAGAACTACCAAGCAAATCAAATTAGATGAAACATAAGAGCAGAGCTCCTAGCAAGGGAGCATAGTGCTTTTGTGATGCTTGTACAACCAATAAGTCATACCTGCTGGAGGTTGTGCCTTCTTATCATTGTCGATAACAATTTCTGAACCAGTTCGTTCAGCCCAAACTTCTAGCTGGTCACGAGCTGCTGCTCTGAAGGTATCACCTGCTGCCATCAATACCTATATATTATGGTTGAGAACAGGAATGCAAACTCATTAACTTTATTTGCTGGAAACCTGTTTGATCCCGAACTTAAGAAGGAAGGTAGGCAGTATATTATAACACCATGAAAATTCATACAGCCACGAAATTAGCCTATAAACCAGGAGATGACAAGAAAATAACCTCACCTTCACTCCTTCATTCTTAAATCTGTAAGCAAGCTTTCCTACAGAAAATGTTGAAAACAAAAAAGCGATCAATCAACAAGTTAATAGCATCATATTATTGAATATACAGGTGAAAACAGTGATTAATCGACCAGTTGATAGCATCAAATAAGGAAAGCTGTTTTTAAAAAACTACAAATTATAAAAGTAATAGTGCCAAAGTGAGCAGTGGCTTCCAGTTCAAAGCATACTTCAAACAAATAAATAAATTATCAGTATCATTTGTTCTATGGTTTTCTTTTGCTATCCTTAGGTTAATATAGACACTGCTAGGCACCTATAAATTGCCTATTTGATTGAAGTACTGTGCCTAACCGACATTGAAATATGAAGAATTTAACTAGCTAAAAGCAATTCAACTAAGGAGTGTAAATTATCAAGGTGAATTACCAAGCGAAGTTGTCTTTCCACCACCATTCACTCCAACAATCATGATGACAGCCGGTTTCCTGGCATAATGGGGAAGCACAATGAGACCTACCAAAGCAAACACACACACACAAAAAAAAAAAAAAAAACGTTCCCACTTGGCAGGAGAGGGTAGAACCTGAAGCCGAGGTTCAGCTCTGCGTTGCCACCCTTGCTTGTCAGCAGTTGAAGAATGCACCTTTTCAGCGCGGCCTGTGCAATCAATGAGCATCACCAGTTATATTAAAAATCGTTCGTAAACGGCTAGGACAGTTAAGATGTTCCTAGGACGCTATAGTTAGGAGGCCACTAGGGAGACTGAATGTCTGATGAATCAACCTTAATCTCGCTGCCAGACTTGAGCTTGCCATCACGGATTTCCTCGCGGAGGGTGTCCACGATCCGGAAGGAGATCTTGGGCCCGAAGTCCGACACCAGCAGCGCCTGCATGGGAATTAGTTTGGGACATCAGAGAATCCGAAATCCAAAATGAGCATGGAGTGACTGGTGTCCAGGCAAGAGGTAGACTAGAAATGTGGAACGTACCTCCTCGAGCTCATCGAGCACACGGTCGGTGTCTTCGAGGTTCCAGTAGGTGAGGAGCTCGTCGACTACGGAGAGATTCTCGCGGGTCTTGGAGAAGCCGGAGAAGAGCTTCTCGACGTCGCTCTTGGCCTTCTCCTTGATGAGGCGGCCGAGACGGGTGAAGAATCCCGGCTGTCCTGCCGCGGCTGAACAGCGCAGGAGGCCAGCGCGGCGGCCGGGGCTGAGTCGGACGGAGGCGGTGCCGGCGGGGGAGAGGAAGGGGAGGAGGTGAGAGGGTGCCGCGGCCATTTCGGATACGACGAGATAACAGTGAGTGGGCACGCACGGGCATGGCCACAGAACAAATGGATCAGAAGAACCTTTTGGGCTCAAGGGCCCAAAACAAACAAATATAGGCCCATTAAAGCTGTTTTAGATGGATCGGCCCAACCCAGCCCGGCCCGAAGTAAGCGTCGCTCTTCCTTCGCACAGGCACAGCAGGCGTTCCATTCCGCCGCCTCCTGCTCTTCTCCGTCTTCTTCTCCGACCCCGACGCGGCAGGAGCGCCGCAGAAGAACACTGCGTGAAGAAGGCCATGATTCGTTGGGCTTACTTCCGGTTGTATCCAATTTGCCGGTGAGTTGTGCCATCCTACCTTGTGATCGATGCTTTGCTTCATTAATATCATGAGGCTGTTGCTGCTAATAATCGGCGGAGCTACTTCATAACGTCGCATGCATCTTGTAGCGTGCTACTGTGTCGCATGCAGCCAACTTTGGAGTATCTTTAAGCGACGTCTGACTGCTCCAGGCCATGATAGAAGTTTCATGTCTATTTTAAACCCAACTGCTCTAGCTGGCATAGGAGGCTTCGAGATTCTCAAAAATTACCTGCTAGGATTCTTGAGAATCCCTAAAATCGGTCAAAATTTCAGATGATCCATGTCTTTCACGTACGTTCTGAGGTTTTGACCCTGCCAACATCGAAGCTAATGAGCAATTGATTCTTCCGTTGTTCTTGCAGGTAAAACTGACTATTCCGAGTACATGTGACTACATCACCAAATTTGGTACTGCTGCGGCATAGGAATTCTTAGCAATGGCAACCCGTGTCCTGTCACATCAAAATCTGAGAAAGTTGGCTTCATTAGCTCTTCTAGACATATCCCAGAGACAACTAATTTCACGTTACTCTCAGGCTCTCAGGTTATTTAACTTTCTTTCAGTCCTCAGTTGTATGCATTGCAGAAGGAGAAACATATCTAGAATTTCTTTGTAATGTTGTGGAAATTTACAATAATTTATCTGTCCTAACATTCTCGAACTTCACAAACTGCAATTTATCTCACTTCTTAGGCATACAGTCTGCAACTGTTTTTTTTTCTAACATAAAACACAAATGTACAACTTCACTTGTTATTCGACACACTGAGCCATCAAGCAAATATTTTCTTCCGCGTTCTGGAACATGTTTCACTAGAGATTCTGCAAGTGGCCCTGTGTTGGTCACTTGGTCACTCAAATTTATATATGAAGTTTGCTGACCAAGCCGGTAGACATTTTACCTTTGAAATGTGTAGCAGAGTATAGCTTGTTGCTTTGGTTAGCATTATTTCACCCATAGTCATATTTTTCTTTGCCACAGATCTACTGCTATTTCCCCGAACAGATGCTTCAGTCCCCTTAATCTCTTTGGGCATTCATGGGCTGTTAGATGGGCTGGCTATGGACAAGTGAATCTAGTTCTGTCTGATGATGGCAAGCCCAAGTTTCAGATTGAGGAGGTGGAGCCCTCCAAGAAGAGGAAGTATTTGACAAAGAAGTGCTTAAAGGTTCAAAGGAAACGGGAAAAGAAGAAGAGGAAGGAGGCCAATAAAAATGATCCACGGCGCATCAGACCTAAGGGGAAGAAGATTAAACAAAAGTTTCCCACAGCTGAAGCTAGGCTCAAATATAAGATCGAGAAGGTAGTCTATCACCTATTTTGTCATTTGTATTAACTGATGCATTAGTCAATTTTCTGACATTAGGAGCATGAACCTCCTAATAACAAAGCAGTACAACCTTGTTTTTTTTTTTTTGAAAGAAGGTAACAGCAAGGATAAATCCTTACTGTTTTAAATATATTAAATATTAAAATAAAACAATAAGTTCAAAAAGGTTCCAGAGCCAATAGCTCGAGTTGAGCTATGGGAGGGATGGGAATCAATCCACTCAGAAAGGTTCCATACAACCTTTGTGGTTTCGCTCTTCAAGCAATTTTCTTACAGGACGTTATTCTTTAAGTTGTTTCCCCTGCTTGATACTCCCTCCGTCCCAAAAAGGTTGTCGCTTTGTAGTTCAAAAATGAACTACAAAGCGACAACCTTTTTGGGACGGAGGGAGTATAATGATATACATGGCAGTTATTCGTATACAGCTCAGTTGATTCATCAGAAAACACAAGGAATTCAGTATTTCCCATTTTATAAAATCAAACTTTGATAATTTGAATGAAGTGGTGCACTTATTCTCCTTTAGTTCTTTATTTGTAGGACAAAACAAATTAAAATGAGCTATTTTCTTTTAGGCAAAATTAAAGGAAGCTATGTTGGTTGAAAAGCTAAAGAAGTATGAGGTTGCCAAAGCTCAAGGCCCTATGGCTGAACCAGATGATATTACCGGTGAGGAAAGATTTTACTTGAAGAAGGTTTCACAGAAAAAGTCAAATTATGTCCCTGTTGGAAGGCGAGGAGTTTTTGGAGGTGTGATTCTGAATATGCATTTGCACTGGAAGAAACATGAAACTGTGAAGGTCATATGTAAACCCTGCAAATCAGGGCAAATACAGGAAGATGCAAATGAGATAGCCAGGCTGAGTGGTGGTATCCCTGTTAACATCATTGGAGATGACACCATAATCTTCTACAGAGGAAAGAACTATGTTCAACCAGATGTCATGTCACCTATTGATACACTATCAAAGAAAAAGGTAACTCGGATAGATCTTTCATTTATTTTGTTTGTACAGATATATTGATGAAACTGATTGCAAAGAATTATTTTCTGTAGATATATTTATGGGTGCAATCAACTGGGAGCATCTCTGTTTCTTTTTATGTTTTAAATCATGATGCTTTGAATCTGTACATAATAGTAAACTAGTGCTTGAAAAACATTATTAATTCATATCAGCATTGTACCACTCCTGTTGCTCATGTAACCCAATACACAGCTCAGATTCTGCAATCTTTTGCTCATGATGATTAGCCATCTGGCTTATTCTGTATCCATGTACAGCTATTAAATGACCTTTGCAACTGTATTTTTTAATCATCAGGCACTTGAAAAATCAAAATATGAGCAGTCGCTGGAGACAGTTCGGCGTTTCATTGCAGTATCTGAAAAGGAGCTTGAACTTTATTATCGGCATGTCACACTTTATGGAGTTCCTCAGTCCCAAAATGCTGATCTGAATTGTGGTCATGATAGAAAAGTTTCTCTGCTGGAAGTAGGGGAAGTATATCAAGGGAAGGACCAAGAATCTGATCTGGCTGCTAGCGATTTCTCTGATCTTAAGATAAGTGATATTTCTGAATCTGATGAAGACGATAATTCAGGTAGTGAATATGATGCTAATGATGATGATACTGAATATGGAATCGACATTGATGAAGAAACTGTTGTTTCTGATCATAATGGGGCTTAAGCCAACAGGAAGTGATGTGTGATCACCTTATCTGACGTAACGCATTGTTACTTGAAAATAGAAAATGATTCAACTAGAACCTTTTTTCCCTTGAACAAACTAGAACCATTTGACTTGGATAACTTTCTGAACCCTTTGGATAATAATACAGATCTTACTTTACTGTGTCACCTTTTTATTACCGAGGCTTTATCTTATTGCTATGATCAATATTGCTAATGGCTTGCTGACAAAACTGTGAAAATATTTGTTGCTGAAAAGCCGTAGTATCATTTGATAGGAAACAGATGTTAGCAAGAATATTATCCCAAGATGCAGCATGTCTTGTGCTAGCGAGAACAGTGCATTTCCGATCGTTACAAGGTCGGGTTTCCAATGCCAAACGAGACACTTACATTTCCTTGGAATCCTGAATTTGCCTTACACTGAGCCACCACATTATATCTGGATGTTTCTCCTCATTTCAGATTGAATGATACCAACATCGAATTTTGTACTGAACTATCACATTATTGATCATTAGCTATATCTTTCTGGCTCTTCTGTTGTGAGCTAAAATTAAAGCTTTCCTGGTGTTATTTGCTTGAAAAGCCTTGATGTATGTAGTGGCACAACAGCTTCAGCCTTGATCTGTCATCAGCCACCAAAGGCAGTGATGTAACCCTGTATATCCTTCCAAAGTGTTCTCTTTTCGTTGGCAAGAGAGAGTTTGTGTGCCGTGGCCTCAGAAGACAGCTGTGGAAAAGTGTACACTATCAGGTATTCATCACTCATCAGAGATGCAATATTCTACTGTTCAAGAAAGTAGCCACTGAGTTGGCCGCACTACATACACAGCCATCAACATCTGAACAAGTGAGGTAGTATCTTTTTTTCAATGAATAACAAGATAGCAACGTCAGGCATGCAAGTCTGGATGTGATCATAGGGAGTTAATCACATGACACGCAACTCCGTTATCACACCATGATGTGGAGCTTGACCGCCTGTGCAGCCCTTAGTGGTGTTCTCTTTTCATTCTTAATGAATAATGCTTTGTGGGCAGCATCTATCACTGAAGAATTCTGCCAAGTCGTAGCTGAATGACATTATAGAAGGACAGAAAAGAACGTTGTCAATGCCTGCAAATTCTGTCACTTTCTTTACGGATGTGACTTAATACTTGCATTCTTTTTGCCGCTGAATTCTGCATAATTCTATCAGTTTCGTTGATAGGCTTTAACTTTATCTACTGAGAGGGGATTCATAGACCAAGAGCAGTATGTGAATCAATTGACTTTCGAGAGACGATTATTTGTGTCGGTTCCCTTGCGATGCAAGTCTTCACTGAAAACTAATGCAAATGGGGAACTTTAACTGTTCAACCAGAAAAGCAAGTTGAGGTGGTATCAAAGATTGAGCCTGCAGTATTGTTCTGTTCCTTTCGATCATGCATGCCGTGTGCTCCTTTCCAGGTACGAGTTACAATACAGAAGCCACCAGCTGTTATGTAGTTCACACGATTCGTCTCTTCTTATGTTTATCCAGAGTTACTAAAGAAATATTATACAAGGAATCTTAACTGAAACTAAATCCCTGTATAAGTTTGGTAAAAAAATGTATTTATCAGAACAAACCCCAGCATAATTCTGAACATCTCGGACATGCAAGCTGTTGCTAAAGTGGAATACTTCCCACTGGAGTGCCTTCCAAAAATTCTTTTTTTTTTCAAAAGCAAATTAAGATAATAAATTATATCCGAAGTTCTTAGCTGTATGACGTGTGTGTGGTGACCAGATCTGTGCATAGCTAATATCCAGCACCTAGCTAGCTAATTAGAATGTGTTCTTCCACTACTTCACGAGGTAGGTCAACTGCAAAAGCACAACCAACACATATGTTCTGTAGCAGAGTCGAGCAATATATACTTAAACCTATCATTATGGTATACAATAGCCAAGTTATTGTTAATGTGGCTGGCCGTCAATCTCAGAGAAGATTCATGTAATGGTCTCCCACTCAGCAATACCATAGCGACCTTTCTGTGACAAGATTCACATATTCGATCTCCCTCTTTCCTCTCGTGGGAGATTTGGTCGCTGAATTCTCTGTCCGTTACGCACCTTTTTCCTTGTGTCATTTTCATAGCTGGATATGGTCACTCCGTGTTATCATTACGTCCAAATAATGTGTTCAGTAAAATGTGTGGTCACCTTTTTAAATATTTTTCTCCACTACAAGTATCATTATTCCTAATAAGTACATACTCCCGTTAACATATACTACTCCCTCCGTCCCAGAGAGATTGTCTTTCTAGCTCATTGTAAGTGTCTCACAAAGATTGTCGTTTTGGACTCATCAATGTAGTAGTTAAGATGAGAATTCAACCACCCACCAATGCATGCTTTCTTTGAGCGCGGTTTCCAAAAAAAATGCATTAAACTGACCAGCTTTATGAGGGCACATGCGTCATTTACCATCTTTCTTAATATGTTTGAAAAATGCTAAAACGACAATTATTCTGAGACGGAGGGAGTAGCTCTCATGTGAAATAAATGAACTAACCAACGTCATTTATTCTGAAACGGAGGGAGTAACTAATAGTGAAAAAATGATCAAGAACATCTGATGTAGAGTAACTAAAAAAATGCATCATCCCAACACGATTTTACGGGCACACAACACAATGGAAGGGGTATAATTTGATGGATAATATGTAATATATCGCAAATGATGCTGTAAATAGCATAGTAATCAGCTCCTGGTGCAACAAGGGCGAAACAAGTTGAATGTACAGATGCATGAGTGGAACCAATTTTTTCAAGCAAAAATGACAACGCAAAAGTGGTGCATGCTTAGATATTATATACTCTCTCCAACTTCAAAAACTTGTCGCTTTGTAGTTCAAAAATGAAATACAAAACGACAACCTTTTTATAATGGATGGTGTATTAGCTACTAGTATTATACTATAGTGCTGAACTATATAACGTGCAAGCAGGTCCTACCTTCTTTCCTCTGGTTTCTCTCTTTCTTCGTCTGCAGCTCACTTTTGCTTTTCTCTCTTCCCTCTCTCCTTCAAACACACACTCTCTCTCTTGTTTGGGTAGAGGTCAGGCGTCCAGCAGGGTTAGTTAGCTAGGGTTGGTGTTTAGAGCCTTTCCTCCCTTGCATATCAAGCCTTGATCACACCTTCACTTTTGACCCGGCCCCAAACACAAAGCAGTTCGTCCTTGGTTGGTGAATACTAGACAGATCAAAGGGGAGAGAGAGAGAAAGAGAGGTGCTCTAGCCAGAGAGAGGAGGAAGAAAGGAGCTGAGATGTCTCAGCTGGCGATGTCGGCTGCCGGAGGCGGTGGTGGTACGGGGCAGTTCGGCGACACAACCTTCACTAAGGTATTCGTCGGGGGCCTCGCGTGGGAGACGCACAAGGAGGGCATGCGGTCCTACTTCGAGCAGTTCGGCGACATCCTTGAGGCCGTCGTCATCACGGACAAGAACACCGGCAGATCCAAGGGATACGGATTTGTGAGTGTTCTCAACTTGCCAATATTATTGACTTGCTGCTAGCTATCCATCTACCCCTTCTTTCCCCGCCCCCTCATAATTCGGCTCCTTTTTTTTTTAATTTAATATCGGCTCATATACATCTAATCATCTAACTACTGCACCCTCAAGTTGATGTATTAACAAGAATTAGTGTACAGCAGGTTGCATATATATAACCGGTTGAAGAACCTACTAGTGGATCAATCAATGAAGGTTGTGCTTAATTAGAAGCTTAATATATGTATGTACATCATAACTTTGGATATTTGTAGGTTACGTTCAGTGAGCCGGAGGCAGCGTTGAGAGCCTGCATCGATCCATACCCAGTTATTGATGGGAGGAGGGCAAACTGCAATCTTGCCTATCTTGGGGTCAACAAGTCCAAGACATCACCAGCACCGCTGTATCTGCAACCATACTACGGTACTTCATTCAGTCTTCTACATTTTTTTTTGAAATGAAGTTTTCAACAAATTAAAGCAATTCTAAATCGTTTCATACAAATTGTTAGTTCTTCAAGATACTTTTTCCCTTTAGTAATTTTGACTTCACAATAAGCAAGAAGATGTGCTAAATGTATTTTCTGTTGACTTGCTACTTAAAGACCATGTGCAAAATCATGTAGACGACAAAATGATTTTGCCTTTTGCATCTCTGTGCATCATTTTATGCTAATGTACGCCTTGCAATGAAGCTACTCTGCTCCTAAGCGTTGTTTTCTATCTTCTTGGTGCTCCCTTGAGCTAAGCAAGATATTGCTTTCAGGCGCTGCATGCACTTTTAGAATCAAATCAGTATTGTCTGATGAAGACGGAAAATGGTTTCCTTTTTGTTTAGGATCAACTGGATAAGTAGGTATAGTCATATTGAAGCTGAATTTGTTGCAAATTGGGCATTTTCCATTCCAGTAACTTTTGAAATTCCGTTATGGTCTGTTAATACCTGAATTGGCAGCACTTATTAACTACTACCTCCGGTCCTCTTTACTTGTCGTCTCGGACCAACGAAACAAAACTAAAAAATAACCAGGCACTGATGTTCTAACGACAAATAATCTGAATCCGAGAGAGTACTCCTTAAGTATAAATGCATACTCTTCCTGCCCAGAAGATGTTACAGTATATATCATGAAAAGCTAGGGTCAAAATAAAGAACATAGGATCCGCGTATGCGACAGTATTTCACCCAAGATGAAAAAAAAAAACTGCATCCCCCAGCTTTCTGCAAAGCTCTAAAAGCAAGCGTTGTTAGTTATTCTTGGGAGTCGTTCCTTCCAGTCCAGGCTATAGCTTGCGTTGCTTCTTCCAATCCTGCTCCTGCTGTACAAGTTCAGTGCGCTTTGCTGTCCTTGTCCTTCACAAAATTATCTTCGGCATGTTCCTGTCGTACCCTTCTGCTAACTAATCCCTCCTTCCCATATTATTTGTCATTTAAGACAAGAATTCTAGTTTAAAATGAACTAAATTTCTTGTCCTAAACGACAAATAAAATAGGAAGGAGGGAGTAACTCCTAACTCCACTGTTACGCATGGAACATCGTGCATTCATATCTTGTTTCGTAATTTTCACAGTACGTAGTTGCCTATGTGTCTTAAATATCGACCTAGCTAGTATAAGTTGTACGTGCTCCCTATTATTCAACAATGAGACTGTTGGTTTGTAAACTGGATAGCGGCAGAGACATATTACTTGAGGCTTTGATCGATCATCGGTACAGTGCATAAAATCATGCACGGCACTACATTACTGCATGCGCAATGTATATTGCTGCAATGTAACTTAACCGTCTCTTACTGCCATTTACAAGTACTTCTCAAAAAGTGACCTCATTTTCACTTAATTAAAGATTAGTGAGTTTTTTTTTTGTTCATCTGCTGATGTTCATTATGCATGGGCGAATGAAGCAGGTCATTTCCATGGGGGAGGCAACATGAGCGCAATGAAGTCCATTCAGACGGCTAATGGTGTTGTTGCTGGTACCGGCGGTGCCAGCCTGATGAGCCTTGTCCCGGCCGATCATGGCATCCAGCAAGGGATTCCTACTTACAATGTTTATGCCGGGTGAGTCGTCGTAAATTAACTGAGTACTGCTTGACCACGACCACCACCACAATGCACCGGCCGGCCGGCTTCTGCAGGCCAGCTCTGTGTGTCTCCCCTCCCACCCGGCCGGTGATCTGCACTACGCGCGTACTGGCCTATGGGAGGCAATGGCTAGCTGTAAAGACATGCATGGGTTCCGGTTAAAGGCAGGCGTTGCTGCTAGCTCTTGTCTCAGCTGCCTGCTCGTTAATGGGCCAGCGACTGCACCGTCCATCGTCCTTCCATGTGCATCTCATCTCTCCCCTGCATGTGCCATCACAGCTTCAGCTTAGCTAGCTTCTTCGGCATATATGCACTCCAAATTAACTGTGTAGAGATGCATGGTGCGTGTTATGTGTCAGCAGCAGCATGCAACTAGTAGCTTAGCATAATATGCATTTGGTAGATTACTGCTACTAGCTAGCTAGTATATTGTGGCATGCAATTGGTGAAGAGTACTGACTGAAGCGCGAGCACCTAGGTCATCATGTGAGCATGCATGTGCTCGGGCAAGTACAGGACTCGCGTATATACCTCGGATACAGCAACTGGCATGTGGGGGCAAATCACTTTAGAAAAAGTCGGTCGCTTTGTTCTTGCATGCGGCTGGCATGCACGCACGCTCCACCACGCTGCATTGATCTGCGTGTCCGGTCAAAGAGCGAAACATCCATGCATGCATGGCCGGCCCCTCGTCGTTTCCTTTTCATGCGTGCATGCATGGTAACAACATTAGTTCAGACTTGAAATTGCATCGTAATTAAATTTGATTGCTGACCTTACGCTTTCTTGGCAAATTAATTTCAGGTACTCTCCGTATTTCTCTGACTACGGTTATCCACTGGTACGTATATATGATCTCATATGCATCTATCCTCCCCTCCTTGCTTCGTCTTATTGTTTTATATGGTGTCAAAAATGTTGTATTAAGCATATATGCTGTGCTGATCATATTATAGTATATGAAACGGGCATATGTGAATTTAAAAATGCAGAGCTACTATCAAGCAGCAGCTTACGGCGGGCTGCAGGGAGCACAGCAGTATGCCGTCTTCGGCGGCGGGGGCGCCACGGCGGCAGGGCTAACAATGGCGCCAAGCCCCACCGGCGGGCTGTACCACCCCTACTTCCAGTACGGCCCCGCCAGCGCCACCGCCACCGCCGCGGGGTACAGCATGCCGCCGCAGTACCCCCAGTGTTACCAGTACGCCGCGGCTGCGACGGCGGCGGTTGCCGGCGGCCTCCAGCAGTACGGTGGCGCAGTGGCGCTTTCTCCTAATTCCGTCGTTGGCCAAGCAGGTGCGTATAGTGATTTATTCATTGTGACAGACATCGTCCTCCTCGGTTTAATTTTTTCCTATAACATTTACAGCTAGCGACACATTATACATGCAGTAGTTAATATTAAAGGATATATATATATATATATATATATATTTGCCTTGGAACCTAAATAGATGTTTCACAATAACATACACTACGCGTGTACACATATGACATGACAAATTTCTGTAACGACTTTTCAGGCGTGACAATGTCTCTGACAGCTCAAGCAGCTCTACCGGCGTCCACAGCACAGTACCAGCTGTACAGTAGGCTCATTCCTTCTCACCTCGTCGCAGCACCAGACCAGAAGCCCAGCTTGGCCTAGACAAGCCATGGCTGCATGATCCCTCCAACTCTCCCAGAGCCATGCATGCACTTTATCTCTTCATCCTTCAATATCCATGAGTCCATAGTGAACCTCTCTCCATGCATGTCATGTATCTGTGCTTTTAACAAGTCTTAAGCTGAGACTTGTCTAAGTACCTGACGCCAATAATGCTCACTCTTGGGTTCTGAGTGGTGCATTTGGCACACTAACCAGCAGCAGGGCCATGGCTGGTCCGATTTTGCATCATGTGATCTATCGGGTACTTCATACATGTAAGGTCAATCTCGTCTCCCTTGTAATTGGCCTTCCCAAGCCTCTCTCTCATCAGTCCAGTTCCAGCTCCAGTAGGAATGACGATACTATTAGATCCATGCATGCATATATAGGTCATCACCACCAGTTATTAGCATCTCTTTTGTTAGGCATGTTGTATTAGTTTCACATAAGTTACTACTACTCGATCTTGTAGGATATATAATCGTGCCTTGGATTCTTATGGAAGATTGCAAGGACGACACAACCACATATCAAGTCGCTGCTGGTTTTTCATGTGCAGCGTCAGAGTCAACTTCTGCCATTATTCTCAACAAGCAGGTGGCGTTTTTAATTTCATGAGGTGTATCTCTCCGTTGAATTGGTGGGGATATAGTACTTGAAAAATAGAGTCAAGTTGTTTGGTAGCCAAGCTATATATACATCTTCATCTTCATGAGCCAACTATATACTAGTTCATCCTCCGATCTCTTCATTATTTTGGTCCCCCCGCCTCAATCAGTATTTGTTCCTCTCCTTTCTATGCGTCGCATATATAGCATGCATATGGATTATGGCATTGATACTGAATTTTCAGCAATGCAAGCAGCCGGTTATGGCTTGGTCCAGGTCCAGAGGTCAGATCAGATGAACAGTTATATTGCTGGGACACTGTCATTATATGAGACACGACACGTGTTGTCAGCTGTATTTGTATCATTATTAATATCAGCAGTGACATACGTATGTAATAACTACTGTATGTTCAGCTTCATTTTGAGAAGCGAATGTCGTACCGGGGTACTACTACGTACGTGTACCGTGCATATCTATCTTAAACACATGTCCATGACCAAATATTTTTATTAATTATTTTGATTGTCGACGGATGCTTCGTCTTTCCAGGATGGAGATGGATCGATTATCGATTGATAGATCAATGTGTCTGAAACCTGTCCCTGCAGACGATCTATAGAAAAAGAATAGCATTTTTTTTTAAGAAAAGGATGACTGCCTGCTGCTTGACTTTTGGGTCGGTCTTTGGCCTGGTCCTCACCAATTAAGTACAGCACACACATATGGAGATGCTTGCGTACACAAAATAATTACGTAACTGATCGTGATCTGTCCCTGGGAACCTTTGTCCTAATCACGAGACGGGAGGTCGTCGTTGTTGACGGCCGGTCGTCTCCACCCCTGCCCTGCCCTGCCGCCATATCTAGTTCAATCCAATCCATCTCTCTAGAGAGGAGGAGGAAGAAAAATGGTGTAATGATTTGTCCAAAAGCAATGAGAAAACGTTTAAAGCAAAATACTCTCTCCGTCTTAAAAAGCTTGTCACTTTATAATTCACTTCTGAACTACTCCCTCGTTATCTTTTTAATTGTCGTTCAGACAACAATTTGTAGTTCATATCTAGTTTAAAGTCTTGTCCAAAACGTCAAATAAAAAGATAAGGAGGGAGTACAAAGTAACAATTTTTTGGAGACGGATAGAGTATATAGATTTGGAAATCCTTTTGAATTTCTTCAATTCCCACTAATGGAAGAGAGGCTGCCATACATTGACCAATTAAAACAAAAAAGTACTTACAGTATTAACAAAAATCTGTTTACAAAAAGGGCCTTGCTCGCCAACAACCCCTCAAATTTGACCAAACTTATAACAAAAAATCGATAACAGCAGGAAAGAAGAGACGGGAGCCACTAGCCCCCCTTTCCTCCGCTAGCCACGCTATTTTGCTCCGGCCCGGCCTCCACCGGAATCTCGCGCCGCCGCCGCCATCAGAACCCCGCTCCTCTACCGGTCATCAAGTGCAGCTGAGATCCGTCGTTGGCTGGAAGTTTTCTTCTTTCTCTTGGTAAGTACTGGAGTAACAAACAATCCTGGCTGACTTGCTTGGGGGATGATTACTGAGCTGTCTTGTTCCAAATCCGTCCAATTAGTTGTACTAGATACTATTTGTGTCCTATACTGATCCAATTCCATCCATCTATGGCTCGCCCACTAGGTTGTCGCCTCCGATTCTACCATCCGCTAAGCAAGCCCCCCTGCTGTTTCGACTCAAGAGATTGGTGAGGGTCAGGATTCACCATCGTGGAACGACTGCAAATGGCGCATAAAGCTACGCCGCAGAGCACCGCAGAGTCGGCGATACGGTCCATCGGTCTTGGCTTTGACGTCGCCAATGATATCCGTCTCAAGTACTGCAAGCGCCGCAGTTCGCCTGACCCGCTGCTGATCGAGCTTCACCATGGTGGTGAGGTTCAGGATATCGTGCTTCCCGGTGGCCTGACTGTTCCCGGGGTGCCCAAGTCAATTAAGTGTGACAAAGGGGAACGGACGAGGTTCCGGTCTGATGTCCTGTCATTCCAGCAGGTATGTTTTGTGTTTACAATGTTCAGAGAGACAAAGCCACTCGAGCACTTTCCTCAAATTCTAAAGAAGCATTTTTGCAGATGTCAGAGCATTTCAACCAGGAGCTATCTTTGTCTGGCAAAATTCCATCTGGCTTGTTCAATACTATGTTCGAATTCACTGGCTCCTGGCAGAAAGATGCTGCGAATACCAAGTCACTTGCTTTTGATGGTTGGTACATTACACTGTACACTGTAGCGCTCTCAAAGGCACAGATTGTACTCCGGGATCATGTTAAGCAGGCTGTTCCATCAAACTGGGAGCCTGCTGCCTTGGCAAGGTTAGATTGATTCTTGTCTTGATTTTCACACAATCTGTAAAATAAATTACCAGGTAGAGTTTCAAGTTTTATTGTTGCCTTCCAGGTTCATTAAAAAATTTGGGACTCATATAGTTGTTGGTCTTAAAATGGGTGGAAAAGATGTAATTTATTTGAAACAACAGCATTCATCAAGCTTGCAAGCGGTTGATGTTCAAAAACGATTGAAGGACATGTCGGACAGGAGATTTCTTGATGCAACTGGACAATCTGACATGAGTTTCATTGACACATATGGGAAGAATAAGGTTTTCTCCTACCCTATCCCTATGAATTGATTTTGTCATTTGTTTTCCCTGCATATTCTCCATTCCACGCCATTGATCAGTGTTAACTGGTATCCCTTCATAGAAGCTTTACCATACCCTTCTACAAGAAGTAAATCTAGCACATGTGCATAATTCCTAATTTTTTTTAGAAGTTTAGGTTATTGACTGTGGAATTTGTGTTATCACTTTGATTTCTAGGCCATTTTTTTAAGGAGACGGTTTACCCTCAGTTTTGTTACTTGGAATTCCTGACGAATTGTGACCACTGGTTGTCTGTTCATGTGCCTCTAGCCTTAGGTTGTGGTCATTGTGCCTGATTGTTTCTCAATTGAGAAATATTTGATGGCAAAGAAATACTGAGATTCATAACTGTGTTTTATTTTAGTGAATACACCCTTTGTTCAAGAATATATGCACTTCTAGGTTTAGTCGAAGTCAAATATTTGTAACTTTGACTACTAATAGCAAGCAACTCATAATGATTTACATATATTGTTCATGTGTCAGAATCTTAGTTTCTTCGTATTTTGTTACTCTTATCTTCTTTCTTATTAATCCATTTCTAAAATAAATAAAATGTAGAATCTTATTTTATTTGTATTTTTTACTCTCATATTATTTTCTATTACTTTTCTTCAAAAATTGTTGGGTTTCATTTCTAGCTGACCCCAACTTGTTTGGGACAAAGGCTTGATTGTTGTTGTTCATATCTAGTCGCCCCAACATGCTTGAGACTAGCGTTGTTCAGGCGTCGCCTAGGCGACGCCTAGTCGCCGCCTAGGCGTCCAGGCGCTCCGGGCCGGACGCCATGCCCGGACGCCTCGCCTGGCCCAGGCCGCCGCTGATGGTTCGCCGCTGCTGCCCTCCGCCGTATCTGCTGACCCCCTCGAGGCGCTGCTGCCACCAGATCCCCGCCGCCGCCGCCAGATCCCGGCCGCCGCCGCCGCAAGGTCACCACGACAACCGCTGCAGCCTCGAAACTTGGGAGAAGATGGGAAAGTGAGTAGGGTTAGGGAAAGGGTGAGCTTTATATTGGCGATCTGAAATCTGGACGGTTGGATTTGATCCTACGGTTAAAATGATTTGGGCCGGCTCCTCACTCTTGAGGCCCATTTGGCCTCCGCCCTTAGACCCGCGCCTCCGCATTCCCTGTGCCGCCGCCGCGACCGGTCGCCTGGCCAGTTGACGGCGCCGGCGACCTCCCTCCCGCCCCGGCGACCTCCCTCCCATTGCTCCCCCCGCCCTCCCTCCCTCTCGACACGGCGGCTTGCCCCTGCACCCTCCCTCTGCGGTGTGCTGCCCTCCCTCCGCCCTTGCTCACCGCCCTCGCCTGGCGCACGCCTAGGCGCCTAGACGTCCAGGCGGCCGGCGGGCGCCTAGGCGTCCAGACGACGATTTACAACCTTGCTTGGGACGAAGGCTTGGTTGTTGTTGTAAAGTTTAAAATTTTGACTTTGACCAAACCCAGAAATGTTTATATTCTTGGACAGAGGGAGTAGCATGCTAATATTCTCAATTTTGAGTTTACCAGATCTATCTTCATGTACCTGGGTTATTTCAAATTTCAACATTGGACCTTACTGTTATTTAGCATGTTCTCTATTTTTGGTGTACCAATGAGTGTTGGTAGGGTGTAAGATTTTCTTACCTTCCTAAACGATTTACATTGTTCCACGCTGTGCAGAGTGACACAAGAGAGCAGCACCTGAGATTTGTACAGTCCAGTCCATTAAATTCATACTCTTCAAATGAGGTACATAGTTTTGTGCTCATGGAGTCATGGTGTTTATAGTTGTTCAGATGAAGAATCTCGTATCTTTGCATGAAACACACATTTTTGTTCTCCCCATGTCAGGATCTGGTTATGATGCCCAAGCGAAGAGGTGGAAGGGATAAAGATTTTATGTCTCATGGCGAGTGGCTTAGTACCGTTCAAGCTCAACCTGATGTTATCTCAATGTCCTTTATACCAATCACTTCACTATTGAATGGAGTTCCTGGCAGTGGATTTTTGAACCATGCAATTAATCTGTACCTTCGATGTAAGTGCCAATTCTCCCCATTTCAGGCTGCAGCAGCATCTGAGGCACACCAATATTTGAGTGTTGAACCTATTTTTAAGTAGACACCAAATTCCTCATTTGTAGTTATAAATCATATTAAAAAATCTAGATGTATACCTACAACTGCAATATAGTAGAAAATAAGACCGTTATTGACTCTTGAAGTTTGCTTATTGGTTTTTGCCTTAGCCTCAGCTTTCTTTAACTTCTGACAGTGTCAAAAAGAAAAAAACTCAGCCGGTGGGGGGAAAGACTATTCAGATTTAGATGCAATATTTTCCACATACATTGCCAATTCACTATTCAGATTGAAAACCACTGCCCCCCCCCCCCCCCCCCCTACTTTGCTGATGATCTGCAAATATCGCAATACTTTTTGTTGCAACCTTCTGATCATTATCCACCAAACAGTAATTACTGTATTAATTGAAAAAAAAACTATGTAGCAGAAGCAGCATTAAGCCGCAATCCAATTTCACAATGCATTAATAACCAGGTGATATTCAAATCTGTTGCAGATAAACCCCCAATTGAGGAATTACACCAATTCTTGGAGTTCCAGCTTCCAAGGCAGTGGGCACCTGTTTACAGCGACCTTCCTCTGGGACCTCAGAGGAAAAGACAAAACAGTGCATATTTACCAGTAAATTTAATTGGCCCAAAGCTTTATGTTTGTACCAACATGGTATGGATGCTTCTGCTATTATCAATATTGAAAAAAAATCTTTCTATGTTCCATTATTTTTTACTTGTTTATATTTTTTAATGCAATCTAATCACTTCAGAGGTTCATTTTCATTAGTTAGGATGATGCTTCACTTTTTGCTTATGCTTTTCCCCTTCATCTTTTGAGCAGTACCTCAAATGTGCTGCAGGTTGATGTAGACAAAAAACCAGTTACAGGACTCCGGTTGTTTCTTGAAGGAAGAAAGAGCAACAAATTAGCTATACATCTCCAGCATCTTTGCTCTCTTCCTCAGATTGTTCAGCTTCAAGATGACCCTTACAACCAGCAAACTCCAGAAGCATATGACCGCAAATACTATGAACCAATTGGGCCGTGGAAGCGTTTCTCCCATGTCTGCACAGCACCAGTAGAGTCAGATGACGATTCATCTATTGTGACGGGGGCACAGTTAGAAGTGGTCAATCATGGCTTCAAGAAAGTACTTTTCCTTCGCCTGCATTTCTCCAAAGTCTGTAATGCCGCTCTAGTCAAGAACCCCGAGTGGGAGAATTCTCCAAACCTGGCTCAGAAATCAGGCCTTATCTCAACACTTATCAGCACACATTTTTCCACAGTAGCTCTAAAGCCCCCACCACGCCCTTCTGATGTAAATATCAACTCGGCAGTGTACCCCGGTGGACCACCTGCTCCAGTGCAGACACCAAAACTGCTTAAATTCGTTGATACAACCGAGA